>CM031235.1:456515023-457928866 GCA_018340775.1 Taxus wallichiana var. yunnanensis | reverse complement strand
TACTTGAATATCCAGGGGATAACTTATTAGATAATTGTAAGTCTAGGAAGATTCCAAATTCAACATCTATTTTTGGTATAATTTGGTTCCATCTAAATCGGTCGGGGATAATTTTAGTGCGAATATTTGTAATATGAAAAATATCCCATTTTTGAAAAATTTGAAAAGGTGATTTTTTTGGTGTGGGTCAGTGACCTATTCACCTAAAAATTATTGTTTAATTTATTTTAAGGGTCAGCTTCACCTACCCTTGAAAAATATCCCCTATATAATCCTAGATTATTTTCTAGGTAGAACACTTCTACTTCACTCATACCACCTGGGGGCATATCTATTATCAAGTATAGTAAACTTGCAAAGCAACAAAGGCTAGTACATAAAGTGTAGTTTTATATATATTCATCAAATTTGTAATTGAGCAAAAGTATTTTCTCGATGCATGACAAGAAATTTACATTGACATGCGGCAAGAAAAGTTTGTTGACACGTGACAAGGAGATTTTATTGGCGCTTTACTGCTGACAGAGGCGGAGGTGTAGATGTGTGACAGAGAGTTTGTTGACACGTGATAAGGAGATTTTGTTAACACATGAGAAAGAGGTTTTGTTGACACGTGACGGGATGGAGGAGGTTGTAGGCATGTGAAAGGAGGGTGGAGGATGCTACTAGAGATCACCCTCGCTAACGCATCGCAAGGTTATTGTCACACAACAACAATTTTTTTGTCGCATGTCAACAACCTTGGTAATGTATGACAAGAGGTTTGTTGTCATATGTTAAAAACCTTGTTGACGCATGACAAAAAATCTCCTGTTGCACATCTACACCCTTTCTGTCACATGTATTGAAAATGAAAGTTTCTTTCAAGCAAAACATTTGCACATAAACACCTAAAATTTTTCCTTTCAGTGAAACCAGTTATAGGGATATTCGCCAGGTATTTTCCACCTCTGATTTCCAAGAGGTCTCTTAAAATAAACCCTAGTTATGGCTATAAATGCATCTTTTAATGAAATATATATATAAATACCTGTAGATAGATTTAGAATATAACATATACACACAGATACATAGAGATAGAGATATAGAAAGATACAGTACATTTTTGTAAGACAAAATATTTCAGCAATAAAATAACCACTTCATTTTGAGAGAATATTACTTTGTCAAATCCTGATTCAAGGTGGAGCAAGGGCCCACTCCTCTAAGAACCAGGATCCTCATTTTATTGGTATTTATATTTCTAAAGCAAATAGTGTAGATCATTAATTCTATAAATGATTTTTATTCTTTAAGTTGAACTTTGTTGTATACTTGTCCCTGCAGGTGTTATAGACTATATTTTTATTTCCTTGCAAGCTTTTCACAACATTTTCAACCGTGTGTTTATTTCCAAGAAAAGTGTGTTTATTCGCATCATGTGTTTATTTTCAGCAATTTATTTACTTCTGTATGTGTGTTTATTTCTAGCAATTTATTCCAACAATGAGTGTTTATTTCAGCAAGTTTCTTACAACATAGAGATAATAAGGTTTTAGCCATGGAATCCTAAGGACACTACCAAAAATCCCTAATAAATAAAATAATAAATACTTACAAACAATTACTAAATAACTAGGATTTTCTTGTTGCATATAGATTCGAGACACACCCCTTGTTTGAATATAACATCAACAAAGAGTTGATTAAATGAATGGGATAATGACGCCTATCACTACTCTTTCTTGCTCACTAAGAAAATTAACATGCAAAAAAATTCTATTTTCTTCTCCCATACCCTCATATAATGCATACATGCATATATAACAATTCTAGGCAACTAAATATGTTTTTACAGTCAAGAAATCATCTTTAAAGAAAACTATTTATTCTAATTCTTGACCAAACAACAAAGCACCATCTCATAGGTGACTCGATGTCGGTTAGTACTTGATCGATGCTTTGGTCACTCCTTTATCATGATGATTCTTTATCGTACCGATGTCGATTGCTTCGACCAATGTTGGTCATTGTCAAACTAACAACATGTAAAAGTAAGCTTTTTGTGAAGTAATTAAGCTCCACACTCAACAATCTCCCACTTAGAGATCAATTACTGCACTTTGTATTGTACATCACCATCCTTGGTTCCTTTTCCTTGGCTCATTTCTTCCTCTTCAAGTATCAAACTTGAAGACCAAAAGAAGTGGAGTGAAGCTCTAACTTATCCTTTACCAATGGTTTCATTAGAATATCTACAAAGTGGTTTCATCCATATGGATTTTCTCTAACATCAGTTTCCCATCCTCCAACACCTACCATATGAAGTGATACCTCAAATGAATGTGTTTTGTTCCTGAATGAAATCTTGAGTACTTTTCCGGATGGATCACGCTCTCACGACTATGATGTTATAATTTGTAATCCTCTTGCTCCTTTCCCAACTCTTCCATGAATCTATTCATCCATATCATCTCCTTGCTAGCTTTTGTACCTGCAACATACTCTGATTCCGTAGTAGACATAACCAAAACCTTTTGCAATCTCAAAATCCATCTAACTACCATTCCACTTACTATGAAAATACATCCAGTGGTGCTCCTCCTACAATCCAAATCTCCAACCATATCTGAATCAACATAGCCATGTAAATAATTATCTGACCCTCCATAGCATAACTCCATGTTGGATGTCCCTCTCAAATAGTTGAGAATCCATTAGAATTCTTTCCAATGTTCTTTACCTTTATTATCCATAAACCTTCTCACAACTCCCACTTCCTATGTAATGTATGGTCTAGTAAAAACCATGGCATACATAAGACTTCCTACTACTAAAGCATAGGGAACATGTGCCATGTACTCAACCTCTTCATGTGATGAAGGACACTGATATTTTCTCAATTTGAAGTTTTTAGCCATATGTGTACTAATAGGTTTTTAATCTTGCATGTTAAACCTTTCCAACACCTTATTGATATAAGCCTCTTGAGACAAATACAACTTCTTATTTTTTCTATCTTGGTGAATTTGCATGCCAAGGATTTTCTTTGCAGCTCCCAAATCCTTCATTGCAAATGTGTGAGATATCATTTCTTTAAGTTTACCAATGTCTTGCATACTAGATCTTGCAATCAACATATCATCCACATACAATAACAAAATAACATAGCTCTCATTTTCAAGATTCTTAAAATAAACACAATGGTCAAATTCACATCTCATATAACCATGCTCATGCATAAAATTGTCAAATCTCAAATACCATTTCCTTAGAGATTGTTTGAGCCCATATAGGCTCTTTTTCAATTTACACACAAGTTTCTCCTTACCCTTGACTTCATAACCAAGTGGATGCTGCATATAAATCTCTTCCTCCAAATCACCATGAAGAAAATCTATCTTAACATCAAGTTATTCTAAATGTAAATATGTTGCAACCAAAATTAGAACAATACGAATAGAATTCATCTTAACTACAAGAGAAAAAATATCATCAAAGTCAATACCTACTTTCTATGTAAATCCCTTTACCACAAGCCTCGCCTTGTACCTTTTCAGTCCACCCTCTTCTTCCTTAATTCTATAAACCCATTTATTTTATAGTGTTTTCTTACCTACTAGAAACTTGACCAAATCTCATGTTTGATGTTATTCCAAGGAGTCCATCTCATCATCCATGCCATGCTCCCACTACTTGCATTGCTTCTTCAAAAATTTCTAGTTCACCACAATCAATCAATAATAAATAAGAAAAGGAAGGTAAAAATATCTCTAGAGGTCTACTTACCCTTTTTACTTCTCACTAAAATCTAGGGTGTATACGGATCATTGTGTGCATGTTGCACGTTCATGTCAATTTCTGTCATTGACCAATGTCAATCTCCTAATATCGATTGCACTTATGCAACCGATCATGATTCCTCTATCGTTGACCAAATACATTTTCCTCGCCACCACTGGTTTAAGGAGTACTGATGCCGGTTCATCTAGTTTTATATTCTAGACCAAATCTTGTATGCCGATGTCGGTTAGCTTGACTAGCACAAGTTTCTATAGAACCGATGTTGATATCTTTGGATGCTGTTTTAGATCAGAAATTTTATTTTACTTCAAAATATTGTTAACCTATTCATGTTTCAGCACCAAAACTTTATCTTTGTACATTACTTTTTCATTCCAATCAATCTCATGACTCCTAACAATCTTAGAATATTCTAAATACTAAAAACAATATCCGAAATCACTAGAGCCATAACTAGTGAAAGTACATCTCATAGATTTAACATCCAACTTCTTCCTAGTTTCCCTATCAACATGCACAAAATATTACAGAGCCAAAAACTCTAAGAAAAGAAAAATCTACCTCTTTTAGACCAACGGTATTCTTTTAATATTCCACTATCCAGGTCTTGTTGAAGGACCACGGTTGATGAAGTACATTGTTCTATCCACCTTGCTTCTTCCCAAAACTTATAAGGAAAACTGACATGTATCCTCATGATTCTATCATATTCCATGATTTTTATTCATTCTCTTTGGAACTCCATTCTCCTATGGAGTTCTAGGAACCATTCTTTCTCTTCGTATTCCATTCTCTGAACAATATTCATTGAAATCCTTACTGCAGTACTCACCACCATTGTCAAATCTAAGGTACTTTAATTTTAATTTTGTTTCATTTTCCATGAAGGATTTCCACCTCTTAAAATTCTCAAAACATTATATTTACGCTTAATACAATAAATCCATACCTTTGGCATCATCAATGAAAGTCACATAATATTTATATCCTCCAATAGAGGATACCTCATCTAGTCCCCACACATATGAGTGCACAAGCTCAAATTTTTGCTCCTTCTTTATTGACCCAACCTTGAGAAATATCACTCTCTTCTACTTTCCAAATATGTAATTCTCACAAAATTCAATATCTAATTATTTCAAATCTGATAACTTACCCTTAGCCTTTAATATCTACATCACTTTTTCACTCATATGGCCTAGTTGATTATGCCACATGGTTGTATTTGAATCTATAGTATATAGCACAAAAAATGAATTACTAACACATGTAGATAGATATAAAGTTCCTAACTTATTACCTCTTACCACAAGAAGAGATCCCTTGGTAACCTTCCAAGAATTGGCTGTGAATGTAACCACATCCAAATCTAACTAGTTTCCTGTAGATATTAGATTTCTCTTGAAGCTTGCACATGCCTCACATCTTTCAATACCCATGGATTTCCATTCTACAACTTTAGATGAACATCACCTTTACCAGTAATATTGCATGTCTCATCATCTCCTAAATAAACTTGTCCAAAATCACCCTAAACATAATTTCTAAAATAACCCTTATTAAGGGTAGAATGGGAAGAAGCTCCTAAATCTAAAACCCAAGATTCAAATTTATAATCCAAGGAGAGAATAAGGGCATCTTTTTTTACCTCACTTGCAACATTTTCCTCTTTACCTTTTTATTTACCCTTGTACGATTTATTATCTTTATTTTCCTTAGACCAACACTCCTTCTTTACCTGTCCTCTCTTTCCACAATTTCAACAAAGTAAATCTCTACACTTGGATCTAGATCTGTCATTTCTTGACTTTGATCTCCCATTATTATTTCTCTTTGATGATCTCTCCTTAGATATTCCCTATTTTTATATTTAAAGTGTTTCCAGATGATGCTTCTCTTGAGATTTTCTTACGTATTTCCTCATTAAGGATTACACTAACCACATCATCAAATTTCAAACCTTTATAAGCAAGCATTTTATTACTAACAACCATTACTAAATTATCCCAACTATCTGGCAAAGAGAATAAGAATAAAATTTATTTCACTTCATCATCAAATTGAATTTCTATTGATTTTAATTGATTTACAATAGAATGGTAATTATTCAAATGATTAGATATAGATCCACCTTCTTACATCTTAGAATTAAACAATTTTTCACCAAATAAACCTTATTCAAGGTAATAGGAGTTTCATACAAATTTTCTAAAGATTTCATCAAATCTACCATGATTTTTACATCTATAAAATTTGAAGCCACCGATCTTTGCCAAAGTGCATGCTCATCCAACGGTAAGTATAGATCCTTCGATACAAATAATCCTCCACTTGCATCCTCCACGGTTGATGATTATGACTGTCACATTTATCTACTCGATATTTACTATATTCTACCATTGTTATGCTCCCACTCAATCAGAAAACCCTCTTTGAGTAAATCTTGTCATCACACAAAACCTACAAACAAATCTCTTATACATTGTTGGGGTTAACCATATAACAGATTGTCGCACATATCTAATTTAATATAAAGCATACAAGCAATGATGATTGCGAAATAAACTAGAAGATAAAATAACCAAGAGAAAGATAACATTATATTTAACATGGTTCACCCAATGTGGGCTACGTCCACCATGAAACATACAATATTATTATTCAATTATTTACTGAAGGAAATATAATGAAGATCTGTGTTCTTCGATACCTCACGGGGTGTTTAATGTTTTTCCTCATCCAGCTACTATTTCTTTCTCACCAAGAAAAATAACATGAAAACAATTGTTATTTTCTTCTCCCATACCCTCATCTGATGCATACATGCATATATTATTATTCTGGGAAATCGACTATGCTTTTATAATCAAGAAATAATTTTTAAAGAAAAATATTTATTCTAATTCTTGACCAAACAACAAAGCACCATCGCATAGTTGGCGATGTCATTCACTCCGTAACTAATGTTAGTTACTATCTTATCGATTCCGGCTGCTTCATGACCAATTTTGATCACTATCAAAACCAACAACATGTAAAAGCAAGCTTTATGTGAAGTTATTAAGCTCCAAAATCAACATATGTATGGGTTCAAGACATATGGAACAAGTTTCATTAATTAAATTTGGGGCATGGTTTGACATGACCAATCATATGTAGTCATTCTTGTACACATTTCACTTTATTTCAAGAAGTTCAAAAATATAATTTTACACATTCAATGTATAGAATCATATCCATTATTAGTATTCATTTATCTACACATTTTTTCCATTTGTTTATAGGTGTCATATGGATTATTGTATTATAATTCAATATTTGACACCACCATCATATGATAAAGACATTAAGTTAGTATTTTCTTTTAATCAAACATGTATCGATATTAGACTAAAATGGAGAAATTTTAATATCTTAAATCTAGGTTGAGAACTTTGAAATATGGAATTTAAAATTTATCTTGAAATTATCCCATTTATAAAAAGTGAAAAATTTAAGGCACACTCTTTCTCTATCTTTCATCCCAATCTTACTATATGATTATTATTCTCAAACCCATATCTTCAAAAATCACTCACAGGGTATAAAATCATATCTACATAATTCCACTTGTATCGAACAAATTCCTATTACATAATAGACACATTTATAGTTATAAGATAGGTTCATCAAAAAAACATATCTCACATTCCATAAGACTATCCCTTACACTTATAAAAATCAATTTTTCAAAATGGTAATTTAACTTGGTGGGTCTAGGTATTACTTTTGATTTAGTAAGTGGGAAATTATATTAATTGTTTTATATAAATATAAGTACATATAAGTTATTAGGTAATCTAGGGGTCCTATATTAAAAACATTATATGAAGGTCAAGAGAAATAATTGATGTATCTAATTCCTTATACCAATCTCACTCTAATAAGCTATAAAATGTTTAAATACTTATATTATTAACCTAGATCCACGATAAACCATAACTAGAGTATCAGTATGTATCACCAAATGTTAGGGCCATATCAAGGGCTTCATATTATATTTTCGTTTTCTATATCACATGTATCACTATAGGTTTAGGATAAATACATTTAGTTTAATCCTTGTTCGAGTAGTTGTATGTAATTTAACAGCCATGACATCCATGAAGGGTATGGTGAGGCAACCACCCCGATTATTAATAACTCATTTTATATATAAAGAGAAATATATAGGGTTTAAAAAATAATAATCCATATCTCATCACACATATCTATACCTACAAATAAAAACTCCCATGATAGGGAAAAAATAGTAAAATCCATATCTAGTATACATGTACATAAGACAAGTTCATATCCATAGGGATAGGTTTAGCCACAAAGGTTTCTAGGCACCTACAAACTCACTATATACCGAATTTTAAATCATAATATTTAAATGAAAACTTAATGACACCCGAATATGATTGTATTCACATTTTGAGCATCTGGTCATATATTTTTATTACAAAATTCAAGTTCATCTCTCTAACCCTAAAACCGTAATTGTAATTTATTGATTTATCATTGGAAAATACAATATTAGAATAATTTAAAATTATTTAGATTATCTTTTCTATTTCTAAATTATCATTATTACATATATAAAATTAGGAACAAATCCTATTTTATTATAAAGGTAGGAATGGTTGTTATAGAATACCGGGATGTTTCTACACACAATGATGATCTCTCATAGATATTTCTAACCATCAAAAAATTTCTCATAGTGATTACTCTTAAGGCATGCACTTATGGGCATTAATGTTTCAACATCTGTAAAGAGGAAATAATTAGTAAGAGTGAAAAATAAGGTGTGTGAATATCCTTTCCTAATATCATTTTCCTAGATTTCATTGATTCCTTGATTATATAATTGTATATAATTGGTTTACTTGCACATGTTTCCCATATGTTGCATGGGTTCATGTTTCCATGTACCATACATATAAGTTGTATGTCACTGTCATAATTCTCCTACACTTTGATATAGATATAAATTAATATCTAACCTTTTTATTTTTTATCATTTGTATTCCCATATTAACTTCATGAAATTGGAATGATAGTGAGGCAACTATAACTTATTTGTATCCATTTGATTAGTTTTACTTTTATATGCATGCATGTGTACATACACACACACCACAAAGTGAGGTATTTTGTATACATTGAATTTGGTAGGGATTATTTATCATTGTAATAATAGTATATTTTAGTGTTTATTGATCATTGGTATAAATTATGATCTTATTGGAGAGATTCATTGTGGTGTTCAACATTCAACACTTCCCCTTGTGTTTTATTAAATTTTTGACTATCTTTTTAGTTTTGAATCTTTGTTCCTTTTTACCATGGATGTTTTCCTTATTGTTTTCTTTCTCCACCTGTTTTCCTATATTTCTAGACATTTTTAAAAGCCATAGTATTATGGTTTTGGTTTACCATAATTTTACAAATAAAATTAGTGGGCCCTTTTTCCCTTTGATTTCATCGATAAATGCGATATTAGTTAGTGTTATACTAGATCAGATTAGATAAGATCTAGTTAAGGGAGTGGGTGGGGTAAGTTCCCATAGGGAATCAGCCCCCATATATATATATATAGCTCCACCCATCACCCGTTCCTTACTATATATAGATATCTGCCCCCTCCGGAGTTCAAAATTCTAGATATGGTCGGCTCTATTCCTCTCATTGTTGATTTAGGAATCAAGACTTTCCAGGAGGAATGAAATCTACACTTGAAAGGATCTATGATGGGAGGAGGAGGGAGGGGAAGAAGGGTGCATCCATGGCTTTAGGGAATGCACCATATCCTATCTATATATGGGGTAGATCGAGAGAGAGAGAGAGAGAGAGAGAGAGAGATAACTTCATTCCCAATATTCCCCCTATATTCCCTCAACAATATAAGTAAGTATAATGTGTAGTTGCAAATTTTTTTAACAAAGTATAAGTTTAATATTAGTGTGTTATATAATCTTATAATGTATGAGATTCATTTGTATAACAAAATATTGTTTTGAATACTATTTAAACAAAATTTGCATGAAAGTTTTAATTTGGTATTAGATCGTGTAAAGAGAAAGAGCCTTATATGGAATTAAAATTAAAAAAATATTGTGAAAGGGAGTTTCACATTTTATGGATACCTCAACTGATTAGAGCCATATTTTTATGAATAATTTTTTAGTTTAATGTTAGGAGTTTATTTTTATAATTAAAATGATTTTTCTTGTGAGAGTGGAATTTGTAGTTTTCTATCAATATTGATGTAAAATTTCATATGTTATTATTTTATTATTGGAATTTTTTTTTGAAATTTTCAACAAGGATGCATTCATATTCCAATAATTTATACTCTTGCTCATCTCTTTTGCACTTGTTTTTATTAAAAAAATTCCTTTAGTACTCATCCCCATGATATGAGAAATGAGACCTTCAAAGATAAGCCACATTTATCCCCTTAACTACACGTTTAAAACCTTCCATGCATAGGAAAACTCCATTGAAATATTTTGGTCATGCCTATGAATTCTTTCAAGAAAAGTCTAAAAATTACCATACGCCCGAATGCTCCAAAAATTTCATTTTCTTTCCAACCTCTATTGAATGGAGGCTTTGCTTGGAATGATTCTCTACCCATCTTATCCCAAAATTTCCATAGACTAAAACAATAATGTGGAGTACAATTAAAACCATAATACCACGTGATCTCCAAGAGATAAAGAACACAAAAATGAATGGGATCACGAGTGAGTGGATTATGCCAACATAAACCTGCATCCACAAGAATATATGAGACCTTGTTATAAGTTCGTTTTGGAAATTTAATGATTCATAAATTTGTTACTTCTATAGGGGTATTTAATATCCCTAACCAATGATGAAGGGTAGTTTAATTAACCCCAATGTTGGAAAAAAATATGCTACTTTATTTCCCTCTCTGGGAAATTTGAACTTGCTACTTGAACTTGAGGGAAGATGTTAAGGATAAGAGGATCATCATTAATGATCTTATTGATAGACCAACTAGGAGGAAACTTGTTATGTATGCAGTTGATGATATTAAGGGAATATCCCTCCACCCATACATTTATAATGTCCAACCTCTTGGAAATTTTGATCCCCTACAAATTTTTCATAGCTTCGAGAAAAATGGTTAGTGTGAGATCCCGGGTTCCCAAAATAGGATGCAATTAACTCAAAATCGTTGCTTCGATTACACATCCTCCCCCACTTTTCCTAGGTTTCCTTTTTAAGATCCATCAAAATTAAGCTTTAACCCATCCTCTAGAGGATGGTTCCATATATTCTTTATCTTGGGAGGTCTACAAGTATCTTGAATTGAATTTTACTTAATCTAAATATTCTATTTTTTGAGGAAATTTGTGTTAGAGTCTTTCATACTCTCTTTTATGGAGGTAATAGAAGATTTAATGTTTTCTGTAACCAGCAGAACAAGATTTTTGAGGACCATGTTAACATGAAGGTTAAGATATTTAAATATTCTTCTATTTATTTCTTTACAAATGGCCCAAATGGTGTGACTCGTGATATAAGATAATATCCCAAAGGAGTCTCACATATTTACATTTTGACTGACAAAACCAATGGGACCATACCTCATTCAAAGAAGATGGAAGAACCCATTACAAGCCAGACTTGTCAAAAATAAGACCCCACAAAGAGGTGAAAAATTGACAATGAATGAAAATATGATTAACATTCTAATGTTAATTAGTGTTTATTCTCTATTTAGAGACACTACCAAAGAGTTTAAATAAATTATTGCATGTGATTTACCCTAAATTATAATTGATTGAGGTTTTAATTAGAATTAAATTCTTAAATGTATAAATGTGTAGTTCTTTTAATAATTTAATGCTCTAAAATTCAAATCTGATAGTACATGTAAATGTTTACTAAAAATTCATATGAAATTAGGCTATATGTTGAATATAGTAAGAAAAAATCACTTATATTTTTTATTACTTCTAAATTTAATCTACATCTAGAAGCTGGGTCAAATAGGTTGTGACAGGGGTAAAATTTATTTTTGTATGAAATGGAGAGATAGATACTAATTAAACAATATAATGTGGCACAACCATCCTAATTTATGTTAGTGTATGTAATTTCAATGTACTTTTGATATAATTTAGGTTTTTATGTTTTTATTTAATTATTTCTTTTATTTCACTTCTTCCAAAATTCTTATGCATGTACCTAAAATGTTTTTTTGATAAGAGGTAAAAAGGGTTGAGGGGACCCTACCCCGAACATAGTCACAACTCCATGAGAGAAGATAAATACATTACAAAACCATAAAAAATTTGATAATATAAAATTCCATAATAAACGGGCTCCCTAGGAGAAATAGTAGTGAAACAACAACAACAAAAAAACATAGAGGAACTAACAACAACGTAGAAACTAACAACCAAAAAGCTACAGAGATAATAAATAAAAAAACACCCCTCCCTAGATCATTTATAGGCTTTTTCAAGCCCCTCTAGCACCTTTTCCCATTCCTTAGCCAGAGCATCTATGTTACCAGCCAAAGACACCAAGTCGAGACCTTCAGAGTCACCTTTCTTTTCCTTCCCTGACTATCCACAACACTATAGGCATTAGCGAGCTGACCCAGAGTCTGGAGATGTTGTAAAGTATATTTCACCATGACTACACTCCACTCCATGTAGCTATGGAGAATAGCATGAAAATGGTCCAACTCATTGGTTATGAAACCATAGTTGGATTTTAAAACATCAATCTCTCTACCATGCCCATTGCTGACCACTTCCTCAACTTGTGCTTTCATCTTATGCCAATCATTGAACAAAAACTACACCGAGATCTTAGTGAGTCTCATATCTCCCTTAAGTTCCTCAATATCCACCGCCATCTTAGCCAAATGGTTCTCCCCTTTCATAGGTCCAACATGCCCCATAGCCTTGAATTTTTGTTCCAATTGCACATTGATAGGAGCTGAAGAATCCTATTTACTAGACTCCCCTTTGGTGTTCAAAGGAACACTAGGAACCTACTTGGATTTCATCTCCCTAAGATTTTGGGCTGCCACAATCTCAACCTCATCTTTATCCTCTTCCAAGTCACCTTCCTGAGAATCAGATTCTTCACTTGATTCTTCTTCCTCTGAGTCCGAGTCGACTCCATCCACATAAGCTTCCATAGTTTTAGTTAGAGATCCAAACTTGTCAATATCCAAAGTATATCTTTTTACAAGAGTGAGAATAAATCCCTGATGGAGTGGGACAGAGACCCTTTTGGTTTTGAACTAAGAGATAGAAGCACTCAGGGAGTGAAAAAGAAAGTAGGGGAAGCTAAAAGCCTGGCCACACCTGAAATGATTAAGCATAGGTAGGTGGTAGGCATAAATGCATTTTTGATGGCCCTCAAGAGTGAGAAATTGGATAAGGGTGAGAGCCACATCGTCAAAAGGTTTAGGTAAAGATAGACGAAGATAACCAGTAAAGTGGGAAGTGAGATTTTCATTACCTTTGAGAAACAAGTTCAGCTCTTCGAAGGCTTATTTTTTGGGTTTATAGACCTCCCTCCCAACTATAGGAAGACCCATCACTTTGGCAACCAAATCCATAGTAATCTCAATGCTAATCCCCTTCATTTTAACCACCGATTTTTTTGTAGTCTTCCAAGTACTGGAAAATCTTTACTAATATTTTCAAAATGACCTTTGAATTTTTTAGGAAGGACGAAAATCCCTTACTATCAAATAGATCCATGGCTTCAGGCATCACCCATTCAACATTAGCAGGTTTAGTTCTAACTAGGTCACCACCCATTTAGTCTTAAAAAAAAATCAAACACAAAAATCTAAAATTCCAGGTAGCTAGAGGATTACACACGTATCCAAAAATGTAATTTCTTCAGGCACGAGAGGAAACAAAGGCTTTCTAGACACACAAGTGGATCCCCTCTCAGATCTTCATATTATTTAGAAATAAATGCTCACTATTCCTATGGAAAATGACCATGATGAATTTAACACACCATGAACTGACATTATTTTTTGACGTGTCCATATATGTCATTATGTAATTATGATCACACCTTGGCATAGAGATCTTCCACTTCATTGATAAATGTCAACTCATCATAATTAACCCCCATATTAGAAAAAAATCTACAACAAACTTATCCTCCCTATAAACATGCTTGAAGGTAATAATTTCAAATAAATTTGACATTTCCTTAATACTATTTATAGAGTTTTGGATGGAAATAGAAATGGATCATTTCCTAGTAATGTTGTTAATTATGTTCATAGAGTCTCCTTCCACCTCCAAATTGGTGAAATTGTATTGAAGAGCTATATACACCCCCAAAAAACCCCACTACTTCGACAACATGGTTATTTTGAGTTCTAAGATTGTGATGGTACCCAAGAATCCCATAACACCACACCATAGCCAACTCTACCAAGGTTTCCTTTTACATGGCATCTAAGTTCAACTTAATACACTCCTTGCTAGGTTTCACCCATCCTTTGAGTCTATGGTTTAGAGTAGGGCTACTAGTAGATGAGGATCCCAAAGCCCACTTTAAGGAAAATCTGGCTTCATTCTGAAAGATAGTCTTCTTTTGAGGGTTCAAATTAGAGAAATTAGCATGGATAGTATTAACACAATGGGCTCCAACATTCTTGATTGAATCCTTCTTTCCTTTGAAAATTCTTCTATTTATCTCTTTCCAAATCTCCCAATCTAAATACATAATAGAAAATGTCCACAAATATTTTAATCCTTAGCTCTTAAAAGGACTAGACCATTGAGACCACAACTATTTAATGGAATATGGGAATACCCAATTGACTTCAAAAAGATTAAGAATGGTCTTTCTAACTAAGACCAGATAGGGACAGCTGAGAAAAATGTGTGAGGAGTCTTCACTCTCACTTTCACACAACACACACCTGTTAACCATATGGAAATTTCTCTTGTTTAGGTTACTTTGAAAGTTAGAATCTTGTCATGGATAATGAACCACAAAAACATATTAATCTTGGGGATTAAATCTTTGACCCAAACACTTCCCCAATTGAATTTTTTAGTTTCCCCCACATCAGAAAATAAAGAGTTGTAGGCACTTCGAACCGAGAAGATTCCATTATCCTCCTTTGACCAGTAAATACTATCATCTTCTAAGCTCTCCTTATTAACAATAATGCCTCTTAATTTTCTATTAATAGAATAAATATCAATGTTGTTAGAACCATCCATTTCTATAGTTTTCCTTGTCCTAAGAGTTGATCAAAGTTGAAATAATCTTTGAACTTGGTCCCATATTTGGCTACAAAATAAATTAGATTCTATGATAGAAATAAAAGAGGCATTAAATAATAAATTGTTATGTAGTGGATTTTTACTACCCTTGTTGGTTAACTCCTTGTCGATTCTTATCAATCATTACACTAGAATCCCAAATGAGGGGTTTAAAATTCATGCAGCTCTCCTAGTTCTTGTGAAAGAGTGAATAAAAATATAGAGTTACCCCTCTTATTTTTCACTTTTTCCTCAACACTAAAAAAATTAATAACTAAATATAATTCATAATGTACCCATTTTGAGTGTTGGATAGATTATAAAGTAGAGTGCCAAAGTAGAGTGCTTGTAGATAAATAATCACTAAGGTAAATCCCACTTTGAAGTTCCCTTTTTGTGTAAGTCCTTGATATCATATTATCTACTATAATATATTATAAATAATTCTTACACACATGTAGTTGAATGAAATAAATAATATTTAACAAGTAATGCAATATGAAATTAACTCACAAAGAGAAAAAGGTGCAAAATTAACACCCTATCAATAGCTCAAGTGGTGTGTGCATAGAGGAGTATTGTATAACTATACCATGGGAATATTCCCAAAATAGGAAGGGGAGTTACACTCCATAATGTTAATGTAATTCCTATAACACACTATTATATAGTATGACATGTAAGACATGTCATAATAACTCCTACGAAACTCGGTACACCTAATTAAGATGTGGCACTAAGGGTGAGGATTTATTCCACGTAGATAAATATGATGATAATAATTCCCACACCAACACCCCCTTAAGTATAGATTAGGTGGGAATAGAAGAAAGTTTGGTCCCGATAATAAGGCCTGATGAGGTACCCTTATAAAATGAAATTATCACAAACCCGAGTATAATGAGAAAACATAGTGGGAAAAAACTCCCCCTAAAATATAGATAAGGAAGAGAAGGTGTGACTAAAAATCCCCTCTTGAAGCTAAATTTGTCTAAAGCCACCATATATCCTTCAAAGAAGCCTCATGGAGTAATTGTGCATCATAATTAGATGTAGTGAAGAGTGAAGCATTATAGGAGAGAAAATGAAACCATCAGTATATAATGGATCTCTAACCATGTTTTGGTTCCTATCTAAGGAACTATATTCCTCATGTAAGTTAGAAGTGAAAACTACTCAGTGAAGGGATGGTGAATCCAAAGTAGTAGAAAAGAAGGAATTTGGAATTCCCTTTAACTATGATAAAGAATTCTTGATGTTTGATGAGTCTTGAATCAAAGTTATTGTTCCCTAAAAAATTGTGGTGGATAAGAAGTAGTTGGATTAAGAAGTAACTCCTTAAATCTGGAAGGTAAAAATTTAATGGTGTAGGTGGGTCCCTATTAATAATGTAGTAATATGTACTAGAAGATAAGTCATCATCATAAAAAATGTTCTTAAGCTCAGAATTTTCATCAATTAAAGGTTAATTTGATGAAGAATTTAAAGGAGGGATAAGGTAATAGAAGAAATATAGTTGAGTTTTATGATCAACTAAACCCACTACAATGATAGTGTCACTATGAAAATATATGACATCTATTGAATATGGAGTGAACTTAACCCACATGCCTTGACCAAGCTGATTAATTTAATATAATTATAGGAGATTGGAAGTGATGGAATACTTGGAAAATTGTTAATATTTCTACCACTTGCTTCAACAAACCATCTCCCAAAACCGAGTAGAAGTTTCATCACCTGATCGAATAGTAGACATGTCACATGGCTCCAAGGAAGTAAACTCCACATGTGAAGATGAAATATGATATCATACACCCAAATCAACAACCCATATAGGAATTAGAGGTACCACTACAACTAGATCCCTCCCCATTGTTTTATCCTTTCCCGACTCTTTCTCTTCCCCTTTTGCATTGTCATTTTCCTTAGAAGATTCATGGGTTGGTGAAGATGGATTGATAGACTCGGGTACACCTATGATTTTCTTCTTAATAAGACTTGTGAGGAGGTCAATATGATTTTCCAAACATTTAATTTCATCATGCCTACCTATGTAATACCTACATTTGAACTTCTCTTTCTTAGGCTTAACACTTTGGAAGAGGAAGTGGTGGGCTATTCCTTTTTGTTCTAATGATCATTATTTTTGTCCTCTTTTGAAGCTTTATATATGTCATTCCTGTAAGTGGAGCATGTGGTTTAGTGTAATTTAGTGCATCCATACAAATCAATTTATTTATTTTTGAATTCAAGTGATCAATAAAAACATCAAGGAAGGAATTTTTCATTTTTCTCTAGTGTCCTTTTGGATGCATGTAAGGTAGAGAAAAAAATAGTTAGGACCTAGTTTCATGAGGACATAAAGAATAATTTATGAGTCATTTTTTCAATTCCACATTATTTTAGTTGTATTATCATAGAGTTGAACTTGGTAAAGTAGTCCTCAAGCGTGTCAAAATTTCTTGGACTAAGAATACTCATCTCATTTTCTAGTTTGTGCCATCTCATTTCATTTGTTTCCCAAAGATTTATTCTAAGGTGTCCCATACATCCTTGGATTTTTGGAAAAAGTTATATGCTGAAAGCATAGATCCAATGACGAATAAAGGAAAAATAAACCATAGGCTTCATCACACTTATCAAACCATTTCTCTTTATTTGGAGTGGCTATTGATTTAGTTTGCAAACCCATAGTTATCCTATAGATCTTATTGTTTCACAAAGTGTGTGGTATGGTAGTATTCCATTAGTGATAGTTTAATGGAGTAAAAAAAAATGAATTGTGCTCCATTTCTATATTTATTTATTTTTGAAAAATAAAATAATGAATGCGGAAAATAGGAATCACAATATTCTTAAACCTCATTGAAATTATAGATGTTTAATTATAAAAATCAAGAGTACATATAATGTTTATATCTCTTAAAAAATCACACTTTAAAAAAACTATAATCTCAAAAGTAGCTATCACTGAAATTATAGACCTTGGAAATCCTGAAATAAATTAAGTCAAAGTTTTTAGATTAATTTACACCTTAAAACACACTGAAAAATAGGGTTCACAATTTTTAACTTGATAAACACCTTCACATGCACAAAGTGGGATGTTTGGTGGTTGACCTTCCTAAACACCTCCCAAAACCTAATACGCATGGTCAAGTTTGAGTACTTGTTGAACACATTTGAAATCATGAAATACAAGATATCAAGTTTTTGAACTTTCTTAACACCTTAGAT
Source organism: Taxus wallichiana var. yunnanensis (assembly GCA_018340775.1). Classification (NCBI taxonomy): domain Eukaryota; kingdom Viridiplantae; phylum Streptophyta; class Pinopsida; order Cupressales; family Taxaceae; genus Taxus; species Taxus wallichiana. The sequence goes on along the minus strand of CM031235.1, from coordinate 457,910,516 downwards.
GACCTGAAAATAGGTTGTCAATATTTTAAAATTTTCACAAGCCTCAAATAAGAGGACACACTTTGTCATAGTTTAGCACATGTGGAACACCCAAAAATCCTAAAATGCATTGAGGAAAGTTTATTGACTTGACAAACAACCTAAAAATCCTAAAATACACACAAATGGAAAAAAACTATAAGGAACATCCCATATCATGAAAAAATCCTCTAAAAACCCCTAAAATTTTAATTTTAATAAATCAAAAGGTTTTTGTGATATTTTTCAAACCAACCTAGAAATTTCGTAAATCCTTAATAGTGAAATTAATGAAATTTGCACATAAAATTGTTATATTAAAAAAATCAAACAACAAAACTAATGAAAATGTGTAAGGATTTTACCAACAAGGCTCTAATACCATATAAGAGTTGTTTTCGGGATCTATGATAGATAATTATCGCAAACATGTAGTTGAATGAATCTAATAAGATATAATAAGTAATACAATATGAATTTAAATCAAAAAAATGTGAATGGTGTAAAATCAGTAGCCTCTCAATAGCTCAAGTGGTGTGTACATATAAGAGTTTTATATAACTTCTCCATTATAATATTCCCCAAAAGAGGAAGGGGATTTACACTCCATAATGAGAATGTGACTCCTATGACACACTATACATAATATGAGATGTAAGACATGTCATAGTAACTCCTATGACACTCAGAACACCTAAGAAAGATGAGTCACCAATGGTAAGGATTTATACTAAGTAAATAAATATGATGAAAATAATATCCTACACTAACACTTGATATAACTTGATTGGAATTTGAGATGTCATTGACTTAGTGTAGTCTACTCTTAGCATAGTTTATAGTGATTTAGAATTGTATAGAGGTTTCTCTTAATTTATTATCTTTATTTAGGGAAGATCATGGCAGATTTAGATAATAATTCATAATTACTTTCTAAAGGATATATTGAGAATGGAAAGTGAGTAAATGAATGATTATAACTTGATTTAATGTTACTCCATGAGACTAATATTGTGTTAAGTCTGAGTGAGATGAGGAAATAAGATAAAACACTTTAATATGACCATTTCCCCTTAATAGAAATAATCATATGATTTTTCTTTTAAGATTTACATGTTAATGTTTGTACAAACCACTTTTATATTTTGTAATATTTTAAATCCCCAATGATGATGATGAGGTACCCCAAAATATAAATAATTTGTTTAATATGCTCAAACCACTCTTCCACATTTACACTTGCTTATTTCTAGTCATTTTCACTATATTTTCTCTTTCTACCTCCCCCATTAATTAAATTTCAAAAATACACTTCAAAATTGTTACGATCGTTGTACATGTGCCATGGTACTCACAAAGTGACCAATACAACATCTCTTTTAAGTACCTTCTATAGACACCAACAATTCCATCCCCTTTTTATTTTGAGTTCCTCTTGTTTTGTGAGCATGATTTTTGTTTTTATTATTCAATAGTGCATATATTTTGTCTTTTTGACCTTATTTTACTACTCCCTTTATCAACCCACTTGTTCCCTCGTAATATATTCTTGACCTGATATCAATATTTTGATCTAGAATTTAGAATGGATTGACTATAAACTTTTCATTTAAGAAAATTTATATGCTCATTTTCCTACCCCTAATAATTTTTATTTCCACATAACATACTACTATAACTAGAGATTCTATTTTCTAGAAAATTTTGAGAAAGATAAAATTCCAATACCAAAGGGTATTTTTCTCATTCTAAACACTCAATAAAGGTTTGAATATTTTCTACTTACATAATAAGGAGGATACATATATTTTCATACTAGTTCATCTATTATTTTGGACCAAACACAATCTCTTTCCATCCTACCTTCATCATCCATTCGATCCACTCTACCTCTCCTTTCTCTGATAATATTGTTTTCATGGTCGATTGAGCACCATTGAGGAGAGTTTTCAAACTTGGGTATAATCCTCAACTCCAATCCAATCACTTCCCCATTGGGGAGAGTTTTTGTTTTTTTTTATATATATATTTTTTAACCTTATTTTCATTTTTAGTTTATCTTATATATTGTTGTATTCATATGCTATAATTTACTTTTTTAATAAATTTGAAAATAAATAAAAACATATTTCAACTTACATTGAGCTTAATAAGTATCATTAGATTCAAATTTACATCTCCTTTCTCTGAGCTAATCCCATATTGGGGTTAGATTCATATTTTTCTCATTCTTTTATACCTTACATCTAGGTTTAGATTTATTGTAGTTACATTAATTACACTTTTTTGAAAGAGAATGGAATATATTAGCCATATTTTTAAAATCTACTAGCTTAGATCATTGATTTTCTATAAGATTTATTTTTATATACAGTTTATTTCAGATTTACATATTTTAGAATTAATTCATTTCACTTCCATTCAAAATTAATATTATGTAACTTGATCCATTATTTTAAAAGTGAAATTTAAAGAGTAAATACATAGAACATTTAATTTACATATCATCCTTTCATTCATATAGAATAGATCTAAAAATTGCATTCACATTTAGGTAAGTATATATCTTATCTACTTTTTCATTCATTTTCATTTTGATTGGACCCTAAAGATTCATTTTAGTTTGCATGAGTATGTTAGTTTCTACTTATTATCCATAATTATTTAAACTATTTGGAAAATTAAAAATAAAAGAACGTGTATTTACATGTAGTTTCATATTTGTGGGAAATTTGTGCTTATTTTTTTATTATTGTTACATCATATTGAGTAGAGTGGATTAAATTGGAAAAATAACATTTCATTTCCAGTAACTAAATAGTTTAATTGTTAATTTGTAAATTCAACATAAAAGAAATAAAAATCAACACCATTCATACCAAATAATCCACAACATTCAACATTTCCAAAATCCAAAACACATGCATTCATACATTTATAACACCATCAACCCATAAAATAAAACACTTTTATCCCCAATACATAAACCTCGTACTTTATAAAATCAATATTCTATGCATCTCATATGGCTCTTGTTCAATCTAGAACACACCTTCATGGGTCCTACACTATCCATATATCATCTACACTAAATAAAGCAACTAAATTCATTGAAATAAAGCAATATACTTCTACACTAAATAAACCAAATAGGGAATAGCCGGATGTAGCTATTCCTATATTACAGTGTGAAATTAAATCTAATCTAAAAGAAAGATGTATTCTAACTTATAATTGTGGAAATATAATTTCTTGTAATTGTTTCACCTCAAATTCATAGGAAGAAAGAAATATTCTTAGAGGAAAATTCCTATTTCCCTAAAACTTCCCTAGTAAAATAAATAACTTGTATGGGTAAACTAACAATGAAGAAATAAAATGAAGCAACATAGTCACAAAATCTTTCTTATACTACTTTACCTTACAAATCCATAGGCATAAGCAAGGAGGAATATATTAGCAAAAGTTTTTTCGTATGCACACAAATCTAGAAATGAAGAATTTGTAAATTCTACCTCTTAAAATAAATGTTCTTGTTTAATCTAAACAACAATAATATTCAAATGAAAGCTTTGAAGAAATGTAAGTACATCCCCAACCTGGTTATTGTTGTATTGTGACAACTTCCCAAGTGTAGTGATGGATTAGATGTCTCCTCAACTTTCTTTCCTTTCTAGAGATGAAAATATAGATGATTTATTGGTGTGTAAGTTAGCTCGTAGCAGGATGAATAGAAAAAAATTGTAGTTGATTGATTTGCAATAAATCAAGAAAATGTTAGAGTTGGTTGGTTGTAAGTAAATTGGTCACAAATGCAATATTGGGAAGGAAAAAATAAATGTATTGTGTTGTATGTGTAATTCTTAGAATAATTTTGGTAGCATAATAGTGCAATCAAATCTTAAATCTCCAACCCATCATATAGGTAAAAATTATGTTTTTTATATAAATGTGAGGAAGAAAGAGTTTGGAACACTTGGGAATCAAGAAGTTCCAAATCATCAAGAAAAGAGGGAGTTAACATTATAAAGATAGTAAACTGAGAATAAGACTTAAACAAAAATTCATCAAGCCAAAAAAAAAAAAGCGAAATGGTCATAAAAATGCAAGAAAAAGACTCATTAATTTTCAAAACACGTAATTTGAACTCTCGAGTTAAAGTGCATAGGACCTCTGGGGTATACACATACTAGTGGATACACATCCACCATGGTGGGTGCATAACTGTCGGTTTAAGTAGACTGACACTTATGTAGCCATTACGGAGGTTACGCAACTAAAGGGGAAAACATAAAGGAAAAATGGAAGAAATTATTTTTCGAAGGCATGAAAAATTAAGTAACTTAGAGACAAGGATAGACAAATCAAAAATAACAATCAAGAGGTGAAGGGAGAGGATTTGGATCTCATCATTGTTTTGGAGAAGAATTCTTTCATCGTCGAAGACTTTACCATACCATCAATATAGAACCTATGCAAATTTAGGTGCATACATATTTCCCACTTCATAGAACTACATTAGCCATGAATGGATGTAAAATGTGAAGTCCATGTATGGCTCTCCAAAGTGGGAGAGTTAGAAGTTATACCTTAATCATCATGTGTGTTGAAACCATGCCAATCTAACCTTCCTGCCACCTACAAAATAAAAATGGGAATTAAGTGTAGATATGAAACAAAATTAGAAAAATAATTTGAAACATAATGACAATAATACTTACCAAATCCATGAGGATGAGAAATATACTTGATCCAGTACGCCATGGTGTTAGCCTTACATAGAATCACTCAAAGCAAAATTAGAAAATGACATTTGAGATATATTTTTCACTATTTACCATTTTTAGAAATCATTTTTACTCACCCACTTAGCTAAATTTGGAGCTTTAGACATCATGTAACCATTTTTCTTGAAAATACATTCAAATCAAAGAGAATCTATTCACGATGGAAGTTCAACTCGTGGAAGCGGTAAAGGGCCACAAACATGCAAGTTGTTAACATTTGTTTATTTTTTTCCTTAAAATGTAGAATTTATTCAAAACTATCTATAGGGAGGAGATTTTTGATAATTTAATAGTAAAAATGACCGTGGGGGTACCTTTTAGGGTGCCTTTTTGGTTCCAAAACTTGTCTCGAGAAATTTTAGTCACTTTTTTGTTTTTGCAAATTTTTAGTTTTGAGGACGTGACCATGTTTTTGTGTGCATGACTGTTATGGGGGTTACACAACCACTACTCGGTGCATATCATAAGTTACATAACTAATGTAGAGATATGGTACGCCCAAAAAAATAACAACTCAATCAACACAAATATTTAGAGTTGTCTTCTTCAAAATCACCAAAATCAAGCAAATTCACCTTACTACAAGAAGCCTAAATTGACTTAAAAAATTCAAACCGCATTAAAAAATTGATTAAAATTCTAACAATTGTTTAAATCTACTCAAATACACTTATCAAGCATGATCAACCACTTCAAAAATTTCCAAACCATCATCTTATCAAATTTCACCATTTAGACCTCAAACTAGCTAGTAGTACTACCAAAATGCAAAGGTTGATGAAATTAAAGAAAAAAAAGGAAATAAAATTCACTGGTAATATTTTAAGGTACCATTTTCCACTCTTGATTTGAATCCAAATTTTCAAGGCCTAATTCCAAGCTCATTCAATTTTATTCTCATTCTAATGTTTTCAAGTAGGTCTCTTTTACCCCTTCTACACAAGGCTTCATGTCTAGAACAATATACACATCTTCATGAAAAAGTTATCCAAAATGTGCCACTGCTCATTTTTGTGGCTAACTCCTTGTGTTCTTACCTCTCTTGTGCCTCAGTCTCCATTTTTTATTTTTAGGAACTCAAATCTTTCTAAAAATGGCACCATTGGATAGAGCTCTCTCTCAGCTTTCTAGAAAGGTAAAGTTTTCCTCCTAACTCCTCATATTTTTCAAGTTATGGCTCGGCGGAGTTTTTGTGGGAAATTTTCCCTTAGGAGGCCCGCAGCCAATAGGAAGCTGCCACGTGGCACCTAGAGTGGTGGAGCGTGGGGAAAATTTGAAAAATTTTCCAAAGACCAAACGGGTAAAAATTCAAACTTTTTGCCCGCTGATCCGATTTTGGCCTGTTTTTGCCCTAAATTTTCAAATCGCCATATCTTTCGATCCAGAGCTTAGATTTTCGCGTTCTTTATATCAATGGAAAGCTGGTGAAATTATCTACATGATTCTAGGGTCAATTTTGAATTTTGGTTCAGTTTGGAGAGATAAAATCAAGAAATGTCTCTGGCACGTGGTAATGGCCAGAAATGACGTTTCAACAACCGCTTTAATGCAAAATGGGTTTCGCATTCTTCTTGACATGGAAAAAAATGGCGGGGCATGGGTCTATAAGGATGCCCATGCTGTTTTAATGCATCTTCATTCAATAGGGAATGGCTCCCACATTTTTACACGTTTTCTCTCTCTAGGCTTGACCCATGCGTTGTAAAAGCTAGATTTGACTCATTTTTTGAGGTGGAACATTTTTTTGGATAGCAAGCTTCTTCTTTCACCTTCAACAAGTGATTTTTACAAGTATCAGAACTTCTTCATGATTGTAATAGGTTTCTTCCTCTTTGATGTTGCAAATGCAAGGATTTTGACATGAAAATGACAAGGTCTGCACTCTGATCAATTTTCAGTCCTTTGTTTGTATTGTCTTGCTTCATTTCAGACCTCTAATTACATCTTATCAGCCTATGTATGATGTTTCATGTTGCATTTTATGAAATTGTGTCAATTTGCATGAACAAGAAGTGTTCACCACTCCTTTGGTGTATCACCTATTAGTTTAGTTTCAATTTTTGCACTTTCTATCTCTGTCTCCTTGGAATTTAGAGTAGGATTAGGATTCAAACCTCTACAATTGTGAAAATAATAGATCGATCGGAGGATTTTGAGGAACCACCTCTAATCTAGAGATTCCTATCTCATTTTACAAGTCCCACACTTGGAGAGAAGTTTCAATGTTGTGCAATCACACTGGATGCCTGAAACATCAACTTAGAAACCTGATTTGCATCCAAGGGTGTTGCTGATTTGCCACAACATTATTGGCACGCCCGGTGGGACCTTAGAGGTATTCCACTTTATCTTTGATAGGTTGGTGTGTTCCTGTTAAAGATTCATCCTTTTGGAGGCACTTTCAAAAGCATATCTCGCGACTCCATCTGGTAAACATTTCATTCTCTAAGTTTCGGACTGTTTTCCATTCATTTCCATCCATTCTTCTATCCATCATTTTCATTCTTTTCCATTCCATGAAGTTGTACAATCATGACTTCATTTCCATCATGGAATTCACTTTTACAACAGTAGTATATCACACCTCCAACATGTTTTACAAATCCTCCAAATCAACATTTTGATCAAATTCAAAATCAGCATGTCTACCCATATGAGCAGCAGTGCCAAAGTTAGTTTGGATATGAAGCATGTCAAGCACAAGGGTATGCTGGTTGTGAGGGTAGTCAAGAAGAAAATGCAGATCTGCTGGAACAAATCCAAAAGATGGAGGTAAACATGGTGCTATCTAGGGCTCAAGCACAAATGAAAGCATTTAGAATCGGTTGTAGAGCACCTTGTCCATGGGTGGGACCTTTTCTAAGGCATTGCAGCCCTCAAGAGAAGCTAGACTTCATGATTACAACACTACCATTACTTGCAAAGTGGACTGAAGGAATAAAGGTGTATGAGAGGAGTATTCAACAACCTTGTCAATAGGTAAGCACACCATCTCATGCCTTTTCTCTCCCTCTTTCCCAATCTATTTTATCTCAAGCAAAGATTCAAGTTTTAAACTCTCCATCTACTTGTCCCAAGTGTTGAATCCATTTCTCCATTCCCTAGTCTTCCACCCCATCTCAATTCTTCTGTCCTTTTCCCTTCCAAACATCCATTCCCTCCAAAGAAACAAGAGTTCCTACCTCCTCCACCACCACAAAAATTTCCAAATCAATTGAGTTACAATCCAATTCTCCTCTTGCATTCCCAAATCCATGTTGGGAGGATAAAAATTAGAATGCCAGTCAAGGAAAACAGAAACAAAAATAAAATCCAAACAAAGATAAAGAAATTCAAAGTCTGAAGAGTTAGGCTCTTAAATTTGGGATGAAAAAGATCCCCTTGATGGTTAAGCCTTCGAAAGAGGTTGAAGTTGGAGAACAATTGGTGGTTAAGACTAATTTTGTGGCAGCAGAAGAGAAGAAAAAGAAGAAATAGATCAACAATCAGTTTTCTCGAGAAAGTAATGTTCATGTTGGCACTCTATTTGAAGGGAATTTCGATTCAATTCAAGTTGCACAATCAGCCATGGAGGAAGAAAGCTCAGAAGAAGATCTTGCAGTCCTAACTTGTCCTCTAGAGCAGTAGATTGAAGAGTTTGACTTGAAAAACTTCATGCTAGAAGAAGAGTTCTATCAAGAGCAGGATTGTCTTCAAGTAGTAGAGGAGGAAGAAGCTGCTCCAAATCCAAAAGAAGAGGAGCACATTCTAGTTGTGGAGGAGAAAATTGTAGATCCAAGGGCTTTGAGCACAAAGCAGGCTACAGGAGAACCTTCAGTTCTTCTTTCTACTTCATCTCTCTCAAGTTCTAGTGCTGAAGAAGAGTTTGATCTCTCAAACTCAATGTTGGAGGATGAAAGAAACCATGATGATCAAGTTACAGATCAAGAGGACACCATGGAGGAAGTTGAGCATTTGCAACAGGACAACCATGAGGTAGTGTATCTGTCAGATTTGGAGGACTGTTTTGATAAAGAAGAACCAGTTGAGTTTCCACCATTCTTTCTTTCATCTTCCATGTCCCAAATACTTGAGCCTACTGTCATGAAGGAGAGCATTCATTTGCAGCAGCCTGCATCTTATAGCAGCTCTTTGGAACCAAGATTGGAAGATTTTAATCTTTCATGTTCTTCATTGGAGGAAGAGAAAGGGTAGAAAGGTTCTACCATTGCTTCCACATCACCCACCCAAGAAGGTCTACAAGAAGACTCCATTTTTGGAGTTGAAAATCAGAGCTATGGGCATATCAAATGGATCATACCTTTCCTAATAAGGTATTTGACTTCATTGGAGTCAAAGGAGAAGTCACAACCAGTCATGCTTACTTCTAAGCATGAGGGTGAGCTACAAAGTACCAAGGATCAGCTGTCATACCTCTTCAATCCAAATGTAGAGCAACTAAAAGAGGTATTGGATTTGTTTTCAGTTGACACCTTGATGATTTGGGTAGAAGACCAGCTTCTTGTTGATTTTCCACTCATCCAATCAGCCATGTTCAGTGCCAAATCAGTTGCATGGTTGCAACTTTTGAGAAAGGGAAGCTATTTCTCCCAACCAGTTGCAGGGTTTGTTTAGCCCACTTTTGCTTCCAGTTAGAGTAGGATAGGTAGTTTTTCTTTCAGTAAAAGAAGTGCTTGTGCACACTCTGCATGTTCCATTTTGGAGCATGTATGACCTTTAGTTTTGTACATAGTTTTTGTGGTGCTGGTTTTGCTCTTGCACAGTCCATTTCAGTGGGTTTCCAAGTGGCTCAGAGAGGAGGTTTTCAAATTTTAGATCAGTTTGCAGGCTACAACTCATGACTCCATGCCCAATGGATGCTTCAGGCAACTGGTAACTTCATCCAGCAGGCAGATGACCCCTCTGAGTCGCCAAAATTGTTATCCAAAATGTGCCACTGCTCATTTTTGTGGCTAAATCCTTGTGTTCTTACCTCTCTTGTGCCTCAGTCTCCATTTTTTATTTTTAGGCACTCAAATCTTTCTAAAAATTGCACCATTGGATAGAGCTCTCTCTCAGCTTTCCGGAAAGGTAAAGTTTTCCTCCTAACTCCTCATATTTTTCAAGTTATGGCTCGGCGGAGTTTTTGTGGAAAATTTTCCCTTAGGAGGCCCGCGGCCAATAGGAAGCCGCCATGTGGCACCTGGAGTGGCAGAGCGTGGGAAAAAATTGAAAAAAATTCCAAAGACCAAATGGGTAAAAATTCAAACTTTTTGCCCGCCGATCCAATTTTGGCCTATTTTTTCCCTAAATTTTCAAATCGCCATATCTTTCGATCCAGAGCTCAGATTTTCACGTTCTTTATATAAATGGAATGCTGGTGAAATTCTCTACATGATTCTAGGGTCAATTTTGCATTTTGGTTCAGTTTGGAGAGATAAAACCAAGGAACGTCTCGGCACATGGTAATGGCCAAAAATGACGTTTCAACAACCAGCTTTTAATGTAAAATGGGTCACATTCTTCTTCAAAGATGGCCAAAAATGTCAAGGCATGGGTCCAAGGGACGCCCATGCTGTTTTTTTATGCATCTTCATTCAATGGGAATGGCTACCACATTTTTACACGTTTTCTCTCTCCAGGCTTGACCCATGCGTTGTAAAAGCTAGATTTGGCTCATTTTTTGAGGTGGAACATTTTTTCTGGATAGCAAGCTTCTTCTTTCACCTTCAACAAGTGATTTTTGCAAGTATCAGACCTTCTTCATGATTATAACAGGTTTCTTCCTCTTTGATGTTGTAAATGCAAGGATTTTGACAAAGAAAAATTACAGGTCTGGGACTCTGTGATCAATTTTCAATCCTTTGTTTGTATTGTCTTGCTTCATTTCAGACCTCTAATTGCATCTTATCAGCCTGTGTATGATGTTTCATGTTGCATTTTATGAAATTGTGTCAATTTGCATGAACAAGAAGTGTTCACCAGGTCCTTTGGTGTATCACCTATTAGTTTAGTTTCAATTTTTGCACTTTCTATCTCTGTCTCCTTGGAATTTAGAGTAGGATTAGGATTCAAACCTCTGTAATTCTGCAAATAATAGATATGATCGTGAGGATTTTTAGGAACTAGCCTCTAATCTGGAGATTCCTCTCTCATTTTACAAGTCCAACACTTGGAGAGAGGTTTCAATGTTGTGCAATCACACCTTTGGATGCTGAAGCATCAACTTAGAAACCTGATTTGCATCCGGGGTGCTACTGATTTGCCACAACAAAAGTGTTTATTGTTTTAGATACACATTTGGGACTTCTTTATGCATGGTAAATTTTATCCCCCAACTCTTTGTACAATTTTCCCAACACAATTCTCTCTTTTGTTACTAGTCTCAAATAGGCCTATCTAGGGCTTAAGGTAGCTTTCCAGGGGTTTAAACACTTATTGGATAATTTCAATCTCTGAAACACCTTATAACACCTAAATAAAACATTTTAATGCTATCACGAATGATCATTCACTTACTTGGCTTCAATCATGTTATCTTCTCACTTTTGACCTTCTTAAGGCTTTTTGCTTGTCTTGACACAAAACAATCCTTTGACCTTGATTTTATTATTTCTTGGATTCTTTGAGTTTATTTTCACACATTTAATCACTTATCCTTATTCATAATACTCACCAATTCCATCAATACGCTCACTTATTCTCCTTAAATGTCTTTCTCTCATATAGTCGGTTGTATCCTCAAGGCATCTCAATTGGAGTGTACAAGATAGTCATGTTTTGTTTTATATGATGGCTTATTTATCAACTTTACTAACTCTCAAGGATTAAACATACCCTAATAAAACTCTTGAAATTATATATTACAACTTTCCTTATGGGTTTTCTTCCTAAGACCTTGTTTCACTTTATACAATTAAGACTCAAAACCTAGATTTGCATATAGAGAACAACACTATTGTCATTAATAAATGTCCATAAATGTTTCAAATCATTAAACAATTAAAACCCCACTTGTAAAATGTCTCAATTCTTATACCCTAAAAATTTCATAACCCGGTGAGCAGAGACAAAGTTATGTTTAAAACATCAAACTACTATGTGAAAACTATATTTTCCTCATAGTCATGTACTGTATTTTGATGATAAATTACTCAATAATTTCCCATTAAATATTAATTTTATCCTAAATTTTATTAATATATAACATATTATGCTAAAAATAAATTAGAACTTTATAAAAGATAAAACTCCCACAATCTACATTTTAGAAATCTTTCGTTATTTCTTGAACTATGCTAGCAACAAGCACTCAAAATCAATAACCTTTGCATACGATAGTTTTAATACCTAAAACTACTTGGAAATTATTTTTCCTATCCTATTACACATCTCCATGAAATTATTTCTCATACATTTGGCCATAACTTTGGGAAAATGCATTTTACTAGTCTAAAATTTGTCTTTCTCAAGAATGCTCAAAGGATCATACATGTTTTGGCTTCAATTGAAAAAATCTTCTCTCCTTGTCTCCTGAAACCATAAGATGATTAATTTACCTTTTACATACATTCATAAACCAAAAACACCATTTCATAATATAATTATATCATTCATTCATTTATTCATAAACAATCATCACAATTTGCACATAATGCTCAAGAACTCCTTTTATTGATATCTTCATAATACAAACTTGGCTCATTGAGATTTCATGGCTCTGATAAAAACTTCTACACCTATATTTAATTCCTTCCTAAATATATATATATCATTCCCTCATTCAAATACATCTATATCAAATGTGAGGAAATGAGGTGGTTAGGGTTCTAACTCAACTAACCACAACTATGATTAGGCTAACCAAGAGGAGTTAGAGCCTTGGTAGGGTCAAGGAAGCCATGTATAGGGAAGTTATGTCTCAAGACCAATTTATTACATAATTTATTCAACTATAATAACTTCTAACATTATACATACCTTTGAATAATTCAAATATTCAAACTTTTGGTTTTGGAGGGAAACCACTTATTACATTGCAAAGGATTCCAAATGGACTAGATACATAACAAGACCTTTGAAGTGGACGCTTTCACACCTAAGAAATATGAAATCACAACCATCACCCCGCTAGAGAAACAATTATGTAAATGTCATGAATTTTTGTGGTATAAAGGCTAAGTATGAGATTTTTTTTTTTAACTTTCATTTGTATTGTTTTGTGATTTGGTTATGCACTTATCAGATTCTAACTTGCTCTTTTCTCATTGTTTTAGATACATGGGAACTACACCAGCTAGAGTAGAGCCCAAGAGAAAAAACGGTTACCATGGATCTTATAGTTATTGAAACATGAAGAGAGGGGGTGCTAGAGAGGGCTGACCTTTGGAGGATAGTACATTTTTGGTCGGTTTCCATAGATAGTTGCCTTCTATGTGACTTGTTTTCTTACAAGGATGCAGACCGGAATAAAATCAATTTTCTTGGTGTTAGAGGAGAGTTGTCTAATGCCTTTGATTATCATTATACGATCCTCATAGTTCCTAACACTCACAACAAATTAGTGCTAAAATTCCCGGTTCAACGGTTTGAGGCTTGTAGGTGGGGCACCTATCTAGATAATGTATGTGCACTTGATATGGGTGATAAGTAGGGGGTTAGACTTGTTATAGTGGATACCACTCATATCCCTAATCTTATCACGGCCATCATTAACATATTGGCCTCACATTTGGTTGGAGAAAAAGGTGGGGACATGTTCTTATTTTTTTGGGCTCGATTATCAAGAGAATTGATCTTCATGGTCGAGTTATATGCATGGGAGTTGATATTATGGGAAATAAATACCAAGAACTATAAATGTTTGTTAGATGTGGGGAAAGTTATCTCAACCACCCTAAATTAGTTATGTCATGGGTTTATAAGTGGATCATCCCCTACTAGAGGGGTGTTGGATAAAATATCTCACTAATATCAAGGAATTAAGGTGGGTTGACATGGCTCCACTCGGGGTCTTATCACAATTTTTATCTACCTTTACCATGACAGGACATGATTATACAGCCATATAAGGACACGGATGACATATTTGGAGAGGAGGGAATTACACTAGTTACTTGTAGCACTATGGTTCAGCTAGTTTACTCAATGAGTAGAGTAGAGACTCATCTAGTGCTTAAATTTCCCTGAAGTTTCGGTTACCCTACTCTAATTCTCTTCCAATAGTGACTATGTTTTATAGAGGCATACTTGAGACAAGAACCAACTAGAGGTGTAAACACCATAATTAGGTATCACCACACTCTACCCCGTATTTTCTCTCTTTTATTCTTGGAAATCCATTCAAATTTCATATTCCCTCCTAAATTTAATTTATCTTATTTCCCACCTTTAATCATTTTATTTCATCCCATTTGTGTTAATTATTCTTAATTAACTCTAATCCTCATCTCATTATTTTATCCTCCCTAAATCATTTTCTTAATTATCCTTAATCATCATTATTTAATCCTAATCCTCACTTAATTTGTCTCTCATCCCTAATTTTTTATCCCTAGGCCTCCATTTAATGATTTTACCCATATATGGCCTTTATTTACTCATTTCAACCATCCACCTACTCATTTATCTTCCTTATGTAACCCTAACTCATCCTTATCCATCTAAACCCTAATATCTCTTCATTTAGGACTATTTTCCTTAAGTTGTACATCATTCCACCACCCAAATGGGCATCTCTCTGTAGTCCTTGGTGACTTACCTAGGGCACTATTGACCCTATAAATCCCCATTCACCCCTCCTCATTAAACGATGTAATTTTGAGATTTTCTAAGCTCTTGCGATCTTACCTTCATCGTGTGACCTATTTTGTTGTTGTCAAGCCATTTAGAATCCATCTTGGAGATATTGTGTTCATTTTTGGGATATATGGAGTCCTCTTTTCATTACATGATTTTATCCATCATCATCATCTTGTTCCATCCATCTTTATTATGTTTGTAGGTTACTGCAGTCCTCCCATTTCCTTTTTTGCTTCCAGGTCACCTTCATCTTGGTCTCAGAGGCCTTCATTTTTCTATTTCATTGATCCAATTATAATTCGGTCTCAATTATTATTGATCCATCAGTTGTTATCAACCCATTCCTTTGTTTTTGTTTTCATATCACTTGCCTCATCATCTTTTTGATTTCAATCATCCATCTTTCTAGAACCACCCATTCCCTTTAATTTTCCTTTTTAGATCTACCTGTTAGCCCCAGGTCCACCGATCCAGCCAAGTCACTATCATATCGGGGTGTCTCCATACCATTTAGCATCATTTTTCCTAATTTTAAGGCATCCTTTTTGTTTCCTCTTGTTACTGTAATTCATATAGGTTTTTGTCTTCTGTTCAAATCCAACGATAGAATATTTTGCAAGACCATTTTGGTGCGAGTTCCTCATCCAACCACGGTTTACTCATCAACTATCCCTCTACAGATCTCGAGTCATAATCAACCCCTATCAAGTCTGATTTATTTTTTTATATTTAGATCAAATATGCTTTTTATCATCCTAGCTCCAGTTTATAGTTTCTATCTTTCTTCAGATTCTACATAGGCTACGCTACGTCTAATTTATCAAATCAAATTTTTATCATATCCTATTTAAAAGATGGTTGAAATCCATCCTAGGAATTTCAAACTTCTCAGGGACCGTCTTTGTTGGGAAAACCTCCATATATATATTACTCTGTTTTTCTTATTAGTCTTCTTTGTTGTGCACGCTACTTAACTCGCAAGGAGGAGGAGTTCATCATATTGTTCTTATATCAATCCATGTCATCCCAAGGTAACATAAACCCTTCATATTTTAGTGTTACTTGTTTCCTTTGTTACTAGTTCACTAATCTGAACTGGAACAAAGAAACTTGTTCAACATTATAGTACTCCCGTGTGGACACACCCTTTCAAGGTGAGTCTTGTTATTTGTTTTCATTTTCATCATATTTCTTTCATTTATTAACCTTGTAAGGAGAAACGTGAATCGAATCTTTGTTTCTCACTTTTTCATGTTGCATTTTGGATTTCTTGGAATTATGCTTGCTTGCTTATTTATTTTCAAGATCATCTAAAAATCAAAAGCCTATTTAAGATATTCCACTTTTTCTTAGTTACTCCTTTTCTATTGTTCTTTTCTTTCTTTCTTGTTGTCCCCATTGAATCTCCATATTTTGTTTTGGATATAAAATTAAAAATTGTCACTATTTCTTGAGTATGTAGTCTAACTAGGGGGTTTAACATGTTACATTCACACCATCACATACAACGAATCACATAAACCAATTATGCATCCAAAACACTCCTTACCATTTGGAACTGTTGGGATTTCATCACCCAATAGGAAAGGCATTGTGGTGTTCTTTCTGCATTATAAACTCTATACATATTTGGGCCTCAGTAGCTTCAGGTATATCGAGGACTCCATAGCTTTCCATTACTTAGGTACCCCTTAAGCCTTTTTATATTCTTTTCACATCTTAAAATAATCATGATAAGAAAAAACTTGTGCGATTTTGTTTCTTTAATAAATCATCATCATAGTTTTATTTTTTTTCATGCTAGTTATTACTAGATCTCAAGATAAACAAATGGAACAAAACATGACATCAAAAACATCTCAATTCCCACCACCACTACCATTCAATAAACTTCCACACTTTCCATCCTCACATCCACCCCTTTGGTCATTCCTACCATGGTTACTCAACCCATTGTTACCATCCCACCTCTTCAAGAGGTTCAATTGGATCAATCTCACACTCACATTGAGACTAACACTTTTCTTTTCCACCATTCTATCCCATCTAGACCAGCCATACCTCCTTTAGAAACCTCTATTGATGCTTTTATAACTCCTCTCATCCCTCATGGATCTATCGAGTTTCAGGACCTTCTTGATTAAAATCCAGTTTCCCTTTATGACTACCTTCTTTGTAAAACCAACAACCTTCCCTTTGATGGACCTCCATTGTAAAAAGTTATGCCTACCATTATAATCCGAGTCCACCCAAATTCTTACCTCCCAACTCATTGTTTTCTTTCCTAGAGCCATGAGTGAGCTTGCTAGGGCCCAACAAGAGTTTGATCCTAACCAACCATATTCTTCCATTTCGATAATCATCAAACCACCCATTTAGTATTCCCAATTTCTCTTAATTTTCCTCATGTCAACACTACCACCCCTTATTCTATTCCCATCACCTCATCATCTACCATAATCACATGTCTTCCTATTCAATCTTCTCAAGAATCACACTTGCTTCCTCCCATATCCAAACAACATCATAAAACCTTACCCCTCATCTCTACATCACATATCCATGCTAATGTAATCATCTCTCAAGGTCAACCATCTAAATCCATGCAAACTTACCAACCTCCTCAACAAGGTGTTTATCAATACATATACCCCACTCAACCAATCCAAATATCTCAACTTGTAGACATGTAAATTTGGTAACTATACCCTTGATCATCTGTGTGCACATATTTATATAATTTATCCCCTTTATCTACTCAATTTCCCATCCAATTCCCATTAATTAATTAATCCACATTAATTAATTAATTAATCATTTAATATCTTACATGCCCAATTATCCCATCCTATTAATTAATTAATACCCATTATCTTGCCCTAACCAACCTTCTATTTAGGATGCTTTTATCCTAAATCCATCCCTTTACTTTTCTAAGATTTTCTCCCATCTATTTTTATGCCCTAACTACCCATAATTTATCCCCAAGCAATCTAATCCCGCCTACATGCTTTAAAGTATTTAACCAACTCTTAAAAATCCAAAATCAAACCAAAATCACAAAATCTAGTCCCATTGGGGAAACTTTACATGCAATCGGTGGTGACCCATCCCAGGGTCATTAACCCTTTAAACCTATTCTTTTCTTGTCCAAAATCATCAGATGCATGTAAACATCCAAACTCTCTTATGACCTGTGAACTTTCTCTCTCACCTAAACATCCTTGCAATAATCACAAATCTCTCGAAATCCTTTCATCATGATTTCATCACTCATGATCATATTTCTTGAGACTTATTAGTATCTTTATGTTGTTTGACTTAAAAAAAAATTATCAAATTATCTTTGAATTGCTTATGTCTAATATTTTGCGCTTTGGATAAGCTTCAACAATACTCAAAACTTCTTTGGCAACCTTCTCTTCTAGCTTATTTTCTTTCAGGTTTCATTTCTCATCCACTCATCCTTGGTGTTATATAATTCCAAAACAGACACCGCTGACCTGTCATATTTCCCACAACCCATGCCTATTTTGTTAATCCAACCTCTCTTGCCACTATTTTCTGCTACTTTACGGAGCTCCTTACACCGTGGTTTTCTTACTGCAGTGATATAAAACCTTTGTTACATCTTTTTTTCATTCGAATCATATAGGTTTGCATATTAATCTTACAATAAAATCCACCCACCCAAGCCACCATCGACCTACTTGTTCACGATTTTTATCACCATCAACCCATCCCCGGAACTTTTATCTTACAATTATTTTAATCAAATAAGCTTTTAAATCGATCCCATTCATTTTCCAAATTCAGAATTCTGATTTTTCTACATGTTATCTTCTATTATATTATTTACTTATATTTTTCTAAAAACTAGGGGTTGACATCTTTGAAAGGAATATAATCACTTCTTGGAACCGCATTGTCGAGAAATACCCCCATATATCTATGTAACCCATATTCATTCGAGTTTGTTAGTTCTATCAAGTTGCGGTGAGAATCAACTATTTTATGCCCATGTATCCATCATATCACATTTGATGTAACATAAAACCTCCATCATTTCATATTTTCTAGTCACTTTTATAGCTAGTTCACTCGTTGATTGGTGAGGAAGATTCTTGTCTAACATTTCTAGAACACCCGGTGGGATAACCCTTTTGGTGGTCTATTTCTTTTCTATTTTTTTATTTTTTTGTCTTCCAGTAACACTGCAACATGAGGCTCCGCTTTATTAATTTCTTGTGTCGGTTTGTGGCTTATATTTCTCATCACTCAAGAGTGCAAAAAAATAAGAAAATTTTTATCCAGGTATTCCTCACTTTTTCCCTATTTTCTCCTTTTTACATCATAATTTTCCATTCTTGTTTGTGTCCTCATCGAATATCACACTTCATTTTGGGTTTTAAAAAGAACATTATTTTTGCATCTTGCTTTCTCATATAGTTTAAGTAGGGATTTAACTTACTACATATCACATCTTATCACACATAACCTAAAACTCACAAACCAAATCACACATTAAAACATTTCCTTTCCCGATAGATTGATTGGGATTTTCTCACCCAATAGGAAGCCACCTAATAAAATTCGTAGCGATAACCTTCTTGAAAGTGGACACATTTTTCCTTCTCCTAGGCCCTTCATTATCCATCCCCCTTTTATTTCATTCTTTCTTAATCAAAATATAAAAGGAATTGTTTTCTTGACTTGTCTATTTAAAATGGAATAAAACTTCTCCTCAAACAGTTCTCAACAATCCACCATGACCCCATCCAAACCCTTGGTTTCTTCTATACCTTCTTCTAACCTCATCTATGAATACATTTGGTGTATACCCTCTACTTCATAACCACATCAACTTGTAGATTCCAATCCATCCCCACCATATTATATCATCCCTGTTTCATCTAGCATGACCATGTCTATCTAGCCTATTGACATTCTTCTCTCTCCTATATCAGATCTTCCCATCCAATCCCCACCATCCTATCATGACCCTGCTTCTCCACATCATGTATCTCCTCAACCAATCTAATCTTCACCACCTAATATCTTCATACAACCCTTTCCTAATCCACCACTAGAAAATTCATTTTCATCCTCTACACCATATCAATTCAATCCCTTTTCAATCAACACCATACACCGACATCTTCCACCACATCTATTTCACCACCTTCATCATCTACCCCTATCTTATATATTATGCCTACCACCCCTTCAAGGGCTATCCTCACATCCACTATACCCATGATCACCCTACCTACCTCCTTAACTTCCACCACCTCTCTTTCATCTACATCCAGTCCTACTCTTACCACATCTACATCATCCTTGACTACACCCGCCTCTCTATCCACACCTATCATGCCTAAAAAATTGACCATGTCTCTTCTGAAAACACTCATCACTACCCTTATATCTATTACATCCAAAATCCACCCATGTATACCTTGACATCCTTATCACATATTTCCTTTCCCATGCCTACATCATCCATTTCATCCCAATATTCTACATCTATCATCCCCACATCTACATCCCCCATCACATCTTCTCAATCCACATCCACATCCATAATGCCTCTTGAGACAAACACAAAAGGCATTCATACTTCTCCCACACAACCCCTCATTTCTACATTGATCTATCCACCACCTATATCACCTCCTTCTCACATAGACCTCATCAATCGAATCATCCAAACACCCCTTATATTTCTATAGCCATGCCTAATACTATTATCGATTCCACACCCACATCTACCCCATCTACTTCATTAGACTCTATTCCCCATCCACATCAATTCCACCCTTACCTATCATACCATCCTTAGAATCTATACCGGTTCCTCTTTCCATGCTCTTGACTGCACCTACCACATTAACCGTCATGACCAAATCTCCATTATCCCCCTCTTCTTCTACACCACCTTCACCATTCAAAGAATTTTGGAGATTAATTCAACTATCCACATCTATAGGTTACCCTCATGTCTCATCCAAACTATTAGTTTCTCCTACATCAAGCCAATCCCCACTTTCTTTAGAACAAATCATGCAAAAATTAGTTCCTCCATCAGCCACAATACCACCTTCAAATCCGTCATTTGAAGTCTTTGTCGTTTTGGTGAAGGCTACTCTCAACAATCTAAATCCAAACACCTTATCACCCTTCCACAATGATCCCTTGTGTGTCCCCATAGAAATGTCGAAATTCCTCTAACCAAGACCCAATTTACATCCTCATATCTACTACATCAAAAATTCCACCCATGCATACTTGACATCCTTATCACATATTTGATTTCCCATATCTATATCATCCATTTCATCCCAATATTCTACATCTATCATCCCCACATATATATCCCCATCACACCTTCTCAATCCACATCCACATCCACAATGCCTCTTGTGACAAACAAAAAAGGAATTCATACTTCTCCCACACAACCCCTCATTTCTACATCGATCTATCCACCTCCTATATCACCTCCTTCTCACATAGACCTCATCAATCGAATCATCCAAACACCCCTTATATTTCTATAGCCACACCTACTCCCATTATCGATTCCACACCCACATCTACCCCATCTACTTCATTAGACTCTATTCCCCATCCACATCAATTCCACCCTTTCCTATCATACCATCCTTGGAATCCATACCGGTTCCTCTTTCCATTCTCTTGATCAGTACCCACCACATTGACCATCGTGACCACATCTCCATTATCCCCCTCTTCTTCCACACCACCTTCATCATTCAAAGAATATTGGAGAGCACTTAAAATTTCCATAGCTATAGGTGACCCTCCTGTCTCATCCACACTATTAGACCCTCCTACACCAAGCCAATCCCCACTTTCTTTAGAACAAATCATGCAAAAATTACTTCCTCCATCAACCACAAGACCACCTTTAGATCCATCAGTTGAATCCATTGTCATTCCGGCCAAGGTTACTCCTCAAAAATCTAAATCCAAAGACCTTGGCACCCTTCTCGCATTGATTCCTTGTGTGTCACCATAGATATATTGGCATTCCTCCAACCAAGACCCAATCTACATCCTCTATCTTGCGGCCACATCCATCTATCCTAGGATGATCTTCTTCATCATGACCAATCAATAAATCTAAATTTGAGTAGTTTGGTTACCTCCTAAGATGGTATCCTTCATAAAGAGCACCTCCACCTCTACCTACCATCAATCTAATCCTAAATCATCCAACCTTTCTTCTTCTAGAACACCGATCACAACCAAAGCATCGAGGCCAAAAATAATTTTCCCTTCATATTCGACATCCACATCATCTCATAAGATCCCTCCTAACACAAATATCGAAACATATATAGAAGTCCTCTAACATTTACTTCATGTTTTTACCATCACGCTCCCACCTATCAAGGTCTTTGACCTAAACTATTTGAATCCCTATTGGTTTAATTACCATTACATTTGCATCTATCATTGCACACCGGGTCATGACACCAAACATTGTAAGGCCCTTTAGACCATTATCCATAAAATTATAGAGAGAGATGACCTTATTGAGGCTTCTTCCTCTTCTTATACCATTTCATCCATGACCAATGTAATACTCATTACCGAACCTCCTTGTTTATTTACATCATCCTCTATCATCCCTCCTCCACACATCACTCCTCTTGATGAGGGTCCTCCCTTATTCATTGATTCTGTTAACTTTGCTCCACCACCCCTTTGACATCCACTTCCTCTCTTCTGACAACCATCCATATCCCTCTCGTTGGGGGAGCATCCCCCTTTCTTATCGATCCTTTCACGTCTTCTTCCTAATCCATACATCTTATCCCCATGGTTATTTTGACTATAGGGGAATTATTTCTAGCATTAGTCCACCTCTAGGTTAGTTCCTCTCCATATGTGGTGTAATATTATCTAATACATTCTATCTTTATCTAATCTTATCCATCTTATATTTCTATTATCTTTTTCTCTTATGACCACCTACATCACCATATTTGTGCTTCCCTTAGAAGCACCATGGATTTACCTTAAGAAATTCTTTGTGATCATATTCATACCTATTTTAGAGGAACCGTATCCTTACCTTAAGTATAATTTTTGGCCATTATTCTCAACTCCTCACTTCTGAGGTGTTGTGCATATTTTACAATCTTTATCCAATTCATCTCATTAAATCCTATCTAAACTGATCTTCTTCATATTTTTCCTCTCTTAGCAGACCATTTACTCTCATCCTAAGTCCACTTTTGTGGCCATGTTTTTTCTCCCCTAGGGTACATCATACCTTCATTTTAAGTAACCATCTCTTCGTCTCATTAGGGACGCATATTTTCCTCACTTCATAAGTGGAATGCACAATTTCAATCTTTGATCGTATACAACTCTAATCACATCCTATCCTAACATGAATTTAATGTCGATGACCTTATCATCAAAACATCACCAATCTAGAAAGGAGATAACATATAAATTTCTCCCCTAACTAGATTGGGCCATACATTATCATGCATAATTATAGGTCAATATCTTGTCGATTGGCCTCCCTTAATGGTAAATCAAAAGTGGAACCTCTTAAGACATTGCACTCATGACATTTATGCATTAACATGTCTACCATTTCTCTTATTCATATTATTTTGATCATTCCTCCATCTTAGGTTATTCCATATCTCATTGTGATGATGATTTGGAATTATGTGGTCTTTCGTCACATCCTAGATGTGACCTTAAATGTGGGCACCACAACTCTACCCATGGCATATTCCTTATGGAAAATTTTCCCCTCTTGATGATAATTCCATGATAATCACATCCATCACCCTCTTATTCACATTTTGGAACGATGCAAAGGGTCTAGGGGTGTCTCTTGTACATTCATTATCCCCTCTTAAGTGGTCTACTTAACTAGTCCCAGCTCTTCCCTATGTAAAAAAATCAAAAAGTCATGGATGCTCTTGTCAAAATGAAAGTTATAAAAAAATAATGACCCCTCAAAGGACAGCTTGTTCATGAAAAAAGAGAAAAACATGCAAATCAAAATAAAAGTCAAAATGAAATCAAAATAAATAGACCGATCCCTCGAAGGATGACTATCATATATTACTCTTGTCATCTATATTTTGTGTAAAGTAGACCATACCCTTGAAGGATGGCTACTCCTTATGGAATTTGAAGGCTTCCCACATTGATTATCATTCCATTTATAAGCATCCTAAGAAACCTTCCCACATTGATCGATTTCTCTTTCCCTTCCCAAAGATGAGGAATAGTTTTAGGGAACACCACTTGTGGAGAATGCTCTTCCCTTGTACAAGTACATCTCAAATCCATTTTTTATTTCGATAGTTGGTGGATGATTTCATTTCATCCATGCCCTCATGATCTTTTGTATGACTAATTATTTTTTTATGGCATATTAACATTTGTTCGGTCACATGTGCCTTGCATTACCTAGATCACATTTTTGTTTACCTCTAATGAAGTTAAAGGAATATTTTCCATGTACCTTCCTCGATGAAACATAGTGTTTCTCTCCACTATAGGTCTCCACCGTTGCATTTTATTCTATCTTAATCCTATCACATCTGTCTTTTAGCACATCTTTCTTTATCTTAATCACCTATATGTTATCTATCTATCTTACAACACATTTACTCTTACTTATATCCATCATTAATCACATCCATTCTCAATTTTTATTTCATCACATCTTATCCATATAAACTCCAATCATCATGTTCAAATTCAAACACAAAACATATAGTCCTAATACTCATTAACACATCACACATTTATATCACCATTCTATCCATACACATACACATCCAAAATAACCATCTAATCATACATTTATTTCACCATCATCATCAAATATAAAACAAACATGTGTTCTAAAAAACCATCATCATCACATCTAATCTAAAATCATCATCATCACATCAAATTAAATTCATCACATCACATAATGAATACATAATAATAAATGACAAAACCATATATCATATATATATATATATATATATATATATATATATATATATATATATATATATAATGTGTATCAATACATCACTACCCTCTAATGGGGATCTCTCAAAGAAGAGATGTTATCAAAATATGTGAAGTGTATATTTGAGGCTCTCAAGTCCTCTCCTCCTGGGGCAGGTACAACACCTGATCCCAATGTATCTCTATCACCCTCATGACCTCCCTTTGCTCACTATGGCTATGCCACACTCATTTTTCTCCTAAATGGACCTACTCCTTATTTCGGTGTTCTTTGTAGGTTCTCTCACTAGCTCGGTGTCTTTGACAACTTATTGAATAAGATCCCCTCGTAATATCTAGCCTTTGTGGCTAGTGCTTGGTACCTTTCCATGGAAATCATGTCAGAGATGTTACCTATCCTAACCCTTGTGGAGTTTCATAAGCACCACTCACCAAATTTTTCACCAAAATGGTAGAAAAATATCCAAAACATACCATGTAGGCCTCCCTATGTTACAAGTAGTGGTCTCATTCCCGAATAACTCGGTCTCTATCTTGAGTGAACACATCCCACTACTATAGAGTCATATCTCTCTCCACCCTTACCTTATCCAACTCTCTAGGAAAGTGTTCCACCTCCATGGACTCTCCTATTCCACCCTCTCTACCTCCTCTAGGATCCTCTTCTACATAAATGTCCATCTCCTATACATCC
This sequence comes from Taxus wallichiana var. yunnanensis, assembly GCA_018340775.1. Taxonomy (NCBI): domain Eukaryota; kingdom Viridiplantae; phylum Streptophyta; class Pinopsida; order Cupressales; family Taxaceae; genus Taxus; species Taxus wallichiana. The sequence continues at coordinate 457,885,208 of CM031235.1, read as the reverse complement.
TCCTCTCCCCTCCACAACCACCAAAACTACCTAGATAGTATCCATCTAGTCAAATAATCATGCCCCAAATCCTATGTCATCATCATCATCCCATAGTGAAACCTCCTCGCTCAATGGATCTTCCATGACAAGGCTTTGTGAATCCCTATCTCTCTCCTCCTATATGTACAAAAGAGGATCCCGAGGAACCATCTAGATTACCCCAAACTATCATTAAACTCTATCAAACTCGAATGACCTTGATCATCTCTAGTTGTCTCCCCTACATCCACCTCATCCTCCTCATCCCTATCTACACTAGTCCATGTGAGTATATTCCGATATGGCCACCTCCTAATTTGATCAAAATATAACTCTACAAGTTTATCCACATACCAATCCACCATCCTCTCACTCCCCGCCGTTGAAGGCCTAATCGATCCTCCTTAAAAATCCACCTATAATTGAATATGGTCTCTTATGACCCATGATATCCCTAGTGGCCGAATCACTGCTATATGTTCATATTCCCAACAATGAAATAAGAAAACTACATCCAATCCTAACCTCCACCTTTCTATGTACATGGAAAGATCATGTAAACCTAATCTAATAGAGCAGTCTTGAATGAAAAACATCGTCGATGATCAAAATATCTGCCACAATACCATCCAGTCCCCATGGAAATCGAGCCCAACTAGAGTTTGGAAAATCATAACACAACACGAGACATAATCACCATCTAGATCAAATGGATACATGGTACCCCATCCTCATATCTTAACTCATATGAAAAATCCCCTAAATAAAATATGATGTGGGGTGCATCAGCTCCAAATAGCCATGTCAACACTACTAATCTCTCCTCACTGGTAATGGGAACTATCTTCTCTCCTTATATTGAAAACTTCGAATCGATACATATCCTCTAGGGTGAATTTCATATCCCTTGTCTTGAACCAAAATTTCCTTGTCTATAAATCCCATATCTCCACCAAATCTATCATAAGCCCCACATCCCGTGGGGTCCTCTCGATAATACCGAAATTTCCCAACCACGATGTTTTTGAGTGATCCCACTCAAAGATGTGTGACATCTCCTCTAATCTTATCCTATAGAGCAGGCACTCGATATATCAAATAAAGGGTCTTCCTAGCCTATAATCATAAATAAAACATCCAAACATTAGATCTTTAACCAATCCTACCCCAATTGAAACTGACCTAGTCGGGTCGACATGTTTTGAGGGTCAATCAATGTGCCTTAGATATGGGTCAACATTGACCCATATTGGTCACCACCAACCGCCCCTGGCGTCATCTAATTTTTGTAAAAAATGTAGAATAATAAATAAAACATTGAATTTAATTAAAACCAGTGTGGGTTTTTGTTACTCACCATCCTCCACACCCTCTGGCACTTCTTCATAGCTCCGAAAACTTCCATCTCTCAATTCTATCTTTAATCACTTTTATCTTTCTTGTTAACTTTGCACATCAAAATGATTATTGTCGACTAACCCCTGGGATTATATAGCCAATGAATCCCTGGGGTCATTATCGACTAGACATAGTCATCATTGAATCCCTTGATGATAATTATTTTATTATTTACCCCCTTCCTTGCATCCTTTCCTAGGGCATCATCTATTGTTGACCTTTAAGTCCACATTTATGGCCATAATCATTTTCCTCTCGGGAATTTTGATCCAACATTCAAACTATTTCTTCTTCGGGCATACATACTTTCTAAGTCCATGTTTATGGTCATATCTATTTTCCTTTGGGAATTTCAAACTTTTCAAACTTCTTAATCCCACCTTTTGTGGACTTACTCCTCATTTGGGCATTTTGTTTCACAGATCCTATCTAATCCATGCACGAAGTCCTCCTTTGAGGCCATATTCATCTTCCCCTTTGGGAATTACATTCATCATATTAAGTCCACTCTTATGGCCATATTTGTGCCCTTCTTTGGGGCACCATATTCTCATTCAAAGTCCACCTTTGTGGCCATACTTTCCCCACTTGGGGCATATTTTGTTTTCCATTTTCCTCCACAACCATACTTTCCCCACTTGGGGCATATTTTTTTCCTTGTTTCCTTCATGACCATACTCTTCCCACTTAGGGCATATTTTGTTTCCCTTTTTTCCTTCATGGCCATACTTTCCCCTTAGGGCATATTATTTCATCACTCATTTTTCATTTTTCCTTCTTAGCCATTTTTGTGTCCCATTGGGCACCATAACCTTTCATCCTTATCCCTTGTGGACACATACCTTTTTTCTCAATTCCTCATGTACAAAGGATTTTGCATACCTTTCACATCTAGTTCTCGCATATTTTTATATTTTCCTATGGCTCGTTGGTCATTGCGACTTGCATCCATATTACAATTTTCTTCACCCACTCACTTTTATGTAGAACATTATATCATGTCTTCCTTGAGATTGAAATTTTCCTCTACTCGATGTCATATTGAGTCACCACCATAGTTTTTAATTTATATTGTGATCCTTTTTATCTGGGACATCTTTCCTTAACAATCATTTAACCCATTTTTCGTTACCCACCCACCCTTTATCATCTACCTTTTTCAAAAGTGTCATAGTTTTCCTCGGCATCATTGATACCCTGCTTGAGGGGGATATCATTATCTACCTTTCATCAATCCTCATCAAACACTCATCATTTTTGTCTCATGGCTTGTTATCTCAAACCACTCAACAAAAAGGGGAAAAATGTAGACACCTAAATTTGGTATTTATACCCTTGATCACTCGCGTGCGCATATTTATTTAATTCATCCCCTTTATCTAATTAAATTCCCATCCAATTCCCATTAATTAATCAAGCCACATTAATTAATTAATTAATCATTTAATATCTTACATGCCCAATTATCTCATCCATATTAATCTTTATTCCTATTAATTAATTAATTCATATTAATTAATTAATACCCATTATCTTTTCCCTAACCAACCTTCTATTTAGGATGCTTTTATCCTAAATCCATCCCCTTTCTTTTCTAATATTTTCTCCCATCTATTTTTATGCCCTAACTACCCATAATTTATCCCCAAGAAATCTAATCCCACCTACATGCTTTAAAGCATTCAACAAACTCTTAAAAAGCCAAAATCACGCCAAAATCACAAAATATTGTCCCATTGGGAAACTTTCCCGTAATTGCAAAGGACTGACACTTATATTGCAATGAAATTCTATAGAGCTAGTCTTTTCTTGTAAAAAATCATCAGATGCATGTAAAAATTCCCACTATCTTGTGACCTCTAAAATTTATCTCTCACATGAACATTCCTACAACAATTACAGATCTCCCAGACATCATTTTAGCATGCTTGAATTAGTCATGATCATCTTTTGTGAGACTTATTGGTATCTCTGTGTCATTTTACTAATATTGTTTAATCAAATTATCTTTGTATTGATTATGTATAATCTTTTACAGTTCAAATCATCTTTAGTAATACTCACAACTTCTCCAACAACCTTCTCTTACAACTTATTTACTTATAGGTTACCTTTCTCATCTGCTCATCCTTGGCCTTATGTAATTATGCTACATTTTTCATCAACCTTTTCAGATCGTCATCAACCTAGGCCAATTTTTTTAACCAACCTCTCTTGCCACTCTTTTCTACTAATTTCTAGAGCTCCCTACATTTGGTTTTCTTTTGTAGGTGATATATAAGCCTATGATGCATCTTGTTTTGCATTCAAACTCTTGTAGGTTTGTATATTTAGCTTACAATACGAGATCCACCCACCTGTGTCATAATTGACTGACCTATAAATAGTTTGGGTTTCCATCAACACATCCCATGTAACCTTTATTTTATAATTATTTCAATCAAATCATCTTTTAAATCAATCCCAGTCATTTTCCAGATTCAGTAATACTTTTGTTTCTACATGTTATCTTCTATTACATTCTTTACTTCACTTTTTCCAAACAAACGGGGGTTGACATCCATGAAAGGAAGCTAATCACTTCTTGGAACCACATTTTTGGGAAACCCCTGCATATATCTATCTAATCCATCTTCATTCCAGTTTTACAGGTCTATCAAGTTGCAGCGAGAATCAACCATTTTGTGCCCATGCATCCATCATATCACATCTGAGGTAACATAAACCCTCCAACATTTCTTAGTTTCTAGTCACTTTTATCGCTAGTTCATTCATTGATTGGTGAGGAATCTTCTTGTCCAACATAACCACCTATCAATTACACCCCATCCAACCCCATAGATAGTCAATCAAACATTCCCATCTCACAACAACTTACTCAATCAAATTAATCTCATCATATCCCCATATCACAACACAAAGCTTTATCTCAACCAATCTAATCACAACCCCTTAATTATATTCCTCCTCAAAGCAACTACTTCCACCTACACCAACACATCACCAAACTTACCAAATATATAAAAAAACTAACCCATCCACATCATATGCATCACAATCTCATCCCTCAACATCTCAACCATCCAATGATCCCTTACAAGCATTGTAAAATATAATGGCTACCTTGGAAGCCAAAAATTTGGGATATAAGACCACATTTGCATATGAAAAATCTGCAATGAACCCATGAACCCATATGTCCTGTGAAACATTATCCTCCTCATTGGGAACTCTGAAGTTCTCCAAGTTCAACAATAAGGAGGATCTCGTGAAAAAATTCTTGCTTTTTGACATACATGTTATCTTATCGACTACGACCAAGATCTCATGTTTCACACATTTCCCATGTCATTGGATGGTCCGACATTATATTGGTATAAAGTTATCCCACAACACTCACTATTCACATTTACTCAACTATCACAATTTTTCCTTAAACATTTATCGATTAACATTCGTGCAAGATTACCATCACCAAATTTTATGACATTCAATAATACAATGACAGATCTATCACATCTTTTTTTCGCTTGATAACATAACATCATTAATCAATTGTCATTTCTCCTTTCATAGACTTGAACTTATTGAATTATTCTCACAGTCTTATGTGAAGCACATCTCTTTAACTCTTCAAATCTAATATTTCCAAACCTTTGAAGAGGCATTCATTATGTCTCATAAACTTGAAGTTCATACCCTTGAGTAAGGCCACTATAAACTTAGATCAACAAAACCAAAAACCAAGTTTAGAAAATCTTCCACACAATGATAAATCCAAAAGTACCATTAATTTCATCATGGTCAAATCCTCATCCACTTCACATGCAGATCCTCCACAAATATCTCCTAGACATACCCATAATTACATGGCTCTCTGGGAATCTTACAACTCTATATTTAACAAGTTGATGGCATTCAACCTCATTAGGATTCCCGTAATCCAAACATATGATGAATCACATCCTAATCCAACATGGTACTATGAAGAACATTACTGCAAATATAACCAAATTTGTGGCCATGACATTGAGAAGTGTCACACATTCAAGGATCTTGTCCAAAATCTTATAGAATCTGGTGATCTTCAAGTAGAAATTCCTAATGCTCCACCCAACCAACCTTTAGATGTTTTTAAAAAACCATTCCCTAATCATTCACCCAATTCACCCAAGAATCAAACTTAACCTTAAACATCCCATGAACCTATTTCCCATATGATCAACACTATAGACAAAATTCCCACACCCCCATCTACAACCATAATCTCCACACCTATTAAACCTACATCCATTTTAGATTCTCTCCTAAAATCACAAATTCCACTATGACCATAAGAACAACATCACCATTAGACTTAACCACACCTTTTCCTCCATCTACACCCTAATCTATTATATCTCCCCCTTCACCTATAACTACTTTAACACCCATTTAAACATCTACACCTATTCCCATTCTTAACACAACAACACTTATATCAAAATCTGAAATTACACCTATATCTACACCTCCCTTGAAACATCCACTATCAACACTCCCATAATCAATGCACCTACAAATAACACTTCTACTACATTTACAACTCCAACCACCTCAATATAAAAAAAACCTAATCCATCTTCCACACCTTTAGACCTTTTTAAATGCATCATGAAAAAACCACTCCCATATTCAATATTAAAAACCTTGCTACCAAGCCCCATAATAATGGATTCTATAGCTAAAGATGTCACTATTTATACTGAGGCTAAACCCTCACAATAAAAAAATTAAAAACCTTGGTATGCCCATCCAAAAGTCTCTTACGCATCCACATAAATGGCTAGAGATTCCTTCTCCTAATACCAATCCTCCTAAGTAACTTAGTGTCACATCACCATCTATATGAGAATATCCTTCAATCTTATGTCCATCCCCTTCTTCTAAAACCCTCATTATCAACAAGTCAACATAACCTAAAACATCCCCTAAATCAAACACCCCATCGAAACCATCCCCATCTTCCACTACCAAATTTGAATCCAAACCCTCCAAATCACCACCAATAAAAAATGAAACCAAGACATAAAAACCATCGTCATATTCTTCCAAACCTAAGAAAAATTCAATGCTCCCATGAAACCACCTCAAATCAAACCATCCTTACCTTCATCCACTATTCATGAAACCACTTCATCCTCCATATTTTCCATAGGATACAACATAAAAATGTTTCATAAATTAATCCAAGCTTATGCAATCACCCTTCAATATATCAAACCATTCGATCTAAATGCACTCGACCCTCATATTTTGATTCTAACCTCATTTTTTCATATCACCATGGTCTAGGACATGGCACGTAGTATTATAGATCTCTTCAAACAATCATTCATAACCTTATTGATGATGATGACCTTCTTATCGAGGAGGAACTAACTATTCCACCAACCACATCAACCCCTTCATCCCAACCTTCATCTACTATGACATCCAAATCTCCACGATCATCTAAGACTTATGTTGCCATTCCATCCCCAACCTCGAATTCTCCCAAAGAATGTCATCCACTCTATATCGATGTTGTTTGGGTCACAATTGTTTCCCATCCCCATGAATTCCAATCACCCACTAAATTCAAATCAAAATTCATTATTTCCTCTCTCTCTCTAGTGACCACTCCACCACCCTCATAAAAACCTAAGATCTCTATCCTAGCTTCCCTCATCTTGGTACTATTAAACAAAGTGTCATAAAAATTCAATAAGTACGCAGCTAAGATGTCACTTTACAAGCTCATTCAAAATCCCTATACCTAAAACAAGTCCTCATAAATTCCATTAAGAATATCCCCACTCCTAATGATGATGTACAACCATTTGCATCCCTTTTTGGATCCCTAGCCTCCTTATCTTCCATATCCTTTGACGACACAAAAATTTTAGATATTACACCAGAGGAACATGACGTTCCCCTCTTCATCACAGTCTGTATTAATGACACCATTCATCGATCTATGATTGAAAATGGAGCTAGCATCAACATCAAGTCATCTCACATTTTTTATCAATTGAATATCCTTAAATACATTTTCACCCAATCACACATGGTCCTTTACACATTTAATGATTTTATTACTCCTTCCTTAGGCACGGTCACTCTTTAGATCCATGTTGGTGAGAAGATATTCCATGAAATTTTCTATATGGTAGAAGGGGAGTTTCAATATAATGTCCTCCTAGGGTGACCTTGGATTTGTGCCATGCATTATGTCCCTTCTACCCTCCATCGATGCATCAAATACGAACATGAGGGGAAGATTCTAACTCTCCCCTTGAAAAATATGCTTCTCAAATAATGTAACATGACCTATCAACCCAATGATGTCCTCATTCCTAAATAGGACTCTTCTGAAGCATCCACTAGCTCATCCATCTCTACATCCAAGCTCCCTAATGATAACTCCTTAGACAAAGTGATGGATTTCCTTTCACTAGGAAGTATCACATTCTCAAACATAATACCCTTCCCACACCTTAAAGACTTCAAAGACCTAATAAATCTCCCATATATAAACCAAATTTTAGGGACATCATTTCTTTTGGTCCACCTCATCTTCTCACCAACCTCATCTATGGTGGTATTTATTTCCCTTCTTCACACATTGATGCTCAACCGCACACAAAACTATACACCAATGGATTTGACTATCTTTATAACAATTCCTTTTCCTCCACCTATCTTCACCACTATGCCTGTAAAGGATTTGGAATGAGGCATTACGAACAAGGTATGCATGACCTTTTCATTAATCAAACCTACAAACCCTATGAAAAAATCATACTAGGATTCAAGTAACAATCCACACACCCTATTCCACCATGTATTATGATCATGGACATTGAACCCCATCTTCTCGCATCCCATGTAGATATAGATATCAATGACACCATGTCCATCACTTCCAAAAAAATTTTAGAATTCGCCATCACCTTGGTATCTTTGTCACTTATCGGTGTGTGACTTGAAAATCTAGGTCCCTCCATCTTTGACATCTAAAAATGATAGAAGAAGACTCCCTACCATTGAAATTATTTATTACTCTAAAGATGATACCATAATTTACCACATGGGGCGGAAGATTAATATCTTCATAAGTCCTTACCACAGGACACATCCAATCTTATCAATGAATCCACCATTGACATCAACATAGGGACTCCTCAAGAGCCTTGCATCCTCAAAGTGGGTCAATCTATTGATCCATGCAAGATTGAATCATTCACAACCTTTATTTATCACCATATCCAAGCCTTCACATGGTCATACTCTTACATTATAGGCCTCTATCCATCCATAGTTTTCCATAACATCGTCACCTTTCCTCATGATTAAACGGTTAAGAATAAGCCTCACCGCATGCACCCTCGAGTTTCCCTCATTATCAAATAGAGCTACATGTATCCTTTCGGAAAAATTCATCATCCCCATTGACTATATCCAATAGGTTTCCAAATTATTCCCCATTGTTAAGGAATATGGAAAGCTTCACATTTGTAATTACTTTGGAGATTTAAATCTTGCTTTCCATAAAGATGACTTTCCCTTTCCAACATCGATCAGCTTGTAGACCTTACTACAGGCCATGAGATGTTGTCTCTTATGTATGGTTTCTCTGGTACAATTAGATACTTATCACACAAAAATATCAACATAAGACCTCTTTCATCACCCCTTGGGGACCTTTTTCTATCATGTTATGCCCTTCCATTTGAAAAATTCCCGAGCCACTTATCAACAAGATACGGCCTACATATTTCATGATATTATCCATAAGACTATTGAGGACTATGTTAATGACCTCTTGGGTAGATCAAAGCATCGACATGACCATATTTTTATCCTTGAATTCCTCCTTAATCTCCTTATCTCATTCTTCCTTCGTCTTAATCTAGCCAAGTGCATGTTTGGAGTACTTATCGGTAAACTCCTTAGCTTCATTGTTTTTGACGAGAATCATTAATACTTGTACTTTAATTATATTATATTTTTCAGTCCATGGTGATATCCATGGTTGTTTGAAACAAAGGGAACAGTAGGAATTATTCTCAGCATGTACTTAATAACATAATTCACTAAATAATATACTAACTGTAATTATGAAATGAAATGTATTGGAAGTAAAAGAATATTAAATACATAATTTAAAGGTATAAAAAACAATTCAATGTTAGAATCTTAAATAAATGCGTGATAAAAGAAAGGAAACAACAGTAAAATATCCCTTCTCATTGGGGAGGAGTGGCCCTTGCTCCTTCCCTTCAATCAGGTTTAGCATCTAAAGTTACACAACAAAGTTTCCCCTTGAATTTGTAATTTTATTGAATTGAAATAACTACCTTTTACAATGATAAACTAATTAAACTAAACTTTAAATATCAATACATTAGCTCTTTTATACCAGAGAATTCCTAGTTCCTCTAGGAGAGAACTATTTTATTTGTAATTAATATCATCTACTTAACTGGACGTTGACTAAAAAAATGACTAACTATTTTAAGAATTATAGTTGTGGAAGGAGTCTTCTATGTAATGCTTGTAACTGTAGAGGAGGCCCAAAATTGAATCCTTTGAGGGAGTCAATTAGCACTAGAAGATATTGTAGATCTTAGATTGATTCCAGAATCATGGTGATCATAAATCCATAAGTTTTTGTCTTCATCACATTTCTAAGAAACTAGAGTTAAAATAGGGGTGACTGGACCTCATAATCTACATGAAGGTAGGTTGAGATAGTGGCACACATTTCATGCTCATGTTGTTGTGTTGCCAGCTATATCAACTTATAGTTTTGGATTCTCGAGTTACTTATATCCTCTCCATAACTTCCTTTTTCAAGGAAATATGAATGAATGATCTGGATGAGTCATGCACCCCACATCAAGTCCTAAAAATGCAAAGGCAACTCCTACACTATATAGAAATTCCTATGCCAATGCACCAACAAGTCATGTGCTAGTCTATAATTAACTCCTGGGATGACTCAACACATGATTTTCCAAATATGTTGTTAACATTCATAAAAGAGTTCATTTATCCATATTTGAAGAAACAATAACAAGATAAAAATAACAAGAATATGCACAACATTTCCTTCTAAAACATAGTAAAGTATTAATTATAAACCACCAATATTATACATCATGCAAAATGATACCAAAATAATATAGGGTTTCACATGGGTTTACACATGAAAAATAGGGGTTCATCACTCCCCCAGAATTAGGATTTAGTAGGTCCTCCTAGCTACCTATTCAGTTGTTCCACTATCCTTGAACAATTATACTCATTGGAAAATGTTTTCCAGGTTTCATCCAATTTAGTATTATAGAACCCAAAGAAATCAATAACTGAATTCCTCCAAGTGTTATAACTTCCTATGGTTGATCATCTACGGAATTTCAATGTGGTACTAGGAACCCACTCAATGAATGTCTATACCACATCCCAATCCACTTCTCTTGCATCTCTAGAATGATTTTGTAGAGGTCCTTGGCCCTTTTTAGTGACCAACAAAGGTTAGTGGGTGAAATCACCTCCTTTTTCTTATAATGTTCTACAATAAGTTGATACCTTACTTGAAATGAAAGGAAATTTACATTGAAAATTGAGAGACAACAAATCATAAATAATATAATTGAGACAACAAATTGTTAAAGAACCAAATGGGGGCAGAAATATCATGCATTACTAAGAGGCCTATATTATATTCTTCTTGAACAAATGTTTCCCTCTATTCCCTCCATTCAGACTGGTGATTTAGAGTAGAGATAAATGCTCTTAGTTGTACTTCACCCACATAGAAATTTATGGGGATCTCACTGCTTTTAGTAAGAAGAATTTTTGAAAATATAATTAATTGAAGATTCTTTTTAACATCCCTTCCTAACGCATAAGCACCAAAAAATTTCATGTCATATTCAAAATTAATATCTTGCATAGCACGAGCTCTAGATATCTACCATTTTAGAAATTGTTCTTTCAAAAATAATGCATAAAAATGGAAGGGGCTTGTATTAAAGAACTTGATCATATAACCGACAAATAGTAACAACATTATCTTTGAGTAGTTTATTTTCTTCCTTCAAATCCTTATTCTCATCAACAATTGCTCTGAGCCTATAAAATTCTTCCATCCATTTAACCATTCCCTTCAAGATAATAATTTGGGGGAAACAAAAATTTCCGAGTGGTTTTCTCTTTAGTGGCCACAGGCTTTGTTTCCTGCGTATTTTCTTGCAAAACTACAAGGGATGCATTTAGATGATTTTTTTAGCCCTTGAAAGGAGTTGATTTATTGTTTATTTTCTTCCACGGTATGCTAAAATTGAATAATTTCCTCTTCTTGTTGCTTTACAATATGTTATAACTTTCGATCTCTTGATTTTTATCAACCTCTAGATACGAGAAACTAGTCTCCTTGGATTCAAGAAGAAGTTGGAGATGTGTAATTATTTCGATATATTTGTATCTCAAACTGAATTTTAGACAGGGACAATACTTATGGAAAAATGTGTCAAATTCAAGGGGAGAACTAGGTTCTCCTATCACCATAGGTTCCTTACCTTTATCTGCAATAGTGGTTGGAGTGTGCTCACTTATTTCTTAGTAACAGGGACAGAGGGTGACATAGATTGATGAGGAGACATAGGTGGTGTCTTGAGTAGGGTCTGTATAATGGTCATTGCTTCATGTTCTTCCTAAGAAGGAACAATTTCAATTGGTGTTTCATTAAGGGCTTGAGCATGCCTAGAGGTCCTAGGACGTTTCTTAGGTCTTTTTAAAGTAGAGGGATTTTTCTCTAGGACCAAACCAAACTCTAGGGCACACTTCTTTTGGAATTTCAACCATTTCTTAGGGTCATGCCTCTTCCTAAAAACTGATGTTTACAAATAAATTTAATTACACCTTGGAATTTCGTGTAAGAGTCCACCCAATGGAATTTTTAATTGCTAAATCAATTGAATTATTCAAAAACTTAGGAACATTTTTTTTTGCTTGGGATTAGTTTGGCCATGGTCAAGATGTATCAAGATTCTCAACACAAGGCCCAAAATGATCTCATATTGTCCTTTGTCTTTAAAATATTTGATTATCCATGTAGCGAATCCCTCCCAAGGATCATGGAGAGTATTTATTTTTATACCTTTTTCTTTCCCCTTATTTTCTACCACCAATTAAAGTTTTTACTTTTTAGCGATTGAAATTTTTTTTATTAATTTCAGCATATAGTTTCCTATCATTGTATTTTTTACCTTCTTCTGGTATACCGGGAAAGATGACTAATTACAGTGGGGCTGAATGGAATTTTCTTACCTTGTACAATGGATCACCCTTCCTCCATGTTCTTAGTGAAATATTCTATCATTTTAGTGTTGAATTCCTCATAAGAAAGCAATAAATACAACCATACCAATTTTTCAAATGCTTTTGTAGACTTTACATTGGCTAATAGCTTTGTTGAGTTAGTTGGTTCATGCCTTAGTCTATGGCCCATAACTAATAAGTGAGAAATAGAGGGGCACAAGAATGGGAAGAAAATGTTTGAAAAGGCATAATTAGGGAAAAGAATGGAATGGCTAGCAGCTTTGGAGTGGGACAAAAAAATTTGGAAAGTGATAGTGGAGAAGAAATGGTTCCAATTAAAATAACTGAATCAGGAAAGGTCTAATAAAATACCAATGTGATAATGATAGTTATTAGGAACATGTGGTGATTATTATGGAGGTGGATGACAATTTTTTTGTGATTTGTGAAGCATGGGAAGTTATGGGAAATGGAAAAGGTAATCAATTTTCATGAGTATAATAATTAATGTTCATAAATTAAAACTTTTCAACATTTAAGAAGGGAATGAGTTGCACATACCTCATTAAATTAGCTTGTCACATTTCTGGCTATAATTTCCATGTTGATTTGATCCTCCATCCACACACAGTCCTTCATTTATTTCATGCGAGTTTCATGGGTGGTGACTGTCATTCTTGGTTTTTCAGTCACCTAAATTTATTTATTTTTTCAAATTTTCTTTGTTATTTATTTTGTTTCTTTTTTTAGAAGCAATGGCCACCATTGCTGGTTTTTAGCCAATTCTCTAGAGGGTGATGACCTCTATTTCTAGTTTTTAGTCATCTCCTCTTTATTCTTTGATGAAAAATATCTTAGTTCTGAGTTGTTTTGGACAAAGAGACTTTTCCACACACTTCAGAGCTGAATCTTCTTGAATTTCATTCTGAAACTCTTCTTTGGATGTTGGTTTATGGTACAGCCTCGCCTATGCCCATTAACCAACATTAATTTCTTCTCTCCATCAATTGGAATTAATTGGATGGTCCCATTGTCAAATACTTGTTCAATCTGATATGGGCCCATCCATCTTGTCTACAATTTCCCTTTGAAATCCTTGTACTTCAAATCAAATAACCGATCCAAATTCCTTTTTAGAATTTCCTTGGATTTATGTGTTTGTCATGCCATACCCTTTGGTGTTGGATGATTTCAGTTTGATGTAATGCTTGAAGTCTCATTTCATCCAACTCATTTAGTTGAACAATCCTTACTTGTTGTGCCTCAGATAATTCAATTCCCACCTCTCAGCTGTACTCAAGGTTTGAATTTCAAATTATATGGGAAGAATGGGCTTCTTCCCATACACCAACTCATAAGGAGTAAATCATGTGGTTGTTTTCCAAGTAGTTTTGTAGGTCCATACTATTGCAAAAATTGTTTGAACCAAAATTTTCTTGAGTTATCCATTGTTTTAGTTAGGATATTTTCCAACTCTTTGTTAGTAACCTTTACTTGACTCGTTGGAATGTGGATGGTATGGTGATGAATTATTGTGCTTCAGCTGGTATGTTTCCAAAAAGGAACTAATTATGCTTGATATGAACTGTGGTCCTTTATATGAAACAATAGATCTTGGTGCTCTAAATATCTGAAATATATGCTCATATAAGAAATATACAACTTTCTCATCTCTTGCATATTGTAGTGCCTACACTTCAACCCATTTGGTGACATAATTAGTATAAACTAGAATGTACTCCTTCCCTTGAGAAGTTGGGTCAATTGGTCCAATGAAATCCAATCCCCACTTCTCAAATGGTTCCAAGACAACTTGAGGTTGGAGTGGCATTTCGATGTAAATTTTGGTTTCCCCATCCTTTGGCATTGATCACATCTCCACACATACTTTTTGACATCCTTAAACAAGGAAGGCCAATAGTAACTAAATCCTAGAACTTTTTGAATGGTCCTTTGAACTGAATAATGCCCTCCTAATGGTTCATCATGACATGCTCTAAGTATGTCAAATACTTCATCCTTAGCTACACACCTGTGTAAAACATGATCATGTCCATTTTTAAAAATAATTCCATTTAACCATGTATACATCACACTCTATTTAATTAATTTTTTTCTTTTCTTTTGTGTGAAAAAGGTTGGGAACTTCCCTATAGCCAAGTAATTAGCCATATCTACATACCAAGGAGAGGTAGTAGAAATTGCAAACAAATGTTCATCTAGGAAGTCATCATTAACATGATCTTTTTATCCTAAAATTTTAAATATTGAAATAAAATCATCTACCACATTAGATTCCCTCGTTTGTCAATTGTTTTAATATTAAATTCATGCAACAATAATAACCACCTTATAATCCTACCATGCACTAAAGGTTTGTTCATTATATATTTGATAGTAGAGTGGTCAGTGTGAACAATCACTTCATATCCTATGATATAATGGAAATGTAGACAATGGAAATATGTATACCCCATAATCGATAAATTATTCCCATCTAATATACCATTTTACAACTTAAGGTATTTGTTTGATTAATCAAGATTTCCATCGCATCATTATGATCTCCCTAAAAATAGGTCACATTACCCTCCTCGTAATTAATTAATTAATTAAATTAATTGGTTAATTCACTTCACCCTCACATGTCACCTTGTGAACTCATCCTAACTCACTAGTTATAACTAGTTAAAATAACCAACCATCTAAAAATATTACCCTAACCACCTCTAACTTATCCCCATAACTAATTCTCATTTCTCACTAGATTACGTTAGGAAATATTACAAGTTATCCCTACTCTATCTTAACTACTTCTATTTTCCTCTAAACCCTCACACTCAATCTCTCTAAGTTATCAAGCTATGATTCCCCTAAATCCCCCACACTTAAGTTCAAAATAGAAGTTTTATCCCCCATATCTAAACCTAACTATAACAAGATGAAAATTCCCTTAATTCCCTCAAACATTGGTAATTTATAAATACTTATTTTCCTGCCTCTCTTCAGGACCATTCATGACCATGAAGATGAGCCAAGAGCATCATCAAGTCTTTTCAAGTGTCCAGAAGCATTACTAGGTTCTCATCAATATCATTTAGCATCTAATACATCCTTAAACAATTTTGGGGGATCTTCGAGGGTTCTTTCATCATCCAAGCACAATCACAACTAGCATTTTGTCATCACTCATCATTCAAATTTGTCTCCATAATTTTTTTACTTTGTTTCTATCCTAAAAATAAACTTGGTAGATCATTACATACTTCTCTCTCGTCTCAAGAAGACAATACTTCAATTTTAGATAATCAAATCATTTATTTTAGTAGTATGTTAATATTTCTTAGAATCACATGTGATTAGCCTAATCACCTATAGTTTTTGTGTTATCTATTTACGTAGTAATCAGGTTTTCATTAGAGTCTCCTATCAATTACTTTATGCTTTTTTATTACTAATCCTTTTTCCAAGCATGGATATTGTAGATGGTCATAAGAGGTATTAATCATCCCATCACCAATATCAAATATCTTCTAATTATCCAACACCCTTTGCATTGGGAGCAATACGATCTACTACATGACTTGGAGTTGTGCCATCAATGCAGCCCCCATTGATCACCTAGAAACCATATTTGCATCTACTCGGAAAAATCAAATAATCCATTGAAGAATTTTGGGAACCATACTACGAGGTACAATGGATATAAGATGATCTTGCATGGTTTGAGTATTAGTACAAAGTAGGAGTGGAAAAACATGAAGACACACATACTACATCTGAATCGACATTGAGAGTAACATCAACCTTGTAGATTTTGATTCTAGCCTTGCACGTTAGTACGACATGGAGGAAGAGCTTTATGAATTCTTTATAGATGATTACATTGAAGAACCTGACTCATAATTCACCAAGGATGATGACTTAGCATGTTCGGTGGGATCTACCTTTTCTGAAAACTTAGATACTGACCTAGTTTTCGAATTTAGATTCTAGACTTATTACATTTTATTATTGTTACGAGTTGATGTATGTAATAATATAAATAAGTGATAAACATTTAATCACATTTTTCATCTATCATATATTGTACACCATTTCATAAATAAAATCTTAAGTGTTTCAAAAGCAAGTTGACATCCACATAAGGAAGTCTTTTGGCTTATGAGAACCAGCCTTTACCAGGAAACCTACCTAGCCATTTTACTAATTCCATTTTGTTTATTGTCATTAATTTATGCGTTTAGTTACGGGAAGAAGCTTAATTCATTTTTCTTCACAGAGCATAAATAACAAAACACCTATCACATCCCATAGGTATCTTGGAAACCCCACCATCTTCTAGGTTGATCCAATTTTTCCCTATTGTAATGCCAAACCAACCAAGAAGGAAAAATTATCATTAACATTTTGGCATGCTTAGTGGGAATCTTGTCCCTTATTCTTTTGTTTCATTTCATCAATAAAATACTAACAATTTCCTCTGTGTAATAATCACTTGTGATTAGCCTAATTTTGCATTTGGGCCAATCACTCTCATTTTCTATGTGTATTTTTCTTATAATCTAACAATATTTTTTATACTTCTTTCTTTCTATTTTCAGTTTGTTTTAATCTGTTATAGGTTACTATTTCTGAAATCTTCATTTCCTAGATTTGTTGTTTTCTCATTTCGAAAAGTTTTCTAAAATCTAAAAAAGGGAGCGCTCTCATGGTAAGTCCTAAAACCTTCCATTTTCTTCCAGTTTTCATTTTATTTATTTCCCTCATTAAAATAAAACATTTCATTTTGGTCTTAAAATGAAGCATTTAATACTTCTTGATCATCTAGCTTTAATTAGGACATAAATTCTTTGCATTCAATTATCCTCCCCATATAGAACCAAACCACCTATAAATCAAAAATGAATTCAAACAACTCCTACCAGTGAAAATGATTGGGATTTCATCACCCAATAGGTAAACTAACTCGGTGTTCTGGCTGAGTATAATCTCCTATCTTTTGGTATATTTTGGCTCAACACCCGACTCCCTTATCGTAATGGGACCATGAAGTGAGGGGGTAGGCCCCAATATACACCGTACCAACAACATTATAGGGTTAGGCCTCACGTACCTTCGGTATATCAAGGACTCGATCCTTAAACATACTTGAACCATCCATGGCTTACCATTTCCTAAGACCCTCACTAACCACCATAAACATTTCACTTTTTCATAATTAATCAAGATAAATACAAAACAACATATTTTTCTTTTTATTTTTGTTGTTTGTAAATAAACCCATTTAATTATTTCTCATTTTTAGGCGTTTGTTTATTTTTATCATGGTACTTACTAGACAACAAGCTCGTAACCAAAATTTTAAAAACATGTCTACTCCACCACCAACATTTCAAAAACATGTCCCATTTTATACTACACCACTCCTGAAAGCCTTTTCACACCAAAGCGATAAAAAATCCCATATTATCAATAGTTATATCCAATCCCTTTTCTGACACCCAACAGACTTGGAATGAATTAAGGGCCAACTATAACAAAGAAATGGGACAACAAATATTTCATTCCCCACATCAATATCATGGTAAAATATTTCATACATATGGATTACAATAAACATGACACCCCTTTTTTCCATCTCCCTACTGTCAAGCATATGAACCTCCCTTTTACATAGGGGGAGACCCCATCTTTGAATAAATGTTAGATTCAAACCATATTACCCTTAATACCTATCTAGTAGCTAGAAATGTTCAAATGCAACCATTCACACCTCAACCCATTCCATACACTTATAATCCTTCATCTTCCATTACACATCTCATTGATCAAAATCAAGATCTCGTCATCCAACAATTATTCACTTACACTTTAAGTCAATCTGAAACACCAAAAAATAGTAAAACCAAGATATCTTCCATCCCTACTAACCCATTTGAAACATTGAATTAAGAATCTTCCATCGATCGAACTGATACATCGATGTATCTTTGATACCTATTTATGATCTCCACATGATTTCATTATAAAACACATCTTCTTAGCAGTCTACATCCTCACCAAGTCCTTCTACAGGTTCCACACCTCCCCTAAGTAGTACCAATATTTCCCCATCTACCACTCCGACCTCCTCACAGCTATAGACACCTCTACTAAGGTGGCCTTTTTACTATTGTATCCTCCCAACATGTTACTAGTCCCATTCAAAACATCACCATGTCTATCCCTACAACTACACCATTGATCAATACCAATGCCATTACTAGCACTCACCATGTTTCACAATACATACCATAACCATCACAACCATTGATCTCCATGTTGTAATCTACACCCCTACAAAACATCCCACAATACAATATCCCACAACAAAGCATTCTGCAATAGGTACCATCCTCTTTCACCTCTAGTTTTTCCTTTCAGATCGATCACATATTAAAAATCACTCACTCATCAATCAATGTCATTATATTACTAGTACATACAAACATCACACCTATAAAATTCTAACAGGGTTCTTCATCTCATCAAAACATCCCACAACAGAACATCCCTTATCATTGAAGTATCCCTCAAAAAACATGCCTTGTCAATAAAATATACCTCGAAAAACATTCCTCAATACAACACACCTCAACAATACATACCTCAACAAAACATTCCTCAAATTAGCATCCCATAATAGAATACCCTTTCCAACGAATGTTCCTCAGCAGAATGATACCCAACAAAATATTCCCTATGAGCAGCGGAATTCCTCAACAATATCGGACATTCAAAACTTAACTAGTCCTCATTTCAACCTAGCTCATCCTCACAATAAAAAACTCAACCTAATCCTCTTCAATCTATTTTAAACTACATATCTAGTCTTAAAGATGCTTCGTCCTCATCCAAGAATTTTCTCTATTATGATAAAAATTTTAGTGAGCCCATTCACCCTTCAAAGCATATAAACCATATCTAAATAACTAGGAACTTCCTAAGTTCATCAAATTTAATGGAAAATAATATCCCCAACAATAGATTTGTGTCTTTTGTCATGCCTGTTATGTAATAGCTCATGACTAAGACTTGATGTTGAGGACCTTTCCCATTTCCCTCACTTTGGTCCTAGCTTAGATTCATATGCCAAAATTTCCCAACATTCCCTATCCTCCTTTACACAACTTTTCTAGCTCTTCTTAGAACAATTTTCCATAAACATAGCATGCAAAGTCACTATCAATGACCTATATGCCATCAAATAATTTTAAGAGGATTACATTATCGATATCGGTTCTCATTTGAAGAGTTGCGGTCAATCAACTATACTTCTAATTTCCACAAAGGGAATAAATTAAAGTCTTCTTCTATGTATGTGCCAAACAAATATCATCCACATTACAAATCTAATCATTTTAAAATTTTGATGAGGCTTTCACCATGGCCCATAAATTAGAATTGTGAGCTCTAGAAGATGGACGGGTTAAGCTTCATCCTAAGAAACCAAAATTTGAGTTCCCATCTATATCATCATTCACCCCCGATAAGTCAAAAACATCCACCAACGTTGTCATAGTCAAATTTGATCCCAAGGAAAAACCCTATGTCGAGTGCCTAGTCAATAATGTAGCTATACACCTAAAGGAGAGATTTATAATGCAATTTTTTACAAACTTCATGCCTCCAACATAGTATCTCTCCCACCTATTTGACCTATTGACACATCAGTATCTAAGTCTATTTGGTACCAAGATAATGATTAATGTAAATATGATATGTTAAATATACATGCCATCAAATGGTGTCACACTTTTTGGAATGTACTTCAAGATTTGATCGACAAAGGTGAACTCCACTTGGAAAATCCAAATGCACTCCCAAATACAATTTTTGACATATTTAAAAAACCTTTTTTGGATCACCCCTCATCTTTAGATCAATAAAAACAAAACATTTTTCACACTATCAATGCAATAACAAAAGTAGAGCCTATCCCTCAATCCACCTCATCGCTTACTGAATCAAAACCAGAAGAAATAACACAAGAATCCTACAAGCCCAAAGTTGTTAATCCTCCATGTACTTAAAATATTACCACGCCCTCTTCACATGCCATTACCAAATCCACACCCTCATATTTTATGCCTCTAAAACTAAACCTAAAATAACATCCGATAAATAGACCAAAATACTGTCTACCTCAGGGAAATCTGACCCTTTTGTTGCATCCTCATCAACCACACCCAGTTCATCTAAGACTACAAGGAACTCATAAATAGGGTGTTGTTCAATTTTTTAAAAGTCCTCAATATGTTTTTCTGGATCAGATTCCTTTGTTTGGACCTATTTCCCTTATACATGTTAATCCCAAATTTATTACAGGATAAAATTCCCCCTATAAAACCCCTACATTAAGTCCATATCCTACACCTTTTACACAGTCCAACTATCCTCACTAGCAGCCACCCATAAAGGGTCCTTCACCTTCACCTATCACAGAGTCCAGTTATCCTCATCAACGACATTTACCCGTCACAAAATCCACCTATCCATACAAGATCTTCATGCACCACTCTTCATAACATCTACAAAGCCTCCACGATAAAAAAATAAATAATCAGTAACTAAACAAACTATCTTACTTCTTCCTGAGAATATTATAAACGCTACCTCATCCCCATCGATGTATATACCTAAGGGGCATTATGCCACCATCCTAGATGGCCTCTTTCAATGGTCACTTATTAAATTACCGCCTCCTAAGCCGTATAATCATCGTGGATGGAAACCTTCCTAGTATGACTTCAATATTTTATGTGATTACCATAGATCACGTGACCATTCCATATAATAGTGTAGGACCTTTCACTTAAAAATGTAATAACTTGGTAGTCCAATCTTCCTTCCCTCTCAATAAAACTCATTTCCAGTATCATAATCATCATCATCAAAACCTGAAGAATCTATCCCTAAAATTCCTACTCATTAATTCATTGTCAAATACATTACCATCCATTCAAAAAATTATGAAAAAGAGCCATCTTAGCCTAAGAAAGGTAAAACTTTCATCGTTATACCCCCACCTCCCGAATTATCAACTCCATCTGATAAACCTCAGGTATATTTTTCCTTAGCTCCTGAAGAATCTAACCAAACACTATCATCAAAAGCCAAAATTTCCATACAAGTGACAACACCCCCTTTTAATGCAATATAGAAGGTTTATATCAATAAATTACACCAATCTCTCATCTAGATGAAAAACTACGAATTAGTTCAAACATCACTTTTTCACAAACATGCTATGTAAGAAGCTCTCCAATCCATAACCGTAAAATTCAATGATCCAATTCCTTTCACAAATTTTGTGAGTGATGTTTTCCCTCTCCTAATTTGTTTTCTTCCTATTTTCACTTAGTATAAATCTCTCCAACCCTATTCTTAGTGCTATCACCTCCCTTACCTTAGGATTTATATTTTATGCATCACCCTCTCTCCTGGTCCTTGGCATTTTACATTAGTGTTAGTTAGCTGCATTTTCCTTTCTAATTTAGTCTTAGTATTAAGAAAAGGTAAAGGAAGCCAACCTTCTATCGAGGTTTGTCTTAGTTTGAGTCCCACAACTTGGAGACAGGTCCCATGTTGTCTTAAGCCTCAAATCAATGTGATTTCGAGAAGGGTGTATATTTGAGCTCCAATAGTAACCATGAAAGGGATTCCATATATTGTTAGAGCATTTCTAGGAAGGTTTTTAGTTCGATAAATGAATGGAAGAAAATAGAGACAAATCTTGGCATAGAATTCCCGAACTCCTCCTTATACCTTAGTATTATTCATGGTTATATGGAAGAATTTTTTTGTTTAAATTATTCTTTGCATTCATTGGGGTATTTACCATAATTCTTTAATTCATGTTTCTTCATTATTCAATAATTATTTTTATTACGAGGAAAGATAATATACCTAGTGTGGGGTAATGTTGGGATAAAGAATTGAGTAAGTATTGGATGTGAGATAAGGTTGAGAAGTACATGGGAGTTCCATGTGGAAGAGTGAATAAGGATACACGTAGGTTTGACACGTAGGAATAGGAGAAGACACGACACATATAGGTATAATAGGTGAAAATATGTTGTGAATCAGATATGACTTGATCACCAAGCAAACCAAAAATAGATAAAGGTTAGATAAACATTAGGTGATAAAAGGATAAAAGTATATAAGAATAAGCATATACATGAATCACGCATGGATAAAGAAAATATATTTTTAGAACATAACATGGAAATAGAGAAGAGCTATTAATAACACATGGGACTGAAATAGAACTTCCAAAAGAAATCATACCACTTTTGGGGAATCGTAAGTTCACTCTAATTATAGATAAGTTTAAGTTATATAACATGCATTATATTTATAGAATCGGTCTATTTTTAGAATAAAGCTTAATAAAGTGGTGAAGGAAAAGTTCCTACCCTATAAATACTTGTAGTATCCATGAAGTTGGAGATCAAATAGTGTGGCATGTAGGATTATGTGTTTGGAGAAGATCTCAGTGTGTCATTTCTTGGTACGTCATAAAGAGTTCTATAAGTCTTGAGGAGTCATTTATTTCCAAAGTACTATAATAAAGATCATCATATTTGTTAGAGTTTTATAAGGATATGTATAATTACTTATTTTATATGTGTATCATGGTTTATAAATGAATGTTTAGCTCTCTTAAGGTTATGTATAATTGTCTTTACACATGATATAATTGTGTGATTATGTATTCTCCATATGGCATTCATGTGTGGTGATAATCATGTGTGCAGGGGAACCATATCTTGAAATTCTACATAGGAAGGAACCTGGTAGAGTTGTGAGCACTTAAACTTCTTTCTCGGGTGAATTCCTAATGTTCCTAACTATGGTCTGTTGATCCTAAACTATGGCATGACAATTTTCCTTCACTTTTGAATGGCATCGTAATCCCATTACTTTATTAACATTTATTTGGTGATTTAACATCGACTAAAAATCTTACAAGTGATCTCTATCTAGGCATACTCCTAGGTTTTACAATATATTCTTGTTTGTAAGCTTTAGAAAGAATGGAGTTTGAGGGATGATCACTTTAAATTTTATTTATTATAGATTAGTAAAAATGGATAAATTAGAAAAATGAGAGTAAAAGTAGGGCAATTAAGTGTAAAATTGGAGAAATTAGAGACAAATTTAAGAAATAAGAAAAGTGAGTGAATTTTAGTATAAATAATGAACAATTAGGGAAATTATGGAAATTAGTGAAAAATCCAAGAAATAAGGAAAATTGATGATTTTTGGGAAATTAGTGAATAATTAGGGAAATTAAAGTAAAGATTAGGGAAACTAGGGTAAAATTAGAGAAATTAGAGTAAAATAAGAGGAAAAGGGGAATTTAGAGTAATAAATTGTAAAATTAAAGAAATTAGTGAAAAATTAGTTAAATTAGAATAAAATTATGTAAACTTGACTATAATTACGATAAAATAGTGAAAATGTGTAAACTGTGGGAAAAATAAGTTAAATTAGTGTGAAATTGGGGAAATTAGTGTTAGATGAATTTGAAAATTTACTAAAAATTAGTGAAGTTAGTGGAAGTTGGAGAAAGTAGGAAATTTTGTGGAGATTGGGAAATTAAGAAAATTGGTCAAAATTATTGATAAATTGGGGAGCTCAACAAAAATTCGGGGTATTAGTGGAATTGGAGTAAATGAGTGAAAATAAAGAAAATAGTGATATTAGAGTAAAAAAGGGTAAATTAGTGTAAAAGCTGGGAAATTATGGGAATTAATGAAAAATTAGGGAGCTAGTGTAAAAATAGGGTAATAAGAGAAAAATGTAAAATTGGGGAATTCAGGTGACGATGGGGAAAGAAGGTTAAAATTAGGGAAATTAGAGTAAAATTAGTATTAATTATTGAAAATGATAAATTCGAGTAAACCATATGGTAATTTAGTGTAAAATTGGTAGAATTAGAGAGCACACATTGTAAAATTGGGGAAATTATGGTAAAATTAGCAAAATTAAGAAAAATAAAGGAGTTTTAGTAGTAAGGAGACATTAAAATAAAAATAGGGAATTAATGTACATGTCAATCACACTGTTATTTAATATTTATTTTTTTGTAATATACAAAAATTATTTAGTTTTTAGTTATTTTCTCATCGATGAAATTTATTTGATTAGCTAATAAATTTTATATCAATTTAAAAAACATGATGAAAGTATTAAGGAAATGGGTTTCTTGTGGAAAATCATCCCTATATCTTCATAAAGATGAACACTATATATGGGAATATATTTCCAAAGTTATGTTATTTCCTACATCACCATGACCAAATTAAATACCAAAAGATAATTCATGTGCCAAACTACAAATGAGATGCACATGAACAAGACATGAACCTAATCAATCATCCACTTTCACCGCTTGAAATTCATTTCTAGGACCTACATCAATATCTCATCCATTGTCTATTTATATCGAGTTCTAATTATTTATTGGTTACTTATACATGGAAAACCATTAGATGATTTCCTTTCAAAATAAAATGAATTATTACCATCACTCCACCTCAATTAAATAAATATAATTTTTTTGTATGAAAAAATTGTAAAAATATCAATATTTGTAATTTTATAAGAAATTATCTTTGCATTAATATATCCATCCTTAATATAAATTTAACCAAGTGTGTATTTTTATTTACCTACCCCTAAATTTACCCCCTTATTGTTAAATTAAATAGCATTCCACAATTATACATAAGTTTCTCTTATTTCTCCAATTTCCATAAATTTTAATATAACTTCCTCAATATTACTCTAATTTTTTTACTTATCCCAAATTTCACCGATTTTTCTAATTTTTTAAAACCAATCTCCTAATTTACACTAATTCCCTCGATTTTATAGTAATATCCCCAATATTTCCAATATAACACTAATTCCCCTAATTTACACTACATTCCTTAATTTAACTATAATTTTCTCAAATTCACTTGAAAATTTGAAATTTTTATTAAATTTTCTAATTTACCCCAATTAACCTAAAATTTACACTAATTTGACCCCTAATATTACCCTAATTGGTCAATTTTTTACACTAATTTTTATATTAAAATTGAGTTTATTGTTCATAACTAAATATTACCTAAATGTGTAAGATAATTTGAAGCACCATGGTAAAAAAAAGGAAAATCATACATTATGTAAGGATACAAATATGAGAATGAAATTACAATTAGGATTAGGGTTTAGAAACACAAAACTATTCTTCAGGATCGTACTTTGTGAATTTGAGATGAATTAAGTTGATGATCCATGTAGGGTGCGGTCCTGGATCTTTTGGATAGAAAACAAAAATATGAAATGAACAACCCCGAGAATTTGGAAGGTCATTTTTGTATCTTCTCCTTCATGATCTTTCCCATCCTCCGGTCATGAGAGGACATGAGAAAGGCTATAAATACATGTTTATAGAAGATAACTAGATCATCGAAGCATGAAAGCAAATGAGCAAGAAGTTCTTAGTGTTGTAATTGTGTTTTGTAGAAGAAAGAAGTCTTGAGACATTTTAAGCAAGTATTTGGGAGGAAGTGTGAGATATTATCTACTTCTCTTTCATACTTATTGTAAATTTTGTACTTGTTATTTTGAATTGGCCAATAAAAGTGGGAAGAAAGAGCAATTTCCCTTCCCAACTGGTTTTTCCTCCTCTAGAGGTTTCCAGGATAAAATTGGTTGGTGTTTATGAGCTTAAATTCTTTCCTTTCCTATAATTGTGGATTCTAAGCATAAGCATAATTCATTCACTAGCTATCTCTGTCATTTTATAATAGAAAGTAGAACAACAACATTTATTTTTGTTTTTGTGGATAATTCCAAAGTTGAAGAGTTTACAGATCAATATCCTAGAAATGTGAGCTAAACTACCCTTATATTTTAGTGATTATAATTTAAAATATATCATAGATAAACCAAATTATAGAAACAATAAATAACAATATAGTGTTATAATGAATACATCAAACAAACCCTTACTAGCCAAAGTTTAGGAAATGACAATTGAACTTGCTAATATGGCATCTAAGGTTTCCAAAATAATTAAGAAAAGTCCCAACCAAATCATGAAACAAAAAAACAATGGAAATAAATCTCATAAACTCTCCATTCACATAATAATGGAAGAATATGAAAGAAAATATAATGTGAATGTAAAATAAAAGAAAATAATTCAATTTTGAATATCTATGTCTATATCCATTTGATAAAGAAATGTTACGCATACCATTTCCTCAATCCTTTGAAACACCTAAATTTATTAAGTATAAAGGAAAACATGACCCAAGATAAAATGTTAAATAATTATTCATGCCATGCCAAGAGATATTCTACAATGACATCTATATTTTTCATCTTCTCCTAAAATGTTTAGGAGGACAAGCCTTAGATTGGCTTATACAATTTCCAAAGGCTCCATAAATTCTTTCGTTGAATTATCGAGAAGTTTGTTAAACATTTCTCCTGTAATCTAGATTTTTAAGTCACTATGACGGACCTTTGCAACAACAAGCAAATGAATAAAAAACATTCCCATCATTTCTTCAATGATGGAGAGGAGTTGTAAACCAATTTCCTAATTCCATACTTGAAAAATAGTTCTTTGAGCATTTTCATTCAAAATCTTAATCCGAATTATCATTCTAAATGTAAATGCATTTCCTAACAAATTTTGAGGAAGTAATTGAAAAAGGAACACAAATAGAAAGGGATCTCATTTCTAAGGTCCTAATCAAAACTCCTTTAAAATATCAATCTAATAAGGACAATCATCAAAATCATGATAAATAAATAAAAATTATTCGAAATTGAAATGTTGTGAATGATGGGGTCATTAATATTTTACATGTTCAAAATATGTAAAATGAACCTTTGTTCCTTTCATAAATGAAAACCACATTTATCCCAAGGACCTTTTGAAACTTTAACCTTCTACATCCACTTATCCACCCAAGTTTAATATCCTTGACAAAGGTATTGTCGAATATGAATTATAAAATACCTTTTATATTGGAAAACTACCTTTATCACCATCAAGATATGGTATGCCCAATCCTCCCCATATCAAAGAGGATCTGAATTACAATCTTGGTATAAATCATTAGAAATGATTTGTATATATCGATAATGAACACATTCCAGGTTCTACGAGCCCTTGGTTGTATCAGGATCAACTAGCTATATGCTACAAATCTCTTGACTATTGTAAAGAACATAAAATGATGATAAACATGCAGTGAAAGGGTAAATGAATTGGAAAAAATTATCAAGGTCATTATGATCCTATAATGTACATAAAAATCTCTATCACTATGGCCTAGGTTTCAAAACCTTTGAAATAATGCCTATAATATTTGATGTATCGACTAGTGGTGAGGATAGTGAACTGAGATAGGCTCCACACATAGCATTTTTGATGACTTAGCTAACACGGTTTATTCAAATACATTTCCATACATATCATTTACTTCAAATCATACACCCTTTTCTCATTAATCGGGACTAACAAAATCACATATTTATGCATCTCTTTAATAATGATGAGGTCATCGATGTGTTCCTTAGCACTCGAGACCCTATACCCATTGTTGATCATAAGAAGGGATTCGATATAGACCTAAATAAAAATTATTATTTTGGTGAATAACTTAAGTACCCCTTTCCAGGAAAAAAATGGAAAAATGAACAACTAAAAAACAAAATATCTCGTAGTGAAAACCTCATTGAGAGTACTAAAAACAAAAAATTAAAAAGAGTGAAATTATAGAAAGAAAAATGATGTAGATAATATTAAAAACATTTATGAGACATTAGAGAGGGGAATCTCCTTCAAATCAAATATATGATCTACAACATCCTACAACATATTTGCAAAAAAGACGGATCAAAAATGCTAGTAGAGGACAATATTATCATAAACATTGGTACAAGTGATCATCCTAATCTCTTACAACTTAGTGCTAACCTAACAGAATTAGAAGTGTAACTATTTACATCACTATTTTATGAGTTATAAGATGTCTTTATATAAACATATAAGGATATGACAAGTTTGGATCCTTCCCTGCGGTACATCATCATGTGATTTTTCCGGGAGTGAATCCCATTAAGCAAAAACTAAGGAAAATTCATGTAAAATTTATTTTATTGGTCAAAGAAGAATTATATGAAAATCTTAGAAGCATGTTTCATGAAGGAAATTGAATATACGGAGTTGATATCAAACATTATACAAGTTACTAATAAAACCCAAAGTATCTAAATCGAATGTACTTTCATGACATAAATAAAGCATGTCGTCAAGATGATTTCCCATTACCAAAAAATTATATGATAATTGATTATACGACATAACATGAAATTATCTCCTTAGTGGATGGTTTTTCTGGTTATGATAAAATCCAAACTGCTAAAGAAGATCAACCCAAAACCACATTTACTACACTATGCACCACATTTTGTTATAAGGTCATGCCTTTTGGCCTTAAAAATGTAGGAGCCACTTATTAAAGAGCCATACCCATCATCTTTCACAACATGCTACATAAAATTATGGAAGATCATGTGGATCATATCCTAGACAAGTTTACAAAAATATTTGATAATCCAATAGGTTTGAGGCACATCTTTGAAAGGTTGTGTGAATAAAACGTCAAAATTATCCCAAAGAAATCTATGTTTGGTGTAACCATGTTTTTCAATAATCTTTTTCAAAATGGATTTCATAATTTTTTTGGATGTTTTAGATTTTTCATTACACTTGTGGATAGTATGGAATGTACCATTTGAGGTGGATGTGAAAGTGTTTGTCTAACTCTTTAATTGATCTACACGCATCTACTATCTTTAAAACATTATTACTTCATAATAAAGCTTTAAAGAGGGAAAATGTAGACACCCTAAAATATTGTATTACACATTATAAACCTTTGAAATAAACCCATAATTATTTTAGAATACATTATGACCATTTTACACCACTTTTAATATATTTCTCTATTTTATGACATTTAATGGAATTGTACGACATCGTCCCATAACTCTCATAATCATTCTTATCATGCACACATGGTATAAAATTATTAAAAATTATTACTATAAACCTTATTACTCTCATATCCCATTCCTAGGATTAAATAATTAATCCGATCACTCTTATTATTCATCCCATAACCTATTAGATAATTTTATTAATTAATTTCATATAAAAATAATTAAATAAATACTAGATATATGCATTTCTACCTCACCTCTTGTTCACTTTCACTTCACTACTTAACATCTTGAGTTAACAAGAGAAAACAAATCAATTAAATATTAAAACATTAAATATATGAAAGAGGACAAGTTTAGATTAAATCAAATCATGCATTTGAATTAACTAAACCTATCCCACAAAGCATGACAATTTAAAATTAAAGAAAATATCCTAAAACTAAAAGTCACGTTATTTTTGTGTGAATTTTAAAATAATATGGAATTAATATTTAATTCTAATTTTTCAATATTCAAAAGCATGTGTAACATTTTCCAACTCAATGATTTCTCATCTATGAAAACTCAAAATGATAGTTCAACTCCTCTGTCAAGTTGGAAACTCAACTAAACAATTTAATGATGTTTTCGCTAGATTAAAATAAAACAAATAAAACACACAAATTAATTATTTTGGATTATCTTACCTCAACTATAAATAAGCACTCATTTCTCTCCATTTGCCATCTTTGGAATCTTTGAAATTTAAATTTTTATTGTGTCAAATTACCATTCAATTCTACATGTCATTGCATTCTCCAATTAATCACAAATCTATCATAAAAAGCATTTATTCAATCACTTTTCTTGTATTTGAAATCTACTTCCATCCGTAACATATTTGGAGCATCCACAAAAAAATGATAAATAAATTCAACAATCTCGGTACCTCATTCCAAGGTTCAACAGTCTCATCCGAGGTTACTGAAGAGATACGAAGAAGGATTAGATTTTCACTTTATGTTGTTTTTTTATGTCATGTGGCATTTCTCTATATATAGTGACCCTATAGATGGGACCAAGAGTGGATATTAAGGACACCAAGAGGAGGTTATTTTTCTCCTTGATTTGACATGATTATTGTTGTTATATAAATAAATCCAATAAGAGAATTCCAAACACAGGGAGGCACATAATATGTTGCTATGTTGATAAATATGGAAGAAGTTGGTTTTTTTGAGGTTATATGATGATGATGTCATATTAGGTGGACAAGTTGAAAGTTAATAAAATGACATAAAGAAAGGAACCCCATGCATGCCGACCTATCACCCAACGAAAGTTGGGTGCTCACTCGAGGAATGCACGAGTGTCGAGTCTCTCTTTTATGTGATTTTAGTGGGAAACATCATCTATGATTTGTGTTTAAACGACCTTCAAAAGGGTTCAGAACATACAAGAACCATAGGGCTCAGAACGGCCTCTAGATCCTTGCAGTCATTTCAGGTAGAGTATTTAAAAGAATCTATAATGTGCATCATTTCAAAAAGAAACATACAAGCATCCATACTTAGCATGAAAGGAAAGAGAACTCATGAGAGAGAAGTATGCATCAGAATCATTGATATTCATGTATACATATAATAGGTAACCTCATTACATCCATTGAGCCATTACAAAGTGTCACAAAGAAGCAGACCATAGTCATGCATTACAACTGGACTTATGTAACTAAGCTATCAAAAATAAAATTACAATCCCATGCCTAATACATCCTCTCCCAAATGCAATTATCCACTAGCAGAGTCCTCACAGTAATTCTGTAGAGCTCCGCCCATACTCTCTGTCTCTCCTTTTTACTCTATAGTGCTTGTATTTATAGCTTTTCTAGACTACCAACTCATCCTCCAATGCCCTCAGATCTGATGCCAAGTGTCTGAATGTGGTCCTCCATGTGAGCATGCTCCTCTAGGCCTGAGCTTCCCACTTTATCCCATGATGTGCTTCTAGAAGATTCTACCACAGGCATGCTCCTTCTTGGGCCAACCTGTCGCCAGGCTGACACCTTATCCATGCGCATAGTCGGGTCATGATTTTCACGTGTTCTTCTCTAAACATCCAATTTTCTAAGTCCAAACCCTTGGTTCTATTCGTCTACACGTCGTATGTGCCACGGGCTTCCTTAAACCCTTTCCAAAAACCCTGCCTTGTGCACTTTGTGTTGCGCACCTTTTATACTTAGTTAATATTCTAGGGGCCCAACATCACCCCACACTACGCCTGTTCTCCATCCAGGAACACTTTCCTTAGTGAGAGAAAGAATACAAATAGGCTTACGCCTAGGAAAAGAATAAGAGGATGAAAGAATGGGAAAGAAGAAAGAATGGGAGAGTGAAAGAATCATTGCAATAGACTGGGAAAATCCTTTTGCAAGTCGGCCTCCAGTTTATTCCAGGCATCACTTCACCCTACGCTCTTTGACGAGGTCACCGACTAGGTGCTTACCTCTTCAAAATTTAGTCCATCTCCTTACGCACTCATAACATCCATGATTTTCTCCAACTCTTTACATATATCCTCCAACGCATCCATTCTTCATGTGATACATGGATATAGCTCCTTTAACCAGTTTTTGATTGAAACCCTTAAGGTTTCAATGGCCTCTAATTTCTTCTCAACCTCGGTAAGGATTTTTGTCTCATTCCGCCCTATTCCCCTTGTTTTTCTCTTGAACTCCTTGAGTTCAGCCTCATGAGTGGCAACTAGGGTGCCTACCACTTTGTCTCTATCCGTAAATTTTCATACATGCACCTCAACAGTCTAGGAAGCGGCCCTTACATCAACAAGCACTTTGTTGTACTCTACGATGAGTGCCATGATTTTCAACTTATCTTCCCTCTCTAAACGCGGGCCACTTCCTCTTAGATTCCAAGGCTAGCGGTTGTCTTTCCATGGTGAGCACTCTTGTTAAATCCTCCAGGCATCCCAAGGTAAGATCCATACTTCTATGTGGGTCAGATGCCAAGTCTGGATGTTTTAATAGTATGGCCCCATTGATGGATTCTACCTTCTTGTACACAACACTCACCTTGGCCTTTTCATCCTTCAATTCCCACTACCACTAGGTGTGATTAATTAACTTTTCCTAGCCCAACTCCTTGGTTAATGTAGCTAGCTCTTTTCCTTCTCCTTCATTTCCCCTTCCAGATCCCTGATCCTATCATTCCACCCGAAGAGTCTAGCTTCTATCTCAATGGAGACTTTGTTAAGTGTTGCTCAGTTGTTCATCTGAGAGTTACTTGGGTATCCACCATTGGGTTATCTTCTCTGGTCCTAGCAATGTTACTATTGCCCCTTGGCTTACCTCAAACTCCAGTTCATCAAGGTGGGACTCAATCGCCCAAGAGATCATCTTCCGTGTCCATGGGTAGGCAACCTCCTTGTCGAAAGATGACATGCATACAAGCTCCTCCATTGGAAGTGTACTCTGAACCACACACAAAAACACCTTCTTGGGGTCATCAATATAACCCATCTCTAGCCTCCCTCCCTCTACATGCCTTCCTCCCATGTGTGTACCCTTGGGAATACTTACAGTTAAAAATGGGCCTCTAGTGCTGCTGCATTCCTCTTCCATGCTCTCCTTCTCCTTGTTTAAAATTGGCTCCACACTGCGCTCCACCTTGTCCTCCACTAGGTTCTCAATGTTCCTTGTCTCTTCTTCTCTACCACCTTGGTCACTTGTTCTTGTGCCGAGCTTGGCACCTCTTGTTTCTGTGTGCTAGCCTCTTCATCTTTTCCCATGTCCTAGGTGCTTCCTCCTGCCTGGCTATCCTTGCACTACACAAAAATAAACCCTTGTTCTTCTTCTCCGCCTTCCTCCTCCGAATCATTTATATTAAAAATAGGCAGCCCTTGATCCTTCTTGGGGTCCTCTTCCCCACTTATTTCTTCCTCACTACCATCCTTCTCTTCCATGCTCCCAGCTTCTTCCGAGGTGGTCCCCTCTTCTACCTTCTACTTTTTCCTAACTAGAGATTCCAATGTAGGTGACTCTATTTCTTCTTCTAAAGACTCCTTGTCTGATGGTTCCTCTGGTTCAGAGTCTTTTCCCTGATTACGACCTTTTTCTTATGCCTGTATGTGTTGGTTTTGCTTATCCCGGGGGAACCTATTTCCTGTGTCCCCACCACACTAGGATTTTCTTTTCTAGTTCTTTTTCCTCCCATTTGAGTGTGGACTTTTCCTCCCAGTTGGATCCTAAGGTATAGATACCTCATTCTCTAGGTATGTGCCCTTCTCTGCCTTGGGCCTTATGTGAATGAAAAAGTGCACCGATCCTCCTATAATGGGAAGAGTCATGGGCCTTGTCATTTTACCTCATGAGACACATACCACTCTATGTACATGCACGCTTTCCAGGGTAGACCAACCCTTTGCATTCCTGTGGTCTTTGTCCAAGCCACCAAGGTCCAACTTAAACTTTTTGGACTCCTTGAATCTATTTACTCCCACTTGGAAGTACTAAGCTATGAAGGCAAAGGGGAGTTTGCACCAAGGGCTCCATGAGTCATCTAATAACTTAAATCTACCTAGTAGTAATGTTGGTACACAACAAATTTTACCTCTCCCCTAGTGGCTACTGGCAATTGTTCGGAATTCTCCATTCTACCCCAAACACATTCCTCAGTGCATGTACCACTTCTCCAATCACACCTTGTGCACTTGTTGTCATAGTGTCACAAGCGTACTTCTCAAATATTTTGGCAGGGCGAGGGGTTTTCATCAAGGTACTCCCATACAAATTTATTTGAAGCATCTGGTACCCCGATCTCTAAAACACTATGGTCAGC
Organism: Taxus wallichiana var. yunnanensis; assembly: GCA_018340775.1. Taxonomy (NCBI): domain Eukaryota; kingdom Viridiplantae; phylum Streptophyta; class Pinopsida; order Cupressales; family Taxaceae; genus Taxus; species Taxus wallichiana. The sequence goes on along the minus strand of CM031235.1, from coordinate 457,850,535 downwards.
AACACATTTCCAAAAGGATCATGTCACCTTCCTTCACGTAGTTGATAATTTCATCCATGATGAATGTGAACAAAATTATAGATGGTGCCCTCTAAATTTTTCTTGCAAATGTTTAACCATGGCTTACTGACTTGAGTCCATCTCTCTTGGCCATTTAGCTTTGACACCAAGTGTGCATGGCCATCTTCATTATTGATCCTTGATGTCTATGACATCATAATATCTTGACCCCTTTTTGTAGCAAGAGTGGCGATAGTTTCCTTAATCACTTCCTTGTCTATCAAATCATCTTCCAACCCATCTCCTTCATAGATGAGGCCTATGAATTGTGAAATGAGTTGAGGAGTTAGGTGCATCTTGCACCCCGTGAAGTGGAAATAGTCCTCATGCACGTGTGACATCAGCCACTGGTATAGTCACTCAGGTTTCCCAAAGTAGGGAAACTCAAAGAGTTGTAGTAACCCTACCTTCTCCAACTTGACCTTCACGTCATCATTATATATAGGCAAAACCTTCTAGCATCCTCTTGTTTTTTGAGCACACTAACTCTAGCACCAACTCCTTTTCAATTGTACCTGTCCGATGATTATAATCATTTACGGACATATCCCTAAGATGGGACTCCCACTCCTTCCCCAACAACACTCCATCTGGGTACTGCATTTCTACATACCATTCCTCATTTGTGCTTGCCTCAATTTCTTGTTGTTTTCCCTTTCCCTTTCCCTTTCCTTTTTGGGTGTACTAGCTGGTTTCTTGGGTGCCATTCTCTAGGTCTTCTACCCACTTCAAATTACTTCTACTACTTTGTTCTTCCACTCTCTCCAACCCTGGATCTCAAACTTGTGAAGAAATTTACTTAACCCCATGTGCCCTAGTTCTTCAAACCCTAACTGGGATACTCCCTTCACAAGACGACATCTTCTCACACTTTCTCCCATGCCCATGAAATCCCTTCCTCCTAGTTCGTAAATCTGAACTAGCTATTCACTTCAATTGCTCCAAATTTTTCTTCACATGGATCAGTTTTTTTGGAAGCCCTAGTTTGCAAAGGTGTAAAAAGTGCTTCATTATCTTATACGCAAAGTGAAAAATGAAGTGTCCCACCCCCTTATTTATAGTTTTTCCTTTTTGAGCATTAAATGCTACTTCACCTACCACCATACTTTCTTCATTTAATGCATCTTTTTCAAACGAAGCCTGACTTGAGCACTTTCCTTTACACACCCAACCTACGTGAAAAACTCCTCCAACCTTCTAGCATGCACAACCAATCCAACCCGATAGGAGACTCTTACGTGCACACAAAACCAGCACCGAAGGCACTTCTTCTTGTCCTAATTTTTTTCTCTCACCTACCTCATGTTGCTTAATGCACTTTCTCTTCCTTAGTACGTGGGATCTAAAAGTAGCTTTATCTTGGCACCAATCATCCTTTTTCTCTCTTTTCTCTCCATACACCTCTTTCAACCGGCCATTCAACAGGGATTTTTAACACAAAATTCCTTGGCACTCTAACCATGCTCCTTCACATTACTCCACCCCACACTTAAAATGATGCGTGGTCCTCTACGCACTTACAAATTCTCAAAAGTAGTAATAAGGTTACCGGTGCCCAAGGCGCAAAACAAAACAACAACGTGAAAGGGAAACACAAGAAAAGGAATGCATAAAGGAAATTTCTAAACTAACTGGAAAACTACCTTATTTACAAACACCAAGAAGACTTATTTATAGTAGGGCTTCAACCTACTCCCATTAAAGTGTCTAGGTAACTTCATCCCATCCAAGCGCTTATAACTGGCACGCACCTAAATCAAGGATGTACGAGATTGTGTAAGGACCCAACCAATGGACTTTCAACTTCCTAGGATGGCACAGAAACTTAGAATCATATAGTAAAACCATCTACCCAACCTCAAACTTCTTGTTTCTAATGTGGCGATCATGCCAAGCTTTCTGCTTTGCTTTCTCTATTGTTTGGCTCCACCTAGCGAGTGATCATCTTTCATCCAATTTCATTAACTCCTCAATTATTTCTTCCAGTGCTTGCTCATCATCCAACCCTCCTGCACATGCTATTCGTAGAGAAGGTAACATGAATTCAACCGAAAATAGCTTCCACAAACACCAACTGAAATGGTGTGGCTTTGTTCAACCTTTTATACGTTGTCCTGTAAGCCCACAATACTACCGATACTTTGTCATCCCAATCTTGTCTTCCGACATCACAAATTTTGGTCAGGGTATGACTCAGTATTTTGTTGAATGCTTCCATGCTTTCCATTTACTTATGGGTGATAGGGCATAGTCTTGTGATGAGCCACCATGAATTCTAATAATAGGATCCTCATGGTCTCATTCAAGAAATGCGTACCCCTATCACTGGTCAAACTCAATGGACATCCATACCTTGTGATAATGTTCTCCCACAAGAACCTTGCCATTGTGGCTACTATGTAATCTTTAGTCGGGCTGCCTCTCTACCCACCTCATCAAATAATCCATGCAAGTGATGACATAGCATGACCTAGTCCTACACGCACTGCTGGTGCAATAGGGCCTACAAAGTCTATTGCCCATTTTTCAAAAGGCTCCATGCTAGGGATAGGGTGCAAAGGCATTTCATCTCTCCTTCCGGGTTTTCCAATGCACTAACAATGGTCACACACTTTACAATAGTCTTTACAATCCTTGTACAGGTTTCCCACCACAAACCTACCATTAATATTTTACGTGTGGTGGCATCACCTACATAATGCCCACCCACACTTCCTCCGTGTGCTTCCTCCATGATGGCTAGTGCTCATGCTCTAATACACACCTACACAAAAACTTCATCACATCCCAACTTGTATAAGTCTCCACTGATTAACATGTAGGGCGCATGCGTATGGCCAACTACTTTTTCTCTAATGTCTTCATTCCTTCCAATGGCTACCACACCTTCCTTTAAAAATATTGCAATCTCTTCCAAATCTGAGGGTGTGCCGTAACCTAAATAGTTGCATGTCTGCATTGTCTCCTCAATACTCTACACATCCTCCCCTAAATCAATTCTCGATAGATGATCAGGTCCACAATTGCTTTTCCTAGGCTTCACTACAACGGTGAATTCAAACTCTTGAAACAACAACACCCACCACATATGCACCCTTGTAGAATAGGATTTTTCACCAAATACTTTAATGCCATGTGGTCGGTGTAAAACACAAAGGGTGTTGCCAGTAGATACTATCTAAACTTGAAAAGCACGTAGATCATTGACAATGCCTCACACTCAATTGTGGTGTAGTTCTTCTCTATTGGTGTCAGCTTCCTTACTTCAAAACATAGAGGATGATCAACAATCCCTTCACCTGGTTGTGCAAGCACTACTCCAATAGTGGTCCCTGAGGCATCTACATGGACATGAAAGGGCTTGTCCCAAGAGGGAAAATGTAATATAGGTGTGGTGACAAGCCTATCTTTTAATGTATCAAATGCCCTCTGTTGCGCCTCTCCCCAATGGAAGGAACTTTTATGTCTAAGTAGTTCCTCTAAAGGCATGGTGATCTTGGCATACCCCTTGATGAATTTCTTATAATAACCCATATGCCCAAGGAATCCATGCACTGTGCTCTAGGCTAGTAGGCTCCCTAACCCCACAATAACTACAACTTTAGCGGATCTACCAAAGAAGTCCCTCCTTACATATGATATGCCCTAATAAATCCCAAAGGGTGTAGTAAACACACACTTCTTAATGTTGAGGGATATCCTCAACTTGCCTACACCTCTCAAACATTAACCTTAAATTGTCACAATGGTCCTTAACTAGACCATACACTATCCAATCATCCAAATAGACCTAAAGAAACTTATGGATGAAATCTGGAACACTTGCACCACTATGCGTGAGAAAATAGTAGGTGCATTCTTCAACCCAAAGGGCATGACTATGTATGCAAAACTTCCCCACTCAATGGCGAAAGTTGTCTTCTCCTAGTCCTCCTTTGCAATCCAAACTTGGTGGTACCCTAAAAATCCATCCGTGAAGGAATAGATTTCACGCCCAGCAAATCCTTCCAAAATTTCTTCATGAAGGGGGTCGAAAAGGATCAATGACACAAACTACATTTCAACTCCCTATAATCCACATAGATCCTAATCCACCCATCCTTCTTGATGTTTATTACCATCAGACTTATCCACTCATATTCCTCCACTACCTCAATGATCCTAGAAGCTATCATCTTGTCTATCTCCTCCTTAACCTTCATGCATGCAAATTGGGATTCATCCGGTAGGGCCTCTTCCTGACCAGGTGCGCACCATCCTTCAGCTTTATCTTCATCTCCCCCAAGGAATGGTGAATGCCTTTGAGCTCATGGTACCCATGGGAATAAATCCTCAAATTCATGCAATAGATCAATGATCTTAGAAACTTCCTTCTCTAACCAGTAGTCTCCAATAATAGCTTCCTTAGGTTCTTCTCCTAAACCGATGTTAACCTTCTTTGTCTTTAAGGGTTCATGGTAGGCGCACGCATGAGTATCAACACTGTCCACTACCTCGCATGTCCCTATAGAATGGCTAACATCCAAGCTTTCAATTCCTCTCCATCAATCACATACACCAACTTTCCTTTCTCCTTTTTCAAACACTGCACGCTCAAGTTGTAACTCTTCTATTTCCTCTACTTCTTCTTCAAAGCGCACCTCCAATCTTGGTTCACCTAGTAATTCTAATAGCCTATCCTCCATCATGGCACTATCCCCCATGGTAAGGCACTTGATACCCTACAAGGCCTTATCAACTAATGGTTTGGTACTCTAATACTCAAAGGTTTGAATAAGGTCATCCGCGAGCTCTTACCAATTCCTTGTCTGGCAGGCATGTCTCCAAATGAATGTACCATGCACGCGCGCAACCCTATAGTGTAGAATACAACTTGTGCACCCAGAGGGATGGTGGAAAAGCTTCCACACCTTCTCTCTAGACCCATTCACACTCTTGGATATGGAAAGAGGTGGGCTCCTTCCCATGGTAGTCCTTGATGATGGTGGGCACATTGCTCCTAGAGAATCTAACAGAGAGAGAAATTCTTACCTCACGCCACTCCAAAAGGCTCTCTTGATGTGTAGCCCACCACCATGCCACTATGCCAAGCAAGACATAACTTAACATCCCTCTCCATTCCTTCTCATCCCCCCACTGAGCTTCTATCTCCTGCAGAAAGATCTCAGGGAAGGCTCCTCCTGAATACTTGGGTAGTTCTTTTCCTCCTAGGTGCACCGAACTATGCACACACTTTTGTTACCTTGGTCACCGACCCTCTCAACTACCATCCCATCAATTCATAAGTCCCATGCACCCAATTGTCACATGCTAGACTGGTGGTATCACTTACTAACTGAGCATCCTCAAACTGGATAACTCCATTAGTAGGATGTATTATCTCTGGGTCCCTGATTGAGCACACATATATCCTGTCCAAAACTTCTTCCCCCAAAGGTTCAATATAGGGTGTCGACTTCCCATCAGCCAGGGGTATAATAACCCACTCCTCCTTGTTTTCAAAGCTGATGTACCCTTTGTTGAACTAAAGGTCCACATTGTTCTTGTAACACCATGGGCACCCAAGTAGACTTGGGGAAATTGTCTTCCTCGGTGAGCGCCAAGACTTCAAAGTCCCCAGTAAACTTAGCTCCTGGATAGTAATAGCTACATCCTTTAAGACATCGATGGGCATTGCCTTAGTCTTGTTTTCCATATACAACACATTCAAAGATGGTTGTATAACACAAGTCTTCCCATCTAGTGCCATACATCCAAAGTTAGAACATTAACCTCCGTGCAATAGTGTCAATGAGGATATTGTTGAGGATCCATCCATCTACAACTGCATTCAACATGATCTCCTTGTCATAGTCAAGGCTATGAGGGGGAAGGTTCATGTGCAAGACCTACCTCTCACGCTCTCCTCCACATGTGGTACCTTCTCTCTCAACCATGATCCTAGCAAGGGAATGATATTCTCTTGCCTTAGCATTTTACACACCTCCTTGACCTCATCCAGGTCATCCTTTGGCACCTCGACTCTCCTTCCTTGTTCCTCCCTCCTGGATTTCTCCTTTAGACACTGGATTTCCCCTTGTAAGCTCCAAATGACATCCATAGTGTCTTGATATACCTCCTTCTGATGCACAAGGTCTGGATACTTTCCATGAACTACTTCTTCCCTTGAGACCAGGTTCCTCTATCTTGGTATCTCTCTTGCATGCACATGGATTCTACCCTTGTTGTTACCAAGATAGGCTCCAAACCTACATCCCATGTTACCCGAGGCATCCACTGGGTGTCTTCCTTCTTAATACTAACCATTGTAGTGCCCTTGTCTTTTCTAGTGCTGTTGATTCATGTGTTCAAACAATTCCGGCACTCCTCATACTTATGCTTCTTTCCACACCACGAGCACTACAACAGTCCGGCATTCACATTTGTAATGATCTATAGATCCATAGTTGAAATAGGTTCCACATGTGGGAACTCAGTCCTTCCTCCTCCATGGTTTCCATGACCACAAAACCCTCCTCAAAACCTCTTCCACGCGTGCCTCCATCTGCATGTTCCTCATAACGGTGATCATCACCCTTAGAACTACTGGCAATGTTGTCTTAGTGTACCCCATGATCAATGGCCTCATGGATCTGATCAATGAGCCTACAGTCCTTAGTATCATGGGTTGTAGAGGTGAAAATATTGTAAGTAACAAGATACATTCTTCCGGATTGTCACTGTTGTAGCAAGGGGCACCTACTTGCATCATGGTCCCCATGAAAATTTCACAATCTACTACCACGGTGTGTACTATCCTCTCGGGGGAAATTATCCTTAACATGCCCCTCTACTTCACAATATATGTGCACCACAAACCACTACGAGTCTCATGGGCTGAGTTCACGGAAAAATTTTCCAACTACTTGGCCATAACAATAATCTGAGCCTCCAAGAATGGGCTAACACCAGTATCAACACTACTAACTAGCCTCGACACAGAGTAGCTTCCAATGCCTCGTGTGGGTCTGATAAAAGTTTTATGAGATAAGGCCCTTCTAAAAGGAGTGATCAACCCCCAAAAACCACTAAGCATGTTGTGAAGGGTGAATATCATATGATAATTTAGACAAGAGAGTTTTAAATCATGCATCATACTCCCACACACTCTCTACCATTCCTTGCTAAATCTCCTTCAAAGCATTGATGCTCTTCTACTCAAACTCAGGAATGTGGAATTCTACCAAGAATGCATTTTTTAAAGCAGTATAGTCCACTACCATCTATGAGGGTCATACTTCCTATACCACCTATGCATGCACCCTTACAATGTGGTTACAAACTGACTAGCCTTCCATTCTAGGGTTGTGATACCCTTCGCACACCATAGCAGTTCACACTTGTGAACATGTTCTGTAGCATCCTCAATACCTCTGTAATCAGGTAAATGTAGAGACATTTCAAAGAAAACTTGTGGGGGTGGTTGGGCCCCAAATCCTCTGAGCTGAGAGCCTTGGTTTCCCCCGTGTTTCCTCCACCACCCGAATCCACTAGGTCTACTAGGTCTAAAACCACCAGATCCACCAGGCCCACTAGAACCACCAAACCACTAGACCACTAGCTCCTATTCCTCCTAAACCACTAAATCCACTAGCCCACTCCTGAAGTGGTCATGCTAAGGGTCCCCATAGTTCCACTTAGCTACACTCCTACATTTTATAATAATGCCCCACTACCAATAGTATACCCCATGCCACTCCCAGACATGAGACCAAATGCTTGTGTGCCTATACCTTTCCCAAAAATTCCTAACATTGGGTTGGTGTTTGTAGCCATAAAAGGCCCAAATGAGAAATTATACCTCCTTGGGTGTAGATCAATCACTTCTAATGTAACCAACTGGATCATAAATATTTTCCCCCTAATCTAGAAAACCAAGCACCAAGGTCCGGTCACTAGGGGACTCAGATGCATGCCAACGGTTCTTCTTTCTCCATAAACAAACTCTCATCGAAGAGAAAGGGGTCTCTCTCATGCGCTTGCCAAGATGGGGTCACATAGATTGCTTAGGTTCCACATCCTCTACATGAACCTCAAATCCTTCCCACAACATCTGCCACCATACATCCATCACACCTATAACCTCATGTTGTCTAGCAATCTCCCTTTCACATGCTTCACCATACTTGAGTCATCTTTCCTCCCTATCCTTCTTCATCATGACATCTTCCATCTTCCTCCACCCTAGCTTCCTCGCCCAATGCTCTTAGAATGGTTTAGCCAACCATTGGGAATGCCTCTAAACTCATGGTAATCATCAAGATCTTCAAAGCCAGAGGGACAACATGTAGAAATGATCCTCTGGGCTCCCACAGAAACTCAAACTCAACAACCTCCGATAGGAATATGTGGAAATGGCATACTCCAGAGTGTAGCTAGCCAATACTCCTTTCCACCAATGATCCACAACATGGGTCCACGTCAGATCTACATCTTGCAGCCTCTGGTATTCTTCTTGGGTCCACACATGTGATCCATAATGCCAACTTGATCTAGATGCATAGGATTGCGATCCATTCATACAGCTCCACTGGGAAATAGTAGAAAAAAGGTCTCATACAGATCATGGTAGAGATTCTCTTCTACCCATCTATGTGCATTAAACTCAGGTCCAGTGTTGAATCTCTAAGTGAATTCATCCTCTCATGCTTTTAAACCATGATTCAATACCTTCCAAAGTTAACCACTCTGTCATTACTCACTACACAGATCATGATGTATGCTAAATCCCACTACAACTTCAAAAGAGGTCCCGGAAATGGAACCAAGATGTAGTCATTTTTACCCTTAACATAAAGAAAGGAACCCCATGCACACTGGCCTATCACCCAATGAAAGTTGGGTGCTCACCCGAAGGCACGCGTGAGTGTCGAGTCTCTCTTTTATGTGAGTTTAGTGGGAAACATCATCTATGATTTGTGTTTAAATGACCTTCAAAAGGGTTCAGAACATACAAGAACCATAGGGCTCAGAATGGCCTCTAGATCCTTGCAGTCATTTCAGGTAGAGTATTTAAAAGAATCTATAATGTGCATCATTTCAAAAAGAAACATACAAGCATCCATACTTAGCATGAAAGGAAAGAGAACTCATGAGAGAGAAGTATGCATCATAATCATTGATATTCATGTATACATATAACAGGTAACCTCATTACATCCATTGAGCCATTACAGAGTGTCACAGAGAAGCAGACCGCAATCATGCATTGCAACTAGACTTATGTAACTAAGCTATCAAAAATAAAATTACAATCCCATGCCTAATACATCCTCTCCCAAATGCCATTATCCACTAGCAGAGTCCTCACAATAATTCTGCAGAGCTCCACCCATACTCTTTGTCTCTCCTTTTACTTTACAGCACTTATATTTATAGCTTTTCTAGACTTCCAACTCATCCTCCAAAGTGCCCTCGATCTGATGCCAAGTGTCCGAATGTGGTCCTCCATGTGAGCATTATATATGCTTAAATTATTCCTAAACTATAATGGATACATTTATTAGGTTAGACGTTAGGGTTTCCCAAGAGAGGGTGAAGATTTAAGTTCTAGATATAGGGCCACCGTGCATTTTATCACTTTACTCATGTGACTAGTTAGATGTCATATTATAAGAGCATATAAATTCCACCTCAAAGGAAAAAGGAAGTATATGAAAGACATAAGATTGTATTAATTATTGTTTCAAGTGTCCATTTTTGAAAAACTAACATATATGGATGTATATGCCAAAACATTTTCTCAATACTCACATATTTTATGGGGTTTTATGTGATTTTCAATTTTACTCATGTTATCCGTGATTTTCATTTTTATTCTTGAATAATTATGATGACATATAGTTCATAAAAGTGAAATGGACAAAAAAATATAAATTCAAAAAATAGACATCTAATGAAAAGACAGAATTTATAGAGATTAAAATATGTGCTGAAAATGGTATCTAAGAAAGTAATTAAAGAAATTAAAAATATAGGCTAAAGGATTGTAAGACACCTAATAAATTTGAGGAAAAAGATCAATGAAATTATTAAATGTGAAAATAGGGTTTTAAGACATCAAATAAAATTAATAAGAAGTTAATTCAATGAATTAAAATATGTGTAAATAAGATATAATATAAATCAAATGAAATATAAGTGATTAAGTAAATATTGAAATAAATAAATGTCTAACTTTATATATGTAACAACCTTGAATATGAACAATTAAGTAAATAATTGACTCCGGAAAAATAATCTAGAAATTATGAAAACCTAGTTGCGAAATGAAAGGAGGAAACACATAACTAATTTTTGATGTGATGCCAAAGTTGTGCTGATCTAGAAAATAATTGGAACATGAACTTAGAGTGTTGCTATGAGACCTAAAAAATTGTAGAGATGTGGGGAGTTCTAGGACCGGAGCGCATATGGAGGGTTAGGGGAACTATAAAAACCGGATACCTATTGTAGGTGCCTGTGTCTTCTTAGAAGCCACGAAAACTAGTTCCGCAGGTTGTAAGATGTTCGTTGTCCTTCTCTTCTTATTGCTAGTATGTCGTTATGCTTCACTCTTATTTTCTCAAAACCTACAATCAGAAATAAGTACCTACAAAACTCTCAAATGACATCAAATCATAAAAGAAAGATGTAAATTGAGGGGTTGGTAAATCCTTCGCTTTCACAAAGTGAATTTAAAACCAAGTGTTGCACTACATATCAAACCCAATGTAGTTCTATGTGTGTGTGCGGAATTTTGCCATAGGTGGCTCTTAGGCATGTCTCACTTGATAGAGATCAAGTAGCTAAATATCTAAAATGTACATAGATATGTGCATGAAATAATGAACTTCCTCCTATGAAGTGTATGTAGAAATGAGAGTCCCTTGTCCCTTGTGCATAGCTAGATGTATGTTTGAATGTTCTTAGAATGCTATTTGAATGCAACCTTAGGTGATGATAGCTAATGCATAGTGCTTGGTCTTTTATTATGGTTACATAGCTTTTTATTTATATGATTCCCTTGTTTTAATTCCTTAATTAACAACTAAAATTATGACGGGTAAGAAATAAAGATGCCTAAATGGATAGAAAAGACCCAAAAGATGTGAGAAAAGTACAAAGAGGTTGAGGGTGCCTAGAGGGGATGGGGGCACCTAGTGCTGGCATCCTATATGGGAAATCATGTCCAAAATGAGAAATTTTTAAGTATGAAAAGGTAGACTAGGAAATGAGTGTAAGACCAAGAGAGAAAACAAAAAGTAAACAAAGATGACCAAAGACAAGTGGTCGAGTTAGTAATTTTATCACTTAGGAATCATATGAATAGTGGTATGTGATCAAAACTAAAAATATACCCAAAGTGCGTGATTTAATGTCTATAATAAGGAATAATAAAATTAAATATAATATATTCTAACAAGATAGGTTGAAAAGGAACACAATCAAAATCAATGCCTACACAAGATCTTCTCAATAGATAAAACACTAACTTCTAATGTCATGAGTACTATGGCTAAATATGTAGTGGAAGAAGGTGGATAAATATTTGTGAGGAAGGCCCAAAGGTATTAAAATAATACTCATAGATCTATGGAATAGTTTTCAAGGTCATAAAATAGGAAATGTTATAAATATTAGAGATTATGATAGAAAATGATATGAACTTATGGTTGATTACTATAAATATTCATTAGGGGAGAAAAGGGAGTGAGCATGAAATTGGAAGTATTTTTCCATGATGGATACAAGTTATTTACATAATATGAGACACTTTGTAATCATAAGGATATGACTAGAGGTTTTCATCATCTCGGGAGAGAAGGAACCCAAGGAATGATTTCTACTTAGGCTATCTAGTGAAGTATAGAGATATATCTAAAATTTATATATGATAGAAAATTATATTAAATATGTATATAACCTCCTATGAATTTTTCCTATTTCTTAATACCTCAATTAAGGAGGTATATGCTTATTATGAGGCTTAGGTACTAGTTTAAGAAGGTATGGAAAATGAATGATATTTATGAGACCTCCTACCAAAGTCGAAAAACCTCTTTTTACCAAAAAGGATATAAAAATCTTTACGAGGAAACTTATGGATTTTGAAATTTCAAATAGATTAGGAAATGTGACCAATATTATGATATTACATTATTTTTTATTTATGATTGAATTTTTTTCTTGTAATAATATCCTTTTATTGATTTTTGCTTCGTTAACATGGGATTTTATTTTATTTTGGATTTCAATTTTCCTCCCCACACATATTTAGAAAGTTGATCTAGTGTGTGAAAATGATTACTAAAATGAGAGATCTTATACCTAATAATTACAAAGGAAAACCTAAAAAACTAATATGGTTAAGTACCTCTATATTTACCATATGAAAAAATGCAATCTCATATCGACATGTGTGTTTCTCGGGTGAGAGGAGTGGGATAAGTGAAATATGTGATTATGTAAGAGTAAAATTATGATGGATATAATTGATAACTAATCATAAAGAAGCATGAAGGTATCTTCATAGAGATGAAGGTAAACAACGGAAAAACTAAAAATTATATGAAATATAGCTTGTTAGGTATGTCAAGAGATAGAAGGAAAATATTTTATAGATATAGAAAAAATAATTAAATAATAAATATCATGTAAGGTCATAAATGGATAAACAACATTCCCAAATATCAAGGAAGAATAAAATGGTAGAAATAAATTCAAAATATATGCAAATAAAGGAATATATAAAGCATGATTATAAAACGTTTTAAATGGATGAACTCTACAAAAATATTATGTGAAAAACAAATAATAAAGGTAAATCATAAAAGATGTAATAGGGAGTATATAAATTTTAAGGAAGATGTAAAGGGGTAGTCAACATATGTGAACTAACCAACATCTATAATAAGTAGATAATATTAGATTATAATGGGTAGTTGAGATCATCAAACTAAATGTCGTGTTTACATTGTTAATGTAAGGAGTAATCGAAATGTCAAAATAAACACCATATTTAATTTAATAATGTAAAGGGTGGAGGAAGTATCAAAATTACCATCCTATCTAAAATAAGGTTAGTAACCGAGAGTAGTGTAAGAAGTAAATAAAAAGAAATTTAAATGTAAGAAATTAAAAGGTAGTATGAGGAAAACTAGATGAGATCAAACTGGAATGTAAGATAGTTGCAACATTCCAAAATGAACTCATGAACATGTCACTAAATTTCATAATGTGTGTGAATCAACGTATCCTCGATGTCTTTAGGGACATGGGATGCCTTTTAATTGATCTCATGATGTGTAACCATTGTAGATTTTTCCACTTGCATATAAATTTGAGATAGGATATCTTAGGATCTAGCACATGTTCATCATGGTAGGTAGATGTGTAGGGATGAAAGGAGAAGTTATATCCATATATAAAGGATAAAAATGTATATGTAATACCTTAGATGGTATGTAAGATGTGTGTGTGATGAATGATCCATAGGAGAGATGATTCAACGCACCCAAAAATGCATGGTATAACTCGAAAAATGGGAAAGGTCCCATATGATGATAAACGAATATTACAAGGTAAAATTGGGATCTTGATCCCTTCCTCTCTCCATTTCATCCATCTTATATCACAATTCAACCCCTTCCTCCAAGTTATAGATCTCATTTTTTTGTGGATTGCTTTTTATTCCCCTTTTGTGCTTTTGTGCCTACAACGGTTATGCAAGAATATCTATTTCTAGAGAAGCGATTGCAAAATGTCAAGGAGGTTACGAAACCACCCCTATATCTAAATAGGTAGTTGCACAAACCCAATGGAGGTCACGCAACTAACCCTTTGTAAACAACGATGGTTGTGTCACATTATAAAACAAAATTAAAACATATGTTTGGGAATGTTTTTATGATTCTGATTTGATTTTCTCTCACATTTATTGGTTAAATTAGATAATAATAGGATTATAATATTGGTATTAATTTCCTCCTCTCTTCTTACTAAATTTAGTATGTTGAATCCTTCTCCTTTGGTTGAGTTTTCATTTCTTGATTGACACTTGTAGTTGACATATTCTCTCCCAACAGTTTATAAAAGTCACATTTTTACCTGTATGATGGGTTGGGAATTTGATATTATTTTGTGAAGTGTTATGTTGCTGAAATTTGGAGAGGGATCACATAGATAAACAAGAAATTACTAAGGCATTCCTTACTTCTTACATTCATTCATTCTCTTTGTGTAAATCTAGGCATATAAATTTTTCTTCATTTCTTTGCTATCAATCACTATTATTACATCCCTAGATCAATTTCAATCAAACATTGGTAGAGGATTTAAATCGAGGAAAAAAACAAGTGAATCTCACCTCTCGAAAAGTTACCACAATACATTAGTAACCAAGTTAGGACTATATTTATTTCTTTAAAGATTTACCTAGATGTTATTTGTTGTTATTATAACTTGTATATTTAAATTATTAGAAGTTGTAGATTCCATCACTTCCCATATGAATTCTCATTTTAGTAATATTTTAAAAATATTTTCCCCTTTATTGAATACTTGAGGTAGAAGTTTTTTTAGAGGACGTTTTGTTTTATAATATTAATAACTTTTGATTACTTTCTCTCAAGTAGTATTCTCAAACAACCATATAACAAGGGAATATCCGCATCCAGTTATTCCCTATTTTATTTTCATTTTATTAGAAGTGGTATTTCATTTTAAATTATTTCCCTATGTTTATAGAGTTAATGTTTTATTTATTTTAATCTACCCTAAAAACACAAAAACATTAGGAATATAAATAATAACCAATATGAGTATTATTATTACAACTAAAAACATTTTTTTGTCCCTCCCGCCTTTGCTAGTGAGCCCATATTTCTTAATGATAAAATGAGGCTGAGAAAGGAAGAAGTTACCATTAGTCACCTACATTTTATCCTCATTTGGGAGTCCATGATTCTTATTAGTAGCATGGGGAAAGATGTAGGGGTTCTATTCATATATATATATATATATATATATATATATATATGTATATATATATATACATATATATGTATGTATGTATGTACACACACACACACACACACACACACACACACACACACACACACACACACATATAATGTATATGTGTGTGTGTGTGTGTGTGTGTGTGTGTGTGTGTGTGTATACATACATGTACATACATATATATATATATATACATACATATATATATATATATATATATATATATATATATATATATATATATATATATATATATATATATATATATATATAAAGTTTGAAAGCAAAAAGTTCCCAATAAAATGATTTAGATGTTCATGTTAGACAAGCAAATCATTCTGGAATGGACTTTGCTAATCAGTAGCCCATTTTTTTATCTAAGTCTAGTCGAGGCTTACAAGTGTAAATTATCTTGAATATCATTAGTCAATCCTATTTAGAGTTGTGAATATTTAAATATTGATTGGAGAGGAAGGAGAGATTGGATAAGAGAGAATTTTTAAATTTTGACGAGCAAGAATCAATGGAAGAGAGAGTCTACTCATGCAGAACAATTTTTGGTCAGGAATCTCAGCTTTACATGACCTCTACATTGCAAGTGGGCCCAAGATCATGGTCAAACATTTTTGTAAGAATACCACTCAAGGATTTGGTATTTCTCTTCATCCAAAAAGAATTTTCTGGGAGCGTTTTTACACATTTTGGACTATATTTTTGATAGATCTATCAAACATATGGACAATGCCCGGTTGGAAAACTAGTTTGACGAAGACCTAACATTAATATAATCAGATCTTGGTCCATTAAAATATTAAAACTCAAAGGAAATCTAGACGTAAGTGTTTGTCCTAACAATTTCTTCCTTTTCATTTGTAATAATCATGAGGATTTGCAGAATGTGTTGGTAGAGGGACCTTGGTTTTTGGGGAAATTAGGTATATTCCAGAGAAAATGGACCCCAAAATTTAATCCAGAGAAGGAGAACATAAATCAATTCTCTTTCTGGGTTAGACTTCTTGGGTTTCTATTGGAATTTTTGGATTTGGCTGTTATAAAAGGGATTGTTTCTTCTTTGGGGACCTTTGTTACGTGTGATAATGTTACCCTTAATAATATCATGATGGTAGTGTTATATTGTACATCTATTCCCTTATCGGATCTCACATTTCTCAATCCATTTCATTGATATCAAAATTGGGAACCTGGATATAAAACATTGAACTTGAAAATAATCTTGTGAAATGCACGAAGTACCAAGGTTGGGGCCATTAAAAAAATTGTAAGGTAAAAATTTCCTAGGTTTATATGGAGATTAGTAAACCCAGGAATGTTGCAGAGAAAGGAAAAGGTAAACTTGTTCGTGACATAGTAAAAGAAGGAGAAAGATGTTAGGAATATCACATTAGCACTCACATTATATGGGTGGTTTATTATGTGATATAATTATAAGAGATAAATTATTTTTGTGTGAGTTGTTCGGTTGTTGACCGAACTCACGTGAATAGGATATTGTTGAATAGTTAAAGATAACTCCTTATTTCTAGGAGTAGCTTGACCTATAAATATGTAATATGTTTCATATGAAATCAATGAAGAACATTATTGTGTTAACTCTGTCCAAATTTATTATCAGGTTGTGTACACGTCATGGAGTCTTGAGAATTTTTACGGGTAGAACAATTGTTGTTCATGGTTTCTCTGTCTCATAAAAGCAAATATTTTGTGAAGAACTTAGTGTAGGTTCTGCTCTAAAATTTTTTGTAGATTATTGATTTCAGGCCATTCATTTTTCAGATTGTAAAGTAGGTCTTCAGGCGGATCGTGATCGACATATTACATTTGTGTATCTGTTTTACTGCTATCTTTGGTACAACACGTGAATTCTCTGAGCAAGCTGCAATTATGTGCGTTCCTACTGAGCTATGCCTGAGTTTACCTGCTCCGACGTCTTCATCCATAACCACATCATATTCTTAGCATCTGATCTGACCGTCACTCTTTTCTACGTCCGTACTCCTCGCTCCTATATCTCGGTGTCTAGTTCTTCTTGGCTATATACGCAAGCAATTTTGGTCGTTAATTACATTAATAACAAAGTGTTCTATCATATTCTACAATGCTTTTGTACACACGCAGCCAACATGGTTGTTACATCTGCATTGAATCTTATTGGATTGTAGAATCAGATCGATTTGGATGACTCGGATCTTTCCATTGCTCAAACTCATTCTATGTCTGCCACCTTGGACTACTCTCGCATTTCACATCCGTACAAGATTCAGTGATATAACATATACTTGTATCTTTACCCCAAGTATTTTGTCTTGAAGCCACCTAAACGTTGAAACTTGTGGCCATCCAATAAAAAGGTATCTTGTTTATTAAAACTATCTATAGGTTTAAAGTTTAAATTCCCATGTCTTTGTTTTTGGCATTTGGCGGTGTTGTGTAGTAAAAAAGTTGTATTTTGGAGTAAATAGTTTGGGAAATCATTATATGTGGTGACTTTATTTTAGTATGGGAGGATACGATGTTAATATTCATTTGTCATCAAAATATCCAAAGTTCCATAGGTGATTTTTCGATTATTTTCAAAAGTGTTTGTAGATTGTTTAATTCATTATTTAATTGGATTTAGTTTAGTTTCATTGTTAATTTTGTCAATGACATCATATCGTCATGTCTAGGTTAAGTTTCATTGTTGTCAAGTCTATTTTTTGAGTCATTATTAAAATTTGTAAAAACATCATCAAAGTTAATATAGTGTAGTTAAAGTGTCAAAATTTTAAATTCATGTTGTCCAAAAATTGTAAAAATAAAAAAAAAAAAATTGCCTTACGGATGCATTTTCGGTGTTATCCAACATCCGGAAAATAAATGATTGAGCATCATGATCACATTTCGCAGAGGTGCCAACTTCATCTGGAGGATAGAGGCATCAAAGGTTGGTTGTCGATCATCGAACTCTCTTCAGTCGCCAACGACGGGGCCGTATGAAGTTGTGGTGGCATTTTGTGGTGTGTATTTTTCTTTCTGCTATGATTTCAGTGTTCCTATTTTGTATGGTTTTAGATGCTGGAAAATAGTTGTGTTGGAGCATAAATGATTGTGAGTGATCCTTTGATTGACGTGATCATCCGACTACCATACTTTATTTGAAGATGGTCCACTTGTGAATACATTCACTTACAATGGTGACCATTTGTAGTAAGATCTAACTAGCAAGATCCATTCGGTTGTATGTCTTCAATATAATTTTCTTCTTAGTGTTTGTTTGTGGAAATTTCACATTGTGGAGGGGGACATGACACCAATGTTCCATTTCCATTCTGCACCTAAAACGAATAAATTCAAAGTAAAATTTCGGTGGTAGTCGCATAGCTTTCTTATGTTGTTTGAGATCGAGTGGCAGCGATTAGTAACAATGGTGCAATTAAGAACATTGTAATTCTTATAGGAAGTAATGTGAAATATCTTTCTGTTTTATTGTGTAGTTTTGTAATAAGTGATTTTGTATTCCTATATACTTCCCCTGATGTACAAGCATAGTGGAAAACAAGCGCACCTAAGTAAGATAGTTCATGGATCTTGAAAGGGTTTGTGCGAGGATATATAAAACAACATGAGGTGGACAGTTCATGGGGCCTATTCGCTTCAAGGTTTGTGGTAAGCCTTTTTAAAACCATGGAAGGAGAGAACATTTCTTTTGATCAATATCATTAGTCATATTGTAGGACATGTTTCACGGGGTGATCATACTGCACTTGAGAGTGTGTATTATTTTCTACCATGTTTGCGAAGAAGGGGGAATAATAGGAATATCACATAAGCGCTCACATTATATTTGTGGTTTATTATATGATATAATTATAAGAGAGATAAATTAGTTTAGTGTGAGATGTTTGGTTGTTGAATGAACTCACGTGAATAGAATATTTTTGTATAGTTAAAGCTAAATCCTTGTTTCTAGGAGAATCTTGACCTATAAATATGTAATATGTTTCATATGAAATCAATGAAGAACATTATTATGTTAACTCTATCCAAATTTATGATAAGAAATTATCCAAATTTCACTAAAGGGGTAGTGATCCAAGAATAATTGGAAGATTCCTGCAACCTCAATTTATCAAAGATGATGAGGATGATTTGGGATTCACTTTGGTTAAAAATAAAAATAAGAAAACCCATAGATCTATGTCAAAACAAAGAATTCAATATGCGGTGAATCACTCTAAATTCAACAAATATATTACTTGTGAGGAAATTGGATACTTTGTTAGTTGAGGATGGTCTTGAGAAACATGGAAAGGAGGAAGAAATGTTGAATATAGATAGTAATTTGGATTAAAATGATAGTAATAATTCTAGGAAAGAAAATATAGGCTTTAGGGATGAGGAATCATTAGATATTTTTAGAATTACTTGGAAGTGTTGCTCTAAATAGAATATACTAGAATTTCAAGACAAGAGTAATACCACATCTTTAGTTCAACATGATCTAGGGAGAGTCGAGGATGTTACTTATCATGAACAAATAAATCATTATAGTGCATAAGAGATGGTCCAAAAAGAAATAGATGCTAAGAATTTAATATCTTTAGAGAACAAAGCCCCGTTAACTTCCAAAAGTGGCTCAAAGAACTGATTAAAATTAAAACCCCATATAGAAATAAAGGAAGGAATACTAGATAGGATTCCAGAAAAAAGCATCAAAAAGAGTTTGCTTCTAGGGTGAGGACTTTAACGAATCCATCAAATCACTACACTTTAATATTTTCTATATATGAATATTATTGCAACTCCACATTGTCCTCATTGCATTTTTCACTATCTATTTTTTGTATGATCATTTTTTAAAATTATACCATGGATTTTTTTTCTTTTAGATGATTTTAAAATTTTCATTTCAATGGTAAATATCTTAATCATACATTTCTATAATTTCTTCATCTTATCCAATTATATAATTTACATCATCATCATTAAGGATGAGACAAGTTTTAATGTTCAACCTACAAGGTATTGCACTTTACTTCTCTTATGGTTTATCCCGATTTGGATGTTTCTCTTATAGTTTTCTCTAGAAGCTTCCTAACGAAAAATCCATCCCTAAAAAGGTCTCTCCATGACAAGAAATTTCTAAATATTTCACCTAGGTTCCATGTTCTCCCATCTCAAACTTCAATGATGAACCCTCATATCTTACTAGTTGCGTGGGGCTAAGATTGGGAAGCATTTTCCCTTACAAAAAGCACAATAAAATAATATGGATAGTCAATCTTAATTAGAGTTATGAATATTTAAATATCGATGGGGGAGGAAGGAGAGATTGGAAAAGAGAGAGAATTTTTGATTTTGATGAGAAGGAAATTGATGGAAGAGATATTCTACCCATGCAAAATATTTCGATTAGGAATCTTAGCTTCACTTAATCTCTACATTGCAAATGGGCCATAGATCATGTCCATGTATTTTTAAAAATATCACTCAAGGATTTGGTATTTCTCTTCATTGACAAATTCTTTATGTGGGACTCTTTTTAGACATTTTGGATTGCATTATTGATAGATATATTAAACATATGAAAAATGCCCTGGTTGGAAAACTAGTTGGAGGAATACCTAACATTAATATATAACTAAATCTTGGTCAATTCAAAAATTGAAACCCAAAGGACATCTAGAGGTAAGTGTTGTTCCTAATAGTTTCATACTTTTCATTTTTGCTAACCATGAGAATTTTTAGAAGGTTTTGGTAGAAGGACCTTTGTTTATAGGGATGTTAGGTCTGTTCTTTAGAAAATGCACACCCACATTTAATTCGAAGAAGGAGAACAAAAATAATTTCTCTGTCTGGTTAGACTTCTTGGGTTACCATTGAAATTTTGGGATTTTCTATTATAAAAGGGATTGTTGCTTCTTTGGGAACCTTTGTTACTTTTGATAATGTTACCCTTAATAAGATCGGGATGGTATGTGATATATTTTACATCTATTCCCTTATCGGATATGAAATTCCTCAATTCATTTCACCGAGATCAAAACTGGGAACTGGATATAAAATATTGAACTTAAAAATAATCCTATAAAATGCACAAAGTTTTAAGGTTGGGGCCATTCAAAAAAAAAAATCTTAAATTAAAAATTTCGAGGTTTATAGGAGATTAATACACTGGGAATATGATAGAGAAAGACAAAGGTAAAATTGTTCATGATGGAGTAAAGGAAGGAGTAATAAATGAGCCAAATGTCACTAAAGGGGTAGTAATCTAAGAATCATCAAATGATTCCCTACAACCTCAATTTATCACAGATCATGAGGATGATAAGGGATTCACTTTGGTTAAAAATAAAAATAAGAAATTCCATTGCTCTTTATCAAAACCAAGAATTCAATGTGCGGTGAATCATTCTAAATTAAACAAATCTACTATTGTGAAGAAATTTGATACTTTTTTGGTCGAGGATGGTCTTCGAAAAAAATAAAGGAGGAAGAAGTGTGGAACCCATATAGTAATTTGGAGAGAAATTATCACCGAAATAGTACTAATGCTAGAAACAGAACATATAGGATCTAGGGATGAGGAATCATTAGATGTTTTTTCAAAATTACTTAGAAGTGGTGTTATGAATAGGATATAATAAAAATTCAAGAAAAAAATAATACCCCTCTTTAGTTCAACAAGATCTAGGGACATTTGAGGATGTTTCTAATCGGAACAAGGAAATCATTATAATGCATAAGAGATGGTCCAAAAAGAAACATATGCTAAGATTTTTATATTTCTAGAGAACAAAGGGGAAATTTCCAAAAGTGGCTTGAAGAATGCGATTAACATTGAAACCCCATATAGAATAAAGGAAGTACTAATGGATTGGATTCTAGGAAAAAATAGTCAAAAGGATTTTGTTTCGAGAATACAAGTTCAATTCATCATTCAAAAAAATTCATTTTCGAGTGAATTCAAGTGTGATAGAAAGGGAGAAGTTGGATTTTTTTTATAAAAAAATCATTTATGTAACAACAACTTTGTAAACATCATAATTATGGGATTTTTGTACTTCCCAAATTATACATACGCCTTAAATGATTTAAATGTATGATATAACATTTAAATAGAACATCATATAATTGTAATTCTTCGATAACAAATCGGTTAAGCGTGTGTATATTTATGGGTCAACTAGATTCATAGATCCCCAATAAGATACTCCTATGAGTCTCAGTATATAATGTATACTTATTAGATCCCTTTTTAATATTGATTTTACAAGTGTTTCTCTAAGTGTCTACTTGGGATTTATTCAATCAAATCCCATCCGACATCTCACACTTTAGTTAGAACTAGGTGAGCCTGACAGTGTAATGACATACACTACTTCAGCCAAAGTTTATGATTCATTACATGCTCTATTTATATACTACACATTGTCTCTAAAACATGTCCCATCACCATGTCACTTGGTTTCGTTATCAGAATTGAATCATTTGTTTAAGTTAATTAAATTCAAGTTATGCACGTGATGTAAAAATTGTTCATCCATTATGACGAAGCACGACTATGCCAACTTAGGTTTCTTATGGGAGAGAAAGAGCTCATGTAACAACTTGTGTCATCATGTGATCAATTTATTCCCCATAGCCAACATAAGTTGGTATAAAGGAACTAGACTAAACTATAAAGATAACCCCCGCATCATAGCACAATTCCTTTCCTTGTTGATTACGACATGCATAATTAATGGAGCTCGAGGGACAACTTAGGATAACTGTTGTATGGAAGTATTCATTGAATGACCCACGTCATTTGATGAACACCACACTACAGCAACCATCCAAAGTTGGCCTGCTGAGTACCATGTATTAGGTTTTTCGTAACTTATTCACCTCATTGAATTAGTTTTACGAAAAATTTATATTTCATAACGCAAAAATTATCCATCGCATTAATCATTCGATCCTAAGGTTTTCAACTTAGTTTTGATAATTATTCATAATAAAATTCCATAATTTTGTTTTGTACATTCATTAAGCATTTTAAGATAATTAGGAAAACAAGTTGCATTATTAACACAATCCCTAATTTATTTAAATTATGACATTGTCATTTAAATTGCTTAAGTACAAAATTAATTGAACTCAACATCTACATGTAATACAATTATTCATAACCATAAAGTCTACATACTTATGATTAAATAATAAATGATCATTAATCATTTATCATCATACAATAGTCCAAACATATAACTATTAAATAACAAACCACATTCATTTATTTAAATAGATTGTATCTCATATCCTTACTATAGCTTTGGTTCATTTTAAATACTCAAAGCTAATACACTAAGGATATTATTCACTCATAGTTCATTATTAAACTTAATAATAGTACCTATCTTATGAAATCATAATTATTCAAAGAATGAATATTTGATATGAACACCCATGCTCATTTATATTAATTTTTTTAATATAAACTTGTATTACCTTTTTCCAAAAATGATACAAAGCTCAAAGACCATAATTCCTTCAAAAAAAAAAATCACTGAAGAAAACTATTTCTTTTACAATAATCAAGTAAAGAATACATCTTTCAATAATAACAACAAGAATTCAACATAATCATCTGCTAGATAAAATATAAATTCTACTATCTCGTAAAAATGTTAGGAACTGTCAATTTAGAAGAACTGGAATGGAAAAGTCAACCATCTTATCTTTAATATTTATAGTATTAAAATACATCAATGAACATAATTCAACTGAAAAATATAACTCACGAAATCAATAAAGATAATAACTTATCATTTCCTTTTTTTCCTTTCTTTCATAATCCATAAAAGAAACATATGATTTTCCAACTCAAATCATTAAGATGATAATTTAGATTACTAATAGATAACAATTATGAATAAAACTTCCAAAAACATATAAATTATGTTATTTATACCCAATGAGGTTATTTTAAAACATTATGCAAGTATTAATTTTATACTTAAACATCCATACTTAGTTTTATCATCATCATAAATTAACTTTACAAGTCAAGTGATAGCTATTCAAACCACAAAAACTTCACTCCTAGTTCATATAATAGAATTTAAAAGAAAAGAGTATAATAATACTCAAGTCATGTCTTAATAATAATAATATTAAGAGTCTTACTTAATAAAGATAATAATTAAAATATAAAACACCATATTTTAATATTATCAATCCATAACCATATCGAATAATATTTACTTATCATAATGCATTATTCTTTTTCACAAAATAGAAGCACATGCACTGTTATATAATAATAATTTAATAAAAATTGTACTTGATTTTCATTGAATACCTTAACCTATCCTAATACCTTAAACTATCCAAATAAACCTTAATTTATTCAAACCAAATAAACAATCACTATAATAATTATCGTGCGAAAGGAATGATACGTCCAAGCCTAGGAATAAGTTGTATATATTTCACAATATCTCATACTAAGTCTACAAACTTATTAATTACATATACACCTTGAATAAATGGTTCAAACGAACCATAAATTAATAATAATTCACAATCCTTCACCATACAATGAATAAGAAGCAATACATAGTCCGCATCGACCACTTAGTGGTCCTTAAAAATAGAAATACTCACTTTGGAATGGACGAACTAACCTTTGTTTCCATCTAACCGAGAAAGAAGCTCGATCTTAACAAATAAACAAAACACAAACCGAAACTAGTAGGTGACTAAGTCACATCTCCAATCAAGAGTCACCATTCTAAACTAAAACTGAAATTATTTCATAAGAGTGAAACAAAGAATACTCTTATAGGTGAGCATTAATTTACTACATATCATGCAAATAATATAAAGTTACATGTACGACTAGATCATATGACGTCTTGGTCGAGGCCATCCTCATTTGATAAACCATTAATCCCTAAAAAAAAATCCAACCAAAGGCTGAATCGGGTATCAACAACCAACATATATATTTTTTCCCAAAAAAATGAACAAGTGAGAATAACATCAAGCTATAGGTTCATGAGCTTGAGCTCAAACATAATAACCACACATTTGTCATATACATCTTGTACCAGGCATGAAAAAACCCCACCTATACTTAGGTGAAACATAATGCAATTAAAATGATACGCAAGAACTTACATGATGACCACAACTACATGCAACATCCATTTGTAGACTGGTTAATACCCAATGAATGTATTCATAAAAATAACATGGCCTTGTAAGAAACGATCTGTATATAACTTGACCATTCACGAGATAAGACATATTTGCATTCAAATACACATATATACAAATAGAGCCCTCAAATCTAGTATGCTTTAAACCATGGATTTCAAATCAAGATCTAAACATACCCATAATGAAGAAAATGAAAGCACATAAGGGAAAATTATTTTCTCCATTATCATTAAAATATATTAATGCTATAAATGATAAAGATGAGCAAGAGACAATCCCATTCTTGTAATGTGTTTTGCGAGAAGGCCAAATCACTTCCTCTTCTTCCAAAGAAATTTTCCAAAGCTCATGCAAAAAACAAGACCAAAGAATATCTTTCAAATAAAACAAGAGGTTAATAAAATCCATAACTCAACTATATATATCTCCTTAGAAAAAAATGGAGTTAAATTTTACATGCAAAGTCCCAACAATTTTCCCCAAAAATAGGCATGATAACTTTTCATGTAGAGATTGCATGGTGAGCCAAAATACAAAACTAAAAATGATAAACCAAATAACCACTTAGCTCGGTGGTAGCTTCCTCAAGAAGCTTCCCACTTCTCTCGAGGCTACAAAGCCTCATTAAAATTCATTTAATGAACTCTTCTTTATTCTCCATAACTCCTCACTATTTCCCTCCATTCTACCATCTGCCATCTTTGGCGTTTTCTCCACCTTTTCTCGCAATCATTGCCCTCGGTTTGGGTGGTTATCCTCCATCTAATAGTTGCGGTATCAACCAATAAAAAAACCTTAAAGGTTTATTTCCAGCACTTTAACCAAAGTTCCTTTTCAAAATTTATCATTGGCTCGGGTAGCAAGTAGAAAACATCTCGTTACATGCTTGGGGGGGCTCGGTTGAGCTATCGATCCCTTCCCATTCCATATTACTTTGAATTTCCATAGCTTATATGGCTCGACCTTATGATAGTCTCGATATGTATTAAAACAAAATCCAAAACAATAACATAATATATTCATATATCTATATCGATATGTGTGTGTGTGTGTGTGTCCCCACACACACACACACACACACATATACATCAATGAATATGTATTTTTCAATATATGTGTGTGTGTGTGTGTGTGTGTGTGTGTGTGTGTGTGTGTGCGTCCTGTACATTTACATATGTGTGTGTGCGCTTATATGTCGATAAGAAAACTTTTACTATCATTTTAAGAACCAATTGACATTAGTATGAATGCCTCATAATGGATTTTAAAATAACATTTTAAATAGGATCCTAGTTCTATGACCCAATTATCAACTATACCTTTGTTTTCCAACAAGGGTCTTCACAAATTTAGTCAACCATACCAAGATCATAAAATTAATTAACTACACACAGTTACAAATTCGTAAATAAGTGAATCAATATAAGATTGATAAAGAAGCAACCTTACAAGATAAATTAAAGCCATCATTATAAACCTTCTAGATAATGAAATTAACATGATTAAACAATTAAACATACTATTTAAACTGTAATTTAATCAATTCAAGCATGATAACCACACACAATTTCACCTACATTCGAGAAAAGTATCTATTAATCCAAGATAGACTTAACAGGGTATGACATACCTCTCCCCTTAAGTATCATCGTCCCTGATGATTAATTCATATCATTCTTAGAAATTAGAATAAATAGATAAAATTACACATACAAAAATATTATTTAATCGAAATATCATAACTAAATATTGTAAGTAATCCACTTATAGAATTGTAAATAGTAATTTTATCAATTTGTAAAAAACCTTATTTACCAATTTTTTTCAAAAATAGCAAAATTTCATGAGTTTTTCCAGTCATCCAGTCAATAAAAATATCAAAAGCATAGTATTAGATATCAAATCCTGATATTTATCACTAAAATAAATGTAGAAAAGAATTTTAATTTATACTCACTTACTCGAACCTTATTTCTACCCATATTTAACTTGATAAGGAAATATATAGTCACATAACTTTGAGTATATCTTTAGTAGCATAACCCATAACCATTTATTATCAATGGCGTATAACATGAGGGACCTTAAATGATTTACAAATTTAATACTAATTACACATGATTTTCCCTTCAATTTTTATTTTTTATCTCGCTTTATATTCATTCCTTTTACCCATATTATTTCTTACTACCATAGAGAGCTAACTAGATATGAGATACATCTTTAGTTTCATATCGTACCTATTAAAGCTTATGCTACTGAGAATTAAACAGCCCATAACTTTATCAAATTAATCATTTTGATGCCAACCCAAGTACTACAATTATGTATACATGTACAAATCATCCATAATATTTATACGTATTGAGTCTCTCCCATCAAAGAACTATTCCAAAGTACTACTTTCACAAAGAAATTTTATTTAATCGTAAGTCAAATTATAATTGGATCCAAGTTTCGTAATATATATTTTCATTCTAACACCGATCTCCACAAGTGGGAGTAAGACGGTCCAATCATCGTTACTAAAACTGCAACACTATTTTTTTAGGGGGTGTCAGTTGAAAGAACTGGCAAGAAGTCAATATACATGCACAACTAAGTTTTTGATAAATAAGTAGATTAGTCATCTTAACTTATCTACTCTAACATTACAAAGGTAATTCTTCCGCAATAGTTAGGGAGATATAATCTTCTAGAAATCCCATAGCTGGCGATGGAAGAGGCGTGGGGAATATATGTGAAGTGTTCCCAAAGGACCACTTCGCATACAATCCTCCCACTTCTTCAATCGCATGATGGATGGAGGATTCGGGATCCCAAACTGTGTCGGATCCACTATCTTCACACACAAAATAAATCAATCCAATCAATGAATTTAAACTATAAAATTCAAGGAAATTAAATTTGTTTTGTATCTAACATAATTACAGTTTAATTATCATACCATTAAATTCATCCATAAAATCACTAAGTATAGAATTCTAGAAAAAAAAATTCTAGAGTTTCCCTTGTATTTTCCACTTTTAAAATTTTCCAAAAATCAATATAAACTAATTTAAATCAAATAACAAAATAAATGATTCAAATGAAAAGGTATGGATCAAGTGATCCAACCCTCCAAGTCAAAGGATCTCGGGAAAAATAAAAATGAAATGAACTAATGAGAATAAAACAACTTACCTAGTTAGTCCGTCAACATTCATTTATTATTATTTTTTATATATTTCCAAAATTATTATTCATTAATTTTGAGATAGCTTACAATTTAGGTTTTACAACTTATTGCATCATCTTTGAATCATTCCCAAGTAGCTCCTAAATCCACAGAAAGTTTCTACCAGAGGACACAATATCAAGAATGTGGGCACTTTCAAGTTCTCGATAGGGGATCACAACTTATTCATGGTGGGAGGAATTTTCCACCGAGGATGATACATTTTGATGTCGTTAGTGGACATTATATTGTGAAGGATAAATTTCACCTATTTTAAGAGGATCAATGGGATATATAATGATCTTATCCTTCTTGTGGAGCCTCTTAGGATGAGAATCTTCAGTGTTCTCTTCCTCCACAATATATTTCTTTAAATATTCTTCTAATTGAGTGGAACCCATGGATTTTTCATATTCCCTTAGAGAGAAAGTGTGAGACACCTCTCTAGATAGATTCAAGAAACTACATGACTCGATGAAATAAATTATATTCCTTTTGAACCATTATCTTTATAGTTGTATTACTACTACAGTCCTCTCCTTAATATCACCTAATTCTTTGGTATTCTACAAATTCAAAGGATGAGGTGAATATTTCACCGGTTGGTAGTTGGGGTGAAACAAGGCCAACCCATCATCATTTATACCATCAATAAACCAATAAAATTTGAGATATCTCATTTGGTATACCATCATCCCATATAGTCCCTTTTCTATGCCTCAAAATCATCTATGAAATTGGCCCAGTAGTCTTCAATTTGGGGCATGTGGTGCAAACTTGGAAATGTGAATATTTCTAGATTTCTCTTGATATCAAAGTTAGACCTAGATGTGTAGGAGTAGAGACTGAGGGGAAAAAAAGGATTCTTAGATGTTTGAAACATATTTGATATTATTACATGAATATATTCCTAAGGAGATGGGAAATGACACATAATTTGTTTTGGTATTCTTAAAATTGACATGAACATGATCCAATTATCTTCGCAACTCAAAATTTATGATGTTTTCACTCAAGTACTTGGGTATCCTATGAAGAGAAAGATCATAGCCTGTGACTTTGATGTAGGTGAAGGTAGGAAATTGATGAAGTGGATCCCATACTTTTCAATTAGTGTAACTATTTAAGAATATATCCTCCATTCCATATTTCCCTTAAGGATTCCAATATTGAAAATGGTGAATGCATCATTCAAAATGACATAGTGGGAATTGATCTCTTTATGAGTCAGTTGTAAACACTTCTCGTATGCATGTTATTATTTAGGATTATGGCGAGCTATGGAAAATTGTTTGAATGGTCTTGTGAAGGAAAGGGCATATAGTAGGTAAGAAGTCATGGTTAAATTATTATAAGTGGGTAACAACATCGAGTTATTGATAAATGTTGTTGCTAATTATTTTCCCCTAATCCACCATTTGGTTTCCTTATGTTATCACTAGAATGAACTGATCCACCCAATATTAAAATTATTTCATTTTATGCTCACCCATTAATCTTCTTAGAAGGAAAATGGATCTGAATAGGCGTCATGTAATTAACTCTGTGATAAGTTATTTATGATATGAGAGGGTTATCTACCTTTTTGAGCCAAAAATACAACTAGTATTTGTAATTTGGAGTCATTACTTACCCAATATGTTGAATAAAATTACTTGGTTATGATGACAATGTTTTTGGTAGTGGTAATTTTTAGGAAATGAGAAATTCCCTTTGGAGTGAGGACTACGAGGATTGAATTGTCAACCACCAAGATGATTTTGGTGTTCGAGATCATAATGTTGTGCACATGCTCAATTCTATTATTTGATGATAGATGTCCTCCTACCCTTAATAACCCACTTAAGAGTATATTTTCCTCCACTTCTTCTCATAGGGTCTCATCATTCTGGAATTTAAGACTTTTAGGTCCATGTGGGTGACATCATTGTCTCCCACATTGGGATATTTTGTTATTAGTGTTGAAATAGGTTCGAGACTAGAATTATTGATCTTCATGGTGGAAAAAAGCAACGAGATAGGTGGAATGTGAACTTATGGGATTGACTTGAGTTCAATTGCAAGACTTACTATTTTTTGACATGCCCTATTTGGGAAGGCTATTTTTAATAAGTTTTATGTTTTGTCACTTTTTGATGAATTTTTCTTATTAGGAGTAACATTGACGTTGAAGGTTTTTGATTTTAGAAAATTAATATTTTTAGACATATGTTACATGTCAAAACCTACTATTTTTGGACGAAGGTCTTCCGGTGTTGGATTGGAATGAAACTAGTTTTAAATGGTAAGCTTTTTATCGGGATCTTCTTCTCTAGTTTTTGAGAAATTTTATTTGTCATAAATTGGTGGATCTGAAAAGGAAACTCCCAAGACTATAAATTTCAACTAGCTACTATGTATTACATAGATCATAAATGTAATCGATATTATAATCAACATGAATGTTTTTTCGAGAGGAGTACATCGATACAATTTGATGGAAATCTAGTATACGAGATAGTAAGTTATAAGCGGTTTTCATATTTTTTAGTATGATTTTATGTAAAAATACAACAAAATAACTCGTAAAAATGGATCTTTTTGGGGAAAATCAAAATACCTTGGATGTTTGAAAATTACTCAGTATGTGAGGTGAGGAGCTAAGTCGTTCACTCTTGCAAAATTGAACTCAACTTTAACCATGGAGATAAACCGGGGTTGGGAGAAGGGTTTGAATGTATTTTTACCCTAAACATTATGGTGTAAAGGTGAAATTGGATAATGGTGGAAGATAAGTGTGATTTTTACCAAACACTAAAAAAGTGGCAACTTCTTGTTAAGTGTGAATGAGATACAAGGGCTGAAAAATGATTTTTGAGGGCTTAAGAGTAGTTTTTAGCTAACCAAGGGATGAGTGGAAGGATAGGAGAACACTTTCATAAATACATGCCAATTTTAATGCTATTACAATCAAGGGGGACATAAATATCTTGAAAATGTGTCATGGGGGGTATGATTATGAGATGGGGGCATGGAGATAAGTTGCTTTCAAGTTTAGGTTGTTCCTAGGTGAAAAGAGGTGATGTGAAAGTTGTGAGAAGAATGGATTCATTGGAGAAAATATTTGTGTCCCACGTGTCCCTTTGCACCTTTATACAATCCATGGGTACAATATGGGTGAGAAAATGTTCCATAGATCTCATCTCATGAGAAGGGGAAAAACTAGATGCGGTTTGTGAGGTTATTAGGTGCAAATGTTGCGAGGAGTTACCCAACATGGTAGAGTGAAATTTAGTTTTTCTTTGTACATAATTCACCTTGTGAAAAATAAAAGGAGAAAAATAGGAGATAAAATTAACCAAGGGGTCAACTCATCATGAGAATGAGAATCCATTCTCGAACTCCATATATACTCCGCCTAACATACGAGGTTGTGTTTTAAGTGATGAAACCTCTTAAAAAGATAGGGAGATAATTTTGGTGTCCCCTTTACCCATTTCACCTTAAGAAAAATACAAGGGGACACTAAGGGCATAAACATGTTCACAATCATTTTTGAAATGTTGATGTCACCCGCCAAGTGCATTTTAGGACACTAAGAGTGCTTTTTCTTCCCCGGGAGCATGGAATGGTGTTTTAGGGTAAAAAATTATATTATTTTGACTCCAAATCACCTATTGAGATCATAAAGACTAGTATCAGAGTCAAATATACATAAAAATTATATTAAGGTCTTATTCTACTTTTGACTCAAAGGGGACGTTGTAGTGTCATGGATTATCACATAAGATTATTAAGTATTGAAAAAAATTTATGTCTAAATCAAATGGAGGGTTCCTAGATATTTCCATTGACTATTTTTTTCCTCAAAAAATCCTCATGTAAATTCCATAATCGTCCATACAAGTTAGCTTTCACCATTCGAGTATAACATTCCATGCACCCAAAATGACCCTATTTTGCATAAGTTATTCTTGAATTAATTTCTTCCAATTATTTTCCCTAAAATTCCATGGATAACTTTATTTATTTCCTATAAATCCTATATGTTTTAAATCTTCCCTATTGCCTTCTGGAGGGTGTTCACATGTTATAAAATGGCCCAAATTACCCTTTCTAGACCTCGAGGATAATTTTTCTTCTTTGAATCTGAGTGATATTTTTCATCATCTTAGGCATATATCCCTACACATGAAACAAACTTGAAACTATTGTTATGATATTCTTATAATATATAATTAGGATGAAACTATGGACATGATGGCTAAAGGAAGGGTTTAAAGTGATCCAAAAGGAAAATTTCAAGTAGGAGCTTAGTCGTCGTGGCAAAAATTTTCAATTTTGCAAGCTAGACATTTAACATGAAAACATCAACATCCAAGAAGATATGATATGATTTTCTTATAAGAATTTATTTAGTGACACTAGTGTTCTATATATTTTAGTTTTTTCCTTCCATATCCTTCCCGCTAAAGTAAAAATACTAGCCCAATATCTAAAGTCCACTTGGGAGACATTTTAACTAGAGGTATTTAGGGATAATGTGTCAAAACCTGCTACATTCTTTTCAATCTCTAAAACTCAATTTGAATTTCCAACAGATCTCCCTATCCAATTAGCAACTCAATACATTTATGTTCTTGCAAAGTACCATTCAATTACCTTACTTTATTCTTACGTGGTGAAAATAAATAACATAAATTTGAGGGAAAAACATTTAGTGAAGGGTAACATAGTTCCTAGTCATCTAGCTAAGATAGGAAATCATCTATATCACTATGGAGGAATATCTACATAGGATTGGTTGTACACTTAAACAAGATAATGAGAGATCAAAAATATTTTATAGGGCCCATTCCATACAAAGGAAAATATAATATCCCCGAGCATGTCCACCTCCTTATTTGGTCAAGTTATGGTTATCTTAGTGGTGGAGGGGAACTTCGAGGAATTTATTGATAGAAATGATACGATTATCTCTATAGTCATCACTTTTTCTTACTCTCAACATCCCAAATCTCCAATAAATAGTAGTAAAAGTAAAGGAAAAGGAATATGAACCCCATATTTCTACAACCACTACAAATACATTCCTAACAAATCATGGATGTGTTTCCTTAAACCAATATGATTGAATAAATAACTATCAATACTTCACCATTTTATATATGTATTCTTTTTGTAGTATCATGTTCATATTTAAGATATATTATAGATTAAAATATATAGATATTATGGTCCTTAATGGTATTTGGTGTAATAGAATACTTGTATATTTTCATATTTATTCAATGAGTGAGGGCCCCTAAAAATACCCTCTCTTTCACTAATGAATAGATATAAAATCAGCAATAAATTAGAATAAAGTGGTAATCCAACACATTATATTTTCCTAAGGAATTTAAGGGCTAGTTAAATCATTAATAATTATTTTAATTGGACACAAGGAAGTTCCTCGAGAGAAATAATATTATAGACATCAAAATTTTGAATTTATTTAAAATTTTATGAATTAATGTAGTGCCCACATTTTTATAGCTTCAAGAATGTCTGTGATTTCCTTCTTCATAGACATGTTTCGCAGGGATTTGATATATTTTGACATTACATTAGGAGATTTGATATTATTAGACATGTATGGATTTTGGGTGTATAGTGCCAATTTAGCTTGATTACTATGTTGTAACATAATCTTATGATGTCATGGATATTGAATGCTATGATGTTGTTCGGACCTCATTTATACTTGATGGATACTCGGTTGGATTGTATGTTTGAATTCTATGGATATACGTCACTTTATCATTATGTCTAACTTACGGTGAATTATGTATAATCGTGCACATTGTCACATTTTTGATTACGAAAGATGATATGCTAGTTTAGAATCTATTGATATCTTATTTAGTAGTTGTTTCCCATTTTATCGAGACAGTGCATTTAATGTGTGAAATGAGTGTGCAAGTGACAAGTCACGGGAGAATGTGGGATCGGGCCAGCTACACAATTTTTCACAAGCAGCCCACGGGGCTAAGTCCTAGCCGTGTTTACTTGTATGAGGCCTTAGTATTAGAGTTTATTGTTTTGGGCACCATGAGTGACCCTCCTTTGTAATGTAATATGTCTTGTATTATTAATTTTTCTTAGGGTGTTTAGTTGTGTTGTAAACTTGTTTTGGGAGTTAATGGCCCCACTTACATTAAGTTTTGAGTTTGTATAATGAAGTAATTAATCAAAAGGGATTAGGGTCACATGTGAACCCTTGGGTGGGCCCCACATCCTCTACCCTTATGCCCACGTGTGCCAAACCCGAAATTGGGCTATTTTAGGCATATTTAGTGACCCCTTTTTAGTTTGGGAGTTCACTTAGAATGAAAATGGGCCTTGGACCCTACCTAAAAGGTAGGGGGCTTATTTCCAAGGTTTAGAGGAGTTTCCCTCCTTTTTGCCTTCCTTTGGTCTCATCCATGTAAGGTGGATGGGGATGTGTGTTTTGTTAAAAGTTGCACAAGTTTGTTTTTGTTATCATTTTGGGTAATTTGGGAGAAGAGGGTTAAAAGCTATTTTATCCTTTCTCCCTTTTATTTTGAGAATCTTTGACCTTGAGGGAAGAGAAGGGTGACACATGTCACCCCCTCATTTGTGAGGATTTTTGTTTGCTCCTCTTCAAATTATCCCTCATGGGGAAAGAAGAGAAATTTTTTTGAGCTTTTGCTTGGAGGCTTGTAGATTTTGGAGCTATAGCTTGCTTGGGTCAAGGATTGGAAAGGTTAGAAATTGGAGAGATTTTGGAGGTAGACTCCTTGAGCTTATTTGTGTGTTTTATATAATGCTAGATATTAGTTTTGTTTACTTAAAATGTTTGTTGTTGCATGTGGATTTTTATTTGTTGTTTACTTTATTTTGCTCCATCCATCATATGGCATGATGGAGTTTTGGAGTTTGTGGGGGAAGAGAGAGGGATATTTCCCTCTCTATCCTCATGGCTTGATGGGTAAGCCTTTTAGGATTTATGTTACTCTCTTTAAATGGTTAAGGTGGGGATGGTGGTCCATATGACTTGAACCTCCTTCCCCATTTTTGGTGAGGAAACCCCTTTGGGGTTTGAAAATCCTTCCAAGAAGGATTTGGTGAAAGGATGGAGAAATAAGGAGGGTTTGAATGACTTTGGAGGAATAAAGAGGGTGTGTAGATCTTGTCTTTGTGCAACTAATGTTGGTTACCACTTTTGGCATTTAGATAACTCCTTTCTTCTCTTCCCCATTTTAGAGGTAGAACATGGTTTCTCCTCTTTTTCATCTTTGCAAAATTGGTGTCATGTTTTAATATTTGTCTTGTCTTTATGTGAATGTAATGTTGGTTGTTCTCCCTTGCTCTTGTGCAAAGTTATGGATAGTAGTCCTCTTTCCCATGGGCTTGGGGGAGGCTAGCATGCCTTCCAACCTTGGAAAGGCATGTAATGATGCCTAAGGTTGGGTGGTTAAACAAGCCTTTTCTCCTTGGGTTGGATTCTTGGAAGCTTTTGAAGTTGGAGATTCATGTGGTGGAAACTTGGAGTCTCTTATCATCTTGGTTCTCATTGTCTTCTTCATCTTTTTTTTGACATTACTCTCATTGTAACTCTAAGATATGGCTATGTGGGAACTTTCACTTACTTGTAAAATCTCTATTTTTGTATTTGGTTTTACTTGTAAACTTGAGTAAGGTTTACTTGAACAATCTCTCTCTTCAAGCTTGCAAAGAATCTTGTAATAAATCTTCTTGAGTAGTTATGTATTTGGGTATATTTTGTATATGTGAACTTCAATCCTTGAAAATGAAATATTGTAATAGTTGATTCCTTTAGTATGAAATTTGATTGTAATTTCCTTTTTGAAAATAAAATATATAGATTGGGAATATGTTTTTCAAGAACACAATATATACTTCATGTTGGATATCCCTCTTGTTTACAAATATGAAATATTTATTTAGCATTGCATTTTAAAAGAAAGTTAACCTAACATGGAGCTTTAATATTAACATTATATGGAAAACAATATCATTCTTGCCATGTATCTCTTTTTTAAAAATAATTAAATTTACCTTTACTGAATAGTATGAGATTAGTTTTTTTCTTTCCCATGTGGTACTTAATGATTTGTTCTTATTACGGAATCATATTAGTATATGTGTTCTCCCTTACAATTTTTAGGAAAATTTCAAACCTCTTCCCTACTCAACTATTTTATTACATTCTTCTTTTATCACCTTAATGAGTAAATCATTTTAGTATAGCCATTTTTCAAACCATTGAGTTTATCACTTTTCATGAATAACAAAATAATAAATAAAAATGAAATTTATATTAGTCATATTTTATTTAACTATGTATTGCAGATTCATATATTGAAATATATATTATGAAACATTTTGTGTGTGTATATGTACACACACACACACACACACACACACACACACACACACACACACACACACACACACACACATATCATCTTAGTTCTCATTGTCATCTTCATCTTTTGTTTGACATTACTCTCATTTTAACTCTAAGATATGGCTATGTGGAAACTTTCACTTACTTGTAAGATCTATATTTTTATTTGGTTTTATTTGTAAACTTGAGTAAGGTTTACTTGAGCAATCTCTCTCTGAAGCTTACGAAAGAATCTTGTAATAAATCTTCTTGAGTAGTTATGTATTTGGGTATATTTTGTATATGTGAACTTCAATCCTTGAAAATGAAATATTGTAATAGTTGATTTCTTTAATATGAAATTTGATTGTAATCTCCTTTTTGAAAAGAAAATATATAGATTGGGAATATGTTTTTCAAGAACACAATATATACTTCATGTTGGATATCCCTCTTGTTTAAAAATCTGAAATATTTATTTAGCATTGCATTTGAAAAGAAAGTTAACCTAACATGGAGCTTTAAGATTAACATTATATGGAAAACAATATCCTTCTTGCCATGTATCTCTTCTTAAAAAAAATTAAATTTAGCTTTATTGAATAGTATGAGATTAGTTTGTTTTCTTTCCCATGTGATACTTAATGATTTGTTCTTATTAAGAAATCATATTAGTATATGTGTTCTCCCTTACAATTTTTAGGCAAATTTCAAACCTCTTCCCTACTCAACTATTTTATTACATTCTTCTTTTATCACCTTAATGAGTAAATCATTTTAATATAGCCATTTTTCAAACCATTGAGTTTCTCACTTTTCATGAATAACAAAATAATAAATAAAAAATGAAATTTATATTAGTCATATTTTATTTAACTATGTATTGCAGATTCATATATTATGAAACATTTTGTGTGTGTGTGTGTGTGTGTGTGTGTGTGTGTGTGTAATATATATATATATATATATATATATATATATATATATATATATATATATATATATATATATAGTTAAAAAATAGATTAAAACAAGAACAAAAAAACAAGATTTGGGGAGGGCCAAACCCCTCCCCACTCCCCATGCGGCTACCCACTGTCTCGCTGCCACTGCGCCGCTGCCAGTTGTACACCCACTTGCCCCCTCCATGTTGTCCCCCTCCATGCTGCTCTCTCCCTCACCTTCCACCCTATCCCTCCTTCCACGCAGCCACTCTTCCCCCACCTTCCACACTTGTCCCTTCCCATGCCACCACTACCCCACACACATAGCCCTCCCTTCCTCTCCAAAGCCGCAGACCTCCTCCCTTACAAAAAAATATATGTATCGAAAAAAGAAAAGAAAAGAAATGTTTCTTTTTATTGTATGAATCTCTCAAGAAAATAAAATATGGATTTAATCAAAATCCATAGCTCCTCCTCCACCTGCAAATGACAAAACAAAATAAATGAGAAAAGGAATGGAAGAGAAAAGGAATGGAAAAGAAAAGAAAATAACATAGAGAAATTTAGGGCACTTTTAGGGCAGATTCAAAATCAATGGTCAAGATCAGAATTGATCCTAGGGTCCTCCTTCAATCCTACCTTTCTTTAAGTCATGATATTTTAATGGGAATGTAAATTAACCTATGTGGTGTGTGTGGGTAAATAAATAAACATAGGGGAAAATTAATAAAACTCAAATGGGGGTGTAGAAAATTTGAGATGACCTTAGTAAACTATAATAATAATATTAATAATATTAATAATTTTTTGATAACTAGGGGTAGATAAGTTATTTAATGTTTGATAAAATTAATTTAGTTAAAATAAATAATAATGGAGGTTGGTTTATGGTTTGTAATAATTACTTTCAAAAAAAAAAATTCTACCCAAAAAAATTTAGTTACATTTCGGTGTGGTTTCCGGCATCCCGAGGTGGGGCACTACATTTGGTATCAGAGAAGAGGTTCATACACATGGACACTCTAGGTAATTAATTAATTAGTAAATAATATTTTAATAAAAAAATTAAACTACATTTTCACAACCATTAAAATTTAATAACCATCTTCATACCTCATTCATAGGATGGCACCCATGAGACGATGATCAGTTAGGGGTTTGGGATGTGGTTCACATATGCTTGAACTATAGGCACCTGAGTTATGGCCTCAGATCTTAGAGGCTCTTTAGTAGTTTATCGGTGTTGTGTACCAACGTCTCCCACCACCGCAGGAGGCGAGAGAGGAGGACATCCAGTTGGGAGATGAGGAGCCGATAGGTGAGGACGCGCACTTCAAGCTGATAGAGCATGATACCCTGAGGTGGGAGAGGTCACGTAGCCCTTCCATTCATCATGAGAGGGTAACCTCGTACCATCGTAGTGTGAGTGGCCATTTGGGGATAGGAGACCCCACTCACCTATTGGACTTCATCGCCGGGATCAAGATACATGCGGTGTGATTAGAGATCTTCTTCTCTTGCGCTTACCTACTTACACCAGATCTACATATGGCTTTAGGGTGGATTCATGGCTCCTTATCTTGGATAGTTGCTTTGGCTTGCACTCCTATGAGAGAAATGTCAAGGCAAGGTTCACCATACACCTCCTCCGAGATGTAGCAGGTGTTTGGCAGAGGAATGAGGAGCGAAGCTCCATCTGACTCAAGAGACAATGACCTAGGAGTTGTTTGAGGAGTGATTCAAGGTCCGCTATATGTCAGAGCATTTCATGAAGAAGAGGATCGATGAGTTTCACGACTTACAATAGGGATCTGGCACTGTAGCATAGTATAAGAGTAGGTTCCTAGATCTTATGCAGTATGTGGATTACCTATAATGATTATAGATTAGGGGCCTTAATGCGAGATATAACAGATTAGTTAGGATGTTATTTCCTCCCACGCTTGAGAAGGCCATTGAGAAGGCCTACTTAGCTGAGGAGAACAAGACCAAGGCATAAGAGCACCGAGATAGAAACAAGAGCAAGTTTCAGGATAAGATACAGGCCTTTCAGAGTTAGAGGTCACGGGGTATAACACCACCCCCTAGAGGAGGATTCTAGCCTCCGCCAACAACTACGAGGGCTCCACTACACCCACAACAGTAGACGCAACATCATGGCCACCACCGGTGAGGGGCTAGATAGACTTAGAGGTTTTAGAGAGGTGGCACTAGAGGAGGTTTTCGTGGAGCCAGGGATTAGAGAAAAGGTAATCGGTAGAGTACACCGACTTGCACTCAATATTCTACTAGGGTTTGACCAGCAGGATCGGTGCACCGAGTATAGGAGGGACCCCGTCTCAGAGGGGTATAGGAGGATATTTTATTTATGGGTCCCCTAATCATTATGTGCATATGTGTCCACACAAACCCAATACCATGGATACATAAAGAGCCTCTAGATCAAAGCAGATAGTGGGTGACGTGGGACGTACCCATCGTTTATATGCAACGGTTTACAACCACCAGGTAGAGCATCAAACCACAGTCATTGAGATGATAGGTACTTTTAGGGGTATTTCTTTCTTAGTACTTTTTGATACAGGTGCTTTATATTCTTTTGTATCTCGTGGTGGCTAGGAAACCAGATTGTTGGTAGGTTGAGTTGGCCTTTGGGGCTAAACTCGTCATGGACTCGTATGTGGAGAGTTGCGTACTTGATTTAGGAGTCTTCTCCACTACACTTGACCTCTGAGTTATTCCCTTAGGATCCTATCAGGTAGTGTTGGGTATGGATTGGCTCGAGGCTCATTGAGCTAAGTTGGATTACAGAAATAAGGTCATTGAGTGTCAGGATGATCTTGGGAGTGCAATTGTGATTTCAAGGATGTAGAGGCCTATCTCATTGTGCATGATCTCGGCTAAGTAACTCAAGCAGAGTATGTATAAGGGATGTCAATTTTTTTCTATCACCATCAATGATCGATTAGAGAGCACTCCAGAGCATTCACCCTTAAATGATCATGCAG
Organism: Taxus wallichiana var. yunnanensis; assembly: GCA_018340775.1. Taxonomy (NCBI): domain Eukaryota; kingdom Viridiplantae; phylum Streptophyta; class Pinopsida; order Cupressales; family Taxaceae; genus Taxus; species Taxus wallichiana. Next base: position 457,809,663 of record CM031235.1, on the reverse strand, counting down.
TTTTGAGGGAGTATGCCGATGTGTTTCCAAGTGAGCTTCGGTTACCACCCCATAGAGAGGTGGATTTCACCATTGATTTAGTACCTATATCCGCACTTTGATTTCTAGGGCACCCTATCGGATGATGACTCTAGAGTTTCATGAGCTCAAGATTTAGTTAGAGGAGTTGTTGGAGAATGGTCTCATTCACCCTAGTGTATCTCCTTAGGGAGCGCCAGTCATATTTGTGAAAAAGAAGGATGGTTCTCTCGGACTTTGTGTAGACTTGAGACTGACTCAACAAAGTCACAATAAAGAACCATTATCCACTCCCGATGATTGATGAATTGTTTAATCGGATGTGAGGAGCTAGAGTGTTCTCCAAAATTTATCTCAAGTCATGGTAACATCGATTACGCATATCATATGCAAACATTCATAAGATAGCGTTTCACATGTTATGTTATGGGTATTATGAGTTCACATTTGTTCCATTTGGTATGACTAATGCCCCGTTGTCTTCATGAGCCTCATGAATGGAGTTTTTAGGACCTTTCTGGATCACTTTGTATTAGTTTTCCTTGATGATATATTGATATATTCTCATTTCAAGGAGGAACACGAGGAGCATTTGAGACAGGTACTACAGGTTTTGAGAGAGTAGAAGTTGTATGGGAACATGGAAAAATGTAGCTTCTTTCATAAAAATATTCAATACTTGGGTCATATCATATTAGGAGAGGGTATCTCAGTAGATCCCTCTAATATATAGGCTATTATGGACTAACCAAAGCACCCACATCGATTCTTAAGGTGAGGATTTTTATGGGTTTAACGAGTTATTACTGCGCAGGTTTATACAAGACTTTTCTAGGATTGCTCACCCTATTAATTCTCTTCAGAGGAAAGGGAAGAAGTTTGATTGGTCAGAAAAGTGTGAGCAAGCCTTTTTAATTGCTTAAGGAAAGGTTAACCATGGTGCCCATCTTAACAGTTCTAGACTCGACGGAGGATTTTGTTATTTGTCTTGATGCATCACTAGACGGTTTGGGAGCAATTCTTATGCAGGAGCATTGAGTTATTACATTTGAGTCTCGTAAGCATAAATATTATGAGCTTAATTACCCTACTCATGACTTAGAGCTTGCATAAGTTGTTCATGCACTTGTGTGTTGGTGACATTTCCTTTTGGGTAGACTTTTCATTTTGAGGATAGATCATCATAGCTTACATCATATCTTCTCACAGATGAACCTTAACACTCACAATCGACGCTGGATGAAGTTCCTATGTGAGTATGACATGGAGGTATAATATATCAAAGGAAAGGAGAATGTTTTTGTAGATGCACTTAGTAGACGAAAAAATGTGCTTGCTTCATTGACACTACAGTCAGATTTGAGAGGCAGAATTCTTGAGCATCTTCTAGAGGACAAGTTTTATAAGGGTGCTAGGTAGATGTTGGAGTCATAGGGTTCATTAGAGGGTAGATTTTCAGGGTGTATTTTAGAGACAGATGGTTTACTTTGGTTCCATAGGTGCATCTACATACCTAAGTCAGGTGATCTATGTAGCTTCATCCTTACAGAGGCTCATCGAGCCCCATATGCAGCACATCCAGGAGTGAAGAAAATGCATGCAAATCTGAGGGAGTTATATTCTATGCCCGGTCTTCAACGGGACATAGAAATTTTTTTACACATTTCCTTGAGTGTAGGAGGGTCAAGACAAATAATTCTCACTTGCAAGACTCTTACATCCTCATGATATTCCCGAGTGGAAATGGGATGTGATTTCCATGGATTTCATAGTTGGACTCCCTATGTCTTCTTATCATCATGATGCCATTATGGTCACCATGGATAAGTTGACCAAGGTTGAAAATTTCTCACCAACCAAGGTCACCTATAATGCATAGGCCATCACCAAAGTATTTATGGAGGACATTGTTAGGTTGCATGGGATTCCGAATACCATCATCAATGACAGGGATACCATCTACACTTTAATTTTCTATACTTTCTTTTAGACTGCTCTTGGTACTCATATTAATTTCAGGTCAGCCTATCATCCAGAGATAAATCGACAAACATAGAGGGTTAATCAGGTACTAGAGGACATGTTGAGGATGTATGTGATGGAACAACAGAAAAAGTGGGAGGATTACCTTCATTTAGTTGAGTTTGCTTAAAAAAACTATCACAGTTCCATTGGTATGGATCCCTACCAGGATTTGTATGGATGACCTTGCAGGACACCTCTAAGTTGGGACAGACTATATGACAGGATTATTCTAGGACCAACTTACCTACATGATTTAGAGTAGTAGGTTGTTCTGATTAGACAACGTATTGAGTAGGATAGAGCGCGCCGTAGGAAGAGTATGCGGTCACATCCATGTAAGGTGGATGGGGATGTGTGTTTTGTTAAAAGTTTCACAAGTTTGTTTTGGTTATCATTTTGGGTAATTTGGGAGAAGAGCGTTAAAAGCTATTTTATCCTTTCTCCCTTGTATTTTGAGAATCTTTGACCTTGAGGGAAGAGAGTGAGTATTTTTTCTTGCTCCTCTTCAAATTATCCTCATGGGGAAAGAAAAGAACTTTTTAGGAGCTTTTTCTTGAAGGCTTGTGGATTTTGGAGCTAGAGCTTGCTTGGGTCAAGGAGTGGAAAGGTTAGAAATTGGAGAGCTTTTAGAGATAGGATCCTTGAGCTTATTTGTGTGTTTTATATAATGCTAGATATTTGTTTTTTTACTTAAAATGTTTGTTGTTGCATGTGGATTTTTATTTTTGGTTTACATTATTTTTTCTTCATCCATCATATGGCATGATGGAGTTTTGGAGTTTTGGGGGAAGAGAGAGGGATTTTTCCTCTCCATCCTCATGGTTTGATGGGCAAGCCTTTTAGGATTTATGTTACTCCCCTCAAATGGTTGAGGTGTGGAAGGTGGTCAATATGGCTTGAACCTCCTTCCCCATTCTTGGTGAGGAAACCCCTTTTGGGTTTGAAAATCCTTCCAAGAAGGATTTGGTGAAAGGATGAAGAAATAAGGAGGGTTTGAATGACTTTTGAGGAATAAGGAGGATGTGGAGATCTTTTCATTATGCAACTAATGTTTGTTACCACTTTTGGAATTTGGAGAACTCATTTCTTCTCATCCCCATTTTAGAGGTAGAACATGGTTTCTCCTCTTTTTCATTTTTCCAAAATTGGTGTCATGTCTTAATATTTGTCTTATCTTTATGTGAATGTGATGTTGGTTGTTCTTCCTTACTCTTGTGCAAAGTTGTGGTTAGTAGTCCTCTTTCCCATGGGCTTAGGGAGGCTAGCATGCCTTCCAACCTTAGAAAGGCATGTAATGATGCCTAAGGTTGGTTGGTTAAACAAGGTATTTCTCCTTGGGTTGGATTCTTGGAAGCTTTTGAATTTTGAGATGCATGTGGTGGAAACTTGGAGTCTCTTATCATCTTGGTTCTAATTGTCTTCTTCATCTTTTTTTGACATTAATCTCATTGTAACTCTAAGTTATGGATATGTGGGAACTTTCACTTGTAAAATCTCTAATTTTGTATTTGGTTTTACTTTTAAACTTGAGTAAGGTTTACTTGAGAAATCTCTCTTTTCAAGATTGCAAAGAATCTTGTAATAAATCTTCTTGAGTAGTTATGTATTTGGGTATATTTTGTATATGTGAACTTAAATCCTTGAAAATTAAATATTGTAATAGTTGATTCCTTTAGTATGAAATTTGATTGTAATCTCCTTTTTGAAAAGAAAATATATAGATTGGGAATATGTTTTTCAAGAACAAAATATATACTTCATGTTGGATATCCCTCTTGTTTAAAAATCTGAAATATTTATTTAGCATTGCATTTGAAAAGAAAGTTAACCTAACATGGAGCTTTAAGATTAACATTATATGGAAAACAATATCCTTCTTGCCATGTATCTCTTTTTTTTTAAAAATTTAACTTTATTGAATAGTATGAGATTAGTTTGTTTTCTTTCCCATGTGATACTTAATGATTTGTTCTTATTAAGGAATCATATTAGTATATGTGTTCTCCCTTACAATTTTTAGGCAAATTTCAAACCTCTTCCCTACTCTACTATTTTATTACATTCTTCTTTTATCACCTTAATGAGTAAATCATTTTAGTATAGCCATTTTTCAAACCATTGAGTTTCTCACTTTTCATGAATAACAAAATAATAAATAAAAAATGGAATTTATATTAGTAATTTTTATTTAACTATGTATTACATATTCATATATTGAAATATATATTATGAAACATTTTGTATATGTATATATATATATATAAACAATTTATATATAATAAACAATAACTAAACAATATATATATATATATATATATATATATATATATATATATATATATATGTATATGTATGTATGTATGTATGTATGTATGTATGTATGTATGTATGTATGTATGTATGTGTATATATATATATATATATATAGTTATAAAAATAGATAAAAAAGAAAATTAAAAAAACAAAAAGCAAAAAAATAAACAAGATTTTGGTGAGGGCTGAACCCCTCCCCACTCCCCACATGGTTACCCACTATCCTACCGCCACCGCCCGCCGCCATGTGCACCCACTACCCCCTCCATGTTGTCCCCCTCCATGTTTCTCTCCCCCTCACCTTTCACCCTGTCCCTCCTTCCACGTGTCCACTCTTCCCCTCACCTTACATGTTGTCCCTTCCCATGCCACCGCCCCACATGCGTAGCCCTCCCTTCCTCTCCAAAGCCGCAGCCTCCTTACAAAAAAATATATGTATCAAAAAAAAGGGGAAAAGAAACATTTTTTTATTGTATGAATCTCTCAAACAAATACAATATGGATTTAATCAAACTCCATAGCTCCTCCTCCACCTTCAAGTGACAAAACAAAACAAGTGAGAAAAGGAATGGAAGAGAAAATGAATGGAAAAGAACACAAAATAACATAGAGAAATTTAGGGCACTTTTAGGGTAGATTCAAAATCAATGGTCAAGATTAGAATTGATCCTAGGGTCCTCCTTCAATCCTACCTTTCTTTAAGTCATGATATTTTAATGGGAATGTAAATTAACCTATGTGGTGTGTGGGTAAATAAATAAACATAGGGGAAAATTAATAAAACTCAAATGGGGGTGTAGAGAATTTGAGATGACCTTAGTAAACTCAACAAAATAATAATAATAATAATAATAATTAGATAACTAGGTGCAGATGAGTTATTTAATGTTTGAGCAAATTAATTTATTTAAAATAAATAATAATGAAGGTCAGTTTAGGGTTCGTAATAATTACTTTTTAAAAAAATCTACCCCAAAAAAAAAAATTAGTTACATTTCAAGTGGTTTCCGGTGCCCTGAGGCGAGAATACTACAATTAATATCATGTTAAATCTTTAAAATGGAGTTTGGATAAGAAAATTTGACACATTGTAATGTGGAGGATGTGAGTCCACACATATGATGTTTCGATGGCTAGATAAAAATGTTTTAGGAAAGATGAAAATTGAATATCATAACCTTCAATCTAACAATTCTAGGAGACACGGTAATAGGCGGTAAAAATGTAACCCATTGGGTCATTCACCTTTGGTTGTATCCTTGACATGTGCTACATATAGATTTTACATTATTGTTAGAATAGTTAAGAGACTTGATAAATTATATAGTAGCGAGACATGTTCCTAAGCATTTGTTGATGAGAGCTTATTTGATTTTTCCGATTACATATATTGAATGAACTTAAGAGAGGAGGCTAGTTTCATAAAAATTTAAGCTCATATAAGATCAATACCTTAATGAGAAATTAAAGAGTTAAGTATTAATCTATGGCTAGATCATTTTGGACTACACTATTTTAAATTGTTAATGTATCTCTCATCGTAACCATGTAAATGTGAGTCTTGCCCCAAAGTTAGTGGTGAGGATATTTTCATTTCAAAGATGGATTTCATGTCTCCATTCTGATGTTTAGGAGAATATGTTTATTAGTTCAATTATGGAATTTGACTTGAGTGGTTTGAAAGTTTCATGACAGGATCGAAATATTCTAATATGGATAGTAAAATACTTGGCATGTTATTGAGGATCTTTGGTTAAAATCTAATTTGAAGGTACAAAGGCCTCTACCTTGATATTTTTTTCTATATTTTACCACATCTATATCATATCACTTGTTCTAGGTACATAGTGGTCAATACCATCATGGTTGGTAGAAGAGGAAGAAGATGGCAACAACCATGTAAATTTGAGGTGGTTGATTATGTCAAGGATGGAAAAATAGATGACACATGAAATCATCTACATAAATTAAAGTTGGCCAATGACATTAGAGATGGAAGGAGAAAAATTATATGATATTGGCCCTCTTGATTTAGGATGGCTTGTGGCATCGTGAACGATAAGAATATAAAGAGATGAAATTGACCCTATTGGTTCAAGATAACCAACAAAATTAATTCAAATCAGATTTTGAGAATATTGATTTTAATTAAAAGGCTCTTAAAAGTTATAATCTATACAATAGGGATTAACAATTTGATAGGAATCAAAATGAGGTGTGGAGAATAAGGTGTCAATAGTGAAAATTACACATGTCAATCCATTCATGTTGACCACACTCTTGGGAGGATCAATTTCAAGTATATATGTAGTTTCTATAGCGATAGTGAAGGAATATTTTTCATTTATCATTATTATGAGAAGGATATTACTTAGTATTAGAATGATTGCGTAAGGGAGTGATGTAGAATTTAAGATGTTTGTTGTCTTGATTGATATAATTTTTATGTTCCCACATTTTAACATTGTGTAAACACTAAAATATGGACAAAATTATTAATACATCGTATTTTGGTAAGATTTATATATGTGGGTCTTAAACAATGAAACTAAGTCTTATCAGCACTATTCCTTGCCATTTTACTTTTATATTGCTTGATTTGTCTTTAGATTTAGATATTTGGATGTTTGATTATGATTTTATATTATGTCACAATGATATTTAGCCTGATTCATTACTTATTTGTATTTTGATAATCTTGGGTCAAAAGCATATAGATTAGTTAAAAATGTACTACGATCCCGACTATAATATACAGTCTTGTCCCTTTTTATGTTTGGTTTCTTTTTTCCCATTATGTCTCTTATTGATATTTTTCTCTTTTGAAATTTATATTTAAGGTCGATTTTAATTCCAGTAAGATTTAAATTTCAAAGTGATATAATATTATATATACAAGTTCATGTTAAGAATTGATCATCTAGCATCACCTATTTGTGTACCAAATACAAGGCTAATATTTTCATGGGACAATAAGAAATCACCTATTTGTGTACCAAATACATGTTCACATTAAGCATTTTTCATCTAGCAATCACAATATATGACAACACAAATATGTTTTTGACATATGTACACAAGATTTAAATGGGAGAAAATTAAATAGCTTCTTATTTGTGTGGAAACACAAGGAAAATAATAGATTAATTTTTCTATATTGCATGCATATTAGGAAAATGCCCTAGAGAACTACATTGATTTTGAAATGTAGTGAAGTGTTCAATGTCTCATAAATAGGGTGATCATTAAGGTTATTTTGAATCAAACATTTGTATATTTTATTTTTAGATCTAATAATTTTTTAATGTTTGTGTAGGAAGCTAGGTTTTTTTCTAGGTATATGTGCAAAATATAGGGTGACATGTAGAACCGAACATAAAAAATGGTGAAGCATATGATAATAAAGTAACCCAAAGTAATAGAATCCAAAGAGATAATGGTACAAGATAGTAGGAATTGTCAATTTTTGGATTTGTTCTTGACCTTTTGTATGGTCCTTACCATAAATGAAGTTTACAGATAACAATTGACCCTATTTTTTTAGAATCCTTTGAATTTCCTACTTTCGAAATGACACAATTTAAAACTAATATGAGACCATATAAGTCATTCTTATAACCCCTCTTATGATTTAAATTACTCTATCAATTTGGAATGCTGGAAAAAAGCCTAGTTTCTATTGCAAATATGTAAATGAATGTAGTTTTTGTACCCTTTAACATATAATAATTTTTCCCGCTTAGATTAATGGAATTAATCATCTAAAATTAATTTAGGGTCTATACATTTTGGTGAACCCATTCCTTTTCGAATTCTTTACCTACCTTGGGGTTTATCATGTCTATTCCTAGTTAGGAATTTTGATATACAAAATATAGGGTATTTAGGATTTATTATTAACATTGGATGTATATTTTTTTAATAGTTTACAACACTACAAGGGTTACTTTCCTTCAATCATGTCCAAACCACTTGTGGGTCTAAATAGAAGGATCTCTTTGTATGATACCCTAATATGTTTACTTTTATGAAATTTGGATTATGGTTATGCTCATACATATTATTATTCTTTCAATAATATACATTATTGATATGAAGAATGATCATATTATTTTAATGCTATCTTTATACAATCCACCTCGATTTACCACTCCTAATGAGCCGTATACCACTACTATACCTTTAAATGCTAAAGTCTCCCTTAATAGCTCCTTACCCTTTATAGAGGCACATAATGAGAACATCTATTTTCTCATTTTGGTTGAGTATTCACAAATATATTATCACAAACGACAAAATTTTCAAACCCCTTCATTGATGACCTTAATTATGAGCATTATTTTAATGATAGTGAATGTCTTAGTGGGGATGAAGCTCCAAGATTTTGTATGCATAATATGTTGCCTATTTTTCACTACTCATACACCCTATCATGATATGGAATCCAATGTAAATATATATGAGAGACCATGTTTGATGATTATTATTTTCCATTTACATGGACATGTCGCACATAGTTACCTAAATATAATATTTCTACCCTCCATGATATTGATGTATTTTATGATGTTAATAATGTCAATTATTGTACTTATATATAGATTCATGTAAATACTTATGTTTATATTCCATGTAATAATGAGTTCGAGTGTAAACACCTAAAATTTACATTTTACATGGTGGAATATTTGATAAAAAAACATATCTAATGATGATAAAACTACTTCTAAAAGAAGAATAAGATTGAGACCCCTCTTATTTTTATTTTTCACACTCAATTTGAATTTGTAAAACTATCACTTCATGCTTTCATGCCTTCAAATTAATTTTTTTCCACTCTGTGACTCAAACTTTGGTCTTCGATCACTTTGAAGGATGCACAATCATTGGTATGGAAACACTAGTGATTTCATCATACTCAAATAAAATTAAAAACAAGTGGTTTTGATTAAAATTCCATTTTATTAGAGTTTACTTTGTAACATTCCCCAAGAATAGGCTTTTGAATATGTATTATCTTACAATTTCACCTTTGATAAAAATAAAAATTCAATTTCATTCACATGTGACAATTCATTCCTATTAAATTGACAAATGTAGTTTGATTTCTTCTTTCCCAACAACTTACAAATACTCCTCATTTGAACATTTCAGGGTTTTTCATAGCGATTTTTAGAGGTATTAAACTACTAAAATTTGAGATAATATTATGAAGAAAACCAATACTATTTCTTATCTTTCCTGTTACTTGCATTCACACCAACATTTTATACCAAAGTAACAAAATCTATTGTCTTGTTTTTTCATTTCTATTTTATATTCTTTTCACTCGAATAAATTAAATTTTGCACCTTGGAAGGATCTTGAAGCTAAGGAGACAAAGAAAACATCACTAGAAAATATAGGGAAAAATGCCACAACATTGTAGTGACCAAGATGGAGGTGTTTTCAATTTCTTTAAACATTTTCACATTATTTTATTTGAATATTGAAATCATTATTTTATTTTGAACTAATAAAATAAGATTTATATTTTTCTATCCATTACTATCATTTGAAAATAATTTCTTGCAAATGTATTTTGTAGCTTTATTTAGCTTCCTTTATTTTTAATTTTAATAAAATTTTCTACTAAAGAAAAATCATGTCCTATCCCACCCTTATGGATATTCTCGGGAAATATTTGAGGTAGAAGGATAAAACCTATATATATATATATATATATATATATATCATTTATTTTATTTTAAATTTATATATTAGTTTTTCCAAGGAAATTTTATCTAGAAGGGGGAAATAGATTATAAGAAAATTCCCTTCCCAACAAGCCAAAGATATAAGCTCTCTTTATGTGGCTTTATTTTGTTAATTATTATATTTGTATTTATATCCCAACAGATTTCTTATTAGTTAAATACCCAAAAAAACTACAAAAAGGAACAACCATATCAAGTCATTCTTTGTTTTAGTTTATTTTCCCATTCACTGATAGAGTGATTCCTCATTTATATATTTAATTTGTTAGCCTTTTACAATTCTAAAGAATTGAAAATGAACCAAAAACAATATTTAGTTACTAGTTTAATTTTCTCTCTTACAGTGTAAATTACCAAGAAAATATGAAAAGAAATATAGTTTATCAATTTCTTTGCATTTCTTGTATGAAAATAAATATAAGGAGGTGACACTACTTTCTCAGAAATAATGGAAGATATTGTTTATTTTCTTCATAGTAATGAGCTATTTGATTTATAACTTAGTGGCTCTAAGTTTACATGGTTGAATCGAAGAAGTAGCATAGACCTGATTCAAATCAAACTTGATATATTCCCGGTTAATGTTGAGTGGGTTAAAAGTCATGTGTATTCACTATCATCTCTTGTTAGGATTGGTTTAGATCACAATCCTCTGATCTTGAAGTTTGATGAAGATCAGACCATAAAAGGGAGGTCATTTAGGTTCAAAAAAATGTGTACCTTGCACACTAAATTGATTAAAAGGATTGAGGAATGGTGGAATATTCCCTCCTATGGAAATATTATGTTTAGGGTGGTCTCAAAGCTAAATAATATAAAAAATAACATTAAAAAATTCAATAAGGAAGTTTTTGGGGACTTTTTCTCCAAAAATTTAAGTCAAGGAAGATTTAAGAATTCTTAAAGAGATTATGGAGGAGGGGAATGGAGTATTCAAGATAAGGAACAAGAGATAATTTTTCTCTCAAAATTTCATAACATGTTGTCTAAAGAAGAAATTTATTGGAGGAAAAAATACGGTATTAACTGGCTCAAGAATGGGGACAAGAACACCAAGTTTTTTCATGTTTCAGAAACCATAAAATCTAACACAAAAATAATCCTTGAAGTATCTAAACTGGATGGGACATTGGCCTTGAAGGAAGAGGATTTAGTAGGGACTATCATTAGCTATTTTTAGAATCTAAATTCAAAAGTAAATCAAGTGATGGGAGGAAGATGGAGGATGCTATTTAAATCTTTGATAAAGTTATCAATGAGGAGGAGAAAAGAGAACTTATGGAATTTCTGAAGGAAGAGGAAATAAGAGCCATTATTTTCCTTCTCAAGGGAGATACGACCCTTGGCTTGGATGGTTTTTTGGCCTTCTTCCTCCAAATTTATTGGGAAATCATTAAGAAATATGTGATGCAACTGGTTCGGGATTTCTTCTCTTGGGTAATGACGCTAAAAAGGTCGATCACACCTTCTTAGTCCCAGTACCCAAGGTGAATGGAGCTAAGTATATTAAGGATTTTAGACCAATCAGTTTATGCAATAATATCTACAAAAATTTCTCCAAGATTTTGTCCTTAAGAGTTATGGAGATTCTACAGAAGTTCATCATTAATATACTTAGCTCCAGGGGGCTTTGTTCCTAGAATTTTTATTGGATATTGTCATTGCAATCCATGAAATGGTGGATTTTATGGAGAGATAAAATAGGGAGGCTATGATGGTGAAATTGGATATGCATACAACCTATGAAATAATTTCATGGGAGTTTTTAAGTCTGATATTAGAACAGCTAGGATTCAATCCAAATGTTTTCTAACTAATTGAGGAGTGTACCTCTACACCTAGCTTCTTGGTTCTTATTAATGGTAATCTTGATGGCTTATTTAAATCCAAAAGGGGACTTCACGAAGGTGATCCACTATCCCCTTTCTATATATCATAATGGCTGAGACTCTTAGTAGATTTTTTTAGAAGGATATAATGGATACAAGAATAAAATATATTCAAGTGACCAATGGAATTGACTCAATTAGCTTGCAATAATTTGTGAATGAAAAATTCCTCCTGGATCAAGAAGATGTGAATAAATCCAAGTAGTTTAAGGAAATTACTAAGGATTACGAGGAAGAATTGGGACAAATGATCATTTTTCTTAAGATATTTTTCTTTTTCATCAATTTCCATCGCTATCAACAAAGAATATTACTAGCCATTATGGAGTGCATAAAAAATATTTACCAAATATCTACTTGGGTATGCCCTTGTGTGGAAGAAAGAAAAATATGGATACATGGAGTTCCCTCTCATTGAAAGGTTTAAAGGAAACTAGCATCATGGAAAGGATATCTACTCACAAGAGGGAAAATCTTTGCTCCTATAGATCTCCGTGTAGAGGGGTTGATACATATATCATGTCCATTTTTAAAATCCCAAGAAAAGTTATAAATGTTATTGAAAAAATGAAAAGAAGGTTTATTTAGTCTAGGGCTGAAGATAAATTCAGAATACCCTTGGTGACATGGGAGAATGTTACAAAAACATAAAGGTATGGGGGAAATGGGTTATAAAACTTAAAAATTGTGAATGAAGCTATGATTGCTAAGATAAGATGGAAAACCTATGAGAAACAAGGATATGGGTGGATATACTATAGGAAAAAAATTTATTAACTGTTCAAAAAAGAAAATCTCTATTAACTCTAGTTGAGCTACCTAAGGGTTCCATCTTTTAGAATAATCTTAGATAGAGTAAGCAACTTATCTTTAAAGGAATTAGGTGGAATCTCGGAAATGGGAATGAAATAAGGTTGAGGTAGGATTCTTTGTTGGAAAAGAAACCTCTATGTGTGAGTGAGCCATGGAATGTTCTAGAACTCCACTATAGTAAGATATTGGGGAGAATGTTCGAAACTATTGGGCCCTTGATCCTCAAGAGATAAGTTGGGTGACTATCTTACCCCTTATAATTACATATGTTCAATTAGAACTTTTAAAGATATCAACAACAAATGAAGGAGAATATTTATTCCCAATAGAATGATGGAGGATGAAATAATTTGGAGTAGTTGACTTTTGGTGAGTATGAAGTTAAATCGGGATATGAAATATATTTTTAAAGCAAGGAGGAGCAACACAAATGTGCAAGAATATGGACCAAATATGATACTCCCAAAATAAAAAAATCATGTGGGAATCAATACTTGAACAAAATCTTGACTATGGAAAATCTAAGGAAAAGAGTTATGATCCTAATCATTGGATGCTATCTTCATGAGGAGAATGGAGAGTCAGTTTATCATCTCGTTTATGGAATGTAAGTTTACTTTTTAGGTTATAGCAGAGATATTGAATATATTCAACATCCATCTCCCTCTACTCAGAAGCTTAAATAATCTGATTGATAAATGGAGAGATCATTTTAAATCTAGGATTCTCAATCTAATATGGAAATACACGCTTTTACATATCCTAACGAGTATCTAGAATAAGAGGAATAATATGAATTTTCAAAATAATTCGCTTAACATCTCTAAGGTGGTAAAAAAGACTAATCAAAATCTCTCGAGACAACATTAGGATACATAAACACAAGTGGTAGGACTCCTTTTCTAAGGAGGACAATATGATTCTTCAATATTTAAAGATAATCTGGAATAAAGTAGGAGTGAAGCTGGAAAAAATAAGGACATAATCAATTCAAGATCGAAACTGCCCCTATGGATTCAGTTAAACTTAATTTTGATGATTCTACGAAATTAAGGGAAGGAAAGGATGGGGGAGGCTTGATAATGGATCATATGGGGAATTGCATAATATCCTACGTAGGACCGTTAGGTAATAACTCTAATAATTTTGCCAAGGAGACCACAAATATGAAGGGAATAAGGATTGTGAAAAGACTTAAGTTCAAGAAAATAATTATAAAAGGAGACTCTATGTTAATTATTAAATCCATTGAAGGAAAATAAAAGGTTGCGTGGAACATAAAAAATATTATATTCAAGGCTCAAAGTATGATGGGGGTATTTGATGATATGGCCTTATGCCAGATGTTTAGGAAGAGAAATTCTAGTGGGGATGGGTTAACAAACCAAGGTGAATTACCATGGATGCATGTTAACATCATAATTAATAATTACAAACACGTGTAAGGAAGATTACATGAACTACATAGGATATAGTCAAGATCCATAGGGAGGATTTGGGGATAGTAATTACTCTAGTTCAATGATGGAGAAGGGGTTTATCAGTTATCTTGATTGGAAAATATATTGTAAAAATAGGTGGAACAATATGAAAAACTAGAGTGGGAACACCATTAGAGGAGAACGTGTTTGGATGGAACCCACCTCGTTGTAATCAATCAAATAAGATGTCATTGTTTGGTGGTTTTTGAGAAATGGTGGTTTCACCGAATTTATCAAATGTATCAAAGTAACGATCCCGACATATCCCTTTATTTTCCCAAATATTTGGATCATGGCAGGGTTACATCTAGTGGGTTGAAATTTATGTTACATAACAGTTTATTATGGATTTCATGGGAATGTATACGAGGGGATTAAATTATTCAAAGAGAAGAGATGTAGTAACTATGAAATCTCCACCTTTTTTGGGCCTAATGAAAGGGTGCACATGTACAATGATGGCATAGCTAGGACTTGTCTCCCGAGAGGTGGGTTGATGTATGTAAGGTGGTCATGAGATATTTAACCATTGAAGGTAAATTTCACAAAATATACACTCACCACCTCTCTATCTCGAACTAGTTCCAGCACAACCAAGTAATGAGATTCACATTTTTGCTGTTGCAGTCCCTTACTATTTCTATTTCATATTTTAAGGAGGAACAAGTAAAATCCTCCCTACATCATGGATTTATTTTGTTTCTTTTCCAGAATAGTAAAATTTGTTTTCCCCTATCCGACAACCCACTAGCTCAAACATGGAAGTATTAGCCAATAGGATGAGAAGGAAAAATAAGGATCTTATGGTCAATGAAAGTAAATATGTGGTTGTGGAGGTGATTTATATCATGAATAAGGGGTGTATTATAAAGGGGAGGGAATTGTGATGAGAATCTTTGAGATTCCAATAAAGATGTTAGGATAGCTAATATGGAGGTTATAATTGATACACTCGCTTAAGGTGACCAAAAATTTGGTTCAAGATATGAAGGAGCGAGACATAAAATCTGAAGTCCAAGAAAAAAATATTAATGAAATTAATGTGGATTTCATCTTGCGAAGAACAAATGATGCCCATTTTTCATGATCAATTGACTAAGTAGGGCAAACATAAGAGTGCTAGGTTAGATATTAGAAACATGGATGATGGTGAGGAGGTTTCTTACACCAAGGATAACAAGAAATAAATTCATCTTACTCCTAGGCATGACCTAGATAGAATAAATCAAGGGCCCAACTCTCGCACTAGGATTAACAAAAAAGGAAATTTTAGTTGAACTTTGATAAATTGGTTTGTTGGTCATGTTGTTTTTTCTTGTTGTTTTTTTCCTTGGGTTTATATTTTTGTTTAGTGGTTTTATTAAAAAAGCTCTATGTAACTCAAGTTGTTTGGAATTTGTGTTGGTCAAAATGCTATGTCCAATCTGGGCACTTGTTGGATTTTGGGTTGTTTTATTGCATGGATACTATATTATCCGTTTATGTATTGTGGTTTTTTTGGTCCCCCAAAACCTAATAGTTACCTAATTCTAAAAAAATCTTTAATCATGTGAAAATACCAAAAATATAAGTATAAATAGTTTATTTATTTCAAAGGGATGATTAATTGGAAGTGAATATGAAAAAATAAAGAAATTGTTTTTTAATATTTTGTTAGTTAAATCTCCTTCTTAGTTGTTTATTTATTGTAAGATTATAAGTTAATTGTGAAGCAAAAAAAAAAAAAAATCTATTAGGAACACACACTACCAAATATTGGCCTCTCGCTTCTCCTTTATCCCCTTTCTGTTTTTTCTTCTTTATTTTGATTTGATTCCCATACATGACCATTCCTAGCTAGAGTCAACCTTGTGGAAGAATTGTTTAATGCTTCATCAATAAACTGGGTATTTATCATTATCGAGAGAAACATATAATTAGGACTATGTATATTAGTCTTTCACTTTATGACCTTACCTCCATTGATGATTAGTAATCTTAAGGCTCTAAATGAAAATTTATCTATAATTCATAAATTATATTTCAATTAAGTGAACTGTCCTAGGCATGAATATATTTAGTTTTTATCATCTAAATCATTCACATAATTTCATTACCCATTTTGGAGAGGATTATCTAAAGATAAATACATGATTTTCAAGGTTTCATCAACTTGGTCGAATTATTTTAGGTTTAATTGATATAGGGAAAGTTTTTCATGTAAAAAAATCATATATCGTAGTGTCTCATACATAGAGATAAGGAGGAATATTATTTTCCTCAAAGAGAAAATATCATATCCATAAGTTGATTGACCAAGAGTCATTCACCAACCACATTTCAATATTTATCCATGCTTACCTTCATTATATCTACAATCTTTTATTTTCCTCATCAGCTAATTCATCTCCCATCCTCATAATTTCTTCCATATTTTAGATGTATTGGCCTAACCTTAAGAAATCAAGTGCATGGGATACTCGTATCACTTTTCATGTGTACAGATTTTGGTGAACCTAATGTAAAATACTTTTAAATTCTTATTTATTTCATTCCACCTCTCCCCTATTCCATTATCATGTAGGTATTTTATACCCCCTAAATATTTTTGGCAGATAGTTTGATAGGCCTTAAAGGGATACTATGCTCATGTCTAGTCCTAAAAATATCCTTCTCTCTCGTGCTATACTAAAAATATTCCCTTAAAAATGTAAGCACACATCACCCCTAAATATATTATGAAATTGACTAATAATGTGAGGATTGAGGATGTCGATCAATCCTATAATAATCAATATGGTATATCAATTTCAAATAACATGAACTTCATTGGTGATATTGGTTTCTACCGAATGGTATTGTCAAGACCAAAACTTAGCTTACAAACATTGGGTGAAATTTTTTTCACACGAATCAATGATCCACTACATATAATAAACGAGTCATAAAACATGATTCAAGCTAATACATCAAATATTGTAAATAATAATTTCATAGCCACATAAATTGAAACTACCCATTTTCATGTAAAGAAAAGTATGAGTACCCTTTTTTTAATAAATGGTTATCATTCATCACCTTTAGAACACAATATAAAGCATGCTCTCTAGAAAAGGTGCAATCCTCTCCAAATGATCACCACTCTACTTTAATAGGATGAATTCAAGAATTGGAAAACTCTCAACCCTTAAAAACCTACACGATTGGTAAGTATGTAGGTTATTCAATAAATAACCAAAAGAATATTTCCACCATCAATACTTAACAAACACAACAAAAAATTTATCAAGGTTATCAAATATAGCCTAGCCTAGGAGAATTCCTCATAAAGAGTAACATGCTAGGAAAGGGTTCTTATCCCTCATATGCATACTACATCCAAGGGTATTTTAATAATAGATTTTCAAATACCACTCCCAACAATGTTTCCATTCATAAAGATAATTATGAACACATTATTGAATGACATACTTCCTTACATGAATATTTACTCAAATAATGCTCAAAAAAATATTTAAATTTTCCTAGGCCTATTTTAAAAGTTGTAGGGGACCCCATATGCTCTAAGTAATGTATATGCTACCACTTATCAAGATCCTCCTCCTTCACAATTATATATAGAAACCACTATGCTAGAGTCTTATGCAATGGGAATTACACAAAATAATTGAAAGAACCTCTCAATTTCACAATACAAGGTGTCATTATTCCCACCCATTACCATTCCTAGGTATAAAGGATAAGTATACCTAAATTCTAACATCAACACATGATATTTTAGTTAGATAATTAATACCTTGGTATGTCCCGATTGAAAAAATATTTGCTAAGACTATTGCAGGGATCACTTTATACTAGTATTATTGAATCCTCAAATCATATATACATTATTTTAAAAAACTTATCACTAAATTCATTAAATCATTTGATACGAGAAATTTTTATGTGCATGAATAATATATTTCCTTCATATAAATCAAGAGAAAAATGAATCTGCTATCCATTTTATACAAAGATTTTGAAAAAATATTTATTCTTACATGAATGTAACAAACATGGAACAAATATAGCTTTGTGACATTTTCCTCCTTTCTCTTAACCGTGAAACTAGAGAACATGTGTGAAATTTCCCTTTCACACTTATGAAGCAAGATTAGAGGGTATTATATGCATTTAGAAAGAATCCATCAATAACAGATGTAGGAAACATGGGTCAAATATGAAATTTACAATTCCTAACAAGAATAATGGAATTTATGAAAATAATAACCAAGATAGGATTTAAACCACAATCATGGTGCACCAAACCATAAAAGAAGTTATATATCAAGATAAGAAGCCAAACATTATTAAACACGGTAATTTAAATGAAAATAATAACAAAAAAATGGGAAATAAAAGGAATCCCAAATCCAGCTCCTTCATTAATGTGGTTTACTTAATCATCCTCCACCTTGAAAATACTAAAATCAACACCAAAACCCTAGTCAAGGGTCACTTTGAACTATGCATACAACAACCAACCCTAAAATACCAATTACATATTTAACCAAAAACAAAAATTGAAGGCCATGGGATTATAATTCCAATTTACCTTGTGGTTTCCATAAAGTTATTGGTCATGATGCTTGAACCTATAGGGAATATAAAAAATATATTCAAATAATCCCTAACAATTAATGAATAGTTCTTATTTACATGGTTATGAGAAATCCTAATGGATGTTCTCAATGTTGTTACAAAAGACCTATCTCACTCCAAAGCATAAACATATGCATATAGAGAGATCCACTTTGTAAATTTATTGTAGATGAAAAGCAAACCCCATTAACATGATATAAGGCATACCTACAGAGATGAATGAAACTAAATCCTCTACTTATGAAAATATTAAAGTAGACCCCAATCTGAATCAAAAAATAAAATGAAAATTATAGGTATAATTTAATTAGAGACCAAGCTAGAAATTAATTCCAACCAATCTAAGGAATTCCCTTTGTATCCATCCCCCACTTTCTCCATTTTACAATTTGACACTCAAATTGTCCCCAATCTAGTTGATACAAATGATTTAATGAAATAGTTGAATAATACATTATCTCATATATAATTTCCTTACTTTTTAAGGTGTTATCCATCTCATCACTCTACTATTTTTTATGCACTTACTTAGTCATTTAATCCATAAAATACCTCTCATTGAATACCTAATCAATCAAATTGATTTTGACATCTATCAAATTAGGAAAAATGATAAAGACGCATGGTTTTTATTTGATATAAATAAAATTCCTTCCGACATAGAGATAACTAGGAGAGGTTATCCTACCCTATAGCCACAAGGGAAAGTTTATAATAATTATGTTAAGACATCCATAATTAAGGATGGGATTGTTGTAAACATAGTTACTTTTTCTTCCTATTAAATTTAGGTTATGAGAAACATAATTTCTCTTTAACTAGAAACACATTGCAAGGATATGAAAGTCTTAAGGAACCCTCTATTATAACCATAATAATCCCTATTTCCCTAGAGAAAATACTATCCTAATTGAATATACATCTATTGGTGAGAAAAAAATTTTGAGGACAAATTTGTGGTTATCTTGATATACATCTCGTTGATGAGAAAGTTTTTAAAGGACAAATTTTTGGTTATCTTTCCAATGTTTTGCTAGTCTAAGTCCCTATACTTAATTAGTGAAGATTTCATATGTGCATGCGTGAGCAAAAATTATCTTTTATCCTTGTGACCTTTCAGCCGGGATCCAACAAGGGCACTCCACTGACCCTATGGAAAAATTTTGCATATATCTATAAGAGAGGAAGTTTCTAAGAAAGTAGGAAAGGGAGTGAGAAAGTTAGAAAATAGAAAATTACACATACAATCCAGATATTTCATTACATACACTTGAATTTAGAAAAAAAAACAAATATGCGTAACAATAACAAGACCAACTATCATTTAATGATCACAAAGTAAAACTAAAATTCTCCATCAAAAAAGGCTAAAATTCCTTCTTCCTTTATTGAAGCTCAAGTAGAAATTGTACATAACATAGAAATAGAAGACATTTTTGATTAGGGAAAATGGAATAAATTTTCTACATATTTTCTCTCTTCACAAGGATATCTCTCTCATGAATTCACAAAAATAGCTCCAATATCTAAGAAGTCTAAGAAGTTTTCTAACAAGAATCTCAAATGATGAGCTTGTTACAATTTATAGAAGAGAAGGAAACTCTTCATCTTCCCCGTGACTTTTCAAATACTTTAATTTGAATTTAGGTTGTTCATATTCCACTTAAATATTTAAGTCCCTTTAAATAAATTCAAGGTGACTTAAAGTTTAAATTATGTTTCTAAAGTAACTTAAATTTATAGTAAAAGGTGAAAACCTCAACGAAAAATATAACCTTGATGAGAGAGAGCATTGGGTGAGAAGAGAAGAGAGAGAGAAAGAAGAGGAAGAATAAAAAGATAGAGAAAAATAATTATGTAGAATAATGATCCACCGTAGTGGATTTGATCTCGCTTGAATGATTTCCACTTCGTGCTCTGAAAAAGGCCACTAGTCCTCCAAGTTCTTTTCTAAAATGAGATACTAGAGGTTCCACTTTTTTGGCATGAGGAACACAAATGCAGCCCAAGGTATCTATCCATCTATCTACCACACTATTGATGTCTTTTCACTTCCTAAACCATGATGAATGTTTCTCTACGATAAGTGCAATAGAGGCTGAATATCTAAGAGGAAGTCGAGGGTATCCTTAGTGAAGGATGATGGGTTTTCTACCTATTTCTTGACATGTTATTCAAATGGAATAATCAATTCATCAGTAGTTCTATCTTCACCCATTATAGGTAATTCATATTCTTGAGTTTTCTGGTTTACATTATCGTATAATTTGTAACCTTGTACATATTTTTCTTCCAGCTCTGTGATGGCCCGATTGATTTCCTCAAACTTGATTTCCAAGGCCCTCACCCATACATGTGACAAGTCTTCTGAGGGATTTTCAAATATCTTCATGTTGATCAACTCCTTGCGATGAGTTCTACTCATTTTAGCTACTATTTGGCCCAAAGGTTCACAATAGTCCCTTTCTTTCTCCAAGTCCTCCTTGAGTGTCTATGTCTTATTTTCTTTCATACACATGTAGGTGAATATTTTGAACACTTATTGGAGAAGTGACTTCCATTTTTAAGAAATTGAGTTAATCCATGCATTATTCTCTCACCCCACCATTGTGAAGTCGTGCATCCTCCCGATGGATTCTGGATAGAAGCTACTGATGGGCTCAACTTCATTAGTGGGAATTTTTGTGGCATTAATATCAACTAGATGTTGCATATAGAATGATAGAGTTCATACCTGCTCTTTCAGTTCATCAATCATCTTTTTATACTCCTTATTCCTTGCCACCATGCGACTGGAAGATTGTTGATACATGTGGAAACCCCCTTCATGAGTTATTAGTCATATTTGGATTTTAGTCATCTTATAGTCATTTGGTTTCATCTCATACACTAGCTTGATTACCTTGGGCTGAGATAATTCGATATATTGGTTACCCATTTCCCCATTGTCAAAATGTGAGGTTATATGTGTGAGATTTCTTGATCTTTTTTCTTTGTCCAATGAGACAATCTCGATAGATCGGGGGTTACTACTTACTACACAAAGTGGGTGTTAGGGTCAATTATTTCCTGCATCCAAGGAAACATCTCATCGATTTAGGATCAATGATAGGTGCACCAACAGTTCCCTATTCTAGAGGGAGAGGCAAATATTGAATGAGAGAAGTATGGTTGTCAACAAGAATCGGGACCTCCTGTGGTGGCTCAAAGACATGGTCTTGGACCATGTGTTCTTCCTCCACTTGTGTCTTGGCCACTAGATTTTTTTCCTACATTTCTACGATCAAATATTCCTCTCGAGTGATGTAAATGAGCTTTATTATACCCTAAGTTTCTTTGGTGTCTTCTTGTGAGGATAACCTTCTAATTTTTTGGCCTTCCTTTTTGAAATTTCTCATGAGTTCTTAGAATCGGAAGTCACATCTATGAATTTTGAAGATGATTGATGGGAGGCTTGTTTTGACTTGGGTGAATTCCTCGTGACTGGATGATCATGGTTTTCTACTTTTGAAACAAATTTCTCATTCTCTCACCACCTTATCAATATCATCTATTATATCCCCCTGATTCATGAACATACCAGTTGATTAGAGGTACAGGGGACATCTTGACTACCGCATACTCAAGATCATACATCTTTGTCCAATCATCATGAAAAATATCTTCATACCAAGAGAACTTGAATTTCCTCATCTCACTGATTGTCATCCTCATATGGTCCTTTTCACGCACTTCAAATTCATCATCACAATTGGCCCAGTAATCCTCAAATTATGGCTCATGTTGTAATTCTATGACATAGAAAGAGTCGGATCTTCTCGGATGTCAAAATTAGGCCTAGCAATGATGTAGGAATGCAAAGTCAAATGAGTGAAATCAGCCTCCAGATGAGATGTGTCATTTGAGATCTTTCACGTGAATACCCCAAGAGAGATAGTAAATGGAATCAACTTCTTACTCTTGCTTCTAATCTTGTTACTCACTTGAATGATCTGTCTATAGAGCTTGATCAATATAATTTGGTCATTAAGGGACTTAGGTAGCCTTAGTTGAGCTTAGTCAAAGAAAACTTGCATGTAGGAGAAATTCGAGTATTATATGAAATAAGATCCATATTTCTTGATCACGGACACTTATTATGATGAAATCCTATCCTCCAGACATCCTTATAAGCTTTGAGCCACATACATTTTGAATGCATCATTCACATGAGAAAAATTCCTATGGATTTCCTCCATCACCAATTGTGGAAGTTTCTCAAATGTAGGAACCTTGGCGGTAATGTTTTATGTGAGATCCAATCCTTTGAATGATCTTGAGCTAGCGAGGAGATAGACCAAGTAATAAGTCATGTGGAACTTCCTCATCATGGGTACCTAGAGAAATTACAGATGGATATTTTCACTGATGATCTACCCCTAGTCAATCCTTTGCTTTCCTTCTATCACCGTCAAGATGAAAAGTCCCATCTAGTCTTGAAATTCTCTTGTGTTTGCTTCACCCATAACTCTGCTAAGGAGAGTGATGGCGTCTAAGTATCCTTATCAAAACTCACACCTTGGAAGGTTCTTAGGAATCCTTGAGGATTTATCCTTGTTTTTAACCATGAACCAAGCATAACCCCTTGCACATATGCATCCATCGTTTCCCAATCATGAAAGGCCCTATCTTCTGAGATGACAAGCATGATGGGTGATGTTGGTATCTACAAAGAAAGTGAAATGGTTTTAGGGCTAATGAATTCCATTTTTGTACCATTATTGGCTCAAATGGTTTGTGTTTTGGGATCATAGTGGTGAGAGAAGGCTAGGATCAACTCAATACTTTGAGAAGACACTTTGGGTGTTTAGCGGCATAGAATAACTCACTGGTGAATATCTGATCTTCAATATCCTTTTGGTCTCTGGATGTCGTGTGATTTATAAGATCATTAAGGTCCATGTACAAGACATCATTTTATTCTATCTCGTACCCACATGTGAAGGGATATGCCACTTTGTGTTCTGTCCACTTTTGCTTCATGTTTTCCTTAGAAATAACAACTTACTATTTTTAGTAAGTATGAAAAAGCAACTCCCTCGAACCTCAACTAAATGTTGTGACTTTGATTTCCCCTTCTCCTTGAATTCATCGGTCCTTCGGATCAAATTTATATTTTTAGCGGGTGCACGTCAAACCACATGCCATTTTTGTAAGTACAAAAATACACATTCTACATAAGTCTTAGTTACGAAGTGCATCTTTATTATCTTCGTCTCCTTCACAAGTTCTTCTGTTGATGGCTTTCCCAAAATAGCAATCGAAAGTGGGATTCGGAGGTCGATATATTTTGAATGAATTTTTCTAATATGGAATTTTTTTCAAATATTTCCCTCCAAATTTTAGACCTACCCGCTTAATAATTTAGTAGATTTTAAACTTTCAAATTTTTGAACCGGCAATTTCGAAACGGTAGCCATTAAAGGAACTCAAAATTATAGGACTGGTTTTCTCCTCTATTTGTAAAAAAACTTATATTTTTGATAATGGTTTTTTCTTCTTATACTCGAGGTGAAATCACATTTCAATCCGATAATGCTTGATTTGACATGAAATCAATTTTTTTCATTGTTGAGCTGGAAAGGAGATTTCATTGTTGTGATAGATTTATCGCACAAGAGGAGTTTCTGAAGGTATGTTTTTGATGGGTTTGGATATATGAATGAACAACAATAAAAATCAATTTTTGCATCCATTTGCAAGATTTCTCCAAGTTTTGATTTCACGAGCAATGAGGATTTTCTACTTTTTCTTCTTCTCCATTCTTCATTTCTTCTTCTTAGCTCGATTAAAAATCCTTTTAATACATGTATATCACCATGGGAAATTTATTTTTATGCCTTGGTTGATCTGGTTTTATATTTTTTAGTGGTGGAGTGATGGTAGGAAGTTGTAGAGGAAGTGTGTAGATATGGTTGTGCATGGGAGTGTTAGAAGTTAGAAGCGAGAAGTAGGTAAGTATTTAAAATTTTAAATTTAGTGAGAAGGGAGATGGGTGCATTTTCCAAGGTTTTCTATCCCTAATATGTGATGGACGTGAGGTACATCAAATTACACAGATGATTAAGGTGACGAAACGTGGTGAGGATTCGATGACAGGGAATGAAAACTAGAAAATCAGCTTTAAAGCACTTAGGTGCTTTGTGAACGGGTCATATGGGTGACCAGAAGTATCCCTAAAGGGGTTGGGAGAATTTTTAAAGGTTTTATGTCCCTAACTTATGAGATACATGAGGGAAATAAAATTCCACAACACTCCTAGAGCTAACACTTCGTGGAGATCCGGCAAAAGTGAATTTGAGCTCCCACAAGCACCCGAGGGCTGAACTGGTGATTGTGTAGGTTGCGTGAGGATGAAGAGGTCATACAAGGGATGGTTACATTTTTCAAGGTTTAATGTCCCTTACCTTGAAGGATGTGAGGGATAAAATTCCCAAAGTAGGATCTTGGAGCTTACACGTGTCCTCTAAAAATGTGGCTAACTTTGGAACTCGCTCTAAGAGGATGACTTGAAGTGACGATAACTTGAGCTCTCGATGGATGTTTTTGATGAAATATTTATATGAACCTGACTAGAAATGGAATTTTTAATCCAATGGTATGGTTCTCATGTCTTGATTCTTCCATTTGATCCTGAAAAATTGGACTTTTAATTTGTAATCGATTTGTGTAGAGACAAATTGCTTGCAGACCAATTTGCCAACGTGAAAAACATAAATTCACAATATTATAGGGATTGGAATTATCTTTTTGGAATTTTTTTTCCTCCTAACTCCATTTGGATCTCCTAGAATCACCTTTGGAAACTCAACAGTTGTTTTGGCCTGTGCATTGCCTAGGCCAGTGAACCCTAATTTTGGTGAAACTACCCTAACTTCTCTGAGTCCTTCAAGAATCTTCCTGAATCACTTCCATGATGTCCCAAGGCATTTAATTAACCTCCACACCCATTTTTGTTTTTATTCTCCACTTCATGGTGGTTTCTTCAGTCCTAGGAAGGCTAGTGATATCCCTTCCAACAATTGCTTGAAGCTTGCAACTTTTAATGAACTCCTAAAATCACCTAGGGGAATGAATGGAATTTCCTAAATCACCTAGGGGATGAGATAAAGTTAATCAAGAGGTCACTTGGACTGATTGGATAGACATGGGGTGTCTTGGAATGGGAGATTGAAAAAACTAACTCATGGGTATAGTTGTCATGCTCGAAATTGTTAATTCCTTTGTTGCACATTTGCATGACAACAATTATTTCTAGCTTGGGGACATGACATGGAATGAGTGAAGTGAATACATGACATGGAGAATCCAAAATCTTAACTTTAGACCATATGATCCATTAACTAGTGCCTTATCCATTAGGACCTACCGAGACATGTACAATTAACAACAGAGAAAGATAACGAAGAAGGAAACATTCACACACACAAAATGACGGAAAGGAAACTCACAAAACACAAAAGGAAGGAAATACATACAACATAAAGGGACAAAAACCTATCAATCACCTATTTTAAAAGGTGGGGATAGCTCACTTTCATTGATGGTATAATTTTAGGTATTGCCCATTACAAGATAATTCCAGCGACGTTTCATATAAATATAAGAGTAGAAAAACATTATCACTACAAACTTCATGAATCTAGAATGGGCCAAGCCATAATGAATCAAAATTTCTATGGCTTCCATTTGGTTCTCTTCTCTTCTCACATAACAGGAAGAGGTCTCGAGCTTTTAAATCTCTTGTTTTGGATTTCTTGTCAAAGATATTCTTTACTTTTAATTGGTCCTCCTTGATACGGTCCACCACTTGGAGTCTATTCTCTTCTAGCTTCTCAAGTAATAGGATCATCTTATAAATGGAATCATTGTACTATCTATCTTCTATTCTCTAGAGAAACTTGAGAGATGACATCTCAACCATGATGGTAATTTTTTCTTCAACTCCATACAACAATTGGAATGGTGACATACCTATTGCCTGCCTAGGGATGATCCTATCCTCCCATAATGCATTATACAACTTCTTGTGCCAATTCCTTTATTTTTCATCCATGAGATTACAGAAAATGGTCATGATTTTCTTGTTTCTTGATTCAGACCTTCCATTTCCTTATGGATAGTAGTTTGATGAATGAGATAAGGAGATTTTGTAGCCATAGAAAAACTCAATCTACTCCCTTGAAGAGTAATGCATAGCATTGTCTTCTACAATCTTTGTGGCACTCTCAAACGTACTATGATATTCTCCTTGATAAAGTTACATATTGTTTTTATGTTGGATTGATTTTCCAGAATGGATTCTATCCATTTTGTGAAGTAGGCTATCGCTGTGAGCACATAGGTGTGTCCCATGCTTGACTGAGGATTCAGTACACCGATGAAATATAGTCCCTACTATTGAAATTTTTCTTCAATAAAAATTGACTTGGGTGGTAATGCAATAATTTGGGGTCTCCCAACTAATTTTTACATGATTCACGGTTGGAAACCCATTATTTAGTTTCTGCAAAGAGGGTGGGCCAATAATACCTTTCTCGGAGGATCTTGTGTGTAGTGACCATCACCGAGAAATGTCAACACCATTATTGGTCCTGGTATGATTTAATTAATTTTTATTGTTGCTCTTTGTCTACAAATTTGAGGAAGCATCCATTAAAACTTAGTCAAATCATCAGTAGTGGTTATAAAGAGAACTTGTGGATTATTTTCAAAACAAGTTAGGAAAGCACAATTATCTTCATTGTAGTTATCCTTGAGTACTAAATCTTCAGCGATCAACCTACACAAGCCATTTCCTTATACTAAATTAGAGGTCTAGATATCCAAATCATACTCTTGAAATTTGGAAACCCAGTTTCCTCTTTTAGCTCTAGGATCTTGTTGTGTCAAGATGGACTTGATTGCACTGTCGGGTACCATTATCACAGTATGAGATTTTAGTATGTAAAATCTAAAATATTTTACAGCCTTGACTATGGTAGAGGCATGTTTCTATAACTAGATATAGTTTAGTTCATGCTTATTCAATGGGTAGATCATGAAAGAAATCGGTGCCTTTGCACCACCATCATTCTTTTGGATTAGAACGATAGAGAATGTGTGTTGTGATGCATAACACTACATGACGATATTTTTTAATCCGAGACATGAGGTTCAAGGATTTGGAAATTGATTTTTGATCTCTTAAAATGATACCCTCCCTTCATTATTCCATTTGAATTTTACCTATGGTTTCATCATGGTGGTGATGTGCTTTGTCAATTCAGCAAACTTAGGAACAAAGCGATGAAGAAATTTCACCTTTCTAAAGAAGGAAATAAATCCTTTCTTTCTTGTGGGTAGAGATAGTTATTGAATGGATCATAATCTCTCAAGATCAATGTATTCTCTATGTTTATTCACAATGTGCCCCAAAAACTTTCCTTTCATGACTAAAAAGTCCACTTTTCGGTTTTAACGATATACCATGTTTTCTACACCTTACAAGTACTTGTTCCAAGTGATGGATATGGTATTACCTCTTTTTTTAAAATACCATGAGATCATCGAGGTATATGATGATGAAATGTTTTAAATCTTTGAATGCCAAATCCATCACCCTTTGAAATGTAGCTCCTACATTGATTAGGCCAAAGGGCATTTTGTCGTACATAAAAGTGCCCCAAGGTGTTGTGAAGGTTGTTTTGTTTTGATCCTCCTCTACCACTTTGATTTGATTGTACCCTAAGAATCCATCAAGAAATAAAAGAATTTTAGATCCAATGACTTCTTGAAAAATGTGGTCCATGATAGGGAGAGGATAATTATCTTTTAGTGATACTTGGTTTAAGTTGTGGAAATCCACACGTATTCTTATTTCACCATTCTTCTTTTGTACTAGCACAATGTTGGCCACCCATGTTGAATGATGGATGGGAAAGAAAATCCTTTCTTTAGAATATTCATTACCTCCTTTTGAAGGTATCAGTAATATTTTTGAATGGCTTGGCATTTTCCTTCAAGGGAATCAAGTGATACATTTCCTTTAGTTTGAAGGATTTGAGTTCATCATAATAGTAGGAAAAAACAACTAGATATTTCTTGAGTAACACAACAAACCTTCTCTTCTCCTTAGGTGAACAACATTTTCAAAATATTGACCATTCTCAACTCTTCTAGGTGCCAATGTTCTCCTTAAAATCAGTTTCGCATCGAGAAGATTGTTTTTCTTTCCCTTGAATGAATCTTTCATGTTTGTCAAAGAGTTCCTCTAGAGAAACTAGGCCTTTATGAATCTTGTTTCCTTTCAATTTGATCACTCCTTCATCAATAACTTCAATTCCTTCTTTCTCTTCTTCGGATCTTTGCTTCTTTGTGTGGATCCTCACTTCCTTCAAAGAATAGATTATTGAATTGTCCCTTTGTTCCAAGAATGCTAGAATTTGGTTATCATGATTGAAAACCTATGAATGATTTACATTATCTAGTACACTACACACGAACACCATTTCACTTGGTCACCTTGTCTTTACCAAAAGAAGGACGAGGTTTTAATAGGAAGATGACACCACAAGAGAATTAGATTTTTCATTCTAATCTCATAGGATATCTTTGATTGAAAATGCATTGAAAGACTAAATGTAATCCCATACTCTATTTCTATAATGACGGAGTCTTAGATTTTTTTCCGATATTATTGTCGAAATTTCTTTACTATCATCTCTACATCACCCTATCATCTCAGATTATTTATTCCCATTTCTTCTACCACTCCCATGTCTAATAGGATAGCTTGACCAGGTTATTCATCTTATCAAATTTTAGCTTGTAGGAAAATGGGTTTACAATTTTCCAGAAGGAGAGTACAACACCACACCTGCTCTTGATGTTGTACTAGAATGACTACCATCAAAATCCATCATCAAAACTTGATCTTCTTCACATTCTCAGAAGAAGTGGAAAGTTCACATTTTTTTTAATGCGAGGAATTAGTTTCCTATCCCACTATCTTGAAAAAGAATGTTCACCTTTGGATCATCAAACTTTCATAGTGTGAACTTCATCTTCCTTACTAGTATCAAATTCTTCATCTCACCTTTCACTGGAATAGTTGTAGATGACCAATCAATTTTTGTTTTTGCACCCAAGTCTCTCTGAAAGCTTCATCTCAGTAGCATGCCAAAGGATGTTGGGATGTCTCGTCACCAAGATGGTTAGAAGCACATATCCGGAAAATTAGCTAATGATACCTATTCATATTTGATTTTTCCTACCAATGGCACTTGTTTGGATTCCATTTAATAGAATATTCCATTTTCCTAGGTCAAGGTGAGGCCTATGGAATTTAAAACTTTGATGGGCATCCCATTATCTGAGGCTATGAAATCTATGATGCAATTATTTAGTTAGAAGCCTTTAATGAGGAGTGACGGAGTAGAAAGGTTCAACATTGTTGTTTTGAATAAACTAAGGGCTAACATGTTTTGAGAAGATGGTGTGGACGGTGTGGGGAGTAATCCTTTGGATTTTTGAAATGAGGTTATAGGATTACCACCATGGACTACATCACTCAACCTATCAAATTGGGCGAATGTGTTTGGAGGTATTCTATTTGTGTTAGTTGGACTTTAGTTTTGATTTCGTGTTCCAAAAAGTCAATTAGGGCTATGGTGGGCAAGGTAGAGGTTACGGGAATGGTAGAATATTTACATGGTTAAAGTTATTCTACTTTGGGGGTTGATTTTTCCTTCACGGGTAACGTAACTATCTTGGGAGGAGGTGAGGATGTAGGTTTTGAAAGGAATGATAACCAGATCATACCAAGCTAAGAAAACAGATGCTAATCAAACACCACAATCAATAAGATGAAAGCAATTCACCAGAATAGCTTTACATACAACCTTTGCAAATAAATGAGAAAACATATCATATATTATTATGGAACTCAATGAAATACAATGAGAATGGGCCTTTCTTATATAGGCAAGGAATAACAATATAAGAACCAGTCAAGGTCATAGATCAAGCCATAAATCATGAAAAGAACTAGTCGAGTCCATAGATTTATGAGAGAACTATACATCAAGGATCTAGTCAATACCATAGATCAAGGAAATAACTATACCTAACAACTAGATAATATCTACTAATATCTAAATGAGATAAAAGAAATATCCACACACATAAGTGGGTGAGGATAAATACAATAAAGGTAAATAAAGTACATAGGTGAACATGATCTAAGGTAAATACCTACTCTAACACCCCCTCAAGTGAAGCTAGGGGCAAAAATAGAATTTTTATGTCCATAGTATGAGTCTCAACAACTAGGCACGATAAGGTACTCATGTACAATAACTGGGAAAAAGGGACACCGCAAGGTACCCAAAACTAGTAACAACAAAGTAAACAGAGTAAAAACTCTGCTCTAAGGCATCCCAAGAAGCTCGGATCAACAAACTCATACAATGATGAAGAAGTTTGGTGTGCACTGTGGTTTGAATCCACTACTCGATCACAAAACTCAAAAACAACTAACACTGGGTTTCACCATAATAGCTCCATACAAAGAGACTATCAACGAAGTGATGTCGAAAGTGCAAAAAAAACAAAAATAATAATTTGATCAACTGCTGCAAATAGGTGTGCCACGATCCAAGAAAAAAAACCAAAGCAACAAGGTAAGGACACAAAATCCAGAGTGTCACGATTCAAGAAAAGCCAAGGTAACAAGGCAAGGACACAAAACTTGAAGAAGCGGGATCAGCACCACACCCTCCCATACTGTTGAATGGGTGGAGTGGCACTACAAATCTGTATGAGTTTTCAAAACAACTACTCAAACACTGACAAACTAACACTATAATACACCAAAATAGAACCCCCATATGAGATATTGCCAACATGCCAAAAGTGTCGAAAATATAGATACAAAATCTCTCAACAAACAAGAGAGATACACTACACCTGCTAAATAAAAATGCTCAAAACAAGAAGCATCACAATGCATAAGGTATAAAAAGTGGAGCAAGAGGCTGAATGGTGGAGGAGCCACACCTATAGAGTCCTCTCAATGAATGCCTATGTCACCACCATGAGTGATTAGATATCCACCCCAAATCAACACGGATGGATGAAGAAGATGCCTGCATATGACTTGGTGTAAAATGCACAATGGGTGCATGCAAAAGAACATCAGAATGTGTGTCAAGTTGATCATGTCTGATAACTGAAATCTCAAGTTTCTCAAGCTTGAGTGAAGGTGCAGAACTCATGTGTTTCTCATGATCCTCAGAAAGAGTTGAGCAAACAAAAAAAGAGATCTGTCAATGTGTGATCCCAATGAAGTATCTACTTGAAAACCAATGTCATGACGAGAATTCCACTTAACATGTGGAATAGAGGAAACAATACCCTATGAATGTCTACCAATGACTCCACTAGTGAGACCCATAGAATGGAGCATGTGAGAACTGAATGTAGTGGTATGCTTCTCAAAAAAGCCATGATAGCTGAGTAGAAATAGGATACACAACATGTGGTACTGTAATAGGCACAAATGTGGAAGAGCATGTAGTAACAAGCCTCATAGGTTTAGAAGCATCAAGAGCAGGAACAAGCTCAAAGACTAACATATCAATGTCAGTGGGTTCAGGAGAAATAGATGTAAGTGGACTAGGAGCATGGATATGGCTGTCCACAAAATCATGATGATGTTGTAGGCTAGCAAGTTGTTGCTACAGGGAGTGGATTATTGTATCCTTATCATGAATGAGTGATTGTAGAAGAAAATTTTTCTTCTTGAGTGATCTATTTTCTTCCACAAATTTTACAATATATTCTTGAAGTCCACACACTTTAGAGAAAATCATATCATTCTCAGAATCCATGATAGATACAAAATGTAACTCCCAGAAGTTTAGGACGTCTGAATCATCCGAAATTGCATCCACAATTGATTACAACACTTCTCCATATTTGGCACTTTATAATTATAGTGAAAGTCTCAAAATAAATATTTCTAATGGAAAAAACATGGAAAAATAAGCACTTTTGCAAAAAAATGGCACTCAAAACTGAGTTACCGATCAAAAGTTACAAAATTTTTAATATTTTGCTCTGTTATTTATTTTAGTTGCCACTAAAACAAAATAAATTGTTGTTTCCTTCATAACACAAATAAAATTAAAGGGGCCTAAAGCTAAGCACCTACTAGTAGGAATCACAAGCTTTAAGTCCTCATATGACCATACCATATGTCCAAAGGCTAAGGATTTTAATTGCACTTCCCTATGCAGATCTTGAGAAATGCAATAGACCCAAAAAATAATCCCGCATTTTATTTTCTAGTGGGCATGAATCCCGAGGCAAACTAGTGTTCTTCTCTGCAACAACAAAAAAACCAAAAAACCGATTGACAAAAAAATGGCAAATTTTACAATCGACCCTAGGGTTTTTACGCCTTCTGGATTCAATGGAATCCTCTATTTTGCATAAAACCACACATAGAAACAAAATACAACCAAATCCAAAATATATGAATATATAAAGAATTTATTTTCAAAATAAAACTTACTAGATGGATGTTAACAACAATCTCCTACTTTGATACCATGATAGGAATGATAACCAGATCACACCAAGCCAAGAACACAGATGCTAATCAAACACCAGAATCAATAAGATGAAAGTAATTTTCTAGAATAGCTTTACATAAAACCTTTGCAAACAAATGAGCAACAATATCATATATTATTATGGAACTCAATGAAATACAATGAGAATGGGCCTTACTTATATAGGCAAGGAATAACAATCTAAGAACCAGCCAAGGTTGTAGATCAAAAGCCATAAATCATCGAAAGATTTAGTCATCAAATAAATAGTCAAGTCCATAGATTTATGAGAGAACTAGACATCAAGGATCTAGTCAATACCATATATCTAGGAAAGAATGAGTCAATACCATAGATCAAGCAAATAACTATACCTAACAACTAGATAATATCTCCTAATATCTAAATAAGATTAAAGAAATATCCACACACATAAGTGGGTGAGGATGAATACAATAAAGGTAAATAAAGTACCTAGGTGAACATGAGCTAAGGTAAAGACCTACTCTAACAAGTTTTGATGGAAGCTTAGATGTTTTTATAGAGAAAACCTTTGAAGGAGAATTATTTTTAGTAATTTTTGAGTTGGGAGAAGGAATGGATCACTTACTTGGTATGGAATAATGATCCTTGCTAATTGGTGGATTTGATTTTTCTTTAGCTGAGTCCATTGAAGGTGGTTGTGGTGATCCTCTGCTAATGATTTTATTTTTTAGAACCTCCGAGAAGAATATTCTTTCTTATTAATTTCCTTCACCACAACCTTTGAGGATGGAGCACCTTTCTTAGACTATGCACGAGTGAAAACTTCACATGAGAAACTTAGAGAATCATCATCATCTTCATCATCAACGTACTCAATTAGGCCATTATATGTATCACCATAAAATTCCTCAACCTCAAGATAGTTGTCATCGTTACCCGCATTTTATTCTTCAGGTTCTTCAATTTCCACTTCCTCCTCTGGGTTCTTGATGTCACAAGCAACATTAACTAGTGTTGCTTGAGTGCTGAAACCATTGAATAGGTAGAAAAATCCTTGGTCTATTGGTAGGATTTTTCTTCCTTGGAAGTGTTCTGCATTGTGATATAGGACAATTGTTTCTTTAAGGAAATCAAGTCACTTTCTTTTTTTGGAACATTAGGTCTATGGTGACCGAGGATGAATTCTAGCCTTTTTGTTTTTCATTTGCGTCTTTCACTTTACTGAATGATATTAGATCATCATTAGTTTCTATCATGTAGTTCCGAGCTTCCCTCAATGTTCTTGGTTGGGTTTTTATAAGGAAGAAACCTACTTCTTATGGCAAGGAATTGATGAAGAATATCTTCAAATTATTTTCAGAGTCACCACATTTTCAGGGATTCTTCTCATCACTCTGTTGTATCTTGCTATGAAGTCTCTCATTGATTGGGATGTTTCTTTCTTCATTTAAATCAATTGGACCAAGAAATATTGATAGACTTTCATTGTCTTGAACCTATGTTCAAATGCACTTCTTATATCTTCTCAGCAAGTGACAGACCTTGGGGGTAGTATGTAGAACCAATCGGAAGCTTTTTCTTTAAGTGACTCCATAAAGAGATGGATTGAGACATCTTATTGCTCAATGCCCAATACATAAAAAGTGGTGATAAATGTTGTTACATGTTCTTTAGGGAGTTGATAATTATTCCCTCCGAATTTTGGAAAGTTTTTTCTTGAGCCTTTTTTAGCTTGTGAAGTTGTTGAGAAAGGCGAGTGGGCTTGTTTCCTCTGCATGGTACATTAGGCCTATATTCCTCAAGATCATGATTCACAATTTTCATTTTGGATTCTATCTTCCAACTTCTCTAAGGTTACAACTTTTGTTTCTACTCTTTCATCTACTTTGGCTTGAGATCTTTAAATTTCTTCAATTTGAGATCATATTTTGGCTTCTACTCTTGCTTCTCTTTCTCTAGCTTATTCTACGGTCTCTACATCAATGAAATCTTTAAGATTCTTGGATATGTATGGGAACTCAACATCCAATGGATTGATAATGCTCAAACTCCCAATGTGACCAGTTATGTGACAAAAAGGAGACCTCTGAATTTGGAGCAACTCTTGTCTTCTTTGAAGTTCTTCAAAAGTAGGATTGGTTTGTCGTCATCTTTTTTTCAGTGAATCTTCTATCTGCCAACTTGGAAATCTATGCTCTTCTTTGTGGTGTAATAATTTTTCTTTTCCTTTCTAATTCAACAATGTGTTCTTCTTCAAGGTCAAGTATTCTTGTAGCGATGAAATAATGGTTGAAACTTTCTGTTATGCCAAATAGCCTCTCGCAAATATGAAGCAATATCCTCTTGAATGTGGAAGAGAAATTAAATTATTTCAAAAGAAGTATTTCCCAGAATAGAATTAATTTGTAGACTTGAGGCTCATATAGCTATTTTAATTCCAAAAAAATCTTCTTTTTGAATTTTCTTTTTTTTTTTTGTATTTTTATGACCTTCTACGGTCATATTAAAGTGCAGATGTTTCTAAATCTATTCCACAATCGGTGAAAAAAATAGTTGTTGATGATAGTTTTCAAGGAAAAATTGATGGTTATATTCCCACCAATCTGGGAGTCTAAGTCCTTGTACTTAACTAGTGCATCTTCTATATGTGCATGCACGAGTAAAAAGTGATTTTTATGTCTGTGACCATTTAGTTGGGAATCAAATAGAAGCACTCCACCGACCATGTGGAAAAATCTTGCAGATATTAGCAAGAGAGAGGAAGTTACTAGGAAATTTGGAAAGGGAGTGAGAAAGTTAGAAAAGAGAAACTAATACTGCAAGTGGAGAATTAGATGCTTACACACACTAGCTATAAATTTCATTACACGCACTTGAATTTAGAATAAAACAAATATATGTAACAACAACAAGACCAAATAGCATTTATTGAGAACAAAGTACCACTAAACTCCTCAGTCAAAAAATGCTTAAATTCCTTCTTCCTTTATTGAAGCACAAGCAAAAATTGTACATAATATAGAAATAGAAGAAATTTTTGAGTAGGGAAAATGGAAGAAATTTTCTATCTCTTTTCTCTCTTAACAAGGATATGTCTCTCATGAATTCACAAATAACAGCTCCAATATCTAAGAATTCTAGGAAGTTTTCTAATAAGAAGCTCAAATGAAGAGTTTGTTACAATCTATAGTAGAGAAGAAAACTCTTCATCTTCCCTGATGACTTTTCAAATACTTTAATTTGACTTTAGACTGTTCATATTCCACTTAAATATTTAAGTCCCTTTTATAAAATCAAGGTGACTTAAAGTTTACATTATGTTTCTAAAGTCACTTAAAGTTATATTAAAAAGTGCAAACCTCAACACAAAAATATAACATTGATGAGAGAGAGTGTTGGGTGAGAAGAGAAGAGAGAGAGAAAGAAGAGGAAGAAGAAGAAGAGAGAAAGAAGAAGAATTATGAAAAGAATGGGCCTCTCTGCTATGGATTTAATATTTCTTCTTGACTGGTTTCCACTTTACACTCTTGAGATGTCCTCTATTCCTCTAAGCTCTTTGTTGAAACAAGGTACTGCAGGTTCCACTTTGTCAACATGAGGAATGAGAATGTGGCCCAAGGTTTCTATCCATCCATCAACCACACCGTTGATGTCTTTGCATTTCTGAACCATGATGAATGTTTCTCTATGATATGTGCAATAGAGGCCCTAATCTCTAAGAGGAATTAAAGGGTATCCTTAGTAAGGGATGATGGATTTCCTACCTATTTCTTGACGTATTATTAAAATGTACTAGGCAACTCATCGAAGATGTATCCTCACCCACCGCAAGTACTCCAAGTTTTTGAGTTTTCTGATTTACACTATCCTACAATGTAAAAATCATATGTCCGATGATCATATTACAGTTGGTTTCTCGATATATAATGTAAAACTCATTCAACACAGTTTTTGGTCTAAGGGTAACTGGAAGCAATATAGTCCTAATGGACGTTGCCTTGAGGCTATCATAGCCTCTCAATTTATTTCATGTTGAATAAAAATTTATTTCTCCATATCCTAGCTTTTGAATAAATGAGAAAGGGAATATGTCGATGACATCCCCATTGTCTATCATCACACACTTAACATAGTTGTAGATCCAAACCTAGAGGTATAACATAGGATCACATCTATTTTTAAACTATCGATTAGCATATTGCTAATGTCGAATATAAAACCAACATATCTATCAAGATGCCCTAAAGGATAAACATCAAAGTCTATTTGATTAACTTGGGCCTCTCACGAGAGGGGTAACAGGAAATATATGCCCAAGGCCTAATGCTTATAGCCAAGACTATTGATGCGCATGTGAGTTATTCAAAAAAATCCAAAAAGGAAATGTGAGATAAGGTCTTGGTCAAATCTATAATGAGATCATAGTCCCCAATTGGTTTTGTATCCATCGGTGTATCATAAAACATATAAAAATATATTAGAAGAGGGTGTGAAGAGTATTCTTGGGTATGGTTCATTTCGTTAACTTGGGGTTCGGTTTCTAGCTCCACTAAACCCACAATATTTGTTTGATTCTGACCATCTAAAGGGGAATGACAAGAGGGTTTGTTGATGTAGATCCCTCATGATCATTTTTATCAATAGGTGTCCCCTTTTTAGCTCCATGAGGATTGAGCTTTCCATTCTCAAGGGAATTGGAAGGGGATCTCTATAAATCCCAAGGGTATAATTCTAAGGGGAAACGGGTCCCATGTGAATGTTTTACATCGGTGAAATAGGATTAGCCAAAAACATCTTAATAAAGAGTTTTCTTTGGTCTTTTGAAAGTCTTTTTATAAACTTATTACAATCATGACACGTACGAGCGTCAATTCCTCTAACCCTATATAAATTGAAATATAAATAAGGATCATAGTTAAGAGGTATTTAATTCTAATTTTATGGTAGTCCATAGTTTCTATTATTGTATTGTTGTTGGTTGTTAAAGTTGAAGGTCAGGGACCTTTGGGCTTGTTTCAAATATTGATTCGAGATATATGCTTAGGTATTGAATCGTACATTAGGCCTGAACTTGCTAAGGTAGGGGAGGAGTATAACTAAATTCCATTGCATTAATAGGAGTGATTATTTTACTCCTTTGATTATTGGTATTTACATTATTATTACAGTTATTCATATTTTTAGTGCTGAAAAGATTTGGTTTCTTGGATTGGTTGGTTACACCATCTGTCATAGCACCACTTTTCTTATTGAGGACTTTGGGTACTTGTTTATTATTTTCTTAACTATTTGGGTAGTTTGAATTAACCTGAGAGGGTTTGACCCGATTATCCCATTTGAGCCATACATTTTTCAACAAATACCAATTGCCACTTCGTCAATACAGAGAACCCTCCAAGACATCTTTGTAGCTTCTAAGTGGAAAATTTTGAACCTCTTCATTGGTTTCTTGGTTGAGAGAATGAAGTAACAAGTAAAAAAACTCTATTGGGTCCATGTTTGAATCACTAGCCGAGGAGTAGAGGACTTTCCACCATCTCTAAATGAAATGAGCGGCATTCATTATGATCTTACTTGATATGAAGGAATTATCTAATTCTTGTTTGCAAGAGTTTGTTCATATAAAAAAACTTTATAAAATTGGAAAAATTTATTTGAATGAATGAATTAAGGCTTATGGTATCCTGTAATTCCATTCTAGAGAAATCCTCTCAAGGATCTTGGGGAATATTTTACCTACAACTTTGTCCCATGGGAGTATCTCTCTAACAGAAGTTGTGTATGCTTTGATATGCACATTTGGGTCCCCTCCCATTTTAGCTTTGATAAGTCGGGAAGCGGTCAGCCTGAAAGCCTTATCTTGATCAACTGTTATGTTTAACACTTAAAGTTGTGCAACAATGTAAGGTGCAAGTGCTGATGATCTAAATACCAGTGCACGTAAACCACTGTTGATATTTAATTGTTCAATAGGCCCATTGGGTTATGGGATCTGGGATCAAAACCATGAACTCATGGAGGTTATGGTCTTTGTATGGTCATATGCGTAATCAAGCCCTATTGCTAGGAGCAGTCCAATAATCATAGGCTTGATCAACTGCAATGTTTAATGTGTTTAATTGTTCTATCTTCTCATAATACCTAATAGGTGTGCATAAAACTAACAAGTGTAAACTTGTATCAATTTCATTTAACAACTCAAACTCGTTGGGTTGTGGGACCAATGGATCACAACTGAATGTTTTCTCTTGTTGTGGACCTTTGATGGTCATGCGAGAATGAATTGAATTGATTTTGATAAAGAAAACTAACTATCAAAGGAAATTTAAACTATGTTTTTGGTATTTTCACAGTATATCTGAACAAAACAATGGAAGAAAACTAATCTAGCAAAAGTAAATATTTTTGATCTTTTATGGGATTTTAAACAATGCTTCTAATCTAATAAATGAAATTAAATACAAGTAATCAACTGGTTGTAGTTAATTACTTGTGTAAGTATGTGAATCTAGATCTAAAACAACTAAACTAATTTAATCAAAACCCTTTAAACCCTACCTCAGAGGTAGAGAACAAATCATAACTCTAGAAGAGCTATTGTTCCCCATAACTTCCCCGATAATGTCAAAGAGCAAGCTTTCTAATGATTTTCTCTATTTGTAATTGCTTGATTAACTGAAATGAACAATTTTTTTACTCTATTTGATATGTATTTGAAATGAATAACTCAGAATTGATAACTTCAACAAATGAAGAAAAAACAAATAATTCTAACCTGGATAAACAAGATCTTTGGAAAATATTTTTGTATTCGTACTTCTCCCCTCAGTTGATCCTTTATTTCTCTATGTGTCCATATGATTCCAAGGAATTGAGAATGTAAATGCTGCAAAGAGTAGGAGAAACCGCTTGAGCAATGACAACTTGAAGGTAGTCTGGTTGTAATACAGGTGGAAGAGAGATAGAACAAGTGAATAGAGCTTGGCTATGCAATTTCTAGTAGGATTGTGGCATCAATACTATGTAAGATACACAAAATTATCAATCCCTTTGCTCAAATACAAGCATTAAATATATAGGAATTGGTTAGGACATTCCTTCATGCACAAGGAAGCCTTCGAGTTTGAAAGCATTGGGTGAAAAGGTAGTTCAAAGTAATAAAATCCATTTAAAAATAGAAGAGGGAAGAAATACCATGCAATCAAG
Organism: Taxus wallichiana var. yunnanensis; assembly: GCA_018340775.1. Lineage (NCBI taxonomy): Eukaryota > Viridiplantae > Streptophyta > Pinopsida > Cupressales > Taxaceae > Taxus > Taxus wallichiana. The sequence continues at coordinate 457,768,921 of CM031235.1, read as the reverse complement.
ACTATTTTTAGGCAATTTGGTTCACAAACGCAGCCTAGAAGTCAATTTAAGTGAAAACACCCATATTAAAATCACACATAAAAAGTTCCTAAAAATTCATGGAGGACCGTTGCCTTGGATATCGTGGAAGTCATGGGAATGCCGTGCTACCTAGGTGGCATTTTTAGAACCGCTGCCCGGCAGGGGTGGCGATCTTAACATTAAAGTCCAAAATGTGCACAAAAAGAGTGGGAAGCTAGAAGAATGCGTGGAAAATCTAAGGATGTCTAGGATACAAGTATACACTACAAATGGGTTTCAGAACTGGAACACCTTCTAAAAGGACATGAATCATCATTGGGGACTTCTATAACCATTTTCTGAAAATATATCACATGTAATTTTGGGTGCATACATATTGGCCCCTCGGAGAACCGTATTAGCCAAGAAAAGGCATAAAATGTAGAGTCTGAGTATGGAATTCATGAAATAGTATAGTTAGAAGCTATACCTAACATGCTTGTTTGGTGGAATGTCACCATCCAAACTCCTGCTACATGCAAAATGAAAAAGAAGACTTGAATGCAAATAGATGAAATATTGATAAATAAATACTAAATTAAAATAACAAGAGGACTTACCATTTGTGTGGGGATATAGAAATATACTGCGCCAATGCTTCAAACTTGTGAACATACGCACTCAAAATGAAGTTATAACAACACACACACATACATACATACATACATACATACATACATACATACATACATACATACATACATACATACATACATACATACATACATACATACATACATACATACATACATATATATATATATATATATATATATATATATATATATATATATATATATATAAAACTCATTTTCCAATTCATTTGTACATATTGATTTGGTGATTTTTGAGCTCTAGGCCTATGGTGACCATTTTTATCGAAAGAATAGTCAAAATGTTAGTTCTGGGATTGTGATTATGCCTCCATAAGAAGGAGATCACCAGCATGGTCTTAGGTTAGTTTTCCTCACTTGTGTGTTTTTAAACCTAAAATGTAAAAATTATAAAATATTTTCCTAGGGGGGATCAATTTTGATATTTCTTATTTAAAATGAGTCTCTAGGGGTAGCACCTACAGGGTAGTATTTTATTTCGTTCAAAATGGTCTATTTTACATTTTTGAGCATTCTTAGGGTAACAAATCTGTATGAGGAATCATTTCAAGATTGTTGCCCTGCCAGGATGGTGGTCTTCAAATTACCACCTGCACCGAGAAGCGATTAAAAGTAATGACCAAAAATCATGCTAACTTAATTTTTTTCAGATTTTTAATGTTTTGTTTTATTTTTGATGAGATTTCTTCTTAAAACATGTCACAAACTTGATCTTTTTCTATGTTTTTGTGGATCCAAAAGAAGGAAGAGTACATCTATTGGAGTTGTGAGAAGGAGTGTGACTAGCTCCCAGTGATATTGGATTAGTTAACTTAAGATGAGATTGATACTCTTCAAAGAGCATGCATATGAAGGATTACATAGGTGCCCCATGTTACTCCTTCCAGTCACATACTATGTGACATGTTCTCTTATTGGGATGTAGATTGGAATACCTTATCGTTGTCGGTGTTGGGGGTGAATGGATGATCACTCTAGAGGATGTGAACCATATTCTTTGGGTTCCAATACTAGGAAGATAGTTTAATTTAGAGACAACATGATCTAGAGCCATGATGAATCTATGGGCCACTTATATGGGGGATGTTATGGTTTCCTTTGGTTTAAAGAAGGGGATGAAGGTCTAATCCATTTCTAACACTCCCATCTCTACTATCCACAAGGTGATCATGAGTATCTTAGACTCACAGCTTGATCAAGGATAAGGGAGGTGATACACTACTTTACTGTTGGGTTCCCATCATCATGGAGATTGAGGCATATGGTCGTATATATACCGGGAACAAATATACTTGGCAATTATTTCACCTGATTCTTAGACATTTCTTTGAAAGTGAAAAAATAGATAGTGTAATGGGAGTAGGAGGAATACCTGTTGAAATGTTGGCTAATAGGTTGTTGCACACATGTTGACTCCTTGATCCACAATTGATCGTGAGAGATTCCTTTTGGCTAGGAGGAACTACCTGAAATGGAACACAAGACCACCAAATAAAAGTTAAACAATATGTGTAGTGAACTACCTAGCGTGTGCTAGATCCGGGAAGTGTGATACTTCCTAGATGGTTGTCAATCCATTGTTTAAAACAATTTAATGCTAGTAATAAAGTAAATCCTATTGTAATTAAAATGATTTAGGTATCTCATTTAAAACACAATAAGAAATATATAATCTAACAGGCTAGGTTAAAATAAGATCTAAAGGTCAAGTAATGGTTTACGGTCTCTGCAAGTCTGACAAAGGTCTTAGGCAGGTCACAGGTGATTAAGGGTGATGTGGGGATAGGTGGGTAGGTCATCACTATGGGATGTATTGGTAAATACAGAGACCAATGCCGGTTAAGGGTGACTGACGCCGGTTGGGGAGAACCGGTGCTAGTTACTGTGGAAAATTGGGAATGCCACAAAATGACCTTTGGATCTCCCTTATGATTGCACAAAGGACTAGGCTGGTCGGGGTGAGGTATTAAGTCATTTGGATGGGATTTGGCAAGGTTTGAATGGGGATGTGGAGGGTGAGTATTAAAGGAGGTCAATGGGTGGCTAGGAGAACAAAGGATAAAAACACAAAGATGAAATAAGTGAGCCAAAGAAGTAAAACATTCTACTTACTTGGAATCTAGCTTTGTAGACATCTGTGAGTGAGGGATGAAGGTGTTGATAGGAGGTTGAACACTGTGGAGGATCACCAAACGTTGGAGAGTTTCTACATGTGCACTCCTTTTTACTTGGTTGGATCAAATCTATGATAGGTGGTTACTTTGGATGAATGCAGGATGTTTGTCCAAGAGAAAATGCTTGATCTCCTTCCTTGTATGCGTGTTCTTGCGGAAACTTGTTCTCAAAAGATGTGTTATCTCTCGGAATCTCCCAACCTTGTTCAAACCTCCAAAATAAGGTTTTTTTGGGAATTAAAAGGTGACCGACAGTGGTTCCAGCTTATCAGGTGGCGGTTAAGTGTAACTGGTGTCGGTTAGGGTGGGATTTCCTAGGTTTACTAAACTAGGAAGATCCCCTTGATTTTTGGGATCTCATGTCGTTAACTCACGGATTAGAATGGAAGCTTCCTTTAAGCATGTGAGAATGTGGTTAGAGGGAATGTAGGCATTGATTTTTAGGGTTTGGGTAAGTCTTAGTTAGTTATGGCAACTTACTAAGAATAGGTCTTAGGGTGAGGTGGCTTGATGAGGTGTCTAGGTGAGGTGGATATGTGGGCATTATCTAAATTAGGATATTTAAATAATAAATATGGTGAGGATAATGAATTAATTTAATTAAATTAATTAAATTAATATTATAGTGAGGTGAAGGGGCCAATGATAGGTGAATGTGATGAAGGTGTTTATTTAACGATGGACCAAAGGGGAGTGTGACCTAATTTTGGTGTCTACATTTTGCCCCTTTTTGTTGCGTAACTTGTATTGGTAAGTGACACTAACAAAAATAAGATGTGGTTGCCCCATGTGTGGGTGAAGGTGATCCCCCTCAAACTAGGGATTGAGAAAGAAGGCGTAATCGGTGAGTGGTTTGATAAAAGGTAAATGTGATGAAAAGGAAGGTGGGTAATAGGGGAAAAAGGAGAAAGGTCTACTCAGGTAGTAATCTAGGTAATGGGTTAGGGTCAAAGGTAGTAATAGTCAAACGCATGCACACATATAAACTACAACACACTACCAAGCTAAAGAGTAGGTAAACTCTACATTGTCTAAGGTCGATAGGTTTATCCAAACAAGGTTAAAGTGATTCTCGTATCCAAGGTATAGGTTATGGTCAAGAAACACATTGCAGGTCAAGTGAGGGAATGTTTAGGTATGTTTTGGTACACCAAAGGCAGGGTCAGGATAAATAGTCATGGCAAGAGGCAAGGTAAGGTCATTAGGTCAATCAACACAGTAAATAGTGCCACAAGGTATAGTGAACACATGGGGTCAAAGGTCACTAGCGATGTTTCAGTCCAAGTATCTAGGTCACGGCATGGGTAGGGCCGAGGTATGGGTAAAATAATGAGTCCCCAAAGGAGGATGAGATTAGGCAGTAAATGATGAGGTCAGGAGGGTGAGGTAAATGGTTTGGGTAAAGGTGGGGTGGGGTAAATGATCAAGGTAAGGGTTAGGTGTGGAAAAAGGAGTGATGGGCAGGGTAATAGGGTAAAATTTAGGGCAATGTGCAAGAGAGGGAATGCAATGTCGGTCAAGGGTAACCGACATCGGTAGAGTGTAACCAACCATAGTAAAGTAGGCATGTGACCGATGCCGATGGAGGTATAACTGGCATCGGTTACGTCGGGTTTGTTATAAAAACAAAAATCCATGTTTTTTGTTATTCATTTATCTTCTAGCGAATTGAGAAAATGACACAAAAGAGAGAGAAAAGGAAAAAAGTGTCTAGATAGAATGGACGGTTGAGTTGGTGATTTGAAAGGTCGGTGATTGGTTGGTGAGCGGAAATTCCATAGGATTGGTGGGTGTGATTTGATTGGGTGGAGCGTTAGGGTAGTGATTTGGTGATGGCAGAGGCTAGAGAGGGATTGGGCGGGCCACCGGTGCAATGGCTAGATGTGCCACCATGACGATGGCAGCATGATGAGGTAAGCATCCAAATCTTGTAGTGTTTTGTTAGGTAGATTAGGTGGTTTGGCCAATTAGGTGTTTGGTTTTTGTTTTGGGCCAGGGAAAATAAAATATGAAAAATGGGAGGGTAAATTGGGTAAAAGAGGAGCGGGGAGAGAGATAAGTGGGAGAAGAGGGGAGGGGATGAGGTGTAGGGGGATGTAGGTGATTTTAGGTGGGTAGAAGTGTCAGGGTAGTAAATTTTTTGAGAAGGGAGGGTTTGGGGTTGCGGGTTTTCACCACGATAGTGACCGGCATCGGTAGGGCTAAACCGGTATCGGTCATGAAATAGGTTACGATGTCGATTTATGGGTGTCCGAGGTTAGTTAGAGATAACCGTAAGCCGTTGAGATTTGGAGAGCAAGGGGCCAAAAGTGCCATAGGTTGGGTGGTTGAGATGGGTAGGGGTAAAATAGGGTGTGGGAAAATGATAGGGGGTAAGTATGGGTATGATAAATGTAGATTAATTTGTTGTTTATATTAGATGTAGGGGAGAGATCAGCTACGCATGTAGGATAAGGTTCCACCCTTGCTTGTGATGGTTCATGGTGCAGTGACCCCTGGAGGAGCTGCAGCATGTGGAGGAGGTGGGCCTGAGTGGGGTCCAACGTTACGACATGTAGTCCGAAAGCCTAGTCGATGGTAACGCTCATCGATAGATGGGATTTTGTCACCAACACGTTTCACCTCTTGACGACAGGTGAGATGACAGTCACCCTAGATGACATATTCGGGATTCTACACTACCGATATTAGGTACATAGGTCTATTTGATCTCCTCCGAGGCCTCGAGAGAGCCGATGCTAACGGTTTTGGAGAGGGGATGGCCCAGCTAACATTCTATACTACCAAAGATTCACTATGGAGAGATATACCTATCTCATCCAGAGGAGATGAGGCTAGTAGTTCTATTGATGGAGGCATTGTGATGCTTTGCACTACCAGATGCAAAGGGTGGGTGTTTTCGTTGATCATTGATGGGGTACACCATGGCATGATGATAGAGAAGACCCGCTTTTCCTAGGTGCTAACATTCTTAGTACAACTATATAGAGAGTTGTGGGCGTACGGGCATTTGTGCAGGTTCATCTTATGATGTACCTTTCTACTTCACTATTGGGCATATGAGCAAATTATATGTGTGTGTCCAGTGGGTATGGCTTGGGCTGATGCCTTTCTGCCAGGCTATGTACGATTGGGGTATAGGCGATGGGTTCCTATTATTGGAGAGCAGAGATCAGACAGGCCTACACATGATGTGGCCTATTTCTTACATTTTTTAGAGGGTCTTTCCAGAGTGGACATCATTTTGAGGCCATATGTGGGCTTCCCATCATACAAGCTTATGCGTGATAAGCTAGCTAAGCTCCAGCTATTGAGATGGATACAGGGTCATCGTGTCGGGAGCACAAGATGATCCCGGTTGATAGAGTTAGGCAGTAGTTTGGGTTGTTATAGGACATACCTCCGCCCTTCCCGTAGTACAGGAGAGACAACATGGAGAGGCCCTTACCTCTACCATAGTTTACAATGCCCACATGGTAGGAGGAGCAGGTAGTGGACTGGCGGATTGATGATGCCAGTCACAAATAGATATAGACAGTGGTGGGAGGCTCATTTACGAGTAGTACCACCCAAGCCAGGGCAGCTGGATCTAGCCACCATCACGGTGCAGAGGGATGCCCTATAGGGGTAGGTGGCAACTCTGATTACCCAGTTGGGTATGGTGTAAACACAACTTGCTAGCTTAGAGGCGAGAGGTAACGAGTTACACAGTATAGGTGGCCATTCTTCGAGCCCGAGATGGTCGGGGTGGGAATGGAGATGGAGATGGGGATGATGGTCAGGTGGCTGCCCTATAGGCATAGGTGATAGGGTTATAAGGCCAGCTAGCCACAACATAGGCACGTGATTGGCCCAGATACATGTATAGGGGTAGGGTCTAATGGCACCACCACAGGCACCGCTAGTTCACAGGAAGGGTTGGGATAGAGTCCCGTAGGACAGGTACAGGGGCCAAGGCCTATGGGGCTACCACAAACCATGCCTATATCTAGGTTATGGGATGCCCTTGGTGAGGCCAGATACTACCAGATCGGATGATGGCGGCTGGGATAGAATTTCTATCCTATAGAGATTACAGAGGCACAACAAGCCTCAAGTGAGAGGCTGAGATCTCACACTCACAATGTAGAGAGTACGGGGGCCATCGGCTCCTAGACAAGATCGGGAGAGGCAACCAAATTCACGAGACCATCTCTAGGTGATGCACTAGTAGGGACCTAGCCACCACCCATAATGGGTGGGGAGATGTTAGAAGTCACCGAGGCGGGGCCGAGGAAGGAGAGGGTACAAGTGACATAGATATGGAGGATGTGTACCAAGATTCCTAATATATGGTGCCCGATTTTGATGTATTATAGTCATTTTTGATATATACTTGGCTTGTGTGCTTTGAAGAGAAAGAGGGTGTACGATATTTTTGTATATTTTGAGCTTATATTGGCTTGCGTGCGAAGAGATTTTGTATTATTTTATTATTTTATTGTATATGAGACTAGCCTACATGCTTTGATGACATTTTGTATTAGGTATTGGCCTCTATGCCAATAATTTTTTTGAGATAGAAATGATGGGATATCCATGTATATTTTATTGAGACACATATTTATGTATATGATTAGATTGATGATATTCTTGGTTTGATGGTGTTTTATGAGACTTTCAATTTTTGTTGTGATATGGATGAAAACTAGGCGAGTTAGGCATGATGGAGTCAAGTTGGTTTTAGGCATGCATAGAGTCAAGTTTGGTTAGGCATGGATTGAGTCAAGTCATAGGCATGGTTGAGTCAGCTCATAGGCATGGTTGAGTCAAGTTGGTTTAGGCATGGTTGAGTCAGGTCATAGGCATGGTTGAGTCAAGTTGGTTTAGGCATGGTTGAGTCAGGTTGGTTTAGGCATGGTTGTGTTTAAATTAGTTGAAGTTGTGATTCATTAATTTGTACAATGAATGATGATATGGGTCATGGTGAAGATGTTTTATAATATATGTATGATGATAATAGAGAAAATGGAAGTCATAATAAATGAATGTTGTGATGATGATAAAAATGTTAAACAACTTGTTGTTTGTTTGGTTTAATTTCCAATTTTGTGATATAAAAAGGAAACTACGTAGGGGAAAAATGTGATTTAAGAAGATGAAAGATGAATTGGTTAGGGTAGAGAGTGGCCAAGCTAACCTCCAAGGGCCCCATGCCCTTGGAGTGCTGCCTACATAGTCCTAGCGAAAAGGGACCTCAGGCCAATGTAGTTCTCCCATAAGCTAGGGAAGAATATGAGGAGGTATGAAAATGAGTTGGTAGGTTTTAGGCATGTTTTGGGTTTAGGTCTATTAGGTGTGGGTGGGTTATAGGAAAATTGGTGTAGGTGATGTCAATTGTGACAAAAGAAGAAGATTACCCCAAAGGTACACGTCGAGGACCAAGTCCTATATAAGGTAATCAAAACGTAAATAAAGATGGTTAAAAGATAAGAGGGGGCAATAAAGCCACCTGATTGGTTAGGATCAGACTGAGTAGGTCATACCTTGGAGAAGGTGATGAATGTAAGACCCTAAAGACATTGCATGATTGATTGTTCTAAAGGTGAAAAGTAGTCACATGATCACCAAATGTCATGGTTCCAAGAGGTCCCTTGAGGCAGTAGGAAAATGGGGGTGCAAATGGTGAGAGGGGTGAAAGGTGGGTAATTTTATATGATATGAGGTGGCATGCTCTTTGGGCAAGAGATCTGAGGTCACAATGGGAAAATCCATGACTAAAAGTCCTCTATTTTGACTTGTATTTGAGATAGACTGATTGATGTGGGAATTCTATATGGGATGAGGAAATTAACTCCTTGAGGTATTTGTGAAGCTGATCGATGCGGGAAGCTTCAATGTCTCTAGCTTTTTTAGAAGGATCTTTACATAGCTGTCCTTTGAGGGAGCAGTCTATTTATAGCAGTGATTACCGAGAAGAAGATGCACTTTTAGGGGTCATCGTTACATAGCTGTCCTTAGTTTTGGAATTGGTTCGGATACCCAACTGGGTATTGAATAGGGCCACAGGTCTGCACACTTTTCTTGGTTATTGTTTCCATTTCTATTGTGGACAATTAAAATCCAAACCATTAATTTAAGGTGAGAAGTTATTATTTATTTGATTATTTCCATTGTTGTTGTTATTGGTAGTGTTTGTATTAGGAAAGATAACAACATTAGGTTTCTTGGGATGATCGATAACATCATCAAACAGAATCGCACAATTATTATTACAGACATTTAGTCCTTAATTATTATTCACATTGTTGGAATAACTAGGGTTACCTTTGTTAGGAGTGACTAACCTCCCATTTGTTCCGTAAGTCTTACGACCACTATTTATGGCTGCTTGATCAATTTAGAGAGCACCCTCTAGCACCTCTTCGTAGCTCCTTAGCGGGAACTTTTGGAATTCTTCCTTTGTCTCTCTATTGAGGGAGTGGACAAACAAATAATAAAGCTCCATTTGATACATGTTTTGAGTTATTATAGAGGAATCAAGAACCTACCACCACATTTGAATGAAGCGGGTAGCTGAATCGTTGTGCTCTTGTTTGATATGAAGGAATTATCTTATTCCTATCCTTAGAAGTTTTTTCATATCAAAATCCTTAATAAACTCTGACATGAGTTTCTTGAAGGAGTGTATCAAAGCCTCTAGTATCATATAATACCAATTGAGAGTGATACCTTCTAGCATCTTAGGTAACATCTTAGTAACAAATGCATCCCATGGGAGCAACTCTCGAATGGCCATTGCATAATATTTGATGTGTGTGTTAGGATCCCCCTCCCCTTTGAACTTTGGAAGATCGAGAAAGGGTCTTAGGAGCATGACATTCCATATGGAAAAGTCTAGAGGCTCCTTAAGATATTCGAAATAGGTCCCCATTGCGTATGTTTAAACCATTTAAGATCCTTGTTGGGGAGGTGAAGGTTGCATTGGTTGTTGAAATGGTACAATATATAAATTTGTTGGGGCATATGGCATCCCCTGTGGCTAACCATATGGACCTGAATAGGTGTAAATATCCCCCTATGATGATTTAGAGTACATGTGTATGTAAGGGGGTTGACTATTTTGATATGGAGTTGAAGGCAAAAGCCAAGGAACATTGCATTTCTAGATCGTATGGAGTTTGAGAATGAACTGATTAGTTCCTGTCATGGATATCCATATGTGGCATGGGGGCATACTAAAGGTTACCTTCCTAGTTAATGAATCTCTAGGGTTTGGAGTGACCGTATAAACCAGAGGAGTCTACATAGTAGGTATTTGTCCATAACTTTGTGGATAGTGAGAAACTCTTACTTTCCTTGTATATGAATTTTGAGTGTTTTGGGAAAGCTCTAACTCTTTGAATTTTTCTACTAACGTTAAGATGACATCACCCATTGATGGGGTGGTGTTTTGTTTCGGTACTTGTTGAAATTATGAAGGTTGTTTAGGAATATGATATCCTCCTATGAAGTGTTCATTGTTATGCCACCCCTTGTTGGAAATGTTTTCCATTGTTGAAGGTGTAGTGTTATTTTTTTGGAGAAAGACATCAACATGTCCTTGCAACTTGTCAAAAACCTGGTTTATATAATGGAATCATTGTTTGATTTTTGTGTATCATGCTATGTAATCATCATCTAGAGGTGGGAGCTTATCATTGCGCATGTTAATGGGTTACTTGAATAAAACTTTAGGAGATGAAGTTCCCTCCCCATTAAAAGTCATGTTGTTAGAACTTGACTGCTTAAGAGGATGTGTCTGTTTGATCTGGTCAAGCTCCTCGATACGTACAGAGGAACCAACATTGGTTTATTGAAGAAGAGGATTTTTAGTGTGAGTAGTTGAATGGATATCTACCCATATAGAGAATGAAGGTGATTGTTTTTTCCACCTATTTGATAGGTGTACACAACTAAACACGAGAGGGGTTGACCATATTCACTATATCTCGACATATTCATGGGGTATAATAATACCCATGAGATAATGGGAGAGAGGAAGATAGATGAAGAAAGTGGAAAAATTTAGAGACTAGCTCTTCATGTTGGGCTCACCAATTTGTATGAAAGAAAATAAACATGTGGCCTTCTTAACACCCGGATTCCTGAGGTCATGCTAGGAAAGCCAGTGTGGAATGGAAATGGAGGTATGTGTGGTAGCGATGAATAATCTAATAAGGTAGCCTTATGTCTTCAACATGTAATATCAGGATCTATGAGTCCAAGGAAAAGAAATCCATCCTAAGATGAAGTGGTGTAATGGAATGATCAGATAGAATAGCTACTCGTAGGCTCCAATTGATATCGAGCTCTGCCGAGATACTTTCTACTAGTTAAGGAACAAGCAGAAAATGACATGCTAATTCCTCATATAGATTTCAAGGAAAGGTCATGGAAGTGATAACAAGAGGTGTAATGGAACCACAGGATCTATGGGAGGTTTTCCAGTCTAGCCTAGAAATCCTTAGCCTAATTGACTATTATGTTCAATATGAAATTTATACAACAATATCAGGTGGAAGTGGTGATGATCTAAATACCAGTGCATGCAAACTAGTATCAATTTTTAATTGGTTAGTAGGTCCATTAGGTTGTGGGACCTATGGATCACAACTATGAACTCATGGAGGCTATGATATTTGTATGGTCATATGCGTAATCAATCCATGTTTCCAAGATTAGTCCAATAATCACAGGCTTGATTAACTACAATGTTTAATGTGTTTAATTGTTTTATATTTTCAAAATACCTAGCAGGTGTGCGTAAAACTAACCAACATAAACCTATATCAATGTCAGTCAACAACTCAGGTCTGTTGGGTTTTGGGGCCAATGGATCACAACCGAACATATTATCTTGTTGTGAACCTTTGATGGTCATGCGGAATGAAATGAATTGTTTTTTATAAACAAAACTAACTGGAAAAGGAAATTTAAACTATGTTTTTTGTATTTTCACAATATATCTGAATAAAACAATGGAAGCAAACTAATCTAGAAAAATTAAATATTTTTTATCTTTTCTAGGATTTTAAACAATGCTTCTAATCTAATAATTGAAATTAAATACAAGTAATCAATCGGTTGTAGTTAATTACTTGTGCAAGTATGTGAATCTAGATCTAAAATAACTGAACTAATTTAATCAAAACCCTTCAAACCCTACCTCAGAGGTAGATAACAAATCATAACTCTAGAAGATCTATTGTTCCCCACTACTTCCATAGTAATGTCAAAGAGCAAGCTTTCTAATGATTTTATCTATTTGTAATTTCTTGTTTAATTCAAATGAATAATTTTTCTACTCTATTTGTTATGAATTTAAAATGAATAACTCAAAATTGATAACTTTGACAAAAATCGCTGGCTGTTTAGAGGTTCGGCATGATAAGATTGAATGGCATTTCATTATGGCAATGCTTAAAGGGCTGGTCTTCGATTCGGTTTTCATCACGTCTGTCAAAATTCATTTTGAAGATGCCACATCATCTATATCTAGTAATGGTCATACTTCCGAGCGCTTTGGGATCTTTCGCTCTATTGGAAAAGGTTGTCCTTTAATGCCTAATCTTTATGTATTTGCTGCTGAAGTTTTTGGGTTCTTCCTTTCCCATGCTTGTGATCAAGGGATTATGAGGTGTATTCAACTTCCTTCTACGACTCCCCTTTAGCTTGTCAATGGGAATTTTGTAGATGACTCCTTCCTCATGTTGCTGGAGGAGGAATCAAATATCAACAATGCCATGCAATGTTTAGACATGTATTGTTTAGCTTCATGTTCCAGTATCCAATGGAGAAAGACCCAGTGCTTCAGAAATATTTTCTCCCCAAACCTGGTTGGCTAAATTGTTTTGATTGGAAATATATCCAACATGGAGAAATTGATGAATTTATGGGTATTCCCTTTGTTTTTGATGCTTCTCCTAGTCAAATTTCGAAATATGTTATTGACAGGGTTTCCCACAAGTTTAAGTACTGGATTACTAAGCCCCTTTCAATGACAAGAAAATTTCAGATTTTCTCAGAGATATTGGCAGCCACACATGTTTATTATTCTTCATCTTTGGGTTCCGGCTAAATCCTCTTACAAGAAATTGGAGAAATTTCTCGAGATTTACTTTGGGCTAGCTTAAAGCTTGGCAAAGGCTTTCATAGAGTTTCCTAGGAATATTGTTGTCTCCCTAGGGATTCTAGAGGTCTTGTTCGACCCGACATTAGATGCCAAGGTTTTACTCGGCAGCCAAGTGGATCATTCGAGGCCTACACTAGTAACAAAGCTTGGAAAGCGTTGATTCACAACCGTAGTAATCAAGGCTCCCTCGAGGGTGCAAATCATGGAAAGGGTTGGATTTTCATAGTCTGCTCATTATCAAAGAACCAATTAAGTTTGTGGGAACCTTTTTTGTCAAAAGCATATGGAAATCTTGGGAGTTACTCAAAACCTTTTGAATCTGGGAAGGGGATGGATTCAAAAATGGGCTATCCATTAATGACCACAACATTTGGTGGTCTCCTCTCATCAATTTTCATGATGTGTCGCTTGCCCAAGTTCCCTAGGTTCATGCTCTTAAGTTGTATCAATGAGGATTGCACACTCTTAAAGACATCTTTTGCGGGTAGACCAGATTGCTAAAGCTAATTTTTGGCTTGCTTTGGCTGACAGAGAGTCTTATCAGGAATTTCTTGATTCCATTCTGCCGAGATGCCTCACAAAGTTGGTTTTGTCTCTCTCGTGCCTTAGTGGAAGGATTGGAAATGGTTTCAAGATACCCCTTTCTTACATTAATCCCGGGAAAAGGGTATGCTCTTCTCACCCACAAGCTATTGATGGTGGCCTTGCTTGACTCTAGATGGTCATCTTGGGAAGCTAGATTTCATACCATTTGGAAAGCCATCATTCAGCCCAAGCTAGCCTATTTTTCTTGGTGTCTTCTTTATCAAGGTCTCCCTCTTGGGTATAAATTAGCTCATTATGGGATTTCTCCTCGCTATGCCCTTTTTGTGGGCACATTGAGATGCTCATACATCTTTTTTGGTACTACTTAAAAGCTCAAGTTATTTGGGCTTGGATCAATGATTTATTTTTGCTATTTAGACTAACTCAATTTCTTTGGAAACATATTTTTCTAGGGATTCTATTTCCATCCCCCATGCTTATGTACAAGTGTGGCATACTTTTAGAGTGGAGATCCTTTTTAATATGGAAAGAACACAATTCTACTATTTTTGCTAATTCCACAATTTCTTGCATTCTTTCACATTATGATAAGGCCATGTTTATCTCGAATGTGTTCTTATAGATCTAGGACCAGGCTCGAAAGGTGGAGCTAGAGGTGTGGCACCTTCAGACCCTTCTGGATCATTAGGCCAATGCTCCTTGCACTATGGCACGAGAACCCCCTACCTCCCCTTCTGGGAGTGTTTGTTCAAGAGGGTATTATCACTCGGCCATTTGGTTCACCAAGCTCATTGTCATCGCTCTCCCAGGCGGCAGCTGGCCGAGCATCGGCGTAGCCCTATCAACAAGATGGTGGTTAGGGTTCCCCTTACCATTCCACACAACACATCATTAGGGTTCCCACCACTACTCCTTGCCTCTTGTGCAAAGGGATTGGTGGGATTCTGAAAATTTTCCATGTTGGCTCTTATCATCAAGAAGAAAAAGACAAAGAAGTTACTTTAGGCTGGCCATCCCTTTTGGATGGAAATAATATTCTTGGTAGTAATTGGGAGGATAAGGGGCCTCCACCGTCCCTGTCTCTCTGTTTCTTATGATGGCCTAGTTTTTTTCCTTTCATTTTCGAGCATTGTCGTTATGTTTTTGTTGCCCTTTGGGGCTTGATACTTTAGTCTCCTAGCCATCACGACTAGTTTGTTTGTGGGGTATGCCCTTTACCACCTAATTTTTTTATGGATAGGTTGTAATATTTTATTAAGTAATATAGACTATTTCATAAAAACAAATTGATAAGTTGAACAAATGAAGGAAAAAAACAAATAATTTCAACCTAGATAAGTAGTAGCTTTGGAAAATCTAGTTGTATTTGAAATTTTCTACTCATTTTATCCTTTCTTTCTCTGTGTGTCCATATGAGTCCAAGGAATTAGGAATGCAAAGGAAGTAGCGGGAGAAATCACTTGAGGAATGACAACTTGAAGGCGGTTTGGTTCCAATGCGGGTAAAGAGAGATAACACAAGCGAATAGATCTTGGCTATGGAAATTATAGCAAGATTATGGCAGCAATACTATGCGAGATACATAAAATTATCAATCCCTTTTATTTAATACAAGCATTGAATATATAGGAATTAGATGGGATGTGCCTTCAAGCAAAGGAAGCCTTGGAGTTCCAAATCATTGTGTGAAGAGGTAGTCTAAACTAATTAAATCCATTTTAAAATATAAGAGGTAAGGAATACCATGCTATCAAGACTATTTTTAGGTTATTTTTTTCACAAATGCACCCTAGAAGTCAAGTTAAGTGACATTACGCATGTTAAAATCACACATAAAGAGTTATGAGAAAATTTCATAGGATTGCCACCCTATGTAGGGTGGGGGTCACATGACCACTTTGCCCTCTTTGGGAGGTGGTTTCAGAACTGCCACCTAGGAAGGGTGACGATCCCGATATTAAAGGCCAAAACATGCACAAAATTGAGTGGGAAGCTTGAATAAATCTTGGAAAAGATAAGTAAGGATTTCTATGCTAAAAATATATAATGGGAATGGGTTTAGGAACTTGAACACCTTATGAAATGACATGAATCATCTTTTAGGAATTTTGTAATTGTTTTCCAACAATGTAGCACATGTAATTTTAGGTGTATACAATGCCCAATGCATAAGAATCTACCACGAGGCGACCCTTGATGGGTAGATGGGGGAGGAATAAGAGGTTGATATGGCATGACATAAGCATTCATAGGGGTGTAAGGAATCCCTTAATGCTAAGCATATGATCCCAGAAAGGAAAACATACCCCCTATGGTGATTTGTAATACATATGGAGGTATGGAGGGACATTGTTTCGTGCGGATTAGAAGGTACGAAACTAGGGAATTTCATATTTCCAGTTGGAAAAAAATTCAAGAACCCAATTCCATTTGGCCCCTATTAAGGGTACCCACGAAGTGTGAGAGGGAATATATAACTTGATTGATCCAGTAAGGTCTATAGGGTTAGGAATACCCATGTAAACCGAGAGGATGTGAATGTGTCAAGGGCACATAACCAAAGTTTTGTGCATTGTGGGGGATCTTGTATTTCCATGTAAAAGGTGTAGCACGAGGAGGCTGGGAAATCTCTATTTCACTAAGTCTAACCACCAATGGTGAAATTACATCACCCATTTTATTTAGGCACATTTTTGGTCTCACAGCTAGGAAAAAAATGCATATGTTGTCTGGCATATGATTTTCTACTATAGACTGAAATACTACAATACTTTTGTAGTAAAAATAATGTTTCTTTAAAAATAAGGTGGTAACACACGTGAAATTTACTTTGAATTCACAATAGATAGAGAGAATACTCGATCAAAAACACATCAACATCATGACGATTCCACACTAAGTGGTATGCACAAAAGTATGTTCATATTATCATAAGTACACATTTATCACATCACAATACCTAATTCTTAGAGAGGTTCAAGATCATTAACCTCACTCGATACCAAATTTAATGCACACACTAGCAACATGACCAAAAGACAAATTATTTAAAACTTGAATGATTTTATCTATAATACTTACATTACCACTTGGGCCCACATAACAACAACAAAATGTTGACAGGTTTGGAAAGATATACTTTTATTTTGGATATTTTTAAGGAAGGAGGAATTACTCATTTTATGCAAAGTTTACAAGGGTATGATTAAAATATTTTGAGGAATTTTCAATGGTTTGGGATAATGGGGTTTTTACTATGTGGGGTGTTAGTTTTTTGGTTTCTAAGGAGTTGATTGGCGGTATTACTAATATGAATTGTAGTGGAAGTCCATATTTTTCTTGAAAATGATGAGAAAATATTTTTATAGGGGATGGTATAGCCCGTAAGTTTTTGTCAAGGAGATGTTCTCAAGTTTGTTTCTACATAATGAAGTATATCACATTGGATGGTAAGTACCAGAAACTATACTCTCAAGATTTTATGCTTCTTAATAATTTTTGTAGAGGAAGGAAGATGATTATTCCTTTCTACTTATTTAATTATCTTAAACTTTCTGTTAAGATTTTTAAGGAGGAAAAATCGAGGTTCTTCTTCACCAAGGGTTAATCCTTCTTCTTGTTAATACAGGTAAATCGATTATACAAACTAGGGGATCAACATTAGTTTTTGGAAGACTGAGAAGATCAAATTTCTTTAGATGATAGGATTACGATTAATAAAATGAAAGAGAGAGCCAAAAAGGAGGTGGATGATGCGACCGCTTTACAAAATATTACCAGAATAATGAAGAGGATAACCCAAGTAATGGGTTTCTAGAAGGAAACATTGTGTTTAATTTTCTTGCAAGTAAAATTTAAGATTTGGGGTATAGTGTTTGTCAAGTTAAAGCACAAAATATAAATTTGTTGTGGGGGCTTTAGAGGTCAAATGCAACGATCAAAGTTTTAGAAAACAAGGTTGATGTTCTCCAGGGGATGGTTATAGTGGACAAAGGAAAGAAGAGGTAGCTCGACATAAGCATTTATGATGAGGAGGATTTCCAAATGGATGGTGTCGGTCTGAGCTTGAGGACTAGGGGAAAATGTTTTTAGGGATCTATTGCAGACTTATTGCTGACTATCTGTTGAGATGGTTTTGTTGTAAACTATTTTTGCTATGGGTTTTTTGTATCTTTTGGTTTGGTTCTGGTTGAGTCAATCTCTTTTTGACTCAATATTTTTTCTATTTTTTTAGATACTTTTTCTTTTGATGAGCTTTATTGTAATATTTGTTATGTAAATGGTCCTTAGAGCCTTTTCCAAACATTATTTGTAAAAATACAACACAATGTCGAACCAAAAAAAAACATGTGTAACTTCTCATTTAGCTCCAAAATAAGGAGATGATGCCAAAAATAAACATTAGAAGGAAAAATTATAATACCACAAATCCATAAAATATCTTGTCAAGAGGAAATGGTGTTAATACTTCCACTTATGCCTCTACTAAGGAAGGGAGAATAGGCTTTGGTTCCTCCAAAGAAGTCATGCAACCAAGGATGAAAACACTCTTATCCCTCCACACTTATCCCTCTACCTTTGGAAATACAATTCCCCAACATACACACAAACATAACATACTCATGCATGCAAGAAAAAAACTCATCAATCCAATGCAGACACACTCTAATGATAATAAATTAAATACACAATAGATTTGAATTAAGAGTGAGAGAAAATAACATTACATCATGTGATGTGATTTTTCCCAATTAACTATCCTAAAAGTAAAGAAATACTTTACCATATAAAACCATCGTATTGTATATTAAACAAAATAAATAGTTAAAGGATTAAATGTGTATCTATAGAGGGGTTATGAGGACTATGTCTTTCAAGTAACTCATAGGTAATAACCAAGATTCAACACCTCAAGATATGGCCACATTATCATGAGGAAATATGTAATAATTAATCTTATTTCCTTGGCCAAGAACCATATTTGGTTATACTTCACGTACCCAACTTAGGACACCTTGTAGAATGCCCATCTCCAATTATAACCACTTTCCTTCACTCGGTATCAAATTAAAAAATTACTTGAGCACACACTTTCATATCTCCATCAAATCCCCACATCAAAGGTTTAAATAATTTTACCCTAGTAGGTTTTTCAACCAACACACCCTTTCAAAACAACCTTAATTACTTTACAAATATTAATATATATATATTTTCCAAATTGTAACCACTAGCTATTGAATTGCCCTTCTCAAAACAAATGTGTTTGATAAGTTCTTTTTAGTTTATCCACCTTATATTAAAAGGATCTTTGTGTACATGTTATTCATCCGTATATTAAAGGGATCTTCAAATATACGTACTTTGTTAAATCTTGAATAACTTTAGGACTTAATTTTATGTCTTTTCTCCTGATGAAAATACTTTACAATACATAATAATTAATCTATTTCAATTTGATTAATCACTAACTTCTAGACTTCAATATTTTGTTAATGTGGGAATTTCTCACATAACATTTATCCCCTCCTAAATCATTTGCTGACCTAGTAGCTTTATCTTTCTCTTTTTAATTCTTGTATTTATCTATTTAAATTAAATTATCTACAACTTCATTATCTAATACGAGAACACAACTTTATTAAAAAAATCACTATTAGATAGGAATAAGGATAAAATTTTAATAATTTGATTTAAATTGATAAAAAACAAAAATCAAAAATAAAATGACACGTGATTTTAAAGTTATTATTTATACTTATGAAATTCTTGTATAAGATATAAATAAATTATTTTTATACTAACAAAACATGAGTATATCATATTAATAACATAAATCATATACTCTCAAAAAATAAAGCGTCATCAAATGAAAGAATGTAGCTATCATAATCATATGTTGGTATTATTGGATATTAAAATATATATATATATATATATATATATATATATATATATATATATATATATATATATATAAAAAGAAGCCATTAAAAACTTAACTTAAATTAAATGTATAATAAAAATATACATCAATATTATATGGAACATATCTTATCAATATTTACAAAAATCATGTCACACTTACCATGCCTTATAATTGGTATTTACCACAATTTGATATATCTTTCAATTTCAAGACTTGCTCCCCCATCTCATTAAATATAAAATTGGCACAAAAATTTTAATCCTAAAATATATATTGGTAATTAGCTACCATACACATTTAAACCATTTGTCATGGAGATTTGAAAATTTTCAAGCCTACCTTTTACGATTTTAATTACTTACGTTTAAGTACTATTGTCTTTCCTTTTAAAACTCTTTCTTTCTAACCAAGTAATTTTATTCTTTTAATAATATTATTTAAATTTTATCTTATATAAAATAGAATATCAATTTAAGGTTTAGTAGTAATTTTCATTTTCAAAATGAGTTAAATATTTCTAATATTGTTTATTTAGATTATTTTATAATTATTGATATATTTTTCATTAAAATTTTGACTTTTATTACATGAGTCTTAATTGAATGATATTATTTTAAAATATTTTTTTCATATTTTAATTGATATTTTAATAACTTAGAACTTCGAGTTTAGAACATACGTTAGAAATATAAAACATAACATATATCTAAGTAAATATTATTTCTAACCATATAGTTATAAAAATACAATTATGAGGCCAAACCATATCAAGCATTTTAATTTCAATATAAACTTAGACTATGGTTTTTTTAACATTTAAATGTTACCCTTGTTAATTAAAGGGTTATCGACATAGATGATTTTGTTTTTGAATAACAAAGATGAAAATTAAACATTATAATTCTACCAAGGATGTACCAATACATGGGAGACAAGGGTAAATCTTGAACCAAGAAAAAAATTGATTTTCTATTATGAGGAAGTGTTGTCTCCCTTTAGGAGACCTTAGGTAACTTAATTTTACACATATTTTCACTATTTTTTCCTTGAAGTATAAAAAAATTAAATATAAATGTGAGTCTAATTTATGAGAAAAAGTATTAAATTAAAAATTAAGTATCCAAAATCGATACAAAAATGTGATGTGAATTTTTCCCAATTAATAATCCTAAATTTAAATAAATACTTTACAATATAAATCCCTCTATTTTATATTAAACAAAAATAATAATTAAAGGATTAAATGTGTATCTCTAGAGGGGTGCGAGGACAATGTGTTGCTCAAGTAACTCCTAGGTGATACATGAGATTCAACACCTCAAGCTATGGCCACATTATCAAGACAAAATATTTACTAAGTAATATTCTTTGCTTAGACAAGAACCATCTTAGATTATACTTTATGTACCCAAGTTAGGACACCCCGTAGAGTGCCCCTCTAAAATTCCCACCACTTGCCTTCACTCAATGATCAAATTAAAAAAATTACTTGAGCACACATTTTCGTATCTCCATAAAATCCCCACACCACAAGTTTAAATAATGTTCCCCGGTAGGTTTTTCAACCAACATACCTGTTCAAAACAACCTTAATTACTTTACAAATATTAATATAGATATTTTCCAAATGGTACCCACTAACTATTTAATTACCCTTCTCAAAGCATATGTGTTGAAGAATTTATTTTTATTTTATCCACCCTATATTAAAGGGTTCTTTATATACATGTCATTCCTCCCTACATTAAAGGGGTCTTCAAATATACATACTTTGTTAAATATTTAAAAACTTTAGTGTTAGGAAATATATTTGTTAGTGCATACATTATTATTATAATATGGGTTGCTAGTGTGGTTAATAGTTACTGAAGCTACTTGAAAAAATCATAATAATCTAGTAGGTTAGTTGTTGTAGGAGAAATTACAACTCTCTTATTTATTAGGAGAGAAATCATGTATATATGGATGATTATTTATTGAATGGGAACTATGGAAGATTAATTTGTGAATCTAAGGCTCTGCCAAGATTTGGTATCGAGTGAAGTTACTAACTATGCAATATGGTGTGTTAATTCATGATGGGATGTCTTTAAATTATTGTTGTCACCCCAAGCTATGCAAGACATCATTGTGCTATAAATTTGTAAGTGTAGTTATATTCTTTCTCATTTATTTATCTGCAATACATAATGCATCAATGTCTTTTATATCGTGTCATATTGTATTGACATTCAATATTGTGTGGGAAAAGTCTCTATTTTCACTAGACAATAATGAGCACACTCTGAGTTTTCTCTTGGCATATATATCGGCCTGGTGCAACTACAACCCATGTTTGAAAGTGATATTGATGTTATCTCCACTTGAATGATTTTGGACCTGTCTCGATGGTGCTAACAAATTTATCTCGAATGAATAGTACAAGCTTACATGTCTTGTTTGTATATTGAATCACCATAGTGAAGAATACGGTGACTAAGCACATTCACTCAAGTTGTTGGATTATTATAATTGATGATTTGGATCCCATAATTACTCTAGATAAAGACGATTACAATGGAATCCTTGAATAGGTGTTGAAATCCAAAAGGAGTTCATCTCTATCTACAATGGATCGAGATCGAATCAAACACTGGAATTTGTCCCAAAATATATCAAAATTCTACTCATGGTCGATGTTTGATCAATACAAACAGAGATGGTTATTAGGTGGCCATCTGGAAGAATTGCATGATTTACATGTTGTGGTTAGTGGAAGACTTGTGATCGGTGAAAATAATATATGCATGAGATTTTAAAAAATACACTTTGAGTGTGTGAATTTGTATTTTTGTAGTTTTATTTTTTTATTGTTATAAATTTATTGATGTCATTTAACAATATAGTTATATCTAGTGTTAGTGTTATATTGTGAGTACTTGTTTTTCATGACATAATTTTTTCATCTATTACTTTATCTTAGATATTTTATTATTATTTTTAATTATGTTTTATTCCATGTCAAATTGTGTGTCAAAATTTTATTTGTCAAATTTAGTCACTATAAATTTTGAAGTTAGGTGTCAAAGTTATCTCGCAATTAGAATATTCTTGTATATTTGTTACATCGAGTGCCATTTTAAAATTATTTAGTCATATAGTATCATCATCATTAAAAATTGAAGAGTAAAAATTGTACAAACTAACAAAATTCCTTACTGAGCGTATTTTCGGTGGAATCCGACGCGTCTATTCAAGCTTTGTATTTGAGCTCCATGATCAAACCCAACTGAATCACCAAGTGTGATACTAGAGGATGGAGGAAAATGGAGGTTGGAGGTCAATCAATGACCTCTTTTAAGTCACCAACATTTTATCGTGGTGACATTATTTTGGTGTGATTTTTTTTCTTTCGGTTTTGTGTAGTGTGTTTCTTTTTAGAGTTCTATTCGGTGTGGTTTTAGATGTTGGAAAAATAGTTATGTTGGAGCACAAATAAATTTTAGTGATGGTCTTCTTGTGAATACATTTATGTGTAATGGTTACCATGTGCAACAAGATCTAACTAGAAAGATCCAGTTAGTTATATATCTTCGATACAGTTTTCTTCTTAGTGTTCATGTATGGAGATTTCACATTGTGAGGAGGAACATGACATCAATGTTCCATTTCAATTATGAACCTAAAATGAATAAATTCAAAGGAAGCTTCTAGTGGCATTAGTAGTTTCCTATGTTGTTTGAGATCGAGTGACAACGATCAACAAAAATGACTGAAATTAAGAACATTGTGATTATTATATGAAGTAATGTGAAATCTCTTTCTTATATATATTCTATTGTGAATTTTTCTAATAAGTTTGTTTTGATTCCTATGTACTTACCTGATGTATAAGCACAATGGTGAACAAAATCACCAGAGTAATTAAGTTCACAAATCTTGAAAGTGTTTGGGGAGGATCCAAAAACCTCTCAAGGTGGAAAGTTGATGGGGCCTATTCACATCAATGTTTTTGATAAGTGTGTTTAAAACCTTGGAAGGATATATCCTTTGTTTAGATCAAGATCGTGATTCACATAGTAGGACATGTTTCAAAGGGGATATCATACTATAATTGAGTTTGAGTATATTTTCCTATCTTTTTCACACTAATCGGGGAATTTTAGGAAACATATTTGTTAGTGCGTACATTATTATAATAATATGGGTTGTTAGTGTGGTTATTAGTTACAAGTTTTTTGAAAAAATCATACTAATCTAGTAGGTTAGTTGTCGCGGGAGAAATTATAGCTCTCATATTTATTAGAAGAGAACTCATGTATATATCAATAATTTTTTATTGAATGGGAACTACGGAAGATTGATTTGTGAATATAAGGTTCTAGAAAGATTTAGGACACAATTTTATCTCTTTTCTCTTGATTAAATAAATTTAGAACACATAATTAATTTATATCATTTTTATTAATCAGCAACTTATAGAGTTCAATATTTTATCAATGTGGGGAATTTTTCACATAACAAATCATATATGTATTACCAAATCAAGCCTTCATACGATGATTGAAAGAGAGAGGAATAGGAAAATTCACAAACAAGAGGAATAATATTCATTAAAACACAAACAATCAAGGAATAAGATAACAATAACCAACACCCATTTTATCAAATAAGCATGAAGCCATACGAAAAGAAACCACAAGAGGGAGTTGAGGAGAGAAGGATTTTCCCACAAACTACATGAATAAATGAATTCACATTTCCCTTTAGATAAATTTAATGATTTAAAAACATTGTTTAAATCTTGGTTATGAATATGAAACATGGGCTCATTTATTGAATATTGCAAGTTTACCATGATTAAAATGTTGATAGATAATAGTCTTGTATGTATAAGAATCAACACGTGACGCTAGGACTCATGTCGGGACAAACGATATGATATGGAAGATGGCTATAGAGTGGAGAACTAGAGTGAATAGGTAAAATATGTGAAAATGGGAAAAAATGGCTAACAAGTAATCAAGGAAATCGAATGTCTTCTATGGGAACAATGGGAATCTGCTCATCTAAGGAAATGAATGCTTGTCTAACTTGAGTGGGAAAAATGGACCGGTTGAGAAGAATGGACGCAATAAGGATTCTATCAATATATGTGTATCCAAACACCCTCTCAAATGGCTATGGAATACATGGGAAATGTCTAGTGTTTACCTCGTAAAATTCTCTAGAAAAGGTCATGGAGGTGTGAGAGGAAACGTATGGGTAGGATAAATAGAAGAATTCAAGAAAATAGTCTTCACCATACCGACTATGCTAGAACACGTAAGTGTTGTCTCCTTCGACATTCAAAGTTGTCAACTCGAGATAATAAAAAGTGGGCTGGGGTGGTTTTTAAAATGAGGTGTCGAGGCCTTGATCCATGTCTCATTAGTTTTTAGCTAGCTTTGGTTGAGGCACTCGTGGATTGCACACTAAATATTTTTGTTTACTAGGGCCTTGAATGGTCATGTGGATGTGTAAACTACTAAAACAAAGAAACAAAAAAACACGTAAAGAATCCACAAGAGGGCAAGGTCAATTTTTAGGAAACCTAAGCCAACTAAGGATACATAAGGAGTTGTGTTAATTCCTTTCTAATTAACTCTATGTGCCTAATTAACAAATGAAAACAAAAAGATTTAAATTAAATCAAGTTGATTACTCTCCTTGAACCTAATTAAATCTACGTGTGGCTAGCTAATTAAACAAACAAAAGCTAATTAATTAAACAAAGAAACAAAACTAATCTATTTGTTTTTGTGTTTTTCAAAGATTTTTAAATAGAAGGGAATAAAACAAATAAAATAACTAAGTAATCTAATATAATATTTTTGGAGTTTTGTGTTTACTAGAAAATAAAAGAAATGTGCATAGACAAACTAACTTCTTCTAATTAAATGAAATTGATTCTATTGTAATGTAGATTAAGATAAAAAATGAAATAGCCAGATGTGGCTATTTCCATGTGTATAGGATTTAATCTAATCTAATAAAATAATTTATTTTCCTAATTTGTAATTATGGATTATAATTCTTCTAGATCGACCTAAAAATCATTGGAAGAATTAAAATATTCATATAAGAAATTATTCCCCCAAAGCTTCCTCGATAAAACATAATCTTTCTAATGAAGAAATATGAGGCTATAAGTAAATAAACTGTGAAGAAACTAATAATACTTTGTAGAAGGAACTTCCTCTGAATTCTTCCCAGGAAAATCCACATGGATAAGTTGGAAGGAAGTCCTCAATGAATCCTTTGCAAATGAAACCTACTTTAACTACTATTGTAATTGAATATTTCTAAACAAATGTAACTAACAAACTTAAAATATGAATCTATTTCAAATAAACAAAAGAAACTTGAAGGAATTTGATGACATCTCTAACCTATAAATGTTGTACAACATCAAATCCAATGTTAGAAGTGCTTTTTTATCCTCTTAGCTTTTTTTTCCAATGAGTGCTCGGAATTTCTAATGATTTTTTACGGAAAGTGTGCAAAAACAATGCGAGAATGTTTGAGCCGGTTTGTTTTGCAAGTAGTCTAAAGTAACAATGTGAGAAAGAGAAACAAGGAAAAAGAATGGGTTTTCTTCTTACTTCTTGGCAGGATTCTTGTAGTATAATAGTGGAATCCAAATCAAGAGACTCTAACCAATGCTTTGGGAATAATCCTAGTTCTTATATAAATTTGGCTAGGAAGTGGTCCAACACACCTAGTAGCCAAGAAATGCCACATCACAAAAAGAAGGGACAGTTAACTTACTAATAATAATAATTAGGAAAGGAGAAGTTTGTATGCATCCGACAAGCTCAAATACAACCAATTTGGTTAAGAAATGTGTGCTAAAAATGATTTTGAAGAGGGTGACACGCGTTCAAAAAATGATGGAAAATGCTCAGTCAAAAGCACACGGAACCACTAGTCTATGCAGACCAAAGGTTGCCCAAATTCCCGGGGAAGACTTGAGGTTATTCAACTACTAGGGTGGTTTTGTAACTACCAAAGCCACAATTCTACAACCACCTTCATAGTTCCATAACTTAAGGCGAGAAAGCTAAGACATATCTATAAAATGATTTAAGGAAATATGGAAAACTTTAGAAAAGGACAAGAAAGGTAAAACAACATCTTTGTAGCGATAATTTGGACTTGAAAATCATTAGAAATATATTTTTCATCAATGGGGATTTAATTGTTCCAGCAATGTTACACCATGTAAAATTGGGTGCGTACATATTTCCCCGTCGGAGAAGAGTTTTAGCCATGAACGTGCGTAAAATGAAGATTCTAAGTATGACGCTCCCAAATGGTAAGCTTAGAAGTTATACATGATGCGACTCTATGTTCGTAGTACACCAATCCCATCTTCCCACTACCTACAAGAAGAAAATGAGAATCAAGTCCAGATAAAGACATAATAAACAAAACATACTAAAATAAAATAATAAGAGGACTTAACATATCCATGTGGATAGATATATACCTTTTCCAATGCTACTCCTACCCTATAAAACACACATACTCAAAATAGATTTAAAACAAATTATATATATATATATATATATATATATATATATATATCAAAATTACTATTTTTAGAAATCATTTGCATTTACCCACTTTATGAAATTTTATCTCTAGATCACTTATTATTTCGAGTGAGAATATAGTAAATAATGAAGAGTGTGTCCACATGATGGTAACCTAACAAAATAGAGGAGCAATGGGTCATGAACATGTGGGTTATTTACACTTGTTTGTTTCTACCCTAAAATTTTAAAAACTTGAAAAAATTAGTCTACGTGGGAAATTTTTGTAATTTTATAGTCAAAATGTTCACTAGGGGCACCACATGTGTTGTGGCTTTTCTTATTTTAAAAAGATTAAATTTGTCTTTTTTACGGTTTTGGGGCCCCAAGTGCGAGCTATTTTTCTCGAATGGAACCACCATGACACTTATATAGCCGTCGCTCTGTGTAGAATGGTAGTTACACAACTACCACATCGTTATGTAATCTGTTAGAAGGTAAGAGGAAAATGTTGGATTTCTATGGTGGCTACAAAACTCGCCACTCTGCATGGAGGGGAGGTTACATAACTGTCTCTCTACACAGAGCAGTGGTTGCATAATTTCTAGGGAAGAACTTAAATTTGACTAAGTATAGAAATTTTTTTAGTTTTTTTATTATTTTAGGATGTTTTTGGTAAGCTTATTGCACATTGTTATGGTCCTAACTTCTTGTTTTCTATGTTTTTGAATGTAAGGCCCGTATATCAAATGGAGCAGAGCTTGAGAGTGTGACTAGTTGTCCCTGATTTTGGATTCTCTTACTCATGATTGAGGTACACACTAGACAGGGATGGGATATGGAGGATATCCCATACACGATTCTTGCACCGACCAATTATTTTTATGTGATGTATTGAGATATTAGGGCATAGAATGGAACACTTTTTGGATTCTTAAAGTGAAATGGGAGTGGCCGATTACCCTTGAAGATGTCTATCACATTTTGGGAGTTCTTATCATAGGTAGGAAGTCGACTCTAATGAGCGCATTGCCAATGGTACAATCTCACAGTTGGGATGTGTAAATGGAAGATGCATTGACACAATATACTAGTGTTAAGTAGGGCATGATATTTTTGTCAGTTTCATCTTCCCATATCCTTGCCTTGTGCGACGTCATCATTGGTATTTTGGCTTCATGCTTGGCTACGGATAAAGGTGCAGATAAGTTACTCTACTATTGGGCCCCCATTATTCAGAGCATTGAACAACATGTTCGCATGTATGCATGGGGTGTGGATATTTTGTAAACTAATTACCATTATCTTTACAGGGTTGTTAGATTAGTGGGGAAAGTCTCTCACGGTCATCCTACACTTATTATGATTTACGTCTGCAGAGGATGATCCCCTACCCGGAGGAACATTGGGATAACCGATCCTGGGTTATAAGAGCAATGAGATGGGTTTGCATTTATCCCTTTAAGGGCCCACATAGATCATTTTCCACACTTGCTACCGATGACATGATTACATGACCTTATAGGGATATCATGGGCTTATGAGGTGAGGAGGTGTTAATTTGACTACTTACAAATTTACAACACATTAAGTGGATAGGATGAGTAGGGTGGAGGTCCATCTAGTTCGAGAGGGTTCCCTAATAGTATAGGTTATCCTACATTGATTCCCTTTCTATAGTACACACATTGATGAGGGTTGTCATAATCGCCATTAATAATGTCAATCCGGGTTGGCGTCTCGAAGGTTGTATGCATTAAGAGAAGAAGATCTTCAAAATAAGATTCCTTAAACACAATCCAAACTTACATAAATTGAAAGCACACATGTGGAAATTTAAATGCACACTTTAGGAAATGTTAACACACTTGCATAAAGGAAATTAAAAAAATTATATGAAACACCTATTGTTTTACAATAGACTGGATGTTCTGAATACAAATATAAGAACAACACAACAAGATGATAATTATAGAAAAAGGAATAAACACAAATTATTAAAAAATAAACTCACAAATATATAGATCCATCTTCCTTAGAATGAGTGGCCAGCTCATTCCTTGGAAGAGGATTTAAACCATGCCAAAACTATAGAATATTAGAGAGAAAAGAACATATTCATTTCTTGGAGGTAGAACGTTACATATCCGAGTGTGGAAGACTGCATTTATAATTTATGCATCCAACCAACTCATTATTTTAGTAGATACAATTTAATCTTATCTTTATTCTAATCCTAACAACTAAGATCTCCATCTCTATAACAGATGGAGAGAGATATATTATTGGAGTTAAAGTCTTATCTCACTTATTTTAGGAAGATTTTCTCCCAAATCTTCTCCTTTCTCTTCGGTAACAAGAATCATAATAATTTTATTCTCCAACATTACTTTGGAAGGATATTTTTCCTCAAAATATGATTTTGACCAAATAAGTTTAATTTTTCTTCATTGATAAAACTGTAGCAAATCTGAATGAGGTTTTCATTAAACACATTTCTATGAAAAAAACATCTTGTATTTTCCGTTTGAATTTTTGTTTCTATTTATGGAACTTTTAGTTCTCTTCGATACACTTTTTCCTCAAACTTCAACTCACTAAAAGTTATATTTCTCTTCATTGGTAAAACCTGTAGAAAAATATGAATGAGGTTTATGTTAAAAAAATTATGAAAAAAATATCTCTCATATTTTCCATTTTACTCTCTGATTATTCATAGTCCCCATTTGATGTGAGTTCCAGAACTAACACTGTGAGTTTTGAAACTAACTCTATGAGTTCCAGAACTAAACATGTGAGTTTCAGAACTAACTCTACGAGTTCCGAACTAAATCTGCAAGTTCAAGAGCTAACTTAAAACAACTATAACTTTTTCATACAATATCAGATTGAGATGAATATTGTTTTGAACTTGTATAATTTTGCCGAAGAATCTGAATATGAAATCAGTTTTGAGTTTAGATATACCATCCATGATCAATTCCACTTTTACCAATACTAGCATTATCTTTCCTTTATGTCCTTAATACACAAGACTTCACATTTTTTACCAAATAATCAATATGATTATTCAACAAAATAGATAACAAAATATTTCTAATGAATGAACATGATATATATCCTATATTCTATCTTAAGAAAACTATAAGTTCCTAGATTACATTTAAATCCACTTTCAAAGGTAACTTAGAAGGAAAAAATAATGGTAATTTATGGCCTCATCATTGCCCCACACTTAATCTTATGCATGTCCTCATGCATTATATTATTATCTCCTCTTCTTATAGTCTTCTTCGCATTGAGCTTATGCATGTATGCATTCCATATATAGTTCAAAGACATGTTCTTGTGGATCTCCTTCTTTTGTTTTTAATTTCCTTTCTTGTACAACAGGTTTCTTATGTGGATCTCCTTCTACTATTTTTTATTTTATTTCTTATGCAACAAGTTCTTATGTGGATCTCCTTCTACTATTTTTTATTTTCTTTCTTGTGCAGCTAGGTTCTTGTGTGGATCTTCTTCTGTTGTTTTTTATTTTCTTTCTTGTACAATAGGTTCTTATGTGGATCTCCTTCTGCTATTTTTTATTTTCTTTTTTTGTATAGCAGGTTCTTGTGTGGATCTCCTTTCTTTCACAAGTAGGTTCTTGTGTGGAGATCCTTCTCTTGTGTCTCATATTTAAAATAAAAATACATACCTCATTCTTCTCCTTCTCTCCAGCACTTTAAGCTCATGCATGTTTTTTATTCATGGCTGCCCATAAATTAGACTCTAAAATTTTGATTGTAAAAAGGTGCACATATTTTTCATATGAGTAGAGGAGATATGAATTTTATCTTGCCTTTTAGATATCTTAAAAGTGGATCTAGCTGTAGTAAAAAAACTTACAAGAAAGATTAAAAATAAAATAGCAGAACAAAATAATTTGATCATACCTCTATTTTTCCTTGTCATCCTATTGTTAACATGGTCAAATAGTGTCGAGAAAGAAGCCACTAGGTAACAGTTGATTGCTTTTGAAGAAGAGTCAGTATTTTTTTGTCTTTAATTGGCCAGCAAGCTAGTTTTCCAATCAAAGTTTTTTTCTTTTTTTTTCCTTTGATTGGCTAGCAAGTTAGTTTTCCAATCAAAGCTTTTTGAATTTTTATTTTTATTTATTTTTAATTTTTTTGCCTTCGATTGGCTAGCAAGTTAGCTTTCTAATCAAAGGTTATTGATTTTTTTTTTCTATTTTTGCTGAAATAATAACATGAAAAGGATTAGAGAAAATTTTGATCCATCATCAGACTATATTCATCAAAGTAAAACTTGTGTAAAATAGGAAGCAATGTCCGAGATCTCATAAATACCTTTTTGCATACTTGGTAACTCTAAGAAGATCTCCAAAAATTGTGTAGACAATTTATAAGTCTTCAAAGCCCAACTTGAATCAAAATCACCATAGCAATCTTGAAAGCCCAAACTAGTGATATCAAGAGATGGATTGTGTTTTGTATCCATGGGTCCCTACAAACTGATCCTTGGTTTATAGTTTTTGTGTGCAAATATATGCATCTTGGTACAGAAACAACTTTACAAATTCCTATGGATGTTAGCATGAAAAAAAAAAGTGTTTGTCTTGATATTGACAATAATTGCTTCTTCATGTTATACAGAATATAAAAAAATGAAGAGATTGAAAGACACGAAAACAAATTTTTCTAATGGATACGGTTCGAGGATTGAATTTTATTATAGGATTAAAAACTAATTTGGAAGGGTGGATTTATTATGAGTGGGTTTTTATTTTAGCTCTAATGAAATCCTGAATATGGATGAAGTTAATTAGAAATACTACCACTTCCTTATTACAAACCGGATAAGCCGGTTTTGACTAAGGTTATGGGTAATAAGATCATTGATTTGTTAGTTGATATAAGGGGAAATGTTGGTGGTTATCGGGAATGAAATATGATATTTTATCAATTGGATCCACTTCGATTCAATATCATATTCTACTATTTCCCGATTTGAATTCTTTATTCATACCATTATACCTTCTTGATCAAACATCACAATCAATTTCTTATACATAGTTAGTTTGTGGGGAGATAATATTTACAATCTAATATTCCTAATTACGAAATGAAATTTTAATCTACTTGTAGGGAAAAAAATTCTAAAGAAACTACTTACCAAATACTTCTTGTCACGAAATTTGCTAAAAGGTATTCTACTATCAATAGAATATATTTTATAGAACTTTGAATCTCATAATAACAACCTTTCCCAAAAACAACACCAAAATGATGAGTTTCATCAATCCTCACCATTAATAATCTCAATCTAGGTTGGTGTCTTAAGGTTGTATGTATTAAGAGAAGAAGATCTTGGAAAGCAGCTCCCTAAAACACAATCCAAACTTGCATAAATGTAAACCACACATGCGGAAATTTAAATGCACACTTGCATAAAGGAAATCACACTTGTAGGAATAAAACACACTTGCATAAATTAAAATTGCTGAATTGGAAATAAGCAAAATTAAATGAAACACCTGCAGGTTTACAACAGACTGAATGTTACAATACAAAGAGAAGAACAACACAACAAGATGATAATTACGAAAAAAAATAAACAAATTATTACAAGATAAAATAAAAATATACAAATCCATCTTCCTTAGAATGAGTGGTCAGGTCGTTACTTGGAAGAAGATTTAAACCATGCTTTGAGATCTTAACTCAAAATTACGAGAATCTTAGAGGGAAAAGAATAGATTCATTTCTTGGTGCTAAAACATTACATATCTAATTGTGGAAGGTTGCATTTATAATTTATGCGTCCAACCCACTCCTTATTTTGGGAGATACAATTTTATCTTATCTTTATTATAATCCTAACATCTAAGATCTCTGTCTCCACAAAATATGGAGAGAGATATATTATTGGATTCAAAGTATTATCTCACTTATTTTAGGAAGATTTGCTCCCAAATCTTCTCTTTGCTTTTTGGTAACAAGAATCATAATGATTTTATTCTTATAAATTATTGGAAGGAGGTTTTTCTTCGAAATATGATTTTAACCAAATACCCTTCCTGAATTTTCCATTTGACTATATTGGTTTTGATTGTGGAACTATTGACACTTGTCTAATAGGCTTTTTCCTCGAGTTTTGAGTTCACTAAACGTTAGATTTTTATTCATTGATAAAACCTGTAGAAAACCGGAGTGAAGTTTTTTTAACACATTTCTATGAACAAAACCCTCTCTTTGATTTTCCATTTGAATTTTCTATTTCTATTTATGGAACTTTTAGTTCTCATGTGATACACTTTTTCTCGAACTGCAGCTCACTAAAAGTTAGATTTCTCTTCATTGGTAAAACATGTAGAAAATATGAATAAGGTTTATGTTAAACACATTTCTAAGAAAAAAAATTCTCTCAAATTTTCTATTTGAATTTTTTATTTCTATTTATGAAACATTTAGTGCTCATCTGATACAATTTTCCTTGGACTACAGCTCATCAAAAGTTAGATTTTTCTTCATTGATTAAACTTGTAGCAAATTTGAATGAGGTTTTTGTTAAACACACTACTATGAACTTTTTTTTGTTTATGGAACTTTTAGTGCTCATCTAATACACTTTTTCCTTGAACTACAGCTCACTAAAAGTTAGATTTCTATTCATTGGTAAAACCTGTAGAAAATCAAAATGATTTTTATGTTAAACACATTTCTATGAAAAAAACCTCTCTCATATTTTCCATTTGACTCTTTGATTATTCACAATTCCTATTTGAGGTGAGTTCTGGAACTAAACTTACGAGTTTTAGAACTAACTCGTGATTTTGGGAACTAAACTTGTGAGTTTTGGAACTAACTCTGTGCGTTCCAGAACTAAGTCTATGAGTTCTAGAGCTAACTAAAAAAACTATAACTTTTTCATACGATCTCAGATTGAGATGATTCTTTTTTTGAACTTGCATAATTTTTTGAGAGGAATTTGAATATGAAATTAGTTTTAAGTTTAGATACACCCTCCATCATCAATTACACTTTTCCCAATAATAACATTATCTTTCCTTTATGGCTTTGCATATACATAATACTTTGCATCTTTCCCCAAATAATCAATAAGATTTGTCAACAAAATAGATAAGAAAATATTTCTAAACAATGAACAAGATATATATCCTCTATTCTATATTAAGCAAACTATAAGTTCCTAGATTACATTTAAATCCACTTTCAAAGGTAACTTAGAAGGACAAAGTAATGGTAATTTATGGCCAATTTATGGCCTCATCACACATTCTAAAGGGGGATTCAAGAGGTGAGAGTTGGCATAAATGGAAATCTCTAGTGGACTATTTTTATTCCTAGGATTTGAATCAGTACTCCACAAGTTGTACGAGACCCAACTAGACTTGTGCTAATCTTATAGATTGAGGTCGCACTGGGTACAATGGGGAGGAGGAATATGAGGATGAAGAAAAGAGTGAGGAGGAGGGAGATGATTAGGAAGGAGATGAGGAGGGAGGATATGAGAAGATAGGAGAGGAGGAGATCGACAAAGAGTGGGTTGCTTCCGGGAGGTTTCGTGGTAGCCGGGGTTGAGGATGAAGCCTAGGGTGAGACTTTTTACATGGAGGAGACTCTTCCACCTATAGGAGGAGAAGATGAGGAGTGTGTGTATGAACAGGAGAGGGGTGGATGAGAGATACTATTGGAGGAGGATAGAGCTAAGGAGATACCTATTGCAGCTCCCATACCTTCACCAAAACCAATTGATCCAACTTGGATATGAAGAGATTTTATTAAGTAGAATACTCTTCTCTCGAATCTAATTATTTGACTAGATTGTTAGTAGAGTACACCCTACTATTTTTTTTCGAAATATTTCTCACTTGTTTTACTTGTGTTTTTTAGCTAATGCTGAGGGTTGGTGAGATATTATTCTTAGGGTTCTCTTAGACACTTCGCACATCCTACAAGGATGATGCGAGACAAGTTGCTCATGGACTCAAGATAGTCAACAATGGCGGGGTGATACCCATATGTGTTGAAACTGACATGGAATGCCATGGGAGCCATGAAAAATATTAGGAATGACATTATTCCTTTTGAGGTAGTTGAGAGCACACGGTGGTGAGATCACTCTCACAATGGTGCCATTACCACTATTTGATCACCTAGTTCTTCATTTCATGGTCACTCCCACAAGTCACGGGCATGGAGGCTCCCACTCTCATCATAGGATTCATAGAAGTATTCCTATTCATGCACCTTCCTAGGGATTCGTAGAGAGGGAAATATTCCTTTATTTCTTTGGGTCATTTTTGATACATATATCGATTTTCTTTTTTATTTTCAGCTCATATATGAGTGTTTTTACCACACTCGCAAGAGTGTGATGGAATTTTATACAAACTCAACTTTATCAACATATACATATATTCATTTTTTCCATCTCTTCTATGTAAGAGTTGAATCAATGATGGTTTGATTTTCTTATATACTCTTATATGCTTAGATCCTCTAATGCTTTTATATGCTTTTACATATGTATGCTATGGATTATGAATATGTAAATGTGTTAACATAATGATTTCAGTTTTTATGTGATGCATATGAGAAAAAAATGTAATTAGATACTTTGGTTTTTCAAACAATAGTTAGCATTTCTGTTTCGTTGGAAAAATGTGATGAATTAGATATAATAATAAAAGGAACTCTCTCCGCTCCTAACTCCAAGCAACTAGTAATATGTGAGGGCTCAACGCCGAGATCCGAAGGGAAATTATTTATATGGTCTTTATGAATGAATATGGTGACATGAAGAAATGACTTTGACAATACCCAATTAGGAACCTACAACTCAACCCTAAGCACTGCTAACTACCAGTCTAGAATGTGATTTGCTTACAAGTTTATCTAGAATTAGATTCCTATATGTCCTTTTGATTGACACAATATGGTTTTAAGGATTTGAATCTCTTAAAACATACACATCTAATTCATTTTCTTGGGAATTTTAAGGTTTCAAAAACTTTTTATTTCCTAACTTATTTACAATTTATTGATTTGTTTGATGATAACCCTACTTATTGCCCCATGTTACTAGTAACAAGTATGGGCTCATTACCAAAGGCTGGTAGGGAAAGGAAGTGTAGTGTTATTTACAAAAGAAAGAGTTATTGTATTTATTGTTTGATATATATATATAAACTTTTTATTTTGAATTTTTATTTTGGGAGGGGAAAATGGCCCCTAGCCTCAACCACACGCAACCAGTAGGATGCAAGGGATCATCACCGAAGGTTGAGATAGGCAGACAAGAGCTCTAGGTGAAATTTTTAGACTTGCTTTTGTTATCAGAGAGATTTTTAGGGAAAGATGTGACATCAAGAAGCTTCTAGAATAGACTATATGCAAAGACACTTGAGCTAGAAGAAACTATGAATAGAACTAAGTATGTAAGCCTTGGTAGGACCAATGTCAAAATTTTGTCTTAATTGTTGAGATGATGAAGAGATTAGAATTGTTTGATGATAATATGGTGGATACTTGAAGAGATATGATTAAGTATTTTTTCCAACACTTTAGAAGTTTTTAGAAGTTGCTTGAAAAGTAAGTTTCTTGATTTATAATTTCATAGTATGATAATGCAGATGGTATGCAAGATGGATACAATAATGTACAAATGGAAATGCAAATGAACTAAGAGTAAAATCATTTAAGGTGAAGCGATTTGGCTGATTCACTGAATTCATCACCTTCTAAAGTACACAAGTGATATGCACCATTTTTTAAGTCTTATATCAATTGATATAGGCCTAAACATTTTAGCATGAAATTTCTTCCTTTGTTAGTATTTTTGTTGATCTAGATGTCCAACCTTAAGAATAGATCTCCTACGGATATCTCTCACTCACACACTTTCTTATTATACTGACAAAACATCCTATCATCATAAACATGGTGATGTTACTCAGCTTCAATAAGATATTCAACAAGGGTTTCCAATTTTAATAATCACGCTTCTTGATAACCGTCTTCACCTAAGATTCATTGTAACGATATGCAAAGACTAGGTAATTCCACTTCTAACGGTAGGAATGCTTTGGATCCAAAGACAAAAGAATAAGGGGTTTCCCCAGAGGGCATTCTTACCAATGTCATGTAGGCCCACTAGAATGGAAATAGATTCAAATGCTAGTCTCTTTTATCCTCCTTAACCATCTTTAGAAGGATGGAATTTAATGTCTTATTTGTAGCCTCATCATGTCCACTATCCTCAAGGTGGTATACGAGAGGATGTGTGGTGGGATATATTGAATTGTGCACACAATTTTTGCACCTCTTAATTTTTTAATGGCATTCCATTATCTGATATAATGACTTGTGGAACTCCATACTTGCAGATGATATGGTTTAGAATAAAATTGGAGATCATAAATCCAGGCATAGTAGTAAGAGGTATGGCCTCAACCCACTTGGTAAAATAATCGGTGGCCATGATAAGGAAATGGTGTCCATCCGAGGATGAGGAAGAGAACTTCCTGTTAAATTGAAGCCCCAAACAGAAATGGGACAAGGTTTCACAATGGGATGTAGAGATTGTGTAGGAATGTGTATCTTTTGTGAGAAATCTTGGAATATTTGACACTGTGTACATACTCTATAGAGTCATGTTCTAAATTGGGCCATAAATAACCCATGTGATGAATATTTTCAGCAGCTTACATGCCCCAAGTGACCCCTAAAGACTCGTTCTCGGGGCTTCAAAGAGGATTTTCATAGACTCTTCTTCATCAACACATCTCTAAATCATTGTATTGAAGGCTCTATGATAGATAACTTCTTCTACAATTATGTACTTGGTGGCTATGACATATATCCTTCATCTTTGCGGTGAGGTTTCTCCCTTAGGATACAAATGGTCCACAATATGATTAAAAATGTTAGTATACCATATACATGATGCTATAGGAGATTCATATCTACATATAACACGTATTCATCAAGAAAATATAGGTCTACTAGATCCCCATAGTCTATAGGGTAATTAACTAGCCAATCATCCCTAATTTTTCCCTTCATGAACTTTTGGTTAACAAAGGTGAGTTTAGACTCACGCATCCACATAATCAAATGAACCACCTTTTTGGATAAGGCAACCTAGGTTAAGAAAGTTCGCAATGATTTGATTTAACAATCACTCATATTTCTTGATTAAGCATGTAATGCCTTAATATAAGTGGCTTAATAATATAAGATCAAAGAAATATTAGGTTTCAAAGGCATGAGCATGGGTGGTGACATAAGGAAGCACTTTACTAACTGAAAGGCTTAATGAAACTCCTTTTTCAAGATTTGAAACATTATTTGTTAATAAAACCATTAATAGGGTGAATTTCATAAGTTAAATCAAGGATGAACCTATGAATCATGTGAAGTTTTCCTAGAAATTACTTGATGCTTCATTCATTTGTAGGAGGAGACATTTCTAAAATTACCTAGAACTTTTCTAGATCAACATCAATGCCTCAAAATAACATGATATTTCCCATCAATTTGCCTCCCCTCACACCAAACATGCATTTCTCAAAATTTATCTTTACCCCGTACTCGATTAGGTGTGAGATAATGATGTAAAGCACTTCAGGATTATTGCCATGTTTATTTTCTTTCACCAGTCGGTCATCAACATATGATTCCAAAATCTTATGAATAAGATCATGAAATATATATGTCATAGCCCCATGGTAAGTGGCTCTAACAACATTCAAGATGAAAGGCATGTATACGTAATAGAATGTTCCCCATGGATTTGTAAAGGTAGTTTTAATTTGATCTTATTTAGAGATCCTTATCTAGTTGTAAATAGAAAAATCATCCATGACAAACAATAGTTCATATCCAGTTGTTGCATCAACAATGAAATCAATCGAAGGAAACTACAAAATAATCATTGGGATAAGCCTTATCAATGTCCATGAAGTGAATGCATATGTGTACCTTCCCATTTTTTTAATAACTCAAACTCTATTTGAAACCCACATTGAATAGTCAATTGGTTTAATGAACCCCACTTATAGGAGTTTCATTACTTTTTCCTTAACCATTAAATCCAATTTTGGCTTCATGGGTCTCACTTTTTATTTAATAGGTTTGGCATTAGGCTTGGTAAATAAATTATGCACTACAACATCAAGAGAGAAACCCATCATTTCCTTATAGCTGAAAGAAAAGGATTTTTAATGCTCTTTAAGAAGCTTCATATATGTTTATATCTCCTCTGGAGTTAGATAAGAATTGATTTTTTTTTTTTTAAATAATCCTCCTCCATCCCCATGGTTATATTTATGGTTCCTTCAATCAAAGATTCATTACCCTCTTCAAAATCAGGTGGGTATGGAGGTAGTTATAATTTTTTTCCCTCTACCTCATAGATCTCACGACCCTCTGATGAGGAAGGATCCATCGTGTGATCTTTGAAGTGGGAGGAAAGATGAGGTGTAAGAGAAATATCCCTCTTATGGCACATGCGATGGAGGTTAGTGTATGCATTGAGGTATCCTATTATTTCCTTGTCATTCTCTACATTATCCAAAGTGTCAGGCTTATTCTTAGTCTTGATATATGCCATAATTTCATTGGTTGGCATCCTTCTAACTAGAGGTTTGAATCAGACCAAAATAGTGAATTTGGTTTCTTTCAGGTATTTTATTAGACAAAAGTGAGAGGAGCAAGTATCCATAGAGTCGGCCAATAGGTTTTTATCTCATGGAATAATTTTGATGGTTATGAATTCAAAACCCTTGCTAAGATCAATAATGATGGTCTTGTAGAGTTATAGGTTCTCTGTTATGATCTCGAGAGAATTTTGAGAATTGATTAGGGAAAAGTTGAGATTCATACAAAACTCTAACATTGTTCACACCCATCCTCTTAGCCATAATGATACCAATAAGTATAGCTTCATACTCATCTCCAACTATTCATGCACTCAAAATTTAGCTTGTAAGAA
Organism: Taxus wallichiana var. yunnanensis; assembly: GCA_018340775.1. Classification (NCBI taxonomy): domain Eukaryota; kingdom Viridiplantae; phylum Streptophyta; class Pinopsida; order Cupressales; family Taxaceae; genus Taxus; species Taxus wallichiana. The sequence continues at coordinate 457,728,869 of CM031235.1, read as the reverse complement.
AAAGGCATGACCTTACCCTCAGGGGAAGTGAGGATCACCCCAAAACTAAAACTAAAGTGGACCTTTCTACCTTCATACTTGAGAGTCCAATACTTGTTAGGGAAGATGGAATATTGATCCTTCTTGGATTCTTATTAGGTAAATTGTGATACTTCAACCATACAAACCTCATCAAAGACACTGGATGGAAGAGTGGAAATTCCAAGGGCATGATCTATGCCCAAAGAATCAAAAGGGAGAACAATTGGAAAATAATTCTCCAAAAGTCTTAATGATTTCATCTGTGGTTTTCATTGACATGGTTTCTACAATAAAAAGTTGTTTTCAATGACATTATCCCCTTTGATTGCTTGGGGCCTCAAACTCAGTTGTAAGAAGAATTTGGGACTCAATATTTGAACCCTAATGCTTGTTTAATTTATTGGCTAGGATATCGAATTCATTATGAACCCTCGGTTTCTTCTTTAGGCTAGCTAGTTGGATATAAATTTTCTTTAGGTCACCCTGAGCCATGAAAACCTTACATAGGTTTAATAATATGAACTCTTGGAATAATGTGGAAGTTATTTCCTTCATTCTATAAATCCATCGTCGACCTAAAAATCATATTATAGTTAACTTCCTTGTCTATAATATAAAATTTAGTTTGCGGTCTTAGGTGTAAGAGTTACTAGAGCAAATATAGTTCCAATATAATTTTCTTTTAGGCTATCATAACTTTGTCAACATGTTTCACGTTGAATAATAGTTTATCCCTCCATAGCCTAGCTTCTGAAGAAATGAGAAAGGGAATATATTAATAACAGCCCCATCGTCTATCATTGCACACTTAACATAGTTGTTGTAGATGTAGACCTATATGTACAATGCAAGATTACCTTTTTGTGCCAACACAACATTAGTAGGCATGTTACTAATGTCAAAAACGAACCAAGAATCTCTATAAGACTACCTTGAGGGATAGACGTTGAATTCTATATGATTGATTTGGGCCTCCGAAGGAGGAGTGACATGGATAAGATGGCCAAGACCTAGCACTTCTAATAAATTTGATTGATGCACATGAGAATTATTTAACAAATACAAGAAGGAAATGCAGAAAATGTATTAGTCAATTCCTTTATCAATTCATAGGGTCCTAATGGCTTAAGAGCTATCGATATATCATTTGAGATTGTGGGATAAACAAGAAGAGGATGTGAATAATAATCTCATGTACAGGTCACCGCCTTAACTTCAAGTTCATTTTATAGGTCTATTCAACCTAATATCTTAGTCTAATTTCAGTCATCTAAAGGAGGAGATACTAGAGGGTTTGAAGTCGTAGATGCCTCATGGTTATTGTTTTCTATTGGAACCCCTTTGTTGGTACCATGAGGATTAAGCTTTTTGTTCTCTAGGTGTCTTAGAAGGTTATCCCTATAAACTCTAAGAGTAGAATTTTTGTAGTGAAATGGGCCCCATGCGAGTGCTTTTCATAGGTGTTGTGGGATTAGCCAAGGACATCTCAATGAAGAGTTGTCTCTAGTATTCTAGAATTTGTTGTTTAAATTTATTACAATCAGAGTACATACAAACATCATGTCCTCTAAACCTATGGAAACTATAGCACAAGTCATGATCATGGTTGCAAGGTATTTGATTACGGTTCTTTTTTGGTCCATAGTTTCCATTTTTGTTTTGTATTTGGTTAGTTTAGTTGAATTTTAGAGGCGTGTGGCATTGGTTCTGATATTGGTTCATAAATTTATTTGGGTATTGGTTTGAGTATTGAACCAAACCCTAGGCCCAAACCTACTGAGGAGGTGGAGGAGGATGACTAAAGTCCACCACATTAACTGAAGGAGTGAAATTATTACTCCATTAGATGTTCACATTTGTATTGTTGTTATCATTATTTATGTTACTTATGCTAACAAATTTTTCTTTCTAGCTTGGTTGGTTATCTAATTCATCATAGCACCATAGTTCTTGTTAAGGACTTTGTGTCCTTGATTATTATTATTTGAACTATTTTGGTAACTTGAATTACCTTATGAGGGATTGACTAGTTTCCCATTCGAACTATAGGTCATTTAGGAGTTATCAATCGCCGCTTGGTCAATGTAGAGAGCACCCTCTAAGACCTCCTCATAGCTCCTAAGAGGGAAATTTTTCACTTCTTCCTTAGTTTATCGATTAAGGGAATGGAGGAATAAGTCACAAATATCCATTTGATCCATATTGGGAGCACTATTCACAGAGTAGAGGACTCATCACCAAATATGAATGAAGTTGCTAGAAGATTCATTATTCTCTTGTTTAATGTGAAGGAATTATTTTATTCTCATTCTCAATATCTTGTTCACAAAGAAATCCTATTTGAACTCTGTAATGAGTTTCTCAAATGAATTTATTGAGGCTTCCAAAGATTCTATAGTACCGGTCTAGAGAAATCCCTTCCAGGGTCTTTGGGAATATCTTAGCTACAACAGTATCCTATGGGAGTAGCTCTTTAATGGAAACCACATATGATTTTATGTGCACATTTCGATCCCCTTCCCTTTTAATTTTATAAGGTCAAGTAACTGTCATAGAAGCATTACATTTCGTATGTTAAATTCAAGGGGATCCTTAAGACATTCATAATATGTTCTCACCACATAATAACCTACCATGGATGACCCTTGATTGGGAGGTGGAGGTGGAATATAAGGTTTATAATGTACAACATAATCATTTTCGATAACATAAGGAATCTCGTGAAGCTAAGCATACAAACCAAGAAAGGAAAACATGTCCCCTTCTAGTGCGTTAGAATACATGTGAAATTATGGGGAAAATTATTTTGATATGGAGTAGTAGGTGTGAAACCAAGGAAAGTAACATTTTCAATTGGAATGTCATTTAAGAACACACTTCCGGTTGGCACCGGTGGAGGATATTTGTATTGAGTATGAGAGGGCATACCTAACATGTCTGATCTAGTAAGGAGATATCCAAGGCTAGGGATACCCATGTAGACCAGAGGGGGTGAAGGTGTAGAGGGCACATAGGTATAATTCTAAAGGTGGTGGGGGACCTTACCTTACCCTATAAACTAGGTAGAATGAGAAGATTGGGAAAGATCTAGTTCCCTCACTTTATGTACAAATATTAAAACTACATCACCTAACGAAGGCATTGCATTTTCTTAGGCATGTTTTGAGTCTATTTAGGAAGTAAATGTATGAGATTTCATACTATGAATTTATCTTTAGGATTCCACCCCTCTTTAGATGTATTTTTAGTTGTAGGAAGAGGGGTAAAAACTTTGTTATGAAGAAGAACATTAGTATACCCTTTCATATTGTCCAATGTCTAGTCTATTGCACTAAGACAATCATTGCTTCAAGTGAAGCATGTCAAGAGTTCCTCATTAAGTAAGAGATAAGAAATAAGTGAATCAATTTTCATACTAATTTGAGGCCTAGAAAAGACCCGCAGATTGAACATTTGTTCTCCTATAAATGTCAAGTTATTTAAGCCAAAGAGATTAGGTTGCAGACTATAGATAGGTTGATAGACCTCCTCAATTCTAACCGATGATACATTATTGGATCCTTAAGGAGGAGGAGTGTGATGAGAAGTTAAATTGGATGAGTAATTATCATCCCACCCTAATAATGAGGGTGATTGTTACATACTCATATGGTAATAATATACTTCAAGAACCAAAAAGGGCCTACCGTATTCGGACCCAACATATTTGGGGGATGTATAAACACTAACACAATAATTGGAGAGGAGAAGGATGGCTGAAAGAAGGAAGAAACAAAGGAAATTAAAATAAACTAATCCTTCACATTGGGTTCACTAATTTGGTATGTCTAAGAATGAACATGTGACCCTAAGACGCACTCAACCTCCCGAGGTCATGCCAGACAAAAATATGATGTGGAAGATGCTTATGGAGTGGATAACTATGGTGAATAGGTGAAATATGTTTTAATGGGAGAAAAAGGCTAACAAGTAATCAAGACAATAAAATATATTCTATGGGCACTATTGGAATCTACTCCTTGGCAATGAATGATTATCTAACTTAGGTGAATGAAATGGAATGGTCGAGGAGAATGGACACATGAAGTATTATATCAATATCATTGTCACCAAACACCCTCTGAAATGGTTTTGTAATACATGGGAAATTTCTAACGTTTTCCTCGTAATATTCTCTAGGCAAGGTAATTGAGATATGATAGGAAATGTATGGGTAGGACGAGTGGGTGAATTGCTGAAACTATTCTTGACTAGGATGATTATGTCATAACACATAAGCATTGTACACTTTGATGTTCAAAGATGTAAACTATGAGATAATAACATGAGGAAGTGGGTGGTTTGGAAAACAAGGTGTTTGAGGCCTTGATCCACATTGGTCAGATTCTGAAATCTAGATTTGGTTGAGGCATTCATGGATCACACACTAAATATCTGTGGTACCTATGCCCTTAAATGGTTAGGTGAATGTTCAAACTAATAGAAATAAGAAGAAAACAAACACACAAAGAATTTTCAAGAGGGAAAGATCAATGTTTAGGAAACCTAAGACAACTAAGGATACATAAGGAGTTATGTTAATTCCTTTCTAATTAAGTCTATGTGCCTAATTAACAAATGAAAGTGGGTAGATTTAAATTAAATTAATTTTATTACTCTCCTTGAACCTAATTAAAACTATATGTGGCTAGCTAATTAAATAAAACGAAATCTAATTTATCAAACAAAAAAACTAAGCTAATATTTTTTTGTGATTTTCAATGATTTTTAAACTGAAGGGAATTAAAAAATTAAAAGAACTAAGTATCTAATCTAATATTTTTGGTTTTATGTTTACTGGAAAATAAAATAAATGTGCATATAAAAACTCACTTCTTCTAGTTAAATGAAATTGTAGACACTAAATTAGGTCATTCTCCCTTTGGTCCCTCGACAAATAAGCACCCTTTATTACACTCACCTAGCCATGACCCCCTTCACCCTAATAATATTAATTTAATTCAATTAATGCGTTATCCTCACCATATTTACTATTTAAATATCTTATTTAAATATTATCTACACAAATATTTCACTTAGACACCTCACTAAGCTAACTCAACCTAAGACCTATTCTTAGCAAGTTACCATAACTAACTAAGACTTACCCAAAACCTAAAAATTAATGCCTACACTCCCTCTAACCACATTCATGCATGCTCACAAGAAGCTCCTATTCTAATCCATGGGATAACCACACAAGATCTAAAGAAATCCATAGGATCTCCCTCAATTTAATGAGCCTAGCAAATCCCACCGTGACCGATGTTGATTACCCCTAACTGTCGCTAGTTAAGCTGGACCGCCGTCAGTTACCCCTTTTTAACACCTAAACTACCTTATTCTAAAGGTTGGAAAACATTGGGAGAAATTTGATGAGCAAGAATGAGATCTCAAAAGATAACGCATCTTCAGAGAGTCAATTCCAACAAGAACTCACATCCAAAGAAGGAGATTGAACATCTTCTCCTGCATAGCCATCCCAGCCACATTCAGATCTATCTAAGAAAAGAGGAGTGTGCATGCAGCCCATGTAGAAGCTTTCTTTCAGTCGGTGATCACTTGCAGCCTTCAAACCCATCATCAGCACCTCCATCCTTCACACACAAATTTTCAGAAATGAAATCCAAGTAAGTATAACATCATACTTTCCTGGTTATTTCATCTCATCATTATTTTATCATCCATTGTTTATCTTGCTCCTTATTGACCATATCCAACACTTTTCACCTCCATAGACCCATTAGAACCTCACAAAATACTACCCCTATCACCCATTACCTCATCCTAACCAACCGAAATCCTTTGTGCAATCACAAAGAGGACCAAAAACCCCGTTCTATGACATTCCTAGATCTCACAGTAACGGGCGCCAGTATACCTAACCGCGGTCGGTCACCCCCGACCGATGCCGCCATGTGTCTACCCACACACCCTTAAATAGAGACCTATCCACTCCATTTTACCTCACCTTCACTCACATGTGACCTACCCGAGACCTTTATCGACTTGTAGAACCAAGAACCAATGATTTGACCTCAGGATTCTATTATAGCTTAGCTTGTTAGATTATATCTATTTCTTATTGTGTTTTAAGTGAGACACCTAAATTATTTTAAAATAACAATAGGATTTACTTTGTTTACAACATTAATTTGTTTAAAATAGTGGACTGATAGCCATCTAGGAAGTATCATACTTCCCGGATCTAGCTTATGCTAGGTAGTTCACTGCCCATATTGTTTAATGCTTTTTGGTGGTCTTGTTTTCATTACAGGTAGTTCCTCTTAGCCAAAAGGAAGATCTCACAGTCATTTGTGGATTCAAAAATCATACACGCACAACAACCCATCAACCAACATTTGAACAGGTATTCCTCCTAAGCCCATTACCCTATCTATTTCATCAACCATTTAAAGAAACAATCTAAGAAAAAGGTGAAACATTTTGGCACACCTGGTGGGACTTGAACCTGGGTTTCCTACCCATTCTCACATCTCAAACAATTTCCCGATCCACCAATAAATTTTTGGATACCATGGCCTACCTTGCTTCTCAAATACCCGATTTTCCCGATGATTTAGACATCTTTGTTACCGTAAAACACATACTTGAGACCTTCTTATAAATATTTTTGTATTAACCTCATCCAAACTACCTCACCGAAAACACAAGATATTTAGTATAAGTAGCTTGCAGACTACCTTTCCCTTTCTATATTGCCTCCTAATCTCACACATAATGGACAACATGCCTTTCTCAAAAAGGCCTCTCGTTATGTCATCATGGGTGGCCTTCTCTATAAACGAGGATTTTATAGTATTCTCTTACGATGCCTCACTGACTCAAATCCCCTATACCATTAAAGAAGTTCACAATGGCATATGTGGAGGTCACCAAGTGGCCTCACTGCTAAGCATATTCTTTACCCAAGCTATTACTTGGTGACCGTTAATCATGATTCTTGCGACTATGTCAAACGCCGCATGAAATGTCAACAACATTCCAACCTTCATCATACACCCAATCATGCCTTATAGGTCACTCGTGACCTTTGGCTCTTCTCTCAATGGGGTTTGGATCTTGTTAGAGAAATCAATCCTCATTCTTCCCAATGCCATCAATGGATCATAACTCTACCGAATAATACACAAAATAGGAGAAGCCATACTGCTCATTTCCATGAAAGCCGAGAAAATATGTGAGTTTATTAACCATCACATCATTTGTCACTTTGGTGTCCATCATCATCTCATCCCCGACAATGGAGAACAATTCAAAAACAAAACACCGCAAAACTTTGCGATGCCTTCGGTATTCACTTAGTTTATCCTCACCTTATTACCCACAAACCAATGGCCAAGCCAAATCCACTAACAAAACCCTCAACAAAATTCTCATGAAAGTGGTGAAGATACTGGGAAGGATTGGCATACACACATTCCTTTCACCCTATGGGCATACCGCACTAGTATTTTCACCTCCACTGCGGCCACACCCTTTTCTATGGTCTACGGTACAGAAGCTGTGTTTTTTTCCTCTCGATGTCCGATCCCCTCACTCGCATTTCTCTCCATGACATGCTTCATCGCCGATGACTTTTGTCAAGACCACTTGGCACAACTAGAGTTATTAGATAAACATTGTCTTAATGCTCTAGATCACCTTCAAGTTTATCAACAACGTATCAAACATGCTTATGACAAACATGTTCATAAATGAACCTTCCAAGTTGGTGACATTGTTTTGAAAGAAAATCAACATGTAACCAAAGCAGAGAAAAGAAAATAGGGAAAATTTTCTCCTAATTGGCTTGGACCATACATCGTAACTCATACCTATGGATCAAGTGCCTATTGTTTGTCCTCACTTGAGGGTAAACCCGAACCTGAGCCCCTTAACACATTACATATTTGACCGTTCTACTATTGATCTCTAGTCCTACATCACTATTTATCTACTTCATGCTCATCCCTTAAGCGCCATTTACCTTTTCCACACCTCCTCTCCAATGACTAAACAAGGATCATGTGATTACCCATCACCCTCTTGCCTTATCTTACATATGTGCACCACGGCTCTATGTATGGCATGATTCTCATGAATACTTTTGTCTTCTTTTAGATGAGATCCCATGGTCATTCACCCTTTCCTTCTCAACAAGATCCAAATGCTTCGTTATAGTCTCGTCTATGACTTAAAAGCCAAAAAAAAAAAAAAAAAAAGATGAATCCCTCATAAGGACATCTTCCAAAATGTGGATCAACTCCTTGAGTCAAAATTCCAATATAAAAGATGAATCCCTCAAAAGGACATCTTCTACCCTCAATTGTTGCTATAAGTAGACTGCACCCTCGAAGGAAAGCTATAAAAATCTCACAACTCTCTACATAGTTTTTCCAAAAAGAAGACTATTGTTTCTCAAAAATCAAAATTCAGAAGCTTCCCGCATCGATCAGCTTCGTGAAGACCTCAAGGAGACATATACTCATCTTGTGTAGACTTCCCGCATTGACTAATCTATGTAAAAAAAAAAAAAAAAAAATTCATGGACTTGCCTATTGTGATCTTGGCTCTATTGCCCAAGGCATTCTACTTCCCATTTTATGACCCAATTACCTGCACCTCTCTACCCATTTTCTTTTCAATTCATACCTCAAGGGACCTGCTGAACCTATGATATTTGGTGATCATGTGACTCTTCATCACTCTTAAAATTATCAATCATGTAATGTCTTTAGGGTCTTATGTTCGTTAGCCTATCTATAGATGTGTTTCATATGTTTTGATCCTTGCCAATTGGGTGGCTTTCTTTCCCCCTCTTATATTTTCTCTTCTTCATCACCTTTTGATTTTCTTATACAAGACTTAGTCCTCGACGCTTAACTTTTGGGATCATCCTCCCCTTTCACCATAGTCACCCTCACCTACAACATTTTTTACTATCATTCACCTCACCCTATTAAACCCAAACCCATAACATGGCCACAAACCTACCAACTCATTTGCATCTTCTTCCCTAGCTTATAGGAGAACTACATCGGTCTGAGGTCCCTTTTCACCGGGACTATGTAGGTAGCACTTCTAGGGCATGGGGCCCTAGAAGGTTAGCTTGGCCACTCTTTACCCTAACCATTTTCCTCACCCTTACCTGATTTCTTGTTCATCTCAAAAACCTCGACATTTAAACCATATACCACATAACTTTTACCACTTATATTATTTCACATTTTCCACATTTTACACTATCTCATGCATTTATATTACCATTTGTTATCAAAATACTAAAATAAATCAACCATGCCTAACAACCTGACTCGATCCATGCCTAACAACTTAACTCAACCATGCCTAAAACAACTTGACTCAACCATGCCTAACAACCTGACTCAATCCATGCCTAAACCAACCTGACTCGATCCATGCCTAAACTAACCTGACTCAATCCATGCCTAAATCAACCTGACTCGATTCATACCTAAACCAACCTGACTCGATCCATGCCTGAACCGACCTAACTCAATCCATGCCTATGACCTGACTCTAACATGCCTAGCTCATCAATTTTCCATCCATATCATAAGTAAAGTAAAACTCATACACATCACAACAACATCACCTGCATATCATCTTGTATCCTCATATATACATGTGTATATCAATACAATGTACACTCGTATCACATAAATGTGTATCTCAATAAACATGCCTGTCTCATCATGGCTATCATCTCAAAAATGGTGACACGCAAGCCGATATACTATAACTAGATATCATCGGCTTGTAGGCCGGTTTCCAATACAAAAATGTCTTCGTCTCGTAGGTTGGTATCATGTACAAACAATAAATACAATATCTCTTCGGCACATAGGCTGGTCTAATATACCATACATACAAAAATAACTCGGCACGTAGGTCGGTCCATAGCAAATCACTGTGTCTCTCCCGACCCCTCTATTGCACCTGTCTAGGGTTCGACACCTACCTCACCTCCTACTGGTGGCCGCTCACCTAGAGTTGGCCTCTACACACTAGTAACTGTTATCCAAAATGTGCCCTCTTGCACATTTAGTGGCTAACTCCTTGCATTCTTCCCTCTCTTTTGCCTCAATCATAATTTTTTTCTTTTCAGGCACTCAAAACTTTCTGGAAATGGCACCATTGGATAGATATTTTTCTCATCTTTCTAGAAAGGTAAATTTTTCCTCCTAACTCCATGTATTTTTGAAGTTATGTCTCGGCGGAGTTTTTGTGGGAAATTTTCCCCTGGAAGGCCCGCGGCCAATGAGATGATGCCACGTGTCCAAGGAAGTGGCGGGGGTTGGAGATAAATTTGGATTTTTTTTACCAAGTTTTTGGCAAGGTTTTCAAAAGATCATATTTTCCCCGCAGCCCACCGTGAATCAAATGGCGCCCCATGTCCAAGGGGAAAAATTTGAAAAATCAACTAAGTGTTGGTGCCATGGAGAAATTTCAGGGGAAGGGCCCACGCCCAATCACGTTTTTCCACGTGTCACCGAAGGCCGGAACAGTGAAGGGCAGAGGTGAACTTAGAATTTTGGTGAAATGTTTGGCAAAAGGGAATGGAGAATTTTTGGCCCGCTAACCAATCATATTACGCCACATGTCCATGGGCATGCAGGGGTAGCGGAGCGCAATGAGATTGGGATTTTTTCCCAAAAGCTAAAATGAAAAGGAAAAATGTTTGCCTAGGCCTCACGTCCAATAAGACACCGCCACATTTCCTGACCGGGCAAGAGATGCGAAAATTTGGGAAATTTTCCCAAAGGAAAAAGGAAGGAAATTTCAAAGGAAAAAATCGCCCCACCAAACGTGAACCAATCACATCTTGCCACATGTCCAGTGGTGGCAAAAGATACAAGACAAGCCCGCATGGAAAATTCGAAGGGAAAGGCCCATAATGAATGAGGTTTTGCCACATGTCTCGAGTCAAGAAATAGGATCAAACAATGATGAAAATTTAGGAGGACAGGCCCGTGCCCAATCAGCACATGCCACATGTCCTCAAATCATCGGCCCGGCAAGGATTTTTGGAAAATTTTCCAAAGGGAAAAACAATGGAAAATGAAGCATTAAAGGCCCGCACCCAATCAAAACATGCCACGTGGCACCTAGGATGGCGGAGCGTGGGTAATTTTTGGAAAATGTTCTAAATGACCAAAAAGTGGAACATTTAAAAAAATTTGCCCGCCAATCCGATTTGGCCCTGTTTTTGTCCTAAAATTTTAAATGGTCGTATCTTTCGATCCAAAGCTCGGTTTTTCACGTTCTTTATATCAATGGAAATTTGGTGAAATTATCTACAAGATTTTGGGGTAATTTTTTAATTTTGATGGATTTTAGAGAGAGAAAATTGAAAATGCCTCTGGCACATGGTCATGGACAGAAATGACATTTCAACCACCATTTTTAATGAAGAATGGCTCGCATTCTATCCCAAAGATGGCAAAAATGTCAGGGATGGGCCTGTAAGGATGTCTGTGTTATTTTAATGCATTTTGGGTTGGTGGTTGAAGCTCTCCCACATTTTCCCACGCTTTCTCTCCTCCGGGGTCGTGGCTTACACTGTAAAAGCCAGATTTGGCTCATTTTCAAGGGGTTGAACATTTTTATGTATTGCAGGCTCCCTCTATCACTTTGAAAGTGATTTTTGTGGAAAAATCATACCTTTTCCAAGACTGCAACCTATTTTTCCTCTCAGGTGTTGTAATGCAAGTGGTTTTTGATGTTAAAATGACAATACAGGCTCTGTGAATGAGTTTTAATCCTCTGTTTGTGTTGTTTGATTCATTTCTAACCCTCCATTACAGTTATCAGTTTTTATGCATGAAGTTTTTTTGCATTTTATGAACTATGCCAATCTGCAGAAGTAAGAAATGCTCACCACTCCTTTGGTGCATCACCTTATTAGCACTAGTTTCAGTTTTTTTTTTTGCATTCTCTATCTCTGTCCACTTTGGAATTTAGAGTAGGATTTTGAGTTTGAAACCTCTGTATAACTTGCAAGTAATATATCTGATCGGGGAGTTGAGGAACCAGCCTCTAATCTGGAGATTCTTTTCCCATTTTACAATTCGCACACTTGGGGAAAAGATTCAATGTTGTGCAATCACACTGGATGTCTAAAATATCAACTAGAAGTCTAATCAACATCCAGGGGTGCTGCTGATTTGCAACAACAGTTTTGGCATGCCCGGTGGGACCTTATAGGTCTTCATCTTCATTGCAAAAAAATTGATGTGCATTTTTTGCAAGTTTCTTGCTTAAAAGAGCCCTAAATTACACTTCTGGTGACTCCAAGGAACAAGAATCAGCTGGTTTTAGCAGTGCAGGCCTGAAAAATCATGAGAAGGATCACCACAAGGTCAAGAGTTGGAGAAGAAGAAGTTTTATTTGAGTATCTATAGTTATCTCCAAGAAGAAGGAAAAGAGGGAGGAGAATTCAAAGGTATCCATCTCCACCAAACAGTAACTCTCTCTCAACTCCTCCACCTGGTAGGCCTTTCATTCAATCAACAAGGGTTCTAAGGCCAATCGTAATGGCACAAAACAACCCCTATGTCAATTTCACTCGGCAACACCCACCGGCTCTCATTGTAGACAAAATCCAATCCCATTGTAGCATTGAAGAAAATCCCATACTTTACTAGAGAAAATCATACCACTCCTAGTGATCATGTTAAGGATATTGCCAATATTTGTGAAATCCATGAGATCAATGAGATGCAAGTTGCTGTTAAACTGCTGGCATCTTCATTCAAAGGGAAAGCTTTGCAATGGTTTAGAATCTTACCTCAAGATCTATCCAAAATTGGAACCAGCTATGTATAGCCCTCCATGAGTAGTTTGGAGAAAAGGGAGACAACTTGTCCCTTTTGGAGCATTTGACAACCATCAAGAGAGCTCCCAATGAGTAGCTGACTGACTTCAACTTCAGATTTCAAATGACTTGGGAGAGGATTCCAATGGCAGTAAGGCTAGCAGTAGAAGGTGCTTTTCTATATTACCTTAAAGCTTTAAATTCTGATATTTCTATGTTAATTCAATCCATGGGTGGCACAACTATCCCTATTGCTTATAGAATTTCCATTAGAGCTGAAAATTGTTTGATTCAAGCTGGCAAGCTAGCTCCTAGGCCTCCAATGCCATTGTTTCCAAGTTTAGAGAGCCCAAATACTAGTCAAGTGCCTAATTTAGCTCCTATTCCCACTCCTAGAAATTAGAATTCAAGTGAAGCTTCTACTTCATCTTCTAGTGCCTCAAATGAACTTCAAGAAGTCATGAAGCAATTGCAAAATCTAGGCAACGAGCTGGTCACACTCAAGAGGCAGCAAGCCCAAATCTTTAGACCTTCTTTCCAACCTCAAGCCCAGCCTAATAGGCAGCCATACCAACCTCAAAGACCACCCAATCTAGCTACAAATTTAAATCAAGAGAGACCTCCTGCCAATAGACCATTTCAGCCCTATAATCCCAATGCTACATCTGCCTCTAAGGTATTAGTGCCAGTACAAAACAACATAGCTCAAGAGTATGATTAGTGTTTCCCATGTAATGAACCTCACAACCAGTCTATGTGCTTCAACGGTGCCTTGAATCAAGCATTAATGGTGACTACAACTGGTGTGGAGGGTGAAGGTAGTCAAGGAAATAACGAACAACAAGAAACATTCCAAGCAACAATCAACTCTAAATAATACCACACTTGTAAACTGGTAGGTAGAGGATTTTTGTGGCATGACTCAAACAATTCCCCAAAATGTTGCAGCCAACACAAGGTCAAAAAGGAGGAATTTGGGTGAAGAACAGCCATTGGCTCCAAGCAATCCACAACCTTCTATCACTCCACAAATCATTAGCAAACAAAATTCAGTTCCAAACACACAAGGGCTACCTAAAACAACTCTTAGGCCAACTCAAATGCCAGTTGTTACTGCCCATATGCAAGGAATGAATGTGCAGTACTAAGGGATAGCAAAGAGATGCTTCATCCCCATTCAACATCATTGATGAGATGAAGAAGACAAATGTAAACATATCAATGTGGGAATCACTATCTATCCCAGGCCAAAGAGATTTGCTACAAGCTGACATGAAGGACTGGTCAACTTCAAATCAACAAGTCCAAATGCAAGAGAAGGTGCTCAAAAATGTTGCCCAGCCTGAAGGCAATCATGGAGGATAGCAAGGTAAAATGTTGAAACCCCCTCCATTATATATTTCATTGATCATTGGCAACCAATTAGTACACAATTGCATGATTGATTTCAGGGCAAGTAGTTCAGTAATGCCCAGGCAAATAGCTGATCACTAGGGCTTTAGTATGAAGTCATATCCAAGGGGGTAGTGCAATTGGATGGTACAATAGTAATAATAGTTGGAGTGATAAAAACTTGATTCTTACCTTGCATGCCTACCCCAACGTTGTTGTTTTACAAGATGTCTCAGTAATAGACGTTCCACCACTCTTTTCCCTATGTCTGTCAAGGGATTTCACAACCAAGATTAGAGGTTACTTATCTACTGATTGGTCACACATGTTGTTCAGAACAAGATATGGAACCAAGGCCACAATCATATCTGAACCTATTGCAAACTTTCACATTGATCCTTACACTCCAAGTCAGATCAATACCGATTGTTCAAATAAGCTTTGATCAAGAGGATTATCCAAGCACCGATGAAACCGAAACCAAGGTAGGAAGCAACCCGGATCTAACTCTTGATGAATGGGCAAACAAGGTGCATGTTGTTGATCCTCATCAAGAAATAGAAGAATCTAAGCTAGGATTATCTATTGCATGCATGAATAAAATCACCCTATTCCCAGCATCACCAGGCTAGACCACAAAGATGATAATGAGGTATGGCAGTTGTTTTCTGATGGATCAAGGAGTAGACAAAGTGCGGGAGGGGGAGCTATGCTTGTTTCACCTCAAGGAGTTAAGTATTATTCAGCTTTTAGATTTCAATTTGCATGCTCTAATAACACTGTTGAATATGAAGCTTTGATACAAGGATTCCATTGGTCAATCAAGAGAGGAATAAAGAACTTGCAAGTCTTTGGTGACAGTGAGTTGATTGTCAACCAAGTTAAGGGGTAGCATGATGTCAAGAATTATCTACTCAAGTGCTACAAAAATAGGGTGTGGGACCTCATTGAAGATTTTGAGGGCTTTGGCATAAAATCCATTCCTAGAAGAGAGAACCAAGCTTCTGACAAGCTTGTAGTAGTTGGGGAAACCTTTGACATTGGTGAAAGCATTCAAAAGGACAGCGTATAACCAAACATCCATGTGATTGTGAGGCCTTCATGCAGACTGCAAACAATGTAAGTTGGCAAGTGTTTGAAAATGATCAGAAAATCATCTATTTTTTGCAAGAAGAGGCTGAGTTCTCGCTAAAAATCAGAAAAGTTGGAGCAAAGTAGTATGGTGACCAAGTGGTATAGCTGAGAACCAACAAACTAACAAAGTGAATTATTACTTTGGAGTCCATTTTCAATCCTAATGATCAGTTTAGGAAGGAGAAAGCAAACATCCAAGTCGAGGAGAAGATTCGGTGTCCATCTCGGTGAAAGAAGGCAAATCACTCCGAGTTGGTAAAGTGACAACTAAGTAAGAAATGTATGAGTTCATACAACTTTGTCAAGAATTACCTAATGTGTTTGCTTGGAGCTATGAAGATTTGAAGGGCTTCAATCCCAATTTAGCTCAACACACCATTGAATTGGATTCAAGTACTAAACCCATCGACAAAACAAAGGCCACCAATCCACACATGGAGCCTCTCATGAGAAAGGAATTGAATAATTTGATAGAATCAAGAATCATATTCCCTATCAAGCATTCTAGTTGGGTAGCCAACTTGGTTCCAGTTAGAAAGAAGAGTGGGGAAATCAGATTGTGTGTTGACTTCAGAGATTTGAATAGGGCATCTCTCAAGGATCATTACCCACTTCCTTCCATGGAGCATTGCAAGTTTTTACCGGCTCGATAGGTTTTCATTACTTGATGGCTATTTGGGGTACAATCAGATTATGGTGAAAGAAGAAGATTAGTTCAAGACAGCCTTTACAACCAAATGGGGAACTTATGCATACAAGAAAATGCCATTTGGGTTGTCCAATGCTGGAGCTACCTTCCAAAGAGAAATGGACATGGCATTCAAGGGTTTGATTAACAACATTGTGCTGATATATCTTGATGATATCACTGTTTTTTCAAAAAATGCAGCAGACCATCTCTTTCATTTGAGACAAGTGTTCCAAAGGTGTAGAAGATTTGGAGTATCCTTAAATCCTAAAAAGTGTATTTTTCTATCCCATGAAGGAAAACTCCATGGCCACATTGTCTCCAAATAAGGATTAACAAT
The DNA here is from genome assembly GCA_018340775.1 of Taxus wallichiana var. yunnanensis. NCBI lineage: Eukaryota > Viridiplantae > Streptophyta > Pinopsida > Cupressales > Taxaceae > Taxus > Taxus wallichiana. The sequence continues at coordinate 457,712,414 of CM031235.1, read as the reverse complement.
TGATCCAAAAAGAGTTGAAGCCGTAAGAGCACTACCACTCTTTAAGCCACAAGAAGGCCCTTCGAGTTTCTTGGGAGAATAAATTTTGTTCGGAGGTTTGTCCCAAATTTTGCAGTCCTTGTCAAGCCTATCACCAAGATGTTAAATAAAAGCATGGCTTTTAAATGGATAGCAGAGGGTAAAGAGATTTTGAAGCAATCAAATAAGCCATCTCTCAAGCCCCAACTCTTATTAACCTAGATTTCTCCAAGGATTTCATCCTCTATGCATTCGGGGTGATGACACTATTTCTGCAATTTTGGTACAGCAGAACAAAGACAATGATGAGCAGCCAATTGATTTCTTTAGAAAAATCCTGGAGGATTATGAGGTGAGATATTCTTTCATTGAAAATCATGTTCTTGCAAAGAATCGAAGCTTGAAGAAATTCAAGCATCTAGTTTCAAACAACAAGGTTTAGTTGTTGGTTTCTCATGTGGGAGTTAAAGATTTCCTCCTCAACAAATACTTGAATGAAAAAATGGTAGGTTAGATTACTCGTGTCATGGAGTATGACATAGAGATCAAATTCACCAAGTTGTTTAGAGGAAAAGGATTGTGTGAGTAGCTGATTTTGAGAAAACAAAACGAAGCATGCAATGAGAAGGAGACTATTTTGGCGTTGTAAGACAACAATGAGCAAGGAAGCACTCAAGAGGAGAATGATGGTTTCCTCACTCCTTGCTGGACCCAAGACATGATGCACTTCCTAATAATAGGTCTATTCCCTCTAGAGATGAACAAGACCAAAATAAGACACTTCAGATTACAGCCGTTCAATATGCCCTTGTTGATGGTGTTTTGTTCGGAAGGGACGTGAATGGAGTGTTGCTAAGATGCATTAGTACAAATTAGATTCATAGGGTGTTGGAAGAGTTCCATGGTGGACTAGATGGTGTTCATTTTACACCCAGAGTGACAGCTCTAAATATCATGAGGGCTGGCTATTATTGGCCCAAAAATTTTAGTGATTGTTATGCATGGATCAAGAGGTGCAAGAATTGTGCATTCTTCACAGGTAAAGAGCGGCTAGCTGCCCTTCCATTGCATCCAATTTAAGTTGACCAGCCATTCATGCAATGGGGTTTGGACTTCTTGGAGTCATTAATCCCAATTCAATCCAAGGACACAAATGGATTCTAACAAAGAATGATTATTTCACCAAGTGGATCAAGCAAGAGCACTCAAGGAAGCAAATGAATCTAGCATCCTAGATTTCTATGAGGAAATAGCAACTGATTTGGCATACCTGCTATAATAATATCAGATAATGCATTGGCATTCATTGGGTCTAAGGTGACTAAGTGGGCTTTTAAGAATGGGATCTACCTAAGCACTTCATCAAATTATTACCCTCAGGGTAATGGCCAGGCTGAATCTACAAACAAGAACTTGTTGAGGATCATTAGAAGGATTCTTGATGAAAATCAGAGGTCTTAGCATACTAAATTGAAATCAGCCTTATGGGCTGATAGGATAACTCCCAAGAGATCTACAGGTAACTCTCCATTTAAGCTTGTTTATGGGAGAGAGGCAATTTTTCCCATGTCACTTGAGTTTCCAACATTGGAACTCATGAAACAATTGGAGTTGTTGGAGTTTGAGCTCATGGAGGTTAGATATGTAGAATTGATGGAGCTCCAAGAAATTAGAAATCAGGCATCTCGAGAAATGGAGAATGATCAAGCTTTGATCAAGAAGACCTTTGATAGGAAGGCCAAGGATAGATCTTTTCAAGTCGGAGATCTAGTGTTAAAATGGGATGCAGATAGAGTAAAACTGGGAACGCATTGAAAATTTGATGCCATTTGGAGTGGCCCATACATGGTCACAAAGTGCAAGGACAATAATGCTTTCCAATTGTCTTCATTGGATGGCGAAGAACTGCAGATTCCAGTCAATGGGATCCATCTAAAGCATTGCTACTAAAGGGAATTCTCCACCTTATACATATTAGCATAGATTTTCATTCCTCCAAGTGCTTGTACACATTGTTTTACTGTAGATTAGCTTTGTTTTCCCTAAGTGCTTTGGCACAAGCTTGTTATTCCTGGAAATGTGTGTTACAGCCTTGCTCAAATCGATGATGATGTCACCCTCCATCTTCCTCCTTGCAGTGTTCTAGTCAGTTGGGGTACCAAACAGAGAATTTGATGACTCCATGCCCAATGGATTGCTTCAGAAACTGGTAACTTCATCTAGCAGGTAGATGACCCCTCTAAGTCACCAAAATTGTTATCCAAAATGTGCCCCTTGCACATTTAGTGGCTAACTCCTTCCATTCTTCCCTCTCTTGTGCCTCAGTCATAATTTTTTTCTTTTCAAGCACTCAAAACTTTCTGGAAATGGCACCATTGGATAGATATTTTCTCATCTTTCCGTAAAGGTGAAGTTTATCTCGTAACTCCATGTATTTTTGAAGTTATGGCTCGGTCGGAGTTTTTGTGGGAAATTTTCCCTTGGAAGGCCCGCGGCCAATGAGATGACGCCACGTGTCCAAGGAAGTGGCGGGGGTCGGAGGTAAACTTGGATTTTTACCAAGTGTTTGGCAAGGTTTTCAAAAGATCATATTTTCCCGCATGCCCGCCGGTGAATCGAATGGCACCACGTGTCCAAGGGGAAAAATTTGAAAAATTGACTAAGTGTTGGTGCCATGGAGAAATTTTAGGGGAAGGGCCCGCGCCCAATCATGTTTTTCCACGTGTCACCGAGGCCGGAACAGTGGAGGGTGGAGGTGAACTTAGAATTTTGGCAAAATGTTTGGCAAAAAGGGAATGGAGAAGTTTTGGCCCGCTGCCCCCACCGACCAATCATATTATGCCACGTGTCCATGGGCATGTAGGGTAGTGGAGTGTGGGGGAGATTGGGATTTTTTCCCAAAAGCTAAAATGAAAAGGAAAAATGTTTGCCTAGGCCCCGTGTCTTGTAAGATGCCACCACGTGTCCTCGGACTGGTGGGAGACAAGGAAAATTTGGGAAATTTTCCCAAAAGAAAAAGGAAGGAAATTTCAAAGGAAAAAATCGCCCGAACACGAACCAATCACATCTTGCCATGTGTCCGGTGGCAGCAAAAGATACAAGACAAGCCCACATGGAAAATTCAAAGGGAAAGGCCCACAACGAATGAGGTTTTGCCATGTGTCTGAGTCAAGAAATAGGATCAAACAGTGACGAAAAATTTAGGACAGGCCCGCGCCAATCAGCACGTGCCATGTGTCCTCAGATCATCGGCCCTAGGGAATTTTTGGAAAATTTTCCAAAGGGAAAAACAATGGAAAATGAAGCATTAAAGGCCCGTGCCCAATCAAAACATGCCACATGGCACCCGGAATGGCGAAGCATGGAGAATTTTATGAAAATGTTCCAAATGACCAAAAAGTGGAAAATTTAAAAAAATTTGCCCGCCAATCCGATTTGGCCCTGTTTTTGCCCTAAAATTTCAAACGGCCATATCTTTCGATCCAAAGCTTGGTTTTTCATGTTCTTTATATCAATGGAAAGATAGTGAAATTATCTACAAGATTCTAGCATTTTGATAGAGTTTTGGAAGATAAAATTGAAAAACACCTCTCGCATGTGGTCATGGACAAAAATGACGTTTCAACCACCATTTTTAATGAAGAATGGCTTGCATTATCTCCCAAAGATGGTGAAAAATGTCGGGATGGGCCTGTAAGGATACCCATGTTGTTTTAATGAATTTTGGGTTGTGGTTGAAGCTCTCCCATGTTTTCTCGTGTTTCTCTCTCCTGGGGTCATGGCTTGCACCGTAAAAGCCGATTTGACTCATTTTCAAGGGGTTGAACAATTTTATGTATTACAAGCTCCTCTGTCATTGTAAAGGTGTTTTTTGTGGAAAAATTAGACATTTTCCAAGACTGCAACCTATTTTTCCTCTCAGGTGTTGTAATGCAAGTGGTTTTTGATGTTAAAATGACAATACAGGCTCTATGAATGAGTTTTAATCCTCTGTTTGTGTTGTTTGATTCATTTCTGACCCTCCATTACAGTTATCAATTTTTGCATGAAGTTTTGTTGAATTTTATGAACTGTGTCAATCTACAGAAGTAAGAAATGCTCACCACTCCTTTGGTGCATCACCTTATTAGCACTAGTTTCAGTTTTTTTTGCATTCTCTATCTCTGTCCACTTTGGAATTTAGAGTAGGATTTTGAGTTTGAAACCTCTGTATAACTTGCAAGTAATATATCTAATCAGGGGAGTTGAGGAACCATCCTCTAATCTGAGATTATTTTCCCATTTTACAAGTCCCACACTTGGGTAAAAGTTTCAATGTTGTGCAATCACACTGGGATGTCCAAAATGTCAACTAGAAGTCTGATCAACATCCGTGGGTGCTGCTGATTTACAACAACAAGAACCTCACCACAACCCTTTCCATGGGCTCATTGTCCCCTTGTACTCTCCACACTGTGAGTGCAGGATCTAGTCCTCTCATTGGAGGCCTGTTGTGCTCTGTACTCGGCATATGAGGGAACATCTAGCCTGACAGCTAACAAATGATCATGGTAATATCGTGCCTCTCCTAGGGCATCTCTGAACCTGGCCATGGGCACTCTCTCGTGGAGGTGCCATACATCTTGTTACCTACATAGGTAGGTGCTGCAATAGGACCGTGTCCCTAAACCTACACTGAGCTATGTACTAGTGCTAGAGCTTGAATCGCCCAAGAATCTATGCTTGTGCCTATAGTTGGGCCTGCAGGGTAGTAATCTATGCCTCGTGCTTCTATCGGTTGGCCTGTAGACCCATAACTTGTCCCTACGCTATGGCCACTAGCTCTATAAAGCTCCGAACATGTTCCCGTAGGGTGGCTATCTCGCCCTCCATCTCCCCTTGCCTCCACATGTGTAGGTACTTGTTCTTTGCCCGGCCCGAGTCTCCAAAGATCACTATCTCGGGCTTGTAATGTGGCAACCTATGCCTCTGTACCTATCAGCTTCCCTGCATGATACCAAGTTACGTCACCAACGTAGCCACCTACCCCTGTAAGGCATCTCTCTAAACTGTGATGGTGGCTAAGTTTGGCTTCCCGGCCTCGGTGGTCACACTCTTAGGCCGTGTCACCCACCACTGCCTATACCCATCTACAACCCTAGCATCATCAATCTGAGTATCTACATGCTACTCCTCCCGTCCAATCAAGTACTTTGGGTTGTGGTGGAGACATAGGTCTCCCCACATCATCTCTTTGGTACTGTGGGAATGGAGGCAGTACATCCTGCACTAATCCAAACTAGCATCTAACCCACTCTATGGGTATCCATTCATTCTCCCCCGCTCTCCTCCCCTCTATCCACAGATGTATCTCAGAGCCCACCTAGCTCCGTGGCCATCTATTTTTATAAAGGGAAGCCCACATACGGCCTTTAAATGACATCCACCCTATACATCCCCTCTAACAACCTCTTGTAATAAGCTACATCATGCGTAGCTTTGGAACCTTGAGCCTCCCCAATGGCCGGTACCCAGCGCCTATACCCCACTCTCAAAACTCTCCATGGGAATGCATCTTCCCGGGGCATCCCCACTGGTCGAACATAAATAATGTGCTCGTACACCCAAAAATGTAGTGGTACGATGCAATAGATGTTGAACCTCCGCAATCACCCATAGGCCCATAGCTCTATATACACCTATGTCAGCAATGCAGGTGCCCATGCAAATCATGTCTGATGTATCATCATGTCATGGAGTACTCCCATCAGTGACCTTGGGAATCTTCCCCCCTTTGTATCCGGCGCAGTAAAGCAAAGCACACTACCTCCATCACAAGTATCACTAACCTTATCTCCTCTCGATGAGCTATATACATCGCTCCATAGCTCATGCTACACCCTCACAAAAACGGGTGCCAATAAATCCTCGACACCTCTAAAGAGATAGAATAAACTTGGGCCCCCAATATGGGCAACCACAGGATCCTATAGATGTCCTCTAGGGTGATCATCATCTCACCCATCAGCAAATGGAAGATATTGGTTGCCGAGTCCCATCTATCGATGAGGGAAACCATAAGACACACCTCTTGGACTACATGTTGGTAGTGCCTCACCCCTATTAATCCCACCTCTACTATATGTTGCCACTCTACTGCGGCCACGCCGCCCGTACTCTCAATAATAAGGGTGGCACTCAGGCTCTCATCTCGTAGCTCGTCTGTCACACCGCATCCCATAAAATCACTATATTAGTATACCTTTCCCAACTTACCCATTTTACCCCACATCCCGACCTAATCTACCCAAACCCATCCACCTGACACTATCTACCCAAACCTACCCAAACCCCTCTACCCAAACCTATATAACCTAACCCTCAACCAAACCTACCCAAACCTAAGGTTAACTAACCCCGGCTATCCCCGATCGACCACGCCTCTCTTTTTAACTCGGCACTCCATTTTGTGACTGCACCTTGGTCGCTACCCACCGACGTCGGCCACAAGTCAACCGACGTCGGTCACTGTTGCACCGCCCGCCCTGACTTTCCAACCCTACTTTTTCCCTTCCTCAACATTCTACCCACCCAAATCCCTCTTTACACCCTTCATTATTCCTATATTACCCTTGTTCCCTACCCCTTACCATCCACTATTACCTTTTCCCTCTCTTTTTCCCATTTTGAAATTCTTTCCCCCACCCCACCCATTTTTTTATATTTTCTACATATTACATCAAATTCACTCAAAAATCAAAACCAAAGGTTCCAATCCTACCTGATCTCACTTCCACCATCATGGTGGCACCTCCGATCTCTCGTGCCACTCCTCTCGAGCACTCTCTCGGCCTCTTCCATCCTTAATGCACCTCCAACTCTCTCAACCAATCCTCAGCCACATGAATTGTGCCACCTAATCTCGCTGTCCCACCTCTCAATCACTCAATCTCACCTATGTGGCTCACCAACCAAGATCTCCATAGTACTCTTTTTGTCCTATTCCTCTTTTTTATCTTCTTGTCCTTTTCTCCTTTTTCCAAATGCATAACCGACTTTTCAAATGTGGGTTTTTGCTTTTATACCCTACCCAACCCAAATTGGATGTCGGTTAACCCTTGACCATTTTCAGTCTTTTGCCCTAGACTACCGTCAGTCCGGCTACCCTACACTATCATTGATTCATTACAACTAATGTTGGTTACCCTGCATACTCATTGCCCTCACATTTACCTCATTTCCCTCATCTCCCTTTTATTTTTCCTTCCATACACCTACCTGGACCACTTTACCTTCACCTTTGGCCCTCCACCCTCTTCAACCTCCTTGCATCTTCTGTTAACACCTTATTATTTTACCCCTACCTTGGCCTTACCCGTGCCATGATCTCGATATTTGGACCTGTACCATCACTAGTGACCTTTGACCTCATGTGTTCTCTATACCTTGCGACACTGATTACTGTGTTGTTGACCTAATGACCTTACCTAGCCTATTTCCATGACTATTTATCCTAACCTTATCTTATACCTTGGATACCGATTCACTTCACCCTTTCTTGGATAAACCTATCGACCTTAGATGATGTAGAGTTTTCCTACTCACAACCTAGTGGCATGTTACATTTTATACGTGTGCGTGCATTTGAATTTTGCTATCTTTAACCCTAACCCATTACCTAAATCACCCACGTAGACCTTTCACCCTCTTCTCCCGCACCCACTTCCCTTTTCCTCACATTTACCTTTTATCAAACCAATCACCGCTTCAACTCGTTGCTTTGTCGGTTCTTGGTTTGAGGGGGATCACCTTCACCCCCACATGGGGCAACCACGCCTTATTTTTGTTAGCATCACTTACCAATACAAGATATGCAACAAAAAGGGGAAAAATGTAGACACTAAAAATAGGTCATACTCCCCTTTGGTCCCTCGACAGATAGCACCCTTTATTACATTCACCTAGACATAAACCCTTCACCCTACTAATATTAATTTAATTAATTTAATTCAATTAATGCGTTATCTTCACCATATTTATTATTTAAATATCTTATTTAAATAATATCTACACAAATAGTTCACTTAGACACCTCACCAAGACAACTCAACCTAAGACCTATTCTTAGCAGTTACCATAACTAATTAAGACTTACCCAAACCCTAAATATCAATGCCTACACTCCCTCTAACCACATTCCCGCATGCTCACAAGAAGCTCCCAGTATAATCCACGGGATAACCACACAAGATCCAAGGAAATCAGGAGGATCTCCCTAAATTTAGTAAACCTAGGAAATCCTACCTTGACCGACATTGGTTACCCCTAACCGTCGCGCTTAAGCTGCATCGCCGTTGGTTATCCCTTTTTAACTCCTAAACTACCTTATTCTCAAGGTTGGAAAACATTTGGAGAAATTTGATGAGCAAGAACAAGATCTCAAAAGATAACACATCTTCAGAGAGTCAATTCTAGCAAGAACTCACATCCAAAGAAGGAGATTGAACATCTTCTCCTGCACAACCATCCCAGCCACATTTGGATCTATTTAAGCAAATAGGAGTGTGCATGCTGACCATGCGTAAAGCTTTCTTTCAGATCGGAAATCACTTTAGTCTTCAAACCCATCATCAACACCTCCATCCTTCGCACACAGACTTTCAAAAATGAAATCCAAGTAATTATAACATCATACTTTCCTGGTTATTTCATCTCATCATTATTTTATCATCCATTGTTTATCTTGCTCCTTATTGACCATCTCTAACAATTTTCACCTCCATAGACCCATTAAAACCTTACAAAATCCTACTCTAGTCACCCATTACCTCATCCCGACCAACCAAAATCCTTTGTGTAATCACAAAGAGGACCAAAAACCCTATTTTGTGACATCCCCAAATCTCACAGTAATCGGTGCTGTATACCTAACCACACTTAGGCACCATTGACCGATGCCGGTCTATGTTTCTACCCACACGGACTTAAACAGAGACCTATCCACTCCATTTTACCTCACCTTCACTCACCTGTGACCTACCCGAGACCTTTATCGACACCGTAGAACCTAGAACTTACCATTTGACCTGTGGATTCTATTATAGCTTATCCTAATAGATTAGATGTATTTCTTATTGTGTTTTAAGTGAGATACCTAAATAATTTTAAAATAAAAATAGGATTTACTTTGTTTACAACATTAATTTGTTTTAAAAAATGGACTGACAGCCATCTAGGAAGTATCATACTTCCCGAATCTAGCTTACGCTAGGCAATTCACTGCACATATTGTTTAATGCTTTCTGGTGGTCTTGTTTTCATTACAGGTAGTTCCTCCTAGCCAAAAGGAAGCTCTCACGGTCAGTTATGGATTCAAAATTCATACACGCATAACAACCCATCAACCAAAATTTGAACAAGTATTCCTCCTATGCCCATTACCCTATCTATTTCATCAACCATTCAAAGAAACAATCTAAGAAAAAGGTGAAACATAAATTTCTTCTATTATAATGTAGATGAAACTAAAAAGTGAAATAACCGGATGTGGCTATGTCCATGTGCATAGAATTTACTCTAATCTAATAAAATAAATTTTTTTCCTAATTTGTAATTGTGGATTCTACTTCCTTTGGCTCTACCTTAGAATCACGGAAGAATTAAAAGCTTCACGTAAGTAATTATTCCCCCGAAGATTACCATGTAAGAAAATATTTATAACGAAGAAATATGAAGCTATAGGTAAATAAATTGTGAAGAAATTAATAACACTCTATGAAAATAACCCCCTTCAAATTATTCCAAGGAAAATCCACAGGGATAAGCTAGAAGGAAATCCTGAATAGAATCTTTGCAAAGGAAACCTATCAGTAACTATTATTTCAATTGAATCTTTGTAAATGAATATAATTAAGAGACTGAAAATCTAAATCTATTTAAAATATAAAAAAAAAAGAATTTTTCAGGAATTTAATGACACCTACAACATAGAAATTTTATACAAAGATAAATCTAATGATGGTAGTGCATTTTTATATACCCCCATCTTCTTTTTGAATAAGTGCCCAACGTGTCCAGGGAGATGTGCTAGAAAGTGTGCAGATAGAATGGGAGAATGTTGGAGTTGGCTTGTTTTCAAATAGTGTTGTAAAAATTCGAGAAAGAGATAAAAAAGGTAAAAGAATGGGTTTTCTTATGTACTTCTTAGAGGGTTTCGAAACATAACATAACAATCCAAATCAAGAAGATCCAACCAATTCTTTGGGAAGAAGACTAGTTCTTATAGAAATTTGGTTGGGAAGTTGTCCAACACACTTTAAAGACAAGAAATTATACATCACATAAACAAGGGGTAGTTAACTTACTAATAAAATAAATTACAAAAGGAGAATTTTGTACGCATCTAACAAGCTCAAGAATATCCACTTTTGTTAAGAAACATGCCCTAAAAATGAGTTTGAAGAGGGTGAAACGCTTTTAGAACATGCATAAAATGGATCGATTAAAACCACATTGAACCACCTATCTGCGAAGACCGGAGGTTACGTAACTGTCATGGTGCTTGTGTATTTACCACCTGGGGACACCGGCAGTTATTTAACTACCGGGGTGGTTGCAGACAACCATCGGTGTGGTTCTCAGAACTAAAATCCAAAAAGTTAAGGAAAATTTGTAAAATGATTTAAGGAAAGTTGGATAAATTTAAAAAGGACAAGCAAGGTAAATAACATGTTGCAAGTGAGAATTTGGACTTGAACATCATTTGAAAGATAATTTTTAATCATTGGGGATTTAACTATTTTGACAATGTTGCACTATGTAATATCGGGTACATACAAGTGCATACCATTATTTTCATTTGTTTTAAGATCATGTTAGGCATTTTAGCTATTTTTTGCATCATTCAAGGTGTATATGATATTCATCACAATCATTCCAAAATTCATTTCATTTACTCTTTTTCATATTACATTTATGTTATTTCTTGATCCCATATTGATGTCATTTTACAACACTTATGGTTCATATCAAACTTTTTTAGCTAAGGGATTTAACACTCCAAGAGGTTTTATCTCACAAATAAATTAATTTTATTATTCATATACATCTCAAGTATTAAATACATTTTACAAGTGAGACATTCAATACAATATTATGAATTTAAATACCTTCTACAACACTATTTCAACCGTTGTATGATCATATATTAAGGGCATTTTAACAATAATCTTCATATAAGTTACAAGACTTATTGATATCATTGACACTCAAAGGGGTCTATACTCTACCATGAGGAAAAAATTATGGTAAACAAATATCTTTTCCTCATAAACCTTTGTATAATCCAAGGTACTTCGATACTTCTTTCCAAGGTACTAATTTTGCTTGAGAGGAGTAAAAGAGTTTGAAACCAAGAGTTTAATGCATACTCAAACCAACACTTACACTCACTCGTAGAGGATATATCTCCCAAAAGATAAAAATTGGTTAATACACCCCATAATATCCCTACAAGGACTAGATTTCCCACTAGGGTGCCAAGGACAAGCACACTCCTAAGGAAAAACTTATCAATGAAATGATTGGACCTATGACACCTAGAAATGATGATTATACTCACACCAAATATTATATGGTACAAAAAGTGTATCAATTTACTTACAAAGACATACATAAGTCATGGACATGGTCTTGTATGGCTTGTCCTAGGTAAAAAAATAAGAAAACACCTTGTAATATGTATAAGTATTTTCTTAACATGATATGGTTAGATACTCATTTCATTTACATAGCGAGGAAGGATGAGTTTCACCAAATGTTAAGATTTTTATGAAGGAAAAGAACAATTAACATGGTACATGATTATTTTAATAACTCTAAATCATAATAAAACATTACAATACAACTACATATCAACTTCAATGAACACATGACATAACTAAATTTTATTTCATATTCATTTCTCCCCTTCAAAAGGGTATGTAGATACAATTTTTAAAACTACAATATATCTCATAATTGTGGAAAAAATAACCATATTACAAGGTAACTAAAATATTAGAGTCAAAATATCCTCATTAATTCTATTTGTTGCGCTACCTATAACCTGCCCAAACTTTTGTCACTTTGGTTAGTGAAAGATGTAGGAATGGAATCATCCTAGGATCTAGCATATTTCCCGATTACAAATTTTCCATTTACAATAAAGTAGAAACACTTTTTATATACAAGAGATGTAAGAAATAATATTTAATTTAATTTCCTTTTCAAATCTAGAAATAGGTAGAGAGAGGAGAGATAAATAACATCCATTTTCTCACAATAAATTTTCAAAAAAAAGAAACCAAATAGATATACAAGAAATCATATGTTAGTGCGTACAAGTTTTGTCTCTAGTTATATGACTTAGTAAGTGTCCATGACAATATTTTCTAATTTTGCTACAAGTTTATGAAAAAAATTCAAATTAGCCCAAATGGCTATAGAATTAAGATAAAATTCCAATGTCCGATGGTCAAAACACCAATAGATAGATCCTATACACTCTCCTAAATACAAGGAATTCATTATATTTGATGAAACATAAAACTAGTAAATGTGGTTCGCACGGAAAATACCTTTTCAAAGAAACATCTCACAAATGTAGTAGTTTGACCTTGTCACCAAATAATCGGAGGCCTACAAAATCCCATAGTAAAAATAGGCTGAAAATGATATTCTTGGAACTAAGGATTGGTAGAGATTTTAAGGATAAATACTAGAGGTATGTGGTGGATGAAAACAATTTCTCCACCCAAGGCCTAAATGGAAATCCAAAACGAAACCACACATTAAACTTTCAGTACAATCCTGAGGCTACAAAAATGGTCAATAGGGATCCTATAGGGGTGATGAAAATGCATAAATGAACATGTAACCAACAAGGTAACCAAGAAGGTAGTTTTAAATGAGGAAACTTGTTCTTCTTGTCATTCCAAAGGGTTTTTGTTAACTAGTATTGGTCTCTAAGTTATCTAAACATCGGAGGAGGTGAATCCAAAAATAGGTTTGCACTCAAATATCATTTCTTGAGTTACGTGGAAAGAGGAGAGTTTCGTTGTTTTATGCTATGATTTTTTAATTACCAAAAATCATATTATTCCTTTGTTTATATTTTTGATATCTTTATAATAAGGAAAAGTAGAATATAAAAAATATGCAAGATAGGGAATAGAAAACCATGCATGTATTGATCTTGTAAATGAGAAAAGAGGAGTTAAAGTTACACATATAATTTTATTGCTTCCATGTTTTGAAAATATGTATTCCAAGGAATTTTCATTTAAAACCTTTGACAAGGATTCCCTATTATTTATGTAATGATGGATGTCCATACTATGTTTCAAATCTCACATCTCAAAAAATCTTCGAGAGGATGTTGGCAAGGTATTTAGACGTAGATGTAAACCCTCCAATAACATTTAATTACATGTATGTATTGTATTTAAAAAACATTTTTGCATATCCTATAACCATGAACGGTATATTAGACACCTAGTTTCCCAACAATCTCCAAGAAGGAGAAATTAGAAAAACTTAACTCCACATAGCCTCCAATAGTCCATGCATAATCCTAGGATTTATATGGATACTCATATTTTTGTAGTAAGTCTTTATGAGATAAGGCAACCTAGGAATAGCCATCAATAGCTAAAATAACTAACAAATGAAAATCCCTTTCTCTAAGAGTTTTACTATAAATTCATTCACTTTTTCTAATCTCTTAATTAGATCTGGATAGAAGAGTTAGCTAACGAGAGTGAAGAGATTTATTTGGTGCCTCATTCAACAATCCATTTTGTGAAAAATGAGAAATCGTTGCAAGTCATGGTGCCACATTTTCTTGAATCATTTTGGTAGATAGTCCACCTTCCATGAGATTTTTTCCCTTTTTGTTGCAATAAATATCATACTAAGCCAATGCCATCCACACCCAACCTCAAACTCCAAACACTAAGTACGTGGTGAAAACATGGAGGTGATGTAAAAATGTTGTGGAGTTAGGATTTATACCTACTAATTAATAAACGAGGCCTCGCCTCTTACTCCTCCCCTATGTCTCCATCCACTCCATCACTAAAATCATTCAATTTCCAACATCCATTACATTTACCCCAATTTTTAAAGTCTTTTCCTAATTTTCCCTTTGCGGCCTTTTTAATATTACACACACACACACACACACACATATTCACAATTACTTTTATTCTCTAAATTGTGTGTGTGTGTTTTAAAATACTCATATGTATGTTTTTATCTTAGTTAAATTTCAATATATCCATTTATAAACTTTGTTTTATTGTATTTTAATTCCCATTTTCATTTCATTATTTATTTTTTTATTGTTATTTTTATATTTTAAATTTTTATCATTTGTTAACATTTTTCTAACTACATATATTTTGTGTATTTGATATATTTTTAATTAAAGGTAAATGGTTTCGAAAGGACCATACCCTGAAGTACAACAAAAAGGCTCAACAACCAAGATATACAAGAGAGAACAAAGTGGTTTTTGATATGTGGGACCACACCCCAACCAAAATCTAAAAATCTAGATAAAACTATAAGAGTACTAAGGAAAGGGCCAACTACCTATAAAAATCCCAACAACAAAATGATAACAACAAAAAACAACAACTCGAGAAAAACACCACAACAAAAGCACAGAGGAAAAAAAGACAAAAGGGCACTAATTCACATATTTTTATACACTTTAAGAGCTACCCTAAGTGCCTTATATAGATTCATAGTTGTCCCAATATTAGGGTCCCAATTGGATGCTTTGAACTTCTTAGTAATCCTTCCATTCTTTCAAGATGATGCAAGAATCCCACTAACATCGCAGATCTAGTTAATGTGCACCTAGAGAGATCAAGGGTTGTTATTTTAATGGCCAAATGGTTGTTATATTATTCTTCAAGAGATTTTTATTGAATATAAAGTGTGGTAACTTCCTCTTTAAGGCTGGTAATGGAATCAAGGTCTGAGGTCTTGGTGCCAGTCTTGAGGAGAAAGTATACATTGTCTTCAATAGTCTTCAAAGCATCAGCCTGTAGTTTAAAATTTTCAAGAATAGTAGGGGTAATTTAGGCACTAGGACTATCATGGATAAACTCAAGAAGGATTTCTTCACCAATTAAGTCCTTTTCTTTTGTGTTGTTTATGAGAATCAGATAGGAGGGGGTTCGGGTATAGGGTCATTGTAAATAGAATTCTTTGATCTAATATAGGGTTTTGGGGAGGTGGAGGAGCTAAAGAAGGGCCTGGGTCATTTGCTACTACATCAAGGATAAATTGGTGGATAATAAAAATGACTCCTTGATGGAGTGGAGTAACTCTCTTATGGCCTTAAACCTCTAAAAAAAAATTTCTAGAGAGTGAAAAATATATTATGGAAAAATGACCTTAGCTTGAAGCCTGAAGTGATTGACCATAACCAAATGGTATAAATAAAGATTGGATAACTTGCCTTGAAGCATTATGTAGTGAACCATCATGCAATCCACTTCATCAAAAGGCTATGGAATAGAGGAGCAAATGATGCCTTCCCGTTTGATTTTAATTTTTCCCCATCATCCAAGAACAACCTTTCCTCTACCTCCTTGTCAAACTTATTGTGAAAGAACTTATTTCCCTCCATGCTCAAACCCATGATGAAGGAGATAAATTCCTCATAAATGTTGAAGTATTTTCCCTTAAACTTGATATTTCTGTCCTTCCAATTTTCCATGAATTATAGAGAGATATATTGATCATGTCCCCAAATTCATTGAATGAAGTCTGTGAAACCTCTAATGTTTAGGGTTTCCCAAAGTTCAACATTTTCTTTCCATTGGGGGTCAAAAATGGCTTGACTTTGTAAGGTGCTCCTCCCATCATAAAAGAAACTGGTGGTAGAGAAATTTTTGATTGATAACAGTAATAGGTAAGCCTTCTAGCGAATTTGACAAATAAGATACTCGACCTAATTTCTTGATGAAACTTAATGCCTTTCTCCAAACCTATTTATTGTGATAAAATCCCTCAAGGATTGAGGTGTGGAGGAAATAAAAATGATTAAAATCGATTTTCTTCAAGTACCCAGGAGGGGAGTTCCACACGTGTAAAATCCATCGCTTAAGGAGAAATGATGGGATGGGCGGTAGCTTCATTAATGATGATGGAATGAGCTGCACAAGGGAGGTCCTTGATATCATGCCACTCACTATAATTATTTATATGAACACCTACATTAACAAGAGAATCTGTGACATTATTACCCTCCCTATACACATGTTGAAACATTATATTAAGACCATTGCAAAGTATAGTAGCTTCATTAATGAAATCACTAATGGTCCTATTGGGTGTTTGGATTCTAGAGAGATTGTTAATGATATTCATAGAATCCCCCTCCACAATGAGATTGTTAAATTTGAGCATCCTATCCAATTTGATTCCCCAGAGAGCAGCTAGGGCCTCAATAAAGTGATTGGATTGCTTACCCTTAAGACCAACATAAACAAAAATTAGATGACCATGTTGGTTTCTAATGAGATGACCACCACTTGATGACCCTATGTGTTTGATATTGATGACCATGATGTGATGAAAAAAACTATCGTGAATCCATTTTGCATCTTGAATCATGCGAAGGAAAGTTTGGTTAACTTGTATACACCCACAAAAGGAAAAAGAGAGAAAACAGTCCATCAATCATGGATTCACCCTAACAAATCATAGTATGGTAAAAATGTACTTAAGAAGTGATTACTATTGTCTTAGATGGAGTCTAACATTAGGATTTTCTCGGGGTAATTGATTTAGATATCTTACACACTTGCTAGCCATGTTTCGTTGAGCATGGATCCGTAAAGGAGTTTACAACTTATTTTCCATAGATAATTCATATCCCCTATGATCATGATTAGTGGGGAAGGGAACTACAAGGTTTAAAAAGGCTAATTTGGGGTTTTCCTCTAAAATCACCCTTTTAAATATTTGAATTGTTAAGTTGTTAGTATGCAGATTAGGGGTTAGAAATAAATTAGTCTCTTGTTTTAAAAGTGGTGAGAAGCTAAAAATGACATGAGGTTTTTACACTCACCAAATGATTGAAATCATGTGGATAGTTAACAATTAGCTCTAGTTAGGTAGTTATGTGAATGTAACTATCTATATTTGAGGTTATGAAATGAGATATTTTAATAGAAATTTGGAGTCATATCGAGAGTTAGTAAGTAAGGGTGATAAAATTATGTATAATATCCTTAAAATATTAGGATTCTAGATATATATCAAAATGGATCTTATTTTTTATTTATATAAGGCAAAAAGTGTGATTTTTAAGGGATCAAAACCATGTACAACCTAAATATAGGCATCAAAGAACAAACATGAAACCAAGAGAAGCATGGTCTAAGACCATAAATAAAACAAATAGAAACTCCACCTAAAACACCATGGCTAGGATGGAAGAGAACATTCCTAGGAGAGGCTAGTCAAACACACTTGACCAACCTCAAGAAACACTCCAAAACCAAACCTAACCAAAAACAAAGGGTGGTTTACGCATGAGACACCATTCGATGGGATCTTAAGTTAATATTAAGTGGAAGATTTAAATTTATCCATTTATTTTTTTCTTTCACAACCGTCCAATCCCCCTCTATTAGGATCCATGTTTTCATCAGGATGGATCGGTAACATGATTTTCAAAATATCCTTATCACCAATAATTGAATCCTTTTTAAATTTCCTATTTTTAAATAAACCAAACACCAACCTTGAGGGGATCGATAACTCATATGCATTTTGTAAAGAATCTAAACCCTCAACCCCCAAAACAGGAGGAGAAATGAGGGTTCCCTCTGTATGTTGAATCTCACCTTATTCCATCTCTGAATCCTTTAAGGAATCATCTGGATCACTCCCCACAACCAACATACTAGGGTTGGGAATCCTTCCACCAAGAAACATTTTCCTTTACTTTGTGTTTCATATTATTATAGTTTAAGGCTAAGTGACCCAAAATAAAGCATTTCAACATCTGAAGGGTAAACATTCATAATCTAGCAACCGGGTCCAAATACTTTCCAAAACCCTAAGTTCCATAAAACAAGGGAGATCAATTATTGAATCGAGATCCACCAAAATTTAGACTTAAGTAGTGTGAGTGTATAATTAATTTTTATTATCAATATCCATGCATTTTCCCAAATCATTTCCAATAGAAGTAAAAATTTCTTACCCCCAAAATAACAATGGGAGGTGAGGAAAATTCACTTAGATGGGCTTTACATTAAAGGTTTCAATGATAGGGTTGAAAGATTGATAACAGAGTTTCATAAGAAGAGGGTGATTCTTTAGGTCCCAAATCTTAGAAAAAATTGTATCTCTATCTTATAGTAGCTTAGAAACCACAATAAAAACCCCTCTAGCATAGGGGTAGATATTCACTCTACATTGCATAATAGGTTGCTATTTCAAAGAGATACATGAATGTAGTAGCGGTAGATCAAACCACGTTAGATGAATTTTATTTTTGCATCAATCACATGTACCCCAAAGGTAACCAAAGGGGAGAATTTTATATCTTGGAGGGGTTTTACACCTTGGATCTTCACATTGGTCCCGATAGCATCCCAAAAAGAGTGTTTCAAAAGGGAATCTAATAGGGATGGAGACGTCCTGTTCAAAATATAAGATATTGCAAGTCCGAAGATAATGTACATATTTTTTTAATTTTTATTCGAGGTAAAATAGGGTTGAGGGGACCCTACCCCGTACAAGGTTTACAAAATATTTACATAGAGGCCAAGGATTAACCATTGAATCCCATACATAACCATTAATCTTCACTACAAACCATCAAAAAAGAACATACATAGATATCCCAAAGTAGAGTAACTAACAACAAGAGTCCAAGTACCTAACAACATAAAACTATGAACTAACAACATATTAAAAACCAAGAAGAAAAACATAAACTAGGAACTAGACCACTTCATCCTTCTTTTATCAGTTCCCCCATAGTACTCATGCATCCATTCCATTCTTTGACTAAGCTAGCTATAGTAGATTTCCAGAACTTGTAGTTCAGCTCAGCTATCTACACTTTAGGACCATTTCCTTCTTTTTCTTTCTCCTTAGCTAATTCCATTGAATGGATCATCTCCGCTAGGAGTTTAAGATGGTGGATGGTACTTTTAACATTGAGAATGTGAACATATCTTATCTGTAGAATTATTTCCTTCATCTTCAACATTTCATTTTCCATAGCCAAACTTCTTTCATTAGCATTTTTTAATTGTTCACTAAGAACAATAGAAGACAACTTCTCCACTTTTTCATTCAATTCCCTCAAGTCAATAGACACCATATTGATCTTATGTCTGTTAATGTCAGTTTCTAACCTACAATTCTAAAATTCCCTCATAAAAATGTTGGACTTTACCACGAATCCTTAGCATTCAAAATTTTCTTTTGGGATGTTTTAAGAGAATGCAGATTCCAAGGATTCTTCCTCCCGAGCTTCACTAGGAGAAGAGTGCTCAGAGTTTCCTTCCTGATTCTCCCTAAATCCAAGATAACTTCCACCTTCTCAGCTGAAACCAAAGCCTTGTCCTCCCTGCACTTCTTCTTGACTACTTTAGCCTCGGGATCTATTTATTTTTGCCACAGACCTACCAGGAAGGTCCCCACTACAAGTTACTTCCATGACATCCAAGATTTCAGAATTCCTTTCTAAAGAAACATTCTTTAGGTTTGTAGAAGCCCCAAATTTTTCATTTTTACCGATAAGGGGAGTTCCCAACTTGAGCATAGATTTTATGAGACCTTAATGCAACGGAAAGGAGAAAATACCTTTCTCGACCTGGGCTATAGATTTGGTCAAGGAGATGAACAAAAAATATGGGAAATTATAGGGCATGTTATTTCTAACATGGTTCAACATAAGAAAGTGGTACCCATAGATCACTTTGTAATTCCCTTCAAAGGTAATGCATGCCATAATTAACTGAGAAATTTCCTCATAAGGATAGGAGAATTACCTCAAGCATAACCATTATGGAGAGAGACGAGCACACCCTTACCTTGCATGAAGTAGTTGATCTCCTGACTGTAGTCCGACTTGGGTTTGTATATGCTTCTTCCTTCCAGAGATAGTCCAGAAACTTTAGCAATAAGCTTGGGAGAAATGGTGAAAGAGAAATTTCCAACTAAACGTGACCTTCCTTCTAGGTTTTCACCACCGCTTCACTCAACTTTTCATCATGCCCATCAAAGATGTTGAAGAAATGTAACAATCCCACCTTTTCAAGAAAAACCTCGGCCTCTTTTGACATCACCAGTACCATGCTGGGTTCAATACACACTAAATACCCTCCCATTATGCTAATTTTATTCTTCTTTCTGTCCTAAGAATGGCTACCTTTACCAGTCTTGTTGATAAGATTCCAAAAACAAGAAGATCGACCCTTCCCTTGCCATTATATGAAATGAATGTTTGCATGAGTCTAGGATTCATGAAATCATGATGCATCATACAAGAGGATTTATTACGTCCTCATTAAAAGGTGTGCTAATAGGGATCCTTTCCCTATTTAAAATGTTTGTGAAGTTAGCTTCCATCTTGTTAAGATCCTCGACCACCTTTAGTTCCTTTGCATCCACCCCCATGTTAGCCAAAATATCAGCAAGTTTGTTTCCTTCACGAAACACATGTTGAAAGGATATAACATCGAAGGCGGGAAATTTAAGCTTGGTTTTATTGATGAAGTCAACTATAGAAATGGAGGCCTAAGATTTTCCCTTCAAAAAATAAAAAATATACAAAGAGTCCCCTTTCACTACTAGGTGTTTGAATCTTTTCTCTTCTGCTAACTTCACTCTCCCAGAAACATATTTAATGAATAAGAAGGTTTATGTTTGTTATTTATAATGTCTTGTGATGGTTATGAATTAGAGTGGTAAGAAAGAGTATTTCAATGAGCATGAATTATTTTTATGCTCTAGAATAAGTGAAAACATACAATACTAAATAGTCTAGATAAGGGTTTATTACATTGTTTCTTGGATTCTTTATGACTAGGAATATATAACATGATTTTCTATATCTCATGTTGAATGATTATTTGGATATATGTGTGAATCATGCTTAGTAATATTTTATAGAAGGTGTATTAGTAGAATGGTCTAAAACCTTGAAATTTAGGACATAAAAAAGTTGCAAGGAAATTGATCCTTGAAGGAAATTTTGAGGTGGTGTAAAAGGTTTCGCATAATATGGTTTATACTTTAAAAGGATTTAAAATTTAATAACAGAAAATGATACAAAAGGATATTTTTGGGTATGTACAACCATGATTAGGGTTTGGAAATTATAAAGTAAATAAAATTTATTTCTACCATCTAAAAGATCGATATCTTGGGATTACTTAAGTTTAGGGAATATAATATATAAAGAATTTTTACGAGGAAATTTGAGGTATAGAGGTAAATAACTCAGAAAAAATAGTCATCATCAAGGAATGTTTTAAGGGTCCCTCCAAAAAAATCCTTAGAAAATATTTGGTGAATCTAGGAAAATTAGCTTTCGCACAAATGGTGAATATCAAGACATAATGAAATCATTATTAAATGCTACCAAATGGTATATATTTTATATGATACTTGACCAGAGCATATTTTAATGCTACCGATCGATAGCATATAGTATGTTGTCAGCATTTAGTATAAAAAATGCTACTAACCGACAACATTTTAATGCTACTGGCCGAGAGCATAACTATATGTTGTTGGCTAGTAACATAAAAAATGCTATCTGCTGATATCATGTTTTATGCTACAAGTGATAACATACTATATGTTTTCAATCACCACATAAACATATGCTACCAACTAACTATATTCATGAGAATTTTTTGAATTTCTATTTTCTGGGAATGGTGAATTGACACTTATAATTAACTTGTAACAAAAAACAATTGGCAAACTAGTCCTAGCTTGTACACTTAGACATTTTCCAATTTAAAATTTTAAAACCATAATATGCGTACATTAATGAATATTTTCCACTAAAATTTTCCATTTTCATCATCCTATAATTTATTATTCCAATGGCTAGTTTGAGAGTTAATGAATCCAACATATTATCTAATGAAAGTATACTTTTATAGATAGTATATTATAGTGGATGGAATATGCTAAAGTCCTTAAATAAGGATTAATAGGCTATAATATTTTATAAATGAAAATTCTATATGATAGTGCTACAATATAAGAATCCAAAACAAAAAACAAGAGGGTGTACAAAGTTCAAGGACATTGGATGTTATATCCTAGTTATAAAGTGACTAAAGTATCAAGAAGGAGTTTTTGTAGATATTAGTTAAGATAAATCATTAGATGAAACCTATGTAAATTGAATTTTTGAGGCACACAATAAAAAAAAATATAATAGGGATTCATGGGGATTTATTATATTTATTATATCCTAAGAATCTCTCATATAGTACTAGACTGTGGGCTAGGCTAACCACTACCCAACCCTTGTATGGATAGAAGGCCTGATCACCACCACCCCTAGATATATATAAAATAGACTTGTCCCACATCATTAGTAATAGGGGCCCAATATGGGTGGGAGGGTATCATGGGATGAGAATGGGAAACAATTATGGGTATGGATATCTAGGGGTAACTTTATCAACTAATAGGTTGGGCTAGGGGAATGAATGTGTAAGTATTAGACTTGAAACTTTGTTATCCTCATTGAAAAGTGAGTTTGTGAATAAAATGTAAAAATAAGTTCATTTCAAGAATGATTATTTGAATTTAAAGTGTTATGAGAAGGATATTAGGTCTTTTATAGGTTTGAGAGCTTACAAAATTTATTGGAAAGGAAAATACGAAGTTTCCTGTTAATCCTAAATGATTCTATTTTCTCTAGTTTTGAGTATTCATGCATATGTGGAAAGTTAGAAGTCAATTTTTAGGGTTTAAATAACCTTGGTGAGAGAAAATACATTATTATATTGAGGATAATGATTTTACTATCAAAGTGATGAAGTAACAATATTTCTAACCTCTTATATAGATAAAACAACTAGTCTTGTAGGACAAAAAGTTAAGAAACATAAAATCCTCACAGCAGAGTGTGATGTATAATTTTACATTTATAGTGACAATTTATAAATGTTTATGTTATAATATTTTTAATTATAGTTTATAAGATAACACTCCTTGTATAATTCTATATCATAGAAGTGAAGGACTAGGTTAGTCGTAGATGGGTTAAACTAGCATCTTTAAATAAAGAATAAATAAATAAATCATAAAGATACAATATGATGTTTCAAGTTATCATTCATTGTTGAATGTAGGAATTTTAGTTTTTGTAAAAATTCTTATTATGATGATTGGAAGGGTTGAGAAGACTAGAAATAATGTATTAGACAAAGGAATAATTAAATCAATTCTTGGAGAGAAAAAGTAAGTAAATAAGTCCAAGAAGGGGAGTAAGGGAACTTGAGTTAGGATTGTGAAACACTTGGTATATGTAGTGATGTGTACACCATGTGAACAATGAGAGGTGATAGTACATTAATAGAAGAGAGGTAATGGTTTAGTTAACAGAGAAAAGAATAAGGATAGAGAATACAAGTTCCTCGGGTAATGAATAAGTTTTAAGGATCCCGAATGAGAAAAATGGAAATGAAAAGATAAGTACGAGAAATGATAGGAAGATTATCTAGTGAATGTTCAAATGAGAGGTTGAACTTAGTCAATTTAACATTCAATATAATCAAATAGACTTTAAATCTAGTGAATTTATTAGGTTCTAAGGTATGTACGATTCAGATAAGAGATCAAAACATAATGAAAAGATGGAAACATCAACAAAAGGTTATGAAATGGTTATCTTACTTTTAAAAATTATTGAAAATATTATAAAGTTACTTGTATGGTTTGCTATAAATAAATCTAACTTGTGATTTTCAAGGATGTTTTAGATTTCTCTGCATCATTCCCCCAACTCATCACAAGAAATTATTTCTTTTCATTCCTTATTTTTCATCTTACTTTGGAGAAAAATCTATTTCTAGTTCATCCATGAAATATTTGGGCTTTTTTAGATAGAGGATGAATATTTTGAACTACCTATTATTCCTATTTCCATAATTTGAGGAATGGAATTCTTATTTAATAGAAGATACTATCATCATCAACATCAAAATTACAAGGAGGATCAAACCAAACAAAAAATTATTAGTCCCTGGTGGAAATTTTATTATGCGTCATGCCATTTTACTAAAAAAAAATCATGACACTTATAAAAGGAGAATGACTCGGATCTTCCAAAACCTCATCCACATTATCATTAAAACTTAAGTGAACAATCTATAAAAAAGGATAAAAAGGGTGATTACCCCAAATTTATCTAAGTCATTATCTCTCACTATATTGATTATGGCATTACCTTAAACCTCAAAAATGCATTTTTAGGTTGAAAAGAGGTGACATTTTAAGTTACTTCATATCCTCATAAGATATCAATGTCGATCATGTAAAAACTATGTGATTCTTAAAATGACCCTACCTTTAAATGAGTTCATTAGAACATTTCTCAAAAACTCAAGGCAATCTCAAGGTTTTTTCCCAACCTAATTTATGCCATACACCCCATAAATGGTCTCCTAAATAAAATATGTCACAACATATGGAGAAAATAATTCCATGATGATTTTGAGTATGTAAATAATTTTTTTACCCACCTAATCTTATTCCACTCAAATCCAACGCTCCCTTAATCCTTTATTCTATGGATACATACATCTCCCTTGCATGTATGCTAACACAATAATATGAATATGGATGAGCATATGCCATTTACTTCATTACCCATATCCTTCTCAACCATGAAATAAGGTATACTCAAGTAGAGAAGGAATGTCTTACCATTTTCTTTGTAACCAAGTGACTAAGACATTATATGATAAATAAAGAGACAAGGGTCATTATTAAGTTAGAGGGATTACATACTTTCCTCACCGAAGAAACATTATCTAACAAGGTTGGTAACTTTATCACCCTCATGAATTTTTTTTTATTTGACCTATGTGAATCATACATTAGTCAAGGAGATTAAAATCCATTGGATTATAGTGAGGGATTCAATTAGGATTTCCTCAATGAATCCATCTAATACCTTGAAATGAATACAATTTATTCATACCCATGGTACACCAACATAGTAAACTATATAACAGACTAAACCTCCCTAGAAGGGGCTAAATTGTAAAAATGGAAATTCTGAATCATATACACTATATATTATATCATCGAGTAGTAAATTACTTGAAATTAATTTGACGGTTTAATACTTAGGTGTGTGGATGAGGAAGAAGATGAGAAGATTATTTTTGAATCCCATAGAAGAGTTTGTGGTGGAAAATTTAGAAAGAATTCAACATTTTAAATAATCTAAATATGGGTTACTTTTATCCCACACTCGAGCATGATGCTATTGATTATATTTATATATGTGAAAAATTGAAAGTGTCAAGAGTTCTCACAAACCATACACATCCCTACCCAAGATCTATAATCAATCATCACACCATGTTTATTTTTGATGTGGGGTTTATATTTGAGAGGTATGTTCTCCCTTAATTTTTCTCTTGGCCAAAATTCCATCATCATGGTCATTGAATATTTTCCAAAATGGTTATAGGAAATACCTTTGACTATATTTCAAATTTTTTTCATCGCTAAACTTAGGTATGAAATCTCATATTTCATTATATCTGATAATGGGTCATCATTCAAGAATGATGAGGTAAATGATTTGTGGAAAATATTTAATAAATCTAATCACACTTCCTCATTATATTAAAATCAAGCCAATGGCTTGGATAAGGCCATCACTAAAACATTAAATTCCATTCTCCTCAACATAATCAAGTAAAAAGAGAAACTATTCCTAACATTATGAGACTATAGACCTCCATCTATACACCAACAGAGGGAAATATATTTTCCTTTATTTTTTGTTTAGAAAATATGTTTCCTCTAGTGGTGGAACCTCTTATTCTTCACATGTCACGTTAAGGTATCTTACATGAAGGTGAGTATAGAAAAGCTTACTTAGGAGATGTAGAAAACCTAGATGAAAGAGGCTTAGGGATGAGAAAAACCATGTGGTTGACATAGAGAGTATGTATTAAAAATATAATAAGAAAGTATATGAGTTATTGATTCAATTTTTTTACCTTATATTGATAATTGAATGTTGTATAGACGTAAAATTTGGCGAAGGTAAAAATTCAAGCCTAAATACTCGATCCTTATCAAATAATAAAAGGAATTTAAAAATGGATCATATTATTTTTAGAATTTGGAACGTGAGGAGTTTAGAGAATATGTTAAATCACTCCACCTTTATCTTTTCTACATATAAACCATGTCACATTCACACTTCCCTAGTTACATCTTCATGGTTTGTGTTACTAACAATTACAATATATTTAGTTAGTACTTCTATTTTACTTATTTGATACTAAAATTTACTATTCAAACATTGGAAAATATATAAATCCCACACTATCATAATCTCATAATACTATTAACTATACATTTTGTCTCACATATTCTAATTCTAAGATGGAGTTTAATTTTTATTCAAAGAAAAATTGTGTACCTTATTTTTTTACAACTCTCTTATTTCAAAAAAATTATCACCTACAACTTAGTCTAGAATCTTATTGATGAAAAATATTCCTTTCAAATATCTCTCCTAAGAAAAACATCTAGCATCTCAACCTTGACAATCATGTTTTCCCATCTAAATTTTAGGTGATCACACTTTGCATCCTACTAGTTATACAAGGTTAATATTGGGGGGATGTTTCTTCCCAAATAGAAATTTACAAGAACTAAGAAAACTTATTTGAGGAAAAATAAAATTAAAAAATAGATATGATGAATAGTTACAAAATTCATCCTCATTAACCTTTGGTGATGTTCTAACACCTCTTACTAGTGGTGTGGGTCTTGGGCATGAAGAAGGTTCCCTTAATCACCTACGTATTATTTTGGTGATGAGCCCTTTCTTATTACAATTGATACAGGGAAAGGTATAGGTATTCACTACAAAAATCATTACAACGTGATGAAATGTGCCACAAATATAAATTCCCAAAATTATAGTTCATAATCCCATACTAAAAGAGATATCTATTACTTAAAAACAAATGTCATCAATTATTTGTCCATTCAAGGATCTAAGTCTAGATTAAGCCAATAAATTATACATTTTTCTTGACCCATTAAGAAAATCCCAATAAAAAATAAAACCAAAAAGATTCATTGAATTATATATTTTCTTTTCGCGCTTTGCCCTACCCTAGCCGCGCCCTACTGCAAATGCGACCATGGTTATTCTGCGTTCGCGCAGTCTCTCGGGCTCTCTCTAACATGCTTGGATCGGCCAGAACACGGGAATATTGGAGACACGAACAGAAAATCTAAACAGGATGCCCTTCTCCTTGGCGGCGGCTTTGGGAACCTATCCCTTGCGTGTAAAACTGATGGCGGCGCCTGTAAAATTGGCATGGAAAATACAGCACCAATCTCTTGGATTGACATGGATTTTGATGCAAATCAAGACCCCCCTTCAAAGAAAATATGGGATAGAGTTTCTCTTAAGCTCAAAAGTAGAGGGTCTCTCCATTGAGACAGGTAAAGTTGGCTCGGTCTCTCCTACAAATCTCAACAATGATAATGAATCATTTAAAAATGACGGATCTTCTTTCAAGAGCATGGATAGATCCAACTCGCTTCAGAAAAGTGGTCACTCAGGAACCTCTGGTGGAGATAAGTCCACTTCTTATGCTTCACGGTCTCCAAACAAAAGGAGAGTACCAGAAATGAGCTCTTGAAACCCTCCCAGGAGGTCCCGACGCTGAAAATCGGGGAGGATCTACTTATAAAAATTCTTGAGGAAAATCTCTCCCAGCTGGGTCTCATATGCAAATTCCATAAATTTTGGCCTAAGCTTTCTCAGCTCCATGAATGGATAGCCCAGAGATGGAGAGAAAAAATACAAGGTAAGATTGAGCTTTATCCCTGTGCTAAAGCTTACTTCGTTTGGTCTTTAAAACCCCTGCTGATAGGGATTTAATCTTTAGCCAGCATTGGGTTTGGGGGGAACATGGGCTGATGTCCAAACCATGGTATCCGTCCTTCGACCCGTTAAAGGAGTCTTTTGATACCTACCCGATTTGGGTTCGTTTACCAGGACTTCCATTACAACTTTGGAATAGATCTTGTCTCATTGCTATAGGCGATACTCTTGGATCATGTGTGGCAGTTGATGGTAAGACCTCCATTCAAACACATACTACGTTTGCTCGTATCCTGGTTGATATTGATACCTCCAAACCCTTACCAGCAGAAATCAATCTTCAGATTGGAGAAAGGCTCTGGGTACAGAGGATTGACTATGAGAGACTTGCCTTCAGATGTCGGTGTTGCTTCCAAACTGGTCATGTTACAAATGATTGTGAACATTCCAAACGAAAGACCAAAACTACTTGGTGGAAGGATTCACTTCCTGAACATCTCACAATTGACTCAGATCCAGTGAGAGGATTCTAGTGCCCCCTTGCAAGTTGACTCACCCGTAATGGCTGATTCACAGGCCAACATAGAGAAACTACCTACAGACTATGCTCCGCAGATTGCTGATTCAGTGTTTAAGGAAGTTTCGGCCCCCCTTCCTATGGGTCACATCCACATCAAATCCATTGCAGATGCTTCATTTGCATTGGATGCAGGAAATCCTGAATGGACAGTGGTGGATCGGAAGAAGAAGGGAAATGTCAAATCTAAACCCCCACCACTCCAGCAAGGTTTGATTCTTGTCGTTGTTAGTGCTATTATTGTTACATCTAGGCAAATGGCCAACTGCACAGTTGCTGGGCAGCTATGTTGCTGTTAAGTTGTTGTTTTTAGCTGTTTTTGAAGCAGTGATTTGTTTTTGTTGGTTCTTGGCTGTTTTCTTTTGTTGGGCTTTCTGGGGTTAAATTTTGCTTTTGAGCACTATTGTAAAAGGGTATAGTCCCTTTCAAAAAACTATTTACCAATAATAAAATATATATATTATCCTCTTACTTTCCTTTCATAATTTCTCACTCACGTATCTCATACACACGGTGACATATTGTATGAATTTATTGACCCTAAGTGATTATCCCTTAAATATCGGTAGTCATGTGGATTTAAGAACAGAGTTAAGGTGTCTTTACTTGAGTCATGTTGTCATGCTATATTTCTAGCATGGAAAATTTAAAAAATTTGCATGAAAACAAAACACCCCACTTGAAACTTCCTCTCCCTTTCAATGCAAACCCTTCCTCTAGCCAAATTTCCCATAATATCATCGTCATTCGGATAGGAAAAATGTGCTAACAATATTTAGAATTTTATTTCAAGTGAAAGGGTGCTTTCCTAAGGTTATTTGTAAGGCCACTAAGACTCATAAAAGAATGATTATCCCCCGAGGCCTAGAAATGTCAATTTTTGGCCATTTTACAACATATGGGTACCTTATGGAAGATGACAGGGAATACCTAAACCATATGGAAGTTGTACAGGAGATAAATGTTGTTATTCAATGCATTTTGGGAAAGACATATGGAGAAAAATGATCTCAAGAATCCAACCTGGTCAAACATGTTCCTCTCATGTCTTTGGGAATGCCATAATCCATGGTGAAAGATGACTCATATAAATTATTCTTGAAGTTTGGGGAGGATTTGGGAGATAAAAATCCAATCATTAGAAATGTAATGTAATACTCTACATTATGAAAAACTCACTTTTATTCCAAGACTTGAAAATTCCATATAAAGCCAAGTTTATATAGCTATCACATCCCAACTTGTCTTGGAATAGATTTTAAAGTACATGATCTTACCAAGACATGTCATGATACATATGCTATTAATTTTTCATTGGGGAAATAAATGGGCATTGCAATGGTCATAACTCATGAAATATATTTCAAGGATAAATGGTTGCATGTATCAAAAAGGAGGTAGTACAAAGTCATATGACACCTATTTATGGATGGACTGTTTGTCTCTATCCTTCTTCTCAAGCCATACAATGCTCTGACATAGTTTTGGTTTAACCGAGTTGATTAGTAATAATTTAAAGATTTTGAAGACATGCAAAAATATGATGTTTGAGTATTTCTTCCATTGCTTTGAGCATCTTCATTCCAAAAGCTAGTCAAATTTTTCATATTTAGGGGAAATTTAGAAAAAAAAAAAAAAATGGACATTTGAGAAACATATGGAAAAGTTACTCTATTCCATATGTTACTCTCTTTACCTCATTGGAAATTGTTTGCAAAGAAATCATAGAAATCAAATAAATGAGGAACAATTGGAACAGTTCCACCATTCCACTTGTTCCCCGCATCTCCACCATGTCAAATTTGGGAAAATGAATCGGTGAATTCACTCCATGTTGACACCCTTATAATAGTTTGCAAGTTTCTCATATTTCATGAGGTGGTAGACTTGGTAGATTTGGTAGTTGGAAAAATTATGGAAATAATTTTGTCATTCCATAAGTTCCTTGCACACCCAAAAACACAAAAATATATTCATCGGATAATTTATAATTCCTCAGCACCAACATAAATGGTCCATAGTTCTTCTATGACTCTACAAATCTGATTCACCTCTGAAAGCAAAGGAGTGGTGTATGATCAATTAATTTAGCATGGAAGGGAACATAGGTAATTGCTCCTTTATTCTCTCTTTTCCACTAATTTCCACTAATTCCTCCAAAAGAAGAGATGGAAAAGTTATTGATGGAAGTTTCTCAAGGAATAGTTCCCTTATTCCTCTAGTTTTCTCAAACTCGCTCGAACCGACTATTTCGCTGATTTTCACAATAAATCCCATATTTTTACCAAGAAGAGGAATATGAATGGTCATAAACTCATATTTTAGAATTTTTAAGTGTATATGTTCCCAAATTGAATGTATCAACTAGGTATTAGGATATTTAAGGTCAAAAGTGATAACAAATTGAAATTTCATGTGAAAGGATAGTGAAAGGTCATGTGAAAGGTCATATCATAAATCTATAAATTGTAATTACTTATCGATCACAAAGTTTTTGTAATTGATTGTTGTAATTTGGTATTTTTATCACTACTAGTGCAAGTAATAAAGATACATTTCCTATATTTCCTTTTTGTATGTTCCTCTATACTATATTTTCCAAATTTATAAGTATTGTGATCTTATACATCCGATAAGGAAATTTATGTCCTTGATTAATGGATATGTGGAAGTTTGTGTCTCTAGTTTATTAGTCTTGGTATTGCTTTCATTATTGTGTTCTTCTAATTAAATGTGTACATACTCTCTCTAATGCATATAAATTTTATAAGTCTACAAACAACATTAACCCCCTCTCGGTATTTATCTTACTCCCCTTTACCTATCTCCCAAGAAAATTCCTCCCTTGTACATTGCATAAGAACTTTTCCACAAGTTTATAGGAGTATTCCTATGTAGTCCCCATCCTAACAGACACCCCATAAATTTTAGTAAGTTACATTCAATAATAGGATCCTCCCGTACTCAATATGGAGGGTCTTAGCCCCATTACCATTAGTGAAAACCAATCATTTACACTGCAACAATTTATTTCACCAATAGTTTTAGTGACTCCATTGGGATTATTATATATATATATATATATATATATATATATATATATATATATATATATATATAAAAACCATAAGATTACAAAAATAGAAAATAACAAAAAATAAAAAAGAATGTGCTTAACCCCTACTAAATCCCATTAAAAATATGCAATTTAATGGTCGTATTCGTATCTTAAATCCTACAAAATAGGGAAAGTAAGATATACAAGGGATAATTGAGAAAGTAACATAGTTTACCTAATATTTTAGGATAAACAAAAATTAAATTTCACACTTCTTATTATCCAAAAACAAGCCAAGTTGGTTAAGAGTACTTTCATAAATTTGATACTAACTTTCCTTTTGAAGGCCCTATTAAAGAACCAACTGTAGAACCATTAGATATCATTCCTCTAGAATAAGAAGAAGGATATGAATACAAGGAATAATAATAAATAATGGCTACACCTTTTCCATGGGGATATAATACTCGACTCTTTGGCCTTGACTCCTTGAATGCATCAATTACCTAAGGGGTCTAGGATGAATTTTCCAAAGTTCAAAGGAGATGGGAAATAACATCTATATGATCATATTATGACATTCATCATAACTTGTGGTGTATTGGGTGTTACATATGAGGATGTTTTGGTCTATCTATTTTTGGGGTCATTATAGGAAGTTTATTCTAATTGGTTCTATCATTTTCCATAAAGATCCATTACCAATTAGGTAGATAAGAAATCCAAGTTTGAGGAAATATTAAAGAATACTAAATATGTGCATGCCCTAATTGTATAATTGTCTCAGCGAAATAAGGAACCCAATGAACCTATGAGGGAATTTTTGGCTAAGTTCAATAAGTTTATCTATAAGATACCATAGGTTGCAGAAGGCCTACAACAAATAACTAGTTAAGTTTTTTCACTAATGCCCAATTACCGAGGTCAATTTAATGTTTAGAAGAACTTCATCTACTACTTTATATGAGAATTAAGAGCTTGCATGTAGATATGGAAGACGATCTATTGATGTTGGGAAAATTTTAGAAAAGTCTAAGTAAAGACAAGGATTAAAGCTCAAGTTTTGAGATATAAAATCTTTAGTGCAAAAATCACTAACGATGTGATTTTTCTCAAGAAAAAACTTACTCATAATATTTTTAGGAATAAATTCCCTAATAAGAAAAAATATATTTTTCACCTTATATAATTTCCCTTAAGGCTCCGCTCATGAATCTTACTTGTGCAACTAGATCAGATAATAAAAATGAAGAAGAGGATGATTTAAAAGCGAGGGATAAGAAGGTGATTTTTTTATTGAATAAATTGGAACTACATAGATTGGTTTCTTCAAATATGTATCCTCTTCTTAAGATGAATGTGAGGAATCTATATATAACATGAATAACCATTGTTTTCTATTTTTACATGGTCAAAAATATAGAAAATGAGATATCATCCAAGTAGGAAGGGAAGGAGAAAGAGGAACCTCAACCAAAAATATACTACTAGAAAAAATAGTAACTAAGATAAGTTACCCACTTACTTCATTCTTGGAATCATCTTGAAATAAGTCCTAGGTCACATCTCAACAAAAGACATATTCCAATCAAGGAACATCAAGTACTTCCATGTCTCCTAAGAATGGTTCTTCCACTTATTCAAATTAGAAAAGTAATAAAAAAATATTCAAAAAATTCCTATAGATCAAATTGAACTAACCATGGTATTACCTATGCTTTTTAAATCTTTTTTTCGAGATTTGATGTCGGTGACCATGTGAATAATAAAAATTCTAGATCTCTAAAATGGGATACCTACAAAATCACCCCAAATAGTTTGATAACATAGTCAAATTTATTAAAGTGGAAGTTCCAAATCTACAACTCTTTTGGTAGATATTCTAGATACCTATGGATGCCCCTCAACAGAACTTTTTTAGCGATACAAGAAGTGAAATACAAATGGATTTTTATTCAACGTTGATACTAGTCAAGAATAAAATTAACATGCTCCTCTATGAACCACATATGAAATACATAGTTCGAAGTTGGATGATCCTAGAGAAGAGGTTATCTTCCAAAGAAAGAAATTTTAGAAATTTTCATCGAGGAAAGAGGTAATGAAAAATATTTCATGAGTTATGAAAAAAATGAAGAGCTACCCATTCTTGAGGAAAGACCAACATGTGTTTTTGCGTGATTTAGAGAAGGAAATTTGAATGAGGTTTTTCAACAATAGGTTCATGTGTAGGTATAATATTTCCCTCTCGGTAAGAAATTTTTCCATTTGTTATATAAGGTGCATTTTTACAACACCAAAAATACAATTTAGTATAAAGCATTATTTCTTGTCTTTTGAAGTATGGAAGAAATGGGGATCAAGAAGGTGATCGTATAAGGAGATGTTGAGTTGATTGTGAAACAAGTAAGATATGTATTATAAGTGATGAAATCCCATATCTTTCACTATAGGAACAAAGATTGGGATTTCTTAGAATATTTTGATGCATTTGATATTAATTAAGTTCCTCAAGATCAAAATTCCATGCTCGATTGTTATCCAAAATGAGCCCCTGCTCATTTTGTGGCTAACTCCCTTCATTCTTCCCTCTCTTGTGCCTCAATCATAATTTTTTTATTTTCAGGCACTCAAGACCTTCTAGAAATGGCACCATTGGATAGAGATTTTTCTCAGCTTTCCAGAAAGGTAAAGTTTTCCTCCTAACTCCATGTATTTTTGAAGTTATGGCTCGGCGGAGATTTTGTGGGAAATTTTCCCTTGAAAGGCCCGAGCCAATAAGATGAGGCCACGTGTCCTTGGGAGGGTGGAGGCGGAGGTAAACTTGGAATTTTTACCAAGTTTTGGCAAAGTTTCAAAAGGAATTTTTCGCCCCAAAGGTCCACCGACGAATTGGATGCTGCCACGTGTCCAGTGGGGAGAAATTAGAAAAATTTCCTAAGGGTTGATACAAGCAAAATTTTCGACGCCAGGCCCACATCCAATCACATTGTGCCACGTGTCTCTAGAGGAAGGAGTGGCAGAGGCGGAGATAAAATTGAAAATTTGGCGAAGTGTTTCGGCGAGAGGAAAGGAGAAATTTTGGCCCGCTGGCCGCAACGAATGGAAACCCACCACGTGTCTCAAGGGGTGTTGGACCTTCTACGGCCGGTGGGGAGAAATTGGGATTTTTTCCCAAAGGATAGCGTAAAGAGAATTTTTCACCCCCATGGCCCACGTCCAATGGGAGCTCACCACGTGTCATCGGGTGGCGGGGGCATGGAGAATTTTGGAAAATTTTCCAATAGCCAAAACGGTGGAAAATGAAGCGCAAAGAGCCCACGACCAATAGAATCATGCCACGTGGCAATGGATTGGTGGGGCATGGAGATTTTGGGAAATTTTCCCAAATGCAAAAAAGTGGGAAAATTTCAAATTTTTAGCCCGCCAACCCGTTTTGGCCCTATTTTTCCCTAAATTTTCAAACGACCATAACTTTCGATCCAGAGCTCAATTTTTCACGTTCTTTATATCAATGGAAATTTGGTGAAATTATCTACATGATTCTGAGCTCAATTTTGTATTTTGATGGATTTTGGAGAGAGAAAATTGAAAAACACCTCAGGCACGTGGTAATCAACAGAAATGACGTTTCAACCACCATTTTTAATGAAGAATGGCTCGCATTCTCTCCCAGCATGGTGAAAAATGTCAGGGAATGGACCTGTAAGGATGCCCATGTTGTTTTATTACATTTTGGTTAGTGGTTGAAGCTCCTCTCATGTTTTCCCATGTTTCTCTCTCTGGCTCATTTTTTGCATTGTAAAAGCCGATTAGCTCATTTTTTTAGGGGTGGGACATTTTTTTATGTTTGGCAGGCTCCCTTTTTCACCTTGAAAAGTGATTTTGTGGAATATCAGACCTCTTCCAAGACTATAACATGTTTTCTACCTCTCAGATGTTGTAATGCATGTATTTTGATATTGGAAATGACAATGCAAGCTCTCTGAATGAGTTCTAATCCTCTGTTTGTGTTGTTTGCTTCATTTCTAACCTTTCATTACATTTTATCAGTTTGTGCATGATGTTTTGTTGCATTTCTATGATTTGTGTCAATCACGAAGTAAAAATGCTCACCACTCCTTTGGTGCATCACCTTATTAGCATTAGTCTCAATTTTGCATTCTCTATCTCTGTCCCCTTTGGAATTTAGAGTAGGATTTTGAGTTTAAAACCTCTACAATTTTCAAGTAATACACCTAATCAGAGGAGTTGAGGAACCAGCCTCTAACCTGGAGATTCTTTTCCATTTTTACAAGTCCCACACTTGGGGAAAATATTCAATGTTGTGCAATCACACTGGATGTCCAAAATGTCAAACTAGAAATCTGATCAACATCCAGGGGTGCTGCTGATTTGCACCAACACTAATTCAATGGCATTATTCACATCTCTCCTGATTTTGTACCATGAATTCAAAGTGGACAAGATTTTTAGGTGAAGATGATTTTCCGCCGAAGTGTTCTTGATAATTTAGAGAGATGGAAAATGTTTAATTATGTTAAAAAATTATTTCCTTCTTTTATATAAGTTAATATTTTAGGTATATGTACTTTTATAGATGTGAATCACTCCCACAAGAAATTACTAAAAATGACAGTAAAAATAACACAATTGATCAAGTAGATGAAGATTGAGTAATCTAATTAATAGGTAACAAAATTACAAAAGGACTGGTGTTATTAGAGGAATTATTTGATAATCATTATAGGTTTATCCATGGTAAAGCCAAGGATCAACTAATTTCTTCATATGAATATGATAAAATAAACATTGGTATAAGTCAACAACCAAGGATGGTGAACATAGGTAAATATTTGTCACCTAATAAATGAATAAGTTTATTAACCTTGATGAAGAAGTATTAAGATGTATTTTCATATTCATATAATGATCTCATATCCTTTCAACAAAAATCAATGCAACACTTCATCCCTTTAAAATCAAATGCTAAGGCCTTCAAAAAAACCAGAGATAGTATAATCCTAAGATTATTGGGACCATCAAAGAAAAAAATGAGAAATTTCTCAATGCATACATCATTTTTCCTATCCATCATTCAACATGGATGTATAATATTATATTGGTCTGGAATAAGAAAGTTTAAATCCACATTTTTGTGGATTTATAGAATCTAAATTAAGCCTCCCTAAAAGTTAACTAACCATTTCTGGTCATGGATCATATCCTACAAGTGGTGAATGGTTCAGAAATGATGTTCATACTTGATGGATTCTCTAGATACAACCATATTGACGCTTCCAAAGAAGAACATTTCAATACTTCTTTTACCACTACATGGGGAAATTTTTATATCACCATATGCCCTTCAAGTTAATCAATGTAGGTGCAAATTTTTCATAGGCCTATGGATATAGCTTTTAGGGATTTGAAGGATAAATGCATAGTGGTGTATCTAGATGGTCTCATAGTGTAATATAATAAGAGATAAGAAAAACTTGCAATAGTTGGAGTAGGTCTCGATATGTTGTAAAAGGAATCATATCTCTCTTAACATGAAGAGGGAAATATTTGGAGTAACTGAATGAAAACTCTTTGGTAAAATTTTAGGAAAGGAAGGAACAAAATTTGATAAGGAAAGAGTGGAATCCATCAAGGGATTATATTTACCCATGAGAAATCTACGTGGGCACTCCTTTTGTAAGGTGAACTTCTTAAGAAGGTTTATTCCAAAGTTTGTTTACCTCACAATAGAAATCATCCATATGATGAAACCCAAGGAATATTTAAAACAAAGTAACGAAGGGAAGGATGATTTCAAGTCATTCAAAAGTTCTATTGCAAAACCACCCACTTTTCTCCATCCATGTTTCAATAAAGAGTTCATTGCATGTTTTTATGCTTGAGAACATACCATTTAATATGTCATCATTCAAGAAATTGATGATAATGTTTAGTCACCCATTGCATCTATGAGTACACTTTAAAATCACATGAGCTTAGTTATTCACAACATGAGAAGCATGGTTGTGTTGTGGTTAGATATTTGAAGAATTTAAGGTGTTACCTCTTGAATTCTCACATTGTTGTCATATTCCCTAGCCGGTTGTTAAATCCATTTTATGTAACAAGACCTTGGTGCAAAAAGAGGAAATTGGGTATCAAAATGACAAGAGTATTACCTTGATATCAAACCCTGAAAATTGGTATGAGTAAATGGACTTTGTGAACTCATTTTATCAAGAAGAACGTGAATATTGTTATAAGCTGCTATGATTTTTGTATCAAGGACCTACCTCTCATGCTCTTCGTAAGAACTTCCAACCCTTAGTAATCTGACATAACACACTTTTTTACCTATGGTGAATTCCCCAAGACTAGATTACAAGAGAAGGATTACTCTTTTTCTCAAAGATGAAAAATATATTATTTAGGAGAAAATACTCTATAATAAATGACTGGATGAAAATTTACTAAGGTGTATCAAGGAATAAAAATAGAAGAATATTTCAAGGTATACCATGATCAAGAGTGTGGATGTCATTTTTCACTAATGTAATAGCTCACAAAATTTTGAGAGGTGATGACTATTAGCCTAACTTCTGCAAATATTCATAAAAATGGGTTGGGAAAGGGGATTCATGCCAAAAATTGTTATGAAAATCAACACTTTTTTTTTTTACCTCTCATAATTATGATCATAGAGAAACCCTTCCAACAAAGGGGGGTTTCTATTTCCTTAGTGTATTGAACCTATAATCTAGTGTGGGAAATATGTATGTCCTCACTACTATTGATTACTTCACAAAGTGGGTGGAGGATATTCGAACCAAGCATGAAAACTCATAAATAGTATGCATATTCTTGAAAGATAACATTATATTCAGTTCATATTAAAGAAAAATAATAGTGGACAACACTACTTCTCTTCTAGTGAGTTTATGGTTTTTTTATAACCATGATATTTCATTATCTCACTCTACTTATTACTATCAACAAGGGAATGTCCAAGAAGAGTTAAGTAATAAATATATTGGATTGTTTCACCTTTTTCTTAGATTGTTTCTTTGAAGTGTTGACAAAATAGATAGGGTAATGGGCATAGGAGGAATACCTGTTCAAATGTCGGTTGATGGGTTGTTGTGCGTGTATGACTTCCAAATCCACAACTGACCATGAGAGCTTCCTTTTGGCTAGGAGGAACTACTTGTAATGAAAACAAGACCACCAGAAGGAATTAAACAATATGGGCAGTGAACTACCTAGCGTGAGCTAGATCCGGGAAGTATGATACTTCCTAGATGGTCTGTCAGTCCACTATTTTAAACAAATTAATGTTGTAAACAAAGTAAATCCTATTGTTATTTTAAAATTATTTAGGTATCTCACTTAAAACACAATAAGAAAATAGATCTAATCTAACAGGCTAAGCTAGAATAGAATCCAAAGGTCAAATGGTTGGTTCTGGGTTCTACAGGTCTGATAAAGGTCTCGGGTAGGTCACAGGTGAGTGAGGGTGAGGTAAAATTAGG
Source organism: Taxus wallichiana var. yunnanensis (assembly GCA_018340775.1). Classification (NCBI taxonomy): domain Eukaryota; kingdom Viridiplantae; phylum Streptophyta; class Pinopsida; order Cupressales; family Taxaceae; genus Taxus; species Taxus wallichiana. The sequence goes on along the minus strand of CM031235.1, from coordinate 457,673,100 downwards.
TGGGTAGGTCTCTGTTTAAGGCTATGTGGGCAAACACAGAGACCGGTGTTAGTCAAGGGTGACCAACCACGGTTAGGTATAACCGCCACTGGTTACTGTGAGATCTGGAAATGTCATAGAATAGGGTTTTGGTCTCCTTTGTGATTACACAAAGGATTTTTTTTTGTTAGGACGAGGTATTGGGTGACTAGAGTAGGATTTTTGCAAGGATTTAATGAGTCTATGGAGGTGAAAATGTTGGAGAAGGTCAATAGCCAGCAAGATAAACAATGGGTGATAAAATAATGGTGAAATGAAATAAACCAGAGAAGTATGACGTTATACTTACTTGAATTTCATTCCGAAGGTCTGTATGAAGGTTGGATGTGATGATGATGGGTTTGAAGGATGTAAGTGATCACCAACTGAAGAAAAGCTTCTGCATGGGCTGCATGCACACTCCTCTTTGCTTGGATAGATCAGATCATGGTTGGGATGGCTGTGTAGGAGAATATGCTCAATCTCCTTCCTTGGATGTGAGTTTTTGTTGGAATTGGCTCTCTAAAGATGCGTTATCTCTCTGAGATGTGTTCTTTCTCGTCAACTTTCTTACTTCCAACTTTTCAAGTTCCAAGTTTTTACCTTGAGAATAAGGTTGTTTTTGGGTTAAAAGGGGTAACCGACGGTGGTCCATCTTAACCGGTGATGGTTAGGGGTAATCGACATCGGTCAAGGTGGGATTTCCTAGGTTTACTAAAATTAGGGAGATCCTCCTGATTTTCTTGGATCTCATGTCATTATCCCATGGATTAGACTCGAAACTTCTTGTGAGCATGCGGGAATGTGGTTAGAGGGAATGTACGTATTGATTTTTAGGGTTTGGGTAAGTCTTAGTTGGTTATGGGAACTTGCTAAGAATAGGTCTTAGGTTGAGTTAGCTTGGTGAGGTGTCTAAGTGAACTATATGTGTAGATATTATTTAAATAATAAATATAGTGGGGATAATGCATTAATTTAATTAAAATATTTAAATTAATATTAGTGGGGTGAAGGGGGTCATGGCTAGGTAAATGTAAAAAAGGGTGCCTATATGTCGAGGGACGAAAGGGGAGTGTGGCCTAATTTTCGTGTCTACATTTTTCCCTTTTTGTTACGTAGCTTGTATTGGGAAGCGATGCTAACAAAAATAAGATGTGGTTGCCCGTGTGAGGGTGAAGGTGATCCCCAAACTAGGAACCGGCGAGGTAGTAGGTTGAAGCGGTGAGTGGTTTGATAAAAGGTAAATTTGAAGAAAAGGAAAATGGGCCAAAGAAAAAAAGGGGTAAAAGGTCTACTCGGGTGATATATGTAATGGGTCAGTGTCAAAGGTAGCGGCGTGAAGCAAACGCACACACACCGATAAGCTACACCCTGCTACCGGGTTAAAGAGAAGGAAAACTCTACATAATTTAAGGTCGATAGGTTTATCCAAACAAGGTTGAAGGGAATCTGTATCCAAGGTATAGGATAAGGTCGGAAACACAATGTAGGTTAGGTGCGAGAACGTTTAGGTATGTTCGGGTACACACAAAGTTAGGGTCGGGATAAATGGTCACGACAATAGGCGAGGTAAGGTCTTTGGGTCAATCAACACAGTAGCGAGTGCCACAAGGTATAGCAAACACATGAGGTCAAAGGTCACTAGTGATGGTCCAGTCTAAATATCTAGATCACAAAGATGGGTAAGTACGAGGTAAGGGGAAAATAATGAGTCCACAAAGGAAGAAAAATGGAGGTAGGAAGTGATGAGGTCAGGAAAGATAAGCTAATGGGTTGGGGAAAGTTATGGGGTAAAGAGCAAGGTAGAGGGTAGGGTAAAATGGAAAATTAAGGGTAATATGTAGGTAAGGGTGACCGATGGCGGTCATGGATAACCGACGTTGGTATAGGAAAAACGGCGATGGTTAGGTAGGGCATGAGACCGATGCCGGTCTAGGGAAACCAACGTCGGTTAGGTCAGGTTTTGTATAAAAACAAAAAAGGCCGCGTGTTTATTTTTCATTTGTGAATTATGAAGTGAAGAAAGGAAAAAAATAGAGAAAAGTGAGAAAAGCATCCAGAGGTTACGGACAAATGAGCTGGCAGGGTGAGTTGACGGTGGTTGGGTTGGTTAGTAGCGGGTCCATGAGATCTTAGCAAGGGATTTGATTGGTTGGAGTGTGTGGGTAGATATTCAAAGATGGCGAGGGTGGGAGAGGGATTGGGTGGATTACCAAGCACAAAGGAAAGACGTGCCACCGAGACGGTGACAACGCGACGAGGTAAGTGCCTAACTCTTTAATGTTAATTAGATAGAGTAGATGGTGTAAGAGTTGTTTATTTTTGGATTTGGGTGGGTTTGTGTATTTTGTGGGTGGGAAAAAAATTTAAATCAGGTATGGGGGAAAATGGGAAAAAAATAGGGGGTGAGGGGTAAGAAATTGGATAGGTGGGGTGGTGCTACGCCCTTAACCTATTTCTTATATTAGGATATGAGTAGCCGACTTGTGGCTTACCATATCATTTTATTATATCATTTATATTTTCTCATGCTTAGTAGGTCGGCCTTGGTGTTGGCCATAACATATGAATAGTATATATAGGGGATTTTAGGTAGTAGTTCATCATCATTCGAAGCATTTGAGTCTTACTTTATGATTTGGAGGTTGCCCCCTCAAAGTTGCGAAGCTATTCTAATTTCATACTTGAGATCATTATTCTAGAATACTATGTTATTTTTTGTTATATTTCTGCTCATGATCTGAATTATACAAGTAATTTCATTACAAGTGGTATCAAAGTTGTGATCTAGGCCAAAATTAGGGGAAAAACCCTAATTTTTTGTTTCCATAATAGATTTCTAACCAAATAAAATTGGTGGGAGATATTTTTACCAGAGTTGAAAAACATTTTGCGTAAGCTTCCTAAAAATTTTAGACTTTTTTGATTTATTTTGCAAAAGTTATTACAAATTTAGGGTTTTTCATAAAATCACTCCCTAGGGTGAAAATTGTGGAATTTTATCAAATTCGTTACATTTTTGAAAGCAAAAAAAAAAATTATTTGGGTTTTGTTCTTTAAGTTTTTTTATATTTTGTTGAATTTGTATTGAAATACAAAACCCTAAAATTTGACTATGATCCCTACATCCTACTATTTTGGGGCATCATGGAGGGGCCTTCCACAAGAGGAAAAAGAATTCCATCACTCTGGGTAAAACACCAAAAAAGGATGAGATAGTAGTTTAGGAGTTGGAGACGGAAGATATAACTACATATTCCTCAGGGTTAGGGTTTACTTCGTTACTTAAACCTGAGAGACCTCAAATCTTGGGTGGCCAGCAAAGAAGATGTGGATAGGATTGAGGATTTCATGCAAAAATTCAAGACGTATATGATGGGTAATCATACTTATGTCAATCAAGGGGATCCTCTAGTCAACATAATAGACACATGAGCCAAACTAGATCTTCGAGTGTGCACAATCCAAATATGAGCACTCTGTAAGCCCATACTCTTTTTCCAAAGTGGAGATGCGTAATTTTGATGGAAAGGATCCACTCAATTGGATCAACCAAATGGAGAATTTTTTTGAACTACATCAGATTCCACCAGGAAAAAAGGTGACCATGGCAGCTTTGTATCTCAAACCTAACCAATTCGTCTGGTATCGATGGTTATGTGCTCAAAGGTAGAAGAGTGGTCTCAATGTTACATGGACAGTGTTCACTAAAGAGTTGCAATTACACTATAGTTCTAGTGTGTCAGATAATTACTTCAACTAATTATCAAAATTGAGATAGATAGGATCTGATTAAGGATTACATTCATCACTTCCAAAACCTTTCTCTACGGGTGGAAAATATTATCAAGAGAATCAATGACCTATTTCTTGGGGATATTAAGGATCACACCGAGCATGAGGTGCATATGTTTAATCCTCATAAGGTTTCTAATTCGATGATTATGGAAAGAAGGGTAGAGAAGAAATTTGTTTCAAGTAGGAGACAACATTTCACTTATACCAGAGATCGCAACACCTTGGCTCCGAACTCCCTCGACCAGCTTAGATTGACACCTCAACAAATTGAAGAAAAAGAGAAAAAAATTATGTTTTAACTATGACAAGAATTTGGACCAGACATAAATGTGCTAAAAAGAAGTTGTTCTACATTGATGGGCCTAGTAAAGACGAAGAGAAGGATGAAGATTCACAATCGAGATCTTGGTTGAGCCAGAGGAGGAGTCAGGAGATCCTCATCCAACAATCTCATGCCATAAAATTTTAGGTATTAGCACCCCAAACCTGAAAGGTGGTTGGATTCCTAAAAACATAGGGTCACAAAGTGTTGATTTAGGAAGTACTCCAAATTTATCAATCATAAGTTAGTAGTGCACCTAAACTACTTCATTTATACAACTCTTGAATGTCAAGTAATGATTTCGATGGAGGTACTGTTACTTGTTCTAGAAAATTCCATAGCATTAAGCTTTCCATGGGAGATTATATACTAAATAGTCCCATATATGCAATTTATATGGGAGGAGTAGACATTGTGTTAGGGGTTCAATGGCTTACCATTTTGGGAACCATTGAGATGAACTTCCAAGACTTGTTCATGCAATTTCACTCTGAAGGAAGGAATTTTGAGCTAAGAGGATTAAGAGAAAAGTATCCACAAATAGTAAGTTTTCATCAGATGCACAAAATGCTAAAAAAGGGTGCAAAGGGATTTGTGGCACAACTATTTTCATTGGAGGCTCATCATTCTAAGGACATTATACCATCAGATATGCAAGCAGTGTTGGATGCACACTCTATTGTATTTGAAAATATACCAAAGGGCTTACCTCCAAAGAGAGATCATGATCATGCTATTTAGTTATTACCAGGAAGTCAACCACCTAACATCAGACCTTATAGGTACCCATATGTGCAAAAGAGTGAAATTAAAAATATTGTACAAGAGATGTTGGAAGCAGGAATTATCCATCATAGTCAGAGTGCTTATTCTTCTCTAGTAGTGATGGTACGGAAGAAAGATGACATGTGGCACATGTGTCCTGATTATAGGGAACTTAATAAGTACACAATCAAAGATAAGTTTCCTATTCCTGTAATTGATGATTTGCTTGATGAGTTGGATGGTTTTGTTTATTTTACAAAGCTTGATATTCATTTGGGATACCACCAAATCAGAATCAAGGATGAGGATGTTCATAAAACTACCTTCCAAACACATGAAGGTCATTATGAATTTTTGGTAAGGCCTTTTGGACTCACAAATGCACCTTCTACATTTCAAGGTTTGATGAATTCTATTTTTAAGTCATTTTTGCTGAAGTTTATCTTAGTGTTTTTGATGATATATTAATTTATAGCAAAACATGGGAGGAACATTTGCATCATGTATATAAGGTTTTGGAAACCCTTGAGAAACATCAACTTTATGCAAATCCCTCTAAGTGTTCTTTTGGACTCAAGGAGGTTGAATATTTGGCTCACATTTTCTCTCATGAAGGGGTTAAAGTGGATCCTAATAAGATCAAAGCCATGATGGAGTGGAACGTTCCAAAAACCCTAAAGAATCTATGAGGATTTTTGGGGCTTACAAGTTATTACCAAAGATTCATAAGGAATTATGGAATCATATCTACACCTATCACAGCTTTATTAAAGAAGGATTCCTTCCATTGGAGTGAGGATGCAACCAAAGCATTTGAGCAACTAAAGGAGGCCATGTGCACCACTCCAGTCTTGGCTACTCCAGATTTTTCCAAAACATTCATTGTTGAATGTGATGCATCAAGGGTGGGTATGGGGGTAGTTCTCATGCAAGAAGGCCATCTTATTACCTTTTGAGCCATCAATTCAAAGGTAAGAATCTTTCTGAATGGACTTATGAGAAGGAAATGCTAGCCATACTTCATGCAGTAAAGCAATGGAGACCATATCTCATAGGAAGACACTTTAAAGTGAAGACAGATCATGATAGTCTGAAATACTTCTTGGAGCAACGTTTATCATCTAAAGAACAACAAAAATGGGTCTCCAAGATGTTGGGATATGATTTTGAGATTATCTATAAGAAAGGGAAGGAGAATGTAGTTGTGGATGCTCTGTCATGGAAAGATGAATCAACTGCAGCCTTGTTATGTGCCATATCCATATTACAGGAAGATTGGATAGATGAGGCAAGGTCTGAATGGAGAAATGACCCAACCACACAAAACCTCATTCATCATCTCCAGAATGATCCAAGCATGTATGAAAAATTTGTATTGAAAGGATATGCTTTATGGTATAAAGATAGATTATACCTATGTAAGAACTCCACTCTTAAAAATAGGATTTTATCTGAGCTTCACTCTTCTCCAATAGGGGCACGCTAGATTCTTGAAGACTTATCATCGAGTTAAACAAGATTTATTTTGGGAAGGTCTCAAAGGGGATGTCTAAAATTTTTGGCCAGAATGCATGGTTTATTAGCAAAATAAGAGTGAAACAGTTTGATCTCCAAGTCTTCTACAACCTCTATCTATTCCTAGCCAATGGTGGGAAGAGGTTTCCATGGACTTTATCACAAGATTGCCTAAATCTGAAGGAAAAAATGTCATCATGGTTATGGTGGATAGACTCACCAAATATGCTCATTTTTGTGTCTTGTCACACCCATTTGCTGCAAGCACGATAGCAACAACCTTCATGGACACAATTCAGAAGCTTCATGGGACACCAAAGATTATAGTAAGTGATCGAGACCCTATATTTACTAGTAATTTTTGGACTGATTTATTCTCATGTTTGGGTACTCAGTTAGCTCGTAGCTCTTCTTATCATCCCCAGTCTAATGGGCAAACAAAAGTTGTAAATAAGTGTTAGAGGGATATCTCCATTGCTTTACGTCAGATAAACAAGCAAGATGGGTCCAATGGTTGCCACTTGCAAAATGGTGGTATAACACTTCCTTCCATACTTCATCTAAAATGTCTCCTTTTTGGCACTCTATGGGTACCGTCCACCATCTATCACATCATCATTGAGAGGAAAACCACGGGTTAGAGCAGTAGAAGAACACATTCAGTATTAACAAGAGGTCCTCTCTAGTCTCAAGGAGAACTTGGTCATGGCACAAAACCACATGAAGCAACAGGATGATCAACATCACATAGAAAGGCATTTTGAAGTTGGTGATTGGGTTTTTATGTGGTTACAACCATATAAGAAAATGTCTTTGAAACAACAACAAAAGGATAACAAACTTTCACCAAATTATTATGGCCCCTATCAAGTATTACAAAAGATTGGTACTATAGCATACAAATTAGAACTTCCAAAATCAACCAAAATACATCCAGTCTTTCATGTTTCTTGCCTGAAGAAAGTAATTGGATAGATATTATCAACCCAAACATTGTTACCTAAGCTCGATGAGGATGGGAGAGTCATCTTGGAACTTGAATGCATCCTTCAAACACACACTAAAATATTGAGGACATGAGTTATTACTGAGTATCTGATCAAGTGGAAGAATATGGACAATGAAGATGCAACATGGGAGGATTTGACATTCCCAGTAGCAACACTCGAGCTTCTCAACATTGGGGACAATGTTACTTTGATGGGGAAGGGCATGTTTATGCCCTTAACTTATTACTCGTATTAGGATACGAGTAGCCAACTTGTGGCTTACTATATCATTTATATTTTTTCATGCTTAACAGGTCGGCCTTGGTGTTGGCCATAACATATGAATAGTATATATAGGGGATTTTAGGTAGTATTTCATCATCATTTGGAGCATTTGATTCTTACTATATGGTTTGGAGTTTGCCCCCTCGAAGTGGCAAAGCTATTCTAATTACATATTGAGATCATTATCCTGGAATACTGTGTTATTTGGTGTTATATTTTTGCTCATGATCTAAATTATACAAGTAATTTCATTACAGGTGGGTAGGGGTTTTAGGGTAGTGTAGTTCAGTGTAGGTGGGGTAAAAGGGATAGGTGGGATGGTTTACAAAAAGGGGGTTTGGGAAGTCATGAATTTTTGCATAGCAATGTGACCAAATGCGTCGACCAAGTTTGGCAGGCGTCGGTCCAGGTAGAACCAGGATCGGTCACCTAACAGGTGACCAATGTTGGTTACATGGTAACCATGGTTAGTCAAGTGAATCTAGTATCAATCACTAGATAGGTGACCGATGTTGGTTTAATGGTTACTAGAGTCAATTAGGATGAACATGTACTAGTCGTGACTTTAGGCAAAAGGGTCCAAATAATGATGTAGGTTAGGTGGTTGGGATGGGTGGGGAAATTAGGGTGGAAGGTAATGATAAGTGATGAATGTGGTCATGGTAAAGGTAGACTAATGTTTTTCTTTGGATTAGATGTAGGGTTGATTGTAATTACACATACGAGACAGAATTCCACCACTATTGGTGACATTGCATAGCCTAGCAAGCTTTGTTGGAGTTGTAACACGTGGAGGAAATGGGTTTGAGTGGTATTTAGAACTATCGACATGATGTTCGGTAGCCTAGTTTGATAGTCACACTCATCGATAGATGGGACTCCACGACCAACATGTTCCACCTTCCGACGAGTGAGATGACCATCACCCTAAAGGACTTGTTCCTGATTATGAGGTTACCTATATTAGGGGACCAGGTGTACTCTATCTCCTCCGAGACTTAAAAGGATCTGATCGGGACCGTATTTGGCGAGGGGGTGGTGGAGGTGAGATTCCATAATTCCATCCGAGGTACGGCGAGATGTACCTAGCCCATCTAGATGAGACGAGGCTAGTAGTTTTATTGATGGAGGAAGTGTGCTGCTATGCACTACCTGATGTAGAGGGTGGATGCTTTCCCCACTCACTGATGGGGGCACTCCATGATATGATGGTGCACGAGACATGGTTTTCCTAGGCACCAACATTTTTGGTGCAGATATACGAGAGTTGGCATATGGGCTACCGCAGTTTTATCCTATGTTGTACATTTATACTTGCACTATCTGGGCCTACGAACACATAGTATGTGTTCGACCTATAGGGATGCCCCGATCGATGCATTCCCAATGAGATGTGTGCAGTTGGGATATAGGAGATGGGTGCCATTGTAGGAGAGTAGAGGTCAAATAAAGTCAACTATGATGTGGCCCATTTTCGCTTGATTGTTAGAGGGTTATGGAGTGGACATTATCTAGAGGCCATATGTTGATTCCCTCATATAGGCACATGCATGAGGAGCTAGCTGAGCTCTAGCTAGAGAGGTGGATATAGGGTCGCCATGCCGGGGAGGATGAGATGATCCCAGCTGACAGGTCCACGGTAGTTTGGGCTCATACAGATTTTCCTTTGCCCTTCCCACACGTATTGAAGAGATGACATAGAGAGGACTCTCCCTCTACCATAACCTACCATGCTTGACAAGAGAGCAGGAGCAGCCATTGGATCGGTGGATTGATGATGTTGGATGCATAGATAGGTATAGGCAGTGGTGGGTAGCTCAATTACGAGCCATACCACCTAGACCAAGGCAACCAAATTTAACTATCGTGACGGTGTGAGAGACACCATACGAGAGGTAGGTAGCGATGTTGATCCCACATATAGGTATACTGCAGACACAATTAGAGGGGTAATAGGTAGAGGTAGTGGAGCTATGGGTACAAGTGGCCAATATGTAGGCCCAGATGGTAGAGGGAGAGGGTGGAGGTGATGGAGGAGATGGAGACAGAGATGGTCAGGTGCAACCTTACGAGGCTCAGTGGCGGATTACGAGCCCTTTGGCATAGCCTGCATATATTGGGGTCTTACAGGCCCAAATATAGGCACAGGGAAAGGGGGCACCATCATAGACACTAGGGCAGGGGGCACCACCATAGGTGCAGGGAGCTAGTCCTAGTTCACAGGTTGGCACAGGGTAGGTATAGGGGCCGAGACCTATGGGACCACCTCAGATGCGAATATATCTAGGTTAAGGGATGCCCTAAGTGAGGTGAAATACTATCGAACTAGCTCATGGAATTCGGGATAGAATTCCTCTCATATTGAGAGTTCAGGGCACAAAGCAGGCATCCAAAGGAGAGGATGAGATCCCGCACACATAGTGTGGAGAGCACAAGAGGGTAGCAAGCTCCGAGGCCTAATTAGGGAGATTCCGCCAACATCGATGACTAGAGCTAGGTGATGTGCTAGTAGGGACATAGGAGGCCGAGGGTGTAGGTGATACAGAGATGGAGGACATCTAGCGAGATGTCTGATATGTAGCCACCCTGAGTTTTGATGTATAATCGTGATTATTTTATATATATATATGCTAGCCTATGTGCTGAAGATAGTCATATTTTTTATCACATACCGCCTATGTGCCAAAGATAGTGAGGATGTATGAGTGATTTTGTTGTATATTGTGAGCATATACTCGGCATGTGTGCCAAAGATTTTTGTATTGATTCATTCATTCTTTGTGTATATATGAGACCAGCCTGCATGTTGATGACATTTTGTATTGTATATCAGCCTGCATGCCAACATTTTTGAGATGATGGCCATGATGAGATAGGCATGTATTTTGAGATACACATTGATTGATTTATACGATGAGATTCATGGTATTTGGTGATGTGTTAATATGTTTATGAGATATTGGTTTTATGGTTTGTGTTAGATGAGATATGGATTTGTTATTTTAATATGGATGGAAATTAGGTGAGTTAGGCATGATGGAGTTAGGTCAGTTTAGGCATGGATCAAGTCAGGTTATAGGCATGGATCGAGTCGGTGGGTTTAGGTATGGATTGAGTCAAGTTAGTTTAGGCATGATTCATTATGGTTATAGGCATGGATTGAGTTAGGTTGGTTTATGCATGGATTGAGTCAAGTTAGTTTAAGTATAAATTGAGTTAGGTCATAGGCATGGTTGAGTAAGGTTGGTTTAGGCATGAATGAGTCAAAGGGTTATAGGCATGGATTGAGTCAAGTTAGTTTAGGCATGAATTGAGTTAGGTTATAGGCATGGTTGAGTTAGGTTGGTTTAGGCATGGATGAGTCAGGTTGGTTTAGGCATGATTCATTATGGTTTGCAATGAATGATACTATGGGTCATATGTGAAATGTTTTATAATCTATGCATAGTGATGATAGAGAGATGGTAGGTGTAATAAATGTATAAAATGGGAAGCAACTCGTTATGTATGTGGCTTAATTTCCAATTTTGTTAGAAAAGGGGAACTAAGTAAAATGTGAGGTAAATGGCGAGTTATGCATGGTTGATGAATTGTTTAGGGTAGAGAATGGCCGAGCTAACCTCTAAAGCCCCCATGCCCTCGAGTTCTACCTACATAGTCTCGCGAAAAGGGACCTCAAGCTGATTTAGTTCTCCCATGAGCTAGGGAAGAATATGAGAATGAGTTGGCAATTTTTTTGGGGCATGTTATGGGTTTAGGTTTAATAGGTGTGGGTAGAGTATAGGTAAAATGTTACAGTGAAGGTGATTATAGTGAAAGGGAGGATTACCCCTAAAGGTAAGCATTAAGGACCAATTCTGTATAAGGTAATCAAAATATCATAAAATATGGTTAAAAGATAAGAGGGAGGTGATCAAACCACCTAATTGGGTAGGATCATACCAAGTAGATCATACCTCAAGGAAGTGGTGAACACAAGACCCGAAAGGCATTGCATGATTAACTATTCTACGGTGAACATAGTCATAGGATCACCAAATGTCGAAACTCCAAGATGTCCCTTGAGGTGATTTAGGAAATGAAAGTGGAAATGGTAAGGTGGGTGAAAGATAGTTAATTGTATATGTTTTCAAAGTGATGTGCCTTTTGGGCAAGAGGTTCGAAGTCACAATGGGAAATTCCATGACTAAAAAGTTTTTTTGTTTTGATAGACCGATGATCGAGGCAGGGAAGTATATATGGGATAAATAATATGGTACTCCTTGAGGTATTCATGAAGCTGATAGATGTGGGAAGCTTCTGGTTTCTCTCATATTTTTAAAGCTTCACATAGCTGTCCTTCGAGGAGCAATCTTTTATAGGAGTGATTTGGTTGAGAGGAAGATGTCCTTTTGAGGGAGGGATCTTTTTTTATTAGAATTTTGACTCAAGGAGTTTGGTCCCATTGGAGGTCTTTGAAATCATGGACAAGACCAAGGTGAAGGATAGAAATATTTTTTAAAAGGTGAGGTGGAACGACCATGTGATCTCATCTAAAGGTAGAAAAAAAGTATCCATGAGAATTATGTTATGTGTAGTGTCGTGGTACAAATATTCAAGAGAAGATAACAAGTGATGGGTACTCACATGATTCTTGTTTAATCATTGGGGAGGTGTATGAAGTGGATAGCACTCATGAGATGAGCCTATAAAGAGACCAAGGGTAAAGTAGGACAATGAGTCAACAATAGAATAGTCAAAGATGCAATGCGTTAAGGGACTCAGGTTCTTGTTTACCCTTAAGTGAGGAAAAATGATAGGCACCTGATCCATAGGTATGAGTTATGATGTATGGTCCAAGCCAATTAGGAGTGAATTTTCCCCATTTACTTTTTTCTGCTTTGGTTACGTGTTGATTTTATTTTAAGACAAGGTCACCGACTTGGAAGGTTCATTCATGAACATGTTTGTCATAAGAACATTTAATACGTTATTGGTAAACATGAAGATGATCCGGAGTGTTAAGATAATGTTCGTCTAATAACTCTAGTTGTGCTAAGTGATCCTGATGAAAGTCATCATCAGTAAGCATGTCATGGAGAGAAATGTGGAGTGAGGGGATCTGGACTTTGAGAGTTAGAACAGCCTCGATACCATAGACCAAGAGAAAAGGGTGTGGCTGTAGTGGAAGTGTATATACTAGTGTGGTATGCCCATAGGGAAAAAGAAATGTGCATATGCCAATCCTTCCCAATATCATCAACCACTTTCATGAGAATTTTGTTGAGGGTTTTGTTAGTGGATTTGGATTGGCCATTGGTTTGTGGGTAATAAGGTGATGAGAAACTAAGTTGAATGCCAAAGGTGTCACAAAGTTTTTGCAATGTTTTGTTTTTGAATTATTTTCCATTATCAGTGATGAGGTGATGAGGGACACCAAAGCGGCAAATGATGTGATGGTTAATGAACTCACATATTTTCTTAGCTTTTGTGGAGATGAGTGGTATGGATTCCACCCATTTTATGTAGTATTCGATAGCAGTTATGATCCATTGATGGCATTGGGAAGAATGAGGATTGATTTCTCTGACAAGATCCAAACCCCATTAAGAGAAGGGCCAAAGGTCACAAGCAACCTATAAATCATGACTGGGTGTATGATGAACCTTATAAGCTATCGCACGACATGCTAATTTTGATAAGGTTTGGCGTGCATGAATTGTAAAGGATCATTGTTGGTCACAACATAGGTTTTGTGGTTGAGTAGGTAATGGTGGTGTTTGGTGGAAACAAAAACTAAGGCTAAATCTAGCTTTTCGGATGGTTGTATCAAGTTTCATAGTCTAAAAGACTACAAATTATGTAATAAACCACCTACTCCTTGTGTTGTTCATCGCGATCGCTGAGCATGGCCCCCAAGGAATGATCAGTAGCTGATATGTATAGGTAAAAAGGTTGATCATCTTTAGATGGAATGAGTATGGGTGGTTGGAGAAGGTATTGTTTTAGGGCCTCAAAAGATTTGTGACAGTCATCACCCCATTTAAAGGAGACATCCTTCCTAAGAAGATGATGAAATGGTTGACACCGATCAGATAATTGTGAAATGAAATGGTGAATGGACTGCAATTTACCTTGCAGGCTACGAGTTGTTTAAGGTTATTAGGTGGAGGCATTTCCAGAATTGCCTTGACTTTGGTAGGGTTGACTTCTATACCATGGAGGGAAACAATAAATCCTAGGAGTTTTCCTAAGAGAACCATGAAGACACACTTTTTAGGTTGAATGCGGACGTAATATTTAATGAGGTGGTCAAAGATGGTTTTGAGGATGGCGAGGTGCTTGGAGCGACATTTAGATTTGGCCAAGAGATCATCCACGTAATCTTCTAATATGCAATGCATGATATCATGGAAGATGTAAGTCATAGCACACTGATATGTAGCACCAAAGCATTTTTAAGGCCAAAAGGCATGACTCGATAGCAAAAGGTTCCCCCAAGGGGTAATGAATGCATTCTTGTGCTAATCTTCTAGGGCAAGCAAAATTTTCTTATAACCTGAGAAACCATCCATGGGTGAGAGCATCTTGTGACCAGCGGTGAGGTCAACCAGGTGATCAATACCGTAAGGGAAATTCATCTTTCGGGTAGGCTAGGTAGAGATCATGGAAGTCCATGCAAATGCGAAGTCCCCCTGTTGCTTTAGTAACATGGACAATGTTAGAAATCCAATGAGGATAATAAATGTGTAAGATCAAGGAAATAGAAAGAAGGTGCAGAAGTTCTTCTTTGATGAGAAGAGAAATGCGAGGGTGCATTTTCCTCAGCTTTTTTTTAATAGGTTTGGCATCGGGAATGGTTATGATATTATGGACCATTATGGTGGGGTTAATACTAGGAATGTCTACGTAAGACCAAGAAAAAGTGTGATTATGATCTCAGAGAAAAGAAGTGATGGCTTCCAGTTTAGCAACATCTAAAGATTATCGATCTTTAAGATGTGCGAGTCATCCTAAGTATGAATGTTGATCTCGATAGTCGGTTCATTCAACATGGTTTGTGTCTCAGAAGGTAACGACCGATGAATATATGAGTCTTCTACACCAAGGTAGGTGATTATGGGTTCTTCATCCTGACATTGAATGATGTTAATGGTAGGTGTGTTGTCGTAGATCATCTCAGGATACAAGAATGGGAGAGTGGAAGGGGCCTCACCTTCGCGTTGATAAGTAAAAAGCCCTAAGGAAATGGTGTTTATGAAAAAAAAGTTAGGAGGGATAGATTCAGGATCCATTGACTCCGTCGGTGAGGGTGGTGATGAAGGTGGAGAAGGGCTAGGGTCCTCAATGAGTTCAATGCAGGCCTATTTGGTAGGAGGTTCGGGGAAGCCGATACCACTATGGTCATTATGTTTACGGGTGGTACATGGAATAATGGTATGGCAGCCTTTCTCATAAAATCTAAAACCAAAACCCTTCCACACATAGTGGTGCAGGAAGGTGTGGGTGAAATGACGATTGGTAAGTGATTGGAATTCAATGGAAAATGGGTGGGGTTGTGATGGTGGTTTAGGTGTGTAGGTGGTAGTATCAAGTCCCCCATAGGTGAGACTAGTATGAAGATGAGGAGGACCATAAAGGAGGCGTTCTCCTATATGGTGATCATAGCGAGGGTGTTGGTGAACGTTTCCATACTCATGCGGAGTAAGGAATGTGTTGACACTATATAGGAGGTACTATCCCAGAGTGAGGAATTGAAAAACACCTTCCAGGATCATTGGTTGGTATGTAGGTAATGGTATGGATGATGTGTCATAGGTTGATGCAGAGGTGGAGTTAATGGATTGGGAAGCTAATGGGTCAGCTGTGGAGGTTATAGCAGTGATAGGAATAAAGGAGGTATGTACAGTGAAAGAAGTGGTCAGACTTGGTAGGTGGAGGTGTAGGTGAAGTGGTAATGGTTGCGAGAGGTAGACATCTTGACAAGTATGAGTACGTCATTGGGTCGATAAAGCATGTTACATGTTTTGAAAGGTGATGGGTCAGCTGGAATGGTATAAGTGTGTCCCTCGTGTTCAAACTTTACACGACGATGCAAATTGGAAGGAACACAACCCATGACACGGATCCAAGGTCTACCAAGCAACAAGTTATATTGGAATTCCCCCTCCAAAACATAAAACAATTCTGGAATAGTACGAGGGCCCACGTGAATGTGCAGGATGATAGTGCCTAGTGTGGAGGTGATAGCGTTGTTAAATGAACGCAACATGACCGGATGTTTGTGCATGTAATTTTTAGGTATGCACATTTGAGCAAATGCATGGGATGAAATGATGTTAATGCTAGCACCTCCATCAATCATCACATGGTGTACCCGTATGTCATCAATGTGGATAGAGATGAAGAGGGTTGGGTCCGGTCATCATTTTGGTATGGTGCAATCTCTTCCTCTGATAAGCTAAGGGAGGCCACTTGGTGAACAAGGTGAGGTGAGGATGAAGGTGGTAATTTGATGAGAGAGGCTACATGATGGGGTGTGATGATGGAGGCTATGGGTGTAGGGTCATTGGGTAAAACCTCAATAGATTGAATAACCTCCATGAGAGCTTGACGATGGGATTATGAGGTTTGGATGAGATCTATAAGGAAATTTTGAGTGGAGATTGGTGTAGTTGTTTTAGTATGGTGCGATGTGTAAATCCATTAGAAATGGGGTACGTGGGGTCGTAAATAGTTATTTTAGGTATGGGTGCGAGATGGTGTGTTTGGTATAGGATTGGTTGGTGGGTCGGCTACCTTTTCTTTGCCCTTCTGCGCACGTGTAGTGACATGAATCATGTTGATTTGAGGGAATTTGGCAAATGTAGAAGGTTTAGGGTGAGTGGTATAATGACACAAAGGGTAAAAACCTACTAGAGGAGAAAATCCTTGTAAGGTCGGTTGGGTTCAACAACATTTGGGTGGTGGCATGGCAAGTTTTATGATGTGAACCATGTTAATTTCAAGTTTGTGTGTGGAGGTTGTGGTTGTTAAGTGGGTAGTGTGGGAATGGGTGTAGGTGAAGAAGGATCCTCATCAAGAAGGTTGTCGTTGGCAAAGTTGGTTTCCGGTGGACACAATTGGATAAGGATGGTTTTCAAGGCCTTGTAGTTCTCCACATCATGCCCTGGAACAAGATGGTATGCACAAATTTTAGTATCATCAAACCCTTTTGGCTTGGGTTTGAGGGGGTCATAAGGTCGAGTGGTGGTAATGTGATAACAAAATTTTCAAGGAGGTTGGTTAAAAATTTTGCATAGGACCTGCTAGTGGATCACAATGGGAAGTGAACGTAGGTTTGGGTGTAGGTGTGTTTGGTTATCGGTGAATTGTTTTTGGAAGAGGAGGAATGGGTTGAGCTATGGGTTTAGCTTTGTTGGTGTGGTTTTAGATATCGATCATGTTTTTTTGTGTAGGGGTATAGTAGATGGACGGGAAGGAGGGTGTGTGGTTGTTTTGACTACCTTATTGTGGGGTAGTGGGGTTTCATTTTTGGGTTGCACCTTCTTGGGTAAAGGTGATGTGGGTGTATGAGGTCTAAAAGGAAAATCGATGGAGGAAGAGCGAAAGTTACCCATGGGGATAACGAGGGTGCTCGAAGGTAGATGACATGGGTTGTACTTGGGGTGTGATGGATAATGACTGAAGTGTAGTGGGTAGTGAAGCAATAGCTGAAGGTATTGGAGGTATTTGCGGTAAGGAGACTGCAGTGCGGGTATAAGTCATGTTGTGTTCATGGGTGGGTTAGAGGTTTGTGAGGAAGGAATAGGTTATTGTTCTATTGATTTATGGATGGGTGAAGGGTGCTTGACCATGTTAGGTAGCTGATATCTTAAGGAAGACCGGACAAGTGTGGGTGTGATTCGTGTGTGTCGGGGTATGAGGTTGATGAGTTTTTTTGTTTTGTTTGGGTGTCGAGTAGTTGTGGTATTCACGTTAGAGGATGTAGCTAAATCCATTTTAATAGGTGGATGAGTAAGGCTAGTGATCGGGGTGACCCCTAAGGTGGTAATAGGTTTGGTGGAGGTGAACATTGTGGGTATGGGTTTGGGTGTAGATATAGGTCGGGTTACGAATAAGGGTGTGGTGTGAGTGCTAATAGGTATCATGGAAGGGGTTGCGAAAGCAATGGTTGTATTTATTTTGATGGGTGGAAATGTGTTTGGGTAGATAATGGAGGTTTCATCGAGGGATCTCTACATCTGTGTTGAGAAAAGAAGTAAGAGGTGCCCCCATAATAAATCCCTATCTACATAAAGTAAGTGATCAAGCAAACATGAGAACGACACGTTTGTGGGTGAAGTTGGTGAGGACCTAATGGGAATTCCCATAAAATGTATCTTAGAGATGGGGAATTGGCCAGCTTCAGCTTCCGTGGGTAAGAGAGTTGAAAGTAGGTCTCTTGGATGTTGGGTAGCCAATGGGGAATGCTCGCCAAGAGGCAAAGGTATCTCCACTAGGTCTATGATGGGCAGAGGAGATGATGGGAGCTCCTCTATATGTGGAGGAATGGGTAACTACTCCTCTGTAGGTGGAGGAGGTAATGGGTGCTCCTCTGTGGGTGGAGGAGGTAGTGGGTGCTCCTCTATGGGTGGAGGAGGTAATGAGAGCTCCTCTACGGGTAGAGGAGGTATGGTAGGAAAATACTCTCTAAGTGGTGAAGCTAGGGGTGAGAGGGGTCAATGCTAGTGGAATAATCCTCCGTTGGTGATGAAGGAGATGAAAGGTGTTCCTCTGTTGGTGAAGGAACAGTGGAGGTTGGTTCCAATGTGGAAGGAGGATTTTAGGCTAGGATTTCCTCTATGGAAGGGATGTGAGGTAATTGAGAGGTGATAGGTACCTCGTTAAAGATTGCATGAACCTCACGGGTATGGGTATCGTGAGTGGATGTCTCACCAGTTTGATTGGATGAAGGGGCATGGTTGGGAAATGGTTTTTGAATATTTGTAGATTTTGGTTAGGGGTGGCGTTGGGATTATCCATAGTTAACTCACCTTTCTTGAGCATTTATTGGACAATATTCTTGAAAGTGATGTAGTTTCCATCACTATGACCCTTCACTTGGTGATAGTTACATAAATCATGCTCTTTATACCATGTGGGCATGGGGCGAGCAGGGTCAAAACCGGTATGTGGTTTTATGGGTGGAAGGGTGATGGTCCTAGCTTTGATAAGCTTTTCTAAGACAGAAGAATAAGGTTCCCCACTTGGGGTATATTTTCTCTACTCTTGTCTAAATTGAAAATCCTGGATAGGTGATAGATTAGATGAGGGTCTAGCATGATTCAACGGATGAGTCGGGCCAGCCTTGAGTACCCTGCGTTAGCGGTACCCTTAGCCTTTGAATAATTGGTTGGTGGTTTGGAATAAGAAGAGGATTCATTCAAATTGAATGTCGAATTCTTATTTCGTAATTGGATTTTCTTCTCTTCGATGTCCTGAATCTCTAAATTTTGTGCCATAGTGAATTCCTCATTGAATGATCAAAAATTTTGGACCTGCAAGGTCGTGAGATATGCCAAAATGTTTCATCATTTTCTTAGATTGTTTCTTTGAAGTGTTAAAAAAATAGATAGGGTAATTCAGGCGTAGGAGGAATGCCTTTTCAAATGTCGATTGATGTGTTGTTGCGCACGTATGACTTCCGAATCCACAGCTGACTGTGAGAGCTTCCTTTTCCTATAAGGAACTACCCGTAGTGAAAATAAGACCACTAGGAGGAATTAAACAATATGGGCAAGTGAACCGCGCTAGCGTGAGCTAGATCCAGAAGTATGATACTTCTTAGATGGCTATCAGTCCACTATTTTAAATAAATTAATATTGTAAACAATGTAAACCCTATTGTTATTTTAAAATGATTTAGGTATCTCACTTAAAACACAATAAGAAAATAGATCTAATCTAACAGTGCTAAGTTTGGAATAGAATCCGAAGGTCAAATGGTTGGTTTTGGGTTCGTAGGTCCGATAAAGGTCTCGCGTTGGTTACAGGTGAGTGAGGTTGAGGTAAAATTAGGTGGGTAGGTCTCTGTTTAAGGCCGTGTGGTCAAACACGAGACCGACATCGATCGGGGGTGACCAACCATGGTTAGGTATAAATGGTGCCGATTCTTATGAGATCTGAAAAATGTCACGAATAGGGTTTTGGTCTCCCTTGAGATTTCACAAAGGATTTTGGTTGGTCAGGATGAGGTATCGGGTGACTAGAGTAGGATTTTTTTGAGACTTTAATGAGTCTATGGAGGTGAAAATGTTGGAGAAGGTCAATAGGGAGCAAGATAAACAATGGGTGATAAAATAATGGTGAAATGAAATAAACCAGAGAAGTATGACATTATACTTACTTGGATTTCATTCCTGAAGGTCTATGTATGAAGGATGGAGGTACTGATGATGGGTTTGAAGGTTGTAAGTGATCACCAACTGAAGAAAAGCTTCGCATACTTGGATAGATCGAGATCATGGTGGATGGTCATGCGGAGAAGATGTTCGATCTCCTTCCTTGGATGTGATTTTTCACTAGAATTGGCTCTCTGAAGATGTGTTATCTCTCTAAGATGTGTTCTTACTTGTCAACTTTCTTGCTACCGAATTCTCCAATAAATTCTCAAGAAAGGTGAGTTAACTATGGATAATCCCAATGCCACCCCCAACCAAAATTTACAAATCTTCAAAAAAATGTTTCCCAAACATGCCCCTTCATCGAATCAAACCAATGAGACATCCAATCACGATACCCATACCCTTAAGGTTCATGAAATATTTAATAAGGTACCTATCACCTCTTAATTACCCCACATCCCTTCTATAGAGGAAATCCTAGCCCAAAATCCTCCTTCCACATTGGAACCAACCTCCACTATTCCTTCACCAATAGAGGAACACCTTTCATCTCCTTCATCACCAACGGAGGAGTATTCCACTAACATTGAACCCCTCTCACTTAGCTTCACCACTTAGAGAGCCTTTGCCTACCGTACCTCCTCCTCCACCCATAGAGGAGCTCTCACTACCTCCTCCACCCATAGAGGAGCACCCACTACCTCCTCCACTGCGAGAGGAGCACCCATTAAATCCACCACCTACGAGAGGAGAACTTACCCATTCCTCCACTTATAGAGGAGCTCCCATCATCTCCTCTGCCCATCATAGACCTAGTGGAGATACCTTTGACTCTTGGTGAGCATTCCCCATTGGCTACCCAACATCCAAGAGACCTACTTTCAACTCTCTTACCCACGGAAGCTAAAGTTGGCCAATTCCCCATCTCTAAAAATATATCTTAGAGACAGGGAATATGCTAGATTCATCTTCTCTGTGGTTAAGAGAGTTCAAATTAGGTCTCTTGGATGTTGGGTAGCCAATGGGGAATGCTCGCCAAGAGGAAAAGGTATCTCCACTAGGTCTATGATGGACAAAGGAGATGATGGGAGCTCCTCTATAAGTGGAGGAACGGGTAAGTGCTCCTTTGTAGATGGTGGAGGTAATGGGTGCTCCTTTTTGGGTGGAGGAGGTAGTGGGTGCTCCTTTATGGGTGGAGGAGGTAATAAGAGCTCCTCTATGGGTGGAGGAGGTATGGTAGGCAAAGGCTCTCTAAAGTGAAGCTAGGGGTAAGAGGGGTTTAATGTTAGTGGAAGACTCCTCCTTTGGTGATGAAGGAGATGAAAGGTGTTCCTCTGTTGGTGAAGGAATAGTAGAGGTTGGTTCCAATGTGGAAGGAGGATTTTCGGCTAGGATTTCCTCTATGGAAGGGATGTGGGGTAATTGAGAGGTGATAGGTACCTCATTAAAGATTGCATGAACCTCGAGGGTATGGGTATTGTGAGTGGATGTCTCACCGGTTTGATTGGATGAAGGGGCATGGTTGGGAAATGGTTTTTTGAAGATTTGTAGATTTTGGTTGGGGGTGGCGTTGGGATTATCCATAGTTAACTCACCTTTCTTGAGCATTTATTGGACAATATTATTGAAAGTGATGCATTTTCCATCACTATGACCCTTCACTTGGTGATAGTTATAAAAATCATGCTCTTTATACCATGCGGGCATGGGGCAAGCAGGGTCAAAACCGGTGTGTGGTTTTATGGGTGGAAGGGTGATGGTCCTAGCTTTGATAAGATTTTCTAAGATAGAAGAATAAGGTTCCCCAATTGGGGTATATTTTCACTACTCTTGTCTAAATCGAAAAGCCTGGACATGTGATAGATTAGATGAGGGTGTAGCCCTATTGGACGGATGAGTCGAGGCCGGCCTTGAGTACCACTGTGTTAGCGGTACCCTTAGCCTTTGAATAATTGGTTAGTGGTTTGGAATAAGAAGAGGTTTCATTCGACTTGAATGTTGAATTATTATTTCGTAATTGGATTTTCTTCTCTTCGATGGCCTGAATCTCTAACTTTCGTGCCATAGTGAATGCCTCATCAAATGATCAAAAGTTTGGACCTGCAAGTTCAGGGAGATATGCCAAAATGTTTCATCATTTTCTTACATTATTTCTTTGAAGTGTTGACAAAATAGATAGGGTAACAGGCATAGGAGGAATACCTTTTCAAATGTTAGTTGATGGGTTGTTGCGCATGTATGAGTTTTGAATCCACAGCTGACTGTGAGAGCTTCCTTTTTCCTAGGAGGAACTACCTATAATGAAAACAAGACCACCAAGAGGAATTAAACAATATGGGCAGTGAACTACCTAGCGTGAGCTAGATCCAGGAAGTATGATACTTCCTAGATGGCTTTCAGTCCACTATTTTAAACAAATTAATGTTGTAAACAATGTAAACCCTATTGTTATTTTAAAATGATTTAGGTGTCTCACTTAAAACACAATAAGAAAATAGATCTAATATAACAGTTAAGCTAGAATAGAATCCGAAGGTCAAATGGTTGGTTTTCGGTTCTACAGGTCTAATAAAGGTATCAGGTAGGTCACAGGTGAGTGAGGGTGAGGTAAAATTAGGTGGGTAGGTCTCTGTTTAAGGCTATCTGACAAACACGAGATCGGCGTTGGTCGGGGTGACCGACCATGGTTAGGTATAAATGGCGTCGATTCTTCGTGAGATCTAAAAATGTCACGAATGGGGTTTTGGTCTCCTTCGAGATTTCACAAAGGATTTTGGTTGGTCGGGACGAGGTATTGGGTGACTAGAGTAGGCTTTTTGTGAGGCTTTAACGAGTCTATGGAGGTGAAAATTTTGGAGAAGGTCAATAGGGAGCAATATAAACAATGGGTGATAAAATAATGGTGAAATGAAATAAACCAAAGAAGTATGACGTTATACTTACTTGGATTTCGTTCATGAAGGTTTGTGTATGAAGGATGGAGGTACTGATGATGGGTTTGAAGGCTGCAAGTGATCACCGACTGAAGAAAATCTTCTGCATGGGCTGCATGCACACTCCTCTTTGCTTAGATAGATCAGATCATGGCTGGGATGGCTATGCAGGAGAAGATGCTCAATCTCCTTCCTTGGATGTGAGTTTTTGCTGGAATTGGCTCTCTGAAGATGTGTTATCTCTCTGAGATGTGTTCTTTCTCATCAAATTTCTTGCTTCCAACTTTTCAAGTTCCAAGTTCCAACCTTGAGAATAAGGTTGTTTTGGGTTAAAATGGGTAGCCAATAGCGGTCCGTCTTAACCAGCGATGGTTAGGGGTAACCGACGTCGATCAAGGCAGAATTTCCTGGGGTTTACTAAACTTAGGGAGATCCTCCTGATTTTCTTAGATCTCATGTCGTTACCCACGGATTAGACTCAAAACTTCTTGTGAGCATGTGGGAATGTGGTTAGAGGGAATGTAGGCATTGATTTTTAGGGTTTGGGTAAGTCTTAGTTAGTTATGGGAACTTGCTAAGAATAGGTCTTAGGTTGAGTTAGCTTTGTGAGGTGTCTAAGTGAACTATATGTATAGATATTATTTAAATAAGATATTTACATTATAAATATAGTGAGGATAATGCATTAATTTAATTAAATTAATATTAGTGGGGTGAAGGGGGTCATGGCTAGGTAAATGTAATAAAGGGTGCCTATATGTTGAGGGACGAAAGGGGAGTGTGACCTAATTTTAGTGTCTACATGGACCACTATTGTTTGAAAAATAGTGGATGCGAATCAAATGTATTGGCATATGAAATTATATGATGCATTGTGAGTTAATTGGATAGTGCCCAAGAGGGATATTGTCATTTCTCTTTTCAACTTCTATATGGACTCGAAGCTTGGATCCCAATTTCTCTAGAGTCACCTTCTCTATGATGGATGAAGACAATATAAAATGGAGAATACTTTAATGATGTTGACAAAAGGAATTTTTTACTTAGAAAAATTGGCTGAAAATAAATAGATAATAGTCGATGTATCAATAAGATACCAATCAAGGGTGAAGAGGCTCTTTGATCAAATGACACAAGATAAAATATTTCAGATTGGAGACCTTTTCCTCCTCTAGGATAAGTGGAGAGAGACCAATGAAAGCTATTGAAAGTTTGACTCTCTTTGGATTTTCCCCCTTCAAGATCAAACATTTATGTGGAAAAAATACATATTATCTTGTGTTGGGCTTGTAATATTAAGCAAGAAAATGACGTAATAAAAAGTGCCAAAGACTAAAAGTCATGGATTATGAATTATATTTAAAATATAAGCATGAACTGATTCAACATTAAGAGTGGATCTAAACCACTGAACTTGATATAAATCAAGATGGTCTCAATGAGATTAGTTACATAGAAGGTAACCTACATACAAGAAAGAAGTGTGAGTTATGAAGAAGATACATGATGTGAATGGTATGAAGGTTGATATATTCTCATGAGAAAAATTATTGACTATTCCTCGGTGAAGATGTAATAGTTGTGGATCTTATGAAATAATGGGAGTGCTAGGTTAAACATAACATTATTAATAAATATAAGTGATTTTTAGTGAGTTTTATACCTCTCATGATTTTCTCATTTATATCTTGTGTAATGTGTTGTGTTGTGTACATTTTACATTTATGTCTATGCACTTAATTGAATATCTAATTCCTGCTATCATCTATATTGATTTAACTTTTTGTTCAATATCAAACTATAATATTTGACAATTTAATATGGTGGATCTAAATATCCATGTTATTTCATGTATCCCCACTTTTCCTGACATGGTATCAGAGAAAGAAGTTTGTGGTTGTGCTGGATATACTTGTTTTGTAGGTGCAAGATCCTTTTTAGATTGATTGAAAGAAGATATCTTGAAAATTCCATAAAGGTCATAAAGGTCTAATTTTTCTCTTTATGGTTTATTCTTGATCTACATGTGTGAAATTCTAATTTGTTGATAATTTGGAAGCTTTGCGAGGTTGAGTTAAGATTGGAAAATCAAAAACTTGTTCATTCTTGTGTTTCTTCCTTCCTTAGCCTTCAAAGTGATTAGAATTGTATTTTTGGTCATCCATAATTGTTTAAGACTCTCATGGATTTTTCCTATGTTTCCCAACCTATTTACTTATTATGTGGAATATTCAAGTGTTGCATGAAAACTTTTAGTGTTGTACAACTTTCTAAGTCTTATGTAATTTTTAAAGTGTTGTGCAACATATATTATAATTGCACATGTTTTTCCTTTATTTTATGTCTTTTTAAGACCTACATGGACTATTTGTGTGTTACATCAATTTTTCTTAGTTTTGTGGTTGCTTTTAAGTCTTGCGTAGATTTTTTTGTGTTATGTAAATTTTTTTCACTCTGCAGATTTTGTCTTGTTCCACATTTATCTACCTTGTTGCATGGATTTTACCTTGTTTCACGACTCTCTATTTTGTTGTGCAAACTTTCCTTTGTTTTGCATCTCTTTACATTATTTTCTGGACTTTCCTTTATTCTACATCACTCATTTAAACCACAAAATTCTCTTATTTTGTCTCCTTTTCCTTTATATTTTGAACTAATTTTATTCTAAAACTTCTCTCTTTATTCCACGGACTTCCTTTTTCCATGGAGTTCTTTCTTTGTTCCATGGACTTCTATTGTTCTATGGAATTTAATTTGTCATGTGGATCATTTTCCTTGTCTTGTGGATTGTATTTCTTTGTTCCATTAATTTTGTTTTAGCATTATGTGGAACACTAAAAATTTGAAAACCCAAGAAACAATGTTTCTTTATTCCGTACATTTTAAAATTTAAGTTGCTATATATTCTTCTATGTTTCCTTACATGTCCTCACTACATATTTTTCATGCTTCACATATTCTCCTTAGTCTCTCTCTATATTTTTTAGGATTTTCAGTTCCTTGAATCAGAGTTTTATTTCTATTTTTATGGACTGTTTTTCTTCACGGACCTCTTTTTTGTTCTACGACTTCATGTGTTTATCAACTTATTTGTCTTGTTTCATAGACTCCTTTCTTCTGCGGTCTATTTTTTATTTTTACGTGGAATGGCTTGTTCCATGACCTATTGTCTTTGTTTTCTGTCTATTCTTGTTTTGTAGAACTATAAATATTTTAAAATAAATAAAATTACGGAACATTACTCCTTTGTTCCACGACCTATTAAAATTTGGAATATCTATAACTTTGTTTGTATTTTCTTATGGCCTATTGTGGCTAGTTCATTTTGTTTTTGGCTTCCTTCATGTTTTTAATATATTTTGAGTACTTTTAATAAGTTATAAGTTAGTATTAAGTGTGTTTAATTTGTTTAAAATCCACATAAGTTAATTTATTCTAACTTCGGATATTTGCAACTGATTAAAACCTACATAACACTAGTTTTTTTCAAAATTTGTTAATCTTTGTCAAATATGGCTAGTTCATCTAAATTTTTATGGATAAATATATTTTATTGAATGAAACAAACTATATTATTTGGAGAGTTAGGCTTAAATATATACTAATGGATAGAAAGCTATGGAATTTGGATAATGGTGTTGAAAAGAGACCTCTTGGGAGATTGATTACTTGAGCATATTCTCCCGTAAGTCCCAAAAGGTCATGTCAATTGTATTGAAAAGTATCAAAGATGAATTTTTATTACATATATGACACATAGATTTTCCATCCGATGCACGGATGCATTTACAAATAATATATGATAGAAACCTCCTCTCTAAAATTATTAAAATATTCATGGAGCGTAATGTACAACTCCAATGAAAGAAGATAAGAAGGTATTTAATTATCTAGCTAAAATTAAGAACAGTTAGGAACAGTTAGGTGGATGTATTTCTAAATTATTTCAAGATAATTTTTCATACTTTATTATTCACATTAATGTTCATGATAAATTTGGAAACTATATCTTTATTTTGAATTCTAAATATTCAAATGAATCTGATTTATAAATATTCAAATGAATCTGATTTACCTAGTTTGGATACTCAATTTTATCTCCTAGTTCATAGAACTTTGACTCAAAAGAGAATGTCTCTCAGAATTTTTATCCCAAAATAAAAATCCATCAACCATAATAACAACAATATTAACCAGCAATCAAACTCTAAATCTAAGTTCAAAACTAATTCCAAAAGTTCTACAAAGAAGAATAAGAATTTCAAGGTCAAGTTTGATGGTTATTGTACCTTTTGTGGTAAATTTGGTCATAAAAATATAATTGCTATAAAAATATTTGTTATTTATAAATGTTTAATGTATTTGTGATTGCATATTTAATGGATGCATATCTGAGATCTGTTTTCTTCTTTCTCTCATATTATTCTACAAATTTGGAATGAATGTTTTAGGAATGTATATGATCTAGAAAGACCATTTTATAAAATAAAGAGGTATGAGCATGATCTAGAGAAACCATTTGGTGAAACCTCCTCTCTTCTCTCCTTTATTTTCTCCTAAAAACTGAAATCATAGAGTTTCTTAATCCTTCTTTGGACACAAATATTAAAGAGGGTGATCATTATTCTTCAATTTTAATGGATTTAGATATTTAGGGGTATTCATCTAAAAATGTCTCTCTAATCTACAATTCCTAATTGGGCTCGAATATGGGTTTTATTCCCCTTATTAATAACCTAATGAATATAACTTTAAGCAACCTAATTATCATGCTCGGTTAAGGTTGTATCTTTTTGAAGAAGCTTGTCTTGTTGAAATGGTTTAAAACCTCTTTATATATTGGTTATAATCCCAACTTGTCTCTCCAAACCAAATTTGAGAATGTTGCATCAAGTCTTATGCAAAATACATGTGTATTCTCTTATAACTCTAGTTGAGAGTTTTCTAGGCATTCGAGAGAGAGAAAATTATGTATCTTTAGAAATATAAGGTCTCATGATCTAAATTTGAACTCTTAATTTTTATTTTATCCTCGACATCTTTCCTTATTCGATACCTCATGCAAAAAATGCACCAAGTGCTCTAGATAATAAGTTTTGTTTTTCCAAAAACAAAGTATGGTTAACTATGCATAAGATGAGTTTATTTGGAAATATATATTTTCTTCCATTACATTGTTTGTTACTTATTTTTAAGCATTGAAGATACCACGTTCATGTAAATTTAATTGGAAATGAAGGAGTCATGAAAACTTAGTACACTAAGATTGTTTTCTTCTTTCAAGATCTTTCTTTGTAAAATATGTCTTATTGATTATGTTTTGGATTTTTTAAAGTATGAAAATAATCATATTTACTGTTATTTTTTTATGATCTCCTAATTTCTTGTAGCAATAAGAATTTGATTCTTAAGATCAAAATGAGATTAAAACAATATTTTAAATATATTGATTTAAGTATTATATGTCATTTATTTTAACATGGTTATATATACGAGATCATAGATATGTTGTTGAATTTTTTTGTATGTCTCTAAATCACTTCAAGGAAATTAGAATTATTCATTAGAAACATGCATGTGATAAATTTATTTAATGATTTTTAACACACTAAATTTTCACCTTGTGAATGGTCACAAATTAACATTCAACACTTTTGGTGAGCATGGGTTTGTATCCAAGTGTGGGACTTGAAAAGTGAGATTAAACTCTAGAAAAGGATGGTTCTTTATATCTTATCCCACTACAATCTAACCTACAACCTAAAAACTACAACTAAAACTAAGTCGAAACTACAAATTTGTAGGAATCCCGTAGAAAGAAAATGGTAAAATTTGTAAAGTGAAATAAGGTGATGCACAAAATCTAAAATAGGGTTAAAATATGACCTATAGAGACAAAAATGTAACCAAACGTGTAAGAATTGAAGGAAACAAATAATTTTGCAAGAGAAAAGTGAATAAATTTGAAATAAAGTAATATGGAAAGAGATTAACATTAAATAAAAGGAATTGATTGTTAAAATGTTTTCACTTGCATTTACAGAGCATGGGTGTGCAAAACTTGAAAATGTAGTTACAAAGGTTTGAAGGCATGAAAAATGTACAACTCTTAGATAAAGATCTCAATCCCGTAGAAGAGAACCATCTTTTCATGTAAAATAACTTATATTTATAGATAATGTGAAAGGAAGAGAGAAAGAGTGGGAAAATGCAAAGTCAATTAAGAAATGAATGGAATTCACCCAGAGAGGACCCAGGCCATAATTTTTATAGTTTTAAGCATGGAACATCTACTTTTATTACTTACACATACCATCATACTTTTTGGATAGAAGAATAGGTACCATTAAACATTAATTCTTGGTTGGTGAGGTGGTTGAACACTTGATTTTATTTTAAACTGAAATTTTATACCACAATTATTTTGTTTGATTTTATCCCTCCAAACAACATCAAGTCCTACATTTTCTTATGCCAAAATGTATCCTTGGAAGATATGGTTTGAATGAAACCAATTTTAAGCAATTTAGATATATTATGTGAATGATATAGATAAAAACCCAATTCCACTTTTCCCTTCAGCTTTCCTTTTATTCTCTTGATACTGCGAAAGACTTTTGAATTTTCTTTTTCATCAAATTTTTTTCTGGTAGAATTCAAACTTGTTAGGAAGAATTTTAATGTTTGGTATCTTCCACTTGAATTCAAAACCCATGGAATACTAACACTTTGTTTGGCATATTTATATGTCTCCCACTATGTCATGACATTGTTTCTTCGTTCTACGTAGTTGGATAGTTTGTAGAACACTACATGTAAGAATTCTATGGAACATTGCATTTTTATTTTTTTAACTTCAACCTTAGAGGTACTTAAACATACAATTTTTATTTTTGTAATATTCCAAAAGATTCCCCATGCTTTGTGAACTCTACAAAACCAAGAAATATGCCTAAATTTTTGAGTTGAATTCCCCTTGTTCTATGGGTTAGGAGAACCCATAAAACACTACATTATTGGAGTTTGTGGAAGACCAAGTCCTAGTGTTCCTTGGATTTTTGAGAAAATATTTTAATAATTCTAAAATTGATTTTATAAGTTTTTAAAATAGCGTAAGGGTTATGTTATGAAACTATCACTAATATTATATGCACTAGGACTTGTTTCTAAATATTCATGCAAGATCCTTATGAGAACCATTAGAAATGGAAAAAAGGATTTTCAGGTATAATTAATTATGTTTTATATTATTTTTATAATACTATCTATTTTTTTCTTATTCTAACCAGGTGGCTAATATTGTAGATAGAATATCTACTTCAGCAAGTGCTTGTTTCAAGTTGTATGCAGGTTTAATTACTTGGAATAATAAAGACAAATCAATATGAAGTACTATGGAAGGAAAAAGGGGGATATGTGGCAAAAATAATGTTGATGGAATTCATATGGGTATCAAAGGAAGTATACCTCTTCCGAGTGACATTCAACGTAGCATTTCTCTCCATTCCGATCAACATTAAAGAATGAAACATATCAAGTTAGTGTGCATTTCAAATGGTGAAACTATTCTCTAACTCGAGTCTAATGAACGTGTTATAATTAGACCCAATGAGAAATTTGATGACTTTGATCTCCAAATCTGAATCAGATGAGCATATATTGTTCAAATTTTGGCCTTTTAGAGTTTCCCTTGAGGTATAAATAAATAGGAATGAGCATGTTTTACATGGTTTTGCAATGCCACCTCTCTTTCCAATGCTAACCCTTATCAACATGATTGTCTCAATTGAAATCTCCCTATATTATTTCCATTTTGTTTTAGTAAATTATCATTTTATGTGAGTTTACTTGTAATACATAACGAAACATTATATATGATATTTTTAATCCATAATATTATATAATACTTCATAGGTAATCACTCTATCTTTAGAGTTATGTTTTGTTCACGTGTGTAGTGTAATTTGTACAAAACCTATTGAACACTAACTAGTGTACCAATTTTTTTTTAAAATCTAAAGAACACTAAGAAGTGTATTGTGGTTTTTTTAAACTCACAAAAGAATAAGAAGTGTGCCACATTTTTTTAAAACTCATTGAGAACTAAGAAATGTACCATAATTTTTTAAAACCCACAAAACACTTTCTTTTTACTTGTGACTTTTCTAAAATCAGCGAACACTAAACAATGTATCATATAGTTTATAAAAATTGTGGGCCACTTACATATAGTTTGTGGCTTATTTAATTCGATAGAATACTATAGTAGTGATTCATACCACTAAAGTAGTATACTTTGGGAGTTACAAAATCCACAAAATAAATGTTTTGTTAGATGTGCTATGTTGAACAAGCATTATATTCTTACATGATAGCCTAAATCATTATGATTTATGGATTGTAAGTCTTTTTTTTACAAATGGAAATTTTGTATGTTTCCTACTTAACATTAAGGGAGAGTGTTGGGGTAGTAATGGTAATTAGGAAACTAACTTAATAGAAAACCACCAAGGACTAATGGTCATGGCTTATGAATTAAATTTAAAAGATAAGCATGAACTAAGTCATAATTAAGAGTAGATTCAAACCACCCACCTTGATATAAATCAAGGTGATCTCATTGAGATTAGTTACATACATGGTAACAAAAATGTAAGAAAAAAGCACAAGTTATGTAGAAGATCCATGATACGAATGGTAAGAAGGTTGATCTCTTCTCATGAGAAAATATATTGATTGTTCCTCCAAAAGGTGTAACCACTGTAGATCTTATAAAATAGTGGGAGTGATGGGTTAAACATGTCATTCTCAATAAAACTAAGTGATTTTCAATGGTTTTTTTACGTCTCATGATTTTACCACTTATATCTTATCTAATTTCTTATCTTGTGTACATTTTACTTTCATGTTTATGCACTTAATTAAATATATAATTCATATTGGGATCTAGATTGATTTAACTTGTTTAATATCAAAATATAATCTTTGGTAATTTAATATGGTGGACCAATAAATATGTGTTATTGTGTATCCCTATTTTTCTTGACATCTTTATTACTTTGATATGACCACATTGGATTTTCCTCGTAATGTAAAACTTTTGAAGATCTACAAGCAGGTGAGTTTCTTCATCCCTAAACATGTACTTGTAGTGATTTATGATCATGTATCATAGTTTTCCTTTTGTTGTGTGTTTCTCTAACCATTTTTGTGTATTTCCCTCTCTATTTTGTGTGTTTGTTTTATTATTTTGTTGCGTGTATCCCTTTCCTATGTTAGTTGGTGAATAAATGACTCTACTTCCTATTTTTCAAGTACATTTGCATACTTACCCATGATTTCTAATGTTCTTTATTACCTCTTACAATATAATTTCCCTAAGCTAGAGCCAACTATTGTCATGCTAAATACATAACATGAAAAATTAAAAATTTATCCATAAAAACCAAGCCCCCACTTGAAAATTCCTCTCCTTGTCATTGTACACCACTCTACTAACCAACCTAGCCATAGTAGCATCCTCATTTTGGCTATTAGGAAAATAGAAAAAAAATCAATTGTGTTTCATGTGTAGGGATGTTTTCCTAAGGTGATTTGCAATCTCATTAAGATTCAAGGAATAATTACTATCCCATGAGGCCTAGAAATGGAAATTTTCACCATTTTACAACATATGGATAACCTATAGAACATGACAGGGAAGATATAACCCATATCAAAGTTGTCTAGAGAGCCATGATATTATCTAAGGTAGTTTAGGAAAGATCTATGGAGATAAGTGATCTCATGAATAAAACAAGTAGAATAGTGTCATCTAAGGTGCTAGGAATTTCATACTCCCACACAATGAAAGATGACTTGTCTAGATTATTTTAGGATTTATAAGAAAAATTGTGTGCTAAAAAAATAGTCATTAGAAAGCTAGTGTAATCCTCTACATGATGGAAACCTAACTTTATCACAAGACTTGAAAATATTCTTTCTCAATCACAGCTTTTCGTAGCTATCAATTCATATCCTCCTTTGAATATATTTTGAAGTGAATTATATTCCAAAGCCATGTCATGATACATATGATATTGATTCTTCATTTGGGTAAGAAATGGGTGTTATAGTGGTCGAATCCCTCATTAACCATATTTTAGGGATAAATGGTTACAAAAATCGAAAAGGAGGTAGTTCAAAGTCATAAAATACCTATTTGTGGATGGAATTCTTGTATATATCCTTATATCATTTATTTCACTTAATTTGGACTTATTCCAGTCCAAAAAGATTTTAAAAATAGGCAATACTGAAATCCAATATTACTAGTTCTAGATTCCAAAATTTTAAATATTGAAATTATCTATACTCCAAAACCTCACATATTGGAATAAAAAATTGCATATATTAGGATAAAAAAACATATATCAGAATCCAAAACCACATATATTGGAATTCAAAACCATGAATGTTGGAATTTACTACACTCCAAAATCACATATATTGAAATTCAAAAATCAAAATATTGGAATCCAAAAATTAAAATATTGGAATCCGTTATACACATCCTTCCGAGAGACCAATATAGAAGATCATATATTAAATTAATGAATCCGGGAGAGCTTATTTTATTATTTCAAGGAAGATAACATTGATATGCAAAACAATTAAAAAAACATGTTTCTATTTTATATGCTCTAGCTACCGCTAGGATTAATTTTTTCTTTAGAATAAGGTTCTTATCAATATTAAAATTTCATTAAGATTAACCTATGTAGAACTAGGAAAAATCATTGTATGATTTCAAGGAAACCAACAATGATCTAAAAAATGATAAACATGACATGTTTATGTTATTTACTGGGATAGCGGCCACTAGGCTTAATCTTATCGCTTTTAAATGTCAATAAGATTAACCTATGCGATATCGAAAAAAATGTTTTATGATTTTAGGGAAGATAACATCAATCTAAAAAGCAATAAACAGAACATGTTTCTATTTTATATACGCTAGCGAAACTAGGATTACTTTTTTCTTTGTAATAAAGTTCTTATCATTTCAAAAATGTCCTTAAGATTAAATGTGTAGATCTGGGAAAAATCATTTTATGATTTTAGGGAAGCCATCATTGATCTCGAAAACAAATAAATAGACATGTTTCTATTTTATAAGAGCTAGCAATTGTTAGCCTTAATTTTTTTCTTTGGAATAAGGTTCTTATCTTTTTCAAAATGTCCTTAAGATTAAACTATTCAGATATGGGAAAAATAATTTTATGATTTCAGGGAAGCCAACATAGATCTGTAAAAAAATAAATAGAGCATGTTTCTATTTTATCTGGGCTACTGGTCATTAGGCTTTATTTTTTCTTTGGAATAAGTTCTTATCATTTTCAAAATGTCTTTGAGATTAAACAATGTAGATCCAGGAAAATTAATTTTATGATTTCAGGGAAGCCGACATTTATCTCGCAAAATAATAAATATAACATGTTTATATTTTATGGTCTATTTTCCGCTAGGATTAATTTTTACTTTGGAAGAAGGTTCTTATCAGTTTTAAAATGTCATTAAGATTAACCTATGAAGATTTGAATAATTAAAAATCCTTGTGGCCTAGTGGTTTCTAGGCTAATGAAATGCAATAGGTGTGGGACACTTCCAAGTTCATTTACTATGTGATTGAATCTTGGGGTAACCAGAGAATTAATGAAGATATTATGAAGAAATTATCTCGAGGAAAATGAAATAGACTAGTAGAATGTAATTAACTATAGAACCATTCTAAATATATTTCCATATTTAAATATAGATATAAAATTAATCAGTAAAACCATTCCATATACATTTTTATTTAAATATGGACATGAAATTAATTAAAATTAACTATAAAACCATCCCAGATATATTTTCGTATTTAAATATAGATATGAAATAAATTAAAATTTATTTACTAAAGGTAGAATTATAGTAAATTTTTTAAAGAATTTTTTAAATTTTATTGTAACACTATTCCCTAAGATGGGCTCCCAAATTAACAAAAGAAATCATAGAAAATTAAGATTGTTTACATGATACCTATGAATGCATTGATTGTTGAGGTGGTTGGGAATGTGTCAATTCCTTAAATTCCCAACCACCATTTGAGGCTATTTTATATAAAATCAAATAGCTTAGTGGGTATTGAGATCTAATGTTTCATATTCTGAATAGAGTGATGGGGATTATAATTTTTATTTATATGAACCAATGTGAATAATTTGTGCAATGGAAATTATGAAGTCGAGATGATTATATGGCTTTAACAAATTACAGTAAGATATTTAAAACTTAGTGGTAACTAGGTAATGTTAATATACCTTATCTAGGTAAATTAACATTATTCACATTAGAATTTACCATAAATAAATATATTATTTAACCTTTTTATATACTAACATATCTATTGATAGAAATACATTTAAATCCTTTATCATATTATAACACTATTAAAGATAGTCACACACATTATACAAAATAACATTACTAAAGATAGTCACACACATTATACAGAAAGGTGTTCTCAAATAAATTTAGGGACAAATTACATAATTATAATTGGGTTTTTGATTTAATGACATCACGAGATCTTCCACATCCTTCAATAGTTGCAACATAGGCCACAACTCATCTATCTAGTTGTTGTCTAACAATTTAGATTGTATGTTAAATGTGTCAGCAATTACATAGTTCCCCACATCATTGAACTTGTTTTTCTCTAAAGTGTCATCTATAAGCACTATATTTTTACAATTGTAATATGCATTAAACTTTCTCTAAACGATTCTAAATTTTTTTGATGTGACTCATTTTATTGGATACTTTTGTTTCAAATTTTAAGTGAAAAATTGACATGTACTAGTCCTTGACTTTACATCTACCCTCACCATTATTGTTCCATGATCCACAATTGTCTCCTCTCCCTTAGAAATATTATTTTTGTTGAAAAAAATGAATCGAAAAAAAATATATTGTGTACTGCTAATATTTAAGAACTTTAAGGTAGTTATTCTATTCCATATAAATGCACAATACATTTTTGGATTTAATAGAAAAAAATATAATTCAAATGCCAATAGTGCATTTGAAATTTTTCAACGATCTACACATGTTCTTGTGTTTTCCTACATGTTTCAACCATGTACATAATTCAGTGTAAATTAATGAATCAGTCTTATATTTTCCATCAAATATCTAACATGTTGGGGTTTTGAGAGTAATTTCTTCTTTGACTTTGTATGACATGAATCTCACGTTATTGATCAAAAGTATATTTTTTTCACCATAGATAGTACCAAAATGTCTATTATCTGTTGACTCCTATTTATTTAAGTATTACATTTTTCACATCCCCAAACGAAACTGAAGTGGGTGTCTCACAACCAACTAAATCTTTTAGTGAACATGTACTTCACCATATTTGAATCCATAAATGTATACCATAAGGAAATTTCAAAATATTCTCGATGCGGAATTGTAAATTTAGCACTGAATTCTTGTTCAAATTATTTATTATTCCCAGCTCTATAATATGGAACCATATTATGAGGTATTTTTTCGCCAATACCAATAATTCCAAACAAAAAAATTTTAACTCCAAAAACTAGTAATTTCTAAGGCTTCCTAATTGAATCTATAAAAACAACTCAAAATTAATTTAGTCTTACAAATTTGATAAAAAAACAAGTCAAAATATAGTTTTGATAATATTTTATTTTTCTAATTCACACAAACAACTTATAAATCTATAATCTCAACTTAAACAGAGTGAAGCTATAAATACAACCAACTTATAATTTGTAATCTCAACATATAAAATAAAGAGTAACCATATCCATGTATCTTCTCTACAATGTTTAGCAATATCATTATAAAAACATTTTGAAATAATTAATAGTTATATTTTTTTGCTTGTTCCAATGTTTTGATGCCCTTTATAACATTCAAACCATGAGATAGGATCAGTGATATGTTTTGGTACAAATTGTTTATCAACCACATATCTTTAAAAAAATCTCCACTACTTTTCCTCCCCACCATAAGATTTATCGAGGGTTTCCCTTCATACCAATTGTGATACAAAAATGTTTCTATAGCTGAAAACAATATGATCTCTATTCCAAACATTTTGTAGATATTTTACTTGTATTTTAATCTTGTACAAGATAAATGCTATTTTCCCAAAAAAATAATTGTTCTCCTATTTTTTTCAATGCCTTTACCATCTTTTCAAGAAACACATAGGTGAAAATGCTCCACTATAATCCCACTTCAAATTTTGTTGATAGTAACCTGAAAAAAATTCTTTTAGGCCACCTCGCAAGTCGATAGTCTCCTTAACAAGTTCTTGAAACCCATATCCTTATGGGATTGTTTTTCCTCATATAGAAAATGTTATCCATTACCCCCGGAGAAATTTGACAACTTGAAAGAATTTGACTTGGGCAGTATATGGAGCCTCAATGAAGAAATGGTGGAAAAATAGGTATTTCATGCTTTTTGGGAACTTGGAATCATTTTGATGCATTTATTTTCTTCTCTCTAGGCTTCATAAGTTCATAATTTAGCTAATTTTGGATAAAATGGTTAAATCGTAGAAAATTAGCTTTCGGGTGCTTCTTTTATTCTTTTCCTAACTCCTAAGATCCATAATTGGCCAAATAGTTAGAGAAAAAATGGAAAAAATTGTTATTTCTAGACCATTTCTAGTTTTTCGGGTTCGGGAGGAACATGGGATATAAGTTCCTTGGAGGCATGAGTTCCCCACATACTTGATTTTCCCAAAATGTAAAGGGTCTAGTTTAATTCAGATCGGGGTAAAGTATAGAGAATCGGGGCCGGGAAAAATAGGTTACACATGGTCGTATATTCCCGCATCTCCACAAATGTCATAAAAATATAAAAAGTAGTGATAAAGTCAAGGGTGAAGTGGTGTGTAGGTCAATGGAGCATTAGAGGAACAATTATGGGGCCTAACTAGTTATGAGAACCATCAAGTTCCCGCACGATGTATCGGCCCAAAAGGAAAGGAGTTAGGTTAGACTTAATATATTGTGGACAAAGAAGAGTTTAACAAAGCACAAATGACCCAGTTCCTTGCTACCCTCTGTACCTTAAAAACTAGAACCACCCACACTATAAAAATAAAATAGGATTAATGTGGATCACGGTTGAATATGAAGAACATGTGTTCCTCCTGACCCCCTAAAATCTGCATGGACATATCTCACTCCCTAATGCACAAAATTTTTAAAAATTGGATTTATTAGAAATATCTCTTCAAGTATTATATCATGAAATCCAAAAATCATATATATGTGAGATAAGGTGGGAGAAAATGAAGAAAACACTTCTAGTATTGAAGGTTGTAATTCCAAGTAGCTAAATAAAGAGATTTGATAGGATATGATCTCTTCCTTCTTCCACAAGGCAAAAGATCATGGAGATATGGATATGGAAAGTCACTCATTCCTTGTTTTAGATAATTAATGCATCTTGTTGGTGGGTGGAGGCCTGAATTTGAATTTCCCTCTTTCTCCCCTCTTTCTCTCTCCCATTTTCTATATATTGTAAGGTATGTCTCATTTGTGATGTTGGGCATTTTTGTAATTTTTGCATTCTCTTTCAAGTTCTACATAGGTTTTTATGAGTTACAATCCTCATATTTGAGCTTCTACATGTTGAAACTTGCCTCTCACCTTCATTGTAATGTGTTGTGTATATTTCTAAAGTAATAAAATACCTTTTTGTGGCTATTTTCTCCCTAATTATCTTATATTGCATTTTACCTTGCCTTTGATTACATATTGCAATTTTTTATGCATCTTCTATTCTCCTTGTAGGTTCAAATCTTATGTTAGCTTCTTTTTTTAAGGGAAAATATTTGCAATGGTTCAAGAGTTTGATAGTAGGATCAATTACCAACTGGAATGAGCTAGGGACATCTCTTTACAATTAATTTGGAAAAAGGAAGATAACCCATCCTTGCTTGAACAATTAACAACCATATGGAGGGTTCCCTATGAGCTAGATTTCAATTTTAGATTTCAATATACGTGGAAGAGAATTCCATCCCTCTTTAAAAAAACTCCGAAGTTTCTTGTCTTTAATTTTTGAGAGCATTAAATTTTAATATTGTTTTCATTCTTCAAGATATGGGGATACAACATTGTTGTGTGCTTATGAAATAAGAATTAGGTCTTAAAATTGTCTCATTTGGGGTGGGAAGCTTGCCCCTAGACCTCCAACACATGTATTCCTAGATATTGGGACACCAAAATATAATCAAACACCCGAGTTAGCCCATGTCCCAACTCCAAGAAATCGAGCTCTAGTGAATCATCTACCTCCTCAAACACCTATGCTCAATTACAAGAAGTAAGGAATCAATTGAAAAATCTTGGGAATGAGTTGGTATCCATTAAGAGGCAACAAGAAATTTTTTTTGGACCTTATCAACCTCCATACCAGCCCAATAAGCCCTCTTACCAACCAAATAAGCCTTCATCCCATTTTTTCCCTCAAAATTAAAACCAATTTCCTCCTGTAAAATATTTTCAATCATATAACTTGAATGCAACTAGTTCATCTCAAGCTCTGGTTCCTATTCAAAATAGTATTTTTCAAGATTAGGAGTGGTTTTTCTAGTATCATCTTACACACAACAAAGAAAATTTCCGAATAGAATTCTAATCCAATCCTTTATGGTGTAAACTGTGACCTATTTCTCAAAATACACTTGCAAAAGAAAATCAATAGTAATTTGCTGCTCAAGAGGCACCTCAAAGTAACACTTTACTTGTGAATTGGAAAATGGACAAATTTTTTTATATTTTATCAAAATGTTACTAAAGGGGCGGATGCAAATACTAGGTCCAAAAAGAGGTCTATAGAAGGAGAACATCTTGTAAATGTAGGCCCTTCTCAACCTTTATTGACACTCTAAGGAGGTGGCAGTTCAAACATAGCTCCAAATGTCCAAAATAATCCTAGAGAATTTTCCACACTAACCCAAGTGCAAGGAAAAAAATTGTAAGTTAGCTACAAAAAAGGACCATTCATCTCCTTTTATTATCCTTGAATAGATGAATAAAACTAATGTAAGAATATCTATGTGGGATTTATTGGAAATTCTAGGATAAGGGACCTCTTGCAAGTTGTTATGGAATATTGTCCTATCCCAAATGAATCATTTAAGGAGAAAGAAAAGGTTATTAAAAATTCAATGCAAAAAAAGGGGATCAACCAAGCTCAAACATGAAACCTACACCTTTACGTGTCCTTGATCATAGGAAATAACTTAGTGTACAAATACACGACTCGACTGGAGTAAGTAGCTAATTTATGCCAAATAAAATTACAGACCATCTAGGCCTCAAATATGAGCCTATTTCAATAGGTGTAGTGAAATTGGATGGGACAATAGTAGGAACTATTGTAGTTATTATAGTTCTAATCCTCACACTACATGCATGTCCAAATTTTTCGTCTTTCAAGATGTGTCCATAATTTATCTACCTCCACTTTTTTCTCTATGTTTATCTAGAGATTTCACTGCCAAAATTGGAGGATACTTATCGAAAATTTCTCTCACATGCTCTTCAAGACAAGGTATGTCACTGCAGTCCATACTATTAATTCTAAACATATTTTTAGATGCCATGTAAAACCGTATAAACCCATCCTTGTCAATGAAAAATTTACAATCTTTGATGAAGAGGATTGTCCAAGTACTCAAGAGATAAAAACTTAGATTCAAGGAATTCATCACTTAACACTTGATGAGTGGGCACATAAATTTTACAAATTTGATCCATATGGCGATATTGAAGAATTTGGTCTTGATATCTATTGTCTACATGAAGATAATTCACCCTTTCCAAGTGTGACAAAAAAGTGATAAAGAAGATGAATGAATCTAGAATATGTTCTTCAATGGATCAAGAAGATGACAAGGTGCAGGAGGAGGTGTAGTGATTGTGTCCCCTAATGGTGTGAAGTATTACTCTTGTTTCAAATTTCAATTCAGTTACTCTAATAACATAGAAAAGTATGAGTCCCTCATTCATGGTTTCCAATGAGAAAGGAAGAAGAGCATCAAAATTTTGTAGACTTTTGGAGGAAGTGAAAAGATTGTAAATTAGGTCATAATATTGAATGCAGCCAAGAACAATCTAATCAAATAATACAAGCATAGAGTGTGGGATATGTTGGAATATTTTGAAGCTTTTAACCTCCATGCCATTACAAGAAAAGAGAATGAAACTGGTGACAAACATGCTACAATTGGATCAAGGTTTTATGTTGTTGAGAATGTATAAGAAACAATGTTTAACCTCATATCAAGGTAATAGTGAGGCTTTCTATATAAGATAATGTCAAGTTAGATAAGAAATATTAAGACCAAGGGTTCCACTCGAGATCAAACAAAATGCCTAAGGGCCTAGTCACTTTGGAATCCATTTTCAACCCCAATGACCAATTCGAAAAGAGAAAGCAAACATAATAGTCAAGGGGAGGATTCAAATCCCATCTCAGTTGGTGAGGGAAAATTCCTCAACATTGGAAAGGTAAGAAATGAAAAAGAGAAGTATGATTTTGTAGAAATTTTCCATGAATTTTCTGATGTATTTACATGAAAGTATGAAGACTTTAGAGGATTTAATCCCTTCATGCCATTGAGTTGGATGTAAATTCCAAGCATGTTAGGAAGAAGTAGAGGCCTATCAATCCACATATAGAGCCTTTGATGAGGAAAGTGCTGAAAAACATTAATAGAAGCAACTATTATCTTTGCTATTAAGAATTCATCATGGGTGGCCAATTTAGTTCCAAAGTACATAGAAATATTGGAGAGATGAGGATGTGTATGGAATTCAGAGATATAAACAAGGATTCCTTAAAAGACAACTATCCACTACCCTCTATGGGAAAAAAATTACAAATGGTAATAGGTTCTGGAAGATTTTCTCTTCTAGATGGATACTTAGGATATAATCAGATCATGGTAAAAGAGAAAGATTAGTATAATACTACATTTACCACATGGGGAAGCTATGCTTATAGGAAGATGCAATTTTGGATGTCAAATGCTAGGGAAAATTTCTAAAGAGCCATGGACATGACATTTAGAGGACTGATTAACAAAATTGTTCTTATGTATCTTGATGATATTACAGTGTTATCTAAGGATGTAG
The DNA here is from genome assembly GCA_018340775.1 of Taxus wallichiana var. yunnanensis. Taxonomy (NCBI): domain Eukaryota; kingdom Viridiplantae; phylum Streptophyta; class Pinopsida; order Cupressales; family Taxaceae; genus Taxus; species Taxus wallichiana. Next base: position 457,630,890 of record CM031235.1, on the reverse strand, counting down.
ATGACCTCCTCCTTCATCTCGTATGTGTTTGAAAGGTGCAAGTAGTTTAGAGTTTCTCTTAATCCTAAGAAATATATCTTCTTATCACATGAAGGTAACATCCTTGGTCACATTGTCTCTAAAGAAGGACTAATTATTCATAAAAAAAGAGTTAATACCATTATGGCATTGTCATTTCCTAGTCATAAAAAGGCTCTCCAAAGTTTCTTGGGGAGAATCAACTTTGTTAGAAGGTTTGTCCCTAATTTTTCTAACCTTGTCAAGCCACTAACATTAATGCTGAAGAAGAGAATGGATTTCAATTATAGTACAAGGGGAAAATAAATCTTTAAGTCCATAAATCGGGGTATCAGTGCATAGGCCCAAACTCTCATAAATCCATATTTCTCAAAGGATTTTACTTTGTATGCCTTTGGAGGTGCAGAAACAATATCAAGCATGCTAGTGCAACTGAATCAAGAAGGACTAGAGTAACCTATTGTATTCTTCATCTAGGGACTTGAATATTATGAGGTAAGGTATTCATTCATCAAGAAGCTTGTACTTTCTGTGATAAGGCATTTACAAAAATTTAGACATTTAGTTTTCAATAAAAAGATCCACTTGTCAGTTTCACATGCTGCTATAAAATAAATCCTCTTGAATAAGGATTTAAATAAGAAGAGTGTTGGTTGGATAAAAAATATGATGGAATATGATGTGGATATCAAAATAGCTAAGATAGTTACAAGAAAGGGGCTTTATGAGTAGCTATTTTTAAGTCATCAAAGTGATGAAGAAGCCATCCTTGTGCTTCAAAAGGACCAAGAACAACCAGTTGGCCCTATGCCCACTCATTATTGTACTCAATATGTGGTGCACTTCATCTAAACAAGTCAGTTCCCTCAAGGATTGAACATTAAAACCAAGAAAAGGTACTTTAGATTTTTATCCATTCCTTATGTGATCATTGATGGAATTTTAGTCAAAAAATATGTGAATAATGTTATCCTAAGATATATTCGAATATATCAAATGAAGAAATTGTTTCATGAATTCAATGATGGAGAGGTAGGAGGTCACTTTTCCCCAAAGGTCACTACTCTCGGAATCTTTAAAGTTGGCTATTACTGACCTAATATCTATAATGAGTGATATCCATGGATCAAAAAATGAAAGAAGTGTGCCTTCTTTACAAGAAAATAAATACTAACATCCCTTCCTCTCCACCCCATCTCTGTAAACAAACCATTTATGTAATGGTGGTTGTAATTCATTAGAGTAATCAAACCAAATTAAATATTAGGCCACAAATGGATCCTCATAGCCAAAGAATACTTCACCAAGTGGACAAAGGTAGTTTCAATAAGGGAAGCAAATGAGGCCACGACTTTGGTTTTCATGAAGGTATTGTGGCAAGATTTGGCATTCCTTCCACAATTATTTTTGATAATACTTTGGATTTTCTTGGAATAAATATATTTGATTGGGATATGAATAATGGTGTATACTTGATCACATATTAAAACTATTACCCCCAGGGTAATGGGCAGGATGAGTCCACAAACAAGAATTTATTAATGATCATAAGGAGGAATTTAGATGAGAATCAGAGGACATGGCACATAAAAGTGAAATGAGCTTTGTGGGCTGATAGAATTACCCCTAATAAATAAATTGGTAATTCTCCTTATAGGTTATTTTATGGAAGATAATTAAAGATGTCAATATCCCTTGAACTATAACTATTAGAGCTTATTAAGCAGCTAAAACTATTTGAGTTTTAGGCCATAGAGCTAGATATGTAGAGCTCATGGAGATAGAACAACTGAGAAGCCAAGCTATGTAAACAATGGATAAAGATCAGGATTGGATCAAGATAATATTTGGTAGGAAGGCCAAAGCTAAGATATTTCAATAAGGATATTTGGTCCTAAATTGGGATACACACAAAGAAAAATCAGGTAGACACTCCAAGTTTGATGCAATATGGAGTGGCCCTTACATGATCTCAAGATGCAAATCACACAATGCTTTCTAGTTGTCAAAATTGGATGGGTAAGAGTTACAAATTTTGGTTGATGAGATCTATCTAAAGAATTTTTATTGAAGTGATATTCCTCCCTTGTATATAGTAGTTTAGTTTTTCAATTCCTCTAAGTTCTTTCAACACATTGTTTTGTTGGTAGAATAGTTTCAGTTTCCCTAAGTGCTTTACATAATTTTATTGCTTTTGGATGGTATTTTGCACAATTATCACGGTGGTTGTAGAGGAAGTAGTTTGAGAAGAGTTGCAAATTTTCAAGGATCATTGCGAAAGATTTCAAAAGTATAAATGCAAAATAACTAAAATTATATTGGGAAAACATTAGTTGTTCATCCTTTGTATCAACAAATAATTTGTAGAGAAAGTGGGTGAAGTTTCAGATTCGAAAAAAATTCCACTCACATTAAACCTTACTAAAAATATTTTTGTGATGTAATGGTCAATTCAATCAGGTTTCATATCAGCTTCAAGTGGTTCGGTGTGCATTGTTTAGTTTTAGATCAATTTCATGTTTATTAGGTTGACTCCATGCCGAATGGATGCCACAAGGCCACCGGTCATTTCAATCTAGCAACAATATTACCCTATGATCACCAAATTTTTATCCATTTCCCCCTTAGGAAAAATTGGAAAACTTGAAAAATTGGACTTAGGCAGCTTAATATAGCCTTAATGAAGAAATGGTGGAAAACATGCATTTCATTCTTTCTAGGAACTTGGAATAATTTTGATGCATTTTTGTTCTTCTCTCTAGGCTTTAGAAGTTTAAAACTTATCCAATTTAGGATAAAATGGTTTAATAACAAAAAAGTTGCTTTTACGGTCCTTTTATTCTTTACCTAATCACTACGATCCATACTTGGCCAAACAATAAGAGAAAAATTGAAAAAGGTTATTTCTACAACATTTTGGGTTTTTTGGGTTCAAAAGGAACATGGGGTACAAGTTACTTGGAGGTATGAGTTCCCCACATCCCCAATTTTCCCGAAATACAAAGTGCCTAATGTTATATGGATTGTGGTAAAGTGCGGGGAACAGAGCCCGAGATGGAACATGTTCCATGGGGACATATGTTTCCTACATCTCTGAATGTTGTAAAATAAATAAAGTGGTAGGAGATTCAAGGGGAAAGTGGTTTGTGGGTCAACAAAGCATCAAAATAATGAGTGCGGTGTGTAACTAGTTTAGGGAACCATCAAGTTCCATGTGTAATCCATCATCCCACAAGGCAAGGAGTAAGGCGAGAGTTAATATACTATAGAAAAAGTGTAGTATAAAGGCGAAATGACCAAGTTCCTTGGTACCCTCTATACCCCTAAAACAAAAACCATCCACATGAAAAAAAAACTAGGATTAATGAGGACTATTGCCAAATATGAGAAACTTATCTTTCTCCCAACCTCTTGAAATCATCATGGACATATCTCCCTCCTGTTGCACCAAATTTCAGAAAATTGGATTTTGTCAAAAAGTCTCTTCAAACATTATATCATGAAATCTAAACAAACAGATTTATGTGAGAGTAGGTTGAAGAAAATGAGGAAAACAATTCTAACATTGAAGGGTATAAATCCAGGTAGCTAAATAATGAGATTTGATATGATATGATCTCTTCCTTCTTCCACAAGGAAAAAGATCATGGAGATATGGATTTGGTAGGTCACCCATGCCCTTTTTCAGATAATTAATGCATTTTCTTGGTGGGTGGAGGTATGAATTCTTTTTCCCCTCTTTCTCCCATTTTCTATATATTGTAAGGAAAGGATCATTTCTAATGTTGTGAATTTTTGTAATGTTTGTGTATTATATTTCACGTGTTGCATAGGAATGTATGAGTTTCAAGCATTATATTTGAGCTTATGCATGTTAAACCTTGTCTCTCACCTTCATTGTATTGTATTGTGCATCTTTATAAAGAAATTAAATACCTGGTTTGAGGATATTTTATTCCCTAGCTATGTTCTATTGCAATATTCATTTCCGTTCATTACATACTTCCTTCATTGTATTGTTAGATTGTTGTGTTTCATGGATATGGTTGTTTCAAGGTTGTGTTAGATAGTGGAACTTATGTTTCCCTCTCTTTCATCATTTTCTCCCATTTTTCCTCATTTGAGAGTGTCTCTCCACCTTTTTCTTGATGTTATCACCTCTGTTAGTTTAGGATTTCCCATTCTTTATGCACTTTTCTCTCTCCATGGTCCCTTGGATTATTAGAATAGGAGTAGATAACTACATTTCTTTCCTTAGGAGTAGTTACCATTAGGTTTAGGTAGAGGAGGAAACCTTCTCTAGAGGTTGTTCTCACTTATGTAAGTCCCAAACTTGTGATATAATCCCATGTTAGCCAAAAAATAGGGATATTTATTAGACAATACTAGGGTGCTACTTTTTGATATAACAACAAACCTTCCAAATCTAAAATAATTAAATAATCCTTTTGGCCAACTACACACAAGTAAATTTTTTTCAATTTTTCGTAATTTAATATTAACCAATTATAATAATCAACATTTCAGCAAGTTAACACAAATTGATTGATATATTAGCTTGGCTTCCCTCGCACTCGCCCTCAGTAGGTTCTTGTGATGCATGCTAGATTCCAAAAAAATTAATCAATTCAATATAAATTTCATGTCAAGGTAAATAAATTCGTGATACAACTTGCTTTTATACAATGTACTACTCTTTGTTGGAAAATATTACATATCTATAGATGTATATTAGTGACCGCTAGGCTAAGCCATTATTTCTGGACTATGTTTGGCTTAACAGCTTTTGATGAGATTATTGGCCGTTAATGGCCAACTACATAGAAGTAAATTTATTTTCAATTGTTTGCAATTTAATATTAACCAATTAAAAAAACATTAATCAATTCAAAATAAATATCATGTCGAGGTAAATAAATTTGTGATACAACTTACTTCTATATAATGTAGTACCCTTTTCTAGAAAATAATACATAGTTAGAGATGTATATTATTGAATACTAGGAAAGCCATTTCTTCTTGGACTATGTTTGGCTTGAAATTATTTGATGAGCTTAGCGGCTGCTAATGGCCAACTACACAAAATTAATTTTTTTTTTATTGTATGTAATTCAATATTAACCAATTAAAAAAACATAAAACAATTCAAATAAATTTCATGTCGAGGTAAATATATTTGTGATACAACACACTTCTATAGAATGTGCTACCCTTTGCTTGACAATAGTGCATAGCTATAGACGTATTTTAGTGAATATTTGGCTAAGCCATTACTACCTAGATTAGGTTTGGTTGGATAGTCTTTGATGAGCTTAGAGGTCCCCATGCTTCGTATGGACACAATATCAAATAAATATAACAAATAAACCACTTTTTTATAGGTTCCTGCAATTATGCAGGGCTTATAAATGGTTTTATTTATAATTAAACATGACTTTCATATAAGGATCTTTCTGTGTACTCATGCGTGATGTGCCAACAACCTCCCTATTTGGCATTAACACTAAAAATGTAAAGTATTATTAAATAAATGAAAACAATGACAATAGAAAACATATCGCAATGATAAATTTATAAAATGAGTAAATGTCAATCACCTGGAATAGATTCATTAGATGTATGGGGAACGACATTTGGCACAACAAGTTAAATGGGCATTGACATGTTAAGAATGACATCATCTCCATTATTTTTAACGGCACGGAAGAGATGGTTAATGCTTCTCTTTATTGGTTGTTTACATAAATATTTTATGTATCAACAAGGGTATTAAACGAATATAATTATTTAATGTTTTCTTAATCAACATAATTTTTTTCAAATGAGAATAGTAATGTTTTAAAAAAATCTTAATCATTAGTCTCAATAATAAATACCAAAGATAGATCAAATTCAACAAAATTTTGTAATGAAACACTACCACCATAAAGCACTATTATTATATAATTTCTAGAAGAGAGTTGAGTGAACATATGAGACCATAACTCATAAGATATCTCATAAAGAAAAGGATGTTTCTTTCCTTGTAGGTTTATTTCTCCTATAATCATAAATTGTTGCAGAAGTTGCTCCATCCAATCCATGATGATTTATTCTCTCTCCTCATCATCAACATCACAATTGTGCACACCAATTATTGTGTACATAAGAAACAAGCTATTAAATTTTCCATTTCTTTCATAAAATCTATAACAACCATCCATAATTGATTTCCCCTTGTCTTTAAACTTTTGTATGTATTCTTTTATTATTTCTCTTAAAAAATTTGAATAATAAATATGTAAGACCACAATAATAATATAATTTAACATACTACATCCCACAATTGTAAGTCATTCCATTATTGCATCAGAGGTTATATCACTAGTCAAATTGCAGAAATCTGCAATCATACATTCTACATTGAATGGATTAGTTGACATAATAGATGATATTTTTCACTAAAGATGGAAGGGATATGAACATTGACAAGAAAAATATTCTATGTCTTCCATACTTGTTGGAATTTTTTATTCCATTGAAATCATGTAGCTGTCTAAAATTCTTTAAGCGTATGCTTGAAGAACCTATGCCACTTCTGCATTAATTTTTATTCATGTTGAATCTAAAATTCCTAGGGAATAAATTTTGATTTTTCCTTTTCTCTCTTTTACCAAGAGTATCACAAATGAAGGTAGTGAGATTCATACAGTCCAAATTTTTGAATAACATTGGCTTCATTACATTCTTCCAATACAAAATTATCTGTATATTTATTTTTCAAATATTTTAGAGCCTTTCCTCTCATTTTTCTGTCATCTTTCATTCTCTTCCAAGTAAGATCCAAGAATCTCTTCTATGATGTCTTCATCAATAGAGAAAGTTAGCCATACATTGCATGATTTCACTTTTCCAGCTAGTACTAATAGTTCCTCATTGGTCATGAACCTTGCCAATGAATTGAGATGAAATTTAGGATGGTTATCCTTAAAAGGAGAGCAAACAAGCCCACCCGATCTAACCACTCAAAGTTTTTGTCCACTTGGTGCATATATCATCAGGTAATACTATAAACTTCCATTTTTCATAAAGAATCTCTATATTTTTCACGGTGAAAATAACAAGACATTGTTTCTTGAAGCTCTACATTCAAAGCACAAATAATACATTTACTTTGTGCATATTACCAAAATTAAATTTTAAATATTAATGCATTAAAATTAAGTTTCATTACCCTCCACTCCATTTTCTTTATGTTTTACATTGTAGGCCTCGGAAAAACATCCTAGGGATTTCCAAATTGATTAAGACTTGTAAAGTAAATTAATAAACTTGGTTTTAATCCAAGTTTTTATTCTTCATTTTTTGTTTACAAATATTAATAATGTCTTCGCTAGATGCTTTTAAGGATAGAATGTGAGCATTTCTAAACTGTAGTCTATCATGTAATGACTTGTAATATTTGTCGGATAATTTTGTTTTGGGCACAAATTGTATGTTTCCCATCAAGAATGTAGAACTACACATCATCCATTTTCAGGTCATTTGGATCCTCTAGTTGCACAATTTCCTTTGTAGAATGTAAAAAGGGAAGAATAATTGCATCCCTCTATGTAGGAATAACATTAATCAACATGGAATGGAAAAGAATCTCAACATTCTCCTCATCTATAGGACATTATTGATATTGTTGAGGTGCTACATGCACTTAGAAACTTCAATTAGAAATACATCACCATTAAAAAAAAGCTGCTCCATGGTTGAAGATTCTACTTTGTTGAATATACTGGTCACTTTTTTCAAAATTGCGCGATTTATTATTCTTTTTAAGCCCTTGTAACTTTTTTTATTAGAGGTAAAATAGGGTTGAGGGTACCCTACCCCATACAAATATTACAATATGATAACGACAAAGGCCAAGGGGTCAACCATTGAAGCCCATACAGAACCAAAAGAGCAACAATTCAAAACATCAAAAGGAAGCTACATAGATAACCCATGGAAGAGTAACTAATAGCAAGGGTCCAAGTAACTAAAAACATAGAAAATATGAAGCAACATAGTATTAAAAATCAAGAAGAAAAAAATCTAGGAGATTAGACCCCTTCATCCTTATTTTACCAGTTCCCCACAAGTACTCATGCATCCATTCCATTCTTTGACAAGGTGGCTATAGTGGACTTCTAGTACTTGTAGTTCGGTTCAGCTATCTGTACTTTGGGGCCATTTCCTTCTTTTTCTTTCTCCTTAGCTAATTCCATAGAATGGATCATCTCAGAAAGGATTTTAAGGTGATGAATGGTACTTTTAACATTGAGAATGTGAACATATCTTATCTGAAGAATTATTTCCTTCATCTTCAACATTTCATTTTCCATAGCTAGGCTTCTTTCATTAGCATTTTTTAATTGTTCACTCAGAACAATAGAAGACAAATTCTCCACTTTTTCATTCAATTCCCTCAATTCCATAGACACCATACTGATCTTATGTCTGTTAATGTCAGTGTCTAACTTAAATTCTCAAATTCCCTCATAAAAACATTAGATTTGACCGCACAGTCTTGAGCATTAAAGAGTTTATTTTGGGTAGTTTTGAGAGCATGCAAGCTTTCTATAGCCTCCTCCAAGTTCTTTGATCTCTTTCCCTCAGATGCTTCAGGAGCTTTCCCACTTTCCATCTCCTCACTATGATCCCCTTCCAAGTCCTCTTCCTCCTAAATTTCACTGGAAGCAGAATGAACAGACTTACCTTCTTGATTCTCTTCCGAATCCAAAATAACTTCCACCTTCTCAGCCAAAGCTGAAACCTTCTCCTCCCTACACTGCTTCTTGAGGCCAAAATTTTCCAAGTGGGATCTAGTTATTTTTTCCACGTGCCTAGCAGAAAATCCTCACTACCAATAACCACCTTAACATCCAGGCTTTCAAAATTCCATTCTAAAGAATTGTTCTTTAGGCTCATAGAGGCCCCCAATTTTTCATTTTTTCCAATGAGGGGAGTTCCCAGCCTGGGCATAGATTTAATGAGACCTTGATGCAATGGCAAGGAGAAAGTACCTTTCTCAACCTGAGATATAGATTTGGACAAAGAGGAGAACAAAAATATGGGAAATTGTAGGGCTTGTTGTTTCTAACATGGTTCAACATGGGAAAGTGGTACCCATAGATCACTTTGTAATGCCCTTCAAGAGTAATATAGGCCATAATTAACTAAGCAATTTCCCCATAAGGATGGGGAAAATTACCTCTAGCATAACCATTATGGAGAGAGATGGGAACACCCTTACCTTGCATGAAGCATTCAATCTCTAGGTTGTATTCCGAATTAGGTTTGAAAATGCTCCTTCCTTTTTATGGAATGACCAAAAAAATTAGTAATAATCTTGGGGGAAATGGTGAAAGAGAAATTTCCAACCTAGACATGGCCTTCCTTCTAGGTTTTCACCACAGGTTCACTCAACTTTTCATCATGCCAATCAAAAATGCTAAATAAATGTAACAATCCCACCTTTTTGAGAAAAAACTTGGCCTCTTTTGACATCATCGAGACCTTGCTTGGTTCAATACGTACTAAATCTCCTCCCATTCTACTAATGTTGTTCTTCTTTTTCTTTTGAGGTTTAACTTCTATACCAAACTTGAAGGTGAGATTCCACAAGACACAGAGATCTGTCCTACCTTTGCAAAGATATGAAAATAAAAGTTTGAATGATGTTGAGATACATGAAATCATGAGATATCAAACAAAATGATAAATTACGTCCTCATTGATAGGTGTGCTATAGGGATTCTTTCCCTTTTTAAGGTGTCTATGAAATTAGCATCCATCTCTTTAAGATCCTCAACCACCTTTTTCCTTAGCATTTCCCCTCATATTAGCCAAAATATCAGCTAGTTTGTTTCCTTCATGAAACACAAGTTGAAAGGATATAGTTTTGAAGGAGGATAATTTACTCTTGGATTTATTGATGAAGTCAACTATAGAAATAGAGGCCTGAGACAATCCCTTCACATAAGAGATAATATACAAAGAGTCCCCTTCCACAACCAGATGCTTGAAACCTTTCTCTTCCACCAACTTCACTCCCCAGAACAAAGCGAAGCCTCTGCAACATTGTTTGATTAGATACCTAGATTAAAAAAATAGGCAAGAAGAAAATTCCCTTCATCATCACAAAAACACCTCCTCCTCCTACTTTCCCAGGATTCCCTTTAGCAGCACCATCAAATTTGAGTTTAAGGAAGCCACCTCTAGGAGGAGTCCACTTAACCCCCTCATGAGGGTTGGGATTCTTAGGTTGAGGGTCATAAATTAAATTCCAATTCCTAATGATATTTTGTTCGCATTCAAGAACTTCAACTTATTTTTTCCTGAGGATAGAAAAATTATTTCTAACATCCTGAAAGAAATGGTTTATTAACAACCTATTAGGATTTTTTTATTTTTGAAGATCCTCCTATTTCTTTCTTTCCATATTTCCCACCATAGGTGACTTAGGCTCATTATCCAAAGATTTTTAACCCTTGACTAATGAAAGGACATTTCCATTGAATCCATGCATCTTGGATTTCATTAGGGTTTACCCAAGGAATTGAAAAGCAAACCAGAATAGAAGATAACATTTGGAGAGCGAGAGGGCATTCTAAGAATAGATGGTTCACTGTTTCCATATTCTTTTCATAAAGAACACATCTATTGACCATTTGGAAGCCTCTTTTATTCAGGTTATCCACTATTAGAATCTTGTTTATCCAACAAGCCGATGAACACATTGATTTTAGGAGATATGTTCATGTTCCTAATTTTTCAAACCATTTCGTCTTCATTTCAAATTTCCCCCTCAAAGAATAGTGAGTAGGCAGATTTGACTAAGAAATTACCATTTTGTTCTTTGTCCCACACAATTCTATTTAGATCCTTTCTATTATAAGACACGTAATTTTTTACAAAATCATTGAGAGCAGCCAAGTGTTCTTTGAATTCCTGATTGTCCAGTTCTAAAATTTTCCATGTCTGAAAGTTGTCTTCATCTTCCATATAATTGATAATTTTTCCCCCATACTTCTCCTTAATAAACCTTACAATTTAGGGAAATTTTTCTTTTAGGGTAAAATTCCCAACCCATTTATCATTCCAAAAAAATATCTCATTTCCTTTCCCTATTTTCCATCTACTACCCCTAGCAAAAATTTATTTAGCCCAATTTATAGCTTTCCATATGTTTGAACCATTGAAAGAAGCCTGTTTGAAAATACATATTTTTTTCATTTTCATCCATCCAATATTTTCTCTTAAGGATTTTGGTCCACACATTATTTTCTTTTGTTAACCTCCAACCAATTTTAGCTAAGAGGGCTTTATTCATTTTAGTCCAGCCTCTAAGACCAAGACCCCCAAATTTTTTGGGTTTACAGACTCTATTCCATGCCACAAGCGGGATTCTTTCCTTACTTTCAGTTCCACTCCATAAGAAATGTTTTTGGATCTTTTCTAGTTTTTCCCCTATGCTCCCAAGAAGTTGGTAAAGAGACATGACATAAACCAGAAGACTCTGGAGTGAGCTAGAAAGAAGAGTAATTTTTCTAGCCTAAGATAACAAATTAGCTTTCCACCCTAAATTTTTTATTAAACCCTTCAATCAGGAAGTTAAAATTCGAAATAGAGGTTCTCTTATCTCCAATAGGTATTCCTAGATATACTATAGGGAAGGACTTATAGGAACAATCTAGAATTTCAGAAATCTTCTTACAATGGCTCTCTAAGGTATGAATGAAGAAAAGAGAGCTTTTTCTATAGTTCACCATCTAGCCAAAAACTTCCATGTAGTCATCTAGAAGGTGTTTAAGCTTCTTAGCTTCTAGAATAGTAGCTTCTCCCATAAGGAATGTGTCATCCACAAAATGTTGGTGAGACACATTGTCTAAATCCTTCACCGAGAAATCCCTTTGATGTAACTTTTCTTAGTCTCAACATTCAATCTTCTGCTTAGAGCTTCAACCATGATAATGAAAAGGAAAGGGGAGAGAGGATCCCCTTGCCTTAAACCTTGAGAGATAGGGAAAAAACCAAAAGGGGTCCCATTAATGAGAATGGAAAACTAGGCACTGGAAATACAAGCCTTAACCAAGCTTTGAAGGGAAAAATCAAAGCCAAACCTATCAAGGATTTTATCAAGAAAACTCCACGAGACCCTGTCATAGGCTTTAGCCATGTCCAATTTTAAAAACAAAGTTTCCTTCTTACTGAGTTTAGCTTGAATGAATAGTCTCTTTTATTGTGATGATCCCATCTTGAATTTGGTGTCCAATAACAAATCCCCCTTGCTGATCAGATATGATAGAGGGGAGAATCACTTGCAAACGGAGGGCCAAGATTTTAGTACAAATTTTATAAGTGGTGTTGCAAAGACTTATAGGTCTAAAGTCTTTAAATTCCATGGCATTACCACATTTCAGAACCAAATTCAGGAAGGTACAATTCATATCCTTTAGCATATTTTTCTGGGTGAAGAATTCTTTCACAACATTGTACACATCTTTTTTTAAAATGTCCCAGAAGTGCTGAAAGAAAAAGGCTTGAAAACCATCCGGACCAGGTGCCTTATCTAGGTTAATATGTTTCACCATGAATTCCACTTCCTCCATTGACGGGATCAAAGAGAGCATATGATTATCCTCCTCAGAGACTAAGGAAGGAATGTAACTTAGAAAATCTTGCTCTTTGGCCAAATTTGGGGTTCCTTGATTAGTTAGCAGCTTTTGAAAGAAAGAAATAGCCTCTTTATTTATTTCTTCTTTCTCTTCCATAAGATAACCATCTTCTTTTCTGATTCTGCTAATTCTATTAAAACTTCTACGTTTTAGAGTAGACAAATGGAAGAACCTAGTATTTTTTCCCCTTCCTTGAGCCAAGAAATATGAGATTTCGTCTCTAGAATATTTCCTCTTTTCTCATAATATTATGGTACTCTACCAATAGAGATATTTCCTTTTCTTCGAGATCCCTTTCAAGATCCCTACTTTCAATCTGTATTTGGAGGATCTGTAATTCAGTTCTGGTTTCCATTTTCTTTTGAAAAATATTACCAAAACTCTTCTTATTCCATTATTTAAGATGGTTTTGACATTCTGAATTTTCTTGGTTAATCTATATATCATAGATCCCTTAACCTTAAGTTTCCACCAATCACTTAGGAGATCTTTCAGTTCCTCATTATGAAGCCACATCTTCTCAAAATGGAAGGGGTTTTTTTCCTGCGAGTTCTTGATCTGCATAAGGATAGGCATATAATCATACCCAATGCGGGAAGAGAGAAAAGAGAGATGTCTCCGGATAACCACTCATCCATGACTAAGACTCTATCCAATCTTACCTAAATATGATGAGCATCAGCTCTTTTGTTAGACCATGTAAACCTACTACCCTTAAGGTCAATATCATGAAGTTGAGAGGTAGAAATAAATTCATTAAAATCCTCCATGCCAATAGTGAACTCCTTGGAACCTCCTTTTTTTCCCTCGAGAGACAGAGGGGTGTTTAAATCCCCCATCATTATCCATTCAGATCCCTTGATAGAGCGATTAAACAAAAGAAGATGAAGCCAAATATTTTTCCTCTCTTTATGAAGGGTAGGTGCATATATATTAGATAAGAGCCATATTTTTCTATTTTCAATATTTTTTATCATCACAGCCATATGATGATCTCTTTTCACCAACAAATTCCCTTCAAAGTGGGTAGAATTCCAAACCACAACTAGTCCTCCCGATGCCCCTTTTGAACTAACATCAAAATCTTTGGAATTTATCCAAAATGAATTGCAAGAGTTTAAGAAATTTTCTTATTTCATTTTAGTTTCTTGCATAGCTGAAACATCATTTTTATGTCCTTTAATCATATCTTTAAGAATCATCCATTTCATAGGGCTATTGAGCCCTCATCCATTCTATGAGATGCAGTTCATTTCAAAATATTTGGTTTGTTTTTTTTAAAAACCTTCTGGTCTAAACATAGTTGTTTCCTTGAGTCTATATCCTTCTGAGTAGTTTTTTCCTGGATTCAAATTTGCTTGGTCTACCTTGTTTTCGTTGGAAAGCTCCACATTTATAGGGTTCAAACACTCCTGATTAGGAGTGGAAATATTAGAGGATTCACCCTTTTTAACATTTGGTTATGCTTTTCTTTTTCTTGAAGGAGTTGTTTCCTTAGTGATCCTTTTATTTCTAGGCGTTAACAATTCTTTCTTTCCTTCCATCTCCTTATTTGGGGATAGTTGAGCATCCATTAATTCTACCGTGGGGAGGTTAAATATATTTCCAACTGTCATCCCTTCTTTCACAAAAGTTTCCAAAATTTCCTCTGACATCTGGATACTCTCAACTTTACTTTGTTTCTTCACTATTCCCTCCAAAACACTATCAACCAACATTATGTCCGTCTGTGGAATTTTCTCTATACTTACATGTTCCTTTAGTTTACTTTATTCACCTTTTAATGGAAATAATTCTAGCTTTCTAACTTTTCTGGGATATTTTACAAAATCATTCACTTTTTCCTTTACCTTTGAATCTGATCAAGCCTGACTTTTGGATTGTATTCTATTGACCACCAGGGTAAAACCTTCCTCATCCTTTTTCGAGCATCTTTTAATGGAGGGATTTCAGTACCATTATTCTCTTGAATTCGCAAGGGGGTAAGACCTTCCAAGATATTTTTAGAAAAAGCTTTCCTATGATCATCTGTACTTTGCATTATACCTTTTCCTTTCTCCCCTTTTCCTTCATTCCCTGACACATCAATATTCTTTTTGAAACTTTGAACTTGCAATTCTGCTCGTATGACCCCACCCATTACATTTGGTGCATTTTTTGGAGTACTTTCCATTTCGATCTTTTTCTCCCATATCCCTAGTCTGGATTTTAGCTTAATACTACTAGGGATATCCTTATCAGCTATTGTATAGATGCAAAATATAGCACAAATAAGTCTTGTCATATTCCTTGTGGAATTATCTATTATAACCAAAGATCCCAAAGATTTTTCTATACCTTTTACAATATATTCATGCCAAAATTCCAAAGGTAGGTTTGGAAGGCATATCCAAAATGGAAACTGATTTAGATTTTCCTTTTCCGGGTTAAAGGTTGGTTCCCATTTCCTCATATACGAGCCAGATTTTCCCACGAACCAGGGACCTTCTACATATCTTCATGGCTAATGAATTTAAAGAGGAAAAAAACATTATTGAGAGCACTTACCTCCATATTCCCTTTTGGAATCCATTTTAGTTTGGCCCATTTTCTAACAACATCACTATTAGGTCTTCCACCCACTAGCTTCCCAACCAAGGCTTTGTTTAGGTTATCCGTAGTACATTTGAGTAGATAATACAATATTTCAAGAATGCTTCCAGAAGCCTCTATAATTACTTGGAGGAATAACTTTTGGGTTTTTGAAACATATCCACCATGTCTAACTTTATTTGACCAGGAATCCAGGGGATTAGATGAGTGACACCTTTCCATTTGATCATCATGTTCATTAATCTCACCTTCTTCTACCATAAGATCCTCTAATCTAGGAGAAATTTCCCTTCCATCACTTTCCCGCTCAACCAGTTTCAGAGATCCTTCTTTCCCACTTAGAGATCCTTCTTTCCCACTCATGATCATTGTTAGTCCTTATAACTTTGACTTAGAGAAATCTATCCCTAATTTAGATAAATAAGTTCTCCTTAGCATTTTAAACATCTTAGCATGCTTCGGTGGAGAAAGCAAACATTTTCTATTTAAATAGTGACAAACATAAGAGGTATTGTTGTATCTATATAGTTTTTGAATACCGAATTCATGTCATTATGAATTTCATTGGAATTTTTACATCCTTTTTTCTCGAGTTCATGAAAATACCCAAATTATAACCATATTTAATACGGGAACACATTCTATTTTGTATAGAATCCTTAATTTCCAGCTTTCCTAAAAATGAAAACATCCAACTCCATTTTAAGAATAAGGCACTTATTAATTTCAATGTAAATGTGTTTAGCCTAAATAACATTGTTTTCTAATCAATAAATTTTTAAGATAAAACCATACCGACTTCATGGTTGACATCATCAAAATAGAATAAGCAAAGATCAATTTGATAGTTTTTAGGAGAATGCATTTCAAAAAACCATTCCTCATCTCTCTTCTTCCAACTCTCTACTCCTTCAATGAATGGAATTTTTGTGAACAGAGTGTGACCAATGGAAGACATATTACCTATAAAAGGAATTAAACAAATTAAAAATTCATAAATATCTACTCATAATAATGAAATTCAGTGTTAACAAAGTAGTTTCTTTTATGCAAGTAGAAAAATAATATGTGAAGAATAGAAATTTCATAGTATAGAATATTTTATGTTGTCCAATTATATTTTGATTAGAATCTTAGAGGACTCTAATCTCTATAATTTCTAGGAATCCATTTTAAAAATGAAAAAAATAATCTAAACATCTTTGATTGATGGTTTTTTTCTTTATTTATAATTATATCATATTGGTTGGACTATTCCTGGTGGAGCCAAGTGTTGCACTACATAGCCTCGAGAAGGATCAATAATTAGGAGGTTATCATAAGATATAATGTGTATAACACATAATTCACATCGGTTCATATCAAATAAAATTCTTATCAACCACTAAGATCTAGTACTTATTGAAAGGGACGGTTTTGTGGAGGTTATGCTCGATTGTTTCTTATTTTGAAAATAACGATAGAATAACAAATCATCTTCTATCTTAGTGGTTGCTATTTAATAACAACAACCTCTTTTTATTGTTAAAAAATATCATTATAAATTTAGATTGCTAGTTTTTTTCATTGATTATAATTTCATCATATTGGCTAGACTATCCCTCGCATAGCCAAGTGTTGCACTATATGCCCTAGAAAGGGATGAAACCTTATATAGTTCTCATAAGATGTATTGTGTATAACAGATAATTCATAAATCCCAAAACAAGATGTTGGAGTTGGTTCTAATGCATTATTTTCTATTACAACATTAAATGATTCAAAAAGAGCTACATATAACTAAAAATACAATCTCTATTAAAAATACTTATTCTGCTAATTTGATAAAAAAACATTTACGCATCACTATTTTTTCCCACAAGGTCTCATAGTTTCCTTACTCAGGATATTTTTCATTCTACAACAGGCTTGACTCACTCACTCTTGTCACATTTAGGTCATTTTCCTTGATGGTACAAGGGTGAGTTAGTCAAGCCTGTGGTAGAAGTTAAAAATACCTATGATAAGGAATAATGAGACCTTGTGGGGAAAAAAATAGTGATGTGAAGAAACAAAACTATCAAATTAATAGATTAGGTAATTTTTTTATGTGTTACACCTAGTGATTTCAATAAATAGTAGCTGCAGAAAATGACACACATCTCGCATACATGTATTTGCTAAGTATTTAGCAAAAATCATTTCTAATTATTTTCTTTGGAATGTAAAAACTAGCCTAAAGGCATCTTATCTCAAATGGTCATTATGTTGCACTACATACCCTCGAGAGGGGCATAGCCTTATGCAGTTCTCATAAGATATATTGTTTATAACACATAATCCATATCGTTTCTTATCAAGGAAAATTCTTAGTGATCGATAAGCTCTAATACTTCCATTAGGTCTTAACGACCACTAAGCTATTCATTTCAATAGGAGATCATGAACAAAAATGAATGTTTTATGTTGTCTAATTATTTTTTTCCAATAGTCTTTTTTAATTTCCTGAATCCATTTTAAGAATGAAAAAAATAATTTGAATAGATTTTATTGATGATTTTTTCATTGTTAATAATTAAATCATATTGGCTAGACTATCCCTAGTGGAGCCAAGTGTTGCACTACATACCCTCATGAGGGATCATGTCTTATGTTGTTCTCATAGGATATATAGTATATAATACATAATTAACATCGGTTCTTATCAATGATAATGCTTAGCAACCACTATGCTCCATTACTTATTGAAAGGAATGGTTTTGTGGTGGCTAGGCTCAATAGTTTCTTATTTTGAAAATAGCAATAGAATAACAAATCATATTTTAGCTTAGTGGCCACTAGGTTCTAACCATTACCTCTTGTTATTGTTAAAAATATCATTACAAATTTGGATTGCTAGTGTTTTTCATTGATTATAATTACATCATATTGGCTAGACTATCCCTGATAGAGCCAAGTGCTTGCACTACATACCCTGGAAAGGGATCAAGCCTTATGTAGTTCTCATAAGATATATTGTGTATAACACATAATTCATAAATCCCAAAAAAATATGTTGGAGTTTGTTTTGATGTATTTTTTACATTATAACATTATCTAATTCAACCGGATCTCCATATAATTGAAAAACACAATCTATGTTAAAAATACTTGTTCTAATAATTTGATATAAAAAATTTACGCAACACTATTTTTCCCACAGGGTCTCCTAGTTTCTTAACGCATGAGATTTTTCATTCTACAACAGACTTGAATAACTCTCTCTTGTCACATTTAGGTAATTTTACTTTATGGTACAAGGGTGAGTTAGTCAATCCCGTGGTAGAATTTAAAAATACCTATGATAAGGAACAAGGAGACCTTGTGGGAAAAAATAGTGATGTGAAGAAAAACTATAAAATTAGTAGATCAAGTAGGTTGTTTATGCATTGCACCTAGAAATTTCAAAAATAGTGGCTGCAAAAATTAGCACACCTCTTACGGATAAGAATTAAATAAGTATTCAAAAAATCATTTCTAAATGTTTTCTCTAGAATGTAAAAACTAGCCTAAATGAAACTTATCTCAAATGGTTGTTACGTTGCACTACATACCCTTGAGAGGGGCATAGCCTTATGCAGTTTTCATAAGATATATTGTGTATAACACATAATCCATATCATTTCTTACCAAGTTAAATTATTAGCGATCGCTACACTTCAATACTTATGTTAGGTCTTAAAGAACCGCTAATATATTCATTTCAATAAGGACCGAATAAAAATTCATTTTCTACCTTAGTGATATAGTTAAGAAATATTAGATCATAGTAGTATAAGTTCATCATTTAAACCTCAAGAATTATCCTATCCATCTTATCCTTTCATATTTTTGAAAATCAACCGTCAAAGAAAATAGACAAAAATAATTTACCAAATATGCAGGTGAAGATGAATATGATTCTCGCTCATGATTAAATGATGAACTTATATTATTATGATCTAATCTTGCTGATCTAATCAAGATGAAATTCTATTTATATGCTTTCTATTATGAGGATCCCCAAATTTTTGATTGATAAAAACAACATAATTATGTAAACCTTTCTCTAGGAAGGAATGGATGAGACCAAGAAAATCCCTCTCGTTAAATGGGATGATGTTTCTCTTCATAAATATTATGGCGGAGCGGGGATTTTGGACTTGGAAAAACAAAATCTAACTTGAATATTAATAAATTAATGATTGAAGGTGACTCTCAAGTTATTGGTTATGCTGCCATCAAAAATTAATCCTTGTCATGGAAAATCAATCTTATGTTAAGAAAATTCCTTTTAAGGATTTAATTTTATTCCGGATTGGTCCTTAAAGCATATCTATAGGGAAGCTAATAAAGAGGTGTTTTTTTAGTGAATCGATGGATTATGTAAGAGGTTGGTGATAATATTGGTAATCATTATTTTGATTAGATGGAATTCATCACCCTTTCCAATAATGGTTGATGGTTAAAGTCAAATCAAGTTTTAATTAATTCCAAGCATGGGATGATAAAATCTCTCCCTATATTTTTCATTCATCTCTCCCTTATTTTTTAACCATTTA
This sequence comes from Taxus wallichiana var. yunnanensis, assembly GCA_018340775.1. Lineage (NCBI taxonomy): Eukaryota > Viridiplantae > Streptophyta > Pinopsida > Cupressales > Taxaceae > Taxus > Taxus wallichiana. The sequence goes on along the minus strand of CM031235.1, from coordinate 457,611,029 downwards.
GGATTCTTTCATAGGATTTATTTTCTTTTGTATTTTATGTTACAAGTGTTTCCTTTCATGAAATTCTCTGCATCGGTGCGTGAAATGGCATTATATACTAAGATTTCATTTCTTCGTCTAAAATTTATTTTTAGGATTGGATCAGAGCAAGATATGGTTGTTATTGATGGAGTTATCGGCCAGATTATATTTATATGGAGGGTTGTCTCACTTTGTTAATGCGGAAATGGCCTCAACATACATTTTTCATCTACTTATTATAAATCCGGTGAAGCATTGGGCTTTGAAAATGGGGTGTCACTGGATCAAGCCAACTTATAAGGGTTAACATGGAAGCTGGAATTCAAAAAATGTTTCCTGCATCATGCCCCCATCTTTCTAAGGATTGTTATATCAAGGAAGGTTTTTTGGACATGGAATTTTTTTAAGAGTTGTATAATCGGTTTGAGGTCCTGATGGGTTTCACAGATTATTTGGTTAATTTTAGCAATATTGGGATGTTGGAACCCATTTTGACCAACTTCCCTAACCTGAATGTTTTGTCTTCTCCCTACAATAGGAACCAACTCATTTACATCTACTTCATATCCAAGGGCATGAGGCGTATGATTTTTTGAAGAGTCGAATTGTTCCTAGCAAAGATCGTCATTTTTTGTTCATCCTTCACCTCTTGTTTACCTCCCTATTAAAGTGGAAATTTTGGACGTGTCCTCTTATTCTAAGAAATAATTGTTCCTAAAATTTGTCCATCTAAAGCTTTGTTTTTTTATATAACCTTTTTAGTTCTAGAGTAATTGAACCATCTGGTATGTCTGGTTGGTCTAGTGGTTTGTTTTGAATTTTGAACCCCTTATGTTTTTTGCATAGTTTCTTGGGTTTTTCCTAAAAAATTATTGTTGGATTGTTAATTTTTTCACATTGATATTCACACTCTATCTTTATTGTAAAGGTAAAGAGAACCTTAAACCTTTGTTTGATTATAAAAAATAATGAATTACTTGATAAAATTCTTTTTGTGTTACACACAATTTTGAAAAGTAATCGCTAATAAATTTGGCACACGTCTCCTATACAAAATGTCACTAATTATTCATTCAAATAAATAGTAATTACCTTGTATAGAATGTAATGACTAGACTAAAGGCCTCTTATCTCATATGGTCATCATGTTACACAATATACACTAAAGAGGAGTAAATCCTTATGTCATTCTCATAAGATATATTGTGTATAACACATAATTAATTTCGGTTTGTTTCAAGGAAAATGATTAGCAACCACTAAGCTCCATTCCTTTCATTTGGTCTTAGCAGCTACTATGCTATTACATTTAACAAGAGTTAGTGAACATCAATGCATGTTTAATGTTGTCAATTTATGTGTAGACGATAATCCTATCGGATGCTAGCTTTCTATATATTATAAGAATCTTGTCGAGCAATGTAATAGTTATCTATATAGCTTTAGATAGCTAATATTTTTCAATATTTATAATTAATTATTGGTTGGACTATATCTAACAAAGCCAAGTGTTGCACTACATGCATTCTAGAGGGATCAATACTTATATTGTTTTAGGAATATATGTAGTCACAATATCATGGACTTTAGACATTTATTTATCCCGATCTCATACTACTATTTAGAAGGTCCTTGAGTGAAGAAATTACTATTTAACCACCATCCTTTAGCCATCTTGTTTATTTTATTTCTTAATTTGTGACCTATTACACCCATATGTCCACCCATTTTCTAACATCCCAAGTTATTTTAGGCTTGGATGGGTCACCTAGGTTTAGTAATAGGGTGATCCAGTCCCTTTTACACTTTTCCATCACTTTTTGGAATCTTCTATCCATTTTACATCTTTATCTTTCTTTTGGTCAACCTTTTTGGTTAATTATGAAATTAGAGAAAAATAAACCTATAAATATAAATTTATTATACCATAATGAGGTACCTAGCATCATTTACTACTATCACTCCATCTAGAGTTGCATCCATCTATTACATTAGCATCCACATAGCTCCATCATCAAGGAACCGGCTAGGAAATTTGCATCACACTTCATAGGGGAGGGATTTTATTATATTCCATACACACATTCTATTAAATTTTATACATTTAGTTATTGCTCATCATTTCACAACATGTGACTGAAACAAGATCACCTAGGGAAGGACATGCACACACACACACACACACACACACACACACACACACACACACACACACACACACACACACAAACCAATTACATCTAGATCGTAAATGTAGTGCAATGATTTTTAGTAATCCCACTATTGTGGAAGATTAGGTTGGTATGTCCCATTCATATTAATCTTTAATTTTTTAGGATTTTGATACTTCTTTTGGGTATTTTGCAGGTCATCACACAATCTTGGATTATTGGCGACATTCAAGCGGGACAACAAATCTGATGCAACACACAGCAAGGGTTTGAAACCACCTTATGACCTTGTAAGAACCAGTTTCAAATATTTTTCATAGACTAGGAAGCTATATTGCATACTAGAGTGCACATGGGTGCCCCAGTCCTATCATATGTGCTCCACCCAACCACTTCACCAAGATCTACCCTTTTAGAGTCCTAAAGACAATCGTTCCTATTTTCGATCTTTTGTTCATCACTGTGACATAGTCCAACATGATTCTATTATTCAACTAAGTTATTTCATCTTCTCTATTTCATATTAGGGTTAGCATTTCATTTTTCATATTTTCTTAGATCATTAGAATATTTTTGTTGTATTTTTTTCATTCATTTACAATTGTTCATAGCTTAGATTAACTATCTATATACTACATAGTTAGTCCATTTTTAGTTAATCATTTTGGTTAACCCGACATATTCCACACTTAAGATCCTCTTATTTATTCAATCATTTGGATCTTCAAGTCTCATTATCCTACTTACTTAAGAAATATCCCCATTTCCATGTTGTTTTAAAAAAATATCTAGATCACATGTCTTTTGATGTTGATATGTTAACAAACAAATTAAGTCATATATTTAATCATTTATCTAATGACTCCAACCCTAGTGATTCTCTGTCTGCTAAACCCCGTATTAGACTCAATTCAAGCCTTAAATAAATTATTTCAAGATAAATATGCATATATGGAATCCATAATCACATCTCTTAGATCTAAAATTCAGCACCTTGAGGATGCTTCTCAATTGCATGTTTGTTCTCCTTTTATTCATATTATATGTCATAAATGTCTAATACATGTTATATGATTTAACCTCAAGATATGCCATTTCTTGAAAATATCATGTTTGAGCATAATAATATGTCGCATGACATTTTCCCTCACCTCCTTACCCATTATTTGATCACTCTACCACATATGTTTTGTTATTCTCCTTATCAATTAACAAAATATGAAGGTCATCCATATTGCAATTATCACCAAATCAATAGGCATAATGACATTGATTTCAATAATTTGCATCATATAATCAAATTATCAAGAGTCGATGTATTATTTCATTTAATGCACAACATCTTATTACAAAGGTTACACCAACATAGGATCCTAAGGCTACTACTTCTACGATTACTAACACCCACCTACAAAATAACTTACGGTATTCCCAACTCAACCAAATAAACCACCTATCAAAGTTAGTTCACAAACCACTCCTATTAAGTGGTCTCTTGTATTACCAAGTCAACCTAAGTAGTCTCCCTTGATACTTAATGTAACTTTCCATCTTCTCAAATCTAAGCTCCAACCAATCAATTTCATCCCAACAATTAACCCTCCTACTAGGATTCAATACACATTGCAAACTCCGCCACACAATGCTAGTACTTCACAACATTCCATATATGCTACACTTAATATGCATTCTAGTTTAGATGCTCCACATGCTTCCCATGTTAAATGAAAACTTGGTCTTTGGTAGGTAATGACCTTATCAATTAATTTACATGCTCTTCTTAAACACACTTGGGGGTCATAGTGTCTAACACGTGCCCCGACTTACTTTAACATATCTCATCTTTTCTTTTTCCTATAGACATATTCCTCACACATTTTAGCATAGTCACAATCATCATATCTTACGTCCTTAAACATTCATATCATCACATTTGGCATATTCATCATACATTCTAGCATCATTACCCAATGACACACTCTTGTGCTTTGGTTCACACTTGATCTGTTGAGGGATTATTACTACATTGAACCCCACACCACACCATAGGAATTATACATTACACCTCATCATACATTTACGCATCATACAACCTACATTCTACATTTAGTCTACAACATTTTGACACTTGTGCATTATATCTACACCTTTGTCCACACACCTCATATCCTACACTACTTTCATTTATCTACATACCCTACATACTACACCATGTATTTTCACACATATTCTACATATTATACTAGTCTTCATTATATAGGAGTCTAGTATTATATTAATATTATATATACATTACATGACTTCTTATACACTACATTTTACACATTTCTACACACCTCACATTACATTCTATACACCGCATATTTATATATTTTGCTCATCACAAAGTCATTTATTCTCATCATTGCATTGTCTTCTACGTGCTGCACTCACCACCCTATGACGCACTTTAGTTCATTGGTCCATAATCAATGCCTAGCGTTTACAAATTAAGTGGACCTTACACATTCAACATTCCACCTTTCATCATGCAATTAATAGTTTAGTGACATACACCTTAGGCTAAATCGTCACACATGTCATCCTTTTGTAGTGGTATATACCTTAGGTTACATCACCACTCCCTACTATTCATCTTGTAGTGACATACACTTTAGGCTACATTGTCACATATTCTATCATTTTCTAGTGGTCTACACCTTAGGTTACATCACCACACTCTCCTTATATTTTATAGTGATATACACTTAGGGCTAAACCATCACTCCACATTTCATCTCATCGTGGTATACACTTAGGATATAATGTCAGCAAACATATCTTCTTCATATCACATATCATTACCACTATGAATATACACATTTATCGCAATGCATTAGACATTATACACATGCTACTTGACCATTTACGATGATGCACTCTGGTTTACGGTTCATTCTTGATGTATGAGCAGGAAAACAAAATGAACCTCACCGCATACACTTCCTTACACTCATGGGGCACATGGCTCCTATCATTCCATCTTGCATTCCATTCCATCCATCCACAACATGCTGCATATTATGGTTACTTATACTCTTTCTTACTTTTTTATTCGTGTTCAATTTATTACACATGATAATTAGCTTACTCATATGTCATTTATCTATATCATACACACATGCGCATTCATTCCTTTTTTTTAGTTGTGATAATAGATATAGGTCTTTGACACGTATCTTAGATGATCGCCTTCTACCCTTCCTACATTGATCGTTGGGGGCATCCACACATTCATCTCTTCTAGGTGTTATTGTTTCATTTTGTACTTAGCACTTTACATTACTTGATTATACACACTTTTGACATACTAGCTATCTTTCTAACATACTAATGGGTGCTTCATGTGTAAATTTTTTCATGTAGGGATTGTTTTTTCATACTTGTTTATTGCATTGTATGTTATTGTTTGTTATTGTATGTGTGCCTTGCCCTTTTTTGTGTGTACATTTATTTGTTGTTTGTGGCCATGATGGCCTTGCGTGTCTTATGACATCATGAGTGATGTCCCATGTTTGTAACCCACTTTTTGTGGCATACTTGTCTTCTTACGTGTTTACACTACTTTTATTAGTATATTTTACACTCTTTGCATCACTTATACACTTTATTCTACATGCATACATGTTTACACTTATTATTGGCTAGCCTTCTCATTTGTGCATGTCTTAGTTTATACCAAGAACTTTCCACAGCTTCAGCGTACATGTGGTTAGTACTATTTTGGGGTTGCATGTCTCCTATCGTGACGTTACATGCACCCCCAAAGAGGGGGAATCATTTGGGGATTTTTACTAACGCAACATATGTACACAAGTTTAGTCCATTACACTTTCCACCCTTGGCATTTTGGGTTACATACAATGAGTGGGTTCATACTAGTATACGAACCCCATACATAACAGATTTTATAGGACATGGTGTCCTTAGAATTTATGGGAAGAAGTAACAGGTTTGGAGGTTAGAGTGGGTGGACCTCTCTATGCTACTTCATATAGTGGATTTGGATCTCCCAAAAACTAGGAAACTATAGATATCCCTATACACACGCTTCGGGGAAGCAATTAGATCTTGGAGTACATAGAGCATTTCCTCCCTAAAATTCTTTTTCCTATGGTGTGAGATCACCCAAAAAAACTTGAAGTACAGGGATATCCTTCTACACTCTCATTTTCGACATGGATGATTTGCACATGTTCCATTTACCATTTAAATTTATTATCTCCATTTACATTAGCATATTTTACATACACATGCATCTTTTACATAGCATTTTTACATTTACATACATACATATTTGACTACTTGATCGTTTTCTCCTTGCAAGTCTAGCCATATGAGAAATAAGTAGTCAAATGAGGACAACAAAAACAACAACAATAAGTAGCAACAACAATAACGTTCCACGAAGAACACATGCTTTACTAACCATGTAGGTACACTACACACTACGCAACTACACACACGCATTCTACCCTAGGTTCACTCTCATCACTTTTTCTTTGCACATTTTTCATCTATAGTTTCCATGCTCCTCTATTTTTTTTTCATTCCACACTTTGTCTAATCCTTCAACACTTTTCTACTACATTCTTCATGGACATTAGGTATGCATCTCTATCTACTTTATGTTACCGAGCTTTCTAATCACCAACATAAAGTGGGGGAAATGTAGTCACAAAATCATGCACTTTAGACATTTATTTATCCCGGTCTCATACTACTATTTAGAGGGTCCTTGAATAAAGAAAGTACTAATTAACCCCATCTTTTGATCATCTTGTTTATTTTATTTTGTAATTTGTGACCTATTGCACCTATATGCCCATCCATTTTCTAACATCCCAAGTTATTTTAGCCTCACTTGGGTGCATATATTTAGTACAAGGTAACATGTTAGTGCAAAATCACAAAGACACCTGGATGTTGATCGATTTCTAGGTTGATCACTCTAGCATCCAAAGGTGATTGCACAACATTGAAACCTTTCTCCAAGTGTGGGACTTGCAAATATGAGAAAGGAATCTCCATAGAAGGCTGGTTCCTGCTCCTAAACTACCTGCCACAAGCTATTCCAGTGCAGGCAAGCTAATCCAAACCTAATCTAACCATGCCAAGGAGACACACAGAGAGAGAGAGAAAAGGGAAAAACAGAAAAATCCTACACTAAAACGGTGATACACCGGAGAAGGAGAATGTTGAACATCTATCAAAACTACCATGGAACAAGGAGAGGTGAGCAATGGGAAGGATGGACAGATGCATCACAGGCCCAAGGATAGATTTCACATAGAAAATGTCCCAAAACTCCATGAACACGCTCCGCACTGCAATGAACATTCAAACTTGCACAAATACCTACAATGAAGAGAGGTAAAAAGAAAACAAGCAAAAAGCGAGCAAGGATGGACAGATGCATCACAAAACATGTTTTTGTTGCTTCAGAAGTTTGCCTGATTTAACATCATTTTAATAGTAAAAGGCAAAAACGGCATTACAGAGCAAGGGAGGAGGTTCGAACTCCATTTTCAACCCTAGAGAAGAAAAGAAGGGAGGGCCGAGTAGAAAATATGAACAACCTCTAATTATTAGCCAAATCTAGCTTTTTACAATGCATGGGTCGAGCCCATGAGAGAGAAAATGTACAAAAACATGGGAGCCCATTCCTCATTGATGCAAATGCTTTAATTAGCATGGAGGACCTTACAAACCCATACCCCGTCATTTCTTTTCTGTTGGGCTCCTTTTATTTTCTTCTCTAGGGTTGAAAATGGAGTTCGAACCTCCTCCCTTGCTCTGTAATGGCATTTTTGCCTTTTACTATTGAAATGATGTTCTGTGCAAACTTCTGAAGCAACAAAAACGTGTTTTGTGATGCATCTATCCATCCTTTCTTGCTTTTTGCTTGTTTTCTTCTTGCCTCTCTTCATTGCAGGTATTTGTGCAAGTTTGAATGTTCATTGCAGGTCTGGAGCTATGTTCATGGAGTTTTGGGACATTTTCTATGTGAAATCTATCATTGGGCCTGTGATGCATCTATCCATCCTTCCCATTTCTCACCTCTCCTTGTTCCATGGCAGTTTTGATAGATGTTCAACATTCTCCTTCTCTGGTGTATCACCGTTTTAGTGTAGGCTTTTGCTATTTTTCCCTTTTCTCTCTCTCTCTGTCTCCTTGGCATGGTTAGATTAGTTTTGGATTAGCTTGCACTTGCTGGAATAGCTTGTGGTAGGTAGTTTAGGAGCAGGAACCACCTTCTCTCGGAGATTCCTTTCTCATATTTACGAGTCCCACACTTGGAGAAAGGTTTCAATGTTGTGCAATCACACTTTGGATGCCGAGTGATCAACCTAGAAATCTAATCAACATCCGTGGGGTGCTGTGATTTTGCACTAACATAACCCATTGGCACCTTTCTCCCACAGGGAGCCTTATTCCCTTTTACACTCTCCCACTACTTTCTATGTTGATTCTAGTTGTTTTACATCTTTATCTTTCTTGTGGTAAGAATTTTTAGGGTTAATTATGAAATTAGAGAAAGAAAACCCTATAAATATAAATTTATGAGACCATAATGAGGGACCTAACATCATTTACTACTATCACTCCATCTAGAGTTGCATCCATCTATTTCATTAGTGTCCACATAGCTCTACCATCAAGGCACAATCTAGGACATCTGCAACACACTTCATGGGGGATTATATTCTATTCCATGCTCACATTCTATTACATTTTCTACATTTATTTATTGCTTGTTAACTCGGCACAATAACACCTAGGAAGGACATGAAAACACACACACACACATACTAGAACTACATTCGGTCTAAAATGTAGTGCAATGTTAATTTAGTAAGCCCATTATTTTCGTAGTTGAGGTCGGTCTAACCCATTCATCTACATATTTCTTTATTTTAAGGTTTTGATACTTATTTTGGATCTTTTATAGGTTTTCACAACATCTTGGATTATTGGTGACATTTAGCACAAGACAAGGAATCTAAAGTGACACATAATGAGGGATTCAAACCACCTTCCAACCTTGTAAGAACCAGTTATAGAGATTTTGCACAGACTAGGGTGCCTAGATTACATACCAAAGCACCCATGGGCACTACAATCCTATTGTAGGCACTCCATTCTAACCACTTCACCCATATCTACCCTTTTCTAAGTCTTGGCATAGTCATTCTTGCTTTCAATTTCTCTTCATCACTGTGACACAGTCTGACATGATTTTATTATTCAGCCGAGTTCTTTCCTCTTCTCTATTTCATATTAGGGTTAGCATTTCATTTTACATATTGGCTTCGAGAATTAGCATACTATTTTTTGTATTTATTTACCTCATTTACAGTTGTTCATAGCTTATATTAACTATCTATTTACTACATAGTTAGTCCATTTTTAGTTAGTCAACATATATTTTGTATGACACATAATTCATATTTGTTTATATGAGGGAAAATGCTTAAGGATCAAGTAGGATCCATTACTTACTTTGGAATTAGTGGGTACGTGCCTATAATTTTCAACATTTTATTGTTTTTAAATTAGCATCTCGAATAAATAAAAAAATCATAGACTACCTAAGCATATTCTAAGATCCTAGCGGTGGTCGTTAATATCAATTATTATTTATGGTGCACCAACATAATGTAAATATTTTCAACCTTAACGACAACTACGATTTGAATATCATGTCTAACTTAGTGGTCGCTAGGTTTTAAAAAAATTCTTTGATTACAAGTATTCCGAAAATCATTAATATTTGTCTTGTCTTGGAATATTTTTAGTCTTTTCTATTTTGGAATATCAAAGAAATGTAGTAAACATACATCTTAATGGCCACTACTCTTGGAATATTTCATAAGAAAATTTAAAAATAATAATGGAGTTTAGCTTAATTTTTAGGTAATTTTTACTCATTATCTTGTATGAAAAACAACAAATAGTATAGTGGTCGCTAATTTCAATTCTTTGTTATGTTGCGCGACGCAATGTAGTAATCTTCCACCTTAGCGATCACTAAGATTCAAATATCATGTTAGGATTTGAATATAATGTGATATAATTCTAATATTATGTGATAGAATTCTAATATTATGCCAAACTTAGTGGCCCCTAGGATTAAAAATTTTTCTTCGATTATGAATATTTGGGAAATTTTTTAATATTTTTCTAGGCTTGGAATATTTTTTAGTCTTGTCTAATTTGGAATATAAAATAAATGTAGTAAACATACAAATTAGCGGCCACTAGTCTATGAATATCATATTGTAAAATTTAATAACATTAATGGAGGTTAGCTTAGTTTTCAGGTAAGTTGTTACTAATTGTCTTGTATGAAAGACAAAAACATTATAGTGGTCGTTAATCTGAAATATTTTTTATGTTGAACCAACGCAACATAATAATCATTGACCTTAGAGGCCACTAGGCTATGAATATAATGTGGTAGGATCTTAATATCATGTTAAACTTAAGCAAATCGCTAGGCTTAAATTTTTTTGTTGGATAGCATGCATTTACAAAAATTGCTAATATTTGTCTGTGCTTTGGAATATTTTTGTCTTTTTTGTCTTGGAATATCAAAGCAATGTAGTAAACATACAACTTTGCAGCGGCTAGTATTGGAATATCATATTTGAAAATCTAAAAAATAATAATGGAGGTTAGCTTAGTCTTTAAGTAAGTTGTTATTCTTGATGTCTTGTACAAAAAGATATAAAATATCTATAACACTTGCTATAAAAAAATTATGTTACACCAACACAATGTAATTATATATGACCTTAGTGGCTGCTAAGCTACACAATGTTTTTGATAAATTTGAATAATAGCTCGACAACCTCTAGTCTAGAAAACATTTTTCATGGTTGAATTTAGAAAAAGATACATACACATACATGTACAATCATGTATTAATATATTTAACAAAATTCTATATCTCGCTAATGATATGTAGCATATTAAAAAATAAATTTTATATAAAATATATTATTCTCTAGGTTCACATTTAATTATAAATAAACTTCTACTTTCATAAAATGGTATTCGAAATAAAGAATTATAATGTGGAGGAAACAACACTGTGGGGTTTTGTGGCATAGCATAAGGTCTACATAAGGAAATATATATTTAAAAATATAATGATTAAAATTTATATTTACATGTATATATAATATTTTTACCTTATAGTTTACATAAAAAAGCTTGCTAAAGACATTAAATTTGACTATTTCTACATGGGAAAACATATATAATTAAAAATATATATCAACGCAACAACCATATAAAAAATGAACATTGAAATAATTAGCCACGATTATTTATTTCATCTTAATAAAAATCATTAAAGGAATTCATAATGAATACCTAAACTATACTAAATTAAACCATTCGATTTTCTAAAAAAGTGAATATGCGCATCGTGTTTTACAATTGGGGAGACAGGCCATCACTATTGGGAAAAAACAATCATAGGAAGGAGAACAAAAAATTAAAAAAATAATTACATAGAGAGATACATAGAAGGGATAAAACGGGAACCCATTTAACAGAGATGAATACAAGAGCTATGGATAAACAAAAAATTGTGTTTTTCATAAAGAATAAAAATTGTAGAGGGATTTCATTTTATTTGGTTAGGGTAGAATACAAGATATGTTTTAACTAAGATCATGGAGGTTTGAAAAGGGGATGAAATGGAATTTCAAAGGCATCAAAGGGAAAGGCAAATATTGGATTACCTTTCAAAACACAATAACTAGTTGAAGACAAAGCGATTGAAAGCTCCCTCCATCAACTAAGGTACACACACTAAAATAGACGCTTTTGATAAATATTTATTTTAATAGTATGTCAAATTATTATGAACTTGATGATTTCTATGAAACCTCCTTCTCCTCTCTCAAAGAAACTATCTAAAGGATTTTATACACAACCTCTTTTTCTTTCCTACTTTGAGGCCGTCCTTTGTGTGATTATTGCTCTGTAATCGAGATTTATAAAAAAATTGTCGGAATGCATGCACTTAGATATGTGATCTATCCGCAATCATGTTTTATTTCCTCATTTGTGTGCCTATAAATGGGATTATAATTACTGCTTCAATTTTCTTTTGTAAAAAATGGCTAGGATTTTTGCATTAATACTTATAATCTAGTGCTGCTTGTGTTGTATTTTGATTTCGAGAGCTACTTTTTGTGATGTAAAAAAAAGATACCATTTTCTATATTTCTCTAGGGTGTTTAATATATATTTTTGGATACATTACACTAAATAAATTACTCGGTCTGAAAATTTGAAAATTTGAATTTACCCTCAGTAAGTGAAAGTGTGGGATATTGAAATTTCAAATATTCGCATTTAATGTGGGGGATTTTACAATTCAAAATTTGAAATTATCCCTCATTAATATTTGCATTTAATGTGGGGGATTGTGGGGAAACCAAATTTATAAATTTTTCTTTTAAAATGAGTGGGATAACAAAAAAAAATATTTTGAACTCGCAAGGCATCAAAAATATTAATATAAGCATAATAAAAATATATTATAAGAAAATTGAAGTAAAAATTTCTAAACATAGTTTTAAAGTGTAATAGAGAAATATACACACATTTATTATTAATTTTTATCGAATTCAAATTCAATATTGTTAGATATAGTGCACCCTAATTTAAAATAATTATTCAAGTAAAATGTGCCACATGGCAAGTTTGAACCAGATAGTTAGGCAACAATATAATTGACACATTTATTAAGAAATTTTTATTTAAAGAAACACCTATTAAATAATTTTAACCTATAAAAATCCGTCATATTATTATGTAAATGAAACCCACTAAAATGTTGACACGTGGCATGAAATTTCTAATATATCTTGTGTTTTTCAATATTTTGGTGTTAGTTACATTTTACAGTAGCAAAACTAAAACATAATTTTCTGCTTCACACATATTTCACATTGGATTATATATAGGAATGAACTTAGCGACCGCTAAGCTTCATTACTATGATTTTTATTCCTTTCAATAGGTTTTAATGAATAAATTTACACGTCTTGTGTTGTCCATTTATTTGTCTAGGAGAATCCTAGTGGCTGCTAGCCTCTATAATTCCTAGGATGGCTTTCCAAAAATGTTAAAAACTATCTATAAAGCTTTGAATCACTAGTATTTTTCATTAATTATAATCGATTCATATTGGTTATAAAATCCCTAGTGCAAGCAAGAACTGCAATACATACCTGAAAGGGATCAAGACATATATATTTCTCATAAGTTATATTGTGTGTAACACATAATTCATATTAGTTCGTATCTACAAAAATGCTTAAGCAACCACTAAGATCGAATACTTGTTGAAAGGAATGGATTGACAGACGCTAGTATAAATAATTTCTTATTTGTAAAATAGTAACCATTAAGCTCCATTGCTTGTGTTAGACCAAAAATTGGTTTGTATCAAAGAAAATTCTTAGTAACCACTAAGCTCAAATACTTACTGAAAGGAATGGTTTGGTGGTCACTAGTCTAAACAATTTCTTATTTTGAAAATAGTGATCGAATAACAAATCATAGTAATAGATATTAGTGGTCACTAGAATTTTCCTTTATATATTTCAATGAGAAATATGTGTGTAATGGACAATTTTTACTCTCGAAGGATATGGAGGGATTTTCCTATTGTGGAAAAAAGTAGTTTATTAAAAATGTTTCTAGGGTACTCATACAACATCATAATGTGGCGACATGTTGTTGATTAACTAAATTGTGGAATAATGGTAGTTAAAATAACTAGGAACAATAGTAAATAACAGTAAAGAAAAATATAAATAAATGTAGAAAGTGACCCAAGAAAAGAAAGGTTAAAGGAGCTTAGCTGATTTGGTGAGCTTATTGGACCGTGACGTAAAATGAACTGAATATTATGGAAGAAGGAACAAACATGCAGAGTTCTTGAAAAGGGAATATTTGAGTTGTTTGGCTGGACCGAGGCACCGGGAGAGGATCATGGCATATGTGGGTTCCCTAGTCTAAGTTCTAAGTGCCTTAGTCTATGCAGAGGTCCGAATCAAAATTTGTAGGGTTGGAAGTTGATGTGAATCCTCATTATCTATCATGTGTAATTATCAAATCAGGCAAAATGTTGCCAATGATCAATGATAAAATATAGACTGTAAAACCTAAATACGACCATTAAACCCCTAAAAATGAAAGATGTTAATTAATGGGTCGATTGTCCTTGACTACCACAATGGTGGAATTACTAATTGTTACACTACATCTCGGACCTAATGTATTTCTATGTTATTATGTGTGTAATCATGCCTAGGTGCTCTTGTTCCATTCAAACTTTGTGAAGTAACAAGATATAACTATGTGTAAAAATGTAATAGAATTATGGATGTAATAGAATAAACTTCCCTCTTATGCATGTTATTCGGATGAACCAACCTTGTTCCTTTTTTATGAAACTATATAGATGCATTTGTAGGCCTTGATGGATGTAACCTTAGGTTATGATAGTAGTGATTAGTACTTTGTCCCTCATTATGGTCACATAACTTTATATTTATATGGTTCTCGTGTTCTAATTTTGTAATTAACCCCAAAAAGGATGAAAACAAGAAATATGAAATGCTCAAATGGATAGAAAGTGCCCAAAAGTTGTAGGAAAGTGGGAAAAGGATTAGAGAGCCCCGACTAGGACACTTGTTGGCACCCCAAGACTAGCGTGGGTGTCCGATTAAAATGAAAAATAACACTAAATGATAGAATAATACGGGCATACATGTGTGGGAGGTTAGAAGTGATGATAGAAAGCAAAGTAAAATAGCCAAAAGATAGGGTTTAATTAGTACATTCTTTACTCAAAAACCTTATGAATAGTAGTATAACACTGAGACTAAATAATGTCTAAAGTGTGTGATTTTGTGACTACATTTTTCCCCACTTTATGTTGGTGAGCAAAAATATTGGTAACATAAAGTATACAGAGATGTGTACCTAATAATCCATTGTATAGTGATGTAGAAACACATTGAAGGAGTACAAAAAGGGTGGAGTTATAAAGAGATGATGGAGCGTCGAAACTTAAGATGTAAAAGTGTAAAAAAAAGTGATGAGAGTGAACCTAGGGAGGAAATGTGTGTGTATTTTCCGATGTGTGTGATGTACCTGCATGGTTAGTATGTTGTGTGCTGCCACAAAATTTCATTGTTGTTGCCCCTATTTTTTAGTTTTTATTGACTTTTTATTTGTCATATGGACATTCCTTCAAGGAGAAGATGATGAAATAGTCAAATAAACATGTATATGTAAAAATGCATGTAAAATACGCATGTATATGTATGTGAAAGCATTTAAATGTAAAGTACATAAATTAAAAATGGAACATGTGCACTTGATCCATAACAAGAGAAAAAGTATAGAAAGAGGATATCATGTCTTGTGTTTTTAGGTGATCGACCCCATAGGCCAAGAAGAGTAGGGAGAAAGTTGCATTATTATCCAACCTGTAATTTCTTCCCTAAATTTGTATGAATAGATATTTGTACTGCCTAGTTTTTTGGGTGATTTGACCCCACTAGATGAAGTAGTGTAGAGAGGAAGTCTATTGTATCCTCTAACCTATAACTGCTCTCCAAAATTCTAAGTACTACCATGTATTGTAAAAATCCACTATGTATGGGGTTTGTAGATTGGTCTAAACTCACTTGTTGGATAATGCACAGTAAAAATGTGGGAAATTGAACTAAACTTAAGAGGTGTAAAATCATTGTATAGTATGTAAACCCAAAATGATGCCTCCCTCTTTGGTTGCATACGCAACGTCGTAGATAGGAAAATGTGACCGCAAAAGAAGACAAATTGCATTAATTATATAACTTTTCCTGCATGGGGAAAGGAAAGCACTTGGTATAAACTAAGGCATGCATAAATAAGAGACTAGCCAAAGAAAAGTTATAATAAAAACAAACACGTAGTGTAAGCTACGTAAATAGTGTATAAACTACCAAAAATTTAGTAATGTAAACACACAAGAAGAAAAAGTAATTTGAACAAAGAGGGATGAAAATATGGGACATCAATAATGATGTCGCAAAACACACAAGGCAAGCATGGCCACATAAAACAAACAAGTGTGCCAAAAAAGGGGTAAGGACCACATACAATAGCTAACAGTGTGAGACATGTACAAACAACAATGATAACCATGGGAGAAAGTAATCATGTGATAAAATGCTACACATGAAGCACTGTTAGCATTTTAGAAATATTATCAATATGTAAAGAGTGTGTATAGCCATGTAATATAGAATGCTAATTACAAAATTAAACAATAACATCTCGTGAGAGACAAATGTGGGTTCCCCAATAATTAATGTAAGATGGGTAGGAGGCGAGCATCATGATACGTGCTTAAATACCTATATCTACAATCAAAACTAAAAATGGCATGAAAAATCATGTGTGTATGGTATATATAAATGACATATAATAGATCTAACTAGCATGTGTAATAAAGTGACCATATACAACAAAATGTAAGCAAGAGTAAAAGAAATCAAGATATGTAGCATGTGTGTGGATGGATGGATTGGAATACAAGATGAATGATAGGACACATGTGGCCTCTAAGTGAATGGAAATATATCCAGTGTGGTTCATTTGGTTTCCCCCTCGGCATTCAAGAATTAACCATAAATGAGAGTGCATCATCAATAAATGGTCGAATAGTGTGTGTTGTGTCTAACATGTTGTGATTAGTGTGTATGTATGTTGGTGAGATGTGACCTATAAAGGATGTGTGCCATATATCATGAAAATATGATCGAAAGAGTAGTGATGTATCCTAAAGTGTATGCCACCACTAAATTAATAAGGGGAGTGGTGATGTAGCCTAAAGCATGTGCCACTACAAGATGAAAGGATAGGTGACCATTTAGACCAAAGCATATATCACTAGCCTATTAATGTCATGTGATATAATGTCAAGGGTGAATGTGTGTGTATGATAAGGTAAATTAAATTTTTAAAACCTCGGTCAGTATGGACCAAGGAACTAAAGTGCATCATAGGGTTGCGAGTGCAATGCATAGAATAGTGTGTGTGATGTTAAGAGATGACCATGTGATGAGGATAATTTTTAATGTATGATTTATAAGATGCAATGCAAGTCATGTATGCAGAAAAAAAGTGTGAATATGTGTGTTATGTAATAGGCATGAAGAGTAATATGTAATTCTAAAGGCAAGTGTGATAAATGTATCATGAATATTAGTATCATGTATAGATAATGCATTTTGTATAAATGCACAATGCAAGTATGTAATGTATACCCTAGAAGTGTGATGTATTTATAATGACAACCAGTATGATGTATGATGTGTAGATTTTTAATGATGTAGACTAAATTTAGAGTGTATGATGTAAGATGTAATATACAATATGTGTGAATAGACATATTACGTAGTAACTATTGAGTATTGTGTTGGGTTTATGTGTAGTGATCCTCAACACTCAAGTGTGAACTGAAGCACAAGATTATTTTATCGAGTAATGACCAAAATGTATGTATATGGATGTGCATATACTATGAGAGTGATGTGTGATAATGAAAAGATGATAAATATGCAAATGCTAATGTGATGGGGATGTGTCATGTGTATGCTATAAGTATTCTATGTTGTGATGAATGATGCTACTAGGTTGGGGGATGTGTTAGATTTTATGCCCCCAAGTGTCCGTGTGAAAATGAATTCATTTGACATTGTCTTGAAGATCATCACTATGAGGGTCGAAGCCTCTTGGAGTGACATTAGAAACTTGATAAGGAAAAGAATGAGGTGAATCATATAAATAATGATTATGACATAATTTGTAAACAATCATGACATACTCTTTATTATTGAAGGGTACTAGTGGATAATTGTATGCATACCCATGAGAATGATTCGATCATATATTCGAGATGAGTCATTACCTATATAGCTCTTTGCCCAAATCGCATAGCTAATGTGAGAGAGGTGTGTCCGAAGTCTAAATTACCTCCAATATAGTCAAGCCAAGATTATCCAAGTATCACTAGGGAAGTGTAAGGAGTGAGGGAAACAAAGATCATCCAACTAAATACACAAAGGCTATAATTATTCATGATGTGATAGTAATCATGATAAAGATTAGGTGAGTGAATGGGTGGTAAGATATCATTAAGTTTTAAACCAAGTCTAGTTAAGTCTTTAAGTGTGAAAATAGTATCTTATGAAGTACGATCAAGGGAAATATTATGCCAAAAGGAGTTGTTAATGAGAATAGTACATGTGAAATGAGGTGGTGAAGATGCAGACCATATAATAGGAGATGAAATAGTATCAACAGATATTAACAGATCCTTGATAAAGTATCATAGCATTAGTAGAAGGTGGGGTCTTTAAATTATATTTACCATGCCCATCACCATAAATATTTCTTTGAAAAAGGATTCCTCTACATCGATAGGATTAAAATTCAGGTTGGCCTAGAATGTGTCAATAAGTTCAATACCATCTACTTCATCATCGAGCTCTCGAATCATTTGTGACAACATTATGATGTTTTATAGATTTCTCACGCATATTTCTAGGAGCTACACTAGGAGGGGAAAAATAAGATGATACCACAACAAGTTGAGTAGTGGCGGGGATGAAAGTAGGTGCTATAGGTAAAATTATGGCGGTGATATGACTATAAATGACTAGAGTACTTATAGTTGTAAAAGAGGGTAGAAAATCGAAGGACTGATCAATGTCATATGTGTCGAGACTACTATATGGGATACGTTGTGGAGGTGGGATAGGTATAGTAGTAATAGGGTCTATGCGACAATATTTGAATGGTTCTAGGTCTACAGTGATAGTATATTCATATCCTTCATGAAAAATTCAACACATTGGTGAATAGTAGATGGAACTGCTTGCATTACATGAATCCAAGGTCTTCCCAACAAGAGATTAAATTGAAACGAGGCATCTATAACATAGAAATTAGTTAGAATAGTCTTAGGCCCAACTCTAATGTGGAATGAAATAGTTCCTAAGCATGTATGAGTGGTGGATTCATAACCTCAAATGATAGTAGAATTTATAGAAATGAGAGTATCACTAATACCTAGTTGTTTTAAAAGAGAAAGAGCACATAAGTTGATAGCTGATCCATTATCAATAAGTATTTTTTAATACAAGTGATTCTAACAATTATAGTGATGAAAAAGGTGCACATAGATTTCTTTTAGAAAATGGTGACAAATTTTCATCAGTGAAAGATGATGCATTTGGAAAATTAGGAAGAGATTGTATGAGATTTGTAAAGGCCACTACAGAGTTATCACTTTCTATATGAATAGCACAAAGGGTTTCTTCTAGCATGTTACGATAGTCCGGTGCATTGTGCAACAATTAATAAAGATAAATCTTAGTGTGTGTATTTTTAAGTTACTCGATAATGTCATAGCCCTTAAAAGAGGTAGGAGGAGGTGCCAAAGTAATGGGTGGAGGGATGGAAGTGAGTGGAGCCATAGGTAGATTAAAATGAGTATGAAAAGTAGTAACTACATTAATAGATGGATCAACCTTAGGTGTAACAAACCTCAAAGGATGTTGAGTGTGTACACACATGAAGTCATCAACAATAGTCACTATACGAAACCTTAGCGGGCACAAAATTAGGATACGAAGATGGATTCATAACGTGAAAAGGTAAAGACATGATTAGAAGAAAGGGGTGGATACGTCAGTTTCACCAAAATTATTAACTAAAATGTGGAATAATGGTAGTTAATCATACTAGGAACAACAATAAATAATCGTAAATAAAATCAGTAAATAAATGTAGAAAGTGATGCAAGCAACTAGGCTAATGAAAATATAAACCATAATATGAAAATAAGGGTTGGGAAGAGATTATCATATTCAATGAGCTTGTTGGACTATGTCGTAGTATGAATTGAATATTATCAAAGTAGGAATGAACATGCGAGAGGTCCCGAAAAGGTATATCTCGAATTGTTTGGCTCGAATAGGGCACCAAAGAGAGGATCAGGGATCCTGTGTGTGCCCTAGTTTGAGTTCTGAGCTTCGTGATCTATGCAGGAGGTCTAGAAAAAAAACTTGTATTGTTCGAATTTAATATGAAGACCTCATTTTCTATCATGTGTAATTCCTTTCTTTGTGTTGAATGTCACCAATGATCAATAATGAAATATAGACATGCAAAACCCCAAGATGAGCATCAAACCCCTAAAAAAAATGATGCATATGAATGGGTTAGAATGTCATCAACTTCGACAATGGTGTACTTACTACCTCATCGCTACACTACATCTTAGACTCGATGTAGTGTTATGTGATTGTGTGTAATCATGCCCTAGGTGCTCTTGTGACAGTCCCACTTTGTCAAATAGCGAGCTATATGTATGTGTAGAAAATTTAATAGAATTGTGGATGGAATAAAATAAACTTATCTCCTATGCGGTGTAATGCAAATGAACCAATCTTGTGCCATTTTTATGGACCTACATGGATGCATGTGTAGCCCTTAATCGATGCAACCTTAGGTGATTATAGTAGTGCTTAGTGTTTGATCCCTCATTATGGTCACATAACTTTATATTCATATGGTTATCTTGTTCTAATTTCGTAATTAACCCCAAAAAAGACCGACCACGAGAAATAAGAAATTCTCAAACTGCTATAAAGTTCCCGGAAAGTGGCGGTAAAGTGGGAAAAGGATGAGGGCACCCTGATTGGGACAAGGGTGCTTTTCAGTACCCTAGTACTATATTGGGTGTCCCGAAATATGAAAGATAACATGGAATGACAGAAAAAGACTAGGCATACATGTGTTGGAGGTCGGTAATGACAAAATAAAGAAAAGTAAAAAGGCCAAAAGATAGGGGTTGATTAGTACTTTATTTACTCAAAAACCATATGAATATTGGTATAATACCAAGACTAAATAATGTCTAGAGTGTGTGATTTTATGAATACACTCATCTTACATGTTGTTAGGGAAATATGCATTTTGTATAATAGAATTATGTCCTAAAGGATGGATTTAAAGTTACGTTATGTTTTTTTCCTCATAAAAATATTTTCTCGTTAGTGACTACAACTCTCACACATTTGAATATTTTCTTCGTTATACACATCGTTGTGCATCAAATAAAATTATTAACAACTACTAAGCTCTATTAATTATTTAAAGTAATGACTTAGAAACTGCTTGATCAATATAATTTTAATTTTAAAATTAGATCTCAAGTATATGGAGGCAATTTTCTGTTAGGAACAAATATGTTTATTACAAATTTTTAGAGGGTGCTCATATAACATCCTAGTGTAGATACTTGTTATTTTACATGTTGTTGGGGAAAGCTCCATTGTTTATAATAACATTATATCCTAAAGTATGGATTTAAATTTTAGTTAAGTTGTTATCATTATCAAAAATATTTTCTCATATTAGCGATTGTTAGTCTCACACCTTTGCATCTTTTCTTTGTTTCAAACATTGGTGCACATCAAAGAAAATTCTTAGTGGGAACTAAGCTCGAGTATTTTTCTTGAAAGGAATGGCTTAGCAGCCACTAGGCTCAACATATTATTAATTTTCAAAATAGAGATTGAATAACAAGTCATAGTAGTATATCTTAGTGGTCACTAGGTGTTTTCCTTTATTTATTTCGTGAGAAATATTTGTGTATCAGACATTTCATACTGTCAAAGGCTATGGATGGTTTTCCCTAGTTGGGAAAAAATATGATTACTAAAAAAATTTGTAGGGTACTCGTATAACATCATGATGTGGATACATGTCAAATTAAATTTTTCTAATGAAATTGGTATTGTGTATATATCATTGTATCGTATCGGTCAAAACTAAAGTTTAGTTTTGATTTTGTGGTTGTTAACACTCTTTTCTTAGCTTAGTGACTAATAGGGTCAAGCTTATGCATCTTCTTTGTAATACACATTAGTTCATATCAAAGAAAATTCTTAGTGGTCGCTAAGCTAGATTACTTATTAAAAGAAATGGCTTAGTGGCCACTAGGATAAAATAATTTTTTTCAAAATAGATATCAAATGCACATAATCCATATTAATATCACTACATTTTTTTAATTTTAACTTTGAAGAAAGAATATTATCTTGGGTGTCAACTCATTGCATGTTACTTAATATTTAGATGGTTATGCAGAGTGTTTGATAGTTTGAGTGTAAGACAGTGAAGTTACTTGACCTCATAAAATCATATACAAATTTCCATTTTACAGTAAATCAAATTATGTAAAGATGACTTAATTGGAAAGGAATATTACAATTAAAGATAACTTTAAAGAAAGAATGAAAACTAATCAAACACACATATGTAATGTCTCAAGAGTGATTATGACCTTTATATCAGCTTATTTTTATAAGTAAACACTATAATCTTACAAAAAAGTTCATTATGCACCTAATGGTATATGATTGATTACATCCTTATAATATTTACATCTATATATATAGGAAAAAATATCAACACATCCTTTTCCCACTCAAGCTTCAGAGTCGGAAGAGATGTCTATGATTTTGATCAGCTCCATTGTCGTAGACCCAACCTTAAACATCTTGAGTTACTCTAATGGTGATCTCATCCCAACCTCAGAAAACATCCAATAATACACTTCGATGCCAAGCCACGCAGAATCTCCCACCAGGACAGAGGCTTGGAGAGTGGAGAAGACATGGATGCTAAAGAAAGAAAAGGTAGCCGAAGGACATCAACATCCTTTTTCTTGTAGAAATTAATTACCGATTCAACAAAGGACTTGATAATTTCCACTCTCCTTTTTAATTCCATGAAAGTATACCCATCCACTCAATCTACTTGATGACATTAGTTAGGTTAAAAATTTCCACGAAGCGAGACATTCTTGTGCAACAAGCATCTCGATACCCACTCTATGTTTTGGGAGAATACACTTTTGACCCATATCCATTGCCTTACATTTATCAAGATTAATGATTATAATATTATCAATAAAATTATTAAATACTTACGAATTTACATGAGCATGAATATATACCGTATATATTTATGTCCTAATATATGTTCAATTTCTGATATAGATTGTTCGAATTAATGTAAAATATTACACTTAGTCTATGCTTTGAAATACTAGAATAAAAGGCCATCTCACAATATAAAATAAAAATAGTAGCAAATTGAAGCATGAATAAATCCATTTCCCATAAAATCATAAGGAAAATATGAAAATAGAAATCGACCAACACATTAAAAAGGCCCCTACACTCGAGCACACGTGAGAACAAACCTTAATCATTAAATGGAAGAACAAGTGACATTAATGATACAATCCAATCCAATATTTCACACTTGACCATTTTCAATCTATGAAGGACATTATGATTAATATTAATTAATACCCTTGTGGAAAATATGATTAATATTCCATAACTAGAATTGTACAAATAACATTTAATGAAAATACAAATAAAATAATGGCATACACAAATGTGTCATTGTACATTGAAGTAATGTCGATCTATGTGTATCAATGATGTGGACATTGAAGTACTAACAACCTACTTAACACCTTTCCCAATGTATTAAAATAATTTCATAGCCAACACTAATCACATAACCATATTCATAACCACAGTGATACATCAAAGCATGCTAATAACATAAACGGATTCATATATCCAAGCATGCTTATTATCATGGAAAAAATAATATAGATTTCTAAATACTAGGTACTTATGTCCATTCCCATCATGAAAAATTATGAATGGTTAAGCCTTTGCTTCATGACGTAGGAATGAGTGAGCCTTCGAGATCATGATCATAGCCTTCATTCCTCTACTAAAGATAAAACACTTGGTTTTGGATTAGAAGTAATGGCTTCATGAATGCTAAGCTCTATTACTTATTAGAAGGAATGACTTAACTTCCGCTAAGGTTTGATGTTTCTTATTTTGAAAATATCGATTGAATAACAAATCATAGTAAAATAGCTTAGTGATCACTATATTATTATGATTTATAAATCGATGAGAAATATGTGTGTAATATATATTTCAAAATATGGAAGTTGACGATAAATTATGGATATTTCCATCGATGTAGATATAAAATTTTGTGTAATTTTAGCATATGTTGATGCCAAAATTTAATCATAAACTCACCTAAAAATATTGTGAATTATTCCATGCTCCCAAGCAACAACAATGAATTCTAATGATAGTGTGGAGTTGCGTATTAAAGTATACTAGAATGAGTGTGGTTGTATTGGTGAGGTGACTAGTTTTATTCATTTCATTAAATTTTGAGAGACTCAGACCTTCCCCACAACACCCACAGTGCTTATTAGTTTTATTGCCAAACTGATCTCTTTTCTATAAATTTTCAAGTATTTTCAAAATCTATAAGTTTGTTTAACAAGAAAATATTATTCTAGCGACCCTTTCACACATAGCATTCAAACATTCCGAGGGTCCCATAGATAATATGTAATATACAACTCTAGGATAGGCTACGGATGGGAATAAATTTCCTCATTTAAATAGTGTATAAACAAAATAATGCACTTTAGAGATTATTTATTCCATGTCTCATAGTCACATTCATATGGTTTTTGAGTGAAGAAAGTACTAACTAACCCCCTTCTTTTGGCCATTTTACTTTTTGTTATGTCATCGTTTCCAACCTTTAACACATACTTGCATAGTCTATTTTTATTATTTTCCATCACTTTATCCTTAATTGGGGTGCCAACATGTGCCCCGGTCCCAATCCGGTTGATCGATCCTCTTCCCACTTTTCCTCTAATATTTTTGCACTTTTTATCCATTTCAACATTTTTTATTTCTTTAGGTTTTCCTTTTTCGAGATTAATTAAGAAATTATAACAAGAGAACCATATAAATATAAAGTTATGAAACCATAATAAGGGACCAAGAACTAGTCACTACTATCATAAACCTAGAGTTGCATCCATCTAAGGCATCTAGATCTCATTTCGATCCATTTAGCTCCATCATGTAAGGTATAGGGTTGGTTCATATGCATCACACAATCATAGGAGGGAATTTTATTCTATTCCATGCACTATCCTATTACATTTTTTCTACATAATTATTTCTCACTACTTTCACAAAGTGTGACTAGAACAAGAGCACCTATAATATGATTGTACACACTTGAAAATAGAACTACATCAGGTATGAGATGTAGGAAACACTCGATTAGTAAGTCCACCATTATGGTAGTGAGGATATTCCAACCCCTTCTTATGTATCTTTTTTTAGGGTTTGATTTTGAACTTGAGGTTTTACAAGTCTTTTCTTCATCACCGATTACCAGAGACATATGGCATAGTGTAGAAAAGTTAGTGTGATAGGAAGATAAGGTTGAACACCATCAAACGACACCTCATAGGAACTTTATAAAAAAATTCACACACCAGAGTGGCCATTTCTCGGACTAGGGAACCCAAAGGCATCCCTATACCTATCCAAGTGCCCTAGTCCAAAAAATAAATTAGATATGTTATTTTTGGGATCTTGACATGTTCATTCCCACTTCTAGAATATTTAGTTTATTTTATAATACACTCTAAGTCGGCCTACGAACTAACTAAGCTCCTTCTAACTCTACTTATCAATTAGGGTTTCACATTTTCAGCAGTTTAGTTATATGGGTCACTTTATATATTTATTCATTTCATTTATTTATTGTTATTCCTAGTTATATTAACTTAATAAACTCTACATTTTTAGTAGATCATTTTAGTGAACTCCATAATCCACTTTCATGCATATAGGATCCTCACTCTTTGTCATCCTCGAGTCTAGTTATTATGACTATCTAAATTACATATTATCTCCTTATGCACCCCGATGTAAGGTATAGAGTTACAAATATTCTAGCTACGCCCACATTTGTCTTTGACATGCATCCCGAATCGGTGTATCAAAATTTTGTAGATGCATTTTCTCAACACTTATCATTCAAGTCTAATCTTCCCATTAAATTCAATAGTTTATATAATGGTGCATGCTTGCATATGATGATTTGCACTATCAATATTGACATTAATTGCACCTTAATTGACATTGGTTATCGACTAAACCTATGTCCCACGCGGTTCCTTCAACACCTCATTATTTCATCTCATAACCTTAGTTCATCTTGTCTTTCACTACATGCTTATGATGGTTATATTCGTCCATGTGTTGGTCACAATACACTACTTATAACTATAGGGTCAAAAACTATCAACATGTTGAGCATTGAAAATGACTACGTCCCCGACGAGAACAGAGGTTAGCGTGTGTAAGAGGAATTACGGAAGAAAGGTGCGTGAGGACATGTGCACAAGGAGAATAGGGTTTGCGCATTTAAGTTGGACAGGGAATGCATGTAGGAGGAAGAATGGACAAGATGAACAATTATCCAATTTTCGAATAAAAATATAAATATAGACTTGGAGTAGTAGAAAAGAATGGTTTTGAAGATAAGATTGAAACATGAAGACTTCTAGGTCATGTAAGGTCTATTTGGGGATAATAAGGACCATAAAATGACATGTATAGTTTTGAGCTAATATTAAGATTTAAACTAGAGTTATCTATAGAAGAAATATTATTAAAAGTACGTGTATGCTTTTATATTTTTCTTGTAAGCGGCGCATGGCTATTCTTAACATATAGCCTATTTTGGAGAGTGCATGAGTAGTGAAGGGAAAGTGCCCACTACCTATAAATATGTATTGATTTGCATGGTTTAGGTATCATCCATGTTTATTAGAGTTATTATGTTGGTTTATATGCACGCATGAATCCCAGTGATAGTTGGTGGTCAAAATTACACTGTGTCTTAGATCCGGAAGAACCAAGTCGTTTGAGACAAAAATGGAACCATCTCAAAGTTGTGGGACTTTACACACTTGAGACGAGATCTCAGGAAGGATGGTTCCTCCGTCTATTTCTCTGCTATCTTGCTTACTCCTAATGCTAAAAGGTAAAACTAAGCTAACAATGCCAAGGGACCAGGGATAGAAGGATAACATAAAGGAAAAATAATCTAAGGAAGGTGATAACACTAGAAAAAGAGGGATGAACACTATCTGTTTTGAGAGAAAAATAAGGGAAAGGAATGAAAGAAGGGTAGGTATATGTTGCAAAACTAAAAGGTATTTACCATATCAATTTCATGGAACACAACTAAAAATGGAAATGTAAGGTACATAAAGTGACACATCAAGCACCCAATGTAAAAGAAACACAAGAAGAAAGAATAAAAACATGCTTAGGATAGAGAATAGTCACAAAAAAATGGTTCCATTACTTCTCCAAATGCACAAAACTATTAAAATGGAAAAAGAGGTTGATATCCACATGCACTAGCCAAATATAGAGGTTTACAACTCACAATATAGAAATATGAATTCCTTATCCAACTACATAAGGATCTAAAGTGTCTAACATTAACAATGAGTATAACTCTTAAATTTATAGATGAATCCGTCGGAAAAGAAGAGGAGGGAAAAACTAATTTTGAAATATAACCACCAACAAGAAGCATTCAATGCTGTAAATGTTCCCTTAATATATCTCAAATACATTTCCCCAAGTCTGTTTGGTATTTTGGAGAAGGAAGGAGGGTAGATCAGATCAAATCCATTGGTTGGAGTAATAATATTTTCTCATTAATTTTGATAAATAATTTTTCCCATTTCTCACCTACTAGATCAGCCAAGAATTTTAATTTTAATATCTAAAGCACTGTAACATATATCAATAGCTATCAATTGAGACTAGGCACATTTCAATCGAGCTCTATAGAAAAATATATAGTTATAAGAATATTGTCTGGGTTTCCCACATATGCAAGACAAGTGTTGTGCACTAATTGAATCAAAATATGGTTAATCGCACGAAAGTTTTTTGTTGTTTCTACCACATGTCACTCATTGATTTTACGTAAGGATTTGGCGCCACTGTTTGTGTTCTTTGATAGGTTTGTGTGGTACAATCCATCATGTCGAGATAATGACATGGTATAGAATGGCATAGAGGAGGGTGCAAATGTATGCGCATTTGAAGAATGAGGCATGGGAAGAAGGTAGAAGGAAGGTGTGCATAATTGCAATGCGTGTGGAAGAAAAGGGGAAAGCTGGTGATTGCGTAACATATGGTCAAGGAATAACTATTACAAGGTAATGTGCAGGGCGTGTGAGAAGGCCAGGGACTTATCTGATTGAACAAAGTGCAAGGCTAGTGTGTAAGATGAATAACTACTAGGAAGAAGGAGAATGCGTAAAAGATGCGTGTAAGGTAAGAGTGGAACAAAGAGGAAAAATGAAATGGAAAGAGGAGAAGGGGAAATGTGCAAGGGTGTGTGAGGGAACAAAAACCAAGTTAATGTCTTTGAGAGATGACTGAAGTGTACACAACTCACAATGAAAATCTTAGAGATGGAATATGTATGTAATTTGTCCAAATAACTAGGAGAGTTATTTGGATAACACTTTAGTGACTTTAGGGGCTATCTTCCCGATATATGAAGGATATCACTAGCTGGAGCATCCATTGGGCATGGATTCTTTTATGTGATCATGAAATTCTATTTTGTAGATTTGAAGAACTACCCCTAAATTCACTTGAAAGATCATTTCTTCACTCTATTTTGAATCCTATAAATTGTTGAAAATTAATGGAAGAAGACCGATGCCTTGAAAGAAAAAGAAGATCACATATAAGAAGAACGGAGAATAAATAAATATGTACAAACAAACAATGTGTGCACAACACACTTAGAGGAATTTAAACTATTCTAATATATATAAAACAATGTAGCAAAATTAATGGAAGGGTTTGAGATAGATCCCATTTACTAGGATTTGCAGCATGCCTCCATCAACATGAGTTAACTAGGAAGAGTTATCCTCCTTACATGAAATAATGATGTATGGGCCACTACAAATTACATCAAACATTAAATCGCACCATGGTTTATTTACTGTCACCATCCCATTTCAAGACCGAGTCCCCAAATTTGAAAGCTTGAGGCCTAGCCTTTTTATCAAACCATTTCTTTGTTGCTTGCTAATGTTGTTCTAGCTTGATCATGGAAGAGTTCCTTGATTCTTCAATATTAACCAGCTCTACCATTTTGGTTTTTATTTGGTTTTCACCTTGGAGATCTAGCAGACTAGGAAAGCACCAATGATTTTAACTCCAGTGTTAAAGGGTAGCCTCCTTTCCATAGACAAGCTTGTAAAAAGATGTACCTATTGATTTTTAACTGTGATTCTATCTACCCAAAGTGTGCATGAGAGATTTATATGCCATTGTCTTTGGTTGATGTTCATTATGTGCTTCATGATCCGTATCAGGTTCTTATTTGTTGACTCATCCATACCATTTCCTTGAGGGTAATAGTTATAAGAAGTCTTTAGATAGATTTCCATCTTTAGATCCCATCGGTGTTTTTAGTCCCAAGGAAGGATTTTGCATTATTAGAGATAATGGTTTGAGGAATGTCAATCCTTGTGACTATACCCTCAACAAGGTCAAGGATGACTCGACTCTGTTGATGTCATGAGCACGAAATCTTTTATCCATCTGTGAAGTAATTTGTAACTATCAAAACCCACTTATGTCTATCACTTGAAGGTGGATTGATCATTTCTATGAAAATGAGATCCCATTATGTAGAAGGCTTAATCACTTTGATTGTTTAGAGGGGAAGAGATGCATATTTCTTCTTTCCTGTAAAGAAAACACATTATTTTCATATTGTTACCCACTTGTGTGCATATACTAATCGAATATATGCAAAAAGCGGTACCTATCATTATGATTTTCATTATTGTAGTCTTGGTAGAAAATTTTCCACTAGAGAATCCATCGTGAATATCTGTAACACTTTTTCAATCTACATGCCATTGATATGCCTTAACAACACGTCATCAAGATTATTCTTGAAGGTAATACCATCAACCTAAACATAATGAATATATTATAATCTTAGATGTCTTCTATTTTATTAGTTTAAACCATGAGGGTATGCACCCTCGGAAAGAAATGTGATCATATCCTTCATCCAATCACATGTGCTAGGATTTGTATTCTTCTCAATTTTTTTGTATGGGAGAGCTTCATCAAGAAATAATGAAGTCTCAGATTCATCATGTGTGTCCTCAACAAGCTACTTGTAGAGCATGCTACCTCTTACTAGCTTTGTGGCTTTGATAGTCACATCATACTCCATGATTTTGTCACCCATTATGCTCTCTTTTCACTGATTTCTACTCCCATGATGAAGTCTCTAAAAAAGAGTGGGAGACTAACACCTTGATATGATTTTTGGCGAGCATACTTTTGAACTTCTTGAGCACATGCATAATGGAGTAGACATGTTTCTTTTTCTGACTATATATTACTTCATAATCCTTCAACGTCTGGTTAAAGAAAGCCACTAGTTATTCCATCCCTTGTTCATATTATTATGTTAGGAAAACAACAACACTCAAATTAATTCCATAAGCATAAAGGATAAAATCCTTTGAGTAATTCGGGTTGATGAGTGTTGGAACGCAAACAATCTCTTACTTGATTTTGTTGAAGCTTTCCTTTCCTTTGTTGTCCATTTGAAATTTATTTCCTTATTGAGCATCAAGTTGATGTGGTGAATATGTCATGTAAATTTAGGAATAAAATTCTAAAAAATTGATCTTACCGGAAGGACTGCAAGGAATTGTTAGTCGTCAATAGGGAAAGAGTTAGGATGGCTGAAATGTGATCAAGATTAATTTTGATGCAATATTTTGAAACCACATGGGCCAAGAGCTTCTCATGTGCCACTAAAAAATTACACTTCTTGGGGGTTAAGATATACCCCATAGCTTCTTCATCTCTTAGATACTTTCTCCAGGTGCGCCATGTGATATGCATTCTAATTTAAGAAGATTATAATATGATCAAGGTAAATCAAGATGAAGTCATTGATGTAACCTTTGAAGGTAATGTCCATGGCACATTGAAATGTTGCACTTTTATTTGATAGAATGAAGGGAATCTTCGTATACACATATGTTTCCCACTTGGTTGTAAACACCATTTTTAATTGATCCTCTTCCTTGACCAGGATCTGATTGAATCCAGAGTATCCATCCAAAGATTAAGAATCTTTGTGTGCTAGACACGGTTTGTAGAATCTTCTCCATAGAAGGAAAACGATAATTATCCATTAGAGATGCCTTATTCAAATCTCTGAAATCAACACAAAGACTAATTTCACTGATCTTCTTGTGCACCGGAACTAGATTCATGACCCAGATAGATTACTTGATGGGAAAAATAATCTTGTTCTAAATGATTTTGGATAAATCCTTTCTCATGAGGGTCTATATCTTTGGATTGACTGGTTGTTTCTTTTTTCTGATGGGCTTGATACTAAGATCAAGGTCAATGGAGTGTTGAGTAATACTTGTATCAAAAAAATTAAGGTCTTCATACTCCCATGAGAAGATATCATTGTATTTTTGATAGAGAGTGATGAAGGCCTATTTTTCATTGTGCACATAAGATTTACTTGAGTAGCAACTTATTTTTTTGTGCAATAGTGACTAGGAATAGTCTTCTCGCATTGCACGCATATAATTTTCTTCACCCTTGAACTCTTCAATAGGGCTAAAATTTTGTTCCAAGGTGACTAGCCCTTTAGGAAGTTTATTTGACTTCAGTTGAATAATCTGGTCACCATAGTTGTCATGCAAGTCAACTTGCATGCTTGGTGATAAATCATCTTCATTTCTGATGAATTGGATGATCTACATGTCAATTTTAAACACCATTCAACTGGTGTTGTTATCTAGGATGGATGGTCTAATCACCATCTTAATGTGTTGAGTATTTCCTTTGATAAATTCCTCAGTAGGAGAGAATTGTGAACTAAGTACGGCCATCTGGTCATCTTCCTTATTCATTTTATGTGGCACCACCTACATATTTAGAGCATAAAATATCTCAAGGAGGTCCCAAACTCTGTGTTTATAAGCTTTGAGAAGATTATTATTTTTCATGCACTTTTTGTGACTTGGTGGATAACCAATTCCATGTCCTCAAAGATCTGCAATGCCTTAATCTTCTTCTTTTTAGTAATAATAAGACCATGCACTAGTGCCTCATACTCTGCCACATTGTTAGAACATGTAAACTACAACTTGTGCATGAAGAATAATTTCTCATCCTTAGGGGAAATGAGAATGACTCCTATTCCCACGTCATTTTTTCTTATGGCTCCATCAAAGTATAAATTCCCTAGACCAAGGTCATCTTTAGTTTTCTTGAGTGCACATGGTATCACAACTTCTTCAAAAATGTAGTAAGTACCTAGCCCATTTTCATAAGCTTCCAACTGTTCAGTATATGGGTCAAATTTATAGTGCCTCTCCACCCACTCATCAAATACTAGATCAGGAATATAAGGTGGAAGAGGATGCTCTTCAAAAATTGAAGCTTGTTCTTCTTAGATTTAAAAGTTGGCTTGGAGAGGGGATGAGACATATGACTCTACATGAGAGGAAAATATTGGCTCAAATTTTATGGTAAATTGGGTACCATACCTTGTCTTGAGTAACATATGGGTCCAATCAAAAGATAAGTAACCACCCACTTTAGCGGTAAAATCTCTTGAAAAACATAAGGAAAACAAAGGGGGCAGATCAATGATTGACATGTCTTAAGTTATTGTCAGACACTGGACATGCATAGAGGGTTAACTCAAGATCCTTGATGATTCCTAGAGTAGTGACAGTTGAACCATCAAGTTGTAGGACTCCTTTTGTCAAGGGGCTATACTTAAGACCTAAGACATCAACAATTTTCTTAGGCATGACAGAAGTACTAACACCTAATTCAATCATGTAGTTATGGAAAAGATGTTTTCCTATGATAAAAGACATATAAAAGGGTGGGGTTTTAAAAATTTACTTACTTGCTTCTCCTCTTCTTGGAAGATGTTGATAGAAGCGTGTAACTTCGACATAACTGGATCAGTGTGTGAGATTTGCGCCAAAGATTCATGCAACAAGTCACACTAGGATGGAATAGTTAGGGCATCCCACATTGTAACATTTATGTTTGTCTTCTTCATTTGGTCCACAATGTTGAATGGAAAATCCACTAACTTTCATATTTAAGGAACAACATCCTTTCTTGGTTTCTCGGGTATAGAGGCAAGAACCTTAGCTAGCACAGAGGCTTGACCTACCAAAGGAAGGACACATGCCACTTCAAGAGGATATTTATATGGAGCCTTGGGTGAAGGAACCTGAGTTATTTTACTATTGGATGCCTTGTCTTCCTCTTTTTGATTTGGAGGATCAACCTGTGTTGCTAGAATTGTGACCTACACTTTGGACTTGAGAATTTTCCTTTTCTATCGTGTTTTGTCTAACATCTAGGTGCACGATCTATTTTCATCATCTATAACCTGGCTTATTTCATAGAAGTCCTTGGTGCCAAAGGACATCAAATTTTCCTCTCAAGGATATTTTATTCTTTCTTGGTTATATGCTTTAGGTGGGCTTGTTGAAGGCTCACAACTGGAAGCATTCTGAATCATGTAGGCTTACACATGCACAACATTGGCACAATGATATTAACTATGAGGCATATTGGAAGGACGAAAATATTCGGACTCTTGTACCATGTTGTTCTGGACTAGGATAAGTGCTTGACTTGTGCTAGGTATTAGAAGAGGTTGTGCAGGAGGAATAACTTACAAAGGAAAGTGCGCATTAGCATGTCATCTATCATTCTACTTGGTTTTGTCTATATCTTTTATTTCCATACTGATTTTTCCAAGGTTGATTATTTTGGATTTTCACCTAATTAGTAATTCCTCTATAGGCTTATGCCTACTACTTCTCCAATGATATGACCTTGTTGGACAAGTTTCTAATCAGGGCCTTTAACTCATTATCTTCTTTTTGTTGTGTAGGAGAGTAGGATGTAGATGCAACTAGTTACACGATCTGAATGGCCGGAGCAATAGAAGGTTGGGGTGTTGGATACATCTCTAAAAATAAGGGCACATGAGGCCTAGGTTGTAACATTCTTATTTTAAGACTTTAAAAACAAGGGAAATATTTTTTAAAATATTGTTCTCTATTCTAAATTCATAATTTAGAACACACATTCTTTATCAACCATTCATATAACAGATAACCATATGCATCTATAATGACTCGGTGTGCTACCGATCTATTCATTTCATGACTCGGTATACTACCGATCTGTTCGTGTTTAACATAAAGTATTGAATACTTTTCTTGTATGCTACGTATACTTGGTTCTCTTTTCGATTAGGGTATTGAGTGATCTGTCTAAGGAACCTATCTCGAATATTTGTTACCAATATTCATCTTCATCACGAACCTTAGTCAGGGTGACATAGGAAAATGCAACTAACAACTTGTGATACTTTGGCCAAAGATATCTAACATACTTTTCATATTACTATTCCTTGACGACATACTCATCAATCCGAATGTGTCCTTCACCCCACTTTATTGTTATCTAGAATTTCCTTTACTGACTCCCGTCAGTCCACTTGCCCAAGGTTTAACCCTAGTTCGAGTTAACAACATACGCTATGATAGGGGAGGCTCACTAAGACTTAGGGTAAGTTGGCATACTGGGTCAACCTAATTCAACCCCATGTGCCAAGGTATCCGAGTTTTGGGGGCTAACCCATATCTTAGACATACTACTAAACAGACCTAGAGAGAAACAAAGGTCAAGTCCCATGTGTGTAGATCTAGATGATCAATGCAGAAGGGTGTTACCACATGTCGACTACATTATTGTATCCTCGAGAATATCCTAATCTTCTTGAAGGTACAGCCCTATAGTTGGCATGTGCCAACATCCTGTTGGTGGCGAATCACAAGCACCCCTAAATGTCTGCAACTCGATGGGTTGAGACTCTCAGTGCGATTGCATAACATGGAGCTTTTCCCAAGTGTGGGACCTTGCGAAATCGGAAAAGCTCTCTGGATGAAGGCCGGTTCCTATTCCTCTGTTCAGATGCACACATAAAAATGTAGAGGGTTTACTCAAAAACCTAATCTAACTTGCCAAGGAGACAGGGTAAGAAGATGCATAAAAATAAACCTAAACTAACAAAGGTGATGCACCGAGGAATGAAGAACACTGTCTTGCCAATAAACACAAAACATAAAAATGCAATGCAAGATCATGCACAGATAGCTAGATTTGCAGTGAAAGATCAAGAGGATGCAAATGAACACAGAGAGGGTTGAGAATCATCCACAGACATGCATTATTTGCTCCAAAGATTGATACAACACACTACAAGGTGCCAAGAGGAAAAGTTGCATTACAGTTTTAAATTGGAGGTTTTAACTCCACAAATTCACCTGCCAAAGAGAAGAAGGGAGGGCAAAACAAAAATGTCAAACCTCTAGAAAGAAGCCCCTCCTTACAATTTATAGGAGGAAAAAGAGAGGGAGAAGAGAGGAATTCAAAATCTGCCCCAACCACCTCCAAACTGCACCTAACTCATCTCATTATGGTTGTAGGTGAGATCCCCAACAAACTCAAAATATGGCAAACTGTATTTTGCATTTTTAAGAAATTTTTCCCACCCAATTAAAGATATCCAGTCGTATTTGGGTAGAGGACCTTACAATCTTTCCAAAAAGTCTGACCTTACGTGAATCCGAGCTCCCTGTGAAAAGTTATGGCGATCTGAATATTTCCCGTGTCAGGGTCTTCTTCCTGTCGGGTTCGGGGTTCTCCTCTGCATTTGCATTAGGTTTGGAGGATGCCTTGACATGTGTTTGATGCTTATGTTTTCCTGAAACCCACTTCCACCATTATTTCCAAGATTTCCTTTGTTTCAGGTTTGGAAATATGACTTGCATATGCATCGGGTTTGGAGGATGGCTCGACATGTTTTCGCCCCATGCTTTCCCGACTTGTTTCCCTAACTCCAAGACCCGATTGGCCTAGGTAGTGTTTGGATTTTGGAACTCTCAAGCATCGGGACATCCCTTGCAATCTACATGCTTCATGTCTCATGTTTCTCGAAACCCGAAACCCGAATTTCCTTTTGTGTCGGGTTTTTGAACCTCCCCGACATATTTTCCTTTTGTGTCGGGTTTTTGAACCTCCCCGACATATTTTCCTTTTGTGTCGGGTTTTTGAACCTCCCCGACATATTTTCCTTGTGTCGGGTTTTTGACCTCTCCGACATATTTTCCTTTTGTCGTTGTCTATATTTACCTGGGGGGTAGATATATACAAACACATCCTATAAAACATCCTCATCAAGATGTACATACCTCAAGGAGTTTAATATATATTTAATTAACTTGGATTAATAAAAAGAGATTTCAGCAACCTTGCGTAACCCTAATCCAACACTCCTTAAGTTCTTCAATACAATAGATTCAAATGATTGTTAAATAACTTTCTTATCTTAAGATTGCATTTAATGTTATTTTCTAGACTTAACAACCGTCAACCATAATAGGATATCAACATCATAAATTCCATTTATTGTGACTTAACCATTCAAGGAAGTGTGACAACCCTCTAGGTTGTAACTAAGTAGACATTAATAAATGAAGCCTAATAATTAGAAATCATGTTTTCCATTTTATTTGCATTCTTAAGATAGAGGAATAATCTTCCTTTACATGATTAAGTGCTAAGGCCTAAGACCCTAAAAATCATTACAAAATCAATAGTTATTGTTGAATGTTCATTCCATATAATATTACTATATTGAATTGTTTATTTATGACATTAAATTATGCAACTTATCTAAGAATGCCCCATTAAGCATATACATAATATGGTGTATAACAATAATATAAGATTCCATCAATCAATGAGAGTACAAGATAATATACACACCCAAAGTAATAAATTCTCAAAAATTAATTCATATCTAAAATTTATACATTTAGGTATGCTTTCTGAAGACAATTTCCTTCATTACAAAAGAATAATACTTTTCCTTTCTTTTCAATACAATCTCAAGAATGATTGAGTTCTTCACAAAATCGACTTAAATCAGCCAATGGTCACATAAGTTTATGCCTTCCTTTTCACTTACAAATTCCATCTGCAAAATGGCTAGCACGTCGGTTTAATGAACCGAGCATGATAAGCACTAATCCTTAAAAAAGAAGCGCATTCCAATAATTGTTCTATTAAAACAAATCTACTTTAATGAGACAATTATTACATCAAATAATCAATAAATCAAAAGCAATAGAAAAGAAGTGCATTTTAAAAAAATGATTTCACTTTCAAGAAAAGGACAGAATATAATCCACTATATCATCCTTACCAAAAATATTCTAATTGATCCTATCAATTATCCTTAGGCAAACACCATATCATAACATCTCATTGTTCCCAATTTTTCATAAAATAAAACAAAATTTATCTTTGCTTCAAGCCAAAGGAAGATTTTAAACATGGTTCATATTAGAATGACTCATCTAACTCCTAAACAAAAGAAGAAGAAGAACCTTTACAACCATGCCCAAACACAACACATCCGAGAAATAGAACAAACTCCAAACGTGTTTTACTATTTCTTATAAAGGATAACTACCTTAAAAATTTCTAGCATTTAAGATATTCATCGAGAATAGAATTCCATCTTATTACAAGAAGATAGAATACAAGAGACAAAACTTTCTCATCTCAAACCAAACAAGTAAAGTCTTATCAAATAAACGATCTTGCCAAACAAGCCTACATTCTCCAAACGAAATTAAAAACTGAATAATCTAATCTATTCCAACATCATTTCTACAAAATATTTGATCAAAGAAGACCGAACAACTCATGAAGAAATATCCATTTTTAAAGAGAATCAAATAGAAGAGTTAAACCAGTAATATATTCGGTAAAAAGAAAGCACACTACCATATTTCTTATACTTCTTTACTTTCAAGGAGAATGAGTTTCAATTCCATACATAGAATGAAATAAAAATAGCATTCCCAAAAACATATTCGGTTCTAAAGGAATCACATTCCTTTCCTATATAAAGTCACAAGGTGTATTTATAGTATCCATGAAGAGATATAAAAACAAGCGATCATAATTTTAACATGATCGGGAGTATCAATGACTTTCATTGAAATCCCATAGTCGATTTCATTTTAGGATTACAAAAGAATAATCGGTTCTTGATTCAATAAGTATTACAATACAAGACCTATTATAATAGAGTCAAGTAATCCCTCCATAACAGTACAAAGTACTAATTTATTAATTTCTTCTCATAAACGAAACCCGGAACCTATTCTAAGAGATCTGGAGATACAAGTTTCCACAAAACAGAGGGGAAAAGAGTACCCTCAATTAAATGCCATTGACATCTCAGAAAAGAAGAAACAGTTCTTAAAATGAATTACCAAATTCATTCATCAAACAAGGACGTTTTCGACAAGATCTCTAAGAATTTTCCAAACAACTAAACCAATTATTCTCCCAGTTTTCTTTGAGAAAAAACTTGACAAAAGAGTTGTAAGTTTTAAATGTTTATTACAAGTAGAACCCAACTCCAAAGTACTAGAACAAAGTTGACACAAAGTCCTAACCAGTTTAGAACTATACAAATAACCAAATATGAATGTAATGAAAAACACAAACCTCCATTAACAATTCAAAATTCCACTAAATAAAACATGGGCACAGAGCCACATACGGCATCAACAACAGTCCTGATTTATCCAAAAATACAAACACCGGTTCATAGCGACAAATGGCTCCAACAAGAGTTTGTATCAAAATGCAAATCCCAAATACTAGCTCCTACGGCCTCAAGATTCCTACAAAGTTTAGAATCTACACAAATAATAGAGTACGAGTGCCATGTATATTATGTACTGACATTAATAGTTCCAAATTTCCCCAAAACAAATAAAACATGGATACAGAGCCACATACGACTTCATTCATCAGTCTTGAGTTACCCAAGGTTTCAATACTGGTTAGAATAACCAGAGGCTCCAACACAAATTCAAATCAAAATGTGAAACCAAATATTACCCCAAACAGAACTCAGTTTCTCTACAAAGTTTGAGCCCCAAAAATGAGTAATAACATACAAGTACAGTGTTCATTATGATCTATCATTAACAGTTCAGATTATCATAAGGAAGTAAAACACAAGCACCGAGCTATATATGGACTTCAACAACAGTCTAGAGGTATCCAAGATTCCAACACAGTTTAGAATAACAAGAACCTCAATCAACAGTTCTCACAAAACCATAACCAAGTTCCAAATCAAAAACGAGCTCGAATACAAGCTCTATTAAAAAACAAGCTCAACAAAAGCTCATGATAAAACAAAACATAAATTCCAACAAGATCAGATAGAACCCAAAGTTATCAAAAACTTTGAACCCTATCTAAATAGCAATGAAGATTATCTAAACAGAATACTTCAATTATCCGTTCCAGAATGAAGAAGTCGAGTTACAGAGATATGTTTTTGCATGCATTCTCTTTTTTAAGAACTATACATGGTAAGTTCCCAAAATAACATCATTTACTAAGGATTCAAAACCAATATCTCAAGATTTAATAAACCCAATAAGCAAATAACCAGGTAAGATAAGAAAACCAAGAATCTCAAAAGAGCTAAATTGTTTTAATGAAACATTTATAAGAAAGTGTTGTCCACTCAAAATTCCCCTGCTCTTAAGAAAGTGAAATTTAAAATTTTGAGTTTAAGTGTCTTCTCTGTTGTACTTAATGTTAAAAGTCGAGAAATTGAGAAAATCTGCGTTTTTGGGTCATTTTGTGTGTTTTTCGGGCCTGTCGGACATTTTTGTCCCGCGTGTCCCAAGTTCAATTGGGCCCTCTGTTCCCCGATCGGCCGGTTTCCCCGAAGTTTGTCTTTTTCGGGCCCGTCGGAACTTCTTGTCCCAAATGTCCCAAGTTCAATTGGGCAAGTTGTTCCATTTTCGGCCGAATCGCCCGAACCGTACTTCGCGCTTTCACGTCCCAAATGTCCCAAGTTCACCCGACCCATTGTCACATTTTCATCCGATCCGGCCGAGTCACGTACTTCACACACTTTTGTCCCGCAAGGCATTTGTGCGTCTTTTCCCCACTTCGCCCGAATCGGCCGAGCCGCGTGTTTCGTGCATTCACGTCCCACATGTCCCAAATGAACCAAGTGCCATTCGTGCTAATTTTTCTGCTCTACCCGAATGTCTTGCTTATTCAAATTGGTAGGTATGTATTAAATGTGCATTCATTACCTTTCTCTCTCCTAATCGGCTATATAACGAGCGAACCCCCTATGCATTTTTCACACCACTTCCATGCTATCCTTTGCTCGAACCCTTGCAATCTAAATTCCTACGCGCGTATCCCTTCCCTCTGTAATTCCTTCCCGAGTCTAGCTTGCGGCTCTGCCCTCCAAATTACTACCAACATGAAGATCAAATTTCAGGGACAGGAACAAATCTCACCACTAGAGTCTGTCGTTCCCAATATCGGGGACAGTGAAGCTCGCCATCTTGACTTTGGTGATTTTTGGTCGAGGATGGCAGATGCAAACCCTACACCAATGGCACAGATGATTCACGATAGCGGTTTGGCTTTCGCTGGAGGTTTCCCAATCTCGGTGCAATGTCTTGATCTGAGTGCTTTCATGCGGAGCTCACTTCGACCACGATTGAGTGAATTGACCAAAGTACATGGGGAACTCATCGCCAAACCGACGCCGCCACCATTAGCAACTTTAGCCCGAGGATTCCAGAAATGGATAATGCCATAGTTGTTTCCCAGAATCAAGCACAGGCCCTGTTCAATCAAGACAGTGACAAATACAAGGCACGGGTGGCGAAGTCCTAGCTAAAGAACCCTAAGAAGGAGCATCTGCGTCTATCCAAGACTCTTTTGGGCTAATTTCAATGAAGAAATTTTGGATTTTATAATCCTACTGGATCGGGTTATGGGCTTACCCTCTACTAACGAATTCCATTTCTAGATGTGCCCGCTCATCAGCATGGTGTGCGAGGGAACTCAAAATATCAACTGGGCGGAAATCATCAGCATGAACTTGGCGGAGCAACTGTCTAATGTACAGCAAACGAAGAAGTTCTACATGACTTCGTACCTGATGTATACTCTGGTGGCATCAAGGCAATGGTTTGGTTTTTCTTACATTGATGCCCACAAGGATGATCCTGTATATGCCTACTACCCATAGTTCACCCTAGAGACCAGCAATCACAATTTCTGAAGGGTAAATGATGCTTTCACCATGTACATGGTCAGGCTTCTTGAAGGTGACACTGCTAGAAGGTTTTATGATGAAGCCATGAACCTGATATCGCACTACGGTGCCTATTTTATCTAATTCAAAAAATTCTCCTATATCAGGCTTGCTGGCTATGAGAGCACCCCTCTCGAGGCTTCCCAGTGTTCTGCAAAGGTAATAAGATGGCTTTCATAGAAGTATGCGAGGCAATTAGACAAATTACACAGAACTGCAGAGACAAGAAGAAGATTCTTGGTTTGCACTTTCCCATCTCTTTGGGAAATTACACTTGTAAAACAGCCACAGACGCCTGAGAATATAGAAAGAGCCCCGGTTCCCATCACTGCTTCATTTCTTGAAGCCAAGAACTTGCTTCACTTGAAGAAGTTCATTGAAACAAAACATCAAGATAATCTATCATCATAGGGCGAG
Organism: Taxus wallichiana var. yunnanensis; assembly: GCA_018340775.1. NCBI lineage: Eukaryota > Viridiplantae > Streptophyta > Pinopsida > Cupressales > Taxaceae > Taxus > Taxus wallichiana. The sequence continues at coordinate 457,568,967 of CM031235.1, read as the reverse complement.
ATACGAGAGAAGACTATTGGGCTGACCGTCTTTGATGATTTTGAGGCTAGAAGGAGGCATTATGGCGGAGTTCTCTCTGTAATTGATCCAAGAACTCGGCTTGTACCAAGTTCTGAAGGAATCTAGGATGACAACTCGATCTATACTCATATGAGTATGACAATGTGGTTAATCACAATCCCTTAGAGGACTTGGATTGGAACAAGAAAGAGAAAGATAATCGGCCGAGATCCTAGCTCCATTCTTAGTCGGGACTAAGGTCCGGTTTGATAAGAAAGTTCGAGAGCTTAGAAGGCACTCGGAGAATCCTCCTATAAGGATGTTTCAACACCAAGGAGGAAGCATCGACTCCCATATAAAACACACACCATGCAAACCCCTCTGCCTCATCAACGCAAGGACTGCGGCTTCCACTCCTTCTTCATCCACTCAAGTATACTGGAAGAAATTCAAAGAGGTTAAGAAGGAGCACATGGAAAAAGATCCTCAAAGAAAGCGGTAGAAGTTCCTTTAGGACCGAGAGAACATTATTTTTCTCAGTGAAAGTGAAGAGAGTGAAGTGCCAGCCCCTACAAATGCTCCTAAATCTCCAACGGATAAAGATAAGGAAGTCCAGAGCACTGAACTTCCAAGTGCTATCGATTCCTCTGTAGCAATTATCTCAAGTGCCCCACTCACATCTCAACTTGAGACAACAGCTATGTAAACCTTGAGCGTCATGAGCTCTCTATCTCTTGGTCCTCTTGCCCCTCCTGCTGCTTCCTCTTCCTCTTTTGCATGGGTGCAACCTTTTGTCGACAGTAGAAAGAGGAAATCTTCCTCTCGGAGCTCAGGGCCAAATTTTGATGTTGTGGCAGCCTTGTTAGGCACTACTCCTTCTCACGCCAAAAAAGCCAGAATCACCTCCAGGATAGTGTCTGATGCTCAGGGTCAGCAATTCCTGGAGATTGCTAAGCCTACAGTAGATAAATCAGAGCAGGACTTACAGGCATCTGACCTAGAACTCTCAAGGATTCCTATGGGAGAGTCTACTCCTGAAGGTGAGATCCACAACCTCCAGGAAATGGTCACAAGAGTCATTGGGAGGGTAGAGAAAGGGCAGCAAACTATTGAACAGTTGGAGGAACAAGCCCAGATTCTCACTGGTTTTATCAAATCTCTTTTGTCTAAGGACAAAGTTTTGGACCCTACCCCATTGACTACCCTTCCGCCACCTGTAATTTTGAGCCAAGATGAAGTACAGAGTATCAAAGACATGCACAAGTATTCCATCTATGGCAGAGCTATGGAGGCCATGGTGGAAGATATGCTTGTTGCAGGATTGAACTTCATCGATGAAGCTTTCAAACTCCACGGAAAGGTGAACAATTTGCAACAAAAGCTCTCCTCCACTATCGGGATCATAGATAAAGAGCTCAAAATCTGGAGCAGTTGCATAGTAGACCTCCGTCTCATGGGACAGACAGATGAGAACATTTTATTGGTGAATAAGGTTTTTGATGATGCAAAGGATAATTTGTCAAAGTCCTGGGTTTACAGCGTGGAGTGGAAGATCAAAGTCTTGGAGGAGGCTTTGGGAGAGCTGAAGAATAGCTGGCAGAAGGGTGAGGCTTTCAAGACACTGGTTGTATCTGCTTTCAAAGATATACATTGTCATCTTTAGGATGAAACTTCTGGTGTGCCTCTTTCCTTGCAAGAAATCAAAGCTCAATTCAGAGCTTTTGTCAAAGATAATCTATTCAAGGAAAGCTCCATCTCTAAAGAGAAAATGAAGGAGATCTGCTCTCTTCAATCTGCCATTGAAGAAGCAAATAAAGACTATCATACTCATGTCGAGTTTGATAAGGAAATGGAGAAGTGCCTTGGATTTTGGACCCAATCTATAGCCAACACGTCAGTCCCTCGTGGCAGAGACATAGCCGAGGCATTGAAGAGATTCAGGCAGTGAATTTTGAAGTCAGTGGGTCCCTCCCAGTCATAACCGCCTGTCTTCTTCTCCTTATTTTTCTCTTCTCTTCTAATTCTTTTTCTCGAATTCATTGTAATAAGTTGAGGTATTGCGATTGGAAATCCTTAACTAATCTTTAGTTAAAAGAAGTGGTTACCAAGAGTAACTGATTTGTAAGCTATATAATGGCCTCTCCACGCCATTTTGAAAAAGAGGGAAGAACTTGGCTTATTTTCTGAAAGTGTAAATAGATCATAAAGAAATCAATATAGAAGGGCTTTTCATTCTTTGTCTATCTGATCTCTTTTATCCCCAAGCTTTTCATTTAATTTTGTGAAGATCATTTGTCTGTGTTATGTTAAGAAACTTTGTGTTCTGGCAGATGTTATTTACAGAACTTTGTGTCTTTAAATTCCATCTTATTTATATGATACAAATGATCTTGTTTCAATTCACTGTAACTTCGCATACATAAAGAATTACTCTGTTATCTATAATTCTGAGTGTTGCCTTTCTGCTCATTCTCGTACTCTCATTCCTCAGTCCTTTTGTAATTGATGATCTTTATAGAAAACACTTTCGTAATATCCAAGTTCAACCAGAAAATCATGTTTTGTATATTTGTAAATAGGTTCGTTTCTGAATAAGGGAACCTCTCCCATTAAAGAGGAGGGACTTCTTGTCCCCTGACTGTTGCTCTTCGTAAAGTCCTATTTGACGACCAACAAAAGCAAGAGGTCTTAAAGTTTAGAGCCTATCATGCCTAATAGCATACACTTGAAGTCAAATAGAACCTCCATCCGAGCTCAAAACTTCTCCTCTTCTCCATGAAATATAAAACAAAAATATTCTCTTTCCACCATGTCTCTTATATATTCCACGAACCAAAAATACGTCAAAAATCTCAAGAATAGCCATTAAGTGTAGTTATATCTGTTGGTTTGAAAAACCGAGAGAGCATGCAGAGTGAAAATTGTGAAAGATGCAAAGTGAAATGACCCCATACCATCCTATTTTCATGCTTTCCAAAATGGTTCAAGCACAAAAACCGAAAACAATAAATTCCATTAATTCCTATTTTCCCGCCTATCCTTCCTTGCCACCGCCTTCCAAGTTTAGCTAATGCCAAATCAAATTTAACAAGGAATTCCATTTTAGTGAAGTTTCCACATAAGCCTCCACTAATTCAGCTAGCCCCTCCCACAACTGATTACCTCTATGCAATTAAAACCTTATCAACAACTTAAATTCCTTGGAACCGTCGCCTATAATACATGTGACCACTAATTCCACTTCATGTCCATTAGTTTAGGGTAGACATAATTGCTTAGGTTAGATCTTAGGTTATCTTAGGATAGGTAACCTTGGGATATAACCCATTCAATAAATCACCACCTTAGGTAGTTTCCACATAGGTTAGATTAATTCCAACTCAATAGTTTTTAGGCATTAGGTTAGATCTAACCATATGGCATTAGGTTTTAGGATAATTCAAATAACTTAGTAACCTCCCCATAATCCTTAGTAAAAATATTAGGTTAGGATAAAATTTAATTAATTAACATAGCTAGATAATATATATTTCCTTACCTAGCTTAGGATTTAGTAGGACAGTCCCCTTTAGTTTTAGGAACCAAAATATTTCCTAAGTCATGTGCAGGCTATAGTTTGTTTATGTCAAGCATTGTCCTACCATGATCAAACTGAAAAGATCCAAAAATAACATACGACTAAACAGAAACATGTTCACACAACAATCAAAGAACTTGTAATCAATCAAAGTTCAGTCATATGTCTTTTAATTCATGGAATGTCGATTTACCATTCGTTCAACAAAGTAGATTTTAAAACATTCCTTGGATCACTGAAATTGATCCAAGGATGAGTCAGATTAATAGATAAGTTTACAATTCTTAAACCAGATTGCAACTCACCTATAAGAAATGAAAAATGGATTCAAGGAAGCCATTCCAATTTAGTCAAAGGATCTTAAGAATAGAATATGATTTATCCATATCAAGCATGATCTCCAAAAATCAAAAGAACATATCTTTATAAGGAAAATCACATGTCAACACTTGAAATGTAAAGGAGGAAAATAACAACTATCAAGGGTGTTACATGTGATACATCAAATTACCAGCTTGATTGAGACTATTTTCTTCCCTTATTGCAATGTTGTATGCAACAGGTAAGGTTATACCTCCCATAGATTGAATCATGACTGAAATGTCACTATTTAAATCCCTTAGATAGTACAAGAAAGCATGTTGGGCTGTAGGCCTTACCACTTGAGGAATTATGTCCCAAGTCTTCTAGAATATGATGTTGAAATCAATCATCTTCTCATTGGGTGTGCACTTTTTCGTAGTCATCTACTCCACCAGTGATAAATGATCTAATTTATCTTCAAAGTAATTACATAGAGTCGTTCCAAGCTCATCCCAAGTAGAAATAGATGCATGTCTCAGGCCATGGTACCATTGGAGTGTTTTACCCTTGAAAGAGGCTACAAGCAACCTAAAAACAACATCATCATGTGTAATCAAATAGAAAGACTATATATTGGCCACATATTGAATGTGTTCAATAGGGGTGACTTGATTTTCTCTTGTGAAGTATGTCATACTCTTGAGCGTGGCCACTAGTGTATCATTAGGAATTGAGATTGAATAGGCTTCGCCGGTGAAACTTGTGAATTTCCACTGAAGGAGGATGTTAAAGTGTCATGGTAGGGAAATCTTATCTATTTTGAGGAGTATTATAGTGTGTGTGGTGCACTGGATATAGGGATGTATGTGCGAAGATCGATACATGTGCTTCTTGGTGAAAGCTAGAGGTATACAAAGGATCCTTTAGTTGTAGCTCTCTTTACGGTATGTACTCTTCCCATAAAAGGTGCTCGGGATTACAAACAGAAGCTCTAGAAATGTTGGGAGTCACAAGATGTGTTGAAATAATCCTCCAAAGGTTGGAAATACTAAATTCACACACCAAAACTTAGCAATATGAAATTTAATTTTTCATTGTTGGTCACCATGCATGCTTTAGAAACTATTAGTGGTCAAACTTGCACCCATGTCTCATATCTAGAAGAACTAATTCATTTTCACATTTGAGACAGATCTCTAGAGATGGATGGTTCCTCTGTCTATTTTTACTGCTACGATATACTCCTAATGTTGTAAAGTAAAACTAAGATAACAATGCAAATGGATCACGAGATAGAAGGATAACAGAAGGTAAACTAATCTAAATAATGTGATAACACCAAAAAAGAGGTATGAACACTATCTGTTTTGAGAGAAATGTAAGGGAAAGGAATGAAAGAAGGCTAGACATGTGTAGCTCAACTAAAACACATTTACTAGATCGGTTTCATGGAACATAACTAAAAATGGAGCTACAGGACGTAGAGTGAAGACACAACAAGCATGCAATGTAAAATAAAGGCAATAATAAACAATATAAACATGCTTAGGAAATATAATAGTCAAAAATGATGCTTCCATTACTTATAAAAATACACACAAGTGTTATAATGGTGAAAGAGGCTGATATCCACATGCACGAGCCGGACATATAGTTACGTGACTCAAAATATAGAAATATTAAATCCTTGGCCAAGTGCTTAAGGATCCAAAGTGTCCATCATTAATAATGAGTTCATCTCTTACACTTATAGATGAATCCATAGGAGAAGAAGAGAAGAAGGAGAGAAACCTTGATTTTGAAATACAATGAATAACAAGAAGCATTCAATTCCTTGAAATATTTTTGAAAATATCTCGAAATACATTTCCCAAGTCTGTTTGGAGTGTTGCAGAGGGAAAGAGTGTGGATCAGATCAAATTGGCTCATTGGAGTAGTCAAATCTACTCATTAATTCCTAAAAATACTTTTTCCCATTTCTCACCTATCAGATCCGCCAAGAATTTGAATTTGAATATCTAGCACTTTATCCTTTATTAGCGGTGATCGATTGAGACTAGTCACGTGCAATCAAATCTCTATAGAAAAATATATGGCTGTCAAAAGACTATCAAGGTTGTTGCACATGCAAGACACATGGAACACGTTGATTGACTAGAAAGATGGTCATTTTTGTAGAAGTGTTTTATTATTTCTACCATGTGTCACTTACTAGTTTGTGACAAGATTTTGGCACCATGTTGGTGTGCTTTTATAGGTTATGTGTGGCACACTCAAGTGTGTCAAAGAATGACATGGCACGAAATGGCACAAAGGAGGCGTAAAGGTATGGGTGTGGAAGAATGAGGTGCAACAAGAAGGAAGAAGGAAGGCATGCACAATCAAAATGTGGGATAGGAAAAGGGGAAAACATGTGAGCGAAGAACTTATGGTCAAGGCACAACTATTATAGGTTAATGTGTAAGGTGCATGAGAGAGCCGTGGAATTAGCTGATTAAATCAAGTGCAAGGTGCACGCATGATGAATATCTACTAGGAAGAACGTGAATTTGTAAAATATACATGCATGGTAAAAGTGAAACAAAGAGGAAAAGAAAATGGAAAGGGTGAAGGGGAAGTGTACAAGGTTGTGCGAGGAACAAAAACCAAGTGAATGTGCCAAGGGATGACTAAAGTGTGTGTAACTTACAATGAAAATATCGAGCCATAATATGTTTGTAAATTGTCCAAATACCAAGGAGAGTTATTTGGATAGCAATGACATTAATATGTATGTGTTCAACTTCTATTTTTACAGTAATTAATATAATGGATCTATTTGGTTGCATATTGGTTGTTAGCATAACTATGACTGGTTCTTGCATGGATAATTTAATTTTGATATTGTATGTTTTAATCTAGCATATCACTAATATCTATATCTAGTTCATGTTGTGCTTTATTCTTGAATGGATATTATGGATCTCGAATATTTTTATGATCATGTTAACTCCTTGAATAAGATTCCATAAAAGAGGGACCTAGTACCCATGTGTGCTTCAAGTGAGTGCTCGGGTTTTCATGGGTGATGTGTTAACATGCCTTGAGATGTTTTGTGAAATAATAAGACAACATTTTACTTTCATTTCTGAGACCTATTTTTAATATGTTTGCAAGGATGTTGCATGAAGAAGACATATCGGTTGACTTTGGCCACTATTAAGGATTGGTTAGACAATTTAGTGGAAGAATATGCACACGTGATTTAACATTGGACCTAAATTTTATGCACGCATGTGGGTTGAACAAAACTTGTATCATGGGCTCTATGAGATGTTTTTCACTTGTTTTCATATAGAGTTGTACAAGTGGCTAATAACATATGTATTGAAGAGAGATTGGAATTATCCATCACTTTTTTATACACTGCGGGAAGATTTCTAGAATTTTCATGATGCTGATTTGACTTGGACATGTGTTGTAGATTATTGGTAGAGTGGTGTTTTGAATAGCTACATTATAGAGTATGTCATTTCTACTTATTCCTATCCGAGGTTACTAAGTTTCAGCTCCTATGTAAACCCAAAGGATCTTATTTGTGTGAACATATAGGATCTTATTTGCATGATATCCCTTTAGGAATTAGAATCTTCATTGTAAATTTAGATTTGAAAGAGCATCATATGGCTTAGTAAAACCAACCGGGTGTGGGGTAGGAGAACGTGTGGTGAAAGATGGTAGACCTTGTTGAAAAAGGAAGAGAGAAGAAAGGTGGCTTAATTTTAATGAGGTGCATAAGAGGGATTTGGATAAGTAGCATGAAGTTGTAAGGAGAGAGATGGATTGTGAAGGATTTGGAACTCACGAAAAGGATGTGGAGCCGGCATCCGTAACTCCACCATTTTAGTAAGCATGGTAGGAAAACCACCTCGACCTTAGATGAAATTGTAATGGTGGAAGCTATGAGAACAAAGAGAATGCATTTGATCCCTTATGATGACTTAGCCCTTGTGTTTGCTTTCCTAGTTTTTGTGACATTCAATAGTAAGAAAGATAGTGTGGGCGGTAGAGTATCAATAGATAGAGTTAATTTTCCATCAATTTTAGCACTTAATCACATAGATTTTTCATCTATGGTGGCAAAATCATCATGTGTGTTATTTAGAGGTCTAGTTAGAGGTATATTTTTTTGTGTGTCATTAAGTACGAGAATGTGGGCGTGTAGAAAGTTGGTATCACTTTTGGAAGTAGTATAACTTCACGAACATGGAGTCTAATTTAGCAAAACTATTAGGACACAAGGTAGTGCATCCTATATTTTGTTTCTTGCTACAGGGGGGGAGTAGGTGGCTTGATATGTAGTGGATTGGGTGGTTCTGGGGTGGATGAAACATAGAAGGTAATACAGGTTCTTGATCCGGTGGGCACGGTCCACACTAATGCCAAAAATGATATTGTATATGTCTCTTCATCTCCTAGAATACGAGATGAATCGAAGATGCATATGAGTATGTGCATGTGTATCAAATACTATGGCACATTTATGGGATTATGGTTCCATAGTATAAGGAAAGCTAGTTTGTAACTACTTTTCAAGGTTACACACATAGTTCATACAGGAATTATGATCTGAACTAGACTTGCGTAGACTATATTGTGTTGTGTGATGCTTTCTTGTGAGAGTTCAGCATACATGAGTTTGAACATAAGAAAATCAGCACTAAAGTACATAAAGTAGGACATGACTTAGAACGAAGGGAATATGATGCCTTCTTTTAAAATTTATTATTGAATTTGTTTTATGACATCCACTCAAGTCAACATTCTCAATTCGTCAGAGGTTTGATCACACCTTTCGAAGGGTTCTCTCATACAAGAATTATACAAACCCATGTAAGGAGTTTAACAAATCTCTACATGCCTAGGTAGTTGGGAGTGTAGACATTAGATTTAGCCCATTTTTGGAAGCTCGATTGCATCGATAACAAAAAAATTGAAAATTTTTAGCTAATTCAACTCATGAGACACACGGTAGTATTTAGTGCACAAATTGTGAAGTAGAAAGATATAATAAGGATATTTTCCCTCATAAATCGATGCACGCCATATTATTGGATTGTGAAATCTATCATTTGGATCATGATTCAACTAGGTTCCCCCTACTACATCACGTAATAAGGAATAATGTATCATGTTACTATAAGATTTGTAGATCTACCACTCATGATACTGATAACTATAGGTTGATTGATTAGATTCTGAGGCTATTGATATTGGTGAGCACCAAAATAGTGTTGTGAACAATTCTAAGGAACAAGGTGAAAATCACAATTATAATAACAACGAAGGGCACTCGGGTGGAAGTGGTCAAGGTAGAGGCTACCATGGAGGATTCAAGGGCCAAGGTCACAGTGGTGGAACAAGTGAGTTCCCTCGTGGAAACTATTATACATGTAGATCCCCTTATCATTATAGGCATGAATGTCCTCATAAAATTATTTTCTTATTTTGTAGAAAGAACCACAATTATGAAGAATGACCAGATTTTTATGAGCACACAGTCGAATCACAAATATGATAAGGGCATGGGAGTCACTAGAGTAAAGCATGTTGTTGAATATCAATAGATGTCGAAGCTAGCGCCTGATCCTAAGATGTTTCCTATGTTATTCACTATAAGCACTAAGGCTACGCGTGTTAGGGAAGTTCCAAAGAAGAAGCATATTATTATAAAAGATGAGGTATTGCATGCAAATTATCCAGACCCTACTCATCAGAAGGAAGTTTATCAAGAGACCATGGAAGTTATTAGGCATTTTTAGGGTGAGATATAATTCTTAAAAGAGTTGTCACGGAAGCTAGAGAATGTAAACGCAGTTGAGCTGCCTCAGAAAGATGTTGATGACTTGAAGGAGGTTTTTAAGATTATGCAATAATATATCATCATTCCTTTATTAGGGGAATTGTTAAGGGAGAAAATTTTGTGTGTTGGAGTTGTGCCTAAGAGACAAATTTTTCATTCCAACTCACCTCCTTAGAGTCTTGATTATGATGAAGAGATCACTCGAATGAAATTATTGATGGATGGTTTTAAGTAACATTTTTATTAATACAGTGCGAAGTGAATGCACTCACTTTTGATTCATGGAATCAGATGGGGAGGAAACCATTACAAACATATTCAAATGTTTTTTTTATGGAAAAAAATAATAAGGCTATAGCCATTAGATTCTTTAAGCATGCTACTATTACTATACAAGGGGCCAACTATACTTGGGATTTTGAAGTCTTAGTGCTTTTAGAGGCGAGACATTTTTCTAGCATTTCTTGGGCACCCTTGGTGTTATGTAAATAATGTTGATCTTAACTTTAATAAAGGATATATCAATTTTGGGAACAAGGAGGAGCTCTTTATTATTCCTTTAACAGATGAAAAATATACACCTTATGTGGAACCTTGCAGTGAAGAGGATTTGAACAGAATTTATGTGTGCACCATTAGATATCTTGAAGTACTTGAGCCATCAAAGAAAGGAGTTATCCAATGGGATGATGCACAATCTATGAGTGATACAACCATCATTTCTTGTGATAACTGTGCACATGGGACTTATGAAATGGTTGCGCGTGAGATGAAAAAAGTCACATGCACTAGTACACCGTGGTGTGTTAGGAATTTGGGCAATAACCAGGAACCAAGGTACACTAGTGAAGGAAATCTTAAAGTATTTCTATGCGCTATGGAATCCCAATTGATAGATTAAGTGGAAATAAGGAATATGCTATCCTATACCTTGCATGGGACAACAGAGCATTGGTGGATGGTACATGGAAATGGTATTTTAGAGTGGGGAGAAGTGATAATCGCCTTCTCTGCTAGATTTCCTCATAACAATGCACCTACCAAAACATATGAATTCCATGGGAAGGATTCTTCTTCGTATTATTTTCAATAGTGTGAGATACTCTAGATAGAGGGACATGCGGCCTTATAATCTTCACTATGGGTACACATGTTCTACTTCACCTTACAAGGTTGCGTGTGTGCATGGTATGTTTATGCGAGAGTTGAATAGACACATAGGGAATTGGTAATAATTGAATGCATGTATGATTCAGACCTTTAACTATTTTTCCACTAAAATTCCAATGAACGAGCCATTACAAGTTATGAAGCACTTGAATATGGGAGATAGTAAAGGATGAGGAAATTATTCAAGATTTACTAGGTGAGTCGATCTTGAGGTGCAATTTAAAGAATAAGAATGATATTATTGATATATTAAGGACCTCTATAAAGAATAATCTCAAGGAATTATATCCCCGGGTAACACATACAATGGACGCAATAACAGACCTTGGCAAATAGTTGGAAAATTATGTTGACACATTCAAAGCCAAAAGTAAAGAGCTAAAATTTGAAGAATTCAAGTCAATGATGGGGGATATGTTCAAACAAGCACAGAGAGTGAGGTGGAGGGATGGAATGAATTTGAGTCATCTTTGATTAAGTATTTTCCCATCCTCCTTAAAAAATGACAACATTATTTTATTCTTTGGTGATGAGAGGCATTCTTTTATTCTTTATGGCTCCAATATTCTTTATTATTTATTCATGGAGAGATTAATCATATTACACATTATTAGGGCGATAATGAAGCATATGTGGGGTAATCTTGAGCATGGAAAATGATTAAGTCCCTGAGAAGAGAGGTTTGCGCATTCAATATGTGATGCATAAGAAAGACACATGATGACATGTGTGCAAGGAGAATAGGTTTTACATGTTAAAGTTGGACAAGAATTTCCATAAGAGGAAGAGTGGACAAGCCGAACACTTAGCCAATTTTGGAATGAAAAGCTAAATATAGACTTGGAGTAGCAGCCAAGCAATGTTTTGAAGATAATATCTAAACTTCAAGACTTTTAGTTCATACAAGGTCTATTTTGGGATAAGAAGGAACATAAAGCAACACGCATAGTTTTGAGCTAATAATAGGATGTAAACTAGAGTTATCTATATAAGAACTATTAGTAGAAGTACTTATATGCTTTTTTATTTGTCTTGTAAGCGGTGCATGGCTATTAGTAGCATGTAGCCTATTTCGGAGAGTGCATGAGTAGTGAAGGGAAAGTCCCCACTACCTATAAATATGTATCAATTTACACGGATTAGGTATCATCCATGTTCGGTAGAGTTATGCTATTGGTTTATATGCACACATGACTCATGGTGACCTTATTATGTATGTGTTCAACTTCCGTGTTTTAAAATAATTAATATAATGGATCTTTGTGTTGGATATTGGTTTTTAACATAACTATGATTGGTTCTTGCATGGTGAATTTAATCTTGATTCTTGTATGAGTTAATCTTGCATATGGTTAAGATCTAGATCTAGTTCATGTTGTGCTTTATTCTTGAATGGATATTATGGATTTGGAATATTTGTATGATCATGCTAACTCCTTGAACAAGTTTTCATAAAAGAGGGACCTAGTACCCTTGTGCGCTTTGGCGAGCGCGAGGTTTTCCTAGGTGATGTGCCAATTTGACTTATCTTTGTTTGGTGAAATAATAAGACTACACAACACAATGTTATTTTTCATTGATTTTCCAGTCTCTTAAAATTTTTACTAGGTAGATCATGTCTTAGTGAAATTTGGTTGTTGCTTCTATTGTACATCATTATGTTAAGTTCCTCCATCGGGAATTGAGTATCTTGTTATCTTTTACCATGACCCATTCCAATACTATTACCACACTACTAATACTAGTCTTCCTATTCCATGTATTAATAGTTAAAATGATCTAGAACCTATGGATGAACAACCTCATTTTCCATAATTGGAAGGTGTCATTTGTGTGATAGATGCGGTTTCTTCAACACCACCTACTACTACTACTAGTGCTATAATTCCTTATCGGGAATTTCTATTCTAAGGACATCACTCTATCACCTACACCTTCACATATACCACCTCCATTAGTACACCCACCATTTAATTTCACACTTTTCATGAATGATTCATATTGGGAACATATTCCATTCGATCCTACTTGTGATGATACCATTTTCTCACATGATGGTCTATCTCGACTTAGTTTTTCTTTTGAGGACCTCTATCCTCCTACTCATGCTCCTCATCTATACTATGGCTTCATCACTATTACTGCTACTTATGGCTTGTGTGTCTTCCATATCATAGTTTATCTATCGTGCATTCCTCACTCTTCTCCACTCACATTAGGACAATCATGGCTTGATTACATTAGAGGCACTCTAGACCCTAATCATACAAACATATATTTTCCCATGCCCTTTGGTCGTGTTTTTATTTGCAATAGTTCCTTTATTATCTATACTCAAAATCTCATTCATTGGTATGCTTAAGTTTTTCACTTCCTCTATTCACTGATGAGGAATATTCCATGGGTATGTATAATTTTCATCTCAATGGTGCATTACATGATCAACCAAACACTATTTCTTATTAGGTCTCTAATTCTTATCCATATGACTTTGACCTTGAAACTGACGATCTCTTAGATGACATTACATGATCCATTCTCAATCATATACACTTTGGGGGCATAACATCTAACCCCCCACCCTAGTAGTATTTTCCATCACAAAATAACATACTTATAGCATGCACATATCACATCCTCATCACATTGCGCACTCATCACACATATACCAGTATCATCATTACCTAATGACACACTCTTTTTCTTTGGTTCACACTTGAAATATGAGGGATACATACTACACATAAACCTCACACAATGCACAATAGGCATTACCCATCACGTCTTCTCAAATATCATATGTCTTTCATACTGCATTCTAAATTTCATCTACATTCACACACCTTATACATTCTACACATCAGATTAGTATTAATCATACATACATCTATAATAGGGTTAATTACACATTTTGTATTTCATCTTACACATTACACATTGCATTCATTACATGTTCATCCATACTAATCACATAGGCTACACACACTAACTACTCTACATCTATATTTCACATGCATTTTACACTGTCACACTATTTATATATCTTGTGTATTACATTATGTCACATCATTAATGTTTTGACGTTTATATACACCATACATATCATATAAACCATCCTTATATTCATCATATTACACTTATATTGTTTATAGGGTTAGAATATTATACTATTCATCTTTCATACTACATCCCATGATTTTTTTGAACTATTTCCCTATTTCCACACATTGCATTCTAAATACTACACATATCACACATTACATACTCATCACATGGTCATTTATTCTCATCACACATCTATGCACTGCACTCACTACCCTATGACACACTTTAGTTCCTCGGTTCATACTTGTCTCTGAGGGTTTATTAATCAAATGGACCTTATCATTACTATGAGATCATCATTTGACCTTATATCATGTGAAATTACTAGGTTAGTGACATACACTTTAGGGTAAATGGTCACATATTCCTTCATCTTGTAGTGGTTCACACCGTACGCTACATCACCACTCCCTCTGTTCATCTTGTAATGGTATACGCTTTAGGCTACATCATCACTATTTCAATCAACTTGTCATGATATACACTTTTGATATAGGGTTCGCGACACATCATTTGTAGGTAGCATGTCCTCACACATACACATACATCACTACACATTAGACACAAAACCTAATTTTATCATTTCCCGATGACGCACTATTATTTACTGATTAATTATTGACCATTGAGGGGGCAAACCAAATGAACCTCACTTCATACACTTCCATTCACTCGGGGGCACACGGATCTTGTCATTCCATCTTGCATCTCATTCCATCCATCCACAACATATTGCATATTTTTGTTGCTTTTACTCTTGCTTGCATCTTCTTGTACTTGGTCTCTTTATTACACATTCTAGTTAGATCTATTGTATGTAATTTATTTATACCATATAGACATGTGTATTCATGACTTTGTTCAGATTGTGATCAACGATACAAGTATTTTACACTCAATACATATACTCGCCTTCTACCCATCCGACATTGGTCATTGGGCACATCCAAATTCCTCTATTACGGGTTCTATTGTTTTGTTTTTTACTTAAAATCTATAGCACATGGTCATACATACTTTTGGCATATTTATTATCTTTCTAACATGTTAATGGCTGCTTCATTTGTGGAAATTATTTTACAAGATTATTTTCTTCCATGGCTATTTGTTGTTTTTACTTGCTTATTTTTTTGTTATTGTATGCGATCTTGTTCCCTATGTTTGGTGTGTAAAATTGGTTGTTTTATGCAACCATGATGGCCTTGCATGTCTTGTGACATCATGATTTATTTCCCATGTTTTCTTCCCACTTTGTGTGGCTTACTTTTTCATATTTCATGTTTACTTGCATTCTAGCTCCCACATTGTCTTTGTAGTTTACAATTGTTTTCTACATGCATGTTTGTTCATAGTAACACTTGTTTCTATCCACTTATTTACATGTTCCTTTGTTTCTACCAAGCACATTCCCTTCCACCTATAGGGAAGAGTTACATATTTCATGCAGTTGGTCCTCTTTTGGGGCCACATTCTCCTATCAATGACATCACATACGCCGCCAAGGAGGGGGGCATCATTTGGGTTTTTACATACTACAAAATGCTTCTACACCAGTTTAGTTTAGTCAATTTCTACCCTTATCATTGTGGGTTATATAGTGAGTGCATTCAAACCATTCTATGAACCTCGTACATAGCATATTTTAGAGGAAATGGTTTTCCTTAGCATTTTGGGGAGATGTTACAAGCTAGAGGATACACTGGAATTTAACTACACTACTTTAGTCGGTTGCATCAGCTAACCCAAAAACTAGGAATTAAAAAGATCTCATCACATATATTTAACGAAGCATTCACATGCTAGAGGATATAGTGTAATTCCTCCCTATACTTCTTGGGCCTACGGTGTCAGATCACCCAAAAAAGCTAAGAAAGGATATCCTCTTTCTACACCCTTTCTTTCATCATGGATCACATGCACATGTTCCATTTTTAATTTGCGTATTTTACATTTACATCCTCTTACATACATATGCATGTATATTTTACATGCATTTTTACATATATACATGCGCATTTGACTTCTTGATCATCTTCTCCTTGTAGGTCTGACCATATGAGAAAAAAGTAGTCAACAACAATAACATTTTTGGTAGCACACACCATACTAACCATGTACACACATCCAAAACATCATCAACTACACACACTTTTCCACCCTAGCTTCACTCTTATCACTTTTTACACTTTTTGCATCTCTAGTTTCCATGCTCCACTACTTTCTCATTTCGCGCTTTGTCTAGTCCTTTATCATGTTTTATACATCAATCTTCATTGACATCAGTCTTGATCTCTATCTACTTTATGTTACTGAGCTTTCTACTCACCAACATAAAGTGAGGGAAAATGTAAACAAAAAATCATATACTGTAGACATTTTTAGTCCCGGTCTCATCTACTATTCATATGGTTTTTGAGTGAAGAAATTAGTAATTAACCCCTATCTTTTGGCCATTTTTATTTTCTTTCTGTCATCATTACGAACTTGACACATACTTACACGGTCTTTTTCATCATTTTTGATCATTTTAGCCTTAAGCGGGAACCCGGGATAGCATTAAGGTGTCGGCAGTGCTCTAGTCTCATTTATGGTGCCCTGATCCTTTTCCCACTTTCCCACCACTTTTGGGAACTTTCTAGCCATTTGAACATTTCATATTTCTTTTGGTCAGACTTTTTTGGGGTTAATTACAAAATTAGAATAAGAGAACCATATAAACATAAAGTTATGAAACCATAATAAGGGACCAAAACTAGTAACTAGTATCATCCACATAGATTTGCATCCATCTAAGGTATCTAGAGCTCATTTTCATCCATGTAGATTCATCACAAGGCACAGGATAGTTCACTTACATCACACAAGTATAGGAGGAAGCTTATTCTATTCCATCCACCATTCTATTACATGTTTCTACACGCTTATTCTGCTAGCTACTTTCTAAACCGTGGTTGGCATAAGAGCACCTAGGGCATAATTACACACACTTGCACATAAAACTACATCAAGTGTGATATGTTCTACATCTCTTAGTTAGTAAGTGCACCATTGTGGTAGCTGAGGAAAATTTGAACCCTTCATATGCATCTTTCTTATTTTTAGGGTTTGATGCTTGTCTTGGGGTTTTGTAGGTATTTTTTCATTACTTGATTTTCAACAACATATGATGAAATGCAAAGAATTTAGTGTGAAAGGAAGAAATAGAAGGTAACCATCAATTGAAACCTTGGAGGAAGGTTACAAATATTTTTCATAGACCATGGTGCCCATTTCTTAGACTAGGGTACCCATAGGCACTGTTGCAGCGGCTATCTATGTGCCCCAGTCTAGCCAAACAACTCAAATCCATCCTTTTTGGAACCTTTGCATGTTTGCTCCTACTTCTAGAATATTCAATTTATTTTATGACACAATCTATACCAGCCTATGAACAAGCTAAGCTCCTTCCAACCCTATGTTTCAATTAGGGTTTCATTTTATTTAGTTTAGTTACTTGGGTTAGTTTCTATAATTGATCATTACTTTTATTTACTTGATTTTCCTAGTTAGATTAATTTAATAAACTCTACATTTTTAGTTAATCAAATAGACCTTGTCCAAGCCATTAATGTAGGTGGAATTTTTATATACAACTCACTTTCTACATACCCAAAAGCACTTTTAGCCAAAGCACCCTTGATCTAGCTCATCTATGGATTTTATCTCAAATTAGCAAATATTCGAGTGCTCCTTTTAATTTCCTTTTCCCATCTCATTATCCACGACATTGAATCGATGTCATGGGTGGTGTTGCCTATTTTATATGTGTGGTCAATTTTAACTACATTTTAGAATATTCAATTCTCGATGTAATGATTGATGATTGATCGAAAATTATAATGACAGATTAAGGTCGGGACTAGCCTAGTTTTTGTTAATATCAAAAGTTTGTTATGTTGCATCAACACAATAAAATTAAAAATGAATCTTAGCTTCCATTAGGCTTAAAATATTATGTTGGAATATGAAAATCTTGACCTTACGAGGTGAGCTTAGGTGGGGATTGAGTATGGTCATAATGGCAAGGTGACTAGTTTTCTACATTTTATTAAATGTTGAGCTACTCAAATTTTCTGAAAGACTATAACCGAGATAGATCCAAATAAGTCATGCTCCAAAAATGATTCAATCCACTAGGGAATCCTCTTTCCACCATCATTCCAAGGAGCATGATGCTCAAAATTTTCCTTTTCGTTGTGCCACAGCGATAAATTTTGAAAAATTTACAAGTGAATCCTATGCTTCTATTCCCAAACTACCACATGAAAATGAAATCCTTTGGATCATTCAAATCTGTTTAGTGTCAGACATGAAATTGATGTCATCTTATATAAAATCAGTCATGGGTGGTGCGATGTGGCATAAAATTGAGCATAGTATCTCTACTAGAATTAGCAATCCAATGTTCTTCATGGCCATGGCTATCACTTTAGCCTTGTGACAGGAGGACCAGAAGGAGGATGGGTCAAACACCTAGCTTTAATTGTTCCCAATTCCATCAATCTGTCTTAGGTGTGGGAGGTGCATTATGGCTTTGGGTACACTTTGTCATGACACAACAAAAATTAATACGTCAATGTTGTTCGCGGTGATCGCTAGAATTTAGCCTTGTGACAAAAGGACCAAAAGGATATTTTCGAACACCTAGCTATATTTGTTCCCAATTCCTAAATCTAACTCAAGGTTGATGGTGGGTTGTGGTATAGTACCACCAGGACTCAAAGCATGAAAATGTTTTTTTAGCCATGGCTATTACTTTGGCCTTGTGAGAATAGGCCCAGAAGGAGTATGGGTCAAACACCTACCTATATTTTTCCCAATTCCCTAAATCCATCTCATGTGTGGGGTTTTTGTTATCGCATTATACATCCAAAATGATCCCACCAATGTTTTTTATGGAAAAGGGTATTACTTTGTCCTTGTGATAGGAGGTACCTAAGGAGGTTGGGTTAAACACATAGCTATGTTTGTTCCCAATTCCCTCAATTTATCTTCTTACCTATAATTCTCAACGTATTTTATCAAAAAAATATAGGATTTAAAGACACAAGAAGATGTGGGGATTGAGGTGATGGGGAACTTGGTTTTAAAATATAAATTATTTTTGTAGATCCCTTTGTACACTACTTTTGATAGAAAATCGATGCTTTCATTAGTTGTGACTCACCCTTTCACCGCTTCCTACACCATGTGATGTTGGCTTGATGTGTGACCCACATAGAAAAAAATTGAGAATGGGAAATGGGAAATGGATAATTCTAACTTCCGTAGACTAAATTTCTAATTTATGACTTATTTTTGTTATTATATGTTTTTGTAAGTACCAACCAAACTCGTTGATAGAGACGTCAAACATCTCATCTTTCAAGTTCTACTCCAGTCTTCCCAGTCCTTCTTTGGTGATTGATCATAAATTATATTGGTAGGAAAGGTAATTACTAGCCTAACAGTCACTAATCTTTGTCCCTTATTCTCCTCAAAACTCACCTAACTGGATGTAATATTTTAGAATTTGGTGTGAAAGAATATTACAAGAGAGATCCTAATAAGTGTCTAACAATGGAGCTTATTGGGTCTCTTAATTCTGTTTTAGTGTTGGACAGGAATTTGATGTCATTTTATGTAAACTCAAGCATGGGGGTGCATTGTGGCATGGAATTGATCATAGTAGTACCACAAAACTCAACATGCCAATGTTATACATGGACATGTCTATCACTTTAACATGAGTACCATAAGGAGGATAGGTAAAACACCTAGTTATATTCATTTCTAATTCCCTAAATCAGTATCCCCCTTTCAATTTTCAACATATTTTCTCCCAAATGAGTAAGATGTGGGAAATTAAAGGGAAAGAGCAATAGGTTCTAAAATGTACCATTTTTTATGCAAACCCATCCATGCGCGCTTCGATGGAAAATCCATGCTTTCTTTGGTCACAAATTTCCATTTCACTCACTTCTTTGGTCTAGTGTCTAACCTATATAGAAAAATATGTGAATGGGGATAAAATTCTTCCACCTTCTGTAGACTACCCTTAAAATTCAAATTGTCATCACGGGGACCATTCCAATTTCACTTCACCTATTTGTAATGTTACCCTCTCACTTTTACCCTATCTAATCTATTTTTCTCCTTACCATACACAATAAATTCAAATTCACATTCACTTAGACTCTCCACTTAAGTTTCTTCAACCATTTACTATTAAAACTTGTTAATAATCCACATTATTGTTATCCAAAATAAGCTCATGCTTATTTTTGGTTAATTGCACCCATTTTCCTCTTGTATTTCTTCAATCCAATTTTCAAGATACTCTAAGAACTTAAGGTTTCCTGAAAGCATCTTCATCAGGTGGGAAATTTCTTCCCCTTTCCAAAAATATAAATAAGTCCTTCTAACTCCTCATATTTTGCAAGTTATGGGCCGACGGGCCTTGGAAGGATGTTTTTGCCAAAGGCGGGCCAACAGACCTAGGGAAGACTTTTCGCCAAGTGGAAAATTACAAGTTGCACAGGGCCGTGAATGAAAATTTTCCAAAGTGAATTTTGGGCCAACGGATCTATGGGGGAGTTTTGGAAGTTTTGCGCTTTTTGTAAATAGGGCGCAAAGTGAATTTTGAGCCCGCAAGCCCGTGGGGATCTTAAAGCCAAATGAAGAAAAATGCCTAAGGCCCATAAAGGGACATGTGGCCATGTTTTAAGTCAAGTCGGGAGGTGGGTCATTGGAGGTAGTTTGAAATTTTGACCCCGAGAAGGTGTAAAATGAAAAAATGAGTCGTACCTCCTTTGATGCCCAAGGAGCCATCTGTTAAGCCTCAATTGTATATAGGTCAACAAGCCCGGGAGAGGATCTTCACCCAAATGGAAAATATGGGTTGGTGGACCTTGGAGTGATATTTTCCCCAAATTGAAAATGTGGACTGGCAGGACCGAAGATGATTTTTACACAAAGTGAATTGCGGGGCTGCAGGGTAATTTTTGCATTTTTAATTTTTTGTGCCAAATGGCACAAAGTGAGTTTTGGACCCGTGGACCCATTCTCGCTAAACTAGTTATCACCATTTTTGTACGAACTCACTCAAATATTCAAATGAACATATCTTTTGATCTAGTGCTCTAAATTCAAAAAAATTTACACCGTTGGAAAGGTGTCAACCTTGTACATGCCATGGGATCCTGAAACTTTAATTTTGACAAGGTTAGGTGGGTAAAAATGGGAAAACATCTTTCAAGACATTAATGCAAAATCCAATTGCTTCAACTACCAGATCTGATTTGATTCAATTCATTTTTCTTCCTTCTTTAACATGCCGAAACAGGACATAGAGCAGCAAACTTGACAAATTGTGGGCGCGAGATCCATGGCGAACATTGATGGTTGGTAGTTGGATTTTTAGAGTAGAGTCGAGTTTCTCCTTTCTCTTTCTATTTTTCATCATCTATATATTGTAACACTTCTCATTTGAGAAGGGGAGACATTCTGGTGTGGGGAAACTCTTTCAAAGTCGTTTCTTGACTCCATTTGAGTTATAGGCCTTGTCCTATGCCTGGAGAGTGTATTTGTGCCTCGAGGCACCACATGTAATAACTGTGCACCTTATAGAGTATTAAATCTTGTTTCATGGCATATTTCAACCCTTGGCATCATTTTTTTGTTTCTTTGTGCCTCTTTATCTCATGTTTTCTCCCTATACATGTATTTCACATTTGCAAGTTTAAGATGTCATGCTTTGTGGAGTTTCGATGGAAAATTTAGATCTAGGTGCTGTGTCACTTTTGTCGACCTCCCTTAGTCCCATTTTCCTTGTTCATTCTCCCTCAACAAAGTATCATGTTACTTCCTTTTCTGGTGTATCACCACTCAGTGTAGGTTATTTTACCCTTTCTCTTTTCCATGTCCCCTTGGAATGGTTAGATTAGGATAGTTAGATTATTCCCGCCTTTGGGGTAGCTTGTGGTAGGTAGATTAGGAAGCAGGAATCGGCCTTCTCCGGAGGTCCATCTCAAGTTTTGTAAGTCCCACACCTTGAGAAATGGTCCCATGTTGAGCAATCACACAAAATGTCCCACTCACACTCAGGCCATTCGGGGTGTTGTAATTCTACACTAAGCTGTTTTGCACGTCCAATGGGATAGGTCAAGCACCTTACCACTTCATCTTAGCAATTTGTTGTGTTCCTGTTAAGGTTCAGCCTTTTAAGGCACATTCAAAGAAAATCTGGTGACTCCATCTAGTCAATAATCCACCCTTTGAGTTTTATACCTTTTCCATTCATTCCCACTCATTTTCATCTATTTTCTTCTTCAATATCTTTCATTTTTCCCCATTCCATGAAGTTTTGCAATCATGACTTCAATTTCTTCTTAGAACTCACACTTACAGCAATAACAGTACATTTCACCTCCAATGCATTTCTCAACACCTCCAAATCAACATTATGATTAGATCCATGACTATTATGCCTAATCATATG
Source organism: Taxus wallichiana var. yunnanensis (assembly GCA_018340775.1). Classification (NCBI taxonomy): domain Eukaryota; kingdom Viridiplantae; phylum Streptophyta; class Pinopsida; order Cupressales; family Taxaceae; genus Taxus; species Taxus wallichiana. The sequence goes on along the minus strand of CM031235.1, from coordinate 457,546,452 downwards.
AGTAGGGTCAAACCAATTTGGCCATGGATCTTAACAAGAAAAAGGGGATGCATACAATAGTGATAGCTACGTGGAAAATGTTGGTTTGTTAGAGAAGATCCAAGGAATGGAGGCTAGCATGGTGCGATCCAAGGTTGTAACATAGATGAAGGCATTCAAGATTAGTTTTAGGGCACCTTATCCATGGGCCAACCATGTTCTAAGACATTACAACCATCAAGAGAAGCTTGACTTCATGGTTTAAGTGTTAACTCAACTTGCACAGTGGATTGAGGAGATTGAGGCTTATGAGTTGGACACAAGACAACCTTGCCAATGGGTAAGTCCACCACATCCTAGCTTTTCTTCTCCTCTTCCTTAATCTTTATCATTTCAGCATGATCAAGAGTCAAGCTCCCCATCCACTTCCCCAAGTGTTGATTTATTTTCTCCATCTCCTAGTATTCCATCTTATTTCAATTTTTATCCCCTTTTCCTTCCCAAACAATCATCCCCTCCAAAAAAAAAAAAAGAAGTTCCACCTCCCCCACCACAAACAATTACAAAGATAGTTGAAGCCCCATCCATCCCTCCTCTTTCTTTCCCAAGTCCATGTTGGGAAGAGACTTAAGAATCTAGTCAAGGAGAACAAGCAAGAAGAGGGACCCAACGAAAAGAAATGATAGACAATCTGAAGATTTGGGCTGCTAAATTTGGGTTTACAAAGATCCCTTTGATGGTTAAGCCAACAGATGGGGTCAAGGTTGAAGAACCAGTGGTGGCTGAGGTTGAGTTGGAAGCAAAGAAAGAACAAGAAAAATAAGAATAAGAGCAGCGGTTTGTTTTATCTAGATGCGGTTTCGATAATGGAACATTGTTTAAGGAGAATGTTGATCCGACCCAAGCTGCACAACCAGTTAAAGAAGGGGAACAATCAGCTCCAAGCCCCATTGAAGAGGAGTATCTAGGAGAGATCAAACCATTGTTTAAGCCACTCAATGAAGAAATAATCATTGAAGATTTCTTGCTTTCATTTCAAGGGCCTAATTTGATTAATGAACCCATGATGGAGGAAGACCATACAGTTTTAGAGGCTCCAAGTGTGGAGTAGGCCACAGAAGAACCTTCAATTCTTCCTCCCACTTCATACCCTTCAGGATCTAATGTTGAAGAAGAGTTTGAGCTTTCAAACTTCATGTTTGAAGAAGAGGGGAACCATGGTGAGAAAGTTTCAGATCAGGAGGACACCATGGAGGAGGTTGAGCACATGCAGTAGGAAAACAAGGAGGTAGATTATCTGTTAGACTTGGAAGATTGTTTTGATGGAGAGGAGCCCAAGGAGATCACATCATTTTCTCCTCCATCATCCACATTCCAAGCACATGAGCTGTTGCCATAAAGGAGAGCATTCAAGTACAACAAGCTGCACTTCATGACACCTCTCTGGAACCAATGTTGGAAGATATGAGTCTTCCATGTTCTTCACAGGAGAAGGAAGAGAAAATGTAGGAGGATTTCATCATCCTTGTCACACCATCCATCCAGGAAGGTCAGCAGAAATACTCCATTCTTGGAGTTAAAAAATCAGATCAAGGGGCACATTAAAAGGACTAGACCTTGCCCAATCCAATATTTGGCTTCATTGGAGCTAAGGGAGAAGCCAAAACCAGTCATGCCTACTTTAGGGCATGAGGATGAGTATCAAAGCACAAAGGGTCACCATCAACACCTCTAGGAGTCCAATGTAAATCAGCCTGAGGAGGTATTTTCCATCAATGTTGATACCTTGATGATATGGGTGGAGGATCGACTTAAAGTTTGTTTTTCACTCATCCAAGCAGCCAAATTTAGTGACAAACCATTTACATGGTTGACCCTTTTGAGAAGAGAAATCTACTTCTCCTTGCCATTTGTAGGATTTTTTGAGTCCCTTTGCTCTCTGGTTAGTATAGGAGTAGGAGTATATTTCATTTTACGCATAAGAAGTGCTTGTGCACACTCAACATGTCTCATTTGAGGCATGTGTGATTTTTTTCTTTGTACATAAGTTTTGTTCGTATTGCTGCGGAGTTGTAGAGGCATGGCCCTTTAGTATTCACAACAAAGAGACCCATAGTCTCCTATGATAGTTGCTAATTTAAAATAGAACACAAATATAGAGAAACTAAAATAGGGTCTTGAGGCAGTCCATTTCTAGAACCGACTCAAAGTCACAAAGCAAGTATTCGGGCTCATGGCTCATGGAACATATTTTCAAAGATCATATTGGATCAGATCGAGGCTATTATTATTGAATCCATGCCCAATGGATGCTTCAAGACTCTTGATCTTTTCATCTAGCAAGAAGATGTCCCCTATGAGTCACAAATTGTTATCCAAAATAAGCTCATGCATATTTTTGGTTAAATGCACCCATTTTTGCTCTTTTAGTTCTTTATTCCAAATTTTCAGATATTCTAAGCACTTAACGTTTCCTAAAAGCATCTTCATAAGGTGGGAAATCTCTTCCCCTTTCCAAAAATATAAGAAGTCATAACTCCTCATATTTTTCAAGTTACGGGCCAACGTGCCTTGGAAGGATTTGTTGCCAAGGCGGGACAACGAGACCTAGGGAAGACTTTTCTCCAAGTGGAAAATTGAAAGTTGTGGGGCTACGGAGGAAAATTTTCCAAAGTGAATTTTGGGCCATTGGGTCTATGGGGAGTTTTTGAACCTTTGTGCATTTTGCAAATAGGGCACAAAGTGATTTGATTTGATATGTTGTTCTTCCTTCTTTAACATGCCGAATAGATATAGAGCGGAAGACTTGATAGATTTTGAGAAGATACACGGAGGACATTGATGGTTGGTAGTTTTATTTTTAGAGAAGATTCAAGTTTCTCCTCACTCTTTCTAGTTTTCATCATCTATATATTGTAACACTTCTCATTTGAGAAGGAGGAGACATTTTGAGTGTGGGGAAACTCTTTGAAAGTTGTTTCCTAACTCTATTTGAGTTGTAGGCCTTCTCATACGCCTGGATAGCGTATTTGTGCCTTTGAGCACCACATGTAATAACCTATACACCTTATAGAGTATTAAAATATTGTTTCATGGCGTCTTTCAACCCTTGACATTGTTTTGTTGTTTCCTTGTGCCTCTCTATCTCATGTTTGCTCCTTATGCATGTATTTCACGTTCGCAGGTGTAAGATCTCGTGCTTCATTGAGTTTCAATGGCGGATTTGGATCTGGATCTATGTCACTTCTATCTGACCTCTCTCAGTCCCCTTTTTCCTATTCATTCTACCTTAATAGAGTATCTTGCCACTTCCTTTTCTAGTGTATCACTGTTTAGTGTAGACTCTTTCACCCTCTCTCTTTCTCGTTGTCCCTTGGAATGGCTAGTTTAGGATAGTTATATTTTACCGACTGCACTAGAGTAGCTTGTGGCTGGAATATTAGGAAGCAAGAACTAGCCTTCTCTGGAGGTCCATCTCAAGTTTTGCATGTCCCACAACTTGAGAGATGGTCCCATGTTGTGCAATCACACTTAATGCCCCACTCACACTCAGGACATTCAGGGGCATTGTGATTCTACACTAACAATTACATTACAACAATTTTTAAACACGTCTTGTAATATTTTCTCCTAATTCCCTAAATCCATCTCAGGGTTGGGGGTGTGCTATGGCATATGTTTTGTGTTGTGGCTAGTCGATGCACCGGGGCTTGATGTGTGGCTAGGGGGTATCTTATGGCTTGGGGGTGAAATATGGTCGGGGGTGCGTTGTGGAATAAAATCACAAAACTTAAAAGGACAATGTTTTTCATGGCCATGGCTCACTCTAGCCTTGTGACAATAGGACTAGAAGGAGGATGGGTCGAACACCTACCTATATTTATTCCCAATTCCCTAAATCTATCTCAGGAATGTGGGGTGTATTGTGGCTAGGGGTGCAATATGACATGGAAGCACCAAACTTAGCACACCAATGTTTTTCAAGGCCATGGATAGGACTATACTACAGTTTGGTGAAACACCTAGCTATTTTTGTTTAGAATTCCCTAATTTTGTCTCATGTGCGGTAGGTGTGTTGTGGCTAGTGGGTGCATTGTGTCATGACACCAACAAAATCAGCATGTTAATGTTGTTCATGGCCATGGATATCACTTTGGTCTACATTTTATTAAATTTTGAGCAACTCAAAACTACCTAAAAGATTATTATCAAAGAGACTCAAATAATTCATGCTTACATAGTACTTTAATAAATTGGGAATCCTCTTTCTACTATCATTCTAGGGAGCTTGATGCTCAACACTTTTCCATTTTCATTGTGTCAGCACTAAATTCTAAAAAACTTACATATGAATCTTGTGTTGTTATTCCCAAACCACCATGTGAAAATGGAATCCTTTGTGTCATTAAAATTCATTTTAGTTTTAGAAAAGAAATTGATATCATCTTTTATAAACTCAATCATTTGTGGTGCACTGTGGCATATAATTGAGTACGGTATCTCTTCTAGACTCAGCATCTAATGTTCTTTATGGCCATTGATATCACTTTATCCGAGTGATAGGAGGACCATAAAGATGCTTGGTCAAATACCTAGCTTTAATTATTCCCAATTACCTCAATTTGTCACTACCGCTATGGATTAGGGTACACTATGGCATGTCACCACAAAAATCACTACACCAATGTTGTTCATGTCCATGGATATTACTTTGGCCTTGTGATAGGAGGACCAAAAGGAAGCTTTGTCGAACACCTAGCTATATTTTTCCCAATTCCTAAATCCAACTTAGGGGTGGGGGTGCACTATGGCTAGGGTGCACTCTAACATGACACCACTAAATTCAACATGTAAATGTTATTCATGGCCATGGCTATCACTTTGGCCAATGTTGTTCATGGCCATAGCTATTTCCAATTTCCAAGTTCCAATTTCCAATTTCTAATTTCCACCCACTACTAAATTAAATTTTAGGAGATAGCGATGGTCGAATAGAGGAGAGGATAGGAGAGGAAAATATTAACCTTATAATTTGGTTGACATGGTTGAGATCGAAATTGGCAAACAAAGGAGAGGATATTTAAACTATTTTCTCTCTTTTATGTCGATTGATTTGTTTTTCCCTTAATTATTTATATTGACTGCATCTATGATTCCTTTTATTTGGTTGTATCTTGTTTTGGTCTGATATTTTTCATTTCCTACATGTTAAGAGTTGTTTTCATCCTCCTATCAAATCTGTTTTAGGCTAAAGTTTTTAATTAGGTGCATAACTAGATTATTTTACTTGCATCCTCATCTCAAATGTCTCACAATGTTTTTTATCTTCCTTGTTTTAGGTTAAATTTTTGTTTATGTACGGTCGAAGGGTCGAGGGACACGACCCCAAAGATAAACACAAATTACCCTTTCAAATGACTGTTAAAATGGCCCAAAAATTAGTTTTTCACTACAAAATGAACCCCCAAACTACTTATAATAACATAGTTTTATATACAATATTTTCCCTTTTCTACATAAATGCTACCTTTTAAAGAAACTTTACTCAAAAAATTTTACATGTATTTTAGAAAAAATCATAATTTCTAAAAAAATCGGGATTTTTCAAAAAAGCCAAAATTATCAAAAAGAAGTTGTTTTCAAAAAAGTCATGATTTTGTAAAAAGTCAAAATTTAAAAAAAAAAATTGTGATCGATGCTATTTTTTTGACATTGACATATGTATCCAATACGGACTAGAATGATATTTTATTAAAATCTCATGATAAAAAGTTAGAAATTGGGCAATAAACATTCATGGTTGAATGTGCTCGTTGTTCAAATGAAATGTTTTTACTTTTTATAAGTATGATTTTGAACTAACAGTCCTTCTAATTCAAGAACAAGAAAATATTTCGTTGAAGGAATTGCAACAAAAATAATAAATAAACTTCATTATGAACTTGTATATATTTCAAATATGATAATAATATTTCAAAAAATATTTTAACTTTGTTTATACATATATTTTTGGTTGTAGATTTCCTCCACTGTATCTCGCACATAACAATTAAAATTAGGATATATTTATCAAATATATATTGAAATATGATAATAATATTTCACAAAATAATTTTACCAATTTCTTTACATATATTTTTTGGTTCTAGATTTTCTACAATTGTATCTATACATAAAAATTTAAATTAGGATATATTTATCACATTGATTCTAACTAGTATTGACAAGTTAAAAAAATTAAATAATACATAATACCTTTTCTGAGCCAACTGTCATAATTGATGGTGAATGGTTTGATGTAGCTTCAGTATTAATCACCATCAGTTACATGTTTTGTTGGGTAACTTCTTATTGGTTGGATGACATCATAATTTTGTGAGGAATAATATCTTCCTCTAATGGATTAACCTCATGGCTTACGCTTTGTTATCAACTCATAATTATTTTTATGGGCTCAACAGTTGTTGTTAATGAACATAAATACTTAGAATGTAAAGTGAAAATTATAAATAATTGAGAGAGAGGTATTGTGTTCCATATGGTAGGTGGACCAAGTGAACACTACATATAGCTCAAATGCCTTGAAGAATTTATCCCAGGATAGTTCAATAACATCTTATTACGCTCGTATGACTTCAAGTTGATCTTTGATATCTTCAAAATTTAGTGTCGAGGAGATGACACAACAACTCAACGTGTCTAGATGTTGAACAAATCCAACACTAATTGTTGTGAAACAATAGGAAGGTCATATATTATTATGATCATATGTAATTGAATTGATGTATTCATCTAGCATTTGAGGTCAATGCCAATATCAAGGATGTGCATAGTGACTCCAACATTGAAAGTGTGAATCCTCACACTTTGAATGTGTGAGTCCTAACACTTTCAATGTGAGTGGATCCAAATTTTGTCACACTTTAGAAGTGTCGCCTCACACTTTGAAAGTGTGAGGCTTGCACTCTAAAAGTGTGAGGCTGGAACTTTGAAAGTGTGAGGCTCACACATTGAACTTGGTTTTACAGGAATTTATTGTTATTTTTTATTTTAGTTTTAATCCAATGGTCTCATGCCTTATAATAATTAGTGGCCACTAATCTTACATTGAGGCTTGCACTTTCAAAGTGCGAGGAAAGTGTGTGAATTACCTTTTCAAATTGTGAGGCTTACACTTTGAACTCACTTTTCCAAGAATCTATTATTAGTTTTTATTTTACTAATCCAATGGGCTCGTGCCTTATAATAGTTAGTGGCCACTAACTTTACATACTCCCAACATGAAAATAAAAAAATTCCAAAATTGGAATCCAATTATAGCGATATTGGTATCGATAATAGAGAAATTGGGATCGATAATAACAATATTAGGATCCAATAATAGAAATATTGGAATCCAATATTACTACTAATTAAATACAAATAATAGTAATAATGGAATCCAGCATAAAATAAAATGGAATCCAATATATTCATAAACGGATATAGATTTGTTAGAAAAATTGTAATAATTGAGTTGAGATTCACTTGAATATGTCCAAATTTACTGAAATAAGAATTTTCTTCTCAAGTCATGCAATTCTCCAACATTATTTTAGATTAGGTAATTATTTTTTTGGGGGGGGACCAAAATTGCACGATACATATATAGATTGATAGCATCCGTGTTAAGTACAACAATTCAAAACTAGTAAGGGCCCATATAAGACAATACACTTGACAAACATAAAGGCCTAACAAGGGGTGAGGCACACACATCCTCAATTACATTTTTTTTTATAATATATACTCTTAAACATAAATAGACCCAAGAAAACAAACAAAAGGACAAAAAACCAAAAGGAACAGCCCCCTGACCCACAAAAGGTCGGTTAATGTTTCATTTCTTATTAATCCTAGTATGAGAGCTAGGTCCTTGATTCAGACCTTCCAAATTCCTCCTAGGAGTGAGATGAGTCTTTTTCTTGTCATCCTTAGTACTAAAAACCTCCTCCTCATCGTCAATATTCTTGAGATATAACCTAGTATGTATCTGCTAGATGTCCTACTTTAATAATTACTCTTGTAATGTAGTAATCATCTGATCCTATATGGTGAAATTCACCTTAAATCCATTGATTCTTTTTTCCTGGACTTCTAACTTTATGTTCCACTCCTTCATATCCTGGAACAAGTGTTTTGTCACCTTGAGTAGAGTATCAATTTCCACCTTCATATTAATTATACTCACATCTTTTTGGTGTCTTCATGATTATCATGTACAATGTCTTTCCATTTAGAGGATTCCCCTTCTTCATGATAGAGAGAACCTCCACACCACATCTTCACTTTTGTTCTCCATGAGACCTTTCTTTTCAACCTTCTCATCCCATTGGTGAAGACTTCCTTGTCTAAGCTAGTAGGTTACGGGATAGGGGCATACTTGGTTTACCATTCTAGAACAACAACATAATCAGACCATAGTGTAGGGGGAATAAAAAAATTCCTCATTAAAATCCAAAATAGAGATAGTGAAATACTTGTAATAGTAAAAATTGGAAACTCATTTCCTGATTACAATGAAAATAGTTAAGGATTGAGAGTTGATGTGTGTATATTGTATGGAATGTTCCCTGAAGGGTTAAATATCTCATAACCACTTTATATACATCGGCCCACCTCTCGAAAGACAAGTCCACGACAATGCCATCATCATACAAGTGTACCCTTTTAGTAGCCTAAAAAATAGTGGAGTTATCATGGTTCCTACAATTCTTCTCTTTGAACAATTTAAACCCCTTAATAGATTTGTAAGTGATATCCAAAATAAATTCTTTGGTAATATGAATTTCCACCCTTTGAACTTAACCCTACCATGGTCCCATGCTTTACCAAAATCCAGGGCCAAGTCAGGGTCATTACCTTTGATACACTTGATGAATTTAGTGAACCCACCCTTCTTTAGCAAGCACCACACCATTGCATCACGTTCAATAGATTGAAATGAGGTGGTTAGTCCTTACCCGTTCACTACCCATGTTTATCCTACTCCTCTTTTCACTTTATTCCACTTGTTCTTAAAATTTTCTTTCCTTTCTAGCTAGCTAGTAAACCCATTCTCTACCATTGAGCGGAGATATCACTATTTCCAATTCTCCCTTATGGATCCTAACTCGATCCTTTATGGTTCATGAAAACAACCTTACCTAATTCTTTCAATTAATTATGTTATAACTATGGCTCCATGGTATCATTCCTTCGTATTCCCCAGAGTCCTCCAAATCATTAACTTGGTTCGTCGATCCATCTCGTGTTGGAATTTATTTCCCTAAACATGTGGCATAGGTCCATGTCATAAAGACCCCAATCATGTGGCATAGGTCCATGTCATAAAGACCCCAATCATGTGGCATAGGTCCATGTCATAAAAGACCCCAATCATGTTTAAAGCCTCCTATATCATATTTTTGATACCCCACCCTACCTTGCATTTACCTTCAATGGTCTTAATAATTAATAAGGAGTCTCCTTCTATAATAATTTTATTGAGTTCAAGTCTTTTATAAATCCTTATGCCTATCACAACCACTCTCACCTTAGCATAGTTATTGTATTTATTGCATAATGTTCTTACATATTCCATATTAAAATTCCCCATGTGGTCCCTTATCAAGCCACCCCCAAACTTTCCTTCCCTTAGTTTTTCGGACCCGTAGAAATTAAGTTTAAACCAATCCCTCGGGGGCTTCCATTTTGAATTGGTTTTGTCCTTATTTTATTGAGGTTTCATTCCTGATTTGTCTTGGCTAATATTTAAGGATTGAAGAATCCTTGTATCCTCCTTAGTATAGGAGTCCTCCCACTTGTGCTTATGGATCCCAATGTTATCCCAATACTCCAACATAGTTTTGGTTTAACTATTTCATTAGTTAAACTTCAAAAATTTTGAGGACGTGTAAATATTTTATGTTTGGGTCTTGTTATATCCTAGCTGATCCTTTTTATTCCATAAATTCTTCAAATTTGGAGTTTTTAGGGGAAATATAGGAAAAATTAGAAAATTGATGAACAAATGAAACAATTCCTCTATTCATATATGTGTCATGTGTTCTTGCCTTTTCCATTGTTTGTAAAGAAATTTGAGAAATCAGATAATGAGGAATAAGTGGAACAGTTCCATTGTTCCACTTATTCCTAACATCTCTACCACGTATAATTTGGGATAATGAATTAGTTAAGTCACTATATGTTGAAATCCTTAGAATATTTCATGAGTTCCTCTTGTTCCCTGATTACCCACAATCACTAACGAAGGTAAGAGGAGGGGGTAGAGTCGGTCATGTTGGCGAGTTCATGGAACTATGGGAAAAGTGTTACTATTCCATAAATCCTCCACACACCCAAAAATACTAACCAAAGCTTCATAAGATAATTCATAATTCGTCAAACACACACATGGAATTTTTCCACAGTTCCACTATTCCTCCAAAATCCTAAGTAACCACCAAAAGTAAAGGAGTAGTGTATGATCAATTAACTCATCTTGAGAGGGAACATAGTGAAATGTTCCCCACATTTTAACAAAACTACTACGAAGGAAGATATTGATAAGTTGTTAATGGAGGTACCTTAAGGAACAATTACCTTGTTCCTATAATTCTTCACCAACCTACCAGGGACTAAGCTGTTTGATATATTTTCACAATAAATCCCAATTTTTGACAAGAAGAGGAATATGAAGCGTCGTACACTATGATTTTGGAATGTATAAGTGTATTTGTGCTAAAATTGATTTCATTAACTCATTTTTAGGATATGGAAGGTAAAAAATGACAATAAAGTGAAAGGTCATGTGAAATGAAGGTGAAAGGTCATATTGTAAATCTATAAATTGTAATTCCTTCTCCATTGTAAAGGATTATAAGTTGTTGATTCATATAAATTGTTAGTATTTATATCACTAATACTACTACAAGTAATAAATCTAATTTCCTGTATTTCATTTGTCTATGTTCCTCCATACTGACTTTTCCAAGTTTTTAAGAACTGTAATCTTGTCTGACAACCAAGACAAAACTTTGTCTTTAGTTTATCATCCTTCTTCATGTTTTCAATTATTTGTTTTTTAATTGAATATAAACCTACCCTGGCTAATACATGTGAATTGTATAGGTCTACTCACAACATTAACCCCCTCAAACTATTCCTCCTACTCCCCTTTACCTATCTACCAATTAAATTCCTCCCTTGTGCACTATACAAATACTTTTTCGTAGGTTTAATGGAGTATTCCTATGTGATCCATGGCCTAACAACCACCCCAAAAAATATTAGTAAGTTACATTCAAAAATTGGAACCTCCCCATACTCAATACGGAGGGGCTTATCCTCGTGATCGTTGGTGGAAACAAGTTTTTTGCAGTGCAACAATTTATTTCACCAAGTGTGTGAGGATTATAGCTCAATGAATGCATTATGGAGTTGTAATATTTGAGAACTACAATAGGACGATGTAATATGAATATAAATCAGAATAACTCAACACATGAATTTTATCAATAATTTGATAAATTGTATCCACTCAGTGACCTTGAAAAGATAAAAAGGAGATGTACATATAAACGAGTAAATTTATAACTCCTCCTAGAATAGTGTAAAACACTCCATGAATAAGAATGGGATATCTAATCAAATAATCAACCAACCTAATTTAAATCTAATGTAACACTAATGCCACTCAATCATGACATATGAAACCCAATAAAAAATACACATGAGAGTAAGGATGATCCATATGTGTAGGAAACATTCCAAGTATATAAAAAACATGAAAAATAATATCCTACAACAACGCCCCCATTAAGCATAGCTTATGTGGGTAGAAAAGGTGGGTCCCGATAATAAGGCATGAAGAGGGAACCGAGTAAAAAACAAATATCGTAAATTAGATAAAAGGAGAAAATCCATAGGAAAACACTCCCCCAAAAGAGAGAAAATAGAAGTGTAAAGAATATATCCATCTTAGAAGAGATAAAAATAAGAGGATAGGTATATAATTCCCCAAGAAGAGTGTCGATGATGTGGTCTTCTACTTGAATATTTAAGTAGTTTAATCACGTATTAAAAAAATTCTTCCCTTAGGAATAACATAAGAGGTTTATTAAAATTCTACCCATTCCATGAAGGAAGCTAAAGGAAATAGAAAAAATAAATTTGTATCTGGTCCATAACTAAAATGTGGAATATGTATGGAAACATTTACACAAGAACTAATTTTTCTATCCTTAGTAAAAAAGAAGTTGAAATTATAGAACATGAAATAAATATCATAAGGAATTGGAATTTAAGTTATGACCTTTAACCTAATAATTTCAACCCTTGTGCCGGAGTTAAGTGCACTCCTCCTAAGGTAGGCATCTTCAAACCCAACTTTGATGGAGCTATAAAATGGAATCCTAGGAAAGCAGGAGGAGGAGGTATTTTTCATGATCTGAAGGTAGGTTTCTTCTTCCCTATTTTTATAATCGGGTCTCCAATAAAACAATGTTGCTGAGGTTGTTGCTTCATTCTAGGGGGTGAACTTAGTAGAAGAGAAAGGCTTCAAGCATATTTTTTGGAAGGGAAATCTTTGTATATTATTTCTTGTGTGAAGGGAAGTTCAAGGAGATGATACGCTGCCCAGGAGAATAAAATTAGTGGAATTTGAAGGAAAGAAATTCACGCATCAGCCATGAGCAATTTCCACGCCATGTTTGGAAGGGAGAAGGAGGTTTGTCTTTTTCCACGCACAACCTGAAGAGGTAAGGCTAGCTTCCACGCATCCCACGCAGCCTGCAAAAAAGAAACAAAACAACAGTTAAAATACAAATCCACGCATCAGTCAAGACTAGGTCCCACGCCATGCTTGGAAGGGAAGAATGGAATTTGTTTTTATTTGTGCACAGCCTGAAAAGAGGAGTATCCACGCAACCTGCAGGAGAAAGACATAACAGAAATAGAGAAAAATCCACGCAGCAGTTTATGGAAGACAAGCTTTCCACGCATACTTTGGAGTGATGAATAAGATTAAAAATATAACCAAAAATTAGAAATCCACGCATGCACAATGGATTGAAGTTTAGTGCAGATTTATTTTATTTTAAAAGGAAGATACTCATGGAGCTACGCATGCTGAGGAGACGATAGCTTTCTCACGTCAAGGTGGATGGAGATATTTACGCATAGAGTGAATTCGACGTGTCGCTAGAAGTGTTAAAATGATCTAAAATTGTATTATTTTTCAATGGTGATTTGAGCTTCGCCTCAATATTGTTGTATGGTCATTTTGAATTCGAATTCGCTAAATCTCTTTTTATTAAAAAAATATAATAATAGAAAGAGTCGTATTTAAATAAAAAGAGTTATTATTTTTGTCGTGGTTTGTATCTGTTGAAGTAATCAACTTTGGAGCTCGATATCTCGAGTCGGATGATGATCGTCGGAAAGAAATGTTTGGTTCATTGAATTATCCCCCTCTTCATATACTCTTTTACAAAATTTCAAGTGTACAACACTTTGTTTGATATTTTTCACGAACTCAAGAAAACGCAATTTAGTCGATTTTGCCGCACGTGCAGTTTCAGCTTGGCGGAAGGCCTACTTTGAGAATCCATATCTCGATCCCAGATGATCGTCAAGAGAAACAGTTTATTCTTTGAATTCTTCCCAAATTCATGTACTTATTTGTAAAAATTTAAATGTACAACACTTTGTTTGATATTTTTCATGGAGTCAAATAAAATGCAGTTTGCATGATTTCGTTGTGCGCTCAGTTTTCAGCCTGTCAAGGTGACTCACTTCGAGAGTTGATATTTTGAATTCAGATGATCTTCAAGAGAAAATAATTATTTCATTAAATTTTTCCCATCTTCATATGCTTCTTTCCAAGTTGTAGATTCCCAGGGTGACGTTTGGTATTTTTCCCAGGCTAAAACCAAACGGGATTTTCACTAGTTTTACACTTGCATTTTCCTAGCAGTTTCAGAAGAGTCAACTTTGACCTTTAATATTTGACTGAATAATTTGATTGGGAAAAACCTTATGACACGCAAACTTGTGGTGCCTTAATATACTTCCTCATGTAGTGAGAAATTCTCAGGACAAAATTTGTTATTTTTCCTAGGGCAGTTTTATAGGTGATTTGTGTAGTTTTGTAAGATGGAAGTAATAGCCTAAAAGCACGCTCATCACGGTCATGTAATCTCCAAAAAAAATGATGTTTTGGTATAGGTTCCAAGACATTCTACTCACCTCTACACTCCATTTAAAGTATGATAACATCGTCGATACCAATTTGGGACACATCAATATAGGTCAATTCTGCGATCGCATATCAACCAAAGGTGAGTCACAATTTTCTTGACACTTGTTCTAAATTGGTCATCACTTGCATGGATGCACCATGAAACCTACATAGTGTGGTGATTCAACTCCAATGGCTCCGAAGTGAAGAAACCTCTGACTTCCTCATTATGCGGTATAAGTCATAGCTATTGGTATAGGTCTCTTCGGAGTCAAAAGCCATTGTTATCGGTAGAGATCGATAATGGGAGAATCTTGTCTACAACAATTGTTTTCACTTGATCATTGTACGGATCATCAAGCAAGGCCACATCATTCAAGTGTGTCCTGTTAGCTCTCAGTTAGCAGCAGGTGCAATATTTCATCGGTTAGTCTTAAAGTTGGAGCATTCTCGAATTAGACGATCGTGAGTGGATCAGAATGGCAACACTTCAGGATGGTGAAAAAGACAAAAGACATAACTCCAGGAAGTGAATTGTAATTTTGGCTCTTGGAAGATCTTCTCGATGGTGAAAGATCAAGAGCTGGATTCTGACAAGCCAAGGTGGCGTAACAACTTCGATCTCGTGAAAAATGAAGAATTCACCATGGAAAGGTATTCAGAGCATGTGGAGAATTATATGTAATTTTGAATGTGAATATGAATGAAGACAAAATTTCTCACACCAAGATGTTGCTCAAATGGAGAGGTGGATGAATTGCTCAAGTTTCAAGCTCATCTCTCTTGTCATCTGGAGGATTGTGTAGCATGGTCAATGAGTTCATTCTCGTACGACTGGGATAGGCAGACTCTTGGCCCAATGGATAAGGCACTGACCATAGGTGTTTTGATCTAGGTGGCGCATTGTTGACTAGGATGTCTATGTGTGCGTCCAAGTCATTTAAGTGGGGTCCACGTGTGCCCATTTCTTTTATGACTTTTTAACTTAAGTGGTTTCTATTTTTAGTCACTTTTTAAAAGTTGGTTGAAAAATTCAAAGTCACTTAAGTGCCCTATTTAATGTTCATGTAAACCCTAACTACTTTGTAACCAACTTTTGGGTTATAAAAGAAAGTCAGGGGCTCATTTGTAAAGGTGAATTTGAGAGAGGAGAAGAAAATACTTTTGTGTGTAAGCTTGTTTCAGAAAGAAACTTTGTGTTCTTTGTGAAGACATTTTAGAGTTAATGAAATACGAACTTTGTGTCTCATTCATTGTCTCTTGTAACATTTGATGTTCTTATGTTCATTAGATGTTAGATGTTATATCTTGCATGAAAATATTGTCTTAGATCTTATTGTCAACGCTACTAATATGTTGTTCTAGTTCACAGTGATCAAGCTCTGATTATCTACTTTCTCAAGTGTGTTCCCTTTTACTCATTCTCGTTTAGCTAACTCAAACTCCATTTTATTTGTGTTAGTTATTCATATTTCTTCTTCGTGCAATATTTAAGCTTTGTGTTTACCTAACTCTTGCATGTTCTTTTAATTCATTCCATTCCACTCCTTTCCTTCATTCCATTCCATCTCCCTCATTCACTTTTCTTTCCATTGATGTTCCAAAACACCCCCCACATACAATTTTGAATGTATAGATGTAAATACAATTTTGGTTTTCAATAAAGGCAGCCTCACCTTCATTGAGGAGGGACTTTGTTCCCACATTGTTGCATGTCATTTGCATGTGTACAAATCCATATGCTAACAGATAGTTAGAAGGGTTTCTTATGTGCCCTAATCTTAGATATGGGCATCCCGATCTGTGAAAAAGCTTTGTAACCTTCCTCTAAGGTGTTGCTTGTTGGTTTCCTGCCTTCACTTCTTATCACACTAGCTTCATTGTACTCGGATGTATGTCGTTGGTAATCGTGGCATTAAGAAGAGACTCAAAAACCCTAAGACAAGCATCAAAGCCCTAAAACAAGAAATATGCATATGAAGGGGTTGAACTATCCTCAGCTTCCACAATGGTGGAATTACTAACTAAGCTTTGCACTACATCTCAAACCTAATGTAATTCTATGTGCTTGTGTGTGCAATCATGTCCTAAGTGTTCTTGTGCCAATCACACTTTGTGAAGGTAGTGATTAATAACTATGTGTAGAAATGTAATAGAATGGTGGATGGAGTAGAATAAACTTCCCTCCTATGCAGTGTGTTGCAGATGAACCAGCCTTGTGTCTTGTGATGGAGCTAGATGGTTTCAAATGGAGCTTTTGATGGATGCAACCTTAGGTGATCATATTAGTGACTAGTAATTGGTCTCTCATTATGGTCTCATAACTTAATATTTATATGGTTCTCTTGTTCTAATTTTGTAATTAACCCTAAAAAGGCCAACCACAAGAAATATGAAATGTTCAAATGGCTATAAATTTCACAAGTGGCGGGAAAGTGGGAAAAGGATCAGGGTGCCTCGATTAGGACCAAGGCGCCTATGGGCACCCCAAGATAAGCACAGGTACCCCAAGAAAGGCTAAAATGAAGTAAAATGACAAAAATAGACTGGAAAGTATGTGTTGAAGGTTGGTAGTAATGACAACGAAAGCAAATTAAAATGGCCAAAATACGGGGTTAATTAGCACTTTCTTCACTCAAAAACCATATGAATAGTAGTATAAGACCGGGACTAAATAATATCTAAAGTGTGTGATTTAGTGTCTACATTTGCCACCACTTTATGTTAGTGAGCGAACGTTCAATAACATAAGGAGATAGAGATGTGTAGTTAATGTCCATGTAGAGTGATGTAGATAACGCATTTCAAGGACTAGACAAGGCATGGAGTGAAAAAAAGATGATGGAGAATGGAAGCTAAAGATGTAAAAGTGTAAAAACTAATGAGAGTGAACCTAGGGTGGAAACATGTGTGTAGTTGACAATGTGTATGATGTACTTGCATAGTTAGTATGGTGTGTGTTACCACAAAATGTTGTTTTTAACGTATTTATTGTTATTGTTGACTACATTCTTCTCATAATGTTGGACCTGCAAGGAGAAGATGATCAAGAAGTCAAATACACATGTATATATGTAAAAAAGCATGTAAAAGATGCATGTATATGTATGTAAGATTATGTAAATGTAAAATACACAAATAAAAAATGGAACATGTGCACTTGATCCATGATGAGAGAAAGGGCATAGAAAGAGGATATCATGTCCTAGGTTTTTAGGCGATATGATGTCATAGGCCAAAGAAGTATAGGGAGGAATTTTGTTGTATCCTCCAACCTTTAACTACTTCCCTAAACTATGTGAAGATATCTCTGTACTACCTAGTTTTTGGGCCATCCGACACCACTTGGCTGAAGAAGTGGAGAGAGGAAGTCTGTTGTGTCCTCTAACTCAACTTACTCCCCATAATGCTAAGGAAAACCATGTCCTATAAAAAAATTTGTACAAGGTTTGTAGACTAGTCTAAACCCACTTGTTGTATAACCCATAATGCCAAGGGCAAAAGCTGAATCGAATCGAAATGGTGTAGAAGCATTGTGTAGTATGTAAAACCCCAAATGATGCCCCTCCTCTTTATGGGTGCATGTGATGTCACTGATAGGATAATGTGGCCCCAAAAGAGGACCAACCGCATGAACTCTATAACTCTGCCCTTCAGGAAGAGGAATACGCTTGGTAGAGACCAAGGCACACACAAACAAGAGGCTAGCCAAATAGAATTGTTAGTATAAACAAGCATGCATGTATAAGACAATTTGTAATATACACAAATAGTGTATAAGCTACCAAGAAATATAGTAGTGTAAACATGCAAGAAGACAAAGTAAACTACACAAAGAGGGCTGAAAACATGGGACATCACTCACGATGTCGCAAGACACACAAGGCCACCATGGCCGCATACAATAAATAAGTTTGCCCACCAAACAAAGGGCAAGGCCTGCATACAATATAAAATAGTAGATAAACAATTACAAACAACATATAACCATGGAATATAGAGTGTTAAGTACGAAAATGAAACAATAGCACTGTGAGAGAGGAATGTGGATGCCCCAACGACCAATGTAGAATGGGTAGAAGGTGAGCATGCATACTGCATGTAAAATACTTGTATCTGTAATCATAACTTAGCAAAGGTGTTAAAACATGCATGTGTGTATGGTATAGATAAATGACATACAAGATATCTAACTAGTGTGTGTAATAAGATGACCATATACAAGAAAATGTAAACAAGAATAAAATAAACCAAGATATGCTGCATACTTTGTGGATGGATGGAATGGAATACAAGATGGATGATAGGATCCATGTGCCCCCCGAGTGAATGGAATTATATGCAATGAGGTTCATTTGGTTTTCCCCCTCAACAGTCAAGAATGAACCATAAACGAGAGTACATCATCGAAATGATCGAAATATGTGTGGTGTCTAACACGTTATGTTGAATAAATATGTGTGATGATATCGACCTAGAAATGATGTGTCATCAACCCTATAGCCAAAGTGTATATGACAACAAGATGATCAAAAGAGTGATGATGTAGTGTAAATTGTATATCACTACTAGATGAATAGAGGGAGTGGTGATGTAGCCTAAAGCATATACCACTACAAGATGAAGAAATAGGTGACCATTTAACCTAAAGTGTATGTCACTAACCTAGTAACACTACATGATGGAAGGTTAAATGATGAACGTGTAAGGGTGATGAGGTCTGCATTTAATGTGTATACCCTCAACATTCTATTATGGACCGTGTGACTAGAGTGCGTCATATGGTAGTGAATGCACGTAGAAGATGATGTAGCATGTGTGATGATAATAGATAACCATATGATGTGTAAGATGTGTAATGTGTGATGAATAGTATGCAATGCAATGTGTGTAGATAGACTAGTAGTGTGAAGATGTGTGTTATGTAGTATGTAGGATGAGTAGTATATGATGCTAGACTCGTAGACAATAGGAGTGTGACACATATGTGATGAATACTAGTATGATGTGTAGAGTATGTATGATGTATGGATGCACAATGCAAAATGTGTATGTAGAATAAAAGTGAAATGTGTGCGATATCCAAGATGAGAAGCTAATCCAAAAATGGATTAGGAAAAGCCCAATTCTATGTAATCTCTATATATTATACTTTCTCTACAGGTTCTCGGCTCATCTTATCTTCACAAGATGGTCTAGTCAGGTTGGGGGTGATCCGGACACCTCCGAATGACACTTTGGGCCATATATGATTCGTTTTAGGATGAAGATGTCATCAAAATCAAAATTTGATTGCATATTTGTGTTCCTCTCAAAAAATCATGCAAGTTCAAAAAAATGGCACCTGATTTCGAGTTCGTATGCAAAATTTATGACCTCTAAAAGGTAGTGGACTTTGTATGGTGATAGAACTATCCCTCAGTGCAAAGTGGTGGTTACACAACCGTCTGTATGTGAAAATCAGTAGTTATGCAACCACTGGTCTATAAAAAGTAGTGGTTACGCGACCACCGATCTGCACATAGTGGTGGTTATGTAATTGGTGGTCCAAAATGTGGGGAACTCAATAGTTGCAAATGTTTGGGCTTCCAAGTGGTTCATTTCTCCTTTCCACACAACCATGGGATGGGAAACTATAAATACAAGCATTGTGAAGTGTTTAGGCAAGTGAGTTTGGGTGAAAGAAAATTCTTGAGCAAGTTGAGGAGTTGAATTCTTTTCTTGTTTTTCATGTTGAAGAGTTCTTGTGTTGAGGGATTATGAGCAAGTAGATGCAATTAGGAGGAGTTGTTTATCTTCCTTGAAGTCCAATTGGAAATGAATTGTATCAATTGAGATTACATAGTGGAAGGGGGGCTAATTTTCTCACCCACTGGAGTTTTTCCCACACCGGGTTTCTCCAGGATAAATCTTGTCTCATGCTTGTCTATTTCCTTTTCATTTGCAGCTTATTTGTGATTAATAATTACACAATAACTGGTTAATTAAGAATTCTTTATGTTTCATTCATATTCACAAGCATAGTGGTATGTGAATTTCTTAAGTTGGGTAGTTTACGGATCAGATTGGTATCAGGGAAATTAAGATTTCAGTCTTTGTGTGGTTAACTTGTGTTGATATTGCAGTTAGATGCCCCTTACTCAAAAGGGAAAAGGAAGTAGTGAAGGTAGCCTTATTCCTTTTAAAGCTAATATTTCTACAAGGAAGTGGAATCAGGAATTTGGGAAATGACATGAAGAGATGATGCGAGAGGAAAATGGTAAAGAGTGTTTCTACAAGTTGGAGGCTAATGTGGCAAGTATTTCCAAAGATGTGGGTAGTATCTCCTTGTCCATTGGGAAGTTGGAGTCCATCATGGGACTACTCATGGAGAAACTTGGTGTTTCACATGAGACACAAGAAAATCATGAAGAAGAGGTTCATGAAGAATAATCGTCACATGCCTCTTCCATTCAAAGTAGAGGCTAATATCTAGATTGAGCCCTATGATGGAGATGTGAACACCGAGAAGCTAAACCATTGGCGAGCTCAACTAGAGGTATATTTCAGTTTGCATTGAATTAATGAAAGTCAACAGATTTCCTTTTCTCGATTAAAGTTAACCAATCATGCTTTAACTTAGTTTGAAAGTTATGTACATTCTTTGGTTATTAAGAAGCATCCTCCTATTACTAAGTGGGATGAATTTAAAAATTTAATCAAAAAGCAAGAATATCCTATTATGCAGCGTGAGGAAGAGAGTCTATGTATTGGAAATATCTCCATCGAAGCAAAGCCGGACTATGCATGAGCACACTAGTGAGTTTTAAAAGAAATCTATCCATATGGGAAAGGATATAGTGGATTGGGAATTTTTGATGAAATATATTGGTGGACTCCATAGCCACTTAAGGAGACCCGTCCTTTTGGCCAAGCTAGCGAATGTAGATGAGGCTTGTACGCAAGCTCACTATTTAGAGATGGATAATAAGAAGAGTTCATCTACCTCTCAGTATGCTTCAGAAAAAGAAGATGACACCAAGCAGAAGGGAAAGGAAAAATGGAAAGGTAATAAGAATGTTACTTCTATTTCTAAAAAGGATACTAAAATTCATTGTGGGCATTGTGATGTTGACACTCATTTTGAGGAAAAATGTTGGAAGCTCCACCTAGAATTACATCCCTTCAAAAATAAGAAAAATAAGAAGAAGGCTATGGCTGCCCTCCAAATAGATAAGTGTTTTGTAATGAAGAAGTAGATAAGACTATGTCTTGTGCCTCCATTTGCAAAGAGGTATGTTTGGGTTATAGTAGTAATGCTCGGGAAAATGAACTTACTAAACTCTTTCATATAAATATTCGATTGAAGACTACCAAAGTGGATGCTCTTTTTTATACTTATTCGCGAGATAATTTGGTTATTAAGAGCTAGTTGAGAGACTAATGTTGGAAATTTTTAGTCATCTAAGTCCTTACTCATTGAGTTGGGAAAAGAAAGGTGTAGACTTCAAGGTTATTAAATAGTGTAAGATTTTACTTTTGGTATTGATAAAAAATTTATTGATGAAGTCACTGTGGATGTTGTTCCCCTTAATGTGTGTGGCGTGGTGTTTGGAAGTCTGTATTTATATATCAAACTTGCCATATTCACAAGAAGAGCCAACCAATACCATTTCGTGAATGATGGTAAGACCTGCGTCATTACAACCTTTGCAGGAGACTCGAAGATTTCATTGGTAAGTTCCACTAAAGTGCAAAAACTTAATGCTAATGGAATATTTTCTTTACGTCTTCTAAGGGATAGACAAGTTGAAAAAATTTCATAGAAACCACTCATAGCATGATTACTAACAAAGAGCAGAAGCATATGGGAGAGCTTATTCAGCAATTCAAGGAAGAGCCTATGGGGTTGCCCTCAGATAGGCCCATTGAGCATGTGATACAGTTGTCACCTGATGGTCTACTACCAGACTTTGGATTCCAAAGGCAGTCCATGTAGGATGCCTATGAAAAGAAAAGAAAATTACAGTCTTTGTTTGAGAAATAACAAACTTCAGGGGTGGCTGGTCACTCTAGTGTGACAGAGATTGTTGAGTACTTACACAGGTTTTTGTCAAACATGCGAGATAGCAATTACTAACCTTTTCAAGAGATTTGATACATGCTTTGGTTATTCACATAGGAGTACGGTTGATGTTGTTTTCAAATTACCATACAGAGACAATGAAAAGTGGGACTAGGAGTCCACAAAAATGATATGTTCATGGAAACAATTCAACAGATACACCTCCAGGAGTATGAGTGGTATTCTAGAGAGGATGTGGGGAAGAAATTTCCTCACCTCATCAGTCTTTAAATCTTTTAGGGACTTACAAGCCTAAAATTGGGGAGGTATGATCCAAAAATGGATCAGGAAAATCCCAATTCTATGTAATCTCTATATATTATACTTGTTTTATAGGTTCTTGGCTCATCTTATCTTCACAAGATGGTCTAGTCAGGTTGGGGGTGATCCGGACACCTCCAAATGACACTTTGGGCCATATATGTTTTTTAGGATGAATATATCATCAAAATCCAAATTTGATTACATATTTGTGTTCCTCTCAAAAAAACATGCAAGTTCAAAAAAATGGCACCCAATTTTGAGTTTGTATGAAAAAGTTATGACCTTCACAAGGTAGTGGACTTTGTATGGTGACGAGAACTACCCCTTAGTGCGAGTGGTAGTTACACAACTGCGATCTATAAAAAGTGGGGGATACACAACTGCTGGTCTGTAAAAAGTGATGGTTACGTGACCATTGGTCTACACAGAGTGGTGGTTTTGTAACTAACGGTCCAGAAATGTAGGGAACTTGACAGATTGCAAATGTTTGGGCTTCCAGGTTTGTTTCACCTTTCCACACATCCCTGGGCTAGAAAACTATAAATACAAGCATTGTGAAGAGTTTGGGCAAGTGATTTTGGGTGAAATCAAAGTCTTGAGTAAGTTGAGGATTTGAACTCTTTTCTTGTTTTTCATGTTGAAGAGTTCTTGTGTTGAGGGATTGTGAGAAAGTAGATGCAATTAGGAGGAGTTGTTTATCTTCCTTGAAGGCCAATTGGTAGTGAATTATATCAATTGAGATTACATAATGGAAAGTGAGCTAATTTTCTTTCCCACTAGAGTTTTTCCCACACCGAGGTTTCTCTGAGGATAAATCTTGTCTTGTGCTTGTCTATTTCCTTTCCATGTGTAGCTTATTTATTATTAATAATTGTGCAATAATCGGTTAATGAAGAACTCTTTATGTTTCATTCATATTCAAGATCATAGTGGTCTATGAATTACTTAAGTTTGGTAGTTTATGGATCAAAAGTATATAATGTATCCCCAAAGAGTGTGATACGTGTATAATGACGACTAGTATGATGTATTATGTGTAAATTCCAAATTGATGTAGACTAAACATAAATTGTATGATGTAAGATCTAAGATGTATATGACCCGAGATGTGTGAAGAAACGCAGTGTGTAATGCCTATTGTGCAGTGTGTGGGGTTCATGTGTAGTCAAGTGTGAACTGGAGCACAAGAGTGTGTCATTGGGAAATGATTGACGCTAAAACAGATGGTGAGTATTTCTAAGCTAGGAGATTGATGTATGATAATGCAAATATGATAGGTGCGCTAATGCTAATATGGTGGGGACAGTTGTTAGATGTTATGCCCCCTAAGTATTTAAGCAATGCAAACCTAGTCAAAAGACACTAAGTGGATCAACGTAAGGAGTATTTTCCTTGAAAAAAGTGATAGGACTCGGAGGTGGTGATGTCGTAGACAACTTGAGTGGAGGGGTAGTGGCTTTAACAAAATGAATAGGAAATAGAAGTGGAGTGGGATGGCTAGAAATCTTTGATGGTGGAATATTTGGCGATATTGGTGACACTACCAAAGGAGAAGCTTGATTGATTTTTAGAGGTGGTTGCATAACTTGACTTGGTAATATTGCTTTTGATAGGTGGTTGCTTAGGCGCGCTTGAGTATCCAAAGAAGGCACATTATAAATGGTGGCATGATGCTCATTTGAGACATAAGGAACATAATGTTGTGCATTGACCGAGATAAAGCCTTGAAGCTAAAGATGTTTGATTCTTCATTGTAAAGTGTGATAGTTGTTAGTAGCTAAAACATACACCCGCATCCCGAATCTCTCGAAAAGGGACAAGGTGTACGAGACCACAATGGAACCATCCCTAAGTTGTGGGACCTTACACGCTTGGGACAGATCTCCGAGAGAAGGTCGGTTCCTCTACCTACCTCTAACGCTACTACTACTCCTAATGCTGAAAGAAAATCCTAGACTAAACATGCTAAGGGACTAGGGATAGAAGGATGTGCAGAAAGGGAAATCTAAGCTAAGGAAGGCGATAGCGCTAGAAGGAAAGGGTTGATCTCTCTCCACAAGTGGTGAAGGAGATAGAGAGGGCATGGGAGAGGAGGGTGAATGGTGTGTGCCACATATCAACATGTGGGCTCAGCCTTCCAGCGTGCACAACACATGAACATGGGGACTACAAGTAAAGGAATACGCATAGCATGCCAAAAACACAAACAAAGAGGCAAGATGTAATGAAAACGAGAGAGGGAAGACAAGAGTTCCACAAAACATGATTTTATTGCTTAAGGGATGCACAATCATTTACATTCATGGTAGGAGGTGAGAAAACATTACAGAGACCACGCCAAGGTCTGAGACCCATGGGAAGTCAGCCACCATTTTGGCATGGTGTCGTTACAACAAGGAGAGATGATTTTACAAAGCATAACTCTACTATTTATAGAAGAAGGAGAGAAGAGAAGGAGAAAGGGAGGGAAACTAATTCAAAACTCAACCACCATCATCAATGCCTCCTGTAAATCTGCCCCAAATATATTGTGTCTGCATCAATTACTTGTTCGGTGCCTCGAAGGAGGAGGAACGGATCAGATCAAATCCGATCTGGTTGTTGGGGGCAAATAGATCCTGTATTAATGGCATGAATACGTTTCTTCATTTTTTCCCCACCTAACCTCTCCAAAATTAAAGTTTCAAATCTCCATGGCATAGATGAGGCCGAGATCTTTCCAATGGTGCTAGATTTGTCGATTTCAAGCACTTGAGTCAAAAGATATGCTCATTTGAAATTTGAATCGGGTCCATAATAGATTGGCAAGAACCAGCTACAAAACCGCCCCCTTTTGAAACCGGACACGTGGAGGGCTAGCACATGTCTGAGGGCAGCCTTTGTATTTTGCTTTTGAACTTGCATTGAACTGACACAGTGGATTCTTCCATGGTTCACTTAGTTTCTTCATGTTTTGGCTAAGTCTTTTGCTCGGTAGGGTCATATATCTAACTAGGGACATGTGGCAGCCTAGCACTTGTTTGGAAACCCTCCCCCAATTTTTCTCTTGAATTAGCATCATGTTGACACTTAACATCCTCCGTTGGCTGTCTCAATGCTTTGACTATTTAACCCGACCCTATCCTTTTATGAAACTAGATGCGTGGAGGCTCCGCGCTCATTTAGAAACCCACTCAGGATTTTACCTTTGAAGGAGTGTCGGGTTGACATGTGGAATCTTCCATGAAGCACTTCTATACTTAGTCTATTTTGGGCCCACTCTATCCCATTTTTCAACTTGGATTACATGGCGAGCCCACGCTCATTTGGGCCTCCACTTTTGGATTTACCTTTAGAGATGCATCAAGATGACTAGAAAGAAGGTGAACACGTGCAAGGAGTGTATGATGGGATAGGAGAGAAAGCGGGTGTGCAAGAGGAAGGCACGCAAGGGAAAATGAAGGAGATAGAAGAATGCAAAGGGGAGTAGGAAGGCGTGCAAGGGTGCACATAGGAACTACAACTATGCCAAGGTGTTAAAAGAATAATCTTGAGTGCGCACGACCTGAAATGTGAAACACTAGAGTCAGGATGAAAATATAAGTTATCCAGATAACTAGGAGAGTTATTTGGATAACAGTTTTGGTGACTTTTGGGGGCCATCTGCCTGCTAGATGAAGAGACCAGTAGCCTTAGAAGTCCATTGGGCATGGATTCAGTGCTAATCTTGAAGATCTAGTCTACAACTTGAAGAACACCTTGGAGTCACTTGAAGCTCTTTCTGAACTTTGAACTGAACTGTTGCTCTCATATGAAGATATTCTGAATTGGATTGTTGAGAGTGAAAGCTATGCACTGACCATTGCAACTACCTCTCTACCAAAATTGAACTTTCATCCCAAGAAGAAACAAAAGGGGCACAACGGCATGATAGGAAAGGAAAGGCACCAGAGGGAGCGTGCCGAAATAGAAGCACAACACTATGTACAAAAGCTGAAAATCATACATGTCCCAAATGGAACATGCAGAGTGTGTGCAATCACTTGTGTTACTGAAAGCAAACCTAAACTATCCTAAACTAACCAGAGGCAAGGGGTGCTCAAGTAAAACCTACAACATGACGGGAGAAGTAGCTTCCCTTCCTCACAAATTGTGACCATGTAGTTGATTTGGTGTTGAACATGGTTGGAAACAAGAGTGAAAAATTGCCTTCCAGATGGTGTTTCACTCTCCTCAAAGTATTAAAAAATAGAATATACACCTCCTGGAGTTGTTCTGCGCTTGGATCTGGGAGGTGTTGTTGCTAACCTTTGGCACGTTGAAGCTCTACCTCATGCTCTGAAATGAGCACGACCGGTGGTAGGTCTATTTTTGGCTCTAGGCTAGCCAGATATCATATTGGGCACGGTCTGATCCTTGTGGTTTGCCAATTTCTTTGAAGCTCAATCCCAAAGATGGGATTTTCTTATATACTTTCCTAGGTGGATAGTGTGAGATAGATGATGACATCCTCTTGCTCTTTCCATTCCTTCTCTTGTGAAGAACATGGAAGACTATGATCCTCTAACCTTGGTTCCAAAGGGTTGTCATGAAGTGTAGGTTATTGTCCTTGAATGTTCTCCTTCATGGTAGCAAGCTTGTGTGCTTGGAAGGTGGATGATGGAGGAGAAAATGATGTGATCTCCATGGGCTCCTCTCCATCAAAGAAATCTTCCAAGTCTGACAGACAGTCTTCCTCCTTGTTGTCCTGCTTTACATGTGTTTGACCTCCTCCATGGTGTCCTCCAGATTTGTAATTTTCTCACCATGGTCCCCTTCATCTTCAAACATGAATTTTAAAAGCTCAAACTCTTCCTCAACATCATATTTTGAAGGGGATGAAGTAAGAGGAAGAACTAAAGGTTCTCGTGTGGCATGCTTTGCACTTGGAGCCTCTGAAGCGTATGGTCCTCCTCCGTAAACCCTGCACCCTCTGGAGCTAACTGATTCTCCTTTGGAACAAGCACCCGTATGATTTCCTCTTCTCAGTCAGAGTTGCATGACTCACGCCATTATTTAATTTTCTGCAGTCATCGAACATGATGATGTTGGTTGGGATAGGCACATTGGTTGGGGGCTATTCATTTATGGTATAGTTAGATAGAGGGGACTCGAGAAGAAAATGGGAGGATGGACATAGAAGGGATGGAAGGTATGCATGCAAGAGGAGTAGAGGCACGTGTAGGAAGGGGAATGGAAGAGAAATGAAGGTGAGATGAAAGCGAGGGAGAAGGGCTGGAATTCTTAATGAGGGCGCAAGAAGCTAGAAACATGCGTAGCGGGCTAAGATGATGTAAGTTGGCACAGATGAGTGGGAGGACTGTAGGATTGTAGTGCAAGGTTTCCCCATTGAAAGGGTTGTTGTGCACTAGATTTTTTAGTCTCCATTTTTTCCACCTAGTCTATAATCTGGGGCAGCATCTTAATGATGAAGTATAGCTTCTTCTGGGCACTAAACTAACTTGGTACAGGGCCGACCCATGGACAAGGGACCTTGTAGCCAACTTTAGCTACCTTTATAGAGCACTTGACTCTGAGTTGCATCATGTCCATCTCTATCTCTTGCACTTGCCTCTCAAAATTAGCTTTGGCCAAAGAGTTTCCACCATCATCTGCATAAACCTATTCTTCATAAACATTTTGGTTAGAAAAAGGTGGGTTGTATGCATTTTCGGATAATGGGGCTTATAAAAATGATTTGGAGGAGGATTTTGAAACTGTGGGGATGGAGGGAAATAGTTCTACTACTACAAATGAGAATTCCATGGTGGGAAAGAAGTCATGATTGCACAACTTCAAAAGAGGAATGTGGAATGGTGAAAAAGGAGAAATGAATGGAGGAATGAGGGGAGACTGGTCTGCACATGAGATAATGGGTGCGTTGAATCAGTGGAGTCATCAGATGTGTTGAAAAATGCCTCCAAAGGTTGGATCTCAACAATAACACATCAAACTTACTAAGATGAAGATGTAAAGCTCTTCACTCTAGTCCCACTAGGTGTGCCAGAAATTGTTGGTAGCTCAAACATGCACCCGCATCTTAGATGTCCGAAAAGGGACGAGGTGTTTGAGACCAAAATGGAACCGTCCCCAAGTTGTGGGACCTTGCGCACTTGGGACGGATCTCTAGAGAAGGCCAATTCCTCTACCTACCTCTAACGCTACTACTACTCCTAATGCTGAAAGCAAATCCTAGACTAAACATGCCAAGGGACCAGGGATAGAAGGATGTGTAGAAAGGGAAATCCTAAGCTAAGGAAGGTGATAGCACCAGAAGGAAAGGATCGATCTCTCTCCATGAGCGGTGAAGGAGACAGAGAGGGCACAGGAGAAAGGGCGGACAGCGTGCACCACAGATCAACATGTGGGCTCAACCTTCCAGCGCGTCCAACACATGAATGTGTGGACTGCAAGTAGATGAATACACACAGCATGCCATAAAATGCAAACAAATAGGTGAGATGTAATGAAAACATGAGAGGGAACACAAAAGTTCCAAAAACATGATTTTATTGCTTAAGGGATGCTGCTTGTCATTTACATTCACAGGTAGGAGGCGAGAAAACATTGTAGAGACCATGCCAAGGTCTGAGACTCGTGTGAAGTTGGCCACCATTTTGGCATGGTGTCATTACAACAAGGAGAGATGATTTTACAAAGCATAATTCTACTATTTATAGAAGGAGAGAAGAGAAGGAGAAAGGGAGGGAAACTAATTCGAAACTCAACCACCATCGTCAATGCCTCCTATAAATCTACCCCAATTCTATCATATATGCATCAATTACTTGTTCAGTTCCTTGAAGAAGGAGGAATGGCGGATCAGATCAAATCTGATCTGGTTATTGGGGGTAAATAGATCCTATATTAATGACACGAACACGCTTCTTCATTTTTTCCCCAACTAACCTCTCCAAAATTAAAGTTTCACATCTTCATGGCATAGACGAGGCCGAGATCTTTCCAATGGTGCCAAATTTGTCATATTTTGAGCACTGAGTCCAAATATATGCTCATTTGAAATTTAAATCGGTACATACAAAATGGTAAAACCAGCTACCCAAACGGGGCCCCTTTTGAAATTGTACATGTGGAGGACTAGCGCATGTTTGAGGACAGCCTTTATATTTTGCTTTTGAACTTGCATTTGGGTGACAGGTGGATTCTTCCATGGTTCGCTCGGTTTCTTCATGTTTTGGTTAAGTCTTTGGCTCGGCATGGTTATATATCTCACCGGGACACACGCGGCACTACTTGTTTGGAAACCCTCCCCCAATTTTACTCTTGAATTAGCGCCATGCTGACACTTGGCATCCTCCACTGGCCTATCTCAATGCTTTGACTATTCAACCCCAACCCTGTCCTTTTATGAAATGGACATGTGGAGGCTCTGCGGTCATTTAGAAACCTGCTCAGGATTTTGCCTTTGAAGGAGCGTCGGGTTGACACATGGAATCTTCCGTAGGCACTTCTATACTTAGTCCATTTTGGGCCCGCTTTGTCCCATTTTTCAACTTGGATTACATGGCGAGCCCACGCTCATTTTGGCCTCCACATTTAGATTTACCTTTGGAGATGCGTCGAGCTAACTATAAAAAAGGTGAACACGTGCAAGGAATGTACAACGAGATAGGAGAGAAAGTGGGTGCGCAGGAGGAAGGCATGCGAGGGAAAATGGAAGGAGATAGAAGAATGCAAAGGGGAGAAGGAAGGCGCGCAGGGTGTGTAGAGGAATTACAAGCTTTGTGCCTAGGTGTTAAAAGAATAATCTTGAGTGTGTGCGACTTGAAATGTGAAACACCAGAGTCAAGATGAAAATATAAGTTATCCAGGATAACTAGGAGAGTTATTTGTATAACAATAGTCATCATCGGTATGTCTATTACTTCGATGATAATTGCAATATGAATGACCTTGATACTTTGTTAATCGATAAGGAGGATAGCAATGAGTAGGTGGTAAAGTGATCAAGTGACAACTAAGGATCTCAGTAAGAAGGTCATGTTGTTGAGTATTGCGATCAAGGATGAGAGGCTCTAGTAATGGTATGACTTGAGGCTCACGATATGAGCACATGTAGCAGACATAGAATGAGAATGAGATGTAGAAGGAGAACAAACATGTGCTTGAGAAGCATCCTTAAGCTGTTGAATTTTAGATTTTAGAGATGTGATCATGGATTCCATAGCCGTAAACTTGTCTTGAAATAAATAATGTAAAGCTTGAATTGATTCCAATAGGGGTTGATTAGATGGAGGATCACTAGGTCATCAAATAGACGAGCAAATATAGGACTTATTTTGTGTGGCGGCATATTGTCCTCAAGATACAAGGTGTCTAGGGATTTTTGCAAAACATCCTAGCAATTGGGATATCTCTTAAGTAAATCAGATAAAGAAACTTGACCCATGATAGAGGGAAAATGAGGATCCTAAGCATGAAGATCAAGTTCGGGTTCACCAAAATGATTAAATAAAGCTTGTTAAATATGCTCTATATCTTGTAGTTAATCTAACATTATGGACACCATTAAATAATAGTAAATAAAAGTAGTAAATAAATATAGAAAATGACCCAAGAAACCAGGCTAATGAAAATAGAAACCCTAATGTGCAAGAAGAGTAAGGAAACAACTTAGTTGATTCGGAAGCTGATCTAGATTGTGTTGTAAAATGAATTGAATATTCTTGAAGGATGAATATGCATAGGTCTATAAAAGTGTAGATCTGGGCAATCTAAGGGGACTGGGGAGCCTTTGGGCACCCTGGTTTGAGATGTGGGTTCCCTAGTCTGTGAAAAAACTATGTAACATTCCTCCAAGGTGTCATTTTATGGTTTCCTACCTTCGCTTCCCATCACACTAGCTTAGTTGTACTCAATTGTATGTCGTTGGTAATCAATGATCAAGAAGATACCTGCAAAACCCCAAGACAAGCATCAAACCCTAAAAAATAAAGATGCATATGAAGGGGTTGGACTGACCTCATCTGCCACAATGGTGGACTTACTAACTGATTGTTGCACTACATACATCGTATACCTAATGTAGTTTTATGTGATTGTGTGTGCAATCATGCCCTAGGTGCTCTTGTGTCGATCGCTTTGTGAAAGTAGCAAGAAATAAGCGTGTAGAAATTTAATAGAATGGTGGATGGAATAGAATAAACTTCCCTCCTATGCAGTGTGATGTAGATGAACCAACCTTGTGCCTTGTGATGGAGCTAGATGGATGCAACCTTAGGTGATGATAGTAGTGACTAGTGCTTGGTCCCTCATTATGGTCTCATAACTTTATATTTATATGGTTCTCTTGTTCTAATTTTTAATTAACCACTGAAAAGGTCGGCCAAGAAATATGAAATGTTCAAATGGCTAGAAAGTGCCCAAGAAGTAGCGAAAGTGGGAAAAGGATCAAGGTCACCTTGACTTGGACCAGGGCACTGTGGTGTGTCCTTGTAAAAGCTTTGGTGCCCCGTCGAGGATAAAATGATGCAAAACAACAAAAATAAACTAGGCAAGTATGTGTTGAAGGTCACGTGTGACAAAAGAAAGTAAAGTAAAATGGTCAAAATACGGGGGTTAATTGGTACTTTCTTCACTCAAAATCATATGAATAGAACTATGAGAGCGGGACTAAATAATATCTAAAGTGCATGATTTAGTGTCTACACTCGTGATTAATGATTCGAGGAAACTGCATGTTCAGGTCAAATGCATTGACTTTGAAAATAATAAGTTTCTTATTATGGATATGGATTTGGATGTTTCTTTATTCAAGAAATAGGAAATTCAAGTCTTAATAGACAAACAATCATATTCATGTTCACTACATGGTTAGGATTTTGGATTGTTATAAGATTCCAACAAAAATGGTTGTTCAAATGCAAAATACATTCATAATGGCATGCTTATAGTACTTAGAAAATTGTATATAAATGATAAAACCTCTTTTGTTTGTCATTTTTTTAATAGAACAGGTTCGCTTTCACCTCCAAAACATGTCAAGTTGTTTACTATGTTGAGGTGAACATATTTGGCTAAATTGGAGATCGACCCATCTAAATCAAAGTTGCATGGGTTGAAAAAGAATACTAAATCAGCTACATTGTTGAAGAAAGAAACCACTATATTCGCTAAAACAAAGCCTTCAACTATTCAACAGTTGCATTTGTTCTTGTTCAATGGTGAAGTATTTTCTATTGATGTTTCAAGGTGTCATGTAGCACCTCCGAATATCAGTATCATCATATAGATGATGAGAATGTTGACCTTCTTGTCCACTCCATGTTGATAAATGTTATTCCTACACAGAGGGATGTAATTCTTCTTTCCTTCTTGCAGTCTACGAATAACGTTATGGAACTTGAAGATCTAAAAGACTTAGAAAGGGATGATGTCAAATTTTATATACTTGATGGCCAGCATACAATATGTGTGTAAAAAAATATTTTGGGCTTAGAGACTTACAAGTCTTTACATTCAAGGCTACAGATTTTGAAAGGCTCACATTTTATCTGCAAAAGCATCTACCAAAGCCATTGCTAATATTTGCAAATAAAATGAAGTAAACAAAACTTGGATAGAAACCAAGTTTATTGATTTGTTGTACAAAGCTAGATCAGTTTGGCAATTGTTATGATGTCCTCAACTACTGAATTGATAAAAACAAAAACAGAAGAGTGGAAGGTAATGTATTTTAATTTTATTGCATTGGTTATTAACATTTACTTTCATCATATAAAAATATAAAAATATATTTTCCTTTGAATGCAAAGCTTTGAGAATCAATTCCTTTCAATTTTCCAAGTGTAAAAAATAGAGAGTCTATACGACAAATGGAATTTTCTATTGTTTCTTGATGATATATGGACTAAATGGACAACAACCTTTTCATTGTTTAGATTAGGTGGCCTTGCTTGTTCACCTATTAAATATAATTAGGTTAACTTTCAATTGAATTCACTAGCAAGATTCACAAATAATTCATTTAGGGATGTTAGAGGAATGACCAACAAAGAACTATCAAAACTATCAGATGAAGTGTGATCGGGGATGTCTGGTCATAGGATTTATTGACCGGACATGATAATAGAGAAATTTAATGCTTACTTCTGTCGAGAGAATAAAAGGAGACAGAAAAATGAGAGCTAAAGTTCTACATTATTTGAAAGATAAACATCCAGATAATATTCTATTGCCAACTGCAGTGAATCTAATGTAATTGAAAATTTTAAATTACATGAATCACACTACCGCCAGTTGTCTATACTATTGGGTGAAGAGAGAAAAGGAAAGAGAAAATTTGATTCCCAGATAGGGTGAAAAAAATTCCAAACGAAAAAGGACCTGTGGTGGAAGAAATTCTTCTGATGAGGCTCAAACAATATTAGACAACTATGTGATGTCAATGGAAGAAAATATACCAGCAAGAATGGAAGACACCAAATATTTCACATGTCAATGTGCATATCCATTCCACTTCATCAACTTTATCAGCTATTCCTGCGACCAATCCTTTCAATGTTGAATGTGTGATCGCTGATTTTTGTAATTTGTCTAGCGATATTTCTTCTAATGTAATAATAGAGTTGCTAACAGTTATCGGAACCAATGGGTTGGATTGCATTATTATTTTTCTCATACCAATTGATTATTCAAAAACCTTAAGAGAAACAGTAAAATTATACATGTAAAAGGTTAAATACAGAAGAATCAATTTTGGATGGATGTTACTGAGACTACATGACAGCAACGTGTAATTTAACAGTTTATGTCTTATGTACAAAATAATTGGTGTGCACAACTGCAATAATAACAATGATGCTAGAGACTAAGTCACTAGGGATTGGATGGAGAAACTACCACAAAAATTGGTAACTGCAAGTGAAATTGGCCTGCAAGGAAACATTCATCCTTTTCCTTACAAACAATCTTACAAGTTCTAGGCTGAGATGTTCACTCAATGTTATTCCCAAAATTCTATAATAACAGTGGAATTATCGCACTATGTGCATTATTTGATTCCAATTTGTCTTTTGTTTTTATTGTTGAGACATTTAGTCAAGAAACTTTTTTGAAACATTACTATTTTCATATGAAGAAGGTTCGTCGCCAAAGACAATTTTAACAAGTAACTTTGTTTAATGGATTTGAACCGATATAAGATACTTATACATTTATTATTTATTCGAGATAACCAAAAATTATAGGATTTGATGTACAACCATTTCAACTTGACGCTACACAACCAGTTCGACATGGTGATTGGCCTTCACTCATTTTATAAATATGTTTAATGAGCTTTATTTTCAATTTCCATGGTTTTTGTTAATTTAACAATACTCTATGTTTTACAATCCCAATTATAAATAAAGAGACCTCGGGCACATCGGCATGAATAAGAAATCAAATCATGGTATGTTGGTCATGTGCATTTAAAAAAATAACCACTAATAAGCCCCATAAATTTATAAGACAATTAATGTTTTTATGTAGATAACCAACAACCAGAGAAAGTAATCGTGGAGTGCATGGGGTTTTCAAGCACGAATATACGATCGGAACCTAGTATGTTATCCATGTGTATTTTTAAACAAAACTATTTATAAGGCTAAAAATTTATAGAGAATGATATCATCTAACTGTAGAAGAGGGACCATTTTCAAAGGAGGAATAACCAAATAACTTACTTCAAATGTTCATGGTGGCATCTGATGCTCCACAGTTTGTATTTACAATTTCATAACTGGTAGACATTAGTTTCAATGCTTAGTCTAATCAATGATGGCATATCCTATCGATCGTTAATCCACATCAATAAGTAAGAAATATTATCTTCCAAAGGGTGGTTCAGCTACTATAAGTGTACCCTAGCAACCATTAAACTTCATTCACAAGACAGAGAACAATTGATATTGAACTTACCATATTACCACAAAGAGTAGTATTCTTTTTCAATTAAGATTTGATTTTCCATGGCATAAAATTGATTATGAATTGATTAATGTTTGTTTTACTGCAATGTATCTTACATTAAAAGAACCAGCGGTGGGTAAGGGTGATGCGATCAAGCCACAAGATCGATCACTAAAGATTATGAATAGATTAATTATTATTTAATTATACTTTCATTTTCCATAGCAATAACTACATTTTAAATAGATTCGTGTTTATTTAAAATAGATCTTGCATCAAAGGATCTAGTTGCGGGTAAATATAATGCAATCCTATACGCAAGTTCATAGGTAAGTGGTAGTTGCAAGCTAAAATGTTGATTATTTCCATTGGTTAGAATTAATATACGGTTGATTAAAATAAAAATTATTTACTTCCCTACAATTAACCATAAGAACTACTTACTTATTTTAGATTTGGAGGGATTGCTATATGAGAAAAACCAATCACCCTCTAAGGAGATGTCATTCAAGTTTAGCAAGGAGACTATCAACTGCATGGTGGCTTGAAAGAATTTATAAAGTTGTTATCAACAAAATTTTAAATGGGACTTTGGTATGACAAACTCACCTCTACAAATCTTGAAAATCCAATAAAGTCCTTAAACAAAAAATTATCGATTGGATTGAATCCATAACTCACTTAGGGAAAGAAAAATTGTAATATAGTCGATGGAATTGCAATAAAATATCTAGAAAAGGTTTGGAGTAGAAACAAGGTTTCCTACAATTCTAAAGACACATTGTGTATTACATTAGGTGTAAAGGGAAACCCTCCTGAAAATTTTATGGTTGGGATGAAAAGCAGAGGAGAAAATTGTTCAAAAGATATGTGGTTGATGACCGATTTGTACAAATACTTGTCACTAATAGTGTCTCAGGGATTGAATGTGGTAGAGGGCATCAAATATTTGGAGTGAGAAAATTCTAAATAACTACTTATCATTTCAAAATGTTATTATGATGGTACTACTTAACATTGTAAAGAAAATATGTACTTTTGTTATTATGATGGTTTCTACTTAACTATTTTATATGTTGAGATTGTACAAATATAAGTTGGGAGTATTTATATTTTCACTGATTATAAGTTGAGACTATGAGTGTATAAGTTGAGTATGTGAATTATCAGAAAAATATTATTGTAACAAAACTTTGAGTAGTTTTTATTAAACAAATATGTATTCCTAAATTAATTATGAGGATGCTTGAATACTAATTTTTGTTCCAAAAACAAAATTGTATACCACGTTCATATGAAATGAAATAACTACAATACAGTTTGTAAAGACTCGTCGTCATTGAAACATTACATTCGATTCAAAAAAAAGCGTGATAAAATATATTCCTAGTCTGATAAGAAATGAGAAATGACCTTTGATTTTTTACCAACGTCACCACCTATAACCATTATATTTTTGATATAACAATAACAAAAGATGCGTGTTTTTTCATTTTTGATTGATTCATCACCCTCAACCATTTGATTTGGTTTTTATTCATTTGCAGATAAGAACACATGCAACATGAAACTAATCATATTTGATATAAATATTTTTTTGGCACACACCATTCCATGAAGTCTACTTCGTCTTACACAAAGTTTAAAAAAATTGGTGGCATCGAGATCAAAACAAAAATTTATTTTATCAGACCAAATGTGAAATATTTCTTGCAACGATGCAAAAAAATTCAAAATAGCACTATGGACATCGGCGAGAAAAGAAAATGTTGATGACATGATGCTTTCATTCCTTCAAAACATTGGCTTATACGTTGCAAGATTCGAGATCATATTTACACATGAAGATTTTATCGAGACCAAACACACTCGATTATGATGGTTCTAGTAATCCAAAATTATATCTCAAGAATCTTAACTTCGTTTGGTGGCAGTTTAATGAACCATACCATTGTAAAAATACAGTGCTTATAGATGACTCTTTAGAGAAAAACAAGTTCAATGATGTGGGGAACTACATAATTGTTAAAACATTTAACATAGATTCTAAGCTAGAAGAAAAATACTTGTTAGATGAGTTGTGGCCTTTGTTGCAACCATTGAAGGACATCGAAGATGTTTAGGATTTTATTAAAAAAACCCAATTTTAGGGAGCTTATTTTTGGAGATGTATTATGATTTCTATTGTTGTTTTAGGACTATTGTTGATTTGGAAGCCCATTTTCGGAATAGTGTTACAATAAAATTCAAAATATTCTTAAAAATGTTTTACTATAATTCTACCTTTAGTAAAGGAATTTCAATTTATTTTGTAGTTATATTTAAATACTAAAACATATATGGGATGGTTTCTGAATTACTTTTAATTACTTTCATATCCATATTTAAATATGATAATATATATCAATAGTTTCTGATTAATTTGATATCTAAATTTAAATATGAAAATATATCGGAATGGTTTTACAATTAATTACATTCTCCAACATTAGATCGTCACCCTCTACTAGTTTTTTCAAAATATCTTCGATAATTCTCTGGTTGTGTTATGGTTCAATCACACCATAGTAAATGAGCATGGAAGTGTCTCACATCTCTTGAATGTTATTAACATAATGCCACTACGCCATTAGTCATTTAAAATATTCAAATCTACATAGTTTAATCTTAAAGACATTTTAAAACTGATAAGAGCCTTATTCCTAAGCAAAAATTAAGCCTAGTGGCTACTAGGCATTATTTTTCATATCAATGTTGGATTCCCTGAAATCATTAAATGATTTTTCCCATATTCAATAATTTAATACGTGATTTGATAAATTGGACTCTGGAAGGAGGTATAACGGGTTCCGATATTTTAATATTTAGATTCCAATATTTTAATTTTTAGATTCCAATATACGTGATTAAGTCTGACAAATTCGATATATTTGATTTTAAATTCCAATATATGTGATTCTGGATTCCATTATATGTTATTTTGGAGTGCAGATAATTCCAATATTTAACATTTTGGAATCCAAAACTAGTAATATTGGATTCTAATATTACCTATATTTTTAGCATCTCGGACTAGAATAAGTCAGTTTAGTGAAATAAGTGTTTTATATATATATATGCATGTGTGTGTGTGCTTGATATATTATAATGTAGACATCCTAAAAATACATACATATTTTTATCATGCTTCTATCGATTAGAATTAATTCTATCTTGTCGTAAGTATAGTACACCCCTTGGAATTAATTAAATTAATTTCACCATTCAAATATGCCCGTTTAGAATTAATTAAATTAATTCTATTATCTAAGTCATATTCCTACCCTTTAGAATTAATTAATTTAATTCTACCATGCTCTTGGAATTAATTAAATTAATTCCTAACACCTTCTAGCTAATATAATTAAACATTTATTTATTTAAATGGTTAATTATTTCCTCACAATTAAATACTAATTAAATTAATTTAATTCTACCATGCTCTTGGAATTAATTAATTAATTCCTAACACCTTCTAGCTAATATAATTAAACATTTATTTATTTAAATGGTTAATTATCTCCTCACAATTAAATACTAATTAAATTTAGTTATTTAATTCCACCTATTCCAGTCAACTACACTTCCCTATCCCACTTGGACTCCACTTCTAGATTCCTAGAAGTGTGGGGAAATGGATTGTACGTGCAATTCAAATGTCGGATGTAACTTTGGTTATTCGAAATGTTCATTGCCCTTGTAAATCTGCAACTACCAATTGCCAAGTATACTTGCTAACCCAGGTAATTCAACTATTAACCTGGAGCTTAGTCAATTTCAAATCCACCATTCATGGCTCTACCCTCAACTATAAACGTAAGTCGTTTCCTTTGTAAATTTATCCCTGTAGCTTTCAGAAAATTACATCCAACTTCTTCCAATTTGACATCTACATCACACCGTAGACTTAGCCTCATACTTGGGACTCGTCAAATCATTTGATTCACTCCGTAGACTTATCCCTTATCCTCCCAAGTCTCGTAAATTGGTACTTCTTGAATCTTAGGATTCTCTCCTTTAACTTGGACCTCGTTTGCCTAGGTCTCGTAAGTTCAAATTACTTTCATCTATCATTCATCAAAAATAATTTGATCCTATCCTTTGACTTGGATCTTGTCATCCCAAGTCTCATAAGCCATGACCATTCCATTTTCATAAACATGGACCTCTCTCCTAATGATTTCATTCTGCGATATCTCATCCGTTAAAATTGAACAAATAAAAAGCATAAAAAGAGAATAAAACTTCGTATTAAACCTCTACTTAAAAAATTGTTTATAAATAAAAAGTAGAAAAGGAATTGTAAATAATGTTAAGCATTTCATCTATTGGAAGATATCTTAATCATACCATTATCATATCGTCATCTATTTCACCTATCATGACACATGTTATTCTTGTTCTATTGGACATTGTGTGTCTCATCTTTATTATGGTTTTTACCATTTAAAATCTTTTCACCTGTGGTTTTTTTTGAAGCTTACTAATGGCAATTTGCTCCTTTCAAATAAGCTATCTTTAAGAGAAATCTTAAACTTCTTTACTCGTACCTTTTTTATTGTACATCTTAGTTTACAATGTTGAACCCTTGCATCCTACTAGTCGCATGAGGCTAATACTTGGGAGAAGAATGTTCCTTCCCAAGAAGCACATTATCAACATGCAAGGCAAAATTAAATTTAATCATACAATACAAAAATATATATAAAATCATTCCACCTTTCATCCTTCACAATCTTTGGTGATGAGCCCATACTTCTTACTAGTAGTATGAGATAGGGAATGGAGGTAGGTTCCTTTACTCGCCTACATTTTTATTCAGTGTCAAGCCCTTGTCTCTTACTAGTGACATGGGGAAACATGTAGGGGGTACTTAACAAAAATAATTAACCAATAAATCCTTTATCAAATCTGAATCAAAAGTGATTAATCATAAACATCCCAAGAATTTTCCTATGTTAAAGAGATAAAATAATTCCTTGAACAATTTTTTCCAATCAATAGGCCATCTACGAGATCTAAGTCTAGTCAAAACCTATAAAGTGGAATCATCTTGGAATTGGTCAAATAATCTTGACTAAAGATGAGTTACATTCTTCTTACATGGATCATTGTTACACCTTGTGTCTTAGCATC
This sequence comes from Taxus wallichiana var. yunnanensis, assembly GCA_018340775.1. Lineage (NCBI taxonomy): Eukaryota > Viridiplantae > Streptophyta > Pinopsida > Cupressales > Taxaceae > Taxus > Taxus wallichiana. The sequence continues at coordinate 457,505,737 of CM031235.1, read as the reverse complement.
AATATCTTCACTTTCATATCATTATTCACCTTGTTTTCATGTCCTTCTTGGCTCTCGGTGATGAGCCCTCACATCTTCCTAGTTATATGGAGTCACGAGTGGAGTGAGACATCCTATCATTACATCATCTACATTTCTACCAATGGAATGGAATGCTTCTAATTTTTGCACTTGCGTTCAAGCTATGCAACCCCTTTTACCAAGTCAAAAATACAAAAACATTTTTAAAATGTTCAAAAACTCAAAAACATTCAAATGTGTTTCAAACATTCAAAAATATTTCAAAAACTCCTAAAAACATTTTTAAAATGTTCAAAAACTCAAAGACATTCAAATATGTTTCACCAAACCACAAAAACATTCCAATATGTTTCACAAAAATACAAAAACAATATAAAATTGTTCCAAAATAAAAAACAATGTAAAACTGGAAAAAGCAACGCATTTAGAAAATGTTTGACCAAATTTTAGCAACTGGTAACATAGTTTAAAAATTTCTCCATTTGATGGCACTCCTCATGATCATTCTAGATCATCTTTTGCTAATCATTTTTCTTTCCCATGGTGTATATCTATGTTCGATGCAATCAAAAACCCCAGATCTATATAGTATAGGGTTGGGCATTAACTACCAATCATTAATCTCATCACCAATCAAAGGAGAGGAATCGAATCTCCTTCCCCTCCAGATTCTATAGAGGGGCGGGGACTATCGCCACTGCTATCGGCTCTCGGCGCAGAACTACTATCATCGACACGGAACCAGGATATAGATCTATAGGGCCCCTATCTAGATATAGATTATAGGGGGAATGGATCATTTGGAATCGGGAATCTAAGTACCCTTTCACAATATAAATTTTCTTTGGGTACACTTAGATTTCACATTTTAAATCTAATACATATCAAACTTCAATGGGATACGACAAGAGTTGTTTGGAGTATCTAATCATCACTATGTTCTTCGTCCCGATTCAATCCTCTCGTGTTCTAAGCTATCACTTGGGAGAAATCATGTATGTCTAAGTTCTTGATGTGGAGCACATTTAGAGCGTCATTAGACATTGTTATTTTTAAAAATTGTGTTGTACTATTGTAGTTTTTCAACATCGTGATGATGTTTTTCTTCTTTCTAGTTTGTTATTTTATTGTACTTTGTTTACTTTCATTGTAGACCAATTACAGGAAACTTCTCTGCATCCTAGTTCACATATAAATTTGGTGTGGTTCCTTCCTATTCATATTATGTTTGTTTGATGTTCTTGTTTTATTCTTTCAGCATCATCATTTGTCCATAATCAATCATGTGTATCAAGTTTTTCTAAAAACTTGAAAAATCATAAATTTCAAAACAATAACAAAAATTAGAACAAACATTTACTTATCACATAAATATACAATTGGAAAAACCTTGTAATGAATCTTTCAACATTTCAACACAGACTTGATAAATTCATACCCTATCTACTATCCTATTGATTGTTTGAATATTACAACTATCACTTTATTCCCTTTGCACGATTACTTACTTTGCTTGGGGCAAGTCACAAAATTGTTTTTCCTTCGCAATATAACTTTGCATGGGGAAATTTCTCTCAAATAATTTTCACAATGGATCCAACAATAGTGTCATCAAGAGTAGCTTTACTCAACTCTTGATCGATCCTATCCCCACCTTGGGTGTAACACCCATATTACGATTCATCAAACTAAGGTATTTTTTTCATTTTACCCATTTAATTATCTTGATGCATTCAATGATTTTAACACGTAGATATTAAAATCCAGCACTCATTAATGTTCAGAATACATCTTGACAACCTATGATAACCATGTGCAAATGTAAGGGTTATGGATCCCACTCGTTCCCCTTGATTCTCTACACGAGCCAATATACCTAGTATATCATTTGGTTATACATTTTTAAATGTGTAGAGAACTATGTGTATCTTCTTAGTTTCAGACCTCCCATGCACAACATAGTTTAAAATAAGAAATGATGACGAGATAATGTAATAATTCATTTGTACTACTTTGGCCATAGTTTTAACATTACACTTGCAAGCCTAGTTTCATGACTAAACATAAGCCATATGAAACCTATCCCTACATTCACCGCACAATCATCTCGTTCATATTATCCTAATTATTTTTGTTATTTAATTTATGAAGTTAGTTATTAATCACCTTATTTTATTCATTTACGACATTGTAAACCTTCATCCTATGGATAGGTTATCTACTAGTTTCAAAATGATATCCAACCACATTATAGGTGCGCATGATATCCACGAGTCATTACATAAATATGTACCCATTCCTGTGTGATCTTCAACTATATCGGTTTGCAATTCTTGGACTAGTTCAATTAAGTATGAGACTTGAAACCCTTTCATAGTATTAGATAGCGTTAACAATTGATTGGTAAGTATACATGTTAAAGTCTTTATTATGATTACGATAACTTCTTGTTGTATTGCGGTAGACTTATATTTTTAATTTACGACATTCTTGAATTTTTCACTTATCGTAAAATTGTTCGTATGTTAGTACATTTTAACACAATTAAAAGTATCACATCATAAATTGTATCTAGATAATTTTATTTCATTTTTTTTTAACTGGAATAAATAATAATTGACTTAATGATATTACTCCCAAACATCGGTAATATTTACAATTCACTTTTTAATCATAATATATTGTTGCAATCAGCATCATAAATTACATATTACATAATACAAGTAATCATCATCTATGTAAGTATTAACACAATTTTAAATACAATTACAAATGGATTGTCCAAAAATAATACATAGTTTATATTAGGCTTTACCGCCTTTTATTTTTAAATAGGACAACGAAGTATTACTTCACTTTAAAATCATGTCGTGCCCTTAATACAACAAATTAACTTAATCATAATTCATGCAAATAATTCATGTGTAGTCTTTCTTTAGACATTTTTCTAAGATAACTTAATTTCCGCCATCTGTAAGAAAGAGAAAAATGGTAAAAGCGATTAGTTCATATTGAACTAGCAATGAAAAATTGTTCTCATCATCTTTACAATTTTTTTTGATATAATGCCCAAATGAATAAATTTCAACAACAACTTGTTTAGAATATCTATAAACTAATATAATGAGACTAATCTAATATTTCCTATATCATACATTGTCATTACTTCCACATAAGTAATTCCACACTCTATGAGACATCATATTGTTTAAGAATAACAATAATAAATCAATGACTAAAAACATGACATTATTTAATAAACAAGTCTCATAACTTTCGAGAGTCTTATAAATTTTAACCTTGGATTTCATCACCCATTGCATTGTCTATACCATGCAATAATACTTGATAAATATTATATACATGTGAAGATATCATTTTGCATTAAAATCATCAACAATGATACATATTGTCACTAGGTCAAAGATATATATAAATCAAACTGAATTTTGGATTCCCTTATTTCTTTTTAAACAATAATAATATACCTTTAACTTATCATATTATGACATGTTAATCATATAAAAAAATTAGGAATTTATACATTCACACTTTAGGTAGAGAGAGAAAATAGTGAATCGACCATATTAAAGAAAATATCAAATACCTTAATCAATTTGAATTATCTTAATCTTCTCAAACCATACCATAGTGTTCCTTATTTTTATCAAATATAACTATGTTAATGAATTTGTCCTATTCAAGCTACCCAATGATTTGATCATATCCTCATAATATAAATATAATTCCACACATCAAAATCATTAACAACGAACTTAATTTATTCAAGAACATATTTGATCCAAAATTCTCATCAACAGGGAACCATGCCATCTAAGGACTCATAAAAACAACATACTATAGCCAAATCTTCCCTCCCAATTAGAAACTTTGAACATATATAAATATACATGGGTTTCTATGTTCATTTTCCCTTAAATAATTAAGCGATAGAATCCCAACTCATGCTTAATCTTTTAAACAAAAGCACCAAAATTTTACATGAAGGTGCCCATAGAAAGAAGGATTATACTATGAGATCTTACTATTTATATGTCAACTTGCGAGATATAAACACTTGCACCAAATAACCCATATGGGTTTAACAATAAATGTAAGATTTTATTGAACCCAAGATAATGACTAAATCAACCCTCAACCAAACTAAAAACCAAAATCTCCATGCATGCAAAGGGATATATGTATTCTTTTTTATATTGAGTATTTGAAATACATATCAAAGATAGAAATACAAACATATTTATACTACACTCACAAATGGGTTTTCTCCAAAATATACAAGGCAAATAAACATGCATGAATAGCTGAAGATAAGTATCCTAGTCGTTAACCATTACCAATGACCTTCGACTAGAAAGGTAATCCTTAGATATATTATTATACGGTTCACACGGTTCCATAGAATACCATATATTTGCTGATATTTACCTTTTAAAAGTATTATAATGAATTAACCATAAAGAAGAGGAGAAAAAAATTCATGTCTGGTTCGGTGCCAAAATCTTTTTCAAGTTTTCTTTTAAACTCCCACATCTTCGTCTCCAACTTTCAAGCTTCCAAAAACTCATTGGTTTAGCCCTCAAAACACTCCAATAACCTCCAAATATCTCCATTAATAGTGTCATAGTTTTAAAATAAACAATGACTAAAGAAATGACAAGTTTTCCTTCCAAAATAATAGACTTAGATTGAAAATACTATCAATACAACTTTTAACATCCAAAGCTTCAGGAAGAATGAAAAGATAGTAAGACAAAAATAAAACCAAAAATAACCCATAACCCACAATAGCTTCATCGAGAAGCTTCATGATCCTCCCGAGGTCCATGGGGAAGGAATTTAATGTCATTTGCTATTGTGATTACCACTATGGGTTTTCCTCTCTTGAATTCCTGTTAAACTTAGCAATAACCACCACCTCACTAAAATTGTATGGAGGTCACCTTCAAACGTTAGAAGATCTCTTTGGATAAAAACTCTAGCATTGCATGGGTCAATCAAAACCATCAAAGGCTTAATTAAATCTCACTAACCACTTTAGCTTGGTTCGGTGATCGACCAAGCTTTAACATAGAAAATTATTTTTAAACATTAATCTAAACACATGGTCGATGGCCATGGTGATTATTTGCACCAATAATATGGTCTTATACCATTTCTAATATAACCTCAAACCCTTTCTAACATTGACCGGTGGTGCTCATCTATTCAATTGATCAATCTTTAATCATTTTAACGATGGCATTAACCTTACCCCAGCATGGTTATTGCCCCATCGATTATATCAACAAAACTTACCATTTTTACTGTCGAGGTCTATAAGGGGATTTTTAGACATTTATCAAAGACAGAGATACTCATAAGGTTTGTGACCTCTTACTCACATGGTGGTAATAACACGAACTTACGTTAATGATGATGTAAGTTATCATCGGGAACTCTTATATTGTTATCGACAGTATAAACCCTTAAATGCTAAGCTGCATAGTAACTAATCAACAGTGAACATAAGACATATACATTCATCCAAAACATCATAATTTTAAAAAAAAATCAACATTATTATTAATTCATTATCAATAGCAAGACAGGTAAAATAATAATATCAATGAAAAGTATAGTAACCATGGAAATACCCAATTGCCTCAATCACATTTAGCAAAGCAAGGTGCACAACAATATTCATTTTCGATACGAAATCAAACGATTACATCATGTACTATATCCATCGCTCACACATGGTAAGTACATACAACCATCATGGAAAAACAAGAATAATTCAAAAATGTTAAGTACATTACGAGTACTAAATGACAAACATTGTCACATGGTTGTATATGCAACTTACAGAAGTAAGTGTGCATATCCTTTTCAAGATATGCATATGCACGTGTGGCTACATATACTGACTATGCGATAGGGTTTATTATCCATCTCTCGTAACCCATTCTTCATTTACGACTTATCCCTTTTCGAAATGAAATAGACTAAAATTACGAGATGTGACATACTTCCCCTCTTAATGAATCATCGTCCTGATGATTTGTAATCATTAATCATAATCAAAATAATCGAGTCATAGGGTAATATCTAATAACTAAGGAGATCAGTCAACATTTTCATCCAAAACTCACAATTTTACTGATTTTAATTCATCTGAATTCAAATATATTGGTTGTAATAGCCTTTTAACCAATACAAACTATCACACACGATCAATGAATATGACATGATTTTTTTCATTATAGCTAGTCATAACATGTAATATTATTTAATATACATAACAGATAGTCAAAAACAAGTTATATAACGTAAAATAGAATAAGGAGAACACTATTTTTTAACCCACTTAGTCTTCCCAAGTTGTTTTGTTTCATTATTCCACTTGTCTTTCCATATTTTACCTTGTACAATTCCCAATTTCTTTGAAATGCACCCAACGATTTTCCTTTTTCTAGCTGGTTTTACCAAAATACATCCATGGTTTACATGTTTCGGATATATTCATCCTTGATTTATTGCCAATGATTAATTATATCATTTAAATCATTGCATTCTTCTCCATGTAGGCTTGTTGTTTTTGCATACTTCTAAGTTTTGGTTTGTCTTTCATACCAATAAACCCTTGACTTACATTGGGAAGTCAATATTAGCCACTATGTCTTGATTTTGTTAATGAACTCACTTATAACTCCAATTTTCGTGATGAAGTTTAAGCAACGTCAATGTTGCATTGACAAACATAGGTTTGTAATTCTAAACAAATTCCTCATCATATGCAAAAGATAAATCAGATTTCTCATTCTTTTTCAGCTATTCACTAGATACAACAACTCAATAATATTAGTTTTATATTAGATCATCATCATGAAGTCCATAACTTACTAGATATATTGTTAGGAATAACTAGTTCCTTTTCTTGGTTTTTTGCCACTCAGCAATGTTTTGATCCTTGTTGGAAATCACAGCAAGTTCCACGGTTGTGTTCATCCTGGAAGCACACATTTACTTTGCCTTATCTTGATTCTTTACCATCACTTTTCCCTAAAATTTACAGGTGAAGGAGAGCAAATTCTCTTGTTATAATTTTATTCTTTTACAAGTTGGAATTTGATTTGTAGATTTTATTCCAGCCTTTTGGATTTTCTACACATATTTTCACATGTAGGCGAGTCTATGTTTTCTACTTCATCTACCCTATTTGGGTTTAATTTAATATTGGTTTAATCATTCCAAAACTTTTGTCGAAATAAATTCCAGCATCAAGCAACTTTTTCATTGATTGCCACAAGTCAATTCAAGTTATTTTGCAATGAACTGATCATTTTTACACTCAACTAGCTTGCTCCAAGCAACCTTTAGGTTTCGGGTGTGATGAAATATTGTTAGAATTTTTATCTAACTTATTTACCTCCAAAACTAAAGCATAATTTGGTTTGGTTCGTTCTCTATGGTTCATCCTTCATATATCCATTGTATTTTATAAACAAATTAATATATATTCAGTTAGCGTAAGGACCCAATAAGTCCAAGATTTGCAACCTTCAACTCTGATACCAAAATGTAACACCCATATTACGCTTCATCAAACTAAGGGATTTTTTTCTTTTACCCATTTAATTATCTTGATGCCTTCAATGATTTTAACATGCAATGATTAAAATCTAGCATTAATTAATGTTTAGAATCCATCTTGACAACCTATGATAACCATGTGAAACTGTAAGGGTTATGGATCCCACCCATTCCCCTTCATTCTCTACACGAGCCAATATACCTAGTATATCATTTGGTTAGACCTTTTAAAGGTACAGAGAACTATGTGTATCTTCTTAGTGTCGACCTCTCGGAAAAACACAGTTTAAAAGAATAAATGGTGACAGACAATACAATCATTCATTTGCACTACTCTGGCCATAGTTTTGGCATTGTGCTAGCAAGCCTGGTTTTGTGACTACACATAAGCCACATGAAACTTTTCCATTCACCGCACAATCATCTCATTCATAGTATCTAGATTCTTTTTGTTATTTAAGTTATTAAGTTAGTTATTAATCATCTTATTTTATTCATTTACAACAATGTAAACATTCATCCTATGGATAGGTTATCGAGTTTCAAAAAAATCTAACCCGTGTTAGAGGTACGTAATGATCTCCACGAGTCATTGCATAAGTATATACCCATTCCCATGTGATCATCAACTATATCAATTTGTAATTAAGGGATTGGTTCAGTCAAGTACAAGACTTGAAACCCTTGATAGTATTAGATAGCTCATGATAGATTTAACTATTAATTGGTAAGTATACACGTTAAAGTCTTTATTATGATCACAATAACTTATTGTGTTATCAAAAGAAACTTATATTTGTAATTTAAGACATTGTTGCATTTTTCACTTATAATAAAATTGTTTGTATGTTTGTACATTTTAACATACTTAATTAAAAGTCTCACATCATAAATTGTATCTAGATGCTTTTATTTCATATTCTTTTCAAACTTGAATAAATAATAATTGACCTAAGGATATTACTCCCAAACATTAGTAATATTTACAATTCACTTTTTAATCATAATATATTGTTGCAATCAGCATCATAAATTACATATTACATAATACAAGTATCATCATCTACGTAAGTATTAACACAATTTTAAATACAAGTACAAATGGATTATCCAAAAATAATACATTGTTTATATCAGGTTTACCGCCTTTTATTTTTAAATAGGACAGTGAATTATTACTTCACTTTAAAATCATGTCGTGCACTTCATACAACAAATTGACTTAATCATAATTCATGCAAATAATTCATGTGTAGTATTTCTCTAGACATTCTCCAAAGATAACTTAATTTCCACCATCTGTAAGAAAGAGAAAAATGGTAAAAGTGGCTAGTTCAAATTGAACTGGCATGAAAAGTTGTTCTCATCATCTTTACAATTTATTTCGATATAATGCCCAAATGAATAGATTTCAACAACTTGTTTATAATATCTATAAACTAAGATAATGAGACTAATGTAATATTTCCTATATCATACATTTTCATTACTTCCTCAAAAGTAATTCCACACTCTATGAGACATTATATTGTTTAAGGATAACAATAAATCAATGACTGAAAACATGACACTATTTAATAAACAAGTCTCATAACTTTCGAGAGTCTTATAAATTTTAGCCTTGGATTTCATAACCCATTCCATTGTCTATACCATGCAATAATAATGATAAATATTATACTTTTGTAACAAGATATCATTTTGCATTAAGATCGCCAACAATGATATGTATTGTCACTATAGCCTAGAATTCACTGAAAATAGCCCAAGGCGCGTTGGCACATCACTCAGCCTAAACTAAGTGCTCACCTGAAGCACGCAAGGGTACTGGTACCTCCTTAGAATTTCTTGTCCATAATTTTAGCATGATTAAGTATGTATATATCCATATTCTGGTACCTCCTTAGAATTTCTTGTCCATAATGTTAGCATGATTAAGTATGTATATATCCATATTCATAACAGATAGTAAACAATCCACAGTGCATAAACTAGATCTAGATCTAAACCATAGGAAATATTAGCTAAACCATGACTATAATGAGATTTATCATGCAAGATCCATGTTCAGTCACATCTAACACCAATATCCATCCAATATGATCCATTATATTAAATACTATAAAATACAAAATCTTCATATCATAATTATGTCTCCATGAGTCATGTGCGTGAATATACCAGCATCATAACTCTACAATCAAAATAGTATCAACGGGCTCTCTAAACCATGCAAATAAATACATATATATAGGGGTGGGGACTTTCCCTTCACCGCCCATGCACCTTCCAAAAATAGGCTACATGTTAATAATAGCCATGTGCCTTTATAAGAGAATATAAAAGCATGCAAGTGTTAATAATAGATCTTATAAAGTTAACTCCTAGTATAGATCCTATTAATATCCCAAAACTTTACATGGCACTCAAATTTATGTTATTCCCAAAATAACCTTGTGTGGTCTACAAGTCTTCTATGAAATGTGCTCCACACTTTATGTCCCAAAAATAGTCTTACGTTGAAAAATGGCTAAGTCATGTTTCCACCTATTTCTAGGCACACTCTGGTATCCTATACATCCACGCCTTCCCACGTGATTTGTTCCCATGCACCCAAACCTTATGCACTTTCATCCTTGAGCTATATTTCATGTGCTCAACATTACCCCACACTAAAGGCATTGCCACCCCAAGAATGGGTAATCACAACTCATATCCTCATGAATTAAGAGTAAAGAATGAAATATTTGATGAATAACTATACAAAAAGAATGAAAGATCACTCGGTGCTCGGTTTCCACAAGCGGGATTAACTCGAGATATTCATTTTTAGTCTCTACCTCTAATACATGTCGAGTCACTCAACGCTTTGCCCATCTTATCTAGGATGTCTGTCACTATGGATTCCAGCTCATCTTGAGTCATTTTCTATTTCTCATTCTCAGAGAACCACAACAACATTAGCCATGTTTGTCACCATCCCCTCCATGAAATCCAAATACTTTGCAATGAGCTTCCCGATTTCATTTATTCTTTCCCTATATGGATTCGGGGCTTCTGTAAGTGCTTTGCACTTTTCTTCTACCAAAGCAAGCCAATCCACACGCCCGAGCATCTCATTCTTCATTTCCTTAAGAACCTCATTATCTTATTCAATAGTCCTTATCCTAATAATAGCATCTAGCACCATGCACATGTTCAAAGCTTGATCTGCCTTCTTAATCTCATCCTTCAAGGCCTGCAACAAAGATTCATAACTTGCAATCTTCCTGGAAATTGTGGCCTTGGCCTTTTCCACCTCCTCTGTAATACATTTTGGTGTAGGCATACGCACAGGCCCTTCATCTATCATGAGTTTTACCAGTGTGCGTATGTAGTGCATTACAGAAGGAAATTTTTCTAAAAATTATATTTCTAGATGTGACCTTGCCTTAAGAATATCATCTCCAATCTCCTCAGCCATACTGATCAATGCTTCTATCTTTGCCTTGGCCCTTTCCTTCTCAACTATTAAGTGAATTATTTCACTATCTTTATCCTTTTACCATTCATCAATTCCCTAATGGTTATCACTTTATCTATGTTCTGCGTGTAACTTCTCCGTATACCTTCACCAAGGCATTGCTTACTTACTCATCCGACATGACAGTAGGCTTAATATTCATGTGTCACATGTGGGGCACTTTCTTCATCCTGTGTGAAACACATGATTCCTTACACACATTGAAATTAGGCTCATCCATATGAGTTTTCATATGTCATTATAACTATTTTTGTGTGCACGCATTCCCCATTTCTACATCCATTAGCTCCTAACCATACAAATCTTTAGGCTCCATAGTGCTTTGGAATCATGCACGTATGATTTTTCTTGTGTCATCCACATAGCTCTATCCCACTTGGACTCCATAATTTTAGCATGATTGAGTATGTATATATCCAGATTCATAACAAATAGTAAACAATTCACAATGCATAAACCAAATCTAGATCTAAACCATAGGAAAGATTAGCGAAACCATGACTATAATGATATTTATCATGCAAGATCCTTGTTCAAACAGTCACATCTTACACCAATATCTAGCCAATATGATTGATTATATTAAATAATGTAAAAAACATAAGCTTCATACATCATAATTATGTTTCCATGAGTCATGCATGCATATATACCAACAGCATAACTCTACAAACAAAACAAGTATCAACGGGATCTCTAAACCATGCAAATCAATACATATATATATGGGTGGGGACTTTCCTTCACCACCCATGCACCTTCCAAAAATAGGCTACATGCTAATAATATCCATGCACCTTTACAAGAGAATACAAAAGCATGCAAGTGTCAATAATAGATCTTCTAAAGTTAACTCCTAGTATAGATCCTATTAATATCCCAAAACTCTGCATGATGCTTGAATTTCTTTATTCCCAAAATAACCTTGTGTGGTGTGTAAGATCTTCTATGAAACGTGTTCCGCACTCTATGTCCCAAAAATAGCCTTAAGCTGAAAAATGGCTAAGTTTTGTTTCCACCTATTTTGGGCACGCTCCGGTCTCGCTATACATCTATGCCTTCCTCTGTGCCTTGTTCCTAAGCACCCAAACCTTATGTGATTTCATCCTTGAGCTATATTTCATGCGATTAACACATTAGGTCAAAGATATATATAAATCAAAGTGAAATTTGGATTCCTTAATTTCTTTTAAATAGTAATTAATATACCTTTAACTTATCATATTATGACATGTTAATCATATCAAAACAATTAGGAATTTATACATTCACACTTCGGAAGAGAGAGAAAATAGTGAATCAACCATATTAAGGACAATATTGAAGACCTTAAACTTGAATTACCTTAATCTTCTCAAACCATACCATAGTGTTCCTTAGTTTTATCAAAAATAACTATGTTAATGCCTTTGTCCTATTCAATTTATCAATGATTCGATCATATCCTCACAATATAAATATAATTCCACACAGTCAAAATCATTAACAACAAATTTAATTTGTTCGGTAACATATTTTCTCCAAAAGCCTCATCAACAAGAATCATGCCATCTAAGGACTCATAAAAACAACATCATACACCCAAAGCTTCCCTCCCATTCGTAACTCAACACATATAAATATACACTAGTTTCTATGTTTGTTTTCCTTGAAATAATTTTGCCAATAATATCCCAACTCATGCTTAGTCTTTTTAAAAGCTCACCAAAATTTACATGAAGGTGCCCATAAAAGGAAGGATTATAATGTGAGATCTGACTATATATACGTAAACTTGCAGGATATAAACACTGCACCGAATAACCCAGATGGGTTTAACAATAAATGTAAGATTCTATTCAACCCAAGATAATGAATAAATCAACCTTGAACCAGATTAACAACCAAAATCTCCATGCATGCAAAGGCATATATGTATATATTTTTTTATATTGAGTATTTGAAATATATAGCGAGAGACATAAAAGGATATATACAAATATATTTATACTACACTGCGAAATGGGTTTTCTCCAAAATATACAAGGCAAATAAACATGCATGAACAACTCAAGATAAATACCCTAGTCGTTAACCATTCCCATTGACCTTCTACTTTTAAAATAATCGTTAGCTATATTATTATACAATTCACATAGTTCCACATAATACCATATATTTACAAAGATTTACATCATAAAATCATTATAATGAATAAACCATAAAGAAGAGGAGAAAATGATTCATGCCTGGTTTATGTGCCAAAATCTTCTTCAAGTTTTCTTTTAAACTCCCACAACTTCGTCTCCAAATTTCAAGATTCCAAAAAATCAATTGGTTCAGCCCTCAAAACACCCCAATAACCTCCATATCTCTCCATTAATAGTGCCACGATTTTGAAATAAACAATGACTGAAGAAATGATGGGTTTTCCTCCTAAAATAACGTACTTAGATTAAAATTACTTTCATAGAACTTTCAACATGCGAGCTTCATAATAACAAAAAGATAACAAGACAGAATGAAGAAAAAAAATAACCCATAACCCACAATAGCTTCCTTGAGAAGCTTCATGCTCCTCCCGAGGTACGTGGGGAAGGAAGTTAATGTAATTTACTACTTGAGTACCACCACTAGTAGTTTCCCTCCCGAATTCTCGTTTAAACTTAGCAATAACCACCATCTCACTAAACTTGCATGGAGGTTACCTTGAAAGGATGGAAAATCTCTTTAGATTAAAACTCTAACATTGCATGGGTCGGTCAAAGCCATCAAAGGCTTAATTAAATCTCAATAACCACTTTATCTTAGGTCGATGATCGACCAATATTTAACATACAAAAACTTTTTAAACATTAATCTAAACACATGGTCGATGGTCATGGTGATTGTTTGCACCAATACTATGGTCGTAGACCATTGCTAATATAACCTCAAACCCTTTCTAACATTGACTTGGTGGTCTTTCATCTATTCATTGATCAAGCTTTAATCATTTTAATAGTGGCATTAACCTTGCCTAGCATGTTTATTGCCTCGTCGATCATATCAAAAAAACTTACCATTTTTACCCGCCTAGGTCTATAAAGGGATTTTTGACATTTATCAAAGACAGAGATATTCATAATCTCTATGACCTCTTACTCACATGTTGGTAATAACATGAACTTACGTTAATGACGACACAAGTTATCATCGGCATCTCTTAAATATCATTGTGGAATGCATTAGGGGAATAACTAATTGTCTTCTTTTTCAACGTTATGTTGTAATGTTTACCTTCTTAGACCAATTTCAAGTAGTGTGATAACATCTTAGTTCCTTTGTAACCCTAATTCCTGTACCTACCGATCATATTGGGATTTTTTCATTTTTCTCTTTTATTTGTTGTGTGCGTGTGTGTTTGTTTACACACATATGGGTTAACCATCTTGATTCCTTAATAATCATGGTGACAACTCTATTGTGCAACAACAAAATAAAGGTTTCTCTTATATTCATACTCTCTAAATGATGCTCATGTTATGAGCACAATTCCTCCCATCCTCATTGTTCAAATTCCTTGTCTCTTTCCTATCAGTGGTCATCCACCGCCTTGTTGCATCATCCACCCACTTGAGGGGGAATTCCCTTACCATTCTACTCGTTGGGGCATCCAAATGCTTCATTCTTTCTTCATGTGTCTACTATATTTAAAACAATATTACTTCGCAATAGCACTTTAAAGAGGGGAAAATGTAGACACCCTAAAAATACATACATATTTCTATCTCATTTCTATCCAATTATAATTAATTAAATTAATTTTGTCATTCAAATACACCCTTTTAGAATTAATTAAATTAATTCTATTATCTAATTCATATTCCTACCCTTTAGAATAAATTAATTCAATTCTACCATGCTCTTGGAATTAATTAAATTAACTTCTAACCCCTTCTAGTTGATATAATTAAACATTTAATTAAATAAATGGTTAATTATTCCCTCAAAATTAAATATCAATTAAATTAATTTAATTCTACCATGCTCTTGGAATTAATTAAATTAATTCTTAACACCTTCTAGCTAATATAATTAAACATTTATTTATTTAAATGGTTAATTATCTCCTCACAATTAAATACTAATTAAATTTAGTTATTTAATTCCACCTATTCCAGTCAACTACACTTGAACTACACTTCCCTATCCCACTTGGACTCCACTTCTAGATTCCTAGAAGTGTGGGGGCAATTAGATTGTACATGTAATTCAAATGCCGGATGTAACTTCTGTTATTCCAAATGTCCATTGCCCTTGTAAATCAGAACTACCAATTTCCAAGTCTACTTGCTAACTTGGGTGATTCAACCATTAACCTGGAGCTTAGTCAATGTCAAATCCACCTTTCATGGCTCTACCCTCAACTATAAAAGCAAGTCATTTCCTTTGTAAATCTATCCCTAGAGCTTTGAGCAAATTGCATCCAACTTCTGCCAATTTGACATCCGCATCCTTGTGAAATCTGCTTGTAGCATTTGTAAATCCCTTTGGAGAGTCATATCAAAGAGCATCCACAATCCAAACTATAACAAGATCAAACAAGCTTAAAGATTCTACGGTCTTATCTTGAGGTTTGCAAGAGATCCACAGTGAAGGTAATATTTGTTATTTATTTATTTACTTTATGTGTCTATGATTTTCCTTATTTACATTATATATATATGTTTATTGAAGTATATATATGTGCTTATATTATATGTAAGCATATATATATATATATATATATATTGTGTGTGTGTGTGTGTGTGTAACCAATAAACAAGAAAAGGTATACATGTATATTCATTCCTGGATAAACACCTTGTTGATTAAGCATCCTCGATCCCAAAATAATAACACATGTATCCATTTGACTCAATTTGAACCATTTGGCACTCGATACACCTGTGTGCTCGAAAGGTTTCGCCACCGTTGAAAATTCCAAGATTGGGATAAGCTGGAGTAATCTTCCACGTGCCTCATCGGCGTAACTCCAAAGGAAGAATCAAAAGGCAGGTCTCATATGAGCGCAAAGCTTCCACGTGTCCAAGGCCCAAAAATGATTGTCGGTTGTTGAAAAGTCCAAGCAAAGTAGCAGAGCTAGCGGAAGGAGCCACGTGACAACTCGAAGCAACTTCAAAAGTAAAATTCGGAGGTAGGTCCCAAACGTGAATGAAGCCTTCATGTGTCTAGGGTCATATGTAGTGCTCTGTTAAACTAGAGGGGGTTAGCTAGAATGCAAAGGAAATAGAGCAGGCTTGCGGATGACGCTATGTGTCTGTATATATATTACTTTAATATATATATTGAAGAATATGTGTGTGTGTTTCAAATTGAAGCATATATATATGCTTTAATATATAATTTGAATCAATATATAAATATTAAAGCATTACATATGTGATATATGCTTCAATTTTAATATCACATAAAATTCAAATGTGTTTGTTTGAGGTAAGTGGATCTAACTAATAAATCTCTAAGTTATAATAAATTTTATCTATTAAAACAAGAGAGTCTAATGTGTTTCTTATTGAAATAATGTTTTATGAGATATACCATACTAAATGGGGAAATAGTATAATGTTTAGAGAAAATAATTGAGCTATCGGTGAAAATATCATAATAAAAATACCAAGTGAATAAAAATGATCTTTAAGCCACCCATTACCATGATATGTGTGATTTTTTTATCAACACATGGGCCACGGTGGCTAGAGGAACTGAGTGGGAATTTTTTTTAATTAATTTTTAGAATGACTAAAGGGATCAGGACTTTGTGGGATCAGACATCCTTGCTTTAGTTACTCAAGGTACTTCTTGGGCATTGATCTTTCAAGGAAACAAAGGACAATGGCTAAAGATCCTACTACACAAACGGATCTGAAACATCATGTGGACAAGCAGGGGAACCATTTTGTTATTCCAGATGCTTTGGTTGATATATCAACTCAATAGCTTAAACATGCACTCATTGGTAAGTTCCTTAGTCCCAAACCCAATATTGATTTCATACGAAGATGGGAAACATGAAAAATGGACGCTAAAAGGTTACATGAAGATATTTGTCCCGACAAAGGGTTTTTCTTAATCCAATTTAATAATGATGAATATTGTTTGCATGTTTTAGCGGATGGCCCATAATTTATAGGAAAGATGGGTTTATTTATTATGAAATGGACTCCATATTTCAATCCAAACAATTTTGATATCAAGGTTATGCCTCTTTGGATAAGTTTGCATGGATTGAATGCGGAGTTTTGGGAAGCGGATATATTGATAGAGATTTCCAAGTAGTTTTGGGTCACTCATTGCTTTTGATGGAGCCACTAAAGCTCAAACTAGACTCATGCATGATAGGTTTTGTGTGAATGCCTTTGTTGATAGATTTATTCCTAACTTGATCTTTCGCATTCAAAATCGGGTACTTGGACCCAATCGGTAGTGTATGAACAGACCAAGTTTAAATGTAAGAGGTGTTCCAAATTAGGCCACTCCTCCTGGCTTTGTCAGACGGTAAAAGGGATTCAGCTAAGGAAGAAAGAAAAGAAGGAAAAACTGGACAAAATCCACAGTCGAGAAGGGATTAGGCGAAGAAAGGATGGGTGTGGACACATAAAATTAGCATCGCTAATTCCTATATTCATGTTTTCTTAATTCTCCACATTATCACATCAATATTATCATCTTTAATCCTCTATCCTAAGCCTTATTTCTCCACGTTATATTTACCCCCATAAATATCATTCTACATTTGTAAAATCCTATTTTACTCCTCTTAAAACCACCCAAACCACTTAGAAACCAAAATCAAATAAATCCAAAACAAAACAAACAACTTCTCAACCATTTCATAACCCCTTACCATATAACCTCTTTCCAACACCCATCCTTCATCAAAACAACCAAAAACCTCGATTTGGGAAGCAGTTTCAACCTTTTCCCCGTAAATCCCAAATTTTTCGGTGATCCTACCAATTATTGGTGATTCTCCCAAGTCAGTGGTGACCCTATATAAACAAGTTTCAGGCCACCATTTGAGGATATCTTAGAGCTAATAGCTAATAGCTTGACATTTCTTAATGAATTTACATTGCACTTTCATTGTATCGTAGCTCTATCACATAGTTAGAGATCATCCCAACAACATCTAAGACATCAATAATCTCTTATCCAACCTTTTAATGTCATTCACACATCCAAGAACCAACTCACTAATATTCTCGTGTCTACATCCTCCTCTCTTGGGTAATATCATCTCATCATCATCATTTATCAACTTATATAAGGTAAGTTCCTTTCCTTTTGTATTTTTATCTGGTTTACTCGTCATTTACAAGTTTTAAATTGACTCCATCACATATCTTAGCGATCACATTTCCACAACAATCGCGGGAAATTGTTAGCACCAACGATCATCCTCAATTAGCGTCGAT
This sequence comes from Taxus wallichiana var. yunnanensis, assembly GCA_018340775.1. NCBI lineage: Eukaryota > Viridiplantae > Streptophyta > Pinopsida > Cupressales > Taxaceae > Taxus > Taxus wallichiana. Next base: position 457,487,158 of record CM031235.1, on the reverse strand, counting down.
TGACCTCAATCGCCAATGATCCTGTCCATTAGATCATTTAATCCCTAATATTACTTTTTAGATATCCAGGATCCCAACATTAATTACCACTTTTCCTATGTAAGTGCCTCTTTATTCAAATTAAGCTCCTTTGATCCATATTTAGCACTCTATCAGTTATCTAAATCAAATCTATCATCCTGCTCACCTTTGTGAGTACACAACTATCTACATCCTTACTCCTTTGAGCCATTTTGTGATTCTTAGACTCCCTTTGGATTAGGTATCACCATCAAACCATCATATAGCTGTGGACCACGTCAATCCCTTTTGCTTTGCATTATTGGTTATATTGTCTGTTTTATCATTTTATCTTATCATTATCAGATTGATTTCTTGAACGTGGATTGACATCCTTACAAGGAAGTCCATTGACTTCCGAGGACTGGCCTTTGCTAGGAAATCTTATATATGTCTATCTAATCTTATCTTTTTCTAGGTGTGTGTGCATTTCGGGTGACCTATTCCATTTGAAGGAACCATTTGTGTGCTTGTTTAGATCTTTATACGTCAAATCAACCATCAACATCGGCATCAATCATCACAGGTATCGGTAAACCCCGTCATCCTCTGAGGTCAGTTAGTTTTTGTTATTTCATTTTATTAAGTTAAAGTTGGAAAAAAACTCTTTGGTACATTCTAGCATTCTCGGTGGGACCTCAATCCCTTTTTCTTTCATTTAAATTAATTTTTCATTCATTTTAGGCCTTCTACTCTATAATTGCCAACGATCTAGTCAAATCACAAGTGATTTTGGTGAATCGCTAGTGATTTCTGTAAATTTTTGATGATCTCTATGATATGCTTCTTACGATTACTCAAATACATCGACCTCTAACATCGTTTCTTTATTTCAGTCTTTGTTTTCATCTAACCCTTTGAGGTCGCTGCTTTGGGAGATTTTTTCTTATTGCGATGTAGATGTGCTAAAAAATTAAAAATGAAGTGTTTTACAGTGCACGTCTCTTTCCTTTTTTATTTCAAATTATTGCATTCTTGTTTGTTTTCCTCATCAAAATCAATATTTCTTTTAGGTTTAAAATGAACATGTCATTCTTTTTTATCACATAGTTTAATTAGGAGGTTAATAGATTACATTCACTTAATCTCCCCCGCACACAACCAAATCAAATCAAATACAATTTGCATCAAAACAATTCTACCTGTGGACCTACTTGGATTTCATCACCAAGAGGAGAAGTTGACTCGGTGTTCGACCAGAGTATAAACAACGGCTTTCGGTATATTGGCTAAGCATCCGACTCCTTTATCATTGTAGGACCATGAAGTGAGGGGTAGGCCCCAATACCATGCCTCGTACTAGCACCAACAAAAATTTAGGCCTCACGTACCTTTGGATATATCAATGACTTTATCCCTTAACATTTCCTGAAACCAACCTTAGAACGGCCATATCATTAGGTTCCCTCTGAGCCTCTTCCTCCACATCTAAATTCTAATCAAGATAATAAAACTTTACAGGTTGTTTGACTTATCTATTGCATTTTTATCTCTCTTAGATTGTTTTTGATTTTTCATTATCGAGTCCATTATTGTTTAATATAGACCAGTCCTCTACGTTAGCGGACCCTTTTATCACCTATGTGTCATTATTATAGCCATCTTTAATTACTTCTTCCACTAGCACTCTAACTTTTCATCTCAATCAATTTAAAAAAATCCCCTATATAGGATCTAATCCTTGTCATTAGCATCAACCTATCACACCCTATTCAACTTCACTTAGCTTGGGAATCTCCCCGAGCCATATAGATCACCTTCTTTTCCCTATGGAACCTCTACCTTTCAACCAATCATACAACCCTATAATAATTCCATCCAACAATCCTACGGAAATCCTTCACATCTAGACCACTTCCAAACAATCACTCCTCATCCTATTACAAGTGTATCCCATCAATCGATCTTTATCGCATCCCCTTGTTCATTACAATCTAATCATAATCATAACATCCCCCATATTTCCCATCAACCTATCTCGACTTCAATACCTCTCTCGATACCTTAGACATCCCAAACCCATACACACATCCCTACTCAAGCCCAATCAGCCCCCCTCATCCAACAACAACATATCCAACATCTCTATGCATCTCCCCATGTCCTGTGATTAAAACTTACTTCGTAATTGATACCTTCTCAAGCTACCCCTTATCAACCTCCACATCAAACCCATCAACAATAGAACCATCCTACTCTCCATCATCATCAATCAAATCAATTACATTCTCATCCACATTTGAATGTGTATTCCACCATACCTAATCCTATAAATGATCCCATGTAATCTCTGTTAAATAGATTAAAAAATTTGGAAGTCGCTACCATGGGACCTAAACATGTCCTCACTTATGATCAGGTTTGTAATGAACCCATACATCCATCAATATTGTATAAGCCTTATCCTCCACATTAGGAATCACCTCGGTTCACCATGTTCCATGTCTAGGAGGATCCCCACAACACATATTGGCCTTCTAAAACTTGTGTTACATCATCATCCATGATCAAGATCTCATTATTAGAACCTTTCCTATGTCACTAGCAAGACCTTCCTTGGATTGGTACAACTCCCTCCTCGACACTTTTTATTATCTTTCATGTAGCTAGATGTTGTATCTTGAACACTTCTCTATCAACATCACTCGTAAAATCACCATTTCTGACCTCTCTACCATCAAACAATCTGAAAATGAATCCATTATCGACTTCATCACTAGATGGAAAAGCATTATCAATCAATTGACCTTCTCACTACCCCAATCAGAATTGATCGAGTTGTTTTCTCAATCGTGTGTCCATCACATCTCATCTACCTTATAGATCCACATGTTCCAGAATTTTGACAAAGCCTTTACCATGGCCAAAAATTAGAAATCCAATCCCTTAAATAATTCCATCTTGATCCTCAATCTACACATCTCTCATCTGATTCCCCTAGAACTTCCTGTGAATTAAATGAGACCACCGCACATGTATTTATTTCTTATCTTTACGATCAAATGTCCTCGATAGAGTTAGCTCATACAAATACTACACATTTTTCAAGTCACATCATCAACATTATCACATAGGATATTCCCCACAAAGAGACCCCTTCATCACCAACACTACCCCTAGAAGAATCACAATCTCTAGATTCCTTTTCGGTAGTCCTCACACATTGATATCATCTCCATCTATTATCCAATCATCCACTACCTCCTCACAACCCTTAGAATCCACCTCAAAGGAGGCACCTATAATCAAATATCTCGACATCCAACCACTATCTTTTGAACCAATCAAAGACTTGGGTAGCTCACATGAAAGTAACCCACCTCAATCATGTATAGAAAAAACATCTCCCTCATCCAAATCAGACCCAATACTTTACCCGACTCCTCACTTGTCATCTATGTCGGAACCTGTCCTAAATCAAACACTATATAATCACATCCTCTCACATCCACAACCTCACCCTCATCATCTAACGTGATACCCTCTCCTCTATCTAAAGCAAACATTAAAAATCAAAACACACATCATCCAGGGTCTCAACCTTACCATCCATTTTGGGACCCCATCCTTTATCACAATCTAAATCTATCACATCTACAATTCCACCCTCATCATCCATTTTGGGACCCCATCCTTTATCTCAATATCATATCACATAGTCGTACCCTATCTCATCCATAAACCATCCCTCCTCATCTATTTTGGGACCTCATCCTTCATCCAATTTTATCAATCCCACATCTTATTCCATCATGGGTCACATCCTCTTTCTTATCAACCTCATAACATCCTTATGATGTTCCAACACCATGCGGCATCCATCAATAAACCCACATCCTACCAAGTGTTCTTGTAAATCAAAATTAAAGTCCATTAATCCAAATCCCCATAAGAGAATTATACTAGCATCCTCGAGAGGCTCATGCAGACTTCTCTTATTAGATTACCACCCATAAAAACACCCAATCCACATATCCGAAACCTCCATGTTATGATCATGATAAAACATGTGCCTATTATAGAAGCCCAGGTCATAACACAGAGAGTTGTAAAGTGCTTAAATCCATAATCCACTGACTCTTCCTCATCAATGATCTTCTTCCAAAAAAAGACCATCCCAAACGCCATCAATGCCCTCTACGTCTCCACCCTTGCCAAGATCTTCAACAAAATCTGCAAAATAAGGGGGTCATCCTCACTCTGGTATTAACAAACCTTTTCCAGACATGTATTTAGCACCTTCCATCAAGGTCTCTTAATCTCGCCAACACTTTGACACCTTCCATTGAATGTCTCTCAATCTCATCAATGTCCACACCTTTCATTGAAGGCCTCTCATTCTCATTAACATCTACACAAAATTCACTCATAGTATCCTCACCACCATCTATAGAACAAGGGGTTAATCTTCAATCGGATCTTGGCAAACCTTCCTCATAAATCTTCTCATCACCTTCTATTAAAGGTCCTTGTCTCAAAACAAGTATGGTTCATCCACCTCTGAACTCATAAATTATCATACATGAAGAAAAGGAAAAACCAAAGCTTCATCATTTACCCCTCCTCATCAATCATCCTCTCATATCTCATCTAGATCATCATCGAGATCCTTTGTTAAATATTTTGCATCCTCCTTTTTTTACCATATACTCAATCAATCAACATCAAAATTTTCATCATCTTAAGTTGGAATACATCATTCCCTTCAGTGCATGTTATATCTAGCCATAGTGTCACGTTAAGGGATATCCTCCTATTGATACTTTGAAAGTATTGCCTTGCACACCTCCCCTAATGGATCTTCACCAACCCTATCCTCTCAATCTAATCAAAATGTCACTACTCTGGAAAGGAGTAAATGTGAAAAAAATCTAATGGATCGGTCCATATAGTTTGGGTCGAGTTTATTGTTTAGCCTCCTTGATGGTACACCTATAAAGGAACCTTTGAATTCCTTACACTTCGCGGCCTTTCATTATTAACACATTGACCATCATGACAATAGTTACATCAAAGATCTTATTTCACCATAAACCAACCATCTTATCATCATAATGATTTAAAATTATGTGGTCTTCCATCACTATCCTCAAAAACCTTAAAGATGAGCACCACAACTATATTCATCACATATTTCACTTGGATAAGTTCCTCCTTAGCAGGAACCCCACAATCATTACATTCATCTACCTTGTATATCAACCAAAGACATGTCATGGGGCACACATGTGTAGTTTGTGCACACATCTCTTCTCCTCCTTAAAATGGTCTATTAAGGTTTTCCCTTAGCTCAAATAAAGTCAAAAATATATATGGATGCATCTTGTCAAATTAATAGACTGGTCCCTTGAACTAAAGCTATCAAAAATCAAAATCACATTGTCAAAAAGAAAAGTAGATTGATCCCGCAAAGGACAACTACTTGTTTAAAATCATAGACTAATCTCTTGAAGGATGGCCATTTATAAAAAGAACAGATCAAAAAGTCAAAATAAGTAGACCATTCCCTCAAAGGATGGCTACCCATGTAAAAAGGATTTCCATATCGATTAGCCTCTAAAAGTCAAAATATCAAAAGCATCCTTGGAAAGCTTCTTACGTCGATCAGCTTTTCCATCAAAGAAAACTTCCTACATTGACCAATTTACATCAAAAATAAAGTTCATAGATGGGACATCTCCCTATGAATCCATTGAAAAGAGAACCTAATCTCCCACACAACCTACATATGACAAGCCTTCCTATGTCCTAGGTAGGTATACATTTCACATCCATCCTTATCCAAGATCCTACATGTGACTACCCATTATTAGTCATGTGTTAACATCTATTATAAGGCCAAAGAGTGTAAGTGCCTTCACCATATCTATTCCCATCACATATGCATCAAATCTAGTACAAAAGAAATCACTCCATGTTTCATTCTTGACCATGGTTAAGACATACACAAAAATCACTTTAAAATCAATATCAAATAACACATCATATAAAAAACATAACTTTAATAGTTTTCAACCTTGCACATTGACATCTATCAATATCTATCATCATATAAACATATGTCAATATCCACACAATCTTGAGCACATCTCAGCATTACATCGTTGTGTCAAAAACATCACATCCAAGTAAATTTTAACACATGAATCATAAATAAAAATCACCATCATATCATATCAATGTTTCTCTATACATCATCTGGAATCTCAAAAGCTCTATATATAAAAACTATACATTGAATAAAGGGCTTCACAAAAAGTTGTATACATCAAAAACATCACATCTACTTAGTAAAATTGATGTATTTCAATTAATCGCCTCCTCAATTGTTACTTCCATGACCACCATCATGCCCCCTCGTCTAGTCCTCGTAATCCCACCTTTGTGGCAACATCAAATAATGGTCATTTGACCTCATCAAACCATCTGTAGACACACAATCACGCACTTTGAGTAATTATCTAGTCTTGATCGCAAACTACTATTCATATGATTCCTAATTAAGAAAATTACTAATCAACCCATGTCCTCTAACACCTTTCTTTGTCTTTTGTTGTTCCTTTCATTCATACACCCTTATTTGTTTAGTCTACATTTTTACTCTTCGACATTTGTCATCCTAGACATAAGTACCCACCAGACGCCTTGACCTCGACACCCTCATCCCCTCTGGGTGCACTCTGTCCTATTTGTACTTTACTCATACTTTTTGGGTCCTTTCTATTTGTTTGAGCATCTTATATTTTTGGTAGTTAGAATTTTCAGGGTTAATTACAAAATTCAAGCAAGGGAATCATATAAATATAAAGTTATGTGATCATAATAAAGGACCAAGCACTAAGCACTATCTATCACCACCTAAGGTTACATCCATCTAGCTCCATCATAGGGGACACAAGGGCTGGTTTTCTACATCACACTTCATAGGAGGGAAGTTCATTATATTCCATGCACACATTTATTACATTCTACATCTAGCTACTTGCTCACTATCCACGTGCGACTGACACAAGAGCAACCTAGGGCACAATTCCACACACACATAACTACATTGGTTCTGATATGTAGTGTAACGCTCAATTATAAGTCCACCATTTTGGCATTCAAGGACAATTTGACCCCTCATTTTACATCTTTCTTTTTTAGGATTTGATGTCTATTTGAGGATTTTGTAGGTTCATATTTCATTACAGGGTTTCCTGGTGATTCCAGCAATCATTATGTGAATCTGTGGTACAAAAGGTGAGTGTATTCTTTGTTTATTCACCTAACTATCTAAGCACATTGGCACCTCGTTCAGATATATATGAATGCTCATCTGAAGTGGATGAAGCTACTAGGTCCCTCCTTTGTGCCATCTTTTTAATATGTTAGCATGCATGTTCATGATTACCAATACCAAATCATACACTCAAATGTAGATCATTACAGATATCATAGGGAAACACATGTAATAAGGAAACATAGTAGATAAAATAAGTACTAAAATCACTTGCACCATATGGACACCATACTCAGATACATCAATTACCACAATCTGTAGTGCCCACATTTTTATAGCTCCAATTATTTGTTGGTTCCTTTATGCATAGACATGTTTTGATTGAGACTCTGATAGATTTTGGACATTTTGCTATGTTATCTTATCCTCATGGACATTATGGTATTTTGGGCACGTAGCGCCAATTGGACTAGATTCGTATATTGATATATTTCTTGTGATGTTGATGACACTAACAGGGGTACATGATAGTGATATTTATTGGTTAGATGTTGTTTCTTGTGGTCGATTTGATTAATGATATAGTTTTCTGGATTTAATAATGGTAATCTCATGCTAGCCTAAGTGTATGTCGTTGTAATTTTATCTGTGGATGATTCGTGGCGAACTATGTGTATAATTGTATACATTGCACTATCAATTGTAAAATGATGTTAGGACATTATAAGTTGATTAAATTTGTGATGTGTATATGATGTTATTATATTGGACAGATGCGGTTAATGTGTGTAATGAGTGTGCAGGTGACAGGTATAGGAGAGCATGGGTTTCGGGCGGCTACACAATTATGCACGAGCGGCCCACGGGCTGAGTCCTAACCATGCTAAATGTTTGAGGCCTTAGAATAGGTGTATTAATTGGGCACCATGGGTGAACCCTCAATTGTAATGTATTTATGTCTTGTAAAATTAATTATGTTTAGGGTGTGTTTTATTAAGTAAACTAGTTTAGGGGTTTAATGATCTCATCTTAATTTAAGTGATGGTTTTGGGTAAGTGTGTGTGTGTTGGTAGAAGGGATTGGGGACCACATGTGAACCTTGGGTGGACCCCACACCCTCTACCCTTGTGCCCAAGCATGCCAAACCCGAAATTGGGTTATTTTAGGCATTTTTAGGGACCCCTTTTGAGTTTGGGAGTTCCCTTAGCATGAAAATGGGCCCTTGGACCCTACCTAATAGGTAGGGGGCTTATTTCCAAGGTTTGGAGGAGTTTCCCTCCCATTTTTCCCTCCTTAGTCACCATCCATGTAATTTAGTTGGTTTTTGTGTATTTGTTAAAAGTTGCTCCACTTTGTTTTACTTTCATTTTTAGTATTTTGGGTGATAAGGGCTAAAAGGTGAGTTTACTTTTACTTATTTGGTTTTGGAATCTTTGACTTGTGAGAGGAGAGGGGGTGACACTTGTCACTTTCCTATTGGTGAGGAAACTTTTGGGTTCCTCTTCTTATTCTTCCTCATGTGGAAGGAAGGGGTCTTCTTGCCTCATTTTTTTGGAGAACTTGGAGAATTTTGGGAGCTTGGAAGTTTGCTTGGACAAAGGGAAAAAGCTTAGAGTCTTGGAAAGCATTGTAGAGGTAGGATTCTTAATCCTTTTCTTTCCTAGTTGTTCTTATCTTGTTAACTATGCAATGGTCAATAAAATAATGTGTGTGAAATGATGTGTTGTAAAGTTGTATGGAGAATGTAGTTTGTTTGTTTTGTTGCTTTGTTGTTTTCTTTTGTTTTCTCTCCACCATCATTTGGATTGATGGTTTTTGGAGAATGTAGGGGAAGAGAGAGGGATTTCCCTCTCAAACCTCATGGTTGTTGGTCAAGCCATGAAGGTCCCTTCTCATCCCCTCATATGGTTTGAGGTGGGAGAAAGGTTCATATGGCTTGAACCTTTCCCCATTCTTGGTGAGGAAACCCCTTTGGGGTTTGAAAATCCTCCCAAGAAGGATTTCTTTGACATAAAGGAGGAATAAGGAGGATGAATGATTAGGAGGAATAAGGAGTTTTGTAAACATGCTTTTGTTGGTGTTCCTATGGTTGGACACCTTTGCTTTGGGCATCCTATTTCTTCTCTTCCCCCTTTGTGAGGTTGACCTTGTTCTCCTCATGTTGTTGTTTTACCATGTGTAGTATGTCTAAGTGATTAAATGGTCTTATGTATTTCTTGTTGTGTTTTATCCCCATTATACTTGTGCACATTGTGGAAGTTTGTTCCTCTCTCCCATGGGCTTGGGGGAGGCTAGCATGGCTTCCAACCATGGAAAGGCATGTGATGATGCCTATTGGTTGGGTGGTAAACAAGCCTTGTCTCTTATTTTAGCATCCTTGGAAGAACACTCAAATGGGCTTGGGGAGGATAGAATGGCTTCCAGCCATGGAAAGGCATGTGATGATGCCTATTGGTTGGGTGGTAAACAAGCCTTGTCTCTTATTTCAGCATCCTTGGAAGAACATTCAAGTTTGGAGATAGTTGGAGCCTCCTTGCCATCTTGGTCCTCTTGGTCATCTTCATCTTTTGAGGACATTACTTTCATTTTATATCTTCAAATGTGGCTTTGTGAAGCTTTACCTTCTTGTAAATACCTATTTTTGTACTTGATGCTACTTGTAAACTTTAGTCATTGCTAAGGAAGTTTTCCCTTCATTATTGCAAGAATCTTGTAAACAAAAAAAGAAAGGAAGGATTACCATATTGAAAACATGAACTCTTTTATTTTAATGTCTTCATTTGGAGGTCTTGGTTGTTTAGAAATCTGCAAAAATGTAGTTATGCATTGTACATTAAATCTGTAATTTTTAGTTGTGTCTACTTTTCAAGTTTTGTTAAAAAAGAATCTATGAGATGACATATGTATATAAATCTGAAATTTATAAGCTAAACATTCTTTTAAATCTGCAAAAAAAATTATGGCACTACATAATCCAACAACCATAATCCATTAATAACCAAAGTATTATATGTCAGAAGTTGAATACATAACCATACAATCACATAATCATGTGCACCAATATATCTGAACAACATAACCCTATCACATCAATTTTTCCTAATACAATGGAGTACATCAGATATTTATAGGGGTGGTATCTTATCATTCACCGCCCATGTATTCACAAAAATAGGTTGCATGCTCAAAATATCCATGCATACATTAATAAAGTCGTGCATTCTTTTATATCAATCCTAATAATAGATTAATCTATAAATAAACATTTCTAGTAATCTTATTATTAGATCGATCCTTCCATGACCTTTGATCTTCTCCTCGCATGTGCTTTATCCCAAAATAGCTCTTGCTTGGCCATCAAGCCTCCACACTTTTCTCTAGATCTGGAACATTGTTTGATCAACAGTTAAACTCGGCGTCATCTATTTTTAGCCTATGGTTCAAAAATTGGCAAGTCCTAACATTTTCTACTTAGGCACAAGCCTTCATGCATTGTTTATGCATCCTTGTGTGTTCCCCTTTGTGCTTGCCTCATGCGCACCCAAAATTTCCACACGCATCCAATACTTAGTCAAATTGGGTCATGCACCATTACCCCACACTAAATTGGATTGTCATCCTGGCAATATCTTAGTCACCTCAAAAATATAAGTGAATTACACAAAGAATTCAATGCCCAAAATATGTATCCTACTTATCTCAAAATCAGATCAAGTTGAAGGCTATTGGAAGAGTTCTGGGAACTCAGCATCTATCTCACTCTCCACCTTCTTCCATTCATCAAGCTCTTCCAATGCTTTCCCAGGTGCCACCTCTACAATTCCTGGTACTTGGTCTAGTTCCAACTCTTCAACTCTTTGAGCTGAGCTCTTAGATAACCAATGTCAACTTTGGGAAAACTCCTCAACTATATCCATGTGCTCTAATACCATATTCTAGAAGTAGCCTATCCATGAACTCTAATTTATCCTTTTTGGCCTTGATCAACTCTTTCTGCTTTTTCACCTCAACCATCACCTTGGCACACTCTATCTTATTAGTGGGTGTCTATTCTTGGATAACTTTGAAAATTGCTTCCTCATCACTTAAGCATGCATAAATGATAGGGTTGATCTTCTTGCACCTATTGAAAGCTAATTTGGACTTATTACCTACCTCCTTGAGCTTTGAAATAAATCCTCAAGCTCAATAATTCTAGCTTCAACAAAAACCTTGTTTTCTTCCTTCTCCTTAGCTATCTCTCCATTTTTTAGCCCAATTCCAATATTCATGTTCACTCAGAGCATACTAACCAAGCCTTCTAGTACTCCATCTCATCATTATAATCACATCTAGCTTGGCTCACTAGGGCGGGCACTAACCCAAATTTGTTTGACCAAAGCATTAGCTATGTCCTAAGCTTCCTTAGTGCACTTTTGTTCTCCCATGAGGTCCTTCTTTAAATCATCGACCTCGCACTCCTCTTTCTTATCTATCTACTAAGACCTTCATAGTAGTGCCTACATCAAGGTTCCTACGCCTAACATCCATGCCATTGACTTGTTTAAAGTGTTGCACGCATCTACTCATTAGTGAGGTACATGGGATCAACTACCTTATACTTTCTCTCCTGGATCATTAGTTTAACTCATGACACCGATGGAGTGGTTACTTACCTCAAACTTAGGTTCTTCTACATAATTATGCAAGTTCCATCTCAACATCTTCTTGGTTCATGACACTCCCCATGATTATCCATCATCTCCCACCATATAACTTTTCATTGGGCACTATGCTATGGAAACGTGCCCTTAGAACATTCTTTGGTCATCCACAAAATCCATATGTGGTGACTTGGGTGTCCATCTCTTCCTCACCACCTTCACTTTTGACCTCTTCTTTTTGGGGTAGAAGTGATTGTTGTCCCAACTCTTACACCCTTTTCTTTCCTAAATAACATAAGTGTCATCAGTCACCTTATCTTCATGTGCCTCCTCTTCCATAGATGTTTTGTCCTTGGGTGGACTCTTATTCAATTCTCCCTCGAGGTGCGTGTACTACATTTGATCCTTAGCATTCTTTTTGGCCAACTACTCATCCCATTCTTGCTCAAGCTCCTCATGTAAGGTTTCTCCTCTTTATCTCCAAATCAAACTCCTCACTTGTTTCTATGTTGGAGACAACCTTTGCCCCTCCGCACTTGACTTTTTCCTTCTCTGCACTATCCTTTGGTGGCTGAGATGTTCCAGCCACCACTGCTTCTTCTTCTTATGTAGTACATCTTCTTGCATCGTGAATGATCAAGTTTACCTTCCTCTTCTCCTTCTTCCTCTTTAGGAGTGTCTTCGTGCGTTCTCTTCAATGGTGGCACCACTAGTCTTCCAAGTTGTGGGAGGGTAGAATATGTAACCTCTATCTCAATTCCTCCCCGATTATTTTGCCTCAATTGCACAAATATTCAACTTATCAATCCCCTAATGGTAACATTCATCTGGGGATCAATTCGAGCATGTCAGGATCCATCATCACCAAGTATGCAGGCCTTGCATCATACCCATATGTTGCGTGCAAAATGTGTAAGTCTGAGTCAACCTTATCAACATCGAATGTTAACTTATGTGTGTCTTTAATCTTGTTCAAAACACACTTGAAGTACCAGGAAGTGAATGTGAAGGGTATCTTTGCACCAAGGACTCATCTCCCCATCCTTCATTCTAAACCAACTGTGCAAGACTATAATGTTGCATCACTACAAACATTTCCTTCTCCCTAACTTCCATAGGTAACTCACGTATGGAATGTGCCACTCATTCTCAAAGTGCCCACACGTAACTTGTTATACCACTTATCAATTATGGCCTTATACGGATTTGAAATTGTGCCATCACAAGTGTATCCAAAAAATTTCACTCTGAGGATTTTTTACGGTGTGGTAAACCCACATATCATCATCCGACCATCTGGAACTCCAATCTCTAGAATATGATGAGAAGTAGGATCAAGCCCCAAGTTATCTTTGTTCCTTCTTCGTTTTACACCTCACCTCTTCAATAATTCCATTAGCAACAATGTATTACACAATGTTGTAATGTGCCTTGTTTGCCCATTCTATGTGCAATGTATAAAAAAAAATTATTCACATTTATCCACCTCTCCGGTCAAACTAACTTGCAATTAACTAATCTTATTGCAACCCTAGTTACAAGATATGTGAGGTTGTCAATAAGCATAGCCCTTCCTCCTTCTCGTAATATAGTGTTGTGGCTAATTCATCAATCTTCGCATTGGAGCATAAATCCAACCCCATGTCCTCTCCTGTACTCCTCAACCCTGTAACTCACTCAATAAGTTGATTTGTAATTCACATCCTCTAGCCCATGAAATAAAAGAAATCCTCATGCACCCTAGACATGAGCCACTGGTATAAATATGCAGGCTTTGACAAACAAGGGTAGTTTAAACAATTATAGACTTCAACTTTCTCCAAGATCTTCTCTTCTTGAGTCATCGACTAGTACTTTCCCTTCTTTGTTTGTTTCCAAGACTCCCACAACATGTCCGCTTTCAAAGTCCCTTCATGCCCTAGAGATTTGTGGTTGTATTCACTTGATTTTACACTGGGAATCGAGACTTCCAAATCTGAACCCTAAGTACTCTAAGGGGTACTGTACATTTCTGAGTATATATCCTCCAGGGGTTCTTCCACCTCAATTATAACCCTCTTTATATGATGTTTTTTCTTAGTTTTAGGTGTCATTTTTTCTACAAATATGTGCCTATATGTACTATGTCTCACCACACTCACTTTTTTATCTAAGGGTTGCATGAACCCTAGTTGTTCAAACTCACCCGCAAAACCTTTCTCTCTATGCCTTAATTGCTAGCTCAAAATAATCTTTTCACAAGGAGCCACACACAAATTCATAGCACATTACTCTAGTTTTTTTCTTTTTTTTTCTCTTTCACTAAGTCACTTGATAGCTTAATTACTCCAAGTTCTTTTCAAATGTAAAGTAGAAAATAACTTTGAATTACCCCCTTTTATACTTTTTCATATGCCACCGACTTACTTTTTCCACTTAACCCATGTTTTTTCTCGCTTTAAAACTTTTAAGTTACTTTCTTAATAAAGTACCTTTTTCAATTTTTGCTTTATTACGCGACTTCCTTTTACACACAAAGTATCGTAACCTTCTAGCGCGCCCTACTACTTTCTGAGCCACATACCTCCTTCACATGCATCCCTACGCCAAAGTACATAATCCTCTACGTCATATACTACTAAGTATTTTATCCTATGTCATCATGCGATCTTCCTCGTGGTTTCAATCTAATCAATTTACTTAAGAGAACCTTCATTATTCTTGTGTGGTCTTCATCTAACAAATCTCCTTAAGAGAACCTTCACCTCATAACACATGTTTCATTTTTCTACTCAATAACACTTTTTCTTATACCAGAATCCACCCCACACTAAAAGTATGGGTGGTCCTCTACACATGAACTCAAGAGATAGTAATCAACTTCCTTCTCTCTAAGAATACTTATTACAACAAAATAAAGAACTAAATTGACAAAGCATAACAACGATTGAAAGGAAACACATAAAATGGAAATCTAATATAAATGACAACACTTCCTTATTACAAACACCAAAAGACTTATTTATAGTAGGGCTTTGGCCTACTCCCATTGAAGTAATCGGGAAACATAGTGTTAATCCAAGCACCTACACTTGACATGTGCCTAATTCAAGTATCTTGGTTACCACAAAAGGTCCCAACCAATGCACCTTCAATTTCCCTGGATCGTGGCACAAAACTTGGAGTCATAGAGAAGGACCATATTTCCAACTTCAAATGTCTTATTCTTAATGTTCCTATCATAGTCATTCTTTATGTCTTTCCTTCTCATTCTTCTAGCTCCAACATCGTAATGGCACACCACTCATCTAACTACATCAGTTTTCAATGCGCTCTTCCACAATTTGTTCATCAATAAGTCCACATGTGTGCACAATACACAGGGATGGTAACATAAATTCAATAGGCAATACTACCTTTACACCAAACACCAGCTAAAAGGTGTGGCCTTATTCAACCTCTTATAAGTGGTCATATATGCCCAAAGTATAGTTGATACTTTATCATCCCAATATTTTCTTCCAACATCACATATTTTTTTCAATGTTTGTCCCAAGATCTTGTTGAAAGCTTCTACAGTACCATTAGCTTGAGGGTGATAAGGAGTAGTCTTATGGTGTGCCACATAAACTATGCCAATAAATTCTGATTGTCTCATTCAATAAATGAGTTCCTCTATCACTTTTCAAGATTAATGGACAACCATACCTACTTAATAATTTTCTCCCATAAGGATCTTACTGTTGTAGTGTAGTATATATCCTTTATAGGTGTTACCTTTTCCACCTTATCGAGATAATTTGCAAGTAATGATGTAGTGCATTTCAGTGCTACGCACTAGTGGTGAAATAGGACCTACAAAGTCAATAGCCCAATGACATCTCACTCCTCCTTCAAAAGGTTCAACACTTGCTGTTAGGCCAATGACATCTCATCTCTGGTGTTGATAATGATCACATGCCTTGACATATTCCTTAGTATCTTTGTACAAGGTCTCCCACAAAATTCCAGCCATTAGAATATTGTGTGCAGTAGCATCACCAACATAATGCCCTCCTGCTATTCCACCATGAGCTTCTTCCATAATATCCTCACACTCATGCTCTAGAACACAATGGCACAAACTTCATCACGACCCAACTTGTACAAATCTCCACCAATCAACTGATAAGGCATCATGCATATTGCAAGCTACTTTTTCTCCAATGTCTTCATTCCTTCGTGCACCTTTCCAGTGCACAAAAACACTACAATATCCTCCAACTCTATGGGCACATGGTTTAATCTAAATAACTATGCATCCGACATAGTATCCTCAATAGTCTACATGTCCTCACTAGAATTGATCCTTAATAAATGATCAGCCCTTAATTACTCTTTCCTGGTTTCATAACTGTGAAATCAAACTTCTAAAATAAAAGTATCCACCTGCAAATTTGCCCTTATAAAATAGGTTTGTTAACCAAATACTTGAGCACCATATGATCTGTATAGAAAATAAATGGGGTTTCTAACAAGTATTTTCTGAACTTATGCAGTGTGTATATCATAGAAAAAGCTTCATGCTTAGTAGTTGTGTAATTTTTCTCTTCAGGTGTCAACTTCCTACTTACAAAACAAATAGGATGATCCACAATTCCTTCTCCTGGTTGTGCCAACACTACACTAATTTCCATACCAAAAACATCAACATGAACATGAAAGGGTTTTCCCATGAAGGAAAATGTAAAATAGGTGCAATATTCAACCTTTCCTTCAATGTTTCAAATGCATGTTGTTGTGCATCACCCTAATAGAATTTCCTTTCCCTTCAACAATTCCTCCAAGGGCGTGGAAATATTTGCATACCTTTAATAAATTTCTCTAGTAGTCCTATGTGTGTCCCAAAAATCCACACACCTCACTCTGATTGTTAGGTTCTTCTAAACCCAAGATCACAACTATCTTGGTTGGGTCTACCAACAATCCTTCCTTGCAAATTATATGCCCAAGTAAAGTGCCAAAAGGTGTTGCAAAGATGTACTTCTTAATGTTGAGAGATTCTCAACTACGCTTTCACCTCTCAAACATGAGTCTTAGATTATCACAATGATCCTTGACTAAAGCCATATATTATCCAATCATCCAAATACACATGTAAAAACTTGTGAATAAAGTCTTGAAAGGCCTGCACAAAATACTAGAACAGCTGTTGCATTCTTCATTCCAAAGGGCATAATTGTATATATAAAACTTCCCATTCAAAGAATGAAATTTTTCTTCTCCTGATCTTCTTTCATAATGTGCACTTGATGATAACCTAAAACCCATCTGTAAAAGAATATATCTCACTGCCCAAAAACTCCTTCAAGGATTTCTTCTATGTGAATGGGGTGGGAAAAGGATCTATAACACATGAAGCATTAAGTTCTCTAATCTACACAAATCCTTATCCTCCCATCCTTCTTAATGCTTATAACCATGGGGATAATCCATATCCTCCCATCCTTCTTAATGCTTATAACCATGGGGATAACCCATTCGATTCTTCAATAGGCTCAATTATACTAGACTTGAGATATTATCAATTTCTTCTTTACCTTCATGTGTAGATTAGGATTCATCTTATAAGGCCTATTCTAACCTGGACGTGTGCCTTAAATTAACTTGATTTTCATCTCACCTAAAGAAGGATGCACACCTTTTAATTCATGGCAACCTCATGGAAATAAGTCTTGGAAGTCACGTAGAGTTCAATAATCTTAGCCACTTCTTTCTGCTCTAACCAGTAATCACCAATAATGGCCTCCTTAGGATCTTTCCTCTATACCAATGTTAACCTTCTTTGTCTTCATGGCCTCCATGATAGGTTATGCCTTCTCATCTGTATGTGTCCATCACCTCATTTAACCTTCAAAGTGTGGTCAACATCCAGGTTATCAACCTCATCATCATCTATCATATATACCAATTTACCCTTTTCTTTTTCCTTCTAGGTGTGAACCATTTCTTCTTCATCTATTTCCTCAAGATCAAGGTGTACTTCAAGATCAGTTCTCCAAATAACTTCTAACATGAGCTCTTCATCCTTTGCGTTATCTCCCAAATGTGATGTGCTTCATAATCTACAATGTTTCATGGATTGGAGGCTTAGTAGAAAAGTAATCAAAGGTTTGGATCATACCTAAGGTCATCTCTTACCAATTTGTTGTTTCTCTTTTCAACTCAACATGGACATACCATGCACATGTGCAACTGCGTAAGGTGGAGTAGAACTTATGCACCCAAAGTGATGGCAGTAATGCCTCCTTTCCTTGCCCCATGATCTCTCACACTCCTAGACATGATGAGAGGAAGGAGACTTCCCATGAAATTCACATGTTTGTGTAGGTACATTGCTCTGAGTAAACCTAGTGGAGAAAGTGATTCTCACTTCTCACCACTCCAAAAGGCTATCTCTATGTGTTTCCCACCAATGCATTGTTGTCTCACGTAGATTATAGACTAGCATGTTTCTTTTATCCCCTTCATTTTTCCACTAAGTCTCCATGGCATGTCGAATGCATCAAGGTTCCCTTCACCAGTGTACCTTGGTACCCGAGTAAATTTTAACTATCTCACCATGCACAGCCTAATCATTCTAGTGACTCTTCCTTTGAACATGTGCACTGACCATTTCATACATTCCATGAGCCTAGTTATCACAAGCGACACTAGTAGTGTCACTCACAGATTGCACATCTTCCCAATGAATTACACCTTCCTTGGATGGTTCTAGGTTCTCTAGATCGCGTCATTGACTACATATATATTTTGTTGAGATCCTCCTTGCTCAATGGTTCAACATAGGGCTCATCCTTCTTTTCAAACAAAGGTATAATCATGTGTTCCTCATCATTCTCAAAACTAATGTACCTTTTATTAAAGTGTAAATCACATTGTTTACATAGCACCAAGGCTACCCAAGTAATGTTGGAAAATTGTTAGCTTCAACAAGTTCCAACACCTCAAAGTCTCCAGTAAACTTGGCCCCTTGAATAGTAATAGATGCATCCTTTAGTACCCCAATAGGCATAGCCCTAGTTTTATTCACCATATATAGCACATTTTTAGATGGTTGTAATTGTGGTCTACCCATATGATTCTAAGCATCTAAAGTTAGCACATTCACTTCGCATCGTAGTATCAATAAGAATGTTGCACAATAACCACCCATCAATTACTGCATCAAGTGTAATCTCTTTATCAAATTCATGATTTTGAGGTGGTAGATTTGCATGAAGTATCTTCCTTTCACCTCAATTCCAACGCGTGGTACCTTTTCTCGTAACCATTCCCCTAAGAGGAATGATGTTCTCTTGGTGTAACATATTTTGTTTCAAGTTCTCACACGTGCTTTCTTCTTTCAAGCACCTATTTCACACTCTGCTTCTTTAAGCTAATGACTCTCATAATTTCCTAGTATACTTCCTTCTAGTGTATAGCATCCAAATACTTAGCATGTACCACTTCCTCCCTTGTAATGAGGGGTTATCCTTTAGAGGCTCGCGTGCATGTGCAGCCTTAACACATGTAGTAACTCTTACTATCTCGTAACTCATGATCGATGTCTTCTAGGCATTTATTGATCAGCAATAGTGCATTGTACCTTTATCATTCCCTCACTTTTTCCTTCTTCTTCTAAGTCTTGCACATGTGTTCATACAACTTCGAAAATCTTCTAACTTGTGTTGCTTCCCACACCATGAGCAAATATTATTCTAGAGGTAATTCGCATTGATAATGATCAGGGGATCCATAAGTATAACAAGTTCCTCTAGCAAATCCTCCTCTACCACTGCCACAACCTCATCCTCTATATCCTCCATGGAAGCCTCTATTCCTATTATCTCCATGGTTGTGCCCTTCATGAGTATGGCCTTCTTGTTCCTTTGATCCACTCGCCACACTAGTCTAGCACACTCCTATCTCAATGGCTTCGTGAATATGATCAATCAATCTATAGTCATCGGCCATGAATGTGAGACTTGCAAATGATGATGCAATACATGATACCTTCTTTGTGAGTGTGTACTACAAAAGAGGGCAACTGAACATCATGATTCAGGTGGAAAACTTCACAATCTAATAGTAATGTGCGCATTGAATTACATGGGAAATTATCTTTAGTATGTCCCTCTACTTCACAATTTATGCACCATATTCCACTTTACATCTCATGAGTTAAATTAGCAAAAACTTTTCTAGTTGCTTTTCCATATGGCTACAATTTGCACCTCCAAAATGAGCTTACTCCATTATCAACACTTCTAACAACCTCAGTGCATAGAGTGGCTTCTAAAGCCTCACATGAGTCCACATATGTCTTATGAGAGAGTGCTCTTCGAAAAAGATTCATCAATCCTCCAACGAACCATTGTGCATGCTGACTAGGATGAATGTCATAAGATAACTTTGACAACAAAGTCTTAAAACGTGCATCATACTCCCTCACACTTTCAACTAAACCTTTTTGATGTCCTTGAGTGCGCTTATACTCTATTTCTCAAATTATGGAATATGAAACTCTTCCAGAAACGTAGAGTGCAAAGCATCATAATCAACCATAGTTTGATGTGGGTCATACTTCCAATACCAACTATGTGCATGCCCTTATAGCGTAGTAGAAAAATGACTAGCCTTTCTATTTGAAGTTGTAATTCCCTTAGCATGTCATAGTAATTCACACTTGTGTACATGCTCTACTACATCTTCAATACCTCTATACTCTGAAAATGGAGATACATCTCATAATAAACTTGTTGAGGTTGATGTAGGGGGTGTTGAAGATGTGGGTTTTGTCCACCATATCCAGAACCAAATCTTCAACCATTGTTTTCTCCTCTGGATCCACCTAATCCTCCCGAACCTCCCATGCCCCCTGTAATAGGTCAGAGACCAAGAAACGACTTTCGTGTGTCCCAGTCGTGGTACTAGATTGAATACCAATGGTCTATGTGGTCATAGTTGCTAATGTAGTACTTCTAACGGTTTGTGCACCAACATTTTGTCTTGATGACATGCTTAGGAACAATCCTACCATAACACTTCCAAATAATGGTGTTTATTGCAATGTCATGGGCATTCTACTAACTTTATCTCTTGAATTCAACACAAAACAATATCTACTCATCTCTTCTTGTTTTCCTACACTAGCATGTTTCTCAATTACTACTTCTAGATTTGGAACACCAAGTGCAAGGGTTAGGTGGCTAGGTGGGATTAGATATATACTTGTTGTCCTCTTACTCTCCTTTGATGTGCTCTCATCCAATCCAAAGAGGATTCCTTGTTGTGCTTACCTAATGTTGGGAGAACCAAATGTTGTGGATCCTCGTCTTCCATGAGAGCTTCAAATCCTTCATTATTCATCTCTCTC
Organism: Taxus wallichiana var. yunnanensis; assembly: GCA_018340775.1. Taxonomy (NCBI): domain Eukaryota; kingdom Viridiplantae; phylum Streptophyta; class Pinopsida; order Cupressales; family Taxaceae; genus Taxus; species Taxus wallichiana. Next base: position 457,465,857 of record CM031235.1, on the reverse strand, counting down.
CTTAACTCTAGGGACTCCTCAATATCCCTTTGTTTCACCATTTCCCTCTCTCGTGCTTCATTAAACTTGAGTCATATTTCCTCTCTCTACCTTGCTTCCACTATGTTTGTCATCCTTCTCCACACCTGCTTTTGCCCCTACGCACGCACGCAGTGGGGATTTAGCTAGCCATGGGTAGCACTCTAAATCTAGTTCTACCATCAAAATCTTGATCGATAATGGTATACTTTCTAAATAAGATCCTCTGGGGATTACGTAAGAACTGGAACTCAACTTCTTCTAGGACACAAATACGTAGAAATAACATACTCCAAAATATAACTGCGTAATACTCCAGCCCACCAATGATCTATAGCTCTAGTCCACTCCACATCAGCATCAATAAGAGTTTGGTAATCCTTTTGTGTCCAAGGTCTTTACCTATAACTCTAACACTATCTTACTACATATGTTGTCAGCCACTCATACAATTCTCTTCTACCGGAAAAGAAGGCTGAAGAATGTCTCATAAAGTGCATCATAAAGATTGTTTTCAACCCACCAACGTGCATTAAAATCAGGTCTAGTGTTATATTTTTGCACAAACTTATATTTTATGCCATCTATCCAACCCGCAAGACTATCCAGAGTTAATCAATACACCATATCCAAGAAATATCCTAGCAAAAATAGTTTGAAAAGAGGTCCCGAATGGAACCAAAATGTAGTCTTTTTTTCACCTAATTACCTAGCACGCTAACACCTCATTCGGATAGATCTAAATTCTCACCCAAGCACGTGAAGCTACTCATGTCCCTCCTTTTACTAGTTTTTCAAGATGTTAGCATACATGTTCATGATTACCAATACCAAAGCATACACTCAAATGTAGATCATTACAGATATCATAGGGAAAACCATGTAATAAGGAAACATAACAGATAAAATAAGTACTAAAATCAATTGCACCATATAGACACCATACTCAGATACATCAATTACCACAATCCAACCACCATAATCCATTAATAACCAAAGTATTACACATCAGAAGCTGAATACATAACCATACATCATCACATATTCATGAACGCCAATATATCATAATAAAGATAACCCTATCACATCAACCGTGTCTAGATAAAATGGAGTATATCAGATATTTATAGGGTTAGGGTCTTTCCCTTCACCACCCATGCATTCCCAAAAATAGTTTACATGCTCAAAATAGCCATGTGTACATAAATAAAGTCGTGCATGCTTTTCTATCAATCATAATAATAGATTAATCTATAAAAAACCATGTTATTAATACTATTATTAGATCGATCCTTGCATGACTTGTGATCTTCTCCTCACATGTGCTTTATCCCAAAATAGCTCTTGTTTGGCCACCAAGCTCCACATTTTTCTCTAGATCTGGAACGTTGCTTGATCGGCACTCAAACTTAAGCATCATCTATTTTTAGCCCATGGTTCCAAAACCAGCTATGTCCTGAACATTTCCTACTTGGGCACAATCTTTCACACATTGTCTATTAAGCCTTGCATGTGCCCCTTTACTGATTGCCTTGTGTGCACCCAAAATCCTTGTGCGCTATCTCGTAATTAGTCAAAATGGGCCGTATAAAAATGATCAATAGCGAACATCTTGCGACCCTGAGATTCAAGTTTCTGAGCATTTACACATACACATGCACCCAGAAACAAGCCTAAGGTGCCCATGGGTGCCTCTGTCCCTCTCTAGGCACCCTAGTCTAGCCTCCTTTTCCATATCTGTAATTTTTTGAGATCTAGTGTGACGGTCAGTGCTTCGCATTTCTCTGTTTTCTAGCTCTATGCACTTTCCAAAACTTGACGTGAATCAACTAAGGCATCTTACCCTTCTTTGCACATTAGGGTTTCATTATTTATTGCTTAGTTTACTTGAGTGTAATTGTTATACTTCAGTATTCATTTATTTATTGCAATCTTGTATTAAGATTTGACCGCATATTACATTTTAGCTTAATCACCATCATTTTGGTCATCGTTAAGTCATATGTTTATAGGATACAAACCCTTTAGTTCCCCTATCACTTGACTTCTTGTCCTCGTAAGCCCAGCTTTGTGGAAACATCAATTCTGGTCCTTTGACCTCATCAAATCATCATTTTATCCTCCGCTTTCAACACCGATAGGCCATATGTCTACATCACATGAGCCCTTTGGCTCCCTTTATCACTTGGCTCCTTGGTCTCTTTGAGACCACATTTGTTTCCTACGAATCATATGTCTATAGGACACAAACCCTTTGGTTCCCCTATGACTTGGTTCTTCAAAGTGACGCTAGTCATGTCTCTATACCTCATCCTGGCATCATTTCTCATCTCTCATCTTCCCATCCTTACATCTTTCATCCATCTATCTCTTTCAAACTCGTGATTGATTCCCTTTTAGGTCATCAATCCCTAGTTTGAGGGGGAGCACCTCATCATATAATTTTGCATCTTTCACATCCTTATCTATCACATCTCATTTTTGTCTTGTGGCTTGTCTAAAACCACTCAACAAAAAGGGGCAAATGTAGACACCTAAAATTAGCACCGCTAATTCCTATATCTATGTTCACTTAAGTCTCCACATTATCACATCAATATTATCATCTTTAATCCTCTATCCTAAGTCTTATTTCTCCCCATTATATTTATTCCCGTAAATATCATTCTACAACCAGTAAAATCCTATTTTACTCCTCTTAAAACCACCCAAACCACTTAGAAACTAAAATCAAATAAATCCAAAACAAAATAAACAACTTCTCAACCATTCATAACCCCTTACCCATATAACCTCTTTCCAACACCCATCCTTCATCAAAACAACCAAAAAAACCTCAATTTGGGAAGTAATTTCAACATTTTCCTCGTAAAGCCCGGATCGTCGGCAATCCTACCAACCACCGATGATTCTCCTAGGTTGGCGGTGACCCTATACAAACAATTTTCAAGCCTCCATTTGAGGTTAGCTTGGAGTTGATAGTTGGTAGCTTGACATTGCTTAAGGACTTTACATTGCACTTTCTTTGTATCATAGCTCGGTCACACAAATCGGAGATCATCCCAAAACATCTAAGACATCAATAATCTCTTCTCCAACCTTTGAATTTCACACACACGTCCAGAACCAACTAAACAATCTTCTTACATCTATATTCCTCCTCTTTCAAGTAATATTATCTCCTCATCATCATTTATCAACTTATATATGGTAAGTACCTTTCCTTTTGTATTCTTATCTCATTTTCTCATCTTTTACAAGTTTTAAATTGACTCTATCACATATATTAGCATCATGTACATTTCCACAACAATCATAGATAATTTTGCTACCGACAATTGTCCTCAATCATCATTGATCGACCTCAATTGTCGATAATCCCTCTTTGTTAGATAATTTAATCCCTAAGATTACTTTTTAGATATCCAAATCCCAACATTAATTACCATTATGCTTGTGCAAGTGCCACTTCAATCATATCAAGCTCCTTTGAGCCATCTCTAACACTCTATCAATTATCTAAATCTATCAACTTGGGCACCTCATCATATAATTCTGCACCTCACATCCTTATCTATCACATCTCATTTTTGTCTCACGGCTTGTCTAAAACCACTTTAAAAAAGGGGCAAATGTAGACACCTAAAATTAATGTCACTAATTCCTATATGTGCATTCGCTTAATTCTCCACACTATCACATCACTATCATACTATCATAATTAATCATCCATCATAAGCCTTATTTCTCCATAGTGTATTTACTCCCCATAAATATCATTCTACAACTGTAAAATCCTATTTTACTCCTCTTAAAACCACCCAAACCACTTAGAAACCAAAATCAAATAAATCCAAAACAAAACAAACTACTTCTCAACTGTTTATAACCCTTTACCCTTATAACCTTCTTCCAACACCCATCCTTCATCAAAACAACCAAAAACCTTGCTTTGGGAAGTAGTTTCAACTTTTTCCCCATAAATCTCAAATTTTCAGTAATCCTACCAATCACCTAGTGATTCTCCCAGTCAGCGGTGACCCTATATAAACAAGTTTCGGGCCTTTATTTGAGGTTATCTTAGAGCTGATATCTGGTAACTTAACATTGCTTAAGGACGTTACATTGCACTTTCTTTGTATTATAACTTTGTCACACAACAGAGATCATCCCAACAACATCTAAGACATCAATAATCTCTTCACCAACCTTTTAATGTCATTCACATGTCCAAGAACCAACTCAATAATCTTCTTGTGTTTACAATCCTCCTCTCTTGGGTAATATCATCTCCTCGTCATCATTTATTAACTTATATAAGGTAAGTACCTTTCCTTTTGTATTCTTGTCTCATTTTCTAATAATTTACAAGTTTTAAATTAACTTTATCACATATCTTAGAAACTCCGCACATTTACACAAGAATCACAGTGATTCTACTAAGCACCGACAATCATCCTCAATCACCGATTATCCCCGTATTTTAGATCATAAGATTGCTTTTTAGATATCTATATCCCAAAATTAATTACCACTCTTCATGTGCAAGTACCTCTTCACTCATATCAAGCTCCTTTGAGCCATCTCTAGCACTCTATCAATTATCTAAATCAAACTATCATCCTACTCACCTTTGTGAGTACACATCTATTTACATCCTTGCTCCTTTGAGCCATTTTGTGATTCCTAGACTCCCTTTGGATCAGGTATCACCATCAGACCATCATATAGTTGTGGACCACGCAGTCCTTTTGCCTTTGCATTGTTGGTTATATTGTATGTTTTATCATTTTATCTTATCATTATCTAGATTGATTTCTTGAACGCGGATTGACATCCTTGCAAGGAATTCCATTAACTTCTGGGGATTGGCCTTTCTTTGAGCAATCTACCATATATGTATAATCCTATCTTTTTCTGAGTGTTTGTGCATTGTAGGTGACCTATCCCATTAGAAGGAAGCAATTGTGTGCTCGTTCGATCTTTGTATGTTGAATCAACCATCAACATCAACATCAATCATCATGGGTCTCAAGAAACCCCGTCGTCTATTAGGTCGGTTAGTTTTTGTTATTTCATTTTATTAAGTTAAAGTTAGAAAAAAAAACTCTCAGTACAATGGGTTTGAAATAAAATGACAATCCTAAAAAATAGGCCAAGATAAAAGAGGGTGAAGCAAGGGAAGAAAGGAAACTCCCGCGAAGGAAGGAGACACTTTAGGATAATGTGAAGGGGATCTTCTAGAGAAGGAAGGGGAAGTTCCAGGACTCGAATAAGTAGCAAGAATCTGCAAAATAAGAAGACTTTAGGGAGGATGTCCCTATTCGGGGTTGCATCAGATGAAAAGGAGAAAATCTAGAAGAAGAAGAAGAGGAAAAGAGTTAGAGAAGGAAGAATCCCGAATGAAGAGGACCAAGTTGATGTGTGTCAATTAATTCGAGGAGAAAATTGATATCATCCATCAATTAGATGAGGAGTTCTAGTACTAAACAACCTCTATATAGGGGGCCATCTATCTATATTTCCCCCCTATATAGAGAGAGATACAAGAAATATCTATCCTCACCCCCATCTCTATAATATAGATATGGCCTCTATAATATAAGTATGGGGCCCTCTATATCCCCTATATAGAGGATGGTGAAAAATTTATTAGCCCCATAAGAAGCAAATTTAGGGTTGCATAATCATACTAAGAAGGAATGTTTTATAGGGAAACATGACATTATAGTGGAGGAAACATTTTTATTGGTTCTACTCTTATTTCCTCAAATAATAGAGAAAATGGATGAAGGTTTTGAGATTTTGGGAAGGTCCCTACTTCAAAAATCATAGAAAATTTTTAGGACTAAATGGGTATTTATTTAGAGAGACCCCTAAGGAGGAGTTGTGGACGCATGTGGTTAGGAAAATAAGATTCCGAATGTGGGGTGACACTCTCCTCCTAGAATAGAATCACCTCTAAAAATTTTTACTAAGGGTTAAATCTGATCGCTTTAGTTGCGTCTCTTCTACAATTTTGTTGTGGTTTTGATGTGCTTCAGTTGTTATTTTAAGTAGTTACTCTATTTGTCCAAGGTTCATTTTAAGAATTCTTTGGTAAATTGGAAGTGGAAAATCCTCGGCAAATATACCTCGAACCACTTTCATCGGAAAGGTGAATTTTCTAGAATTTTAGAGTCAAATTTTCATCTATTATTTTCTTAAGGGGGAGCACTCAGCATTTTTTTGGTGTCAAGTGACAACAAGGTTTGTTGTCGTGTGACAGCATAGTTTGTTGCGTGTGACAGCAAACCTTGTTGTCGCACGACATCAAAAAAATGCTTCATTTTTTCGACCGTCTATAACCCCTTACCGCTAGTCAACAACACTCATTTATCACCCACCTGTAACCTTCCCTTTTCGTAAGGCCAACAACCCTCTTGTCATGCATCAACAACCCTCTTTTCACATGTCAACACCTTCTCTTGTCGCGTGTTAGCAACACTATATTGTCACTGTTTGGAAATAAAAATTCCTTATCGCATGTCAATGACACTTTCCTGTTCTGCAAGTCTCTGCTAAACCAGTTTGAGACTCTGATCCACACTTTGTCTACTTGTAATTTATAAGTAATTTGGATGGTACCTCAGTAAGTTACTAGTATACTACTAGGTGAATTACCTAGGTTTATATAGTAGTTTTCAACAAGATGCTGACCAATTCTTAAAAAAATTATACTGGAAATTTTAGGCGAACAATGACACTGACCTACTCCAAAAATTCACCTTTTCAAATTTTCCAAAATGGAATATTTGCCAAATTACAAATATTTACCACTAAAAAAATCCTTGGTTTTGTCTCGTGTTTGTTTTGTTTTGTCCCTATTGTAATAACTAGGTGGTATGACCCTTTATTTTGGTTGTACTTTAGGGTAGGGCCCCACAAAAAACCTTTATCCTTAATAAAAATAAAAATGATCTTATAACTCAACTATGTACTATATGAGTCATATTTTTTAATGTGTGTAACTCATGAACTTACATTCTTAAGAGTATAATCGATAAATATAATTGATAAAATCAAAACAATAAAAATATGACTAGAACAATCAAAATGTACAATATCATTCTTTTTGAATTAAAAATAAGTAATCGTACACGAGTGATGCAATGGAGAAGCCGATAGGAATGTATTAAAGAACTTAAACTTGTAAGAGTAAAATGGGTATTGAAGAAAGGGATTGAGCTAGGAGAAGTCTAGGGGAGGGGAAAATGTTTGTGTGAATGAAATTGAAACCCTTATTTCTTCGAGAAGCAACTACATATGAGCATTTATCTTAAGTTGATGTAGTAGCTGAATTTGATGGCCAAAAAACATTGCGAGTTAGGTGGTTTTTTTGCTATCTTTATAGACCATTCTCTTAGGCCATTTTCCATGTTTGGTCGAAAATAACATATATCACATTATGAGTAGATTCAAAAGGAATCCAATAGAAAAATTTAAGGAAAATGGTAAACCCAGTTGAAGGCCCCAACAATACATCCCTCCACCACCTATCGAAGACAACACACACACACATAACCCTCGAGAGAATATATTTACATGTAAACATATAAACAAGAGAGTAAGTCACGAACATATCAAATCAAAAGATGTATATTGGATATAAGTCAATGTATGTGTCAAAATACCAAGAATACAAAATCATTCAAATTAATGTATGTCAAAAATAAAATTCAACATAATACGTACGAAGACCACATTTTCTTCATTGTTTGGCCTGAAATTTGACAAGATGAATGTTTTTAGCTTTTTTGGGTTATGCGAAAACACAACAAGCTCTTAGACTCATGTTTGGGCTCACACAAGTTTGTTGAATCCAATGAAGAAAGAAGCGAAATTTTTCAAGGCATTTGGCATTGAGCGGCAAAAATGTGTTGCCCAAGCCTTGATAATTTTATCCTTAGATTACATGTTCATAGAACCCTCTCAGTGCGCTCAAGCGCAGACATTTGAAATACCATTGTTGCAACATCATTATTTTATTTAATAGTCACTCAACCACAAATATTCAATATTGTTAGAAAAGTATGTGTTGTTATAAAATTATATATTAATAACATATTAATAATGAATATAAACAATTGTCCTATTTAATACAATGTTTGTTGAGTATTAAATTAATCATATTTGAATTTATTGAGTATTAAATCCATCTTAATTCCAAACAACCTATAAATTCCTACTTTTTAATGGCTTTATAAATTTTTAGCATAATTGCAATTACATTTAATATTATTGTTGAAATAATATAGCAAATAAAATTTGTAAACACAATGAAAATACAAAATAATAAATAACAAAAACTTCGATGATTTAAAATATTGTGATCGTTATTTAACATACAATCAACCCCTACAAAGTTGTAAGGAACTCTATGAAACCCTTCTTAGCCACTTCCAAGGGATTGTGCTCAATATCATCGTCCGTACATCATCCCCAAACAACACCACACCCACTAGGTCATACAATTGTTCGAGTGTTGGGTGGGTGGAACCCCGAATCGTAGTTTTTATGTGATGAGCAACACCCAACTAAAGAGGTTTTTTTTTCCATTGCCTTCATCACATAGAGCCATATCTCTTTAGAAACAAGATTTGTAAGACACGACGTAAATGATGAAGACTTGCACGAGCTGCTAAAATGCATTGGCAATGCCCTTATCCAATGCCACAATCGTGAACAAATTTGAAGTGGTTGGATGTCATTAAAACATAATATTTGATCCATGACATTGATAAATATGTCAACATTTGCCCACCTAATTGGGAAAATGCCTATCGACGTAATAAATTATCTTGGTGCATCAATAAAGGTAATGACAATATTTATTTTATGTATGTATGTGCACTATGCACATGCGTGCGTGAGTGCGTGGGGAAACATAATATGTTATAAGGGTTTTAAAATTAAAAATTAAAATGCATTGGAAAAAATATTAATTCAATAGTGTGTAAATTTTGAAATCATACGTCACATTATGTAAATAGGAACTTTACATTTTTATTTAGTGTTAAGAATTTTATGATTGTATACTATAACAAGTATTAGCTATTGAATAATCTCATGTGGACTATGACACCATTTATTAATGTATTTTCCTAAATCCAATTAATTTCAAAATGTTTTCTTATGATATTTATAAACAAGCTATTATTAATGGGACATACATCTCAACCGAGTTGATTATTTATGGTAGTATTGATAATAACGAGTAAAAATGGGTTTGGCCCTCTAAGAATGATGGCATTAATAGTCCAACAAAAATAATAACCAAGCCACTATTGTAAAATAATAATAACGATCGAACTAAGAGGGGCTTAAGAGTTATATCAATTTAAGTCAATCACCAAATAACAAAGGAATTAACATTTAATTTGTCACCGAAAATAAAAATATTGTCTCGTAATCTTAATATTTTGTTATGCGAATCCATTGCATCAATTCGGATAGGAAGAAAGGAATGCATGCTAGAATAATAAACATAACTCCAATGTCTATTACAATAATCGACAATTATAGGGATCGTCCTCGTTATGAAACATAAGACAAATAAATTTCAAAAGCGAGTAAGCTTTCAAAATTCCCCTCCCTCTAATTGAAATTTCCATTTCTTAAATAAATTTGAAAAGGTTTTTAAACAATCCTCCCAACCCATTAAACTCGTGTATTAGACTTATAGTTTTAAATAATAATATTAGACAAAGTGTCCAAGTATACCCTTTTCCCCACATGTATGTGATCATTTTTAGTGAGGGAAGATTAATTTATTTATTTGTTAATAAGACCCAAGTAATGAGCATTTTTACGTTTGGTCTAATTTAATTTATTATTAGATTTCTTAATGTTTCTCATTCCCGTCAAGATTTTTTAAATGGTATTTTTAATGTATCTTTCAAATTGGAAGTCGAAACCATAGAGTGAAAACTTCCATCTCATGTGGAGCAACCAGACTATTGAAAGAATATTTGTTTGACTTTGTAAATTGAGGATTAATATTACTTTACAATAGTAAATCAACGGTTGTGTTTTAAAAGAGGCTGCATAAAGACATTTCTCCTAACAATTAACCTCCACGACTCATGCCCTAAAAAGGAGGTCACATTTATTAGTACCTTTTACTCCAAATCAATAATTCTTTGCTTCCAACCAATCAGCAATACGAATTTTACTTTCTTCTCTAATGTTTGTTTTTTAAATTATTTAATAAATCTATTCAAATTAATTTATTAAATTTTTGATTGGTTCATAGGTTTGAAATGACTATTTTTCTCCCTTATTACAGTACAGTGTTTATATAAATTTTAAAACTAAAAATCTTAGCCAGACATGTGTCCAGACATTTTGTAAGCAGGTAAGTAAGGCAAGAATATGAGAATGTCCTTCAAGGAAGAAATGAAGGCTATCACGGTACAATCATTTAATGTCACGTAACATCTCACATTCGTACTACGTAACGCCTAACAATGGATCACACTCATGTCGCAGTCACGGGATTTTTCATGCGGTTTGAAACGACCAGGGAGTGGACTGCGAGGATATCGGGGCTCAGGGAGCATCTTGTAGATGTTAATTATCACTCAGACTCATCGTACATGCCATGCCTTGAATGTCTGTCCCGAATCATTTTTTTCATTAAACCTACGCAGTAGGACTAGGTAGGTACTTGCCCCAGTTAACTTAAATCTCTTCACTTTCAGTCTTGTATCATGACCAGTACCACTACCAGGCTTCACAAATTTCAGTACTGTTCATTGCACATAACGAATAGGTAAGTATGTTGTGGTCTTCTTTCAATGCGCTTAGTATGATGACAATTACTATTTTTAGGAACCTAGCAGAGAAGTCCTACCGAGTGTTCATTTTGCATTGAAAGAAATGCAATTAAGCAACCGACTGCGAATAGAACAATCTTGATTCAAGAGAAGAAAATTATCTCGATATAGAGGTTAAATTTGGCATCCACCTATGCCTCTCAAACAATTTTTTGGTGAGGGTATTTTACAATACTACCTTTCAAAAATACGAAAATATGGTATAGCATATTTGTAAAATATACAAAAGACTATTCTATATTTATTAGTTCCTGCCTATGGCAGGAATACTATACCTTTCACTCCAAATCAATAATTCTTTGCTTCCAACCAATCAACAATACGAATTTTACTTTCTTCTCTAATGTTTGTTTTTAAATTATTTAATAAATCTATTCAAATTAATTTATTAAATTTTTGATTGGTTCATAAGTTTGAAATGACTATTTTTCTCCCTTATTACAGTACAGTGTTTATATAAATTTTAAAACTAAAAATCTTAGCCAGACATGTGTCCAGCTTTTAAATTGATTTGACTGAATATTAATAACAAAACTACTTTCCACAGAATTCTTGAAAAGTAAATCGTTTCCTTGTCATTGCCAATTTGCCACGTATCAAAAGTGGCTTCTGGATAGTTCTTGAAAAAATGGCAAATTGCTCACCGTGGTACGGCATGGATTTTGATTACGCAAATATTTAGACTCTTGCACCCCGGAGTGAAGGAAATTTTTGTCACATTTGACTAGGTATGAGCCCATGGAAATTTATTGATGGCAAAAATTTGATACAAACAAATTCGACTCCTTGTTATTTATTATGATTAGGATAGAGCTTGATGCAATCCACTCAAAGAAAACCCGCACTCCTCCACATCCATTTCAGATTAAGATGTTACGAGAAAAAAATTTCACCGAGAGTTATGTATATGTTATTTATGATGCTAAGTTTTATTTTGTCTCAAAGCCTTTGATGGGATCGGTTATCTGCGAGGTCTCATATTCACGATGCCCAGAACATACTGTAAGCGCTGGTTGGTTAGATGATAAGGGTTGTTATGCATTTTTTGTTGTATTTGTGTGTTAAATCAAGGATAAACAACCTCGATGTATCGATAACTTACGCTCAACTTAATTTTTATAGCGTAACAATGTTGAAAAGTGTGATTTGTGCTTTGATAGTCTTGCTCCCATTTTTAATTTTCACTTCATATGCACAGCAGAGCAATGGAAACAATACTAGTTTTTCCTTCTATAATTTTGGCTAAAAACAACAATAGAGATTGATATACATGGGGAATGCTTCTTTTTCTATTGCCCACGGTTATATTGATCTCACACCGGATCCGAATGCCACCACACCCACTACTAAAAAATTCGATGGGCGAGTCATAGTGGAATCGTTATTTCGGGCAACCCTATTTTCAATTTCTTCCTTTGTTTAACTGAAATGAGGTGTTTTTTATTTCATTTGTCACTACCTGGATGGAGCTTGAGTGTGATAAGCTCATGATGGTTGTCATCAATAAGAATTATGTTCATATAGACGAATACCCTATTACTACAGAATTACAGGTTTGTGGGGTCTCTGTTTTTTATATTTTGCAGTATTACGGATTTCAAGATCAAGCAATTTTTTTAAAATATCCACGGGGTCACGAATTTCTGATTGTGTGTTAAGTGTGAAAATGCAACAAAATCGGTGTGCAAATATGATAACAACGTTGTTCAATGCCCACTGGGAGACGAAGAACAGACAATTGGAGTTACAACAATGGGATCCTCAGAGGCTATCATGCTTGCAGGTCTTGCTTTTAAGCGCAAATGGCAGAACAAATGGAAGCAAGAGGGAAATCCATTTTGATAACCCCAATATTGTTACTGGTTCCAATGTTCAAGTAATTATACAACTAAATAAATCTGAATTTAAATGACTAACCTCTAACCTGCTTTGAGCATTTGTTGAAAAAAAAATAGGAAGTCTTTCAAGGTCTGATAAATCTGCTCCCAACAGTTCTTTCAGTTGTTTATTTTCATATCCTTGTTGCACTGAGTTGATATGCAATTTGATTGGGAATCTTATGCAGCCACTCTGGTCTGTTGTTTAATTTCCATTCTTCATGTTCCTTCTTCCAGTATCGTAGTGTGTTCATGCTACAGTAAATTTCTTCAAAAATCTTCTTTATTGTAGAGAACTTCATGTTCCTTCTTCCAGTATCGTAGTGTGTTCATGCTACAGTAAATTTCTTCAAAAATCTTCTTTATTGTAGAGAACTTGCACTGTTTTTTGCAGTGAAAGTATTAGCTTGGTTGTGAAGTAGTAGTTTTTGCTTCACTTTTGTCTTCTGCAATGTATTCTTCTTCCTCTCTGCCATATTTTGGAAAAGTTTCCCTTTGCTATGTTGGCATTATATAGACATGATTAACATCTGCCCGTGATCTACAACTTTTTGGTAATGTTCTGGCTTGGAGCAATCTGGAGCTAGATCATGAGCTCTATACTTGGTATTTTAGCTTTTAGCTTTATTTTATTCTCTTTTATAGTCTTACTTCAGTCATTTCTTATTGACGCACTTTAGTTGTTGTTTTCAGGTCTTCTTTGGTGAATGTTGTTTTATAAACATTCCTCCATGGGCTCCAAGTATGAGTCAAGATCTCTTAATTGTTTTTTTTTTAATTTTCATGACAGGATCAACTTCTACGTCTTTAGAGGAAGAAAGCTTTCCTATATCTAATTTGCATCAATTTTTCTAGGATTTGTACTTGCAAACACAAAATTTACTTGTAGACACCAACATCCAGGACATGAAACTCTACAAAGCATAATTTACTTGCACATAGGGTTAGGAGGATGCATTTCTAACATCACAACAACATTCACCATACACATGTTTTCTTATTAGTAAGCAGTGCACTTAGCTTGAACATTTCTCGTTTTTTGTTTAATGCTTCCACAAACGAAAAGGTCAACTACAAATTTCAGAACACGAATATTTGGCTCGAGTTTATAGGAGAAAAATTATATGCTCTGTTTGGCAACAATAAAGGACTCTACAAATATTTATTTACTATTATAGATCAACCACATTCTCACTCATTACAATCTGTTCAAGCTCAATAGATCGTGTAACTATCGAACTTCAGAATCAAAATTACTATTTATCTATTGTCATGGCTAACAATTGTTTCCCTTTCTAAACTCTTAAATATTTCTCATCATGATTCTATCCTGTGTTATTTATTCAAAAACATTCATTTTACTTATTGAATATAAATGCTAAATTGTTATGCCACCTATTTAGATGTTCAAGTGATTAGTATACCATCTCCAAGATATATGATTATGATTGCAATTTTTAGAAAGATCATTAGAAAAGCCTACAATATCTCGCTTTCATGTACTAGAATTCCAAGGTCCAGTTTGTTTATGTCCTTCCAACTCTTAAGCAATAAATCATCTAACCAATTAATCAAATTTATATCAAACTACTTGCAGATACATAGCAGAACTCGCCACCTTGCAACTCTTGTTAAAACAATTACTCCAGGTCTTTAACAATAAATTTCAAAAGTGAGTAATCTTTACAATCAAGCTAGCTCATATCATCATTCTCGAATAACAGAGCCTTTAGGCTACATGGGACTTGTGAGGGCAAGTCATTGTTGTTCATGGCATTCTCATCCACAACCTTACACACAAAGATGATTCAAAAGCTTCTTCCTATCTTTGGTTAGCCTAGGCCTGTGACAAGGGCAATGTTATCAACCTACAAAACAAACTTCCTTTCCATGTTGATACACAGTACATGTCTCGGTTCTTGGAGGTGTTTGATGAGACCCCACAGTGGGTCATATTTCAGATGTTTATTTCCTCTTTTTGTTGGCAAATGTTCATGTATTTATCTCAGCAAAATTGATATCCGGATGATTTACCATGCCTAACAACTATCTGACCACCTCCTTGCAACATGCCACACCTACAACTCAAGTTATTACTCGCTTCACAACAAACTCCGTCACCGCAACACCAATTATTACTCTACTTAACAACAAAAGACTGTCATGATTATTACGTCTATGTACCACATTTCTACACAACCGTTGATTTATTGTCGATGTGTGTTGCATGTGTTAGAGTTAGCCGGGTTTCTCTCACTTAGAACGCCTATCATCATAAATATGATAACTTTAGAAATCATCCTCCTCTATCCGCCCACAATCTATTTTTAGATAATTATTATTATTACGCCGAAGGCGTTCCCCTATGGGAAAGGTCTTTCCAAGTCGTTTGGTGACTATGTTAAATTTGACGGTCGTTTGAACATTTGTTCTTTTTTTCCCTTGCTTAAATTTGCGCGAGCTTACATGTCGATTACGGTTTCAAGCCTTAAAAAATAGTTATTGGCAAATGAGTTCCTATCTCCTCTTTCAGCTTTTGATTGCAGACGAAAAGTAGTAGTTAGGGCTTTTTTCTTTGAGGGTGTTATTGGTTACAGCGAAAGTTGTAAATTTCTGCCTATAATGTGTTTGTGTTTCACTTATTACGGTTGGGTTCTTGTTGTTTTATGTTTGGACTTGGGGATTATTGATTTTTGATATCCAGTGTCTTGTTGGCTATTAGACTGGCATTGTGTATGCAGATGAATTTTCACACAGAAGTGGATAGGATTTAGTGAACGTGGCAAAAAAGTGAACAAATATCATACCCATAATTGAAGATGCCCGACTTCCTGCTCGATATAGGATGCTTGTTGGTATGGTTGATGTTAGTTTTGTTGATGTTGCCCACTTGTAGGCTGTACTATTTTTTTCTGATTTCATGTTTTTAATTTTTTCAACAACGATGTTGATGTACTAAGATGCCATTTGAGTTTTGGATACTTGTGATATAACAATTGTTTGTAAGAAAATCTTGTTGTGTTGAGCTTAGATGGACATATCTCAATTATATTTTTGCCCAAGTTTTCTCCCAGCTATATCTTTGTTATTCTTAGCAAGAGATTTGTTGCGCTCCTGTATGAATGCACTATCATTACCCTTGTACGGTGCAATACTAGCCTTTTTGTTACCATTTTCGCTTGTAGTATTTGTATTGACTGGGTGTTATTTCTTTATCTGTTTTTGATAGGCAGGTTTTTAAACTATTAGCTTGATTCTTAGTACTCAAGTGAAGGATGATATACTCGGATTCCCCTTCAAGACATTGTAGATGATGTCAACCAAGTTTTCTAACACTTGAGATAATTGCAATGGTAGTCCCTATTTTGTATATTGTTTTTTATGTTTTGTTGTTTTGCTCTGTTGTAGATTCTCGAATAACAAGAAATTTGATCTCAATGATGATATACCCAGGGATACATTCATGACCACTAAAATAGATATGTCAATTTTTTGTGATTTGAGGTTGCATGATAACTGTTTGACGAAATGCACTCAAATTTAATTGCATCTTCTGGCTCTTGAGTTTCAACTTAACAATGCCTCTTGAATTTCGGAAGCTTGGAAGCCTACTTATTTGTAAGTTCTTTCAGACTATATTTTGTGTTGTTGATCAATCGTGTATATGATGATTGTGGAAGGTTTATGTCAAGCACATTAAGCATGCATTTATTGATAATAATGGTATAGCTCGATACCAAATGATAGAATAAAATAAGATTGCAATGACCAAAGAGGGACTAAGCTTCACAAATATTATTGATCATGAAATCGATTACATAACAATGCAAGAGCTGTAATATTTATAGATATTAGACAAATCATATGGATAGACATGACACCCTATCGGGAACCAACTACGAGATGATAAAACCCATCTCACATGCACATGTAATTATTACAATACCAATATTGAATGTTATCCAACATAACAATATTGAATGCAAGTCACTAGACTAGAGTGCACATGTTGCACATTATTAAATAAAAGACAATGCAATAAAATGCAATAAATATGCCTATGCTAAATTATGCTAACATTCCCCCCCTTAATTTTGCATAGTTTCCAATGAAGTGGAGAGGAACTCTCTGAACAATGTGAATTTGTCACGTGCAAGTGACTTAGTGAAAACATCTGCCTTCTATTCAGGTTGTAAGACGAGATTGGAGAGCCGTATGTTGTGCTTCAAGACATGCTCGCATATGAAATGAACCTGTACTTCAATATGCTTGGTTCTCTCATGAAATACTGGATTGCGAACAAGCTTCAGAACTCCTTCATTATCAACATATACTGGAGTAGATTTCTGTTGTGGTAGACCAATTCCTTCCAGTATTCAGTGTAGCCATATTGCTTCACAAACAGCTTCACCTACAGCTCGATACTCTACTTCTGTAGAAGAGCGAGAAACAAAGTTTTGTTTCTTGCTTCCCCATGATATCGGTCCAGATCCCATAAAGAAGACGAAGCCTGATGTTGACTTCCTATCATCCATGTTTCCTGCATGATCTGAATCTGAATATCTTGTCAAGAAGAAGTTGTCGTTCTTCTTGTACTCTAGACCAAGGTCAACTATACCCTTTAGATATCTCAATATTCTCTTTGTTGCTTTCCAATGACATATTTTTGGTTCTTGCATGAAGCGTGATAAATAGCTGACTGTAAAGTTGATATCTGGTCTAGTATATGTCAGGTAAATGAGACTCCCGATCAACTGCCGATAGAGAGTTGCATTCACCGGTGGTGATGGATCGGAACGAGATAATCAAGTCTTGCTTCCATAGGTGTAGAATAGGAGTGCAGATCCATCATCCCGAATTTCTCGAGCTTTGTCTTGGTGTATTTCAACCGTGACACAAAGATATGATTCTCTTTTGCCATACTTCCAACCCAAGACAATAGTGCATAAGCCCGAGATCTGTCATGTCGAACGATCGATTAAAATCCTTCTTTGTTGCATCGATCATCTTCACGTAACTTCCGTAATGACTAGATCATCGACATAAACAACCACAATGACAATCTCCCCCTTGCTTTTGAGGTAGAGATTGGGGTCATAAGGATTCCTTTCGAATCCATGACTTATGAGATGCTCATCAATTTTGATGTACCATGCCCGGGTGCTGTTTTAGGCTATATAGAGATTTTATGAGTCTACATACCATCATCTCTTTTCTTGGTATTACATAACCCTCTCAGGTGAGTCATATAGACTTCTTCTTGAAAATATCCATTAAGAAAGGCACTTTTCACATCCATTTGGTGGACTTTCCAACCAAATTGTGCAGCTAGAGAAAAGATCATCTTGATTGTCTTGATCTTGGCTGTGGGAGCAAATGTCTCCTCATAATCAATGCCTTCTTGTTGTGCATACCCCTTTGCTACAAGCCTTGCTTTATACTTGTCAATAGTCCCATCTGATTTGTAATTAGTCTTGAATATCCATCTGCATCCAATGGGTTTTTTCCCTGGTGGAAGGTCGACAAGTTGCCATGTGTTGTTCTTCATCACTAACTGATACTCTGAATCCATGGCATCTTTCCAAGCTTTTGATTATAGGGCTTCCTGAATTGTAGATGGCTAGGATTGAATGATGTGCTAGGTGCTTCATCCAAATTTGCATCTCTTATTAATTGAGTATACCATTTAGGTAACTTCTTAGTTGTTCCATTGGCTTGTGGTGGATCCAAGTTTTCACCATCATCCAATTCATCACCTGCTCATCTTCGGTGGGAACATCAAATTTTGTCTTCACAATAGGTGTATTCAAAGATGTTTGTTGAGTCGTTGAGTGGAGCATCTACTTGTTTCTTCTCAAAGAACTCAACATCCCTAATTTTGTATACTTTCTTTGCTTTGGATCCCATAATCGGTACCCAAGTGCTTCTTCACCGTATCTAATGAATATCAATTTCTCGTGTTTTCATATCCAACTTGTTCTGTTCTTCTTCTTAGGTATGTGCATGCTAGCTTTACACCCAAATACTCTTAGGTGTGCAATTGATGGTTTCCGATTTGACCATGCTTCTTGAGGTGTCACTCCTTCAAGAGCTACTGTGGGCACTCTGTTCAACAAATAGACTGCAGTTCTTGCAGCTTCTACCCAAAATGTCTTTGTTAAACCTGAGTCATCAATCATACATCACACCATTTCCATGATAGTACGATTCCTTCTCTCAACTATACCATTCTACTATGGTGTGTGAGTAGGAGGCATTTGTCGACGAATCCCATGAGCTTCCAAGTAAGTCTTGAACTCATTGCTTATGAATTCCCCCTCGATCTGAGCGGAGAGTTTTGATCTTACGACTAACTTCATTCTCAACAAGTGCTTTGAACTTCTAAAATGTCTCAAAGGCTTGACTCTTGTTTCTTAGACAATATATCCACATCTTTCTTGAGTAGTCATCAACACAAAGCATGAAGTATTGACATCCAAAATGACTTGGTTGCATGGGCCCGCAAAGATCGGTGTGCACCAAATCAAGATTTCCCTTAGCTCTATATGTGTTCTTCTGGAAGGGTACTCTGTGTTGCTTTCCCAAATAGGCAATTGTGACACTTTTTAGTGTTGTGCTTGAGTGTAGGAAATCCTTTCACCATGTCGCCCTTTTGAAGTGTTTGGAGATAGCCAAAACTGATGCGACCATATCTGTGATGCCATAGTTCTACAGATTGTGTGTCTTTGGCCACTAGAGCTTGATCATCCTTGTGGACAAAATCAAGTTGGAACATGCATCCCACATTGGAGGATCTTGCTACAATCTTGGAACCTCTTGACTTATCTCTTATCAAGCACATTTTTTCTCCATTATTACTGTCAAAATCCAACTTCAAGTTGTGATCAAGGAGTTGACTAACGATAGCAAATTCTCGGTCGACCTGGTACATATAATACATCTGTGATTTTGCAGTCATGATTTCCAAGAGGTAGTGAAATGTTTCCAATCCCCTTGACATTGTATGATGAGTCATCACCTAATGACACATGGTTCTTGTTAGGTGAGTCACGTAGTGTGTAGAACCAATCCTTGCGTCCAGTCATGTGTCAAGTTGCACCCGAGTCAACATACCAGATATCTTGTGTGGACTTGGTTTCTTCATCAAATTGAGCAAAATACATGTGGTGTCCTTCATCTGAATCATCCTCATGTTCGGTAATGTACCCTTGTTATTTGGGTTTTCTTTTTCACTTACCATTTTTTTGCCCTTGATTGTTGTTGTTGACTTCCCTTGATTTGAATTGTTGTTACCTTGTTGGTTATTGGGTTTTGAATTGCTTGATGAACCCTTTTTGTAGGAATTGTACCAACAATCTTTGATGTCATGTCCCCCTCTATTGCAAATGGGACACTTCTTGGTGTTGTCTCGTTGACTTTGGTCCCTTTGTTGACTTTGATTTTGTTGGGACTTCTTGTGATTGGACTGAAATTTCCCCTTTCCTTTATGATTAGAAGATAGTGCTTACTCATCTTCATGATCTTTGTTGTTCATTGCCTCTTCTTGTTGGAGTAGATTGACCAATTTCTCAAAGGTGACTGTGTGTTCACTTATATTAATAGTTGTCACAAAGATTCTGTAGGAAGGAGGAAGTGCTCGTAACACAATTGGTATGAGGTCTTCATCACTTATATCTTTTTCCAATGCCAATAGAGATGCCCTCAAAGTAGCAACTCATCTCAAAAAAACTTCAACCTTCTCATTGTGCTTGAACTTGAGAGTATGCAATTGTGATAGTAGGTTGAGGATGACATTCTTGTTCTTTGCCTCATAGACTGTGCTCAACTTATCCCATGCATCCTTGGCCGATGTGGCATCTCTAATGTGGGGTTGCACATCATTCGTTACGCTAAACAAGATGATCAACTTGGCCTTTTGATTGGCCATGTCAAATTGAACTTGTTGTCTTCCATCATCAAGTGATCTTGTTCTTTTCCATCTACAACTATCCATAGGTCTTCAAACTCAAGTAACATCTTGATCTTCGGTTTCCATGCAGCATAGTTGTCTCCTCTAAGTAGTTGTGAATCTGGCAAGAAGAACTTTGGTGCTTGTGCACCCATTTCTACAATCTGAATTTCTGACAAAGGGTAAGGCTCTTATCACTCCAGGTTTATGGTCTCCCTCTCAATATACCGTCAGCCGATATACCAAACCTTTCTATATACGCTCCCTTCCGATATACCCGTTGGTACGTGGAAGAAGATCACCCTTTCAATATACCCGTCAGTATGGAAAGAGGTGTTAACGCACGTGAAATAATTTAGTACGTGGTACGTAGACAGTACAGAGAGGGGTTTGTGCAAGCACAAACGGATGGGAGGGCTCAAATGTGTGTGTATTGTGTCCTTATTACTCCCCGTCGATTTTATAGGGTCGATGCCCAGACGATGTTTAGGCAGCTGTGTTAGGTATTAAGTGCAGTAGTAGTCACGACGGCATCACCCGTAAGCACTTCCTAGAGGCACCGTATATACCAACGCGTTCTTTATGAGATCAAAGATCTCGTGTGATAGAACCAAACATAAAATAAAAAATTTGCACTCTTTTTTTTCACTTTATGCACCAAGATTAGTACAAAATGCTCCAAAATTACATCAAAATGAAGTTTTTGTGTCCCCCCTCTTTAGAAAAAAGGGTCTAGAATCACAAAATACATAATTTAGGCCAAAATATTTTTACCCCAATAGGTGTTTTTCACTAAATTTAGTGGTGGCTCTAAATGTGTTTAGTGAGCTTCTAAATTTGGAAATCTCCCAAAATTTAGTAATTTCTCCAAATTTTCTAAAAAAAATAATTTAATAAAAAATATGGAGAGAGTGGGAATTGAACCGATGACCTATTTGTTCCCAAGATCCAAACATACAATCTGAATATTGTTTTCATCTTTTCTCACAAACCATGATCTGGGTTTTTCTAAAATTTTGACAATAGTATCATACAATATTTTTCTTGAAACCCACAAAATTTCAGAAGAATCAGAATCTTATTTTTTGAGATCTTACCAATTTACCAACTAGATCTGTTTTTTAGAAAAAATGATCCGACTTCTGCTGAGACTTTTCGTCACATGTAGAGGCCGAATCGAAGACGATGTAAACTGCAAAGTTGTGCACCTCCTTCTTATCTTTCCAGAAAAAAAAATTGCATATGAATCGACATTTTATGAAAAAGTTACGTCCTTTTTCTAAGAGTTATTTGCTGAAATTTTGTTGTGACGGACCGCTTGACCTTTGCTCCCGAATTCTTCACACCTCCACTTTCAGATCTGATTTTTTTTTTTTTAGATCTATTTTTTTCACTCTTTTTTTAGATCTGCAATTTTTTTCAAGATCTTTCTCCTTTTTTTTAAGATCTCTCACAAATCTTTTTTTTTTTTAAAGATCTCCAAATCTGAAATATTCCGCCAATATGTTGGATCAATTGGCTATGCCAATGACTAATCAAAAAAAAATTACCTTCCAAATAAGTGGATAGGTCAAATTTTAGTTGAGGGATGCTTGGAAGGAATGGAGGCTGCGGGATGCTTCAATGGCTCTCCTTTGATGCAGATCTTCTTCCCAATGGATCCTCTCCATAAGTGCTCCTCTTGACCTTGCTTGGATAAAACCTGCTCACGATACCAAATGATAATAATGGTATAGCTTTGATACCAAATGATAGAATAAAATAAGATTGCAATGACCAAAGAGGGACGGAAGCCTCACAAATATTATTGATCATGAAATTAGATTACATAACAATGCAAGAGTCAGAATATTTATAGATATTGCACAAACGATCTCATATGGATAGACATGACACCCTATCAGGAACCAACTACGAGATGATAAGACCCATCTCACATGCACATGTAATTACTTCTAATACCAATATTGAATGTTATCCAACATAACAATATTGAATGCAAGTCACTAGACTAGAGTGCACATGTTGCACATTATTAAATAAAAGACAATGCAATAAAATGCAATAAATATGTCTATGCTAAGTTATGCTAACATTTATAATACACCCATGGTCTAATGAGTGTTGCAATATTATGTTATTGCTTCTACAGAATCTGTCCTCAAACAATATTAAGGGAGCAATTCCGATAGAGCTGGGATATATTATTAATTTAGATACACTTTGTGAGTCCAGTTATTTTTTTTTTTTTGGTTATACTTCCAATAGGCTATTAAGAATTGTGTTTGGAGTGAAATTTACTATCTAGATCCAATAGGTTATTCTGCAACACTGACCAACTCATACTCAATAATAGAAAGGTTATTTGGAGTGAATTGTGTTTGGAGTGAAATTTACTATCTAGAATTGTGTTTGGAGTGAAATTTACTATTAAGAATTGTGTTTGGAGTCAGATGGTGGTCTCATATGACATGAATATTTTGGAAATTGCAAAAGTTAGTAGATTTCCTGGGAGGATTGGGGTTGGTACTTTCATGGGAGGAATATTTCTAATGGTTGTTTGGATGGGTGCTAAATGTTTGTAATTCTCCATCAAATTTTTTGTTGCAATTTTGAATTGGGAAACCCTAATGTTTGAGATAGATCTTAAAATATCATTTCCTATGTGATTATTGCAAAATAAGCAGCACCTGCTGGCCAATAAGTTGGAAGCCGACTCTATAGGACCATTGACTTGGTGCAAATAGTGTTCTTTCTTCTTTTATTCTCTCTTTTACATGATTTAATTCTTTGGGTTTGTAAACTGTTGTAATTATAAGCTGGGATTGGTGTTCTTTAGATGCTTGAGCTTATTATTTTGCTCTCATATATATCCTAATCTTACTGTTAGGTATTCAGTTTTTGAATGTCGATAGATGGAAACCATATTAGATTTTTTCCAGTCTCTTCTCAGACTCTGCCATGTCATTCTTTGGAGTACACATGATCCAAGGCACACATAATAACAAACATCCTTGAATCAGAAGGCTACTTTTTATATAGTTAATTTTGTTTTCCCTTCAGACCTTGAGTTCTTTACGGGCTCTTGGAATCATTCGTGCCCATTCATAAACAGGAGAAGACAGAGTATAGGCTTCTAATTATTTTTATTTATAAGGTCATATACATGTTTTCAAAAAATTAAAATAATGAATCTGAATATATTAGAGGTAAAATATTGCTGAATGACTTAACTTATTTTATTAATGTGTTGGATACTCGCCTGACCCTACTTTTTGGATACTAAATATGATTATGGTGAGTTTCTTTTGATGGCTCGGAGATGTTGTTTGAAGGTATAAGTTGCCTCTTTTGAGGTGTTGGATACTACTCTGATACATTGGTTCTTGGATATTATATATGAATATGGTGATGGATTGAAGATGCAGTTTCAAGGTTCAAGCTGCCAGTTTTGTGAAGGATCCCAATAACCACCTGCAAAAAATAAGACCCTGGTTCACAATGGTCTATTACATTAATTTGCTTGTTGAAAAGAATACTAACTTGCACGCTTTTAGGTAAATACTTGCCCAAAGGTATCCATTTTTAGGCATCGTTTACCTTATTTAAGAGCTTTTATTATAAAAGATATTGAAACAATCACCTTCATTTTTGTGAAGCAACGTCATTTGTGTTCTTCAAGATCTTGAAATCCTTAGCATTGTGACTGCAATTTTTTTATGCTCATTATTCTACTAATGTCCTGAGCTTGTAAGTGCTACGAAATGCATTCTTCTACATTTAGATTTATGGTAGCTGTATGATTTTTTGAAAAATAATATTATTGATCTATTTCCTAGGTGCACTGCCTTATGTCAAGGTATCACTCATCTACCACAATGCTATAATGATCTATTCTACTTGTAGGTAATTGTTTCGTTTGTACAACATTTTGACTCTAGTACATGTTTTTATTTCTTTAGGGTGTATGTACAATATTACCAGAGTAGATCTATTGCACATTTTTATACTCACGCTACAATTATATGAATTGTGCATCTAACAGTCATTTTTTGAATTGTGCATTAAAGATGTTATCACTGAGAAATTGAGCTATTGAGGTATTTGGCACTGGAATGAAGTTGGACCTTCTGAACTGAATTATAATGATCTTTTTGGAATCACAAGCTTTGATGATTCAATGATATTGGATATATCACCAATAATTGTTTTTTGAATAGGTAAGACTTATATTAATTAAAAGGCCAAACTAATTGGCGGTTACATAAGTGCCCAAGGCATGAAAAAAAAATGGTATGAAAAAGAAACCACAGTGAACAGATAGACATGAACTCCTTTACATTCTCAAAAGATGGCGTGGCTATTTGTCTTATTCACCCACCTGTATGATTGAGTACATTTCTTCCCGTGTTTGTAAGCTAATTGCTTTTCTCTTCATATGATATGCACTCAGGATTTTGCATTGTAATGGATGTGTTATATCTAAAATTCTTAATGATTTTTGGTGTCCCAGATTTCACCACGAAATCGAGACTACCCTATTCAAAAAAAAAAATCATACTTTTAAAATAATGGGTCGTTTTGTGTTTTTATTGCCAGAAAGTTCCTGTATTGTGTCAAGATATTCCCAAGGAGCCATATTAACCATTTTCGCCAAATACCCAGATGCCCAAAATTGTTTTATTACATCGTTGGGATTTACGTGTGAGAAATTTGTATTTAATTATTTTGAGCCCGTTTGAGGCAATTTGTGCTCGGTTTAACCTGTTGTAATCGTCGTACATATCACTATTCCCATATGCCAAGTAGGGTTTTAACCAAGAATGAATCCAGGCTTTATTTATGACTTCGACAACTTTTGTGTTTTTGTGTTTTCTGTTTCATTTTACGTGAAATTTCTCTCGGATCAATTCCTTTGCCGTTTGGCACGATTCTTGGCACAGGTAGTGTCTGGAGATCACATATGCACGTTGTGCGGAAGGAATTCTCCATTAAAGGTTTGGTTCTCTTGGAAAAGACAGAAGTCGTGCACCAAAAAGCTCATTCAGGTTGGGCTGCATTTTTGGAATAAGAGGGTTTGAAGTGGATCATGGGATTTTGGAAGCGGCGGGCGGTGAGAATTTTGTACTGCCTGGCAGGTACTTTTTCCCATGGAGGCAACGTCACTTAAGTCACAATGGGAAAATTAGAGGCGGTAGGCAAGCGGGAATTTTACCTTGCGAGTAAAAATTCTCATTGTGGAATAAAAGAAAAATCACTTAAGGCGTTAATGGGATTTTATTATGCACTTTGTGCGGGTAAATAATCCCATTGTCAGTGACTTTTAAAAATAGAAATCTCTTATGCCAAAAGTGTGACCCCTTTAGGGAAAGAAAGGCGACGTTAAGTTAATTAAATTAATTAATTTCTTCTTCAATTTTGGCGCCCAGGCTTGTGGAAAAGTCAACAAAGGAAAGTGGATAAAGGGAAGTTGAAAATAGACAGTTCTAAAATTAAATAAATATTATTTATTTAATGCAGCCCCTTCATGTCAAAAAGTGCGCCCCATTTGGGAGGGAAATAATGTTTTTTAAGTATTAAATGATTTAATTAATTCCTATTTTCAGTGGCTAAGGTCAAAGCATACTGTGAGGCTTGAGTTAACTAGAAGCAAAAGTCTAAAATTAAATAAATTTAATTTATTTAATGGCAGCCATGAGCATGCACAAAATAGGCACCCCATTTGAAGAGTGAAGCTTATTAATTAATTAATTAATTGCCAGGAATAGGAAAGGCATTAATTAATTATAGAATCATGAGGATTATATAAGCAAGGGCTGCCATAAGGATGAATTAATTAATTCCAAAGCAGAGAAGTGCAGCCCAAACAAAAAGTGCGCCCCATTTGGAGAGGATTTTTGCTCAAAAGAAGGTGTAATTAATGTTAAAAGCTTCTAGAATTGGCGCACAGGTTGAAGGAGGTTAATTTGTGTCTGGATAATTGTTTGCATAAGTGATACAAGTGCTCAGGTGAAGTTGGTAAAATTCATGCTTGCTTTGCATGTAAATAAAACATCAAATTTTGGGGTAGCGAGGCTTGAATTATGTAGATTTTTATGATTAAAATCCACTTTATCATGTTACGTTGCCATCTTTGTTTGAATTAATTGCGAGAATTCATTACGGTGCTTTATAAGAGAAAGGGAGCTTAAATCAATGTCGAATACATTGAATATATCCTCCGAATCTAAAGTATTATCCAGATCTGCACGATTTTGAAGAATTTAAGTAGAGTAAGAAGAAAAAGAGAATTGTTTAGACAAAGATAGACATAGCCATGGCAAAGAGGATGAAAAATAGAGCACAATGGAGTCATGCATCACTTCCAAATTCACAGACATTGGAGACACAGATCTTGGTCCGGAACCTCTTTCCGAATTGATTGACAGATCCAGAGTAGGAAAGACTTCCCTCATGCGTGTAGTTAAAAGCAATGGAATTATTCGAGCTGCAGTGTTTCGATACATAGCCCAGTTGCCAGAGTTCGTTATGGAGTGTGCTAGGTCTTACCATCCATCATCCAAATCAGTCTGAGATGCTACGAGGAAAACAATGATCCGGTTGGACGCACAATTCATCAATTATTGTTTGAAGATTCCGACACGAAAGGTGGTGACTTCTATTAGCATACGGGATGCCGACAGCAGGTGGGAGAAGCATAGAGTTGACTACGTGAATATAATGAACAACATATACATGAAGAAGCCCAGATCTCCTTCCAAGTTCCCAAGAACTCTTCCGCAGTCAAATCTGGTACAAGAGGTAGATGATATTGCCAAATTGTTATGCAAGACAAATGGAGAAGCAAATGCTCACACCTTCTACACATGGATGTATGCTTTCATCGTACCATTAAAATAAACAAGGTGGATTCAATAACCAATTGGTTAGAAATTATTAGTGATAACATTGGTGAGCAACTCCGAACATGAAGCATACTTTCACTTCAAAATGACTTCCTACTTGGTATACGCAAACTTCACAAGGTATTTTCACCAAGTGGATAGATGTGGTGTTCTTTCCAAGGGCCCCATTTTTGAGTGCTACCCACTGACTTCTTTGCACTGTGTGAAGGAAGGATTTCAAAGTGGTCAATGATGGATTCTTCTACGAGTTCATTTGTAGTTTAGACAAGGATATGAAGGCTAACGGGGTGAGCGAAGCATGGGAAGTTGTATCGAGGTGGTAGTCTCTTCATTCGGTTTGTGAATTTCACATACCTCGGGTCACCGGCTTTTCTAGAGAGTGGTTAAGTTTGCTGCCCGATATCCGAATGATAGATTGATCACCATGGAGAGCCGAGAGACAACTTGTGGAGATGCATGACCTTGATCGAAATGGCACAAGTCTACGAGGCTTCTACCTAATCACTTTGTGGGACATTATAGCTACCAGAGCATTCATAAATCCCGAGGATTGGAAGCGGAAATGTTATCTCGAGTACGAGCAAGAATTCTTCCCAGCACGGCTAAACTTTGATCCATTTGGAGTAGCCGGGAAGACAATCTCTCGGAGTACGCACATGTACTTTCATTAGAGGATTTGGATGAAGTGTAAAAGTGAGTACGAGGTTAGAAAGCAAGATTTTAGCAAGCCATCAAAGACGGTAAGTGTTCACTTTGGATTAGCACGGATACTGTGGATCTCAAAGATGATGGGATTATGTTAATTGACACATACCATCAAATGGGAGGAGATAGAGCCGTACTTGGGAGAACGTAGGGGGCTGTCATATGATTGAGGAAAGGTCTACCGCCGTTAAGTGTGATACTTCAAATTGGTTCTTGACAAAGACATCTTGCCTTGATGAAGCATTGATGAATCAAGTCATGAGCAAATTTGGTGCATGAGATTCCCTCAAGAGGAAGCACGAAGAAGAAAGCGATAGAAGGCCCGAGAAGATGAAAGTGCGTAGAATGTCTCAATCAAATGAGAAGATCACTCCCACGGCTATGACGTTAGTTCCGGCTTCTCCAGCATCTAGTACTTCACCCACTGTTGCACCTCAATAGGACATTGCCATTTCTCAGTTGAATTCGGCAACATTCATCTTCTCTCCTCAACCACTCCGTTCAGCACCTGTTCCTAAAGAAACATTAAAGCTGCAGATGGCAGAGTTTGAAAGAGCTTTGTCTTTGGATGATTCAGAGGATGGCAGCCACAACATTGTAGCGGTTTCTGATAGAGCGGAATCAGAGCGGGAGATAGTAGTACACTCAGCAACTTCTCATTCTCCGAGAAGTAATTTCTCATAATGGTTGACTTCATAGTTGGTTCCAGAAGCTAGAGTGGAAATGAACTTGGAGGAACACGACTTGCATTGCTCCTGAGTCTAGGCGGAAAAGACAAAAAACCTAAAGTTTCTAATGTAACTTCAAGGTTGATCATCAAGGATTCGGGCGAAGTTTGTTGAGATGTCAATTCCGGCGAAAAGGAAGAAAGAGGATGAGCTCATGACGAAGACATAATAGTAACTTGAGAGTACCTAACGGTCAAGCCACCATAGAAGGATTGAAGCGGGACACGCGAGATATTGATAGATGCTCTATTCCTTAGGCTTGACAGAGAAAAGTCAGAGAAAGTTGAACTTCGAAGCGGGTATCTCGGTTATGCGAGATCGTTGCCAAGGTTGCTAAATCTTCCACTCATCCCATTTCAGCGCATAAAAGCGGTGAGTGATCATCTCGATGTAAGAGATGGAGGATGCGAGAAACCAGTGAAAGCTATCGGCGAATGGAAAAGTCGATTATTCGTCAAGCTTTTGTATAACTCGAGAGAGGTGTCACCCACTAAAGGTTATGAAAGATACAACAGATCAGTGAAGCAGCGGTATGACAAGCATAGTAAATATGAACATAGTTGCTGAGAGTAACCTAGGTACTTTGGCCAAAATCAATAAGGCTGCCGAGAGAAGTGTTGATTGTGGAGCAGTTATGCACTGACGGATTAGTTGAGAAGGGGAAGTAGATGGAGTTTGTAGTATATTTCCGTTTAGAGATCTGCAGAATTATGTTGCAGAGGATGTAAGCACTTGAGAGTATGACATCGTCTTTACTAGACAATATCATTACTTTCACTCATGAGGAAGTGGTCGGAAATGTTACTTCATACATATGGATCATTCCTAGCAGAGTGCCTAATTCCTTGGAAGGGTCTCTTCTGATGGTGCAGGGGAGAATTGATGGAGCTACTAAGCCTTTCACGATGAATTCCATCAGCAGACTGGTGGCACTGCAATCGGATATTGTGAAGTTCGGGCCAAGCTTGGAGGATGTGGAAGCATGTATCGGGTATTGAACGAAGGCTTGTTGTAGTTCAGGACAGAAAAGGAAGTTGTGGCTAAGACAGATGGGAAGATGTTGAATTATATGTTCGACAAGTATATTCAATATCAGAACAAAAAGAAGATATAAATGTTACAGCTGGTAGGACTTTCTTCTTCTATTCTTTCTTCTATTTTCCATGTTCCCGGATGAAATTGTAAAACTTTAAAGTTATTGGTTTTGAAACCATTGCTTTAAGTTATGTGGAACGATTCTATTAGTTAAGTGATAGATGTGTCACTTGAGGAGAAGTTAGAGGAGGATGATTGTCAGATGTCATCTTTACTTCTTGTTTATGTTTCAGTTCAGTTGAGTTTCCCATTTGTACTTTCCCTTCTACATTCTATAAGTAGAAGAAGAACCTTCGGGTTAATGATCAGAATTTGTAAGCAACATTCTTGTGTTCCAGACTTTGTGCTAAAACCCCTGATAGCCACTTGAAGCAAAGGAATATAAAGGAGTAGGTTTACGGAGAAATTTGTGTCACGGTGTAATTTGTTTCTAGCTTTCTATCTTAGATCTTATAATATACTTTGTGTTATTTTAGATCTAGATTTGAAGTGCCTTTGCTTATAATTTTGTGCGTTGATATCTATTGATTTCTTCTATGTGCATGCAATCAACTCTATTATCTATTGATTGGGTTGCACATCTTCCCCATTTCTTCCCTGTGTTTTATTACTTCTTTCTTCTATAAATATTTCCTTTCTTAAAAACATCTACTTACTTGTTGCATAACTATACAACTATGGTTCATGAGCTGAATAGTTAAAGCAAAACCCCATATAGATACTAGCATATTTTAATTGACAAATCGACACGGATCCTCGCCAGTAAATGAGGGAGATTTATCTCATGACTTCCTAGGTTTTCAACAATGCACAAAATCTAGCCAACAATTTCATAAAGGTTTACATGTAATTTTTGTTCCTATAACATTCCAACCTCTGCATCTAGGTGTTTCACCGAATAATTGTGCGATAAAACAAATAAGGTAAGGTAATGGTCAAGGAGGAATACCTTTAATATGTTGGTTGAAGGTTGAATGCGTGCTTTACTGACTTTATCCAAGCTGATCATAGAGAACTCCTTTTTATCTAGGAAGGACTACCTATAGATACAAAAGCAAGACCACCAAATGATATTAAATAGCAAATGATAGTGGACTACCTAGCGATTGCTAGTTTTGGGAAGTGTGATACTTCCTAGATGGTTGTCAATCCATTGTTTTTATCAAATTAATGAAAGTAAATATGAGAAATAAAGGTCATATTGCTAACACTTTGATTTAGGTATCTCAAAATGTTATCAAAAACTAGATTAAGCAAAGTATTAAAATCTAAACTAATCTAGCATCGAGCAAGGTATGTTTTTGGTTGGGATAGGTCACATGGGTGTTAGGTAAGGTCATAGAGGTATCTGGTAAGGTCTAGGTGGAATTTAGGTGATGTTAGGGGCAATTTGGTGAAGGTTAGCAGAAAACACAATGACCGATATCAGTCTGATGATCGATGTCGGTAGAGAGGGAGACCGACGATGGTTAAGGTGACCGAGCGTCGGTAGGGGCAATTTGATAGTAAATTGTTAAACAGAGGTTTTTAGGCTCTCTGTGATTGCATAAAGAGTGAGGGTAGTATGGTTTGGGTTGTAATATGGCTAAGAAGACTCAGGGATACTAAGAAGGAGGTTTAGAATGGTGAAAAGGCTTGGGATGGTTGAATAGTGGGTTGGTGGGAGGAAGGTGATGTACATGTAATAGAGGAAAATAAACTACTTGAAAGAAACCAAAGATCTACAAAAGGAATAAGTAAAATGATTAGGATCATAATACCTACTTGATGTCTTGTAGATCTTAGGAGGTGGAGGAGGACGATAGTTGATCCATGAAGAACTTTTGTGCTCAGTGTCATGGTAATACTCCCAGTGTTCCTGTGAATATTCCAATGCTCTAGAAGGGAAACGACTACTTGTCTTGCACTATGGTTATGTGTGTTCATCGTTTGGATGTAGGAGGGCTTGAAGATTCACGCTTGAATGCAATCAAGCTCCAGTAACTGAATGAACAACCCATATAAAGATTTGTGAAAGTGTATATAAGGTAACCAATGGCGGTTAGGTGACCGGTGTCGGTTGAGGATAACCGGCGTCGGTTAAGGCAAGAAAGTCTAGGTTTACCAAAAATAGGCAGATCTTTACTATTTTTGGTGTGATTTTGATTGAGTCCACTTAGGGAAGTGGATTTCACGTGAGAGAAGGAAAGAAGGTCATAGAAGAAGTCCAATTAGGTTTAGGAAGAAGTCTCAATTAGTTAGGTCAAGTGGTGATCAACTCGGAGTGATGACTTTGAGAGTGATGACTCGGTCATTGTGAGTTAAATGTGCCTGGAATGGATCTAGGGTGAGGTGTAATGATGAGGTGGAGGTGTGAGGATGAAATTAACTTAATTATGATGATTAAATTAATTAATAATGTGATGATGAATATTAATATGGGATGAAGGGGTCATGATGTGTTTAAATATATTATGTTAATTGATTGAAGGGGACCAAGGGGAGTGTGACCCAAATTTGGTGTCTACATTTGCCCATTTTTTTCGTGTAGCTTGTATTGGTAAGTGATGCTTGACAAAAACATGGAGTCGATGTCCTAGGTATAAGACAAGGTTAGGTTGCCCCAAGTAGGGTTGAAGGTGATCCCCTCTGCACTCTGAAACCAATGAGGTTGGAAAAGTAGTTGGGAGTGGTTTGATAAATAGGTGATTGATGAAAGTGAGGGTCAATAGGTAAGGGTATGGTCATTTTTGGGTAATGGGTAATGGTCATATTGGGTAATGGGTAATGGCAATCGAACGCACACACACGTATAGATTACGATACTGGTACCAGGTGGAAGAGCCTACAAACTCTACGTTGTCAAAGGTCGATAGGTTTATCCAAACGAGGTTGAAGTGATTTAGGTATCCAAGGTATATGATATGGTCATGAAGCACAACGAGGTCCAGTGTAGGAACGGGTAATAGGTTTTGTTCCATAGCACTAAAGGTATGGTAGGGATAAGCATCACATGATTAGGAAAGGTAAGGTCATTAGGCTACACAACACAGATAACAACATCGCAAGGTATAACGAGTACACAAATCTCAAATGTCACAAAAGGAGATTCAGGTCGGGTATGTAGATCAAGGCATAGGTAAGGTTGAGGTATAGGTAAATAACATGTCCCTAAACACAATGAAGGAAATGTACAAGTAATGTAGGCTTGATGGAGGGTGAGGTCATTTAGGCATGGTGGAGTTAGGTATAGGCATGATGGAGTCAAGGTCATTTAGGCATGATGGAGTCAGGTATAGGAAGTCAAGGTCATGTAGGCATGATGGAGTTAGGTATAGGCATGGTGGAGTCTAGGTGATTTAGGCATGATTTGGTCATGGTTTTGCATTTGATTTAATTTCCAAGTTATTGTTATTATGGAAAATAAATGATGATGTATATGTATGTTGTGGTGTAAATGTCCAAATATTTGATATCATGGAAATGTGAAATGATTGATGTATGATATGGTGATGTTATAAAATGGTAAATATGTATGTTTTTATGATTGTTTAATTTCCAAGTTTTGTGTAAAATGGAAACTAACTAGGGTAAAATGTGAATATAAAAGGGAGAAAATTGGTTAGGGGAAAGAATGGTTGAGCTAACCTCCAAGGGCCCCATGCCCTCGAGTGTTTCCTACATAGCCCCAACGAAAAATAGGCCTCAGGCCGATGTAGTTCTCCCATAAGATAGGGAAAGAATATGATGAGGTAGAGGAATGGGTTGGTAGGTTTTAGGCATGATTGAGTCTAGGTCATTTAGGCATGTTTGAGTTTAGGTCATTTAGGCATGGTTGATTTTAGGTCATAGGCATGGTTGAGTTTAGGTCATTTAGGCATGGTTGAATTTAGGTCGATAAACATGGGTGAATTTAAGTCAAATAGGCATGGGTGATTTTGGTGAAAGAGGAATTCTTAAATGTAGGTGTCGATGGT
Organism: Taxus wallichiana var. yunnanensis; assembly: GCA_018340775.1. Taxonomy (NCBI): domain Eukaryota; kingdom Viridiplantae; phylum Streptophyta; class Pinopsida; order Cupressales; family Taxaceae; genus Taxus; species Taxus wallichiana. The sequence continues at coordinate 457,431,748 of CM031235.1, read as the reverse complement.
CAGTCCTGTGTAGGAGAATCAATAAGTAAGAAAAGAGGTGAATGGTAAGAGGAGACAAAAAGATGCCTAATTGATAAGAACCATTATGAGTCTATCATACCAAATATGGCGTATGAACATAAAACCCTAAAGGCATTGCATGATTGATTATTCTAAGGATGAAGAAGGTCACATGATCACAAAATGTCACATTTGCGGCACGTCCCTTGAGTAGGTGGAAGGTTAGAAAGGAAAGGCGGTGAGGTGAATGAAGTTGGTTTAGCGTAACTTGGTGTGAGACAACATGCCTCTTTGGCAAGAGACCCAAGATCAAAATAGGCAAGTCCATGACGAAAAAGTCATCTTTTTCTTTTTGATTTTGTTTTATAGACTAATCGATGTAGGAAGTCTATGTGGGATGAATAGAATATCTCCTTGAGGTCTTCGTGAAGCTAATCGATGTGGGAAGCTTCAATATTTTTTTTATTTTATTTTTACAAGAATAGTCTTCTTTTGGTGATAGACTATGTACAATATGGCTAGCTTTGTATAGCTTTCCTTCGAGGGAGCAGTCTATTTATAATAGTAAGATAGAAAGATTAGATGTCCTTTTTGAGGGAGTCATCTTTTTGTGAGAAGTTTGACTCAAGGAGTTTTGAATTTGAAAATCCCATATATTGCTTTTGAATTGTTTTTTTTTGGACTTTTAGGTCATGGACAAGACTATAGAGAAGTATAAGCTTCTTTTATGAAGACAAAACCATAACACACAAAGGTAAGTTATTGAAGAGAGGTTTTAAGTAATGAATGACCATGGGATACCATCCTAAAAAGGATGAAAAGTATCCATGAGAATCATGTCATGAGTAGAGCCGTGGTACTCATATTGAAGATAAGGTTGAAAAGTAATCACATGATTCTTTTTAGTCGATCCTTAAAATAGGTAAGTAGAAGGTGAATGGTACTCAAGGGACAAGCGTTTAATAGACAAAAGGTTTTCTAGGACTTGATTCAACAATAGAATGGTCGAAGATGCAAGGCATTGAGGGCTCAGAGTTTCGGTTTACCTTCAAGTGAAGATAAACGATAAGCACCTGATCCATAGGTATGAGTAACGATATAGGGTCCAAGCCAATTAGGAGCAAATTTGCCCCATTTACTTTTCTCCGCTTTTGTTACATGTTGATTTTCCTTCAGGACAAGGTCACCGACTTGGAAGGTTCATTCTTGGACACGTTTATCATAGGCATGTTTGATATGTTTTTGGTAGATTTGGAGGTGATCAAGAGCATTGAGACGATGTTCGTCTAATAACTCGAGTTGTGCCAAATGGTCCTGGTGAAAATCATCATCGTTGAGCATATCTTTGAGTGAGATATGAAGAGATGGAATTTGGACTTTGAGAGGCAGGAAAACCTCTGTACCATAGACCAAAGAGAAAGGTGTGGTAGTAGTTGAGGTACAAATACTAGTACGATAAGCCCATAAGGCAAAAGGAATGTGCATGTGCCAATCCTTTCCAGTATCGTCAACCACTTTCATAAGAATTTTGTTTAAGGTTTTATTGGTTGATTCTTCTTGGCCATTTTTTGAGGATAGTAAGGTGAAGAAAAATCTGAGTTGAATGCCGAAAGGCATCACAAGTTTCCATAGGGTTTTGTTTTTGAATTGTTTTCCATTATCAGTGATGAGGCGGTGAGGAACACCAAAGTAACAAATGATGTGATGATTGATGAATTCACATATTTTCTTGGCTTTTGTAGAAATAAGAGGTATGACTTCCACCCATTTAGTGTAATATTCGGTAGTAGTAATAATCCATTGATGACATTGGGAAGAATGAGGATTGATCTCTCCGACAAGATCCAAACCCCATTGAGAGAAAGGCCAAAGGTCTCGTGTGACCTGTAAGGCGTGACTAGGGGTGTGATGAATATTAGCATGTTGTTGACACTTCACATAACACTTGACATAGTCACAACAATCATAGTTTAGGGTCATCCAGTAATAGCCCAAGTGAAGGATGTGCTTAGCGACAACTAAACCACTGAAGTGACCCCCACAAATTCCATCGAAACTTCCTTGATGGTGTAAAGAATTTCAAACTTGTAAGACATCATAAGAGGATAGCGTCAAAACAACATTTATAAAGAAGACTACTCATGATTACATAACGAGAGACACTTTGAGAAAGGCTCGTTGTCCATTGCGAGTAAGATCTGAGGCAAAATGGAAAGGGAAAGGTAGTCAACAAACTGCTTATACCAATGGTCACGTGGGTTAGTTTCAATGTTTCCTACAAGGTTGAAGTCTTGAATTAGATAAGAGGGTGATTACGTGCCTTTATACAGATATGAAAATTTTTTTGAGTTGGAGGGGAGAAGTGGGTATTTGAGAAGCCATACAGAGGCCACGGTATCTGTAAATTTATTAGTGGAACACGGGGTGGTTTAAAGTTCATAACGGTCAAAGGTAGTCAAAAGTATGTCAACATGATGCTTATACTTTTGAAGTATCTCGTTACGACATTAATATATACCATTAACTTGGTTCAAAACCAGTTGAGAGTCGCAAAGATATTAATTGATTTAACATCTAAGGCTATGGCGGTTTGAAGACCTAACACAAGTGCTTCATATTCGGCAATATTGTTAGTACAATCAAAATCTAGTTTGAAAGATAATGGCATAGGCTCACCATCAAGAGGAATGAGGATAACTCCAGCACCACCCCCATGCTAACATTTGGAACCATCAAAGAATAAGGTCATATGGTAAACAATATCATCCAAAGAGAGGGTAATGATGGATTCATCAGGGAAATCGAAGTTAGAGGATTGATTTTTGGAGAGAGGCGTGTCTACGAGTTGGTCAATAATTTTTTGTCCTTTGACAGATTTTTGATGGATGAATTCAAGATCTAGGTCTACAAGAAGCATGAGCCAACATGTAGCATGTTGATGTTGGTAGGGCTTAGTGTACATGTAATGTAAGGGGTCAATATTGGTGACAATAAAGGTTTTGTGGTTGAGTAGGTAATGGAACGAAGTTTAGTGGTGACAAAAACTAAGGCTAAGCAGTTTTTTGGCATGAGTATATCTAGTTTCGGAGTCTAAAAGCGTATGGAATTATGTAATAAACCACTTTTTCCTGTGTTTCTCAAATCACGATGAGAGAACATGACACCAAATGAATGATCGGTAGCAGAAATATAAAGGTAAACTGGTTGGTCATCCTTAGGGGAAGAGCACAGTGGTTAAAGGAGGTATTTTTTTAAGGTGTCAAAGGCTTTGTGGCATTCATGATCCCATGTGAAGAAAACATCCATTTTGAGGAGATGATGAAATGGATGGTAGCGGTCGAAAAGCTAAAAAAAAAAAATGATGAATAGATTGCAACTTGCCTTGCAAATTATGAATTTGACGAAGGTTAGTAGGTGGAGGCATTTCGATAATAGCCTTGATTTTAGTAGGATCAACTTCTATGCGACACAAAGAAACAATAAAACCAAGGAGCTTACTGAAGAGAATAGCAAAGACACACTTCTCAAGTTGAAGGTGAACACAGTACTTGATGAGACGATCGAAGATGACCTTAAGGACTGTAAGGTGTTTGACCCAATGTTTGGATTTGACAAGAAGATCCGTCAACGTAATCTTCCAATATGTGATGCATAATGTCATGAAAGATATAAGTCATAGCCCACTGATATGTAACACCAACATTTTTTAAGGTCAAAGGGCATGACACGATAGCAGAAGGTAACCCAAGGAGTGATGAAGGCGGTTTTGTGTTGATGAAATCGGATGGCAAAAGGGGACACATTAGCCAAGGCGATAATGGAGGTGCGGTGAAGGCTATGGGAAGAGGCAAGGTGGAAGGTACTGGTTGAAGAGAAGGGAATATCATAGGTAATTATGAGGATATTGGAAGTGGTGTAGGTATAGGTGGTAGAAAGGATGTAGGTGACGGTGAAGGCATAAGCTATGTAGGTAATTTAGGTGTAAAAGGATCGTGATGAGGAGGTGGGTTGTTGTGCTTTTAGTTTACCTTGGGTAGGAGGTTGCTTGGTCGGGGGTTGATGGTGGGGCCCTAGGATGAGATCAAGTGGTGAAGGTGATAGAGGGGTAGTAGGTGAAGCCGGTGTATGCGGCCTAAGAGGTTGGGTCTTCCTCTTAGGTGGGGGAATAGTATTTGCGTTAGCTTATGAGGATGTGGCTAAATCTAGTTTGATAGGGGGATGGACTAGGCTTGATGTCGACATGACTCCCAATGTGGCAATGGGTTTGGACGTGGAGGAAGATATAGATGTAGGTAAGGCTTTAGGCATTGACAAAGGTTCAATTGATGGTAAAGGTTCATTGATGGTAAAGGTTTAGGTGTGGGCGAGGGTGATGAAGAATAGGTTGTTATAAGCTGACATATGGGCATGGTTGGTTTGGTTGTCTCAAACACCTTTAGATAGATCGTGGAAGTATCAGCAGACAACATTTGCATCTAAGTTGATAAAGGTGGCCGAAGGCATCCCCAAAGCATGGAATTGTTGACATAATCCAAGCGGTCAGCCAAACATGAAAACGACATTATTGGAGGGGGATGATGTTTATTTAGTAGTAATCCCTGTAAAGAATGTCTGTGAGACAAGGAAAGGGTTGGATTCAGACTCTGTGGGTAAAATATTCGAGAGAAAATCAATAGGATCCTTGAAAGCCAATGAAGAATTGTCACCAATAGGAAGGGGTGTTGCTAATGGATCCCCTTGGGTAGGGGAGATGACAAGTAGGATGAGGTAGGTTCATCTTTTCATGAAGAGGAAGGTAAGCATGACTCTCCGTGTGTAGGAGAGAAAATACTGCAGGTTGTTTGTCGGTTTGAGGGGTATGTGGGAAACTATCTCGGTAGATACGGCGAGAATCTTCTATGGGTAAAGGAGTGGATTAAACAAACTCCCATGGATTAAAGAGCTTGTGCAAGAATATCCTTGATAGATGGAGTAGGAGGCAATTGAGGAAGCACCGATATGATGTTGAAAATGGCGTGAACCTCACGAATGTTATTGTCATCATTGAGTCGAGGTTTGTTGGTTTGGTTAGATGACGGGGTGTGGTTTGGGAATAGTTTCTTAAAGATGTGAAGATTCTGATTAGCCGGTGCATTAGGGTTATCCAAGACGAGATCTCCACTATCTAACATTTATTGGATGATATTTTTGAAAGTTATACAATTACTGTCGCTATGACCTTTAATGCGATGATAGTTGCGAATCATTTTCTTTATACCATGAAAACATATGATGGGAAGGATTAAAACCAAGTATGTGGTTTGTGGTGGAAGAGTGATTACTTCGGTTTTAAAATTTTTCCTAAAACCGAAGAGTAGGGTTCTCCTATGGGAGTATATTTTCGTTGCTCCCACTTGAAGTCGGAAATCTGAATAGGAGAAAGGTTGGAAGAAGAATTTGATTGGTTAGATGGATGAGATATGCCAACATTCAAAACTACTACATGGGAATATCCTTTTGCTTTGGGGTAATTATTTTGCAATTTGGAAGAAGAAGAGGTATCATTTTATTTAAATGCAACGTTCTTGTTACGCAATTGTATCTTCTTCTCTTCAATGGCACAAATTTCAAGTTTTCGGGCCATGGTGAATGCCTTGTCGAACATGTGGAAGGTTTGAACTTGGAGAGTTGGTGAGATGTTCCTAACACAAGCCCTAGTGAATAACTCTATTAACTCGGTTTGAGGCAATTGAAACGTGAGTTTGGTTGATTAGGCTCCACCAACGAGTGACAAAATTTGTGATAGATTTGTCTTCATATTGTCGTGTCGAGTACAAGTCGGTCATGGTGACTTTCTTGACGATGTTGATAAAAAGTGGTCTAGGAAATCTTGAGCTACTTGGTTGAATGAGTAAATGGAGTGCCTAGGTAGACCACTATACCAATCCAATGCAGGTCATGTCAAGGACATTGGGAATGTTCGTAAGAGAAAAGCATCATCATGAGCGATTAGATAACACCCATGTTTAAAAGACCACAAGTGTTTTTATGGGTCTTCTTTTTTGTTAAATTGGTTGAATTTAGGCATTTCCCAATGTGTAGGGTATGGATGAATCGGAATGGATGGGTGAACGGGCTCAATGAAAATCTTGTCATGTGTCAAAGAATTACGTGAGCCGGAGACCGATGCTTCTAATGTCTACATCTTGTCCATCATCATTTTGATAAGATTATTAGTAGGTTGTGATGACTGGGCACCCCCTACAATATAAGGGGGTAGATGATGAAGGTATGACATGGGTGACATCCCAGTATATGGTGGTGTTGAGTATGAAAATTGTGAGGGAGGAATAGATGCAGGTGGCAAGTATCCTAAATAAGTGATAGATGAGATAGGGGTTGTTGGTGATAAGTGTAGGTAGGTGGAGTGGATGTAACAAATCTCGTAGTAATTGGAGGAAGTAGACTGCGGGATGGAGAGGAAAATGTTTTGGAAGGGAGTATGGGTTGCCAACACCATGGGTGGCTTTGAGATGCAATAGGTATATGAGAGGTGGTGGGTGCAGATAGACCTACACTCAAGGCAGTTGATAAAGGAATGGTTGACATCACAAGAGAAACTAACATCAAAGGCATGACAAATGTCATAGGTGTAGCAGATATCGATGATGTAGGGTCAAGTTGGGACACCACATGTGGTAAGGTGGAAGAGGGTAAGGTCGAGCTAGTAGTAGTTGATGCAGAAGTGGGTGCGAGGGTAGGAGGAATGGACACATGCATGTCATATACAAGTTTCCCGATGAATCCTGAGTGGATGAATGGGATAAATAATATTGTAAAGTAAGCGGGGTTTTGATTAAGGAGTCTTGCAAACTCCTCATCACCGTATTGATGATGATAGGTTGACTGGGATCCATAGGTGATAAAATGGAAGGTAATGATGGGCTAGGTGGGAGCGGCTAAAGGCTAACATGGAATACGAGGGTGTTGGCTTGGCTATGAGTCAAAACCATGTGAATTATAGTAGACCTGGTAATTTGATCTCTGTAGATGACATAGAAGCATAGAAGGAATGGAGAAAATAGTTCCGGAAGGTGAAAACTAGTCATTTGTTTTAATTGAAAAGTTAAAACATAGAGATTGATGGTGGTTGGGTAACTAGTGTCGTGTGATGAGGGTAGCCAGATGACGGTGAGGACCGATACGATTCTTGTGGAAAATCAAAAGATTTGTAAATGTGGCAATAAATGATGAAAATGAAGAAAATCTAGACTTTGACAGTGCTTTCAAAGACACAGAGATATGGTGAGGTAATTGAGGAAACCCCAAAAAGAATAGAACTATGATGAATGCTACTTTTAAAATGACCAAAATAATAGAAACTGACAAATGTCGATAAACTAATGATGGTTAGATGAGTAAATCGATGGCAATCGTTGGACCAATGCCGGTCATTGTGAAATTTGTGAAAAGATGAAAAAAGTGAATTTGGTAACTTAGATCAAATAAAAGACCAACCCAGAAACCTGAGTATGACAATGATTGACCCTTAACACACTCAAAAAGAGTCGAATACACCAACTATGATTATGGAGTGTGAAGGGAAAAAATAATGGAGAATACAACCTCACACCTCAAAACACAAATCAAGCAAAAACTAGCAAACACGAAATCCTATGTGGTGGATTTTATGTTCCAGCTTATGCCATTTAGGACTGACTTGTGAATAGAGTAGAGTTTTTGGTTTGATAAAAGGTGCCCTACGAAAATCCAACAACTAAGGATAGTTTCAGGTAAGTTTTGGCGAGGGAGGTCCTTTCTGAGATAATGACTAGACAGAGAAACCAATTTGGAGCCCACTATCAATCCTTTAATCATGTGATCGTTGACAACTTCTTTCGGGTAGGATGTTGTTTAAGAAAATGAGTACTTTATTTTAGTGGTTTGGTGTAGAGAAGAAAGTGTGCACTACGATTCAATTTTTCAACCATCAGCTTGGGCATGACTTCCAGCATATAGGTTGCCCACAATTTAAATGAGCTACAGATGCAACACTCAAAAATGATATGCAAATATTTTAGACCCAAATCCACAATGACATTCGATGAGAGCAATGATGAATAGGCAAGAGTATGTCTTTCACTAATGCAATACAAAAATAAAAATAATGGTTCTTTTTAGTCCAAAATATGAGTGTCAATGAGACAAGTAGAAGAGAGAGAATGTTTCAAAGGAGAAAATTTAATGTGAACACTTTCAAAGGAAATAAACACCCAATCTTTCACCTAGGAATGAATAATGCAAAATAACCCCTGATGGGTCCCATTGGGCGTGCCAAAATGTTTCACCAAATAATTGTGCGATAAAACAAATAAGGTAACGATCAAGGAGGAATACCTGTGATATGTTGGTTGAAGGTTGAATGCGCGCGTTACTGACTTTATCCAAGTTGATCATGGATAAATCCTTTTTATCTGGAAAGGACTACTGTAGATACTAAGCAAGACCACCAAGTGATATTAAATAGCAAATGACAGATGGACCCTTCTAAGCGATTGCTAGTTCCATGAAGTGTGATACTTCCTAGATGGTTGTCAATCCATTGTTTTTATCAAATTAATGAAAGTAAATACAAGAAATAAAGGTCCTACTACTAACACTTTGATTTGGGTATCTCAAAACGTTATCAACAAACTATATTAAGAAAAACATTAAAATCCAAACTAATCTAGCATCGAGCAAGGTATGTTTTTGGTTGGGACAGGTCACATGGGTGTTAGGTAAGGTCATAGAGGTATCTAGTAAGGTCTGGGTGGAGTTTAGGTGATGTTAGGGGAAATTTGGTGAAGGTTAGCATAAAAAACAGTGACTGATATTGATTTCATGACCGATGTCGGTAGAGAGGGGAGGTCGATGACGGTTAAGATGATCGATGTTGGTAGGGGCGATTTGATAGTAAATTGTTAAACAAAGGTTTTTACGCTCTTTGTGATTGCACAAAGAGTGAGGGTAGTATGGTTTGGGTCGTAATATAGCTGAGAAGACTCGGGGATACTAAGAAGGAGGTTTAAAATGGTGAAAAGGCTTGGGATGGTTGAATAGTGGGTTAGCCGTAGAGGAAGGTGATGTATAGGCAACAGAGGAAAATAAACTACTAAAAGAAACCAGAGATCTACAAAAGGAATAAGTAAAATGATTAGGATCACAATACCTACTTGATGTCTTATAGATCTTGGGAGGTGGAGGAGGAAAATAGTTGATCCGTGAAGAAATTTTGTGCTCAGTGTCGCGGAAATACTCCCAAGAGTGTTCTTGTGAATATTCCAATGCTCTGGAAGGGCAAACGGTTGCTTGTCTTGCATTGTGGTTGTGTGTGTTCGTCGTCTGGATGCAGGAGGGCTTGAAGATTCGTGCTTGAATGCAATCAGGCTCCAATAACTGAATGACCAACCCATGTAAAGAGTTTTGAAAGTGTATATAAGGTAATCGATGGCGGTTAGGTGACCGACGTCGGTTGAGGATAACCGGGTGTTGGTTAAGGCGGGAAAGTCTAGGTTTACCAAAAATAGGTAGATCTTTACTATTTTTGGCGTGATTTTGATTGAGTCTACTTAGGGAAGTGGAGTTCATGAGAGAAGGCATGAAGGTCATAGAAGAAGTCCAATTAGGTTTAGGAAGAAGTCTCAATTAGTTAGGTCAAGTGGTGACTCAACACTGGGAGTGATGACTCGAGTCTTAGAGTGGTGACTCGGTCATTGTGAGTTAAATGCCCCTAGAATGGGTCTAGGGTGAGGTGTAATGATGAGGTGGAGGTGTGAGGATGAAATTAACTTAATTATAATAATTAAATTAATTAATAATGTGAGGATGAATATTAATATGGGATGAAGGGGTCATGATGTGTTTAAATATATTATGTTAATTGATTGAAGGGGACCAAGGGGAGTGTGACCCAAATTTGGTGTCTACACTAGGACTCGTAATTTAGTATTGTAATCCTTAAGTTATAGCATGCGAATGAAATCTTAATATGATAAAGATGTATATTTATTGTTTTAGAAAAATTTCTATTAAGTCTATAATAAACAATGTTGAGATTTTTTATTGAATGATCTAAAATTTCTAATTCCTTTCTGTTGTGCCATTGCTACAGTTGACATAATGAAGGAGGGAGTAACATTGATTATCTAAAATGCAAAGATTGATATGTACAAGGGCACAATGTGTCTTGCCATGGACAAGTGGGGGAGAGTTGAGGTCACTGACCTGCAAACTTTACAGTGAATGGAGACAACAATCTTTCTGCTATTGAGTATGAGTATGAGATGGTAAACACATAGATGTTACAGGAACACAAGCAGAACTTCTGATGGGCATTTGTTTGTGTGACTTGGTGAGGTGATTTCACAAAACATTGTTTAACTGGAATGAGACTGGGACGGTGTTGTGATTTAATTTTGGCACAATACATGATTGGGATTGAAAAGGATTTTAACTTCTTAAACATTCAATTTAAATGTTGATTCCTTATTCCTTATGATGCAGTTGCAGCCCTTTCCTTCTTCATAGAGCCATTGTCCCTTCTCTGACATCTCTGCAAATGACAGATACATATGATCATGCATTATGGTATTTGATGGTCGGGGGTAATGAATGGTGATCTTTGAAATCCTAACAATCTTTGAAGAGAGGACACCGACATCAAGTTTTTCTAAAGACAAAAACAACACATTAAGCATGCATATATAATACACTCGTGGTCTAATGAGTCTAGCAATATTATGTTATTGCTTTTACAGGAATATGTCCTCAATCACCATTAAGGGAGCAATTCTGATAGAGCTAGGATATATTATATAATTAATTTCACTTCTATCTAGAATTTTGTTTCTAAAGTTTACATTAATTAATTTCACTTCTATCTAGAATTTTGTTTCTAAAGTTTAGACATCCTTTTGCAGGAAATGATGAAATATCAATTTGCAAATTATGTTGTACGAAGGTTTTGGAAACTTGCAATGATCAACAATGTGAATTTATTCTGTCACGCATAAAGGTGCATTTAAATGCCTTAAAGAAGTATACATATGGAAAACACATAGTTGCTTGCGTTGAAAAGCTCATTACAGCTGGAGGTATGAACAAAATTTTGAAACTCATGTGTTTACATTCATATTTTTGCTCTGGACATACTAACAGTTTGTTCAATGTTTGTATTTTCATAGAAAAGCGTATTGGAACACGCTCCACATGTCCCTTGTAAATTCCTGTTGAGATATATACACGAGCACTTTGTATAGTTGATTTTGTGACAAATTATTGGCTATGGTCAAGTTAGAGCACTACACTACTATCATTTGTCTTGGTACTTCAGAAGGAATTGCCAACTGGTGTATATGGGTGGACATTTTAAAAAAATGAATTGTGTTGTATATTCTGTAGTTTGTATGTTTTTAGTGTTCTTAAATTGAGTACTGGGTAGGCATATATGTTAGGGGCCCTTTTGCTTTGACAACATCTCATGCGCCAAAAGGTGGTAAATTTTCTTATCAAAGCTTGTGCATGCAATAATCATTGTACAAAGTTTGGTAGAATAATTGTAAAGTTGCAATGCACATTGCATTTGTTTAAACTTGATTGATGTATTTCGGCCTAGCAATGGCTTAAAGCACTCACTCTTAACTTTTCCTGGAGATTCCCTCTAATTCAGCATGTACATTCTTTGTTTGATATATACGTTCCAGTTTTGTTTTGTTTTGTTTTGTTTTTTTTTAATGGATGAAACTTCAGAATAATTGTCATACAAACAAATTCTTTATCTCCCTGATCCTTATGTAGAAATGTAGCATTTATGTAGAAATGCAATGTTTATGTAGAAATGAATCCTTTATGCAGATGATGTTGTAGTAGTAGAATCACATGACTATAATAGCCACAATAAGATTTTAAATAATTTGGAAGAACTTAACTTGCAAACTATGTATTATAAACAAGTCTTAATTTGGAAAAAGAATATAGTTGCATCCTCTATGTAGATTGTGCTCCAGTACTTTGGGCTTGGATGGATTGGAAAGGCCTACTTATCACAAAGCTTTGATCAAAGGATTGAAACCTAAAGAGGTATGAATTTGAACTATATATATATATATATATATATATATATATATATATATATATATATATATATATATATATATATATATATAAATATATATATATATATATATATATATATATATATATGTAAATGAAAAAAATAGTTTTCTTGTGGGATTCTACAAGGGAACTCTCATACACCAAATTAGTTTGTCATGTGGTCGTGACCTCTTTCTTGAACTACATTATTAAATGTTGTGTTAATTCTACAAAAATATATATAAATACACAGTAACAATGGATGTGGAAATGTTGGGAAGTATAAGATGGTGTCATGTAAGGTAAGGGAAAATGGAAATAAGAATTAGTTTCTTTTTCGTACAAGCATAAGTCTGAAGATGATGTCTAGATGGAGGCAGTCTATAACCCATAGTTTAAACAAAATAACCCTTTTTGCTATTCTTGTGGACATTTTACATTATAGTTTCTTGGTTGCCCTATATTCTAACTTTTCCCAAGCATTGATGAGGTTTCTAAATGATTAAGCCATAGTGCCTCTCCCTGTTGCTGAAAATTGCCCTGCTATTGTGTAGCCTTTTTCTTTACAATAGAAATTGACAACCTTTCTATGTTATTGTTACCAGGCAATAATGTTTCGTTTCTTTGTAGGAAGACGGGATTTCCATTAAGTCACTACTATTGGTGACTAGCTTGGTGGTGCTCTAAAAAATATATTTTATTTTTATATGGGGAAACGTTGAAAAGAATACTCCCTAGGTGTCAAATGGTAGTTTTTATCTTAGTTCATTTGAAATGCCACTTCTTTGGGTTTTCCTACTGATTCGAATTGGAGGCGGCATTATTTGAGTCTCATATTTTTGGTTCTATTTTAACTCTGCTTATTATGGGCATGGCAGGGGTGTAAATGTTGTCGAAGGCATATAATCTGTTTATAATGACGTGTAACTTATTGCACAACTTTGATTAATCAATGTCACACTTCATGGAGCTAAGTCATAGGTGGTTATCCAATAAACATGTATCCCTCATCTCAAGTTTGTGACTAGAATCTTGAACACTGTGATAAGTCATCATGGCTTCCATTAATTTCTTTCACTTAAAGGCCTTATCACCACTTAAAACTATTATGTGAATTTCTTTGATCGATGAAATTTTATACCAAAAATGTATTTTCATCTTGTTAATTGTGTTTTATGAGTTGCTCTAATTTTGTTGCTTGTCATTTCATATAGACTTACAGTTCCCATTATTCACTATGGAGGTTATACTTCATTTGAGCATTGCTTTGAAACATATTTGTGTGTTTGAAGTAGATCAAAGATAGCTGAAGAGGATGTTTGGACAAGGGTGCAAAAAAGGGATTAAAAATATTAACTACATAGTGCACACCCCAGAGTACCATAATTATTATGGTCATCACCTTCATTTCAAGAATGCCACCTCCTGCATTGGCTTCACTATCACTACTATCTCAAATCACTATGATTGCACTTACCTTTGTGTTTTCCTCCTTTGCCTCTCAGAATGTATGTTCACTGCCTATAGTCATAGGGGTGCTCTTATGTTATACAATTTTCAACTTTGAGATCAAAACAAAGTACTACTGTTATAAAGGGTGAGCAGTCTTTAATGTCATCATAGATAAGATGACATATGCACCAATGCATGCATGGTTTGCTTTGCACCCTCTTCCTCCAAAAATTATTGAAGTGACAGGTCTCCATCAATTTAAATGGATGATGAAAGATAAAGTTCCCATGTTGGATGCCATGATGGAGGACCATGAAATTAGAAGACACTATGATCATGACAGTGTCAATGGAACAAGCCCTTCTCCTACCCTCATGGCGGCTAAACTTCAGGCACAAAGTCCTAAATACTTCTCGTAATGAACCACATCCACATATATCTTCCAGAGGTAAACAAAAACCTGCAACATTCATTCACTAATCAACAATGCCTAATTTTGTCTTTTTCTCAATGAAGGAGCAAGTTATTACTGCCCTTGTTGTCTTTCTGTAATTATTTTTGTAGAACATAGACTGTTGTAAGAGGTTGCAACTATCAAGAGAAGCCATGCATTCAAAAACTATAATTACAGATAAATGACAAGTATAATATGCTTATTGGGTTTGTGTTCTCTTTAAATGCTTTTCTTACATGATCCTAGGTCATGTTAACATGGAAAAGCATAAATGTAGGTCCAATATTAATCTTGTGATGAACTTCCACACGTCTCGATACAAAAAAAAATATGTAGTTCCGTATTAATCTTGTCAACATCAACTACAAAAGTAATAACTATCCCTCTAAATCAAACAAAACCCTTATACCTACACTAGGATTGATAATTCAAGGAACAATTGGCACAAGAAAATCATTTCTGATAAATAAAATTTGAAATTCATTCACATCAACATCAACCACATCTCCCTCATCTCTCCTTTTGCTCGCCCCTACTAGTGTTTCAACATTCAACATCTCCGCACCCACAATCCATGCAACCCTTTGTATTCCAATCAAATAACTGAAACCCTTGAAGGTCATGCATTATCATATTTTCAAGAGTCACTGAAACATATAGAATATGTTCTTATTGATGAAATGAGTTTCATTGGCCCAAAGTTGCTAAGAAAAATTGACAATAGGCTACGTGAAGCTTTCCCACACTCAAAAACATTTGAATTTGGGAACATATCAATCATCCTCCTCAACGACCTCAGCCAATTACCACTAGTTTTGGACAATCCTCTTTATGCAAGTAAATCCTATGGAGCCAACCTTTGGAAGGGATTCCATTCTTCCATTACATTGCAAACAATATTTCGGCAACAAGGAACAACCAATGCACGAGTTTCATTCTGGAATTTATTGCTCCATATGCGAGATTCAACCCCTCTTATTGAGGACTGGGAACTCCTAATGTCTCACACAAACACACACCTAACTCAGTAGGAGCTCAACATTTTTAGGGGCACGTCACATTTGTTTGCAAAAAATGATCTCATGGACTCCCACAACCTTCAGATGTTAAAGGCATTGAACATTCTGATCGCCCAATCCATTACTGAAAGTAATAGGCAGGCTGGACCAAGAGATCTTGATAATGATCACTTGGAACACAAAGTTATACTGTGCAAACAACAAAAAATCATGCTTATTACAAATTTATGGGTAGATGCATGCCTCATAAATGGTGCTACAGGAACAATCACCAACATTGTCTACAATGCATCAATGCCACCGCCAACATTACCTTTATTTGTTGTTGTCAAATTTGATAGATACAACAACCCATGTTGGGATCCCTCCAACCCGTTACATATTTTGATACCCCCTATTTTGAGAGGGAATCAAAGACAATTGCCAATTAAAATGGCATGGGGATTAACTATCCACAAGTCCTAGGGACTTACTTTGCATAGAGCAACTGTCGACATTAGAACCAATGAAAGGCAGGGTCTGACATTCACATCTTTCTCCAGAGTTCCTTCACTTGCAAATCTATGCATTTCACCTCCTTTTTCATTCGAAAGGTACTAAAAATGGCGCACGTACCAACACTTGGAGCAAGAAAAAAGGAGGAAGCAAGACTACTATCACTCAAC
This sequence comes from Taxus wallichiana var. yunnanensis, assembly GCA_018340775.1. NCBI lineage: Eukaryota > Viridiplantae > Streptophyta > Pinopsida > Cupressales > Taxaceae > Taxus > Taxus wallichiana. The sequence goes on along the minus strand of CM031235.1, from coordinate 457,416,044 downwards.
CCGTCGTAAATACTACCCTCTACTTTGATAACACCTCTGCTACTACTTTACTCAACAATTCTTGTATCCAAAGAGACATTGTCGTTCAATGGGTATCGAATGTATTCATGTTTACCGAAAATAAAATTACCCACAAAAGGCTACCATTCATGAAATAAATATTGCAAATGTATACATGTCTCGTTATGTGTATGAAGGTCTTCATGTATCTAATGTTATCATATATGATTTGCAACTTTAAATGTACGAATCTATAACAAAATTAAATGTACACATACAACCTTTCAATGTAATGTTTCATCTATATTCCTACACTACCACTATCAATCACACACCTTATCGAGTGTACAATAAAGGTTTTTTCAACAAAAGACCAACCAAACACCCGATGCAACACTAACACAATTACCTTGAAATAAATACAAACCATGTCAACTATAAATGTAATTAACTATCGAAAACGGTATCAAATGTATTCATGTTTAAAGTGAAAAAATGGACACAAACGGCTACCACTCATGATATAAAATCTACACATGCACGGAAGCCTTCATGTATTCATGTTAAGTTCAAATAAAATAGTCCGCAAAACGCTATCACTCATGATATAAGATTTGAAATTGTATATGTACGAATTTGTAACAAATTTGAAATGAAGAGATGATACCTTTAAAAGAAGTGGTTCATCTATATTTCTACACTTACAAAATAACACTTTTCAACATACATGTTCAATTTTTCCTTTTTATTATTGCTCGCTTCTTTATGTAAACCAAAAACAACATATTTTTAATGTCTTTTTCATTATATCTGCATACAAATACCTATAGTTTTCAAATGCCGAGAAAGAACCATGCAATGCATCTAAAGCTTTGTAAATTATATCACTTTTTTAATATTGAATTGTTTTAAAGGTTAGACCTCATGTTTGCACTATTTAAATGAAGTGGTTCATCTATATTTCTACACAACCAAAATCAATCACACCCCTTATCAACATCAACTAAAAAAGTAATAACTATCCCTCTAAAACAAATAACTTATACCGTTCGACGTTCACATTGCATTGTACACATGCGATTGCGATATTTAATTCAATATTTTAACATAAAAATCAATAAGTACTACATTGATACATTAATCAATTTGAAGAGGTGAAATATACATTAAAACACCATTTCAAATTTGAATGGAAAATGAATGAATGAATGAAAGATTTTAATGACGTCCATGAGACTGAAGAGTCTATGGGACCAAACGAAACCGAAACATTAAGCTGTTTTCAGACTCTTTGCCATATCAGCTCTTCTACTTTGTGAATCTTGAGCACCAAACCAACGATCTTTTGAAGTTTTGTTTCTTCAAATAACTCATTTAAGTTGTCCACTTTTAATTCATTTTCATCTTTGGATACAAATATCATCATATGCTTTGAACACTCCATAATGAAATGCCATTCCGTTTCAACAACCCCTTTGCAAAAAGACAAATTCTCCTTTCCCAATCCTCTTTGGGAATAGTCCATCTACCAGTTTCACAACGAAGATGATGTGATCCGGTCCTCAACTGGGCCACTAAAATCCTTGCCTTACCTTTGATAACTGCTCCCTAGATAAGCTTTTTCATCATGCTCCCAAGTGGGGTTGAATTCTTTGATATATTGTGCTTTCTTACGACCCATATGTTCTGTCCACATGGCAGTCCTAAACTTCTCCATCACATAATTTTTTATTTCCTTGTTGTTGTTAGGACACTCCTGAAAATTGATGCCCCATTTGTTCATCCATTTGTTGTTCTATTTCATCTAGGTTTTCTTTCTGCACTCTAGATTATCCTTTGTAACCATTTTGGGCCATGAAGATCATCCATGCTTTCAACTTTTTTCAAATAGCTTATCAACCGAGTTATTGTCGATGCTTCCATCGGGAAGGTACCCTTTAGCTAACAAGATCTCATAAGGGACTGTTGATTTAACTTTAAGAGTGCTTGTGATTAGATGTTTCTAGATTCTTTCTAATTTTCACCATCCATGCTTTGACACACTACTTCCCCAAACCTCACAACCATAAAGAGAAACCTAGGGTAGCCAACAAACCAAAGAGGGTTTTCTTAGTTTTCAAGTCCCAAAGCTTAGCTTTCCTACACCTATTTTGAAGTAGGTAAGATGCTTTCCAACCTCCTTGTATCCTTTTTGCTCTGCATGTCTCCCAACTCATCTTGTTGTGGAAATCAATCCCAAGATATTTATATTTTGTAACAATTTCCAATGGACTCCCCTAAAAAAGAAAGTTAATTTGCCTCTCTTTTCTTTTTAGGGAAAAAATCATGATTTTTGTTTTGCTAATGTTCACTTGCATCCCAACTTCTTGGCAAAATAATTCTAAAGCTTTTAGATGCTCCCTCAATCCTTGAGTTGTTGAAATTAAGATAAGATCATCGACATATAAGAGTAACTTCACCACATACTCGACCAACTATACACCCCCTCCTTCGGTTTTACGTAACCATTCTTCAAGCTTGTCAATGTATAAACCAAACAAAGTGGGAGAAAGAGGGCAACCTTGTTTGACCCCAATGTCACTACCAAAACATTTAGACATACCTTCTCTGGTTCTGATTTTAGCTCTGACCTGCTCATAAAGTCTATGTCTTTGTTGCTCTAAGCTCGTATGGAATCTCAAGTTCCTCCATCCTATTCCAAAGTTTGTCTCTAGGAACCGTGTCAAAGGCTTTCTTAAAATCAACAAAACAACAAAAGCTTCATCCCCTTGGGTATCCCATACCTTTTCAATCAAGTGCCTAAGAGTGATGCAATGATCAATGGTTGAATGTTTAGATCGAAACCCTGCTTGTCCTTTTGCTCTTTTGCCCTCTCTTTTTGCCCAACTGTTGATTCTACGCTCTATCATGCCCCCAAATAACTTACCAACTAACAATCGCATGTGTACCTTTGCTGCAATGTGAACATGCCAAACGGTATATGTTATTTGATTTAGAGGGATACTTATTACTTTTATAGTTGATGTTATTTAAATTTAAGTTTATTAATATTCATACATTTTAAATTTGTTACAAATTTGTACATATACATTTACAAATCTTATATCATGAGTGGTAGCGTTGTGCAAACTATTTTGTTTGAACTAAACATGAATACATGAATACTTGAAATCTGCCATTACTCATTTTGATAACATACATCCAGCCTGATGTGCTCTTTAACAATCTGTGTAGAGAAGCAAAGTAACAATAGATTCACAACAGTCTATAACAACAATGATCAAAACAATATATGAAATTAACAACAATGCATTGCAATAGCACCTGTGATGATACCCTTTCAAAATCATAATTAACTTAAGTAAATGTGTTCGAAGCATAATCTACTCAGTTCACTTGGTGCTCAACTCTATACTAATTGCACCTAAAGTACTCTCTATGTGTCCTACACTATCCCAACATCCCTTCTCACACAAAATGGACATATTCTGGTTTGTATCTTGCAGAGTGGGATAACATTGTTGTTGTTGCTATGTGTTGTTTGCCACTACCAGTCTTATACATCTTTGGTGAGGAGGGCCTTGCTAAGTTTGGTTCAAGTTGAGGTTATGCTTTATGCAACTTCTTTCCGTGGTGAGAAAAGAAAAGGAAAAGAAGAAGAAAACGCAAATGAACTGTTGAGGGTAACGAAAGGTCAAATTGAAGCCATTCTCGCTGAGGGAATCCCTTCTAGAGATTTAAATTTGAATCAAATAGATAAAATATCCTGATGTGTTCAGCCTTCGGAAGCAAGTAAGGATCTGGAATGATGAAAGAATCCAAGTCCTAAAGAAGTGGAAAACCTCTTGAGGATCCTCTTCAATGGCAATAAGTTTTGGCACAGATGTTACAACAATAGGTAAAAGAGGGGATAACAATAGCTTCTGCCTCTCAAAAGATGAGAAAATAATGAAGTTAGGATGGCGGGGGTCAGGAATGTGTTTGAAATATTCCAATTGCCTTTTCCTTGTATCCAGCTCATGATTTACACGACATTGGTGTTCTTGGATCTCAAAACCCCACACAGATTGAGGAATTTGTTTTGTAATGTGTTTCATTGCTTGTTTATCAATTCAAAAAATACTTAGATGGAATTTCATATCCAGAGCACTCAGATTAAAGAATAAAACAAAGGAAGAAACAAATGCAGTTGTAATGAATTTTAAATCTATCGAGAGGGAAAATTAAAGGAAGTACCTTGGAAGTAACTGCAGTGCTCAACCCATTTTCTGTCCTAATCCAACACGAGATCAAGTAATTTTGCCCCCTGAGTGTGATAGCCATGGCGAAATTCATCCCATGAAGCTGCCTCTCTCTACCCATTTGGAGAAACATTAAACCCACAGAAGAACATAGGCTCCGTGTTTGAATCCAGAAAATGCATTCTGAGTTTGGATGGAATTTAATCTCCAGAGCACTCGTAGTGTCTTCGGGGAGTTATCTCTCACAAGAACTCCGTAAAATGTGAGTGAATTTGGATTGAATAATAAATCAAATAATGAATTCCCAACCATAACAGGAAATGGAACTTAGAGAGAGAGACGGTCAAACATGAGTCCTTGTAAATGGACAGGTTAAATGGGTATATGAAAAAAAACATGCGCTCCTAGCCTCTACAAAAATCCTCCACTGTTACCACCGCCATAGCCACCGCTTCCAGGGCGGAACCACTGCTTGTACGGCCTCGATGGCATCCATCTTCACATACAAAACGAGGAAGATTATACAAAATAGAAATGAAAACGGTACCCTGAACTGTGCAGCAATAGACATAGATATACACAACCCATGTAAAACGAAAAATATACTCTTGACAAATAAAACAACGACAAGCATCAGTTTCCAGACACTATTAAATCCGCGTCAGATATAGATCCAGATCAATCAATTTGAATTTAATAAAATAAGGAGATAATTTGGGGTTACATATTTATTTCCGTGTGCAAGATTGATTTCACAAATAATGGGGATGACTATTGCAAAGCTGTGACTTCTGCACTGCAACCATCCAATCACTGCTAATAATAACCATATATAGAGAAACCCCAACTTACTTGGATCAGCTGCAGTGTTGAAGGCATATGAGGCATGGTCTGCAACAATATTAGGCTCATAGCAAGTCTCGTTGGGCTAGATAGGCTGGCAATCCGTCTTGCTCTTCCCACAGGCCTAGTCCAAAGCTTCCTGAAGATGTTTTGCGTCTTCCCCTGCCATGGCCACGTAGAACATGCCGCATATGGTGTTCCCTTACTATGTCTATGTGAAATCCAACGACATCTTCCCGGACTGGACTACATTGTTCCGCCCTCTCGCGGCCAACAAAGATGTGGTCGACCCCAACACAACAAATCTTCTCTAAGCTCGTTAAAAATTCTAGCATGAAATTCTAGATTGTGTATGAATCATATAGCTTCAATCACAATCTTTTTCTCTACATATTATGTGCAATCCCCCTGGTGTTTGACTGATTTAAAGCATGCAAATTGCAATAAAAAATAACTTAAAAGAAAGCAAAAACTAAAATTGTTAATTACTAAAAACAAAATTATTAAAAATAGTAGAGAAAGCTAAAATAGGGATGAAAAACACAAACGTCCAAATGATCGTCAAACCGTCAAATTTAACACAGTCGCAGAAACATCCGCAAGGGCCTTTCCCATAGGGGAACGCCTTCGACGTAAATAGAGGATTGATCTAGTAAAAGGATTATTGATATCCCCGCTGTTAAAAAGGGAAGAACAAAATTATTTGTCGCAATCGAATGCCGGATGATTCGGGGCATGGCGGTTGACCCGGGGCAGGGGAGGATTCCAAGGCAATCTATATTTGTATTCCGTCTCTTTGTTTTCGCCAATGCTACGACACACTGGATTTAAATCTCTTTGAATTTAGTTCGAAAATGGCCAACATTAACATTAGCATGGCTAACAACAAGAATAAGTTTCCAGAGGGGTTACGTGTGCTGGTGGTGGATGATGACCCCTTTTGCCTCAAAATGCTTCACACGATGCTCTGCAAATGTCTTTATCACGGTATTCTGTGTTTTTTTTTCGGGTTTTCGTAGACTGGATCGATTTTGCTATTAGGTGTTATGAGTTGAACTGGGTTCGCGGGTCAATGGAATTTACATTTACAACAAATATGGACGTGAATTAGCTTATCTCAATTATTTCTATTTTATAGGGAATATAAGCCTGATAGTTATGCTAATTTGAAGCACACCAGCATGCTCAAAACCTCAACAGGATATTTGTGTTGTAACAGTAGGCTTCCATGCTTGATACAACCACTCCAGAAAAAGGGCTTTTTGTTGGCTGTAAGAAAACCATTTAATTCTGTAGTGCTTGCTAGCTTCAACCATACTATGGCCTCACAGAAGCCATAGCCTGTAACCAGACCACGGGAACACATGCAAAGTAAGACAAGTGATTGCCCACTTCAACCTGAGTAAGCCCCTTTATTGCTCTTTGAACACGGAAGCAGAACGTTCTCACACATTCCAACCACACTTCATGCTCCTCAAAACCACGGGGACTTTGGGTGTGACACAGAACGCATGGTTTCCTCATCTACCCAAAAGCAAAGAGCACAAAAAGTGAAAACTCTAGAAACCCCAAATCTCTCAGAATAAAACTCCAAGAAAATCCCCTTTTTAATTTGTGTGGTTAATACATAGCTCAAGCCAAATTGTTTGAGACAGTTTGGAGTATTACTCCATTTCTTTGCCGAATTCTGATCCGGCATGCTAAGAAGGAAGGTGGAGCGGCTAATGTCAAATTAACACACCCTCTTTACTTATTCTACAATCCAAAGCAATAATCAAATTTTAAGAGGTAGGTGATTTCCCTTTCACTGGGTTTTCTCTTGCACCAAATGACATGACCCAGGGCTACATCCGAGCTCCAAAAGCCCCAAAGAAGTTTTGTTCACTAATCTTATGGATATCCCTTTGCACTTGAGCTACCATTTCACAAAAAGGGGACGCCCTTCTCAAAATACATAATATTTACATGTGAGAAAAACTGGGTATTACAATTTGTGAAGAGGATAAAACAGGTCAATTTGATCTAATTTTTAGCAAACTTTTACGAAAGAGTTCAATAACTTTTAACTTAACAAATTCACAAACGATATTGCTCCTATTGGCTGAGCAAATCATACCTAGTCACTTTGAAATGAAATGTAGAACCCCTATGGAGATCACATATTGATATTATCATTCTTTTCTTCTTTCCAGACAGATGGAATTCAGTCTTTATTGTGTAAAAGGACTGATTACAGTATTGATCAACAATTTCAGTTCAAGCACCAACTAAAACAACACCGTGAAAGTTGTATTTATGCTAGTGCCTGTCAAAGAACGCAATCAAGGATGTTGAGGCCCATCCATATGTAACAGAAACAGTGAACTCCTATGTGTGAAATAAATTGCTTGCTTTCCACTTGATAATTCATTAGCAGACATTAGTGGTATGTTTTATCGATGCTTAGTATTAGAGGTTTCTATCTCTGTAAACAAGGATTTCAATTTTAAAAGCCATGTTCTAACGATTTTCTATTTTGTGCTGGGGCATAATGGAAGTCAACTGTTGATCTCTTAAGGCTTGTATGATTTGGAGCCTACTTTTATTTTATTGATAAAGTGGGTTGAAGGGACCTGTTCCCTATTCAAAAAAATCAGAGGCCAAATCCTCTGGAACAAAAGGCTTTATAAGCCAAAAGCTAATAACGACTACAACTGCTCTCCAGCTTACAAATGAACAAACAATAACTAAACATACTAAAAAAATGAACCCAAAATTACTTCCCATACTGTGATGGAAAATAATCCTCAATGTTGCCCATACGACCCTTTTTGTTTTTCCGCTTCTTTACTTCTTGCCACTTGCCCAGGTCAGATGAAATAACTAGTGCAAGGTCATTGGGATTCTCCACAGCCATCAAATTTTCTATCACAGAATCCTAGTCTGATTCCGAACTTTCCGAGGTATGTCCCCTTTTCATTCCCCCTACTACCAAGTGATTTTCCTGAATTCCCTCCTTTGTGTCATCCTTCCTTGTAACTACTTTACCGTCGGAGTTAGGAATACTCAAATTATCTTTAAAATTTGAAGTAGATACCAAATCCGGGTTTACAAACCCCATCCACTAGAAGAAGTCGATCCATTCTTTTTCTGATTTCGATTTTTATTGAAGGGACAAGAATCTTGCAAATGGCCCGTATTTCTACATAATCTACATTGAAATGCCGTGTTCTCATAGTCTAAGACTTGTGTATGCTGAAAATTACCAAATTTAAGATTAATTCGATCAGGAATTCCTTTGCTCAAATCAATTTTGACGCACATTTGGGCAAATGAACACAGACCCGAATGCGTTCTATCTAAGTCCTCTTTTATAAACTTGCCCAGAATGTTTCCAATATCTTCTAGGGCATACCACAGATGCAAGGGAAGGTTAGGAAGCCTGACCCAAACCGGTGTTTTGGCCATCGAATAAGAATTCGGATCGAAATCTAGAAACCATGGAGTTAAAAATAAACCCGCATGTCCCCAAAACCAAGGACCCTCTATCAAACAACGCTGATAATCTTCAGATTCCCTAAAATGGACAACAAAAATCCCTTGGAACAGAGAGAGATTTCACATTTATTGGTCCAATTTTCGAAAACCCACTGATACAGAGCGGAGGAGGAAGGCCAAAAACCATTAAACCTACCAATCACTGCATCCCGTGATAAATTTTTGTAATATTCCTCTACTTCTGGGCTCACAATGGTTAAAGAAGGAATAGCCTCTAGCCAAATCGACCAGGTAAGCTTGGTTACTAGCTACTTGTTTGCCCTGGATCGGCCTCCTTTGTTTCCCAGCGCATCTTTGAAAGAGGTGGTCTTATGGGGAGGAGCCGAGCCACCATTGCCTGAAGCACCGCCCCCCATAGTCCTGTAGCCGTCTCTGCCTTGCCCGCCATCCCCAACCGAAGTCGCAGACAATTTTGAGACCCTAGGGTTAGGGCACAGATCCGCCGCTAATTTATCCCGACCACCATGGCCCTTCACTCCTCCACCAACCCGTATCCCCCAAAACCAGACCGAAACCCTTCGATTCCCCTTCCTGAGCCTGCGAATCCTCCCTATTTCTGCCCTCGACCCTTTCGCCATTCGCAGATTTCGCATTCCTATTCTCCATTATTAGCGGGTGCTCTCCGACTTCAGTCTGCTCCAAAGGAGCCTACTTATTTTGGATATAGTTGTTCTTTTAGTTTTATTTATGCTAATGCCTTTCGAGGACCAAACTAGGATGGATTGAAGATCCATCTATATGAAACAAAACATGCTTGAGGAAATCGCACTGGGGAAAGAGATTACTTGCTTTCCACTTGATAGGTCATTAGCATACATTAATATTATGTTTTATCAATGCTTAGTATTAGAAGTTTCTATACGGGAATAAGGATTATAATTTTGAAAGCTACGTGCTAACATTTTCTCTGTTTTGCGCTGTCGGCATGATGGAAGTAAATTGATGATATTTTTACGCTTCTATGATATAGAGCCTGCTCATTTTGGACATAGTTGTTATGTGTGTCCTTTGCAGTGACAGCATGTGGGTTAGCATCGGTGGCTTTATCCATGCTTAGGGAGAAAAAGGATAGCTTTGATATAGTCATAAGTGATGTAAACATGCCTCATATGGATGGTTTTAAGCTCCTTGAACAAGTTGAATTAGAGACGGATCTACCTGTAATTAGTAAGTTTTCTATGCCGCACGCATGGTCTTGTTTTGAGACAACTAAATTGTGGATGTAACATCATCTCAATGAGATGCAACATAATTTGTGGCTGAACTGCAGTGATGTCTGGAAATGGAGAGACCAGTGCAGTAATGAAAGGGATTGAACACGGAGCCTGTGATTACTTGATTAAACCTGTGCGTATTCATGAGCTGAAAAACATCTGGCAGCATGTTATTAGAAAGAAGAGAAATAACGCAATGGAGTTGGAGCACTCAGGGGGTGTTGAAGATATAGAGGGGCAAAAAAGGGATTAGAAGATGCTAATTATTCATCCTCAATAAAAAAAACGAAAGGATCCCAATGAAGAAGAGGATCATGGAGATCAAGAGAATGATGATCTTTCTACACTAAAAAGCCTCGGTTTATCTGGACAAGGGACATGCATCGACAATTTGAGCATGCAGTAAACTACTTAGGAATTGACAGTAAGTAGCATTGAACTCACCTGTTTATTATAACGACAAAACCTTTCTCTGTTAATTGTATCTAGCTTTTTAAAGTAATGGTGTTGTCTTAAATTCCTTTGATTGAGAAATACAGTAAAATTCTTTTGCAGGAATAGCTGTACAATTAATTTCATGTACAATTATAAGATTGATGTTGTCTTCTGATGTAATGGTACTACTTTGATATATTTGCACATAACCCTAACAAGTTACGAGTTCTTACAATGCAGAGGCTGTTCCCAAAAAGATACTTGAATTGCTTCCTGTTAAGGGGTTGACAAGGGAGATTGTTGCAAGCCACTTGCAGGTACTTATTCTTTGGTAAAATATGCCGCTTCTTTCAAATTTGGCATTAGTAATGTTTCTTCATTTCTCCTTTCCACTGCTATTGCATAGGTAGAAAAATGTCAACTTGATTCCTCTCATGGTTGAATTAGTCAATGTATATCGTAACATGCATGCACCATTTCCGTGTACTCTTCTCCTAAAGTGGACATGCTGAGGATGAACACTGATTGAAATAACTTGAGAAGTGTGTATGACAGGGTAGGTTGGCAGTTCTCCAAAAATGAAGGAAAATGAGAGGAAAAACATAAAGAATGAAATCTAGTAAAGCATTTAAGAGGGTTGGGTATAAAGTGGAAATTATGTCTCTCTATCATGTGTGTGTGACATGCTTTACAAGAAAGTGGCATATTAATAGATTGATGGCTATACAGTGCAGTTTTCTATATTGGAAACTATTGGATTTACATTGTGCTTTTCATAATGGTATGTAAACAAGGAATTGACAAAAAGTTTGTTGTCCTCACCTTATTGAGAATTTGAAAAAAAAGAACCCACTATACAGGAAAATGCTCACAGAGGGTTTTAAATGTATGCTGTCTTTCCAAAAGAAACTTTTCAGTTTTATGTTAAGTGCAGTCTCTTGTTGGCAGTAATTTGGAAAGGCAATTGTGTTCTCTAGGCATGTTCTATGTTCTTTTAATATTTTTTAAATTGTGATCACCAATTCTGTGTTTATATTGTGTTGGTTCCCAAAATGTACCCCATGTTTGAGATCTATTCAACTAGGCCCAAAGTTTGTCATTATTACTCTCAAAACAGGGTTCATGAAGGAAGACAGTTGCTGAGAGGGGGCTTTCTCGCCCCACTTTAGGCTCTGCAAGACCAAGGGGCCTTCCCAGCACTTACAACAAATAACAGATTCAACAATTAAACCCTATAGATCTGACCACAAATGTAACTGTTTGCACCCGAAAAATAATAATAGGTGGTAGGATGTAAGATATGTTACAGGTACAATATTCTGAATAAATTAATCCACATCAATCATACAATCCAGAATATAGCAATTAATATAATAAACAATGATATAATGATGAAACGATTGTGTAAAATACAAGAAGGGATGAAGACTTAGCTGTGCAGAGAGGTATAGTGATTTGGGTGTGCAGATTGGCTGGAATGACTGATATGCATTTGGAATGCTTCATTCCTAAGACTGTGCCTAGAAAATGCTTATGTAGAAAACCATATAGATCTGGCTAGGGCTTAGTACAGTCGGTCCTGATTTGTACAATTTCAAACCTGCAAATGGTGGAGCATTGTAACTTCGCTTGTCTGTTGCTAGCTTGGAAATGGTTGTCGCTAGGGCTCACATACCTTTGGCACCACCTACAATGATCTGCAACAAATAGAAACCCCAGATACTTGCCGCAAGCTTCATCAAACGATTAGATTAAAAACGAAATCCGTGTGGGTGAGGCTAGATTGACTTTGGTGGTTAACCCTTGTTGAACCAATCCAGGTGTTGCACTATATCCCCTCGAGCGAGAGAAAGCCTCATGTAGTTTTCCTTAGTGCAAGTAGTGTATGCAATCTAAGCTAACCCCTACGTTGCCCTCACGTCTCTTGACACAAAGAATAGCGGGTGTAACTAGAGATAGAATAGAAATGTACCTAGTGCGGTAGTAGTGTGGTGTGATGTGCTTCAGATGTTAAAACTAATCCCCTTTGTCCCTTAAGACCTTTGACAATGCTTGGAATGACTTGCTCTTGCTAAGACATGGCTCTAGGACCTTTGCATGCTTGGAAATGGAGGAAGCTAGACTCTTGAACTTAGTTTGAGTGCTTCAGACCTGTGTGGTGGCTGCTCTAAAGGATGTGCAACTACTTTAGGAAGATTTAGGAGAGCTTTGAGTGATTTAGTGTTGATATTTTGCAATAGGAGTGCTTGAGAATGCCAGGTGAGTTATGAAGTGCATTTGACTTGCTTATATAGTTCGTAGGTTATATTTCATATTAAGGCTGATCCAGTGAAGGTGAAATGACACACATAAAGTTTGCAAATTAAGAAAAGAGTCGTTAGAAGAGAGGGAATGAGACTGTGCAGTCGTCCCAAATCGTAGTACGACTTGGTCTTATTTTGTATTGTCCCATACAAGTATTTAGTGACGAAAGAGCTAAAGTCCGGGAATGATGCCGGGATGACTTGCTACTTTGGATAATTAATATTTCATGAATGAATGATAGGGTAGTGTATAGAGATTAGCAAGTCATGTGAGAGAGAGAGGATATGTCAATTGAGTTTATAATGTGAGCATTTGTCTTAGCATAGGAACAAAGCCAAACTTGTCATTGCCAAATGATGAGTTACTAAATTTGAGTGTCTACATTTGCCCTCCTTTAGTGTGGAATTGAAAATTACATACTTGATTGTGCACACACACTTTGATTGTGCTTGATAGTTGTCCATGTGTTGGTGTTGGCACATTCCATGGTGAAACCTGCAACACGAGTGTAGTCAATGTCCATAGAAGAAATTGAACTATAACTCAAATTTAAAAGTATATGTAACTTTGAAAAATTGAATTTGTGCATAGTAAAGTAAAGAGATGCAATGGAAGGAATACACTTGTTTGCTTTGTGGAGGGAGGAGCTCCGTTTTTGTTGTACTTGTGAATTTTGATTTGTGTGGAGATGTCAAGGAATGGGGGTGATTAGTCCCGTTTTTGCCGAAGGAGAAGCCAAAGTAGGAGAGGAGTTGAGTACCCATGACCTAACACCAAGAAGTTCCATAGAACATTTGTCCCAAGGAACCATGCAAAGAGGGAAGAGCAGTGTACAAAGTATCTAACCATCCTAATATCTTCCCATATAAAGAGAGGGGAAGGTGGAACAACCTACTAAGTATCTAGCCACCTCGATATCTTCGACCTTATAGACCACACCATTGTTGATAGATCTAGGCCCAAATTTGCAGATAACACAAAATTGAAAGGGAATGGATGGCCCATGCCCCATTGTGTGCCGTAATAATTGAGTATAATTATTTAAATGCTTTGAGTAATGGAAAGGTCAAGGCCCATGCCCTCATTGTGTGCCGTAATAATTGAGTATAATTATTTAAATGCTGAGTAATGGAAAGGTCAAGGCCCATGCCCTCAAACCCTGTATCTACAATTGTATTTGAGTGATATAACAAAGAAGGAATGAAATATCCATGCCCCTTGTGCTTTGTTTTTAAGCGTGTCATTTGTATCTAAATCATGTATAGATATACAGTAAATGCCTATAAGAATATGAGAAAACTAAAATTTTATGTGAATTTTTCCCCAGGACAAAAACGTTCAATTCGGGCCATAATGTACTATGGTTTTGTCCCCCTTAATGGATGGTTTTGTATCTGTGTGAATTCTATCCTTGCTATGTATTTGTTCTTGTTTTTGAGGATTTGTGCCTGTAAAAATTGCATCTCGAGACCTGAAATCTGTTTGTAGCATCCGTATATGTATAATATACCTCGATGAATGCCCCTTCTTTTGAGGTGCATGAGATATAGTAGTAGAGCTCGTGGCTCAAAAGAAATGATGTGTACCCATGTTGGATAAATCTAATAATTTGTGTTTGATCACATAAAAGGTTGTTGTGGTGGCCACCATTTGGATTCTGTTCCTACTAGAGGGTGTGCATCTGGAGACCATGACGCACAAAGAAAACAACATGCAACAACAATAACAATCGCGTGTTAGAGAAACAAAGCACCAAGGCAAAGAAGTAGAAGTAGACAAACAATAGTACATAAAAGAGTCATATCTAGGCATAAAACCGCAAACATGGTAAATCCCCGAGTGTCAGGCAAGGCAATTGTAGTGAAGGCATATAGGCCGCATACAAAGAAGTGTATACTAGAAGCATAGAGCTAGAAAAATGGGACACAAAAGTGTCGCAAGAAGCAAGTTTACAAGTTTGCAAGCAATGTCACATCAATAAGAGGCATAAAGCCACAAACATGGGACACCATAGTGTCACAAGACAATCACAAAGGAGGCATATAGGCCACATTTAGAGAAGCAGTCAAGTACTCAAACAATTAAGCAACAAAGCAATCTAGCAATCAAGTAAGTGAAACACATAACAAATAGTAGGCAAAAAGCACATAGAACAAGATAAGTTAGTGCTACACAAGACACGTTTTAGTCTTGTTAGTCCAAAAGATAACATATACACAATATAAGTAATTGAGCATAATGAGGAAATGAAAGTAATTGTAATGAAATAAAAACACTTTAGTGTGGGAGATGACCTCAAATGATCAGCGTCACTGGGAAGGGACTAGGCCGATACATGTCATTGTGTATCAATTTGTGTATGCCTGCATTAAGCTCAACATACCTTGTTCTCTCACCAACTCTAGCTCTCACCGCCTCTCCCCTCTCCCGCTAAAGCATCCTCGGGGCATTTGCTATTATCTCGCAAAGGACTCCCGATTGCCCTGTACATAGGAAACCTCTATCCATGACGATAGTTGAATAATGGGCCTAATTGCCTCGCTATTGTCTCACACACTTTAGATAAATCATGAGCCAATTGTACTGTTTGGTGTGCCCCAATTAATTTAAACACCTTGCCTAAGTACCGCCAACAAGCTACTGAAGGCAAATAAGGGTTGTTAAGCACACACTTATACTGGGGGGTGAATCAATATAAGATAAACTTTTATTTATTAAAATTTATATCCACGAATAAAGCATTCAAATAACATAACACGGTCATGACACCAAATTTACATGGAAAACTTTTTCTTGGGAAAAACCACAAAATAAGACTACTTGGATCTACCATCCAAATCCAGCCCAAAATTCAATGTTTTACAAATGTTCGTAGGCACCAACCTACTGGAGACACCAATCCCTCAAGCCAAGCACCAACTTAGCCAATTCGTGAGCACCAACCCATTGGAGACACTAATCCCCAATTTTGTGAGGCACCGACCTCAACAATATAAACTTCCACATTCTGTAGTTGCTTGTTCAACTGGATGATGGCTATTCTGCTTCTCTTCATCTTCACTCAATGATATCCATCCTTTATAAAAATCTGCTTGTCATAAAAATCTGCTCTTCATTCACACTTCTTATTCTTTAATGATGTATCAAATTCATTTCACTCGCTTGCTTTTCTCCATCGTCTCATCTATCAGTTATAGCCCCTTAATACCTTTTCCCAAAGGAAACAACCTTTCCCCAAAGGAAACAACCTTTCCAAAAGACACCCATAAACCAAAAGAGACGTCCATTCATTTAATTATTATTTTACTCATTAAACACAAGCGTCCCATTAATGAGGGTCGGCCTGATTAAACAAATAAGAGAGTCAACTGTCTTTTAATGCTTGTTTATTTCATTAAATCAAATTGCTGTCATCCCATTAACAGATCGCTGTTACTTGTATCAAATCAAGTAATTACTTGGCCTTTCATCTTTCAATCAGATCACTGCTATTTGTTGTCCCTTTAAATCTGATCACTGTTATACTAAATCTGATTACTGTATATTAAATCTAATCATTGTAATTGCTGTGCATTCTCCTTCGACATCAATGACTCCTTTGACATCAATGACAATATTTCCAACAATCTCCCCCTTTGTCATTGATGGCAACCCTACAAAGAAATAATCATCTCCAACCAGGATACTCCTTTTTCTAGACTGCTTCCCCTTCCTATAACTCTCCCCTCTCCCCTTTGACATCAATGGCAAAGGGATTTATACCAATTCAATCACAATGTTTATCACCAAAATATCCATGGAGTTGAATAATGCAATGATTAGCTCCCCTTAATCCATGCTTCTCTTGACGGTTTTAATGACTAGATGAAGAATGAATCACTCCCAATTTCTGCCTTAGAAACTCAAAAGTTTCTTTTGGGAGGGGCTTTGTGAAGATGTTTGCTATCTGTTCTTTTGTGGCAATGTATTCCATCTTTACGTGCTGATCTTTAACCTGTTCTCTCAAGAAGTGATACTTGATTGGAATGTGTTTTGTTCTAGAGTGCATAACTGGATTCTTCGAAATGTTTATTGCGCTAGTGTTATCACAGAATATTGAGATTGGATTGTAATGTCCCACTTCTGGGATCAATAGAAAATAGGCAACCAACAAACTCTTCAACACTCAAATCAACTTGAAATAGTAAATCCAGTAAATAGACGACTCAATAAACTGAAAGATAGAGGTTTAATGGCCTCCGGCAAATAGCTCACATACTTAATTCTCAGCTGAACTAATGACCCCAGAAATCAGATTTCATTCCTAACTCAGAATACTGCAAATAAGTCTTCAAAAACTGACCAACTAAGCATGTAAGAAGGGTAGACAAAATCAGATCTGAACGTCTCTTTCCAGTCACTGCAATTGCTCATCAAAAGCAAGAATAAAATCAGAACTTACATCCTCAATGCAGATCGTTGTTTGTGAACACTCAACAATATGCATTAAACATGTGGATCTGGGCCCTCCTAACACAGTTTGCTGCAACAGAACTCAACCATTGCTTGGTTAAGCATAAATTGTATTGCAACAATACTTAGTATACTTCCAAACATCCACAAGCAAATTGCTGCCAAACTGAAGATTTAATCATATCTTAAATGCATGCCTATGCCAATCGATTTACTCAGAAATGTCCCACATTAAAATATGCACCCTGAACTTCTTAAATCTTCTCAATATTATGCCAAACAAGTTCACAACAGCTAGGATATATTAGTCAAAGAGCAAGATAGAAGTCGCTGGATATTTTGGGCCCTCAACAAGTATTCCCAACACTTCAAACCCAGTCACTGATATCTAAGAAGGATTGGCAGATTTGCATGAATGAAAAAAACAAGCAATAATCATGTTAAGAATTACCAAACTTGCTCTACCTAAGTTGCTGTCCAAATAAGAGACTCCATCATGCATTAAAATATTTAATACTCATTCCCACTGATCGCTGCTAGGAAGGAAAGAACAGCAGTTTATTATGAACCCAAAACCAGTCCCTAATACATCACATGAAGTTGCCGAGGCTAACAAATTAGCATTACCAAGTTCGCTGGGCATATAACTCACTATACATGCATTAAAATACTCACAAATTAATCAAAAGGAGTCGCTGCACATTAAAATATTTTAGACATGCATTAAACTCTCCAATAATTATCCAAAGTAGTTGCTGTATGTTAGGATAAAATAACACCAAACCAGCTGGTCGATTCCACTAAAGATTGCATACAAACAGCCCATAAACATTAATAATGAGTTGCCAAAGCTAGGAATGAAGCATACCAACAAGTCGATTTGCATAACACATGGAAATACTTCAATAGAGTATCAAACCAGCGAGTCAATAAAACCTCCCACGCAAGAGAGAGAGAGAGAGAGAGAGAGAGAGATCAATGGGCATGCATCCACTCTCCATGGAGCATCAAATTAATTTCATCATAACATAAGTTTCACAATGATCCCAAGCTCTCTAAACAAGGAGGCACAAAATTCAAATCCCTGGGGGAAAATTATTAAATAAAAAAGTTTATACTCCCTAGGTGTGGCGTCCTTTTATAAGGGTGATTTTAACATTAAAAGCCACCCAAATATTATTTAATTAATTCCCCTTTTAATTTTGCATTTTGGGAATTAAATTAAATAAATTACATAATTAAATAATTAAATAATTATTGCTTTATAATGTCAAATGATAAAAATCACTCTCCAAGCAATATTATTTAATTATTTAATATAATTTTCCCCTTGCAACATCCCAAAGCCCACGGGAAAAAATAGGCTAAGGGTCTTCGAAAATGGGGACATTACATGGATGTTCATATTCTATCTTAAAATCTTTCAACGTTTGCTTCATCCAAAGAACTTCATTGACAAACAAGACACTTTGCTGCTTATGTATTCTCGCTTCAGCGGTAGATAAAGAAACGAAGGCTGCTTTTACTTAGCCATGATACTAGATTTTTGCTAGGAAAGAATGCTCCACTTGTACTCTTTCTGTCATTAACACTTCCTGCCCAATCTGCATCTGTGTATGCTGTTAGTGTGAAATCTTCACCTCTTAGATACCACAAGCCATAGTCCAAAGTGCCTTTTAGATTCATGAATATCCTTTTCACCGCTTGCACATGTGTTTCTTTTGGAGCTGCTTGAAAACGTGCTACTAAGCCTACAATTTGCATGATTTCTGGTCTTGATGCCGTGGTGTATAACAAGCTGTCAATCATGGATCTATAAAGCATCTGATTCGCTTAAGGAGATTCATCATCTTTACTTAACTTGCATCCTGAAACCATGGGTGTGCTAACAAGTGTGCGATCTTCCATTCGAACTTCTTCTCCCAGACCTTCCACATCTCGCTTTATGTACTTGGTTTGGGACATAAATATTTTTTTGTTAGATTGCGAAACTTGCAAACCAAGAAAAAATGATAGCTCACCCAACATGGACATTTCAAACTCCTTTTGCATATCTTTGGCAAACTCTTGGGACATTCGTTTACTATCTCCTTCAAAGATGATATCATCCACATATACCACAACAATCAATTGATTCTCACCTTCAATCTTGATATAGAGATTACTATCAACAACTCCCCTTTTGAGACCCTGTTTTTTGTACATATTTATCAAACCTTGAATACCGTGCTCTGGGGCTTTCTTTAGCCCATATAGTGCCTTCTTCAATCTGCACACATAGTCCTTGTTTTCTGATAGAAGAAAACCTTCAGTTGTTCAATATATACTTCTTCCTCTAACTCGCCATTTAGAAAAGCAGATTTTACATCCATTTGATAAACTTTGAAGTTCTTAAAAACAACATATGCCAAAACATTCTAATGGCTTCTAATCTTGCAACAGGGGCAAAGGTTTCTTCAAAATCAATACCTTCCACTTGAGCATACCCCTTGCAAACCAATCTTGCTTTATTTCTTGTTACTTGGCCATCTTCATTCAACTTATTCTTGAACACCCACTTGGTACCAATTACATTCTTGTCTTTTGGTCTAGGAACGAGTTCCCATGTCTCATTCTTTTTAATTTGATTTAATTCTTCTTCCATAACATCGATCCAATGTTTGTCATTGCTAGCTTTTGTAAAAATTTTGGGCTCTATTTTGGATAACAAAGAGAAGTTTACTTGTTCAGATGTACTTACAATTCTTCTAGTTTGTACTCCAACATCCTTATCACCAAGAATTAGACTTTTTGCATGATTTTTTTGGACAAATCTTGATGGTGCCTTAGTATCTTCCCGTTCCACTTCTTGTTTTTCTACTTCTTCTTCTTCTTCTTCTTAAGTCTGGTCCCTTTGAATGATCATTTGTTTGTGCACTTACTTTTTGAGGCCTTGTTTCATCCATCTTTACACTGACACTTTCTATGATTCTTTGCAGCCTTTTATTATAACATCTATAAGCTTTACTTTTTGAGGAATATCCAAGAAAAATACCTTCATCAGCTCTTGAGTCGAACTTTCCCAAGTCTTCTTCATCTCTCTTAATGAAGCATTTGCACCCGAACACTTTGAAATATTGATTGATGTTGGTCTACCCTTCCATAACTCATAAGGGGTTTTTCTATTGTTTACTCTGATTTGTCCTTTGTTCAAAATGTAGATACATGTGTTTTAACTAATTCTCTCCAAAAACCTATTTGATAGCTTAGATTCATTTATAACATTGTTCTAGCCATTTCTTGAACAGTTTGATTCTTTCTTTCTACAACTCCATTTTGCAGTGGAGTTCTTGCAGCTGAGAAATGCCTTTTTATTCCATGTTGCTCACAAAAGTCATTGAATTCATTTGAGAGGAACTCACCTCCTTGATCTGATCTCGGGATTTGATCTTTAAATTTGTTTCATTTTCTACCAAGGCTTTAAAAGCTTTAAACTTCTTGAATGCCTCATATTTTTCTTTTAGAAAAGTGACCCATGTCATTCTAGAATAATCATCAATTAACAACATGAAATAACTTTCACCTTGTATGCTTTGCATTCTTGTTGGCCCACAAAAGGTCTCGTATGGATTAGTTCCAATGGCTTAGTTGTTGAGTACTCCTTTGATACTCCTTTGTTTGTTTCCCATGCTTGACACTAGATGCTTGCAAAAGAATGTTTGATGGTTTTGTAATCTTCGGCATATCTCTCATGGCTTGTCTAGTGCTGATTTTCACTAGATTATCGAAATTCATATGGCCCATCCTTCTATGCCATAGCCAACTTTCATAAATTTGACTCATGTAACATTTCTCTCCCTTAACTTCACCGAGTATGTACAAGTTGTTTGTTGTTCCATTTGTATCTGCAACTAATTTTCCTATGTTTGTTTTCTTGATTTCATAACCTTGAGCATAAAAACACGAGAGTGTGTCCTTGATCACACATTTGACCGATTCTTAGAAGGTTATGCTTCAAGCCTTCAACATACAATACATTTTTTTTTTTTCTTTTTTCATTATCAAGGCTAAGGGTACCTTTTCTAGCTATCTGTGTCATGGCATTATCTCCAAATTTTACCATGCCTTCACTTATTTTCTTCAAGGTGAGAAATTTTCTCTTGTCCCCAGTCATGTGCCTTGAGCATCCATTGTCAATATACCATTGCTGCCCTTCGTCTTGTGCATGAAATGTTGTTTGCACAATCATAGATTTCTCTTTGTCTTGATTAACTTCCTCTTGCTTCTGTTTCCAAATTTTTGTAAGTTCTCTTTTCTTTACTACAAGAGCATTCAATTTCTTGTTCTGTCTAGGGGGTTCTACAACAACACTTCTACAGAACCATGTTATATGTCCATAGTTATTACAATTATAACATACAATGTTATTCTCTTTGTACTTCAATAATGGGGCAAATGAGTTATAGTTTTACTTAAAACTTCATAAGTACTTTTGCCATTGTCCCATGCACACCTATTTCTTGCATGTGTCCTAGACTCCATTGCTCTATGACCAAAATCATTGCACACAAAGCAATAACCATAAAATGAACTTTGGTTCCTGATCATGTGAGACTGTTTTGGAAAGAATGATCTTCTATGATTTCTTATGGGAACATCATGCCACTGGTTCTCACCTTTGTTTTCTTCTTTAGGAGGATTGATCTTTTGAGAAAACTTATCTTCTTTCTTTGGTAGCTCATTAGCTTTTGAATCCAGATTCTTCTTACTAACCTCTTATTTTTTTCATAGCCAAGACCGGTCTTGATGAATGGTGACCTCTAGTGGTTGATTATATCATCCAAAACTTCAGTGCTCTTTTCAAATTTTAAACTACTTTTCAATTGAGTATTTGTCTTCTCCAATTCCTTCCTCAAGGTAACAATTTCAGATTCTAGCTTCTTACAGTCTTCTTCCTTTGTCTTCAATTGAATCCTCACCTCTTCCTCTGTTCTCTTTGCCTCTTCAAGTTGTATCTTTAGGTTAATGATCATTTTTTTCTGATTCCTCTAGACTTTGTGACATTTTTGTTTCCAAAGCACAATTTTCTTCTACATATTTTTGAATTTGTAATATTTGTTTCAGATTCTTTTTCTTAAGCACTTTTATCTCACCTAAAGCACAAATGAGTTCTTCTTCAAGATCTACCTCTCCTTCATCTTCGACATCTTCTTCCTCTTCCAAGGTGTCTTTACTTGTAGAGGCATCATTTTTTATTTCAATAGTCATGAACAGAGTTTCTTCTCTGTCATTGTCTGATATGCTCTCATTGCTTTCCTCAATGAACTACTATCCTTTTTGGAATAGAAACTTTTCTTGTGCTTACCAAACTTTTTGTTATATTTGTTTTGTTTGAAGTTTTCTTGTATTGAGTTCCTTCTTATTCCTTTCCTCATGATTTTCCTCATCATCGCTATCATTCTTATGTGGACATTTAGCAATAAAATGTCCTATTTTACCACAATTGAAACACTTGAAAGGTAGCTTACCTTTGTATTTTCCGGATCCCTTTTTAAGCTTTCTGATGAACAGGGCCTCCTCCTCATCTTCTTCATTGCTTGATGCAAACTCTTTATTTTTCCCTTTCTTTGAAGCTTTGAAGGCTGCTTCCCTTTTTGATGGCTTCTCTGATTTTGTCCTCATCTCATAGGTTGTGAGAATTCCATGTAACTTGTCCATTTTCAATTGGTCTAGGTCTTTCATCTCTTCAATAGCAGAAACTTTTGCATCAAATCTTAATGGTAGAGACCTTAGTACCTTTTGAATTATTACAGATTCTTCAACTTTTTCACCAAGCCCTTTGATGGTGTTAACAATCTCATCCACACGAAGAAGATATGCCACAACATTTTCTTCATCTTTCATTTTCAAGCTCTTGAACTGTCTCCTATGAGTTTGGAGCTTTGCCTTTCTTACTTTGTTGTCACCCTCATAGATGGTCTGAAGTTTATCCCAAATGTCCTTTGCCGAATTGCAATGCATTACTTTGAAAAATTCTGATTCTGATAAGCCACACAAAATTGCATTCATGGCTTTTGCATTATTTTCATTAGCCTTCTTTTCGGCTGTATCCGTTGGTAGAGTTTGTGGCGTTATATATCCAGTTACTAATGCTTGCCAGATATCAAAACCCAAGGCCATTAGATATGTTCGCATCCTTATGCTCCAGAATACATAGTTTGTTTTGTCGAACAATGGAGCCTTGTTTGTGGAGAAACCTTCTTGAACATGATGACTAGCCATGTGTGCTTCCGAGATCTACCTTCTAGCGGTTAGACTATATCCGAAGGAATCGGCTCTGATACCAATTGTTAAGCACACACTTATATTGAGAGGGGGCGAATCAGTATAAGATAAACTTTTACTTATTAAAACTTATATCCACAAATAAAGCATTCAAAGGCATTCAAATAACATAACACAGTGCAACACCAAATTTATGTGGAAAACCCTCTCTCGGGAAAAACCACAAAATAAGACTGCTTGGATCTACCGTCCAAATTGAGCCCAAAATTCAATGTTTTACAAATGTTCGTAGGCACCAACCTATTGGAGACACCAATCCCTCAAGCCAAGCACCAACTTAGCCAATGTGTGAGCACCAACCCACTGGAGACGCCAATCCCCAATTTTGTGAGGCACCGGCCTTAACAATATGAAAATCCACCTTCTGTAGTTGCTTCTTCAACTAGATGATGGCTATCCCACTTCTCTTCTTCTCTCATTGATATCCGTCCATAAAAATCTGGCCATAAAAATATGCTCTTCATAAAAATCTTCTCTTCACTCACGCTTCTTATTCTTTAATGATGTATCAATTCATTTCATTTGCTTGCTTTTCTCCATCCTTTCATCTATCTTTT
This sequence comes from Taxus wallichiana var. yunnanensis, assembly GCA_018340775.1. Taxonomy (NCBI): domain Eukaryota; kingdom Viridiplantae; phylum Streptophyta; class Pinopsida; order Cupressales; family Taxaceae; genus Taxus; species Taxus wallichiana. The sequence goes on along the minus strand of CM031235.1, from coordinate 457,392,137 downwards.
ATAGCCCCTTGATACCTTTTCCCAAAGGAGACCACCTTTCCAAAAGACACCCATAAACCAAAAGAGACGTCCATTCATTTAATTATTATTTTATTCCTCCTTGAATGTGAACGTCCCATTAATGAGGGTCGGCTTGATTAAACAAATAAGAGAGTCAACTGTCTTTTAATGCTTGTTTATATCATTAAATCAAAATCGCTGTCATCCCATTAACAAATTGCTGTTACTTGTATCAAATCAAGTAATTACTCGCCTTTCATCATTCAATCAGATCACTGCTATGCTCTATCCCTTTAAATCTGATCACTGTTATACCAAATCTGATTATTGTATATTAAATCTGATCACTGTAATTGCTGTGCATTCTCCTTCAACATCAATGAATCCTTTGACATCAATGACAATATTTCCAACAGGGGTACTCCATTTGATTTGTGACACATAATTCATGTCACAACCATCCCAATCATGGCCTTCCTGATATCCAAAATCCCTAAAGTGTAAACAACACTAAGTCAGACTATACGTGACCTCTAGTGATCCTCATTTGCTCCTGTAGCCCATTGTGCTAGATCTTTCCTCTCCTCTCGCAGTCTCGGGTACATCACAAAACATGTGTGCCCATTGTATCAAAAGTCCTAGAATAACATGGACATCCTCCAGTGTGAAGGTCATTTGTATCATGTCTCCACCGGCATGCCATCTAAATGTGTTGGTGCGGTACTCCCACAGACCAATAAACATCTGAAATCAAGTCTAAATACAATGGGATCCATACCATTTGCATAATTCCCTCCAAACCCCAACACCTATAACTGGGTCCTATCTGCACCTGACAATCTCTCTAGCAAAGTTGGCAACGATGTTGCGTAAACAAATCTTCGAGTTGAATACTCTGTGGGATTTGCAAAATATCAAATAATAGACACCCATTAGCCTCGATCAGATAAAAACATCATAAATCATCAATAATAACATTAAAAAAGCAAACATCTAAATCCCTACGGTATCGGCCTTTTTGCCGGATGGCATCAATCCTTGTGAAAAATCCCGAGTCTGCAGATGACATCGACCCTCTTACTAGATGACATCGGCCATGCTAGGCTTTACCGATGACATCAAACCTCTTGACAGACAACATCAACCCTCTTTGCTAGACAAAATTGACCATGTTATCACTTTCGACGACGTCAATCGTTCCCACAAAAAGTATTGGCCATGCTAAATCTTATGATGCCATCGATTGCCTTGTGACATCATCTCACCTAACATGGCCAATGCCGTCTATAGAAAAGTTGTGCGCCCTTTTTTCCACTTTTGCCTATACTTCGACCTAATGACGTTCAAAATCAAAATGTACCTGAGCCCACCTACATTTCGACACAACCTACATTGTGACTATCATTGAGGCAAATTTCGCTAGCCAAATTTTCCGTGGGACACATTTTTACATTTTCCTACGCTTTCACAATTTAAATGCAAAACCTATCGGAGGATCCGTTGCATCTTGCTCTCCTCGGTTGTCATTTTGTCCGCATAGACCTCTGCCTACATTTTGGCCATCATCTCTCATCCTGTCTCAAACATATAAGCTAGAGCTCCGGGGTTTCAAAAATAACAAATGAACAAATTAACAAATAACTCACATGACTTTCTATTTATAGAAAATTCCTACACCCTCTTCTCGCGATGTCTTCATTTCTTCAAACTTCGATAACTTTCTAACCGTAATTTGATTTTCATTCGGAAGAAGCGTGATGATCGTATTCTTGAAACAAATCCAACGATATATTACACATTTTTAATAAAACCTGCAAAATCACCTATGTTTCAGGCCTATAATCCTTACCTATCTGATATGTGATTATGCCTTCCTACATATTCTCTCACCATCATGATTTATTTACTCTCTCATCCTCATATGAGCTCCCTCTTAGACTAGGGTTTATTGCTTATTTATTTGATTTATTTTCTAGTCTTATTTTTTTAGTTTTGCTTGGGTTATCATAAAGACTCTTTGTACACTCGTAGTGATTCACGATGTGGCCACAATTGAGAATGTAAGTATATAGGTAGGTATGCTTTATTTGAGTTCATGCATTATTTTATTTCCGTTCTACACATATTTTCAATATTTTGATTTCAATGTTGCATATTCTTTTCTTGAAGACCATCTCATGTACACTTTTTGTGACATGTAATGATCTTTGGTTGGGGCATATGTATACACCTAATTTTTCACTTTATTGATTTTTGTTCTTTGTATGAATCATTAGCACATTAACTTTCTTGGAGTGGTGTCCTCATAGATATTGTTGGGAGCTGGGAGTAACTAGACATGGTTACGTGCATCCTTCGAGTTGCGTTGCACCGGTCAACAATGTTACTTATGAGAGAGATTTGACGTGTAGACCGAGTATATCATATATTTCACATGTCACACCCTTATGGTCGTCTTTTGCATCCCTTATAGTCGTCTTTTATAACCTCCTTGCAATATCACCTTGTTAACCTCTTGTGATCACTCTCACACCTGCTCTCAACATACTTACACCTTCGTTATTCTATTCCTTAGCATCTCGAGTTGCTTCCATCTAGTGTGGCCTTCTTTCTTGACCTCCTCATGTTGGCATTTCCCTCTTAGACGGTCAATGTCGTATGTTGAGCGAATTTACCTACGCGACGACATCGATTGTTGGGTTTACTGATTTGTCATAGCCAATGACATCGACCTAGCATAAATTATAAATGTTATCATTAGGCTATTTATACCCGGTAGATGAGCACTCATTCCACATCTCATCCATCACTCATTTGGTCTGCTAGCTTGCTAATCTGCCCTTAAAGCTTAAAAGGTCTTGAAGTTGGTCTTATTTGTCTTCTTTGGAGTTCACACTTGGAGCATTGGGTACTTAGGATCTACAAGCATAGGAGTTGCACTTGCCATGGTCTACCAAGCCTTTGGAGTCATTGAAGTCTTCAAGTAGAGGTGTTCCTAGGTCTTCTTCTATTTGTTTGTGGTCCCCCACATCAACTCTCTCATAAGGTGCTGCCGACCATGGGGGGAAGTTAATGCATCAATGGTGTCTTCATGTAGGTAAGTATTTCTAACCTCTCTTGTCCTTTATTTCATTTCAGATTTGGATGTTGTGGATGTGGTCATGCATAGATTAGGATAGGGTAGCATATTATTTTCTATTACATTATTTATCTATTGGTCCTTACTTTAATAAGTGGTGTGTGTGGTAACCTTCTAGTATATCTACGTATAACATATACTAGGTATTTGTAATGCCCCCTTCTACAGGCTAGTTCATTTTGAACACTTTGGGCCCATTCCACTTCCCGTGGGCTTAACGGGAAAGAGCAAGGGAAGTGTTTAATGTCATGATTGTTAGTTGCTTTTGTAGCTTTATATTATTTTCAAGCAACTTTCTAATTATGACTTAGAAAAGTCAAGTTGGTTCGAAAAAGTGCAAATACCAACTTGAAAAATAAAAAAAAACTTATATTTCTACAAGGAGGTTGGTCCTCTTTGGGGGGATCATCCTTTTGATTTTGGTGCCACCTTTAGCTATATAAAGGGGTCGCTTGGCTTGGAAAAGGGGACACTTACTTTGGAATTCATTTTCTTTGAGTTGGAGCATGAAATTGCTCTCTCTCTTGCAATTGAGGACAAAAACCCTCTTTGCACTTGATTTGAGGACGAAACCCCTCATTTCTTCATTGGTGATCTCATATGGAGGTCATACTTGAGCTACACTCAAATTTTCTTTGGAAACTCGCCATTTCTAGCTTATTGTAAACCCTCTCCTAGGGTAGTGACTTGCATAGTGGATGATTTTGGTGATATCTAGCGCATGACCCTTTTGTTGATATTCGGATTGCTCATAATTTTTGACGTTGGTTGCATTTGAGAGATTGAATTTTGGGCCTTGGAATGCCAACTTCCGGCGATTTTTGTAAGTGGATTCGTTGTTGTTGCAAATTTAATCAAATATACTCTAGCTGGGGGTTTAAAAACTCATCTCTTGGCGTGTACTTGTTCTAAATATTTATAAAAGTCCCTACATGCATTGGATGGAGTAAAAGTGGTATTACTGGTGAATTATTGCAATTTTCCTCTTGCTGTCATAAGATTACAGACTGCTGTACCTTGCTGTTCAAAAATTCAATTGGCTCTTATAAATTTCAGTTTGCTTTGATTTGGGTTTGTGCCATTTCCCTTCTTTCTCAGTTTCAGCCCAAAAAGGGACATTATAGTGGTATTAGAGCAAAGATCTTGCCAGCTGGAAGGGTATTCATGCAAGAAGGTGACAAATAATACATTTGCTATCAGAGGAAAGGAAATTTTTTTTTTTGATCAACCACTTGAAGGGTCTAACATGGCCAACACAGGTTCAAGAGGTCAAGTCTGATAGACTTATTGAAGGGCAAGAGAGGTTGGCGGATACTATGGATTTGCTAGCCCTAACCTTGCAAAATCTTCATGGGCCAAGACATCACAATGGTGAGGGCAGTTTGTCAGGGGTTCACAATATGAGGCAGCCCCAAGGGTCAAATTTTGGATCTGTTGCTAGGCCTTTTCAACCTACCTTCCTCCCAAGAGAAGAAGTCATTCTGGGTATGTTACACCAAGTTTCGGGAGTGGGACGACAGTGACGGGGACGTGTTTCTGGATGAATTTTTTTGAGGCCTTTTTTAGGGGCGACATGGGACAACTATTAAAAAGTAAGGAAAAATTTGAAAAATATAGCAAATTTCAAATATTCATATGATAACATTGATAAAGCATTCATCACACACATTATAGAACCTTAATACATAAAATTGGAGCTGAATTGAGATTTCACATAAGATTCAAGTTTCAATTACAATAATAATTACAATGAAATGCCCAAGGGCTGCAAGTTTCAACTACAAAATGTCTAAAACATAGAAAATGAAAATATATTGTTGCCCCTAATCAAAATCTGCTAAAATGGCATCAAAATCAGACCTTGAGTCCGAGTCATTGAACTATGAGGGATTGCCTCATCCAATGGAACCCCAACCAATCCCACTTGTGCCTCCTCATCAACTTGTGTGGCATCTTCGGGATCAACATCCCAACATGCAATCGAGTTCGACAATACTCGGGAGTCTCGCCGATCCTCAAGTCCAAGGGCACTATGCATGGCTACTAACTTCTTTGCTTGTTGAGAGGTAAGCTTGTTCCTCTTAACTGAGTGGATGAGGCCGTATGTGGACCAATTCCTCTCTGCAGCAGAGGAATTGACAACCTGTGAAAGGAGGCGAGTGGCAAGAATCCTCAAGTTTGGTGCATCCTTTGCCATGCCACATCCACCATCCAATAGGGTCCACTTGAGCTAATGTAGCTCTATCTGTCCTCGCCTCTGGTTTGCTAAATGTTGGACCACAAAGATTGACAAAGGATAGCCATTGTGTCTGCAGTATAGTGAACTCCTCATCAGTGTACATCTTTCGAAAGGCCTTCATGAGGCCTTCTTTCACCTCTTCATCATTAGATGGATGCATTCTCCCAGGCCGTGCTGCATACCTTTTGGGATTTAGAGCATAGGTTGCCATATGAAGCGGGGCGTTCATTGTGTTTCATTGCCGTGTCACAATGGATCTGATATGTTCCTCATAAAACCCCAAAGTAGAATCCTCGCTACAAATGGCTTGCTTCATCTGCCCAAGCATGTTGTCAAATCTCTCATAAATCTCTCTAAGACTAGGAGAGTCTCATCGACAAGATATCTTATTACCCCCACTACAAGTGAGATGACGGAGCAAACATATCTGCAAACAAATTACATAAAAATTCAGAAAACATTAAGAATTTAAACCTTAAAGAGTGAATCAGAATGCTATCACAAAGAATGAAAAACTAAAATAATTTACAAGTCAAAAACATGGATAAAAATATTAAAAATTAAAAATTAAAATATAAATATTAAATATATAAAATCAACAATTGCTTACCTCACTATGGACCACCAATCATCGTCGAGGATCTTTTGTTTCACACTTTTTCCTTCAGCAGTGTTTGCCTTTGGCCATCTACCCCACTCTTGATTAACCATCATTAATTGTAGAGCCTCCTGCACCTCAAGCATCCTCTCTAACAAAATGAAATAGCTGGCATATCTAGTGTCCACGGGCTTGAGGAATTCCTTCCTCGAAAAAGACCTGAATAGAGCAAGTGAGGTGTGATGGTTGCAAATGAACATCTGTATGTGTCTAGCCTCTGCCACCACTGTCTTCACCCAATCTATCTTTCCAATGTCTTTCAATGCGTTGTTCAACGCATGAACACAACACGAAGTCCAAAAAATGTGCTTGTAAGCACCCTCAACCATCAAGCCAACTAACTTACATACGTGGGCTGAATTAGTCACCACTTGTACAACATTTGAGGGCCCAATCTCCTCTATGGCATCCTTCAAAATTTGAAATTGAAAGGTTGCATCCTTCCTCTTCCCTGTACAATCAATAGCTCTAAGAAAATAAGAGCCAATAGGACATGTGACAATGATATTAATGAGTGGCCGATGTCTAATATCGGTCCACCCATCCATGATGATAAAACAACCCACCCGTATCCAAGTTTGCCTCATCTCCTCCATCACCACACTCACCTTAGAATATTCTTTATCAAGGAGGCTGGTCCGTAGTTTATGTTCTCCAGAGGGACATACGAGGAACCAACAACAATTACATCTTTGAACATTTGTTTGAAGTAAGGGGAACGTGACACATGAAATGGTATTGCATTCGCAAAGAAGAATTTGGCAATAGAAGAGTCAGCTACTTCCCGTGATTGCACATTGAACATCCCCGCAATAGTAGTAGCCTTTCTCTTTCCTTTAGTAGAATCGCTTCCCTTTGACTTTCAACATCCACGATTGGGTAGGCAATTCTGTACCATGCATAGTCTCCAATGGCATCCCATTTTTTCTTGCCTCACCCTCCATGTGCAACCTAGTCACTTTGGCCTTCTCAACTAATGTTATTTTTCACAACCTTTTACCCCATGTCCAACTATGCCCAAAAGATGACAATAAACCCTTGTGTAGTTGCCCTAAAATCTTTATTGCAAATATGACACAACCACACTCTACTCCCCTCGACTTTTTTTTTTTTTCTTTGTTAATGGTTGTTGTAAATTGTGAAAGAGGCTTTTTAGGATTGAATGGGCCCTTTGCATAGATTTTGAGGAGTTGAGAAGGGCATTCAAATGGATTATTTGAACCCACAGTTGCTACAACACTCTCACTCCCTGAAGAAACCCTATTTCTACCTCTATGTTGCATTTGAATCTCTTCACCCTCACTACCCTCATTGTTTTTTATTGAAAATGCAACACCCAACTGCAACTGCAAGTGCAAACAAAAAAAAAAAACCTCCCTAAGTCTTTGAAGTTTGAAACCTTGAAAAAAACAAAAACAAATGAAAAATAATGTGTAAATTTGCAAAATGAACAAAGGATGTGAAACATACCTCAAATGGTGTAGAATACTTGCTCTCTTGCCTTCTTCTCATTGCTGTTCTCTTTTCTTCTCTCTGTTTTCTTTCTTTGTCTTCTCCTTCACAAGATGGGAAATGACAAAAATGAGCTTCTTTTTTGTTTTAGTTGTAAGAGAGGTTGTTTTAGGTTTAGGTTAGTTAGGAATGAGTGTGGGGGTCCTTGTGGGCCCCACATTCCTTTTTTATTAATTTTGATTTTTTTAAAGAAGAATACCACTCGTGTGCAATTCCTTCAAGATGAAGGGTTGCGAAATGTGATCGCTTCTTCTTTAGTCATAGGCCTCAAAGATAGATAAGTATCTAACTTTTGTATCCATGCACGAGTTGTCCCCTTATTGGAACCATCAAATGTGGAGAGTGTTGCTTCCCAAGGCATGTTGAAGATCTAGGTTCGGGCTTTTATCTACTCTTGCGCATTCCTATGAACTCCGCAAGTAGAATATTGCTCTCTTGCCTTCTTCTCACTGCTGTTCTCTTTTCTTCTCTCTGTTGTTTTATTTCTTTGTCTTCTCCTTCACAAGATGGGAAATGACAAAAATGAGCTTCTTTTTTGTTTTAGTTGTAAGAGAGGTTGTTTTAGGTTTAGGTTAGTTAGGAATGAGTGTGGGGGTCCTTGTGGGCCCCCACATTCCTTTTTTAATTCATTTTGATTTTTTTTTAAAGAAGAATACCACTGTGTGTGCAATTCCTTCAAGATGAAGGGTTACAAACGTGATCGCTTCTTCTTCCGTCATAGGCCTCAACGATAGATAAGTATCTAACTTTTGTATCCATGCACGAGTTGTCCCCTTATTGGAACCATCAAATGTGGAGAGTGTTGCTTCCCCCAGGCATGTTGAAGATCTAGGTTCGGGCTTTGATCTACCCTTGCGCATTCCTATGAACTCCGCAAGTGAAATGGCATCACGCATCTCATTTGGAAGAGCTCTATACTCCTCATAGCTGGCCCACAATTTTGTGACCCACTAAATGCCGTGTTTCAACCTCCGAATGTTGTGTTCCACGGGGATGCATCCACGACATATTTAGGCCCATCCCCAGTAAGGGACGCGTTTGGGGCGCAAAATGGGTAGAAACGCCCCCTACCGTCCCCAATTTGGACGAAAAATAGGGGATGTCTTTGGGATGCCGAAAATGAGAAGGGGGACGACAGGGGATGCTAAGGGATGCCCATACGTCTCTAAAATGTACAGTTGGGGGACTTGCAAAAGTCCCCACGCCATATCGGGGACGTTTGTTTGCCAGGGAAGTCCCCCGACCATATCGGGACGTCTCAAGATCCCTCGCGCCCCCTTCTCATTTTCGGTGTCTTAGAACATCCCCTATTTTTTGTGTGAATTGGGGATAGGTAGGGGATGTTTCCTATCCTTCCTGCGTCCGAAATGTCCCCTATTGGGACGGGCCTAAATATGTCGGGATGCATCGATGTGAAACACAACATTCGGAGGTCAAACATGACATTTAGTGGGTCACAACATTATGGCCAACTATGAAGAGTATAGGGCTCTTCCAAATGAGATTCGTGATGCCATTTCACTTGTGGAGTTCATAGGAGCGAGCAAGGGTAGATCAAGGCCTAAGCCTAGATCTTTAACATGTCTTGGGGAAAGTGACACTCTCCACATTTGATGGTTCCAACAAGGGGACAACCCGTGCATGGATACAAAAGTTGGATACTTATCTATCGTTGAGGCCTATGACGAAAGAAGAAGCGATCAAGTTTGCAACCCTTCATCTTGAAGGAATTGCACACGAGTGGTGGTACCATGGATTGATCACACAAGGGCACAATCTCATCCACTCATATGATGAGTTTTGTAGGAGGATCATTGAGAGATTTGATAGGATTGATCTGAGGTTCACTTTTAGGAGCTAGCACAATTGAGACAACACGACATGGTAGAAGATTATGTCGTTGAATTTTAGAGACTTTCTGTGATGATTCTGGATGTGACAGAGAGGAGACTCATTGTCTTGTTCATTGAGGGGTTGGTTGAACCACTCAAGGGTTTGGTAAGAGCATTCGATCCCTTGTCTCTTCAAGAAAATCTCTGAATAGTGGACAACCAAAAGGACCTTTGGGGCGGCCCAAAACAACATCTTTGGACCAGCCAAAGAGGCCTTTTCAGCGAGCACCAATCATACAAAAGGAGCTGTCCAAAACAAGCAAAGAAGGGGAGTCATGGAATGAACTAAGAAGGAAAACTTGTGCTTCTCTTGCAAGGATCCATGGTCTCCGGCCATCGTTGCCTAGGTAAGGGTCATGTGCATTATATTGAGATATTTTCAGATTGTGAAGAAGAAGAGGAAGTGGAAGTTGAAGAGGCAACACAAAATCATGATCCGGAAGAGGACCCAAAAACTTGGACAACACTCTTGCCACTTTGTCCAGTGCTCCTAGATATCATCCATTTCGGGTAAGAGGAGACCTACAAGGGCAAAGAGTCACAGTATTGATTGATAGTGGAGCTACTCATAATTTCATTGATGAGAGCTTGGTTGCAAGGATGAGATTGAAGGTGGAAGACTTCAAAGGCTTCAATGTTACCGTTGCGGATGGCTACTCCCTTCCATGCACAAGGAAAATCTCGCAACTCAATATCACCTTAGGAAGACACCAAGTGAAGGATGATTTTTATATCATTGGAATTGGTGAGATGGATTTGGTACTTGGGATACAATGGCTACATTCTTTGGGTGAATTTACCCAAAATTATCAAACCATGGAGCTGAAATTCAAGGTGGATAACAAGGAAGTGGTGCTACAAGGCATGAAGAATGGAGCTCCTCAAGTTGTGACGGCAAAAAGCATGGAAAGATCTTTCAAGAGAGGGCAGATTGCATGGGCAGCACATTGCTTGGTAAGATCTACATCTTCTTTTTCAATTCAACAATCCTATCATGCAAATATTCAGCCCATCATTGATAGGCATGCTAAGGTTTTTGATGATACACTTCATGGATCCCACTGGATACAAGTTTCCAACATAGTATTGAGTTAGAACCGAGCACCAAACCGGTATAACTTTTTATTGCCACTGTGAGCTTTCAAGGAAGAATTTGAAAGGACAATCAAAGAGTTACTAGAAATGGGATTCATTAGGCCTAGTTCTAGCCCTTTTGCTTCTTCGATGGTTCTTGTGAAGAAGAAGGATGGAACTTTGAGGATGTGTATTGATTATAGGTTGTTGAACAAGAAGACAATCAAGAATAGGCACCCCTTTCCTAGAATCAATTAGTTGATTGATGAATTGCATGGAGCCGTTTTCTTTTCCAAGATTGACTTGAGATCCGGTTATCATCAAATCCGGGTAAGAGATGAGGATGTTCACAAGACAACCTTTAGGTGTTGCTTTCGGAATTTTGAGTTTTTGTTAGGCCTTGTGGGTTAACCAATGCCCTGACTACTTTCTAGTCGTGCATGAATCATGTTTTTGGTAAGTACTTGAGGAAGTTTGTTTTAGTGTTCTTTGATGACATCTTGATATACAGTAAAACATGGGAGGAGCATTTAAGACACTTGGATATGGTGCTGGAAATTTTGGAACGTCAAGCTCTCTTTGCAAGGAAATCCACGTGTGAGTTTGGTTTGAGTAAAATTTTGTATCTTGGACATGCCATCAATGCCCAAAGAGTCCATGTGGATTAACAAAAGGCCCAAACCAGATTTGATTGGCCTCCTACCTCACTGACACAATTGAGAGGGTTCCTTGGTCTTTGTAGCTACTATTGGAGATTTGTCAAGGGATACTCACAACCTGCTTCCCCCTTGACTAATGTGACAAAGAAAGGAGCTTTCTGTTGGCTGGATTTAGCCCAACTAAGCTTTGAGAAGCTCAAATGGGTAATGAGTTCATGCCTGGTACTTGCTGTTCCAGATTTTTCTATTCCTTTTGTGCTTGAATGTGATGCATCCGGAAAAGGTGTGGGGGTTCTTTTGATGCAAAATAAGCATCCTATTGCTTTTGAGAGCTGGAAACTAAAGGAGCATGAGCTGAATTTCCCCATCTATGACAAAGAAATGTTGGCCATTATGCATGCATTGGCCAAATTCTGGCAATACTTGGTTTGTGGTCAAAACTGATCATAATAGTTTGAGGTTCTTTCTTCATCACAAAGATTTGAATTATGACAAAAAAATGGGTGAGCAAAATACAAGCATATGACTTTGACATGAAATATGTCAAAGGAAAAAATAATGTGGTAGTGGATGCTTTATCAAGGAAGCCAAGTCCTTGCCCATTGGATGACATATCGACAAGGAAGCCAAGTCCTTGCCCATTGGATGACATATCAGACAAGGAAGCTACAAAGAAGGGTGCTGAATTTTTCGGACAGCAAATTTTGCAATTGCTTGAGGGCAAGCAATTTTGGGAGGGGAGAACTATAATGTCCCCTTCTTTGGGCTAGTTTATTTGAAGACCTTGGGCCCATTCCACTTCCCATGGGCTTAAAAGGAAAGAGGATGGGAAGTATTTAATGTCATGATTGTCAGTTGCTTTTGTAGCTTTATACCATGTTCAAGCAACTTTCTAATTATGACTTAGAAAAGTCAAGTTAGTTTCAAAATGTGTAAATACCAACTTGAAAAATAAAAAAGAAACATAAATTTCTACAAGGAGGTTGGTCATTTTTGGGGGGATCATCCTTTTAATTTTGGTGCAACTTTTTGGAACCAACTTGACTTTTGAGGGGATCATCCTTTGGAAAAGGGGACACTTCTTTGGAATTCATTTTCTTGGAATTCATAAATAAGAGGTGAATCATCAAAGATACTTGAAAATTAATTAAAAGAAGATTGAGTGAAGAAAATCCCAAATATGCTATCCTTGTCTATGTGGAATAAGTCGTCATACCACTCTATGCAAACATCCTCCAAATCTAGCTATGGATATTTTTCTTTTCTATATTCCCTTGAACATTCAAATGGACAACTATCTTATCCAAAGGCACTATCCAATGCTTTCGACACTTTTTTCAACCATCATGCCTAGAGCTGTTTGATTTACTCTTGTTTTCAACATTTTAAATTGAGGGTCTGATAACTAAATGTTTATACGCAAAGGAAAATGCTATTAAATACATGCATTGAAAGGAAAACGTAGGAAACAAATTTCATGTAAGAGAAAAGCTGATAAAATCTTGCATGCAAAGGAAAACCAATAAGGGAGTAAAAACAAGACGTTTTAACATAAAAACAAAATGTTATACTTCACTCTTAACATACTTGTAACATAAGAGGCAACCTTTCACAAAAAGACATCAGATGAAATTGTGGCACATGTATACCCAAGAAGTGGACTTCAGTTACACATGGAAGACCTAAGTGAGAGCAACTATTCTTTTTCAAAGATAGGTGGTAAACACATATTTGTATTGATAATGGAAATCAATTGATTACGTATAGGGGTAACTCTTATTTATAACAAAATAAGTAGCTACTTGCACAAAGAACATCATAACTACATTCGCATCCTCAAGATCACCTCCATAGTCCGAATTTGAATATCCAACCAATTTGAAATCTGCTACCCTGGAGTATTTGAGCCCAATATTTTGTACTCTCTTTAGATATCGAAGCACTCTCTTTGCTGCTACTTAGTGAATATCCCTAGGCTGTTGCATGAATCTAGAAAGAACAACAAAAAAATGTCTGGTCTAGTTGTGATTACATAAATCAAATTTCCTACAAGTTGTCTGCATTTAGTTGCATCTACAAGCTCTGAAGTATCATCTGATGTTAGCTTCAAAATCTACTCCATGTGCATGCCAAGAGGTTTATAGTCTAGCATTCCAAATTTGCTCAGAATTTCACCAATATATTTTGGCTGTGTGATGAATATGTACTTTGATCATTGAATCACTTCAATACCCAAATAGTAATGAAAGTATCCTAAATCTGTCATTTCAAAACCTTTAATGCTTCTTTGATGGTTCTTGTGAAGAAGAAGGATGAAACTTTGAGAATGCGTATTGATTATAGGTTGTTGAACAAGAAGACAATCAAGAATAGACACCCCATTCCTAGAATTAATGAGTTGATTGATGAATTGCATGGAGCTGTTTTCTTTTCCAAGATTAACTTGAGATCCGGTTATCATCAAATCCGGGTAAGAGATTAGGATGTTCACAAGACAGCTTTTAGGTGTCACTTTGGGAATTTTGAGTTTCTTGTTATGCCTTTTGGGTTAACCAATGCCTTGACTACTTTCCAGTTGTGCATGAATCATGTTTTTGGTAAGTACTTGAGGAAGTTTGTTCTAGTGTTCTTTGATGACATCTTGATATACAGTAAAACATGGGAGGAGCATTTAAGACACTTGGATATGGTGCTGGAAATTTTGGAACAACAAGCTCTCTTTGCAAAGAAATCCAAGTGTGAGTTTGGTTTGAGTAAAATTTTGTATCTTGGACATGTCATCAATGCCCAAGGAGTCCATGTGGATCAACAAAAGGTCCAAACCATATTGGATTGGCCTCCTCCTACCTCATTGACACAATTGAGAGGGTTCCTTGGTCTTTGTAGCTACTATTGGAGATTTGTCAAGGGATACTCACAACTTGCTTCCCCCTTGACTGATTTGACAAAGAAAGGAGCTTTCTGTTGGTTGGATTTAGCCCAACTAACCTTTGAGAAGCTCAAAAGGGTAATGAGTTCATGCCCGGTACTTGCTGTTCTGGATTTTTCTATTCCTTTTGTGCTTGTATGTGATGCATCCGAAAAGGTGTGGGGTTGTTTTGATGCAAAATAAGCATCCTATTGCTTTTGAGAGCCGAAACTAAAGGAGCATGAGCTGAATTTCCCCATCTATGACAAAAATGTTGGCCATTATGCATGCATTGGCCAAATTCCGACAATACTTGGTTTGTGGCAGGTTTGTGGTCAAAACTGATCATAATAGTTTGAGGTTCTTTCTTCATCAAAAAGATTTGAATGACTGACAACAAAAGTGGGTGAGCAAAATACAAGCATATGACTTTGACATTGAATATGTCAAAGGGAAAAATAATGTGGTAGTGGATGCTTTATCAAGGAAACCAAGTCCTCGCCCATTGGATGACATATCAGACAAGGAAGCTACAAAGAAGGGTGCTGAATTTTTGGACAGCGAATTTTGCAATTGCTTGAGGGCAAGCAATTTTGGGAGGGGAGGACTATAATGTCCCCTTCTTTGGGCTAGTTCATTTTGAAGACCTTGGGCCCATTCCACTTCCCATGGGCTTAAAGGGAAAGAGCAAGGGAAGTATTTAATGTCATGATTGTCAGTTGCTTTTGTAGCTTTATATTATTTTCAAGCAACTTTCTAATTATGACTTAGAAAAGTCAAGTTGGTTTGAAAAAGTGCAAATACCAACTTGAAAAATAAAAAAGAAACTTATATTTCTACAAGGAGGTTGGTCCTTTTGGGGGCTTCATCCTTTTGATTTTGGTGCCACTTTTTGAAACCAACTTGACTTTTGGGGGATCATCCTTTGGAAAAGGGGACACTTACTTTGAAATTCATTTTCTTTGAGTTGGAGCATGAAATTGCTTTCTCTCTTGCAATTGAGGACAAAAACCCTCTTTGCACTTGATTTGAGGACGAAACCCCTCATTTCTTCATTGGTGATCTCACACGGAGGTCATACTTGAGCTACACTTAGATTTTCTTTGGAAACTCGCCATTTTCAGCTTATTGTAAACCCTCTCCTAGGGTAGTGACTTGCATAGTGGATGATTTTGGTGATATCTAGTGCACGACACTTCATTCTTTGTTGATATTTGGATTGTTCATAATTTCTGAGGCTGGTTGCATTTGACGGATTGAATTTTGGGCCTTGGAATCTCAACTTCTGGCCATTTTTGTAAGTGGATTCGCTGCTGTTGCAAATTTAATTAAATATACTCCAGTTGGGGGTTTAAAAACTCATTTCTTGGCTTGTACTTGTTCTAAAATATTTATAAAAGTTCCCTACATGCTTTGGATGGTGTAAAAGTGGTATTGGTGGTGAATTATTGCAATTTTCCTCTTGCTGTCATAAGATTACAGACTGCTGTACCTTGCTGTCCAAAAATTCAGTTGGCTGTTATAAATTTCAGTTTGCTTTGATTTGGGTTTGTGCCATTTCCCTTCTTTTTCAGTTTCAGCCCGGAAAGGGACATTATGGTATCACAACATTAAAAAAATATCAGTTTGTAAGCAAAATAACCCATCATAAGAGGATAAATAAACTGTTGTGTTTAGGCACACAACATGCCATCCTCTTGAGGACCAAATTGAAGCTCTTCCATGCATCTTCTTTTTCTTTTTCTTTTTCTTGGAGATGATCAAATGAACCCAATTTGATGCATGGAAGATTTGAGAGTGATCTCCTTTAATGAATTACATGAAATCATTAATTGCATTTTGATATAGATGCTCAAAGATGTCATCCCAATCAACATATCACTCGATGAAGAAATTTCAATATCTGATAGGAAAATATCATCCACATAGATATGCAGTGTGAGTTATGGGGATCAAGAGAATATTGTATCAAAAACTTGTGGAGTAGATCTAGGTGATAGAAGATCAAAGAAGTCGTCATCAATTTTTGAAATAAAACCTTTTAAAGGAGAAGATATGAGACGATCTGGCTTCCCTCAATGATCTCTTAAATTTTTCTACCAACGCATTCTTCTCATTGAAAGATTTGCTATGGATAAGTCATATTTTATTAGGAGATTCATCATAAATAAGAGGCGAATCATCAAAGATACTTGAAATTAATTAAAAGAAGATTGAGTGAAGAAAATCGCAAATATGCTATCCTTGTCTATGTGGAATAAGTCGTCATACCACTCTATGCAAACATCCTCCAAATCTAGCTATGGATATTTTTCTTTTCTATATTCCCTTGAACATTCAAATGGACAACTATCTTATCCAGTGCACTATCCAATGCTTTCGACACTTTTTTCAACCATCATGCCTAGAGCTGTTTGATTTACTCTTGTTTTCAACATTTTAAATTGAGGGTCTGATAACTAAATGTTTATACGCAAAGGAAAATGCTATTAAATACATGCATTGAAAGGAAAACGTAGGAAACAAATTTCATGTAAGAGAAAAGCTGATAAAATCTTGCATGCAAAGGAAAACCAATAAGGGAGTAAAAACAAGACGTTTTAACATAAAAACAAAATGTAATACTTCGCTCTTAACATACTTGTAACATAAGAGGCAACCTTTCACAAAAAGACATTAGATGAAATTGTGACACATGTATACCCAAGAAGTGGACTTCAGTTACACATGGAAGACCTAGGTGAGAGCAACTATTCTTCCTTAAAGATATGTGATAAACACATATTTGTATTGATAATGGAAATCAATTGATTATGTATAGGGATAACTCTTATTTATAACAAAATAAGTAGCTACTTGCACAAAGCACATCATAACTACATTCGCATCCTGAAGATCACCTCCATAGTCCGAATTTGAATATCCAACCAATTTAAATCTGCTACCCTGGAGTATTTGAGCCCAATATTTTGTACTCTCTTTAGATATCGAAGCACTCTCTTTGCTGCTACTTAGTGACTATCCCTAGGCCATTGCATGAATCTAGAAAGAACAACAAAAAAATGTCTGGTCTAGTTGTGATTACATAGATCAAATTTCGTGCACGAGTTGTTTGTACTTGTTGCATTTACAAGCTCTGAAGTATCATCTTATGTTAGCTTCAAAATCTACTCCATGTGCATGCCAAGTGGTTTATAGTCTAGCATTCCAAATTTACTCAGAATTTCACCAATATATTTTGGCTGTGTGATGAATATGTACTTTGATCATTGAATCACTTCAATTCCTGAATAGTAATGAAAGTATCCTAAATCTGTCATTTCAAAACCTTTAATAAATTTTGCTTCGATTTTTGCAGTGTATCTTTCATTGTTTCCTGTGAGGAGTAAATCATACATATACGCAACTGTCTTGTCAACTATTTTGACAAATAGAGTTGCATCTTCAAATTCAAACTACTGAAAGATCAAGTTTAGGAGATGCTTGATGAACTTTTCATACCATGTTTTGGGGGCTTGTTTCAATCCATACAACGATTTCTCCAACTTGCACACTTTTTGCTCTTGGCTGTCTTCTACAAATCCTTTGGTTGAGTCATGTACATTGTTTTTTTGAGATCACCATTTAGAAAAGCAATTTTTATGTCCATTTGATGAACTTTCCATCTATTTTGTGCTGCTAAAGCCAATGAAGTCCGAATAGTAGTCCATTTTGCTCTAGGTGTGAATGTCTCATTATAGTCTATCCCTTCTTTCTCGGGAAATCCCTTTGTGACAAGCTGCACTTTGTGTTTGTCAAGTGAGCCATTTGCTTTGTACTTGTTGCAAAAGGCCCACTTGTAACCGATTGGTTTACAATTGATTGGAGGATCAACCAACTTCCAAGTCCCATTTTTGACCAAGGCATTATGTTCATTTTCATTGCTTTTCTCCATAGATCCAAATTTTCTACTTGTTCGAAGGAGGTTGGTTCAAGTAAGATTGACTTCTTCTTTTGGATGGTTAAAAGCTGGGTTGTACCTTGGTGCACCTTCTAAGGTCCAATTTTTTATTTTTCTTGGATCTCTTCAAACATTTTATCTATATTTTGATTTGTTTTATATGTGCTTTTGGTGCATGTTTTCCCAACTTCATCATGTTTTCCCAAAGGCATCATGTTCATTTTTCATTGCTTTTCTCCATACATCCAAATTTTCTACTTGTTCGAAGGAGGTTGGTTCGAGTAAGATTGACTTCTTCTTTTAAATGGTTAAAAGTTGGGTTGTACCTTGGTGCACCTTCCAAGGTCCAATTTTCCATTTTTTCTTGAATCTCTTCAAACATTTTATCTATTTTTTGATTTGTTTTATATGTGCTTCTAGTGCATGTTTTCCCAACTTCATAAGGTCTAACATTTGTTCTCGTCCGTGTGATCCAGCTTAGGCATCTTCTTTTGTGTCTCTTGTGGAACAATTGGTGCCTCAATTTCTTATTTTGAAGCTCCTTCATTTTCTAACAACTGCTTGGAAACACTTGCTCATCCTCTGATGAAGTTTGAATTTCTACTGTAGGGGGTGTTGCATTTTGAATTACAAGAGATCATACTTGATTCAAGCGATTCCCATTTACATGTCCCCTTCTTACTATTTGGGATTGCTTTATCTATCTCCTTGTAAACCTCAAATTTGGCAAATTTGTTGTGTTGACTCAATTGTTGATCAATGTTGGCTTTGTCTCTTAAATTGCACAAAAAAATCTATTGTAATGATTTTTTTTGTTCTTCTCATCATATATCTTATATACCCGTGAAGATTCTTGATATCCCAAAAGGATGTGTTTTCCACTCTTGTGGTCCAATTTGTTTCTTTTCTGCATTGGAATCAATGTATAATATATGGATTCGAAAACATGAAGATGTCGCACTAAAGGAAGATGACCACATCAGACATCACGTAGAGTCTTCATTTGAAGGTCTGCTGATGGTGACCCATTGCGGAGATAAATTGTTGTTAAAGTTGCTTTTGCCCAAAAATGCAGATTGACTTCCTTGAGATACAACATTGCATGAACCATGTTCATCATAGTTCTATTCATCTTCTTAGCTACTCCATTTTGTTGAGGAGTGCGAGTGACTGTGAGATGATGCTTGATCCCATTTTGCTTCGAGATAGGCCTCAAACATCTTTGAAAGGAATTCACCACCATTATCATTCCCGACAGTCCCAATGTGAGATTGTGCTACATTTTCAATCATGGTTTGAAAATTTTCAAGGCTTCGATTTTTGTTTTAGAAAGTAGATCCATGTCATCCTCACAGTGATCAATGAACAACATGAAGTACTTGTGACCACTAGCGGAAAGAATTGGTAGAGAACACAAATCAAAGTGAACTAACTGCAACTTTCTGTCAACTCCATTTTGATGTTTGAAATGGTTCCCTTGAGTGTTTAGCCAAGATGCAGGCTTCACATTTTTCAATTTTCTTGGACAGAGTTGGCAATCCTACAACACCATTCTTTAGCATTATGTGAATACTGTCATAGATCGTGTCCCCGAATTTGGCATCCCACAAAAGGCTTGGCAACATCCCTTTTTCTACGAGATGAGCATAGTTTCTTGAAATTGAAGGCTCACCCTCGAGTTTTAGCAACTCGACTTCCTCAAATTCAATCATTACTTATCACATTTTCTTGTGATTTTTACTTCTCTATCATCAAACATAATGGAGTGACTTTGTTGTTGGATTAGCACCAGGACATTGTTTCTTTCTAGTTGAGGAAGGCTTAGGATATTTGTGAGAATGAAATGAGGAAGACTTGGTAACCTGAGTCGAATTGTCCCTTTTCCTTCTGGTTGCAAGCTTGTTATGTATGTAAAGTATACTGGACTACAACTTTCTTCATTATACTCCTCAAAGAAGTCCTTTCGAAAAGTCATGTGTTGCATAACACTAGTGTCTCGCCCCAAGCATCAAACCAAGTTGTATTTATTGAGGCATTATTGACTTCATTTGAAATGGAAAGCATATCTTCACTTGTGAATCGAGTAGTGTCTGGTTATGAGAATTTATTCTTTTGTTTGTTTGCTTCTTTTTTGTTTTTGATAGACCTCAATTTTGTCCCATGATGTTTTGCATTCATGAGGGTCATAACTCCCTTTTTTATCACAACATTTGCAAAATGTGTTTTGTTTCTCATTTTCCTTCTCCCGCTGTTGACCATTATTCTTGCTAGTACTATCTCCTCGTCCTCTATATCTTCCCTTGCCTCTATCACTAGAAGTGGAAGCCTTATTGAAAGATTTGCTCTTTTGATGAGCGTAACTCATACTTCCACCCGAGGTTGTAGTCTTTCTTCCAAATGCCTTTTCTTTTTCAGCCATCTCAAGTTAAGCAGTTGATCAAAAGAGAGTGTCTTCAACAGATTGCTTGCTCAGTAAAGAATAATAGGTTGAGTATATGGGAAGATTTGTTTTTACAAAAGCAGCTTATATATACATCAATTTTGACACCAACAACTTCAATATCATGCTTGATAGCACGGATTTTTGACACTATATTCATTATACATCACCATTTTTCAACTCAAGATCGAACAATGTCAACCGTAGTTCTATAAACTCCAACTTTGAATGCGAATCATACAAATCCTTTAGTTTGTATCGTGCTTCCCATGATGTGTTGCGCCCATGTATGTGATGAAAAACTTCCCCATCCATTGAAGCCCTCATTAAGGCCAATGTCTTGAATTTTTTTGCTTCCATATTTATGATTTTTCTTTTTCCATTGGTTCCACTAGTTGCTTGTCTCTCATCACATTTGTCAAACTATAAATCATCAAGATGAGTGTTCTCAACTTGTCTTGACAAGTGTAACCAAGTGTCCTTTCCAGCTAGTGTTGTGCCAACAATCAAATTTATTGAAGGTATTTTGCTATGAAGGGAGATGGATTGGTTCCTTATCACTCCAAAAGGTTCTCTTTTCTATATACCACTAGACCGATATACCAAACCTCTCGATATGCTCACCCTTCCTATATACCCATCGATATGTGGAAGAAGCTCATCCTTTCAATATATCCGGTTGTACGTTAAAGAGATGCTAAACCATGTGAGAACAAAATGATATGTGGTATCTAGGTAGTACGTGAAAAGGATTCACTCTATCAATGACACCCGCTTAACAAGAAGTCCTTGTATGTGGGCATAACAACCCTATATACTCGAGTATTCTTGCTTTTGGGATTTAAGTCTAGTGATAGTTGTGAATGGGTAATGGACAGGATAGGTAAATGAAGTTTTCCTTATTCCCCTCGTGATTTATAGGGACGATGCGATGAACGCCGTTGTTGCTATTATATTAGGCTATACATGCAGTAGTTTGATTGCGACGACATTACCATTAAAACTGAATGTTGCTAATTGTGTTGAATTTACACAATTTGTTTTGTTTTTCAAAATTTATCTGATTTTGAAAAATAAATTACTTAGAATTGATTTGCACAAACAATTACTTATTTTTTAATTTTTAAATAGGTCTAAAAACAATTATCCTTCAAAAATAAACTATTTATGCCTATATATATATATATATATATATATATAAAACCAAAAATAAATGGAAACTAATCTCCTTCTGTGTAAGGCCATGGGCGTACTTCCAAGCCCGCTTGGAGTTTAAATAGGTTTCAGCTGCATTGAAAGTCGTGGGCATGGAAAACCAGCGTAGTTTTAGCCTTTAGGCTGTAGCTTCATCGCTGCATGGGAAGAGTAGTGGACCTGTGAGAAGCTGGAGTGGCAGTCCAATGAAGGGGAAGGAACAGGCAGACTGAGTGGAGATCATGTGCAGGTCAAGGCATGTAGAAATTTGGTTATTCCAATGCTTCAAATAGAGCAATACAGCATCGCATATGCTGCGAACACAATTGTCAGTGCTTCAACTATATTTTCCAATGAATATACTCAGCCAGGCCTGCAAGATATACTCAGATGTATTCCAGCGCTTGAATAGGAAGAATTCAACACCCCAATAAAGAGAAGTGCTATATGGCCTATGTGGTATATTTGAAAAAATATTTAATGCTTGCTGAATTGTACAGCCATGAATAAAAATAATATTTTCAGCTGGTGGAGGAGAATGGAGGAAGAAATGAAATTGAACAAGCCGTGGCTTTGATGCCAATGTGTAATGTCCCCTTTTTTGAATTAATTCATTTTTGAGACTTCTTGCCCATTCCACTTTCTGTGGGCAAGAAGGAGGTGAACAAGGGAAGTGTTTGTCATGTTTTTCAGTCTTTTTCATAAGCATTTGCATTTTCTTTCATGGTTTCTCACTTAAGCTAGGTCGGCTGGGTTGGAGGAGTAAAAAGCCAAAGACAAAAAAAAGTAACATCATTATGAAGTCGGTCATGGGGGAAACTCCCTCATTGGGTTTGGTGCCACCAAAGGGATATAAAAGGAGGTCGCTTGGCCTCATTTGGGCATCATCTTTTGGCATATAATTTATACTTTACTTGGTTTTGGGTTGTTTGCTCAATTTCCTTCCACTAAGGGGTGAAAATCCTTTGGTGTGGCTTCACAAGGAAGACGAAACCCTTCCTTGATAATTGGAGAACGAAAACTCTTCAATTAATTGTTCCAAGTGCTTCAAAGAGGTGGATAAGGCCTATTTTCAGCGAGGGTTTGGTTCTAAGGTGAAATTCAACCTCTCCTAGGGGAGCGACCCACCTTGGGGAAGAGATTGGTGGTTTCTAGGGCATGGCATCACTCAACTCAGCCATCATTGCATTCTCCATAATTTTGGCAGCCGGAATCTACTTTGTACTTCATTTTTAAGGCTTGGAATCATTCATTTCCAGCCATTTTGTAAGGGCATACTCTGCTGTCATTTATTTAATTTCCAGCTGTGTTTAGAGGCTGATTTCTTGGTTGATAATTTTCTAAAATATTCCTAAAGTGCCTCTACATACTTCAAATGTTGTGAATGGTGATATTTTGATGAATTATTGCTTTTTCCTTGCCGCTGTTCTAAAAATCAGACTGTTGTTCACTGCTGTTCTATTTTTCAGTTGGCTGATATAAAAATCAGAATATTTTTAGTTTGGGTTTGTGTTATTTCATTGCTTTTCAGTTCAGCCCTAGAAAGGGATATTACACAATGCTAGGTTAGGTTTATTGGAATGACAACAATATTTGGTACAAGCCAAGATTGTATTCATGTTAACTTGAATGAGAGAAGTTTATAATAGAAAGACCATGAATGTGGCTGTTCAATTCATCTTCTAAGATGACTTCTCACATCTATAAAATGTCTATTGAGATTCTACAAGAAGACAAATAAATACTCCTAGGATTAACAATTTTATGTATGATAATATTACATACTGAACATACCAGTTGCTTCTTACCACCTGCAGAGGGGTATGTTCCCACATAACATAAACTAGATATTACAACATTTGAAACAAATGAAATTGCAGATGAAATAGCTCATTAAATAACAAAATTGTCGGGTCTAAGGTTCTAAGCACACATCACTTCTCTTTTGGGTGCCTATTTTTCCTCGTTCACTTTTTCTTTTCCTCTGTAATGGCCTCTCAGCTGGTTATCAAAACACGAGCCGTTTTTTTTGTTTTTGTTTAAATATTTTCCTGTTGTTTCCAATTAAACTAAGATGGGGATCAGTCCCCCAATTGAGTCCCTAGGTGTTAACACAAAACATAACAACTATAACTAATCCATAACTGGATAAGGTTGGTTAAGGTTGATATTACAGTCTATACATGTGAGAAGTCGACATCATACAAGACCATAAAGCATTATAAGATATTGTCTACTTGCTTAAAAATGATGTAAAATCACATGCACATGCTACCATCTAAAAGCAAACTAAAACATAATTATGTATCATTTTATAGAGATAATAGCCTCATATAATAGCCTAATATCAACTCGTAATGTCCTCATAAATGAATAAGTACATCATGACATGATGAAGAAACTAGCTCACAATTTCAATTAAAACACCATGAAGAAATTATACGTCTATGGTTGCATTATCCTTACAAAAATAGAAGATACAACTGAATGTCTACAATATAACTACAGCAGTACAATATTCCCATGAAAACCTTCTCAAATCCCATTAATGGATACATACAGTTTAGTTCATATATAAGAAATCATAACTAATTTTTTATGGCTTACAAAGAGTACATTAGACTAATAGCATCAATGCTAAAAGTGTTTAGAGAAGAAGATCAGAAAGAGTTTCAAGTTGTAGACCCATTTTGTTGCTGCCATTCAATTCGTGTGCTTTACCACCGATCAGAGTGCCCATGGGCTTCCTCACACGCCTTGTGATTTGGGAGTGGTCCTACCCTTCAAGGAGGGTGAGAGATATGGGGAACCGACATAGCAAGAATGAAAACATGAGACTGCTGTGTTTTACTTCTATTGTGCAATGGACAAACAAGATAATTCCGACTCAAGAAATAAATGGCAAAATATGATAAAATTATAATATGCCTTGGCCAAGGATAAAATATCACTCAACCACATATTCTTGGTACATTTTACTTATAAAATGGATGCATTTTACTTATAAAGAATAAGTCACAGGAATATATGTTACACTTAACTGAATCTCATTCCCACATGCACACAAATCTCACATAATTCTCATAATGGATGAATCAATTCTCAGCCATCTATTCTCACACTAGACAATTTCATGACAGCCATACAATTGTCTATGATTAATCAAAGAAGTTATATTGCAAGTTCAACATTCCCATTTTTCAATTCAACTCTTAAGTGACATCACTGTTCTACCCAACAAGGCACAAAATAAAGACGAGTCCACAATAGTGATTGAATCACCCCTGCAGCAATGACTGCATAGTGATAACTGTTCCACAGGTGCCCTCTACAGCCAATGTTGAAGAGGGGTATTCTCATATCCCATAGGCTACGACATAACCTGTCATTCTTTATGACATGGCTTAAAAACAAAAAACAAAATATGTATATCGATTCAATGAAGAATCATAAACAGAAAACCTGTGATCGCAGGAGTCTAAGACTCGTATCATATGTATGAATGAATTTAAGTTCCATTCAGAACCTTTCTCAATATTTTGAGCATCTAAAATAACATTTCATTCTTTGCACATATCTGCTTTTATGATTTAAGAGCAACATAAATGACGCTTCACAGTTATTTAAATCAGCTCATGGACTAAATAACACTTTTCAAAGTTTAAAGATCCATGAAAGAAGTTATTGTTTAGAAATGTATTTACTTAAGGTAAAATCTAACCATAGTATAAATCTATGGTTTGATTTTATCTTGGGCATGACACTGTATAATGGGTTAAGCATAGACATGAACTCTATCAATTTTCCTACAGTTTTCAATTCTACCAAAACAGAGGTTCTATGAAGTAAAGCTTTGTCATGCATTTAAAAGTACAGGCACCCAACAAACGGACTTATAAACCTGAGCCACATGCTGAAGGTAAATACAAATCAAACCCAAGAAGCTAAATTTCCTAATTACCTTGATCACAAGAAGAAAAACAACTCTATGACACATAAGAGATACAAAACTTCTTATATAGTGATAATTCTGCCATCATGCCATAGAAGTCCCTAAAATTGGTTTTAAGTCAGTTTTACTGAAGATCGAATAAATAAGACTTGCTGGAAAAGATCATATAAGGAACTCAATATTATTGTCTAAACAAAACTAGACCAGACAATTTTCCCCTTGTTTTATCCCGTGAACTATATATTTCTTCAGAATCCAATGAAGAGATAAAATTAGTCAAAGAACCAAAATAAAGAAGAGAGAATATGTTTCAGGAGTATGCTAGCAACCTATGAGCACTTTTATCTTGCTATAAGGTCATGGTCTAAAATCCAAATAAATTCTGTGCTGCAATCATTTAAACATATTCTAGACTGTACATGGTCTCATAAGTGAACGCACGGTTTCAATTTACAACCAAGTTACTGGTGGAGATTAGTTGCGCAACTTTTCTCACTAATCATCACGCGGCCATATTAATCTATCATTTAGAGTTAAATAAAAATGATGTTCACTTTGATTTAAACATCACACGCCTTTAAAATTCAAAATTTCAAATAGATCATTTTGTTATCTTCATAAAATTGTTGAGTTATCCTCTAATAGGATAACTCAACAATTTTATGAAGATAACAAAATCCACCGGGTTTAGGAGAGTGCAATCTCTATGTCAAACTGAACTACTCCCAGTTACCACAGTTTTCTAAAACTACAAAGAATGGTAAGTTAAAAAATACAAATACTACAGCCAAATATTCCAGTAAGACAAAGATTTCCTGAAACACAAACTATGTTTCATATTGCATGTTTGAATGGCTGTAAATTCACCAGTGGCCAAACCCAAGTTTTTAACAATTTGAAGCAAAATCTGCATGGCAAGGTAACAAGACCGAGTCCAGTCGAGTTGTTTATAGCTTGCGGGCTCATAAGCGTTTCACCAATAACATTACAAAAGAAAACCTCTATACAGTTTTATTACCCAGCCATAAACTCCAATGATACAAGGATGTAAATGCTTATGGCACAACACAAGATTTATTCCATTCTTAATAAACATACAACTACATAGAGCTTTATTTCAGAAAGACACACTAACAAATGCCCAAAATGGAGTTTTTCTTTTTCTTTCTACTGTGTATAAATGCCCTCTAAATAGTCATTCCAGCTTGGAGAAAGAGGCCCAAAAGGCATCAAAATAGAATTGCAGTCCAAAGGCCCAGTCATGACTATTTTTCCACGAAAATTTCAACATAAATCTTTAACAAAAACACTAAACCAAATTCCAGATTCATGCTACAAAAATCGAATGCTAAGAGATGGATAAAGATGTCAAAGGAAGCCTCTGCAATAGCTCTTCCACAAGTCAGCATTAAAGAAGGATTCAACAGCCCCAAAAGAGAAGTCAAAAGCCTTCAAAGAAGTGGCGTAAACATTTTCCCCAAATCGAATAGGTTAAGGTTTCTTAACCCTAATGTATTTCAAAACAACTCATCATTTGCTTGACCTACATGGTCTTTTCATAAACAAAATAATTTCCATTTACTTTTGCCTAATGTGATAGAAAAAAACTGCATAATTTCATTGATGGAAACAAAGCCTACATGATATAAATGCTTGGGTTACGTTCTTCTTTCTCCCTCAAGCTTAAGTAAGCTTTTCATAGATAGGTCCCAACGAT
Source organism: Taxus wallichiana var. yunnanensis (assembly GCA_018340775.1). Taxonomy (NCBI): domain Eukaryota; kingdom Viridiplantae; phylum Streptophyta; class Pinopsida; order Cupressales; family Taxaceae; genus Taxus; species Taxus wallichiana. The sequence goes on along the minus strand of CM031235.1, from coordinate 457,364,813 downwards.
CCAAACTACCAACCAACCACTAGACTCACCTAACTCACTAACATAAACATTAATTAATTTCTAACTCTGAAGTAAAGTGAATTTGCGAAGTCTAAAGGGGGTGTCTCTACATGAGATTCATGCCCCCAACTAATCATAAACAAACTAACAACATTTTGATCACTAGACCCAAAAAACCCCCCTTGATCCAAAAGGGGTATGTTACCATGATTCATGCACCAAGGATTTGCACCAAAGAATGGATAAAGATGGATGTGCATGCTTAGATAAATAAGCAAGATGCTGCTGTTCTATACTTAGCGCCATGGAAGAAATTAAAATAGAAAGGATTAAAAATAATGCATGCAGCAGTCCAGTTTGTCCTTGGCGCCAAGCATAGAATGAAATTGGATAAAAATAGCAGCCCCATGCGCCAAAGGAAGAACAAGAAGATTGTGCATGGAAGACATTAAAATAGAAGATCCTATTTTGGAAGTTTTGGATAAAGGTGCATGAATGAATAATTAGAAAAGTGAACTGCTGTTCTATTTTTAGAGTCTTGCCCATGCGCCAAAGATGAAAGAGTTGAAGGGATAAAATTAGCATGCTGTTCCAAAAATAGAACTGGTGCCAAAGATAGAAGGAATTTTTATAAATAAATCAACTGCTGTCCTATATGTGGCGCCAAGGATGGGAAAAGATGGATTTAATTAAAAATAAACATGCAGCAGTCTATTTTGGTGGTTGGCGCCAAGGCATGGAGAAAATAAATTAATAAAAGAAGCATGCTGCTGTCCCATGTGCCAAAGGGGATTAGAGAAATAAAATAAATAAATAAAAAGCATGCAGACTGCAGGCTATTTTGGATGCAGCAGTCCATATAGGCTGAGTTTGGATTATTGAATTATTAGACACACTTGGGCTGATTTGCTCTGCAATTCTAGCCTTGTACTTGCACCTCTGAATAAAAACTCCATTTTGCCCTCTCATATTACTGTTTTCAGATTATTCATTGTGTTTGATAGGATGTTGTATTGCCTTAGTGTGGAATTTACTCCCTCTACCGCTGTCCTTTTCTCCTAAACCCTTGAATTTATTATGCAAAATAGCTTAGAGTTGTGCAGGTGTGTGGATCTTTGATTTCTCTGTGTGTAGAGTTACATGCATGTGTTAAATTATTGGTGTATCACCCCTATTTCCCATTTTCCGCATTCCTCTTCCCTTTTCCTTGTCAAAGTTTTCGTTTTTAGGTGATTCACAAGGGAACTGGCCCTCTCTGAGGTTCACCTCAGACATAGGTTACCCACAACCTTGAGGTGTTCCAATTTTGTCAATAGAAGAGAGAGTACACACACCATTCTCTATCAGGGTGCAACTTCTGGTGACAACAGGGTAATGGGCATTATTTGAAGAAAATGGCTGTGAAATTACCTAACAATGCCTTCTGCAACTTGCCACTTGGCCACCTATACATCCAACACCGATTAACCCATGTTGACATATCTATTGCTTTCCCCACAACCTGACCATCTATGTCATGTGCCTATTGCAATCCCTGCAATCTTTTGACACCACTTGACACATTGATGAGTATCATCCAAGGAATACTCATCCCTTTGATCATCCATACCAATATTATAGTGCGAGTTAGGTGTGTTGGGTTGTTGGTTGGCAGTTTGGACCGTTGGGTCCCGTATATGAAAAGCTTACTTAAAGTTGAGGGAGAAAGACGAATGTAACCTGAACATTTCTACTATGTAAGCTTTGTTTCTATCAATGAAATAATGTAGTTTTTGTTCTATTAGTGGTGTTAGAGCCTCTTGATGCTAGGCTTGTGAGATGGAGGACACTTGGGGATGTGGTTAAAGCTCTCCATGTTTACTAAGATGAAGTTGAATATATTTGGAAGATATCAATTCTCTAAGGAAAGTGTTGATGATTGAGGGGTTTTGATCTGCAAAATATATGCAATAGAGGTTGCCTGAAAATGAATTATAAACTTTTATAAATTTTCTTGAGTTGGTTCTATATCTCCATGCTGAAGGCACTTCAATAGAAGGCATGTCTTTTTGTTGTTTTTGTTTTTTTGGGCATAGCATATTGTTATGTGGATGGACAACATGATTTCATTATAGAGAGCATCTGAAGGCACCAACAATGAAGGGTGTGGACATTTATTTATTACATTGAAAATTTTCAAAAAAAATTAAGGATGAAGGCTGTACATTTCCTGTTTTAAACATGTTTCCTATAAAGGCGAGATTTTCTCTTGAAGAGCCAATGAAATTCTTTGTTTTTCTGTAAGGTTGTGAATCCGTGATATTCTTCTTGTTTGGTATGTAATTTGCTGATATGAGCATTGAAAATTCTGCCTGGGGCAGTTACTGCATTTTGGTTGAAAGAATTATTTGAAGCATGTTTTTTCCACGGAAAAGCATTGAAATTAATATTTGAAGATGTGTGACTCTGTAAAATAAAGATGCTAAAATCCATAAAATCCATTTTTATCAGTTGCTGGGGTGAATATCCAAAGGGCATGAATATCTAAAGTGCACGGTATGATTTGTTGTTTTGGTATTTAAAATCTGCACAGAATTTGAAGGGCTCATATATAATGTCTTCTCTTAGTGTTACAAATGAATGTGTGGGTTAATTGGTATAAGGCCATGTGAAAACATTTTAAGAAAGGTTACAGGTTAAAATCTGCCCCCTCTAAACTTTTGGACTTAGTTCAGATTTCCAAAGACAAGCCTGAAATATTAAGTTCTATAGAATTTGTAAACATTGTGTCAATTGGTTGACTAGTGGAGTTGGTCGAAAGGTTTTTTTGAAGATACTGAGAATTAGAAAGGTCAAAAGGTTCATTCCCACAAAGTACAAACCCAAAATTTTAAATCTCTTCTTTTAAAGTGTTATAGCCTATGCTTATACGATTTTTTCCGCCATTTCATGTAGTACCCTGCTATGTGTTTGTCTCACCCCGTCCTATCCAATCAAGTCGGAAAGCTTGTCCAAAGACCGTCAATTTTGTAATGGTTGAAAATTAGACGTTTTACTCATGATTAAATTCCATCATAGAATGGAATGTCTATGTCAACCAAGATAGCATGTTCCATGGATGGTTTTCGACCCCCTCATAGTTGCATCGTCAAATTGTTGAAGGTTTCGACTACTGTCTCACTTGACCTAGGTTTCAACCCTAGATGATGTTGTCAACCATGTTCAAGATGATAACAATAGAATTAAAATAAAATAAAACAAATATTCAAATTTAAAATCTAAAGCGTTTTTGTAAGTAGAACAAGTTTTAGAGAAACAAATAAATGAGAATGTGGAAAATGGAGGTGGAATGGCAAGTAAATGGAATTGGTGGATGAGGAGATTTAATGGCGGTATGGGTCGGTGGAGTGTGTCGGTGATGGCAGGGCATAGGCGCCCATCAAAGCACTTACACCGTTCACCAAATGCAACAAACCAAACCTATCAATAGCGTCAATCCCTGCTTTCTGTTAGCTGCAATTAACATATTCCTTGAGAAGACATCTCGTTCAGTCATTTGGTCAAACATGCTGTGAGAATCCACCAAAATTCTGCACTTTGCATACGTGTCTATAAGAGAATTTTGTAAAAGTTTGCTTGTGGCAGACTTAAATTCTCACACATTGATGTGGGATTGGATTTAATTACCATCTATAAGGGCTTTTTTTTGGAAATGCAGCTCTGCAATAGTTGAAAATATGTAGAAGAGTTTTTTGAGGTTGGTGGAACACAAGACGGTGATTTGTGCCCGGGTGGCATTGGCATTGTATGATCATAATTGAAGCAATTGGAATGTGTTTTTTCTCCCAATCTACTTCTACCACAATTAGAATGTGTAACACATCCTTCAACTCACCCTCTCTACATAATGCTTTGAGATTGAGATTGTGATTGAGATTGGCGTGGAAACGTAAGGCAAATGAGGAAGTTGTAAGGTTGATGTGGAAGGAGCTACAACTCCTTGATCATCCACAGTCACAACTGAGTTACTTGAGACACCGTTTTCTTTATCAAACGTTACTTAGGGAACAATGAAGGTCGGTATCATCGCATTAAAGCAAAATGTGGAAGCATAGCCAAGGCATGTAACTGTTTGACAAAACGCCTCAGCAAAATGTGGGCTCATAGTTAGCAATGACTACGGGTATGCACAAAACGGGTCTGTCCAAAAGGATTTGGAGCCTTCAAGCAAATGCATTTGGAGAGTATGTGGACTGCTTGGAGCCTCGTATACCCCGTTTCAATTATTATCAGGCATGGTTTTCTCTTCTCTATCTTGCATGATTTTTGTATTCTAGTTTCCCTTTTACAATGATATCGAAAATAAAAGTAAAGGAAGAGTATGCTTTCGGGTAATTTAAAATGAATCGTAGCACAAAACAACGAAATTTCCTCCTTTCAACGCAATTAAGTAATGTTTGAATGCAAACCCAATTTTCATTTGTACCTCCTTAGATGTTTGGATAGCTTGGATAACCATATTGGATAACGGAAACCACCCGAATGACAAGACGAACTTGTTTTCTAGTTTAAAACTACCTTTTTGTTTACCTTGCAAAAGTTAATAAACGCGATTTTCAATGACATCTAAAACACCTCTCCAAACCCCGAAACGGGAAAGTCAAGTTTTGATGTGTTCCTTGTCATGTGGAGTGCTATATCGAACCTTGGAATGACCTCGAATGTTTGTTCGTGCATTTTTCGTCACCCCTCTAGGATCCTGTTGACCTTTTTGCAGCTTTAGACCACTATTGAAAGTTAAAAGTTTGATTTGGGTTTGGCTTGCGAGTTAGGCCACCGGTGGAAAATAGAATTCGACCTCCATATACCTCTAGTATTTATCCATGACAATCACTTTCAATCCTTAGTTATGAGAAAATCACTTTTCAAGCTAGTTTTACAAGGGGGTTTTGTAGGCCTTGGTCGTTGGGCGACAAGGTTAAACAAGCGCATTTATGATTGGTTGCTCCGAAAGACTTAAACCTATTACAAGTTGTTTTCTTGTTTTGTACTTGGGACAAGCCTTGCAAGACCATTTCCATAACTTAGGTACGTTGTGTGAGGAAATGGCTACACTATGTGTACCCTGTCACATTTGGTGTGAGTATGACCATCATTTATAGGTGTCATAGTTCTAATCATTTCATTGATAAGTTGTTTCCTTAGGAGTGTGCTTGTCCTTAACACCCTAGCGGGTAACCCAGTTCTTGTGAGGATAGTATGGGGTGATTTCACCAATGATTGATCTTGTTGAGAGATCTAACTTATGCAGGTGGATTTTATGTCTCAGGTTACCTACGCATGAACTCTTGCATTTGAATCCTTAATCCCTTACAGATAAAAGTGTTACCTTGCCAAGTAGTATTGAAATGCCTTTTTGCACGAAGGTTCATGCGAGATAAGGATATTTGAATTATCTAAGTTTTTCCTTGAAGTAGGGTGTAGACCCCTTTGAATGTTAATGAAATTAATAAATCATGGATCTATTATGAGGAATATTGATGAAAAAACATTTTAATATATGTTTACTCAACGAGAAAACAGTGCCTTAGAATATAATAAAATGTATAAAATTATATTGAATGTCTCACTTATAATGTGTATTTAATACACAAATTGCATAAGAAAAATAAAAGTAATTGTTTTGTGTGAGATCACACTCCTTGGAATCTTGTCTCCCAAGTGAATAAGTGTTATATGAACCATAGGTGTTCTAAAATGAGTGTCAACACAAGATCAAGTAAATGATGTAAATGTAATAAGAACAAGAGTAAATGAGTTGAATGTTGAGAACGATTGTTATAAAAATTGTATACATATTGAATAATTGCCAAACGGCTAAAATGCCTAACATAATCTTAAACAAATGATAATAATGGAATGCACCATTGGTGATCAAGCATGTTAATAAATGGGAAACTTGCAATATTAAGGAATGAACACTGTTTCATACTCATAACCATGGTTTAAACAATGATGTTAAATGATTAAATTTATCTAAAGGGAAATGTGAATTAATTTATCCATGTACCTTGTGGGCAAAGCCCTCTCTTCTTAATTCCCTCTTGTGGTCTCTTTTCGTATGGTGCCATGCTCGTTTGAGCAAATGGGTGTTGGTTATTGTTATCTTATTCTTTGATTGTGCGTTTGAATGAATACTATTGCCTTAACCCATGTTTAATACAAAGGATTTAATTGAATATAGTGCAAACCATGAGATATGCATAGTGATGGTCAAAGACCTCACTCTCCTTCCTTGTTCTTGTAAGTTATTGTTTTATCTTGCCATCATTTGATGGGATGTACATGTTTTATTGCTCATTTGAGTAGTAATGTGGTTTTCTTATATGTCGTGTACTTGTTTAGTACTCATTGTGGGGCTAACAAGCGTTTTGTGTGTATGGGGAAGGTAGGGTCATTATGGAGGAATAAGTAATGGTAAAACTGAAGTAAACCTTATGTGAACTTAAGGAGGAACCAAAGGTATGTGGGCTTTGTTCTAGTGGAGTGATAAGTGGGTTTTGAATAAACCAGGTGGAGGGATAAGTGGCATGCATTTTATTTTATTGGAGGAACCAAGAACTTATGCCCCATACCTTAGTGGAGCGATAAGTGGTTTGGAATGTCCCTAGTTCCCCTTGCAAGCCCTTTGAAGGCTTGATAGTGCGTACTAATGTTTGTGAATGTTCCTAATCCTCTCTCTTTCAAGCCTCATACGAAGGCTTGACATGGTGATGCATATATGATGAAATGTTATTTTCTCACTCTTTTAATTCTAATATATTGTGGACTTAATTGGTTTCTTATTGCAATGCGTGTGCGTGTGCATTTGATTGATGAGTTTTGTTTCTTGTATGCATGAGTATGCTATGTATGTGTGTATGTTGGGGACTTGCATTGCCAAAGGTGGAGGGATAAGTGTTATTATGGTGTATGGGTTTTTAATTTATTTTGGGAGGAAACAAAGGTTAGTGAGACTAGTCTTAGTGGAGGGATAAGTGTGTTTTCATGCGCGGTTGCATGACTTCTTTGGAGGAACCAAAAGCTAGTCTCTCTTAGTGAAGGGATAATTAGAAGTATTGGCATTATTTCCCTTGACAAGCTATTTTATGGCTTGATGGTATTATACTTTTCCTTTCAAATGTTTAGTTGACATCATCTCTTTGTCTTGGAGATACATGCGAAGTGACGCATGTTGTGTTTTTGTTCGAGGCATCAGAATGTGGGCCCAAGTGATAATGTAAGTGTTATTGATATAGGCTTAAAAAAATTATTCGTGTTACTAGTGTGGGCATTACATTTGGTATCAAAGTAGAGGTTCATACTCTCGAACCTCTAGTATGTATTTGTGATGTGGATATTGTTTATGAGATGAACACATTATATTACGTCGTGTTGCATTGTTTGCAACTTGTCTTTGGTGATGTTATGTATGTACCTATGATAGTTACCACGTGTGGATTTGTGAATTATTGAAGTGTTTGTAATAAGGGTACCTTCATGTGAAATTGTCGTATAGTGTACATGTTCTATCAATATGTTCATGGAAATCGTGTTTTGTTGTGAATCTTTAATGCGTTGTAAGATCATCTTATGCCATTGTTTCATGTGAACCACCCATGTGTATATAGAATATGTACCATCTTATGGAGTCTCATATGTGTCGTAATGGTGTACCACCTATATTGTACTTGTGTTTATTGTAAATAGGTAGTAATGTGTTTTCCTCGTGAATAGGGGCATATGATGACCTTATGACCCCTATTGTAGCATACCTATGCCATTAGTGCATTATGTGGAAAGTGTGTTATGTAAATTGTGATTAATTGTAATCAATGTTTTAAAAATCGGTCAAACCCGAAACTGGAACCGTCGGTTTGACCGGTTTAACCTTTTTTTGCACGAACCGCTAGTAAAACCGATCGCTTGGCCGGCTTGAGGCCAAATTGGCGGTTCCGTCGGAACCGGCTGGTTTGGCCTCAAACCGGTCAAACCGGTCGTTTCGCCATAAACCGCCAATTTTACTCAAAACAGCCTTATATGGCGATTTAATAAAAAACCAACTTTTTGATAAAAATTCTATTTTTTAATTGTTCTAAACCCTAATTTGGTGTTATAAATACACCCCTCTATTCACTTCACTCCTCTCTCATTGAGCATTTGTGAGCATTTGTGAGCATAAGATTGAAGAGTTTATTTTTTGTAGTGAGCTTGGAAGTTGGAGGCTTGGAGCTTGTTTGGCATTGCTTGTGGGCTCTTTGTGGTGATATTGGCATCCATTTGTGAGCACCCCACTTCTATTTGTGAGCACCTCTCTTATTTGCAAAGATTTGGAGGATTGGGGCAGCATTGAATAGTGTTCATTTGGAGTGAGTTTGGGCGTTGTTTGGCATCAAGTGTGGGCTCTTTGTGCTGGTATTTAGATCTACAGTTGGAGGGTGCAACCCATATACAAGCTTGGAGCATTTCTTCACCTCATTTGTGTGCACATTGAAAGGTATGTTACATTTTAAACTTGCCCCTTATTTGTAAATTTTATTAAATAAGAAATATGAAATTTATTTTGTTTTTATTTGCATTTTCATATTTGTTTGCATTTGCAATGGCCCCCAAAACAAAAGACCCTACATAGACCCATGCAGATGTAATTGATAATCAAGTTTTTTGTAAATATTGTAAGAAACACATCAAGGGGGATTCATAGGTTGAAACAACACTTGGTTGGTTAAAGAGGCCAAGCTACCCCATGCGATGCCCCGATATTGATGCCATTAGGTTGGAAATGAAAACATGCTTGAAAAACATAGAGAAGAGAAGGCTAGGCAAAAAGAGATGGAAGTTGAAATAGGGAGAATGAGGGAACATGCCTTGAGTGTTGAAGGATCTTGCTCTGACCCTTCTGTGATTGTTAGAGACCCCTTTCGGTATATGCCTCCCCCATCCACTTATAGTCAAGAAAACCGGCCTCAAAAAAGAAAGACCATTCAAAACTTTTTTCCATCTTCCACACCTGCTAGTGCCACTGCCTCCATGCCAACAAAAAATAAGCCCACCTTGAATAACCATTGGAAGAAGCAATACAAAGAAGCAACTTTTGAGTACATTGCTAGATGGTGGTATGATGCAGATATCCCTTTCAATGCTGCCCGCTCACCTTATTACCAACCGATGTTTGATTCCATTGTTGTTGCTGGTAAGGGCTTCAAAGGCCCTAGTATGCATGACTTGAGAGGATCACTTTTGAAGAAAGAAGTTGCATCCATAGATGAATATTTGAAAGGTTGCAAAACTTCATGGGCCAAAATAGGATGCACTATTATGTCAGATGGGTGGAGTGATGGCAAGAACCGCACAATAATAAATTTTCTTGCCTCTTGTCCACAAGGTACAATGTTTTTGAAATCAGTAGATGCATCTGATAGGGTGAAAGATGCAAATTTATTGTTTGAGCTTTTGGATGAGATTGTTTTAGAGGTGGGGGTGGAAAATGTTGTACAAATCATAACAGATAATGCCTCTAACTATGTTCTTGCTGGTAAGATGTTAGAGGCTAAACACAAAACAATATTTTGGACTCCATGTGCTGCACATTGCATAGACCTCATGCTTGAGGATATAGGGAAAAAGATTGGATCAAGAACACTATAGAGCATGGCAAAAGCATCACCAAATACATCTACAATCACTCATGGGTATTGAACCTAATGAGGAAGAACACTGAGGGCAAAGAACTTGTTAGGCCAACCATCACGAGATTTGCAACAAACTTCCTCACGTTGCAATCTCTTCTTTCCCAACAACAAAACTTGAAAAAGATGTTTTCAAGTGATGAATGAAATGCATCAAAGTGGAGCCGAAACAGGATGGGAAAGACACAAAGAAGAAACTTTTGATAATTTATTTTGGAAAAAAACAACAGAGATTGTGAAAGTTGCCGAGCCTCTTGTTAAGGTGTTGCGGTTGGTGGATGGGGAAAAATTAGCCATGGGCTATATTTATGAGGCTATGGATCAGGCAAAGGAGCAGATAAAGGCAACATACAAAGACAAGGTAACTAAGTATGGGCCTATATGGGAGATCATAGATAATAGATGGAACAATCAACTCCATCGGCCTATACATGCAACTGGTATTTCTTGAACCCGAAATATCATTACAAAGCTTAGCTTGGAGAAGATCAAACAAGAGAAGTAAAAGATGGTTTGTACGAGTGCCTAGAGCGCATGGTCCCTGATGAGATGCAACAACTTGAGGTTCACCGACAGATCAACTTCTTCAACAGAGCCATAGGTACCTTTGGGAAAAACCTTGCAAAGATTGCAAGGATGTGGACCAACCAGGTAAGAAATTCTAAGTTTTTTGAAGTTCATTTGATTAAAATTTTTAATGAATAATCATGAATTTTTAGCATAAGACAATCTTTAGCCTTTAAGTTATAAGTTTTACTTTTAATTTTTAACTGTGTTTTTAATTTTTTATCGTCATTTTTACTAATTAAACATTTACACTTTTTATCACAAAGACATTGGTGGGATTTGTATCGTAGACAGTGTCCTCAATTGCAAAAGTTTGCAATTAGGATCTTGAGCCAAACTTGTAGTGCTTTTGGGTGCGAGCGCAATTGGTCTGTCTTTGAGCGGATTCACATGAAGAAGAGAAACCGTTTGGAACAACAACGGTTGAATGATCTTGTCTTTGTGTAGTACAACCTTTGGCTAAGGCGCAACCAAATTGACTTGAACCTTGAAGACCTCGACACGTCGATCCTATTGTCTTGGATGATATAGATCCAACCTCTGAATGGGTAGAGGAGAGTTGGCCAATAGAGTTTGATCCCGATGACTTGGGGTGGATGGGTTTGGATCAGGAATCTGATGAGCCATTAGCAGCACCGCCGCCACCATCACGAGACATAGTAGGCACTAGTCGCACTCGTGCTACTCCCCAACCCCGTGCCAACACAATTGTAGATGTACCTAAGGATTTGGATGAGTTCGAGTCAGAGCCAGAGGCCGGTGATGATATTGATGAGGATGACCTTGAGGATCCCATTTCTAGCAGCGGTGTAGAGTTTGATGATCAATCATTAATATCTAATTTATTGATATTCTAGAGTTTTGTAACTTGTAGTATTTGTAATGTATCAATGATCATAGCATGTTGTTTTTTTGGAGTCTCGGACTATGGAGGCCATTTAGAGCCTCATTATTTATGTATTTTGTTTCGAATCTCATATATGATATATGTATTGTGTATTGGACTTGGAGTTCGTGCGATTTTGCTATAAACACCTTTCTTACATATATATAAGAGCAAACTTTGCATATTTTGTGTGTAATTGTTGGAATCATGGTTTTTAACCTTTCAAATATATTATTTTCATTAAAAATATAAAAGTTTGAACCGGTTTGGTTCTAGTCCGGTTCGGTTTGGACCTCGGCCGGTTCCGAGTTCAGTTCCGATTTTTAAAACATTGATTGTAATGTACATCACCCCCTTACATGATATCTACACATATCATGTTGTGTTAGTGATGTTGTATTGTGTTATGTGTTACCTTACATCGTCGATTCCTACGAGTAGTATCAAGGTGTACGTGGGGAGTGAGGAGGGTGAATAGTTGGCCATGTTGCTCGAGTCGAGTACAATTTAGGAAGTGGAGTCTCTCATAGACTGAAAATCCATTTCCATTTGTTTGGTATGTATGACATTACTTTACTGAGATGCCATGCATATTGTGTAGCATGCACACCTCAGGCTCGAAAAATGGTGACCTATAATCCTCTCTCATTCCTTAGATGGTCGTCATAGATACGACCTTTGTGTAGTTACCAACCATGTGAGCCTTGTGAGTTTTTGCAAACTATGATTTTGGATTATGAGGATACTATGATCTTGCTTCATTTTGAGTTGGACTCGAGGAGTACGCTAGTGATTTCCTTTGAGGTTGTTGGGTGCTTGTATTTCATTGAGGTGACGAGGCTCTATGTGTTCAGGTCCATAGAGTGACCTGACTTGTTTTGGTTCTATGAGACCATATGGTATTGGGAGGTATATGGAGTTTCCCTAGGAGGCATGTGGAGTTTTGGTACTTGTGATGTACCTAGTATTTGATGGATTACTTATGTGATCCATTTGGCTATGTATTGCGATACTTGTGGCTTGATGCCCCTTACTATTGGATGTGATTTATTTGGTTTCTCTCTTGACACTGTGTTAGAGGTGGCTATGACTTGAGTCATGTATGTAATGTTGTTGTAAACATATTGATATTTTGCTGGTTCTTTATGTTGGGCACATGTTGTTTATGTCTCTTATGCCTAAGACCTCTATTGAGTATTGTGAATTGTGGATTATACCTTTCTTCCCTAGTTGGGATGGCGGCCTTATTTTTGCATTACTGTCGTAAAATGTGAATTTTGGCATGTGTATGGTTTTGGGCTGTGTATGACCCTGTGATGTCTTGTGTTGTTGGAAACCCTCTTGGAGACAATGAAAACAAATGTTAAACAATGAAATGGTTAAGAAACAATGAATCAAGGAACTTTTTCCAATGAGAAACTTTGTTATTATTGATTACGTTTATAAGGAAACCGATAAACAAGAGTTGTTGAGATGATATTGGACATAATTACCAAATTAAGGATTAATTAACCATGGTAAAAGGATCGCCAATCTTCTTAGAACATTAAATAAGTTGAGAAAATTTTAACATGTGTTTAGACTTCCTTTTAGTCACGTTTAGCGATAGGGTCTTTTTCCCTAAATAACACATAGACGTTGTTGACCTTCCTTTGCTCGCGTACCCTTCTTGTAAACTTTACGTGGATGTCGCATCGAGGACGATGCTCTTATAAGGGGAGGGAAATGTAGTGCCCTACTACGTGTGCGTCTCATCCCATCCTATCCAATCAAGTCGTAGAGCTTGTCCAAAGAGCGTCAATTTTGTAATGGTTGAAAATTAGATGTTTTACTCGGGATTAAATTCCATTATAGAATGGCATGTCGTGTCGACCAAGATAGCATGTTCCACGGATGGCTCTCGATACCCTCATAGTTGCATTGTCAAGTTGTTGAAGGTTTCAAATCTTTGTCTCGCTTGACCTAGGTTTCAACCCTAGATGATGTTGTCAACCACGTTCGAGATGATAACAATAGAATTTAATGCTTAAAAACAATAATACTAAATTATATATATATATATATATAGATATATATAGATATATATAGTAAGTGAAATTGTAAAGATATCAAAGAAAAAACAGACAAATTGAATGAATTAAATGATTAAATAAGTTTTATTTAAAAAAGCGAAATGAGAAAAAAATAAATAAAATAGAATAGAATAAAACGAATATTGAAATCTAAAATTTAAAACGCGACTATGGAGATCATCTTTTGGTGCATTTACACATACTTGGTTTGTTGGGCTGGTTGCTCAATACCATTCCACTTGAGGATGAAAACCCTCTTGTGTGGCATCCAAGGAGGACAAAAACCTTCCTTGTGGCTTGGTGGAGAACGAAAACTCTCCATTTTGGGTGGATTGAAGATCTCTATTGAAGACTCTTTGCAGATTTGGATCAAGAAGAAGACCTACAAGGACTTATATATTTTTGGAGCCCTCTCCTAGGGGAGCGACTAGGGTAGAGGTCATTCTAAGTGCCTTCTAGGGCACGACACTCATTCATTTGTTGATATTCAGATTTGATATAATTTATAAGGCTGGAATCACTCATTTTTGGGCATTGTTGGGGTTTGGAAACCCTCATTTTGATTATTTCTCTTTGCTGCACTTCTGCTGTTAATAATTAATTTTCCAGCTGAGTATTTACTTGATTTGCATGGTGGAAATTGTTCTAAGGTGTTCCTAAAAGGTCTAAAAATATTGTGGATGAATTGTAGGGTGATATTTTGGTGAAATCTTGTGTTTTTCAGACTGCTGTTGTAAAAATCAGATCGTTGTTTTGTACTGATTTAATTTTCAGTTTGCTGGTCCAAAAATCAGATTGGGGTTTGTGCTAAAACCTTTATTTTCAGTTTCAGCCCTAAAAAGGGACATTACAAAACATATTAATATAAACCTTCGACCAAAGATTTCATGGCCAACTAAATAAATATGAAACTGTCAGTCTCAACAATGATCAAGCATCCCAATGCGACATCACATAAGCACGGACATGAGCCAAAGAGATATTATGACAATACACATGTTAGTACATCAAGCAACACTACAAACTAATCATGCATTAGTCCATATGAGTAAAGATGACATTAAAATGCAGTAAGATAACTATCATGCAATTGGAAACACTCATCCATAAACTTCAATACACAAGACAATCAATCACTTACGAATTTTGTGTGGTGTGAAAATGTTCTCTCTCCCATATCGCCTCCACTAAATCTTCTGCCCTCTCCTTTATGATACTCTGTCTAGTTGTGGAGGATGTCCTATAGTCAATCGTGACCACAAGCTGTAGTTAGCTACATATCTAGACATAAACATAATCATCATGCTAATTCACTGATGCATCAATAAATAACAATTAATCACATACTAATTGCATTTAATGAAATAAACATTATAAAACATATTATGAATACTAAATTGCATCATTTAGTCTCATCTATTTAATAATAAATATTGTTCTTAGTACAATGAGTTGGGGTGTGACTTCCTCCTTGGGTGCAATGCTTTCCTTCTTTGGAGTTTCCGAGTCCCTAATGACTACTCTCTTCATTGGTTTTGGGTGTTACTTTTGTGACTATAGAAGTAGCAATGGCCTTCCCTTTTCTTCTGGAGTAGCTTTCACGATTTGAGGCTTGTACTGCACCATCACTACTGCAATTGCTTTCTCAAACCTCAAATTTGAAATAATTTTTGGGTATGAGGGGGCCTTTTCAACATTCTAATTTCCCTCTCCCAATGACCACTCAATGGAAAGTTTATTGTTATTAAAATCACACTTTTTGAATATCAGGTCACTACGAAATTCAAAATCTTCTTTATCGTCCTCTATTTCTCACCCTAACAGTTCTATTTGTGAAACTCAGATGGCTTCAAGATGGAACTCCACTGGTGATAACACCTTGGAAGAATGACTTATGTGATTTAACTAAACCCTTTTGGCTTGAAAAGGTAAACTCAAGTGTGTGTACTCCTGTCCACCCACACCAAATATAAATTGAGAAGACAAACATGAGGATATTGCCCCTCGTAAGGTTGAAAATAGCCTAAAATAGACCAAAAGACTAAAGCATGGGCTCCTTGAAAGGTAAGAGCAAAGTAAGTGGTCAGTTGGATAAGAAAGCATGGGGTGGACAAAAAGTGACTGAATCGGGTAGAAATAGGGCTAGGATTAGAAGAAACAATCAATCGGGGGAGGGGGAGAGGCCAATGATTGTAGAAGAGAAACCTTGAGAGCCATAGTTGTGATCTCTAAGGAAAAAGAGAGATTTTGTTGAGAATTTTTCTATGCGTGCCACTTGATTGCAATAAATGAAAGCTATTCTAATCAATTAAAACTGAAATCATATGAAACAATAAACAACTTTCTTCTAAGGCTTGGCAATAAAATGATTAGCAATGAAATGGATCCTAACATAATGAAAACCCACAATAAGCTGTTAGGGGTTAAGTTGTTTCAAGCTTTTGGAGTTTAGCAAGCAATAATGAATGTTTTGATGATGCTTGGGCTGCAAAACAGTTTGTTATATCTTCAGCAAATGATTAGATCTGCAATATAATCAAGATGAAACCAGGAATGTTATAATCTTAAGATGAATACCAATAAAGTGTGTGCAAATCTCAATGGAAAACAGTAGTAATCGTGCAATAAGGATTCAGTTGAATGTTCACTTACGAAGGCAATCGAAAGATCCAATTCTCACAAATATCCAAAGCTTAAAACACGTGGTAATGAAACTTAAGGTAGCTGATGCAAGTTCTGAAATCAAAACAAATGTACGGAGCATGATTCAACTTGCATCAGAATCAGAACTACCCTCCCCAAACAGCCACTCGATACCAGTGTTCCACGGAGTCTCGGAACGGGGACAAGTCTCGGGGATGGGGGACCAAGAGCCTAGGTTTGGGTACAACAGAGCAAATACATGTAGTACTTGAAAAATTACTTATAAAAAATGTATAAGGAATAACAAATGAAACTTTTAAATACTAAACACATTGCATTGAACAATGAAAATGCCGAATATCAATATATTAATATTTATATTCAAAATGATGATTACATTCAAAATTCAAATACAATTGGCTAATGGCTCAATGCCTCTAATCATCCCCAAAGTCTACGCCAAACTCCTCATCACTCAAATTGCTAGACTCCTCAAGGTCAAGCTCCTCCAAACCAATTCCAACCAACCTTGTCTGTGCCACATCATCATCAATCTGAGATGGCTCCTCTGGATTTACATTCTATTGGGCTTTTGGGCTCTCCTTGTATATAAGCGTGTTGTGGTCAATGAGACAAGGTGCTATGTACATCTACAAGCTTCTCCGCCCTCCTATAGGTAAGCTTGTTCCTCTTCATAGAGTGGATGAAGCCATAAGTAGATCAATTCCTCTCAGAAGTAAAAGAACTAGAAACCTGCGACAACAAGTGAATGGCTAGTGTAGTTGTCAAAGAATTATGCCCATGCATGGTCCACCACAGAGTTGGGTCCCCCTGTGCCATAATGTCCCTATTCAGTTTGGTCTCTTCTAATTATCCCCTAAGAGTGACAAGTTTTGTCCACTCCATATGAATAGTGCTAGCATTTGTGCAATTGTACATTTTTGAATGGCCTTCATGAACCCCTCAACCTCAACATCTTGTAAAGGGATAACGCACGTACCACGTCGGGTTCAATGCATAGGCAGCCGTGTGCAAGGGGGTGTTGAGCTTCTTTCATATATGATGAATGATTGGTTGAATATGGTCATTGTAGAACTGCAATGTAGGGTCTTTCTCTTATACAATGGCCTTCATTTGGCCAAGCATACTATCAATGCACTCATACACCTCTCCAAGGCTAAGTGTATTAGAGTCCCCATATCTAATGACTTTGAAGACTGAAGTAGTGAAAGAGAATGTGTTTCGCATCATCCCAAAATGTGTCACTTTTAACCACCTCCTTCACCCTCTTCTCTTGCTCAGACTTAGAATCCGGCCATCGATTCCACTCTGTTGTTATTACCATTACTTGTAATGCCTCTTACAAATCAAGCAACCTCCCCAAGAGAATGAAATACGACACATATCTAGTCTCTACAAGTTTCAAAAAGTCCATAAAGGAGGCTCCGAAACACATCATCCCAAAATGTGTCACTTTTAACCACCTCCTTCACCCTCTTCTCTTGCTCAGACTTAGAATCCGGCCATCGATTCCACTCTGTTGTTATTACCATTAGTTGTAATGCCTCTTACAAATCAAGCAACCTCCCAAGAGAATGAAATACGACACATATCTAGTCTCTGAAGTTTCAAAAAGTCCATAAAGGAGGCTCCGAAGAGTGCATGTGAAATGTGGTGGTTTCAGATAAACATTTGCGCATCTCTAGCATCATTAATGACCTCTTTGATCTAACCAATCTTTGCCATGTCCTTGAGTGCATTATTCATGGTGTGCACACAACAAGGAGTCCACCAAATATGTTTGTAGGCCACCTCAATCAACTTCCCTGCAACTCTACACACATAGGCCGCATCTGTCACTACTTGAACCGTATTCTCTCGTCCAACCTCATTGTTAACATCTCTAAGGATTTGGAACTGAAAATCAACATCCTTGTGGTGCCCTGAACAATCAATAGCCTTGAGGAAGTAAGGGCCCTCTGTACATGTGACCATGATGTTGATGAGTGGATGATGCCTAATGTCCGTCCACCCATCCATGATTATGCTGCATCCAATAGTGACCCAATTAGCCTTCACTTTCTCCATTAGAATATTTATTTGTGAATAGTTCTTATCCAAGATTGTTGTTCTCAATTTTGTCTCTCCTAGTGGCACATATGATGGTCCTGCTCTTGTTATCTTCACCACAACGTCCTTATAATAAGGGGAGCAAGCCACATGAAACAAAATAACACAAACAAAGAAGAGTTTGCTAATGGCATCGTTTGTGTCATTCTTATTTTGTACATTGCATAACTTTGTCACCGTCTTTGTAGCATTATTACTTGTCATTCTACATTCCCTTTAGGCTATGCTGCCCCTTGATTTAACAAAAATAGATTTATTAAACCCTATTGCAAAGTAATTGATGTAAACTATGATATACAACTGCTAAGTACAATATGACGCAAGCAAATAAGCAAGTAAATATGAAACCCTAAGCAAGAGATATAGAAAGAATGACTTAGCTGATTTACACCTGATCTGGAAGTGCTTTAGATTGGGAAAACTGCTGAACATGAGGTGAACAGTGTCGTAATTGCTCGAGAATAAATTATGGACAGCAGAATCGGGTTAGACACGGGTGTCCACGGCAGGGTAGGGGCACCAGGGGGCCGGAGACCTCTTACGGCGCTTGTGATCGCGAAAATGGTCAAACCACGATTTTCTTGTGTCACACAAGTGTCGCAAATATTCCCTGTTGATCGCTTGTGTGTCGCTCTTTGATCGCCGAGGGTACCTGTAACTTGCAAAACAGATATCACCTGCAAAAGCCCACAAACCACATCAAATCCAAAAAAAAAGATGTAGAATGGGAGTCGACTAACCTCGACGGTCACCTCGAGAGTGAACTTACAACCGAGTGTTGCACTACATCTCAGACTCCATGTAGTTCTGGTGAGTGTGTGTAAGAATCGTGCCCTAGGATGCCCTTGTGCAAGTGCACTTGATAGCGGGCTGTAGTTAGATGTAACAATGTAATAGAATTTATGGATGGAAAAATGAACTTCCCCTTCCTATGTTGTGCATGCAGAGTTGTAACCTTGTCCCTTGAGTGAATTGCTTAGATGGATGCTTTAGAGTGCTTTAGGTGCTTTTGGATGCAAGCTTAGGTGATGTTATGTAATGCTTAGTGCTTGGTCCTTGATTTTGAACACATAACTATGTATTTATATGATTCCCTTGTTTGAATTTCGTAATTGACAACTGGAAGGCCGACCCATAAGTGAAAAAGATGCCCAAAAGATAAAAGAGACCCAAAAGAAGTGAGTAAGGTGAAAAAAGGTCGGGGGCGCCCAGAGGGGATAGGGGCACTGGGCGCTTCTGTCCTATCTCGAGCGCTGGTGTATGGAGCCATAAAAGATAAATAAGTAAAATACCGACTGGGCTGTGGGGTATACAAGACCAAATAGAAAGCAAGAAACAAAGGCAAGAGGCCAAAGACAACCGTTACTAGTTTTCTTGCTTAGGAATTATATGAATGCTAGTATGTATTTAGGACCTAGAAATGTACCCAAGTGCGTGATTTTGTGTTTACATTTGCCCCCACTTTATGTTGTTGAGTGAATACTTGATAACATAAAGTAGATAAGAGATGCGTACCTGATAACCATGTAGAGCGTGCGGCGAAGAACGTGTCGAGTGAACAAGTGAAGCGTGGAATGATGCAAAAATGAAGCGTGGAAACTAGGAAGAGAAAGTGATCCTAGGGGTGAAATGTATGTGTCGTCCTGTGTTGTACTTGTTGGAGCTTGTTGTTGTTGCTTCTTTTAAGAACGGACTTGTAAAAGAAGAGCAAAAATGTAGTCAAAGTCCCGTATATGATAAATTAGAGAAGAATCTACGTAAGTATGCAAAAGTATGTAAAAGTGTGTAAAAGTAAAGTGTGCACTTGATGTAGAAGAGTGTAAAATGATAGAAAATGTCCCGAATTCTTTGTGAAGAGCGAGTTTTTGGGTGATCTCACGCCAAAGAGCAAGTGTTGGGGAGAGAGGTCTAGTGTTACTCTCCTTCCATGACTCGACCGATAAACACCATTGCAGATGGTGTGTCCTGTTTTGTTCCTGCTGTCCCGATTGTTCCGAATTGTACCAATTGAACTGAATGTAGGAGATAAACTATATTCGATTCTTTGGAGGATTGTGCCTATCTTGTCAAACCGCTTTGAAGGCTTCGTGAACTGTGTAATTTGAGAAAGCGATTGTGTGTGCCCCAGGACATTAGCGCCCATGAGAGGACACAGGCACCCAAGCACTCCTGTTTGAGCCTGCGGTAGTGTTTGTCTTTGAGCCGAGACCCAAGTCAAATTCAGGTCGTTGTGTAGCCGTGTTCTTGTTCTGATTTTGTGTTGTATTGTATTGTGTTGTAGCTTTGAGCTACTGTATGGGGTGATTTGTTCACTGAATGTATGCCCCCTCGTTTGGGGAGCATGTGACGCCGTAGGAGAATGCGGCCCAAAAGAGAGGACTTGATCTGATATGAACTGTATCCCTACGGGGGGAGGGGATGTGCATGGTAGAAACCAAGGCACATGCAAACAAGTGGCTACATAGATGTGTTAGTAGCAAATGTAGCATGTCATAGAAAACAATGTAACAAGCAAATGTGCATATAAAATAGACCATGCAAAAAGTGGGTTTCAAACATGGGACATTGCTCATAATGTCACAAGACAATCAAAGTCGAAGCGATCAAAAGCGTACAAGCAATGATCAAACAAGACATAGGGCATATCCCACAAACAATAGCATACAAGTAGAAAGTAATGACAAACAAAATGTATCAGACAACCATGATGGCAAATAGTCCTGCAAGGCAAATGTTGCACATGAAGCACCCGTTAGCATGTTAGAAAGATAAAAAGTATGTCAAAGCATGTATGTATTGATAGAAAGTAGTGTGCTAGGAAGTAGTAGTAAATAATGAAATAATAACATCGTAATGTGTGAGAAAGTAGATGCCCCTAGGAGCCTCGGTGGGACTGGTAAGAGGTACAAGTGCCAAGCATCATTGCAGTGTGTAAGGACTGTAAGAGATCTGCATTCACTCCAAAAGACCAAGTGAACACACGTGTATATAGAAAATATATTGACATACTAAGTATCCGTCTAACATGGGAAACAAAGTGTACATGTAAGTAGAATAAGCAAGCAAGATTAAGTGCAACCAAGATATGCAATATATGCAGTGTATGAGTGTGATGGAATGGTATGCAATGTGAATGTGATAGAGCAACGTGCCCCCCAAAGGGATGTGGATGAGTATGAGATGAGGTTCATTTATAAAAGACCCTCAACAATCAAGAATGAACCATAGAACAAGAGTGCGTCATCGGGAAATGGTTTGAAATTGTGCGCTAGAAAGATAGATCATGAAGCATAGAGCGTAAAGAGTGAATGTGGTGAGGTTCATTTCAGATTTAGACCCTCAACAATCGAGTATGAACCGTGGAACTAGAGTGTGTCATAGGGTAATAACGATACAAATCGTGTATCAAGATGCATAAGAGAGATGAGAAAGACTAGATGTGAAGCATGAAGCGTGATAGTAGAAGTGATAGTCAATTGATGATATTAGGGGGGTGTAAGCATGATGCCCCCAAGTGTGTGATGAAAAGAAAGCTATTCAATGAGAGTGAAGGGCAAGGGTCCTCCACCCGATGTCCAAGGAGATAAAGGTGTGTGACAATGCTCTAAGATCGGTGGTGTATGAGAAGGACGATGTACATGTGAAGGAAGCCTATGTGGTGATTGAGGTAGTAAATACCTATGTGAAATAGACCTATGAGGTGGAGGAGGTGATGAGCACATATGTGAAAAATACCTATGAGGTGGAGGAGTTGATGAGCACATATGTGAAAAATACCTAGGAGGTGGTGGACACCTATGTGAAGGGGCTGCCCAAGTAGGGGACTTATGTTGACGAGATGGACTAGTGGACCTATGAGGACGACAACGTCGTGAAGTAGGACATGTGCGAATAGGAGAACTAGGTGCTGAATGTGCCTTAGATTTGAGAGGCCCCAGGAGGCCTAGATACTATAGCTAGTGGAAGAATGTCGTCAAGAGGAGGTAGAGGTAATGGTGTGCATGGTGGAACGCCTTTAATAGTGACAACTTGTTTATTGTAAATGAACTTAAGACACATATGATTCATGGAGGGAATAGCTTGAGCGATGTGGAGCCAAGGGAGACCTAAGAACATGTCACAGCCTTTGATTGAAGATGCCACAACGAATGACACAATCATAGTAAGAGGCCCAACAACCTAATGTAGCCAAAAGAATTAGGAACTGGATAGGTGATAGTAGAAATTGGACATTTGATAGCCATAAGAAGTGCAATAGATCATACACTGATAGAGCTGCTGGACAAAACATAGTGTTATTGATAGTATATGAACCAATAGAAGCATTGATGTGTAATGAGTCAAAAGAGACTGTTGCATGATGATCGTGATTGGAAAATGTAATGATGGGTGGTGATGCATCAACATAAGCGACGAGAAAATCAAGGGGCCTCGATGAAGGAGGGGGCACAGTGTGATATGTATGATTAACAAAGTGTCGAAGCTTGTGTGTCATGCTTAGGCAAAGGGTCAAAGATTTTTAGCTTTTTGTTATCACCGATCGGTTTAGAAGAAAATGGCTCGGGAGCTCAAGTGAATTATTGTCGATAAGATCTTAATGAGATGTCGTTGTTTGAAACAACGATCGGTGGAATGCCCAATACTTTGAAAGAGAGAAGCGAGGTCTTGTGTGCCAGAAGAAGAGACTTGCTAAGAGTGTGAGAAATAAGAGGCGAAGTAAAATGGTTGGTAGGAGTAGGAACAAACATGGGAACAATAGAAGTAGGTGGAAGGGTAGAAGGAGGTTGTGTTGCAATAGGAATGGAAGCAATATTAGAGGTGGGAGGGTTAAGCTTAGCTAGATTGGTGGCCTCACGAGCAACGAATAAAAACAGATCTAGGTCTTGTGGATGTTCAACAAGATGAGCATTGAGATCACGAAGGTCTTCATCAGTAAAGGGTGGATAAATTTCAGCCATGTTAAGAAGATGATAATATGCCTAAAAGCAAATAAGAAAATAGATATGAAACCCTAAGCAAATAAGCAAGTAGATATGAAACCCTAAGCAAGAGATATAGAAAGAATGACTTAGCTGATTTACGCCTGATCTGGAAGTGCTCTGGACTGGGAGAATTGCTGAACCAAGGCGAACAGTGTCGTAATTGCTTAGAATAAATTATGGACTGTAGGAATAAGGTCGGACACGGGCGTCCACGGTAGGGTAGGGGTGCCAGGGGGCTGGAGATCTCTTCTGGGCGCTTGTGACTGCGAAAATGGTTAGAACCTGATTTTTACTGTGTCGCACAAGTATCACAAATATTCCCTGTTGATCGCCTATGTGTCTCTCTTTGATTGCCGAGGTACTTGTAACCTAAGTAACCGCATTCGCCGAACTTGAAGGAATAAAATTGAAATTCGGCGGATTTTATACAACAGTAATAAATTCGTTGAAAATCGCAAATTTATTTGTGCGGAAGTCGGATCTAATTTTTTTATTAAATTTGTTACAAAATCGTGTTTGAAATTCGCCAAAATTCGTTTTAAAAATCTGGAAATTCGTTTTAGGGTTTAACTTTTTCGCTTTTAGGGTTTTCAACCTAAAGCACCGCCGTTTTGGTATATAACTCGTGTTGTGGCATACTATCTTGCCATTGTTTTCTGTTTGCTGTTTGGACGAGCTGAAGTTTGGTTTCCTGTTTGTTGTTTAGACGAGTTGAAGTTAGACACCATTGTTTGTAGGTTGGTTAAACGCCATTGCAAAGTTCACAATTTCACGAGTCTCCATGTCCAACTCCATTTCTTTGTGTAGAGGTTGCTAAGTCTCCATCTCCCGATCGTGGAATTCGACGCTGCTTGTTTTTTTTTCTTTTTTGTAAAGGTTTTAAGTTTATAAATGTGCATAGTATTTATTATTTAATATTTATTAAGTTTTAGGTTTAGGTTTTACGCATATTTATTTTATGAAATATATGTATAATGTTATATATAAACTTATATATACAATAATACAACCAAACCTAAATCTAAGTAACTCCATTACCATACGATTATATATATTTTATATGTAATATTTAAGATATAGTTTTATACGTATATGTCTAATATAATATATATTATTTTATATATAATTTTATATATCTATATTTTATAAAAAAATTATATTATTAATTAAATATATTTAATTAAATTTAATAAAGTTAATAGCTTTTAAAGTTTGTAATAACTACTTATGAAATGTGAAATTATCCTTCTCTTTTGAAATGTGAATTTATCTTTCGTTTTTATATATTTAATCAAAATGTATATTTCTCATAGTCGAATTTAATCACGAATTTAATCGTTGATTTTTTTACCAACAAATTTAACATCATCGGCGAATTCGAACACAAATTGACAACGCGCAACTTAGCTCAGAACTTGCAAAACAAATGTCACCTGCAAAAGCCCACAAACCACATCAAATCCAAAAAAGAAAGATGCAGAATGGGGAGTCAAACTGACCTCGACGGTCACCCCGAGAGTGAACTTACAACCGAGTGTTGCACTACATCTCAGACTCCATGTAGTTTTGGTGAGTGTGTGTAAGAATCGTGCCCTAGGATGCCCTTGTGCAAGTGCACTTGATAGCGGGCTGTAGCTAGATGTAACAATGTAATAGAATGTGTGGATGGAAAACGAACTTCCCTTTCTATGCCATGCATGCAGAGTTGCAGCCCTTGTCCCTTGAGTGAATTGCTAGATGGATGCTTTAGAGTGCTTTAGGTGCCTTTTGGATGCAAGCTTAGGTGATGCTAGTAATGCTTAGTGCTTGGTCCTTGATTTTGAACACATAACTATGTATTTATATGATTCCCTTGTTTGAATTTCATAATTGACAACTGAAAGGCCAACCCATAAGTGAAAAAGATGCCCAAAAGATAAAAGAGACCCAAAATAAGTGAGTAAGGTGGAAAAGTGTCGGGGCGCTTGGGTGCTTCTGTCTGTCTAAGGCGCGGGTGTCTGGAGCCATAAAAGATAAGTAAAATACCGACATTTGGGGTACATGGGGTATGTAAGACCAAATAGAAAATAAGAAACAAAGGCAAGAGGCCAAAAACAATCGTCAATTACTAGTTTTCTTGCTTAGGAATCATATGAATGCTAGTATGTATTTAGGACCTAGAAATGTACCCAAGTGCGTGATTTTGTGTGTACACCCCCAGAACTAGATGGATAAATGGGAAGTTATGCATCTTGAAAAGTTCTAGCACTAGTAGGAAAAACACTCCTCGTTAGCAAAGTAGTAGATATAGATTTTCCTTCTTCATTGCAATTCCACAATTTATTTATTTGAGCCCTTTCTTTGAATAACAATTTGTCACATACATCCACACCTTTGCCTTAGATGTGAAGGAGGTGTGCATTAACTCTTGTAATGCTGCCTTGAAATTCAAGTTGACAAAAATGACACTTCCACATCCTAGTGCCCCCTATTGCCCTAGGTTTTGCTTGTAGTTTGGTTGCAAATTGACTTAAAGGGGACTTCTTATTGAAGGGAACCTTGGCAAAAATTTTCAATAACGTGGAAGGGAAACTAAATTGTCTAGTTGCACTCCCAATAGAACTACTTGCCTTAATCCCCCTCACATCTGTACTCGGAGACTCATACTCAACCCCCATAGGCTCTTGCTCTGCCTTTTATCACTCATGTTGTGAGAAGTAGAACTCATGGTGACACTTTGCAAGAAATAAAATTATTGTTTAAAAATTAAATTTATTATTTTAATAATAATAATTTAAATTTTGCAATGGCTCAAGACAAAAAGATTTTCCTTTTGTTTTTCTTACTTTAGGTCGCATGAAGCACAAAAGCAGAGGATACACAAAATAGGAATCCTTGTTCTTCAACCTTCATCAAACAAGGATTTCACTTTTGTTTTCTTACTTAGTCGCACTGAAGCGTAGAAGTAGAGGATACACAAAAGACAAAATCCTAATTTGACTAGTATTAAACTATTAATCGATAATCAACTATTTAAATTTTTAATCCATATGCAAATTTGCAAATAAATATTTCAAAATAATTTAATAAATAAATTTAAAAATAGTAAAATAATGAATATAAAGTTTAAAATTTAAAATTTTAAACTTATAAATGCGTTAAACGAAAACACCTAAATGCTATTTTTAGGGTTGTGTAACTGTTGTTTTCAATAAAAAGTTAAAAACAACAGTTCAACAACCCTAAAATCAACATTTTAATTAATTTATTGAACAATTTATGATTCTAAATTGAAATAAAAAATTAAAAAATAACTATGAAGGGCCATGTGTCATGGCTTACCTTGAAGGCTTGATGAATGTGTTGAAAACTTGAAACTTGAATGGTTGATCAATGAAGACTTCAACAAAAAAGTTATTTTCAATAAAAAGTTAAAAACAACAGTTCAAGAACTCTAAAGTCAACATTTTAATTAATTTATTGAACAATTTATGATACTAAATTGAAGTAAAAATTAAAAACTAACTATGAAAAGCCATGTGTCATGGCTTACCTTGAAGGCTTCATGAACATGTTGAAAACTTGAAACTTGAATGGTTGATCAATGAAGACTTGACACTTTCTCTAACTCTTGTTGTTGCTAACACTCTCCCTCTTGCTTGCTAATGCTCTCACTCTTGCTTTGAATTTTTGATAGTGATTTGGAGTGAGGGTGTGAGGCTTATTTATATTTTTTGAAGTGCTTAAGAGGGTTGGTGGGGCCCATTAAGTATTAGGGTTAGGGTTGGAGGCCAAAAATTCTAAAAATATGAATATAAAAAAAGCACTTTATGACTACGTTGCATGGATACGCCAAATCCCCCTCGAATCCCCTTGGAAACGTATTGGAAACGGATATGTTGGGAATACGATACGGATACGTGCTTGATACGTATGGGAATGCGTTAGGATACGTCACGGATACGTACAAACGTATCCGTGGCGAACCCTCGTGACGTATCGTGCACGTATCCAACAAAGATATACGTGTTTTTAAAGTTCTATTTCATTTTTTTATTTTTATTTTTACTTTTCTACTCCCTAAAACCGAACCCTAAACACTAAATGAATAAAATAATACACCCTCTCCCCCACAAAAAGTTATAAAAAGCACCCACCCCTCTCATTTGAAATCACACAAACAATTTCATTGTCTTTTTGCAAGTGAATGAGCAAAGAGCCAAAGAAGAGTTGTGAAGAGCTTAGTGGAGGCAAAGATTGGAAGGAGGTTTTGCAAAGAGCTTAGAGGAGGCAAAGATTTGAAGGAGGGGCAGCAATTGCTTCTATTGTTTGGAGTCCATCATTACGAAGGAGGAGAAGGAGAAGAAGCCATTGTTGAGACTTGAGAGGAAGAGATTGTTTTAAAATTTTAGAGGCAACCAAGATCTACGATTCTACACTCATGGGTATACCGTATTTTAATTTTTATTTTATTTTTAATTTCATTCTTTCGTTTTATTTTTTTACGATATTTATTTATTTATTATGTTGCATTTTTTTAAAGTTTGTAATTTAAACACATCCTAAATCTGTGTGCTCTCACCTCGCGTCTTTATGGCGATCTTGGTGATCAAAAACAGATTAGGATGGCATAGTTTAGGGTTATTTAATTTGTTAATTGGTAAAAATCATTTTTATTTTAAATGCATTGTTGATGTTAATGTATTTGTTTTTTATTTTTTTAGCTTCCTAAATCTGTGTATGCTCTCACCTCACGCCTTTATGGCGATCTTGGTGATCAAAAACGGATTAGGATGGCATAGTTTAGTGTTATTTAATTTATTAATTGGTAAAAAATCATTTTTAATTTTAAATGCATTGTTGATGTTAATGTATTTGTTTTTTTTTTTTTAGCTTCCTAAATCTGTGTATGCTCTCACCTCGTGCCTTTATGGCAATCAAAAATAGATTAGGATGACATAACTAATTAGTAATTTATTTATGTTAAGGCAAATTGTGTTTTAATTTTTTAAACATCCTAAACCTGTGTATGCTCTCACTTCGCGCCTTTATGGCGATCTTGGTGATCAAAAACAGATTAGGATGACAACTATTTTATTTATGTTAAGGCAAAATGTTTTTAATTTTTTAAACATCCTAACTCTGTGTATGCTCTCACCTCTCTCTGTTATGGTGATCTTGGTGATCAAAAATAGATTAGGATGGCATCAAGTTACCTTCGGTGGAGTGCAAGGCCAAGCCGAAAACACATTAGTTCCTATGAAACATGATCCTAATTCCCCTCTTTGGAGACATGTGACAGTGGTAGACAACATTCTTTGGTGGTGGGTGTCGGGTTTGGACATGTTATGGTTGCTGAGCTCATCTGACAGATCCTTGTATAGTCGAGTGAAAATCCATTTGACTAGTGTGTGGAGGTGTGGGGATAAAGAGGTGCCCAAAAATATCAAATGAAAAAATGGCGAGTACCTAAGAGAGCAAGAGGAGGTGATAAACAAGCTGAAAGAAATAGAACTAGAACAATTCTTTCGAAAGAAGGCCTTAATCACTACCACCCACACCTAGACCTACTTCTCATCCTTTCATTCAAACTCAAAGTCAACCATTTGATGAAGAGAGTCTAGAGAGCTCACGAAAAAGGCCAAAAGGAGCATTGGAGAAAGCATTTAATATTGAAAAGAGGGAGGTTGTTGATGAGGTTGTTGCTTGATGCATTTATGCATGTGGGCTGCTCTTTAATGTATTGAGATCTCCATATTGGCATCAAATGGTGAAGGGTATCAATGAAGCTCCATAAGGGTACAAATCCCGAGTGCGAAAAGTTCGAACCACACTCTTGGGAAAGGAAGTGGAACACATTCACAAGACTTTGCAGCCAATCAGAGACTCATGGAAGGAAACAGGGTTTCCATCATTTCAAATGGATGGAAAGATGCTAGAAATAGACCCCTCATAAATGTTGTTGCAGTATGCCCTAAAGGGGCAATGTTCCTTAAAGCCATTGATTGTGAAGGGCAAGTCAAGGATGCACAATTTATTGCTGACATTTTAATAGAGGCAATTGAGTCGGTGGGCCCCCATAATGTTGTCCAAGTCATCACGGACAACGCTAAAAATTGTAAAGCAACAAGAATGATCATAGAGGGTAGATATGAGCACATTTTTTGGACCCCTTGTGCTGTCCACTCCCTTAACTTGATGCTCCAAAAGATTGGGAAAATCCCATGGATTGAGCAAATTTATTCTAAGGCAAATGACATTCAAATGTTTATCACAAACCATCATATGTCACAAGCCATTTTCAGGAAATTCTCAAGGTTAGAGTTGCTGAAGGTTGCAGAAACTAGATTTGCCTCTCACACACTTGTTTTGAGATGGCTTGTGAAGGTGAGAGAGGCTTTAAGTAGTATAGTGATTAGCAGTGTTTGGTCAGTGTGGAGGTAGTCAAATACAAAGAAAGCTACAAGGGTAAAATCATGGGTCCTTGGTGAGGATTGGTGGGCCAAGGTTGAGTACTTGTTGAGTTTTACAGAACCCATTCTCTCCATGATCCGATATGTAGATACTGATGAAGCATGCTTGGGAGAGATATATGATGGCATAGATTCCATGCTTGAGCGTATCTGAGATATAACACAAAAAAAGGTCTAGATCCAGAAGAGACCTTCTACGGTGAGGTCAAGACTGTGGTCATGAAGAGGTGGAATAAAATGACCACCTCATTACATCTCCTTGCTTATGCACTGACCCCAAAGTACTATAGCCTTGATGTACTTGGGCTACCAAACAGGCAAGCACCATTTTTGACTTCGAAGCTGGAAATGGAACCAGGGCAGCATTTAGAAGAATTTTCCCGATCCATCTATAGCATGTGGTCAGAAGTGAAATGGGCATGTTTACTGGTTTAGAAGGCAACATGGGATCGATAGAGGCTCTTTTCGACAAGAGTAGCTTGACTCCAACCGCATGGTGGCGTGTACATGGCCATGATGCCAAGTACTTACGTCCTATTGCTATAAAAGTTCTTTCATAGGTATAACATTTCTAAATTTTAAAATTTAGAATCACTTCGAATATTTTAAATTTTATTTAGAACTTAGGATACTAACTTGTCTTTGAATTTCAATTTTCTAACTTTGTTGTAATAGGTGGCTAGTAATTCTTCCGCAGAGCGGAATTGGAGTACTTATAGCTTTATCCACTCAGCTAAAAGAAACAAGTTGGCATCTAAAAAAGCTGAGGATTTGGTATATGTGCACTCCAATTTGCGCCTCTTGTCACACAAGTCTGAGGAGTATGTTAGAGGGCCTCACAAACTTTGGGATCTTATTCCAGAGACCACAGACTTGGATGCCTCCATAGCCACGCTTGCCCAACTTTCATTATTTGATGGCGAAGATGACGCTCAAGGGAGTTCGCAAGGAGTGAAGAGTGGAGTTAATGAGAGTGGAGCTAGTGCAAGTGGCACACATGAACTTGATTTTGAGGAAAATCTAGATGATATATTCTAGATTTGTTTGTATTCCTATATCATATGTATGGCAGCCACATGAACAATGAAATGTAAAATCTTAAGGATATTGTTTGTTTTGAAAATTTGAACATGGATCCTAGTATATTTTTCAAATTTCAAGTTTTGTTCGTATTCATGTTAACATGATATTCGTATATCATACGTATGGCAACCGCATAATCAATAAAAATGCAAAGTCTTAAGTATATTGAATGTTTTGAACATTGATTCAAGTTTTGTATTACTATTTCAGTTTTTTATGGACTAAAAAATGAGTAAAATGAGTAGATGTACATATATATATATATTATTTTTAATATATATGTACGGACGTATCCAAGGGTTTTTTAAAATTGACGTATCCGCGTATCGTATCCATATCCAAACCGATACTCATATCCATCGTATCCCGACAACGTAACATTATGACATAAGCTGTGATGATGGGGGATGGTGAGGAGACTTTCGGACAGATTGGGAGACTTGCATAAGTCTTTAGGGCGACCCCATGTCCCCACGATGACCCCAACATAGGGGACATCTCAGAAATGTCCACTCTTTGAGAGAGATGCTTCATGGACGTCCCCCTCCTACCGGTGGTGGTGGGGAATGGCGGCAGGATGTTTTCCAACCATTCCCCAGTCTCGGGGACGCTCCCCTAGGAGACGCCACTTTTTGAGGTGTGGACGTGTCCCCGTAGAACACATTGCGATCGAGATGAAACTCCAATGTAGATAGCATTCTCCAAGAATGACTTCGAGATTGGACTAAATCCTTTTGGCTACAAAAAGTAAAGATGGATCTGAGTGAACTCCACTCCGCATTCCTCAAATATAAATTCATGAAGACAAACATTCGGAGGTTGCACCCCATAATGCTGCACAACGGCCTAAAATAGACCACGAGATTAAAGCATGGTTAGCTTGCAAGGTAATTGCAAGGTAAGAGCAAAGTAAGTGATAAGGTGAATAAGCTAGGATGGATGAACCATAAGGGACCAATTTGGTTAGAAATAGGAAGAGGATTGTAAGAAATGACCATCGGGAAAAGGCCAATGGTTATAGAAGAGACACCTTGAGACCCTTACTTGAGGTCTTCAAGGAATAAAGGAAGATTTCAATGAGATTTTTGATTCGCGTGCCACTTGATTTTCGTAAATGAAAGCTATGCTAATCAACTATAAGTGAAATGAAATGAATTAATAAACAACTTGCTTTATAAAGGTTTGGCGATAAAATGATTTAGCAATAAAGTGGGCCCTAATGCAATTGCAACCCACAATAAGTTAGCGGTTTAATTGTTTCCAGCTTTTGAAGTTTATGAAGCAGTAAGGGCTGGGATATTGATGCTTGGGTTGCAAAGCTGATAGTTATATCCACAGTAAATGATTAGATCTGCAATATAAACTAAATGAAACTAGTAATGTGATAAGAGATCAAATGAAACAATAAACAACTCACTTGGTAAAGGTTTGGCAATAAAGTGGATCCTAACACAATGGCAACCCACAGTAAGTTGTTAGTTGTTCAGCAAGCAATAATGTCTGTGATAATGATGCTTGGGCTGCAAAGCTGATAGTTAGACCTGCAATCAATGATTAGATCTGCAATATAATCAAACAAAGGTGAAATCAAATGAAAGAATAAACAACTTTCTTTATAAAGGTTTGGCAATACAATGATTTTGCAATAAAGTGATTCCTAACATAATGGCAACCCGCAATAAGTTGTTAGTGGTTTAATAATTTAATTGTTTTGAGCTCATGAAGTTTAGCAAGCAATAATGGATGTGATAATGATGCTTGGGCCACAAAGCTGATAGTTAGACCTACAACAAATGATTGGATCTGCAATATAAACAAAATGAAACAAACAATGTAATAAGATATGCATAAAGCTATAATATAGTTTATGCAAAGCTCAATAGCAAAATGTAGCAATGATGCAATAAAAATTCATTTAAATGTCCACTTGCTAAGCCAACTGAAAGAACTGATTCTATCACATGTCTAAGCTAAAAACAAGTGATAATGATAAAGTTAGGACTGCTGCACATCTTGTTATTCTTATCAGGTTGTTCATCTTGCTATCTGCTTAAATCGAGACATATTTAGACAAGAAGATGGTCAACCTGATAAGAAGAACAATTAGAGCCTAAATGATGCTAACAATTAACGATGGACCAAATGAAAAGTTTGTTGGTCAAAACTAAGATGAACTTGCCATGAACTGGATTAGAACTTTTAGAAGTCACTTCTGAGCAAAGTTGGATATATGTAATACATATTTCTGATGATCTAGATACATGAGCCTAAATAAGCAAGCACTTGATATAGGTTGATGCAGGCTACATACTACTGATTAAAGCAATGACTGGCAGAAAAGTTAAACAAACAAGCAAACAAGACAAATTCAAAACAAGTCGTAACACCAGAAGGATTAGCGTGTATCTGGTAATCAAAGCACATCCGAGTTTGATTGAGATGATGGCATCTGCAGTTCCAGATATGCCTCCCAAGTATCGCAGCAACAGAAGGCAAAGGATTGTATGCTTGACTTGGACATGAACAGTGTTTGAGTGATGATTGCAAAGCTGACCTGAAAGTGATCAATTATTACTTAAGCAAAGCAATGATAGAGTGCCATAGGTGATCAGTGAGAGAGCTCAAAGCACTTGAATGCTATCATAGATTGTCCAAAGCCATCAAAGGAAAGGATAAGTGCTCTATTGTACACCACTCATGGGTCAAAGAGACAAAGTTGCAAGAAACAGGTAAAGGGCAACACAATATAAGTGCTCTATCATACAACACTCACGGGTCAAACATTTAAATTTACAAGAAACAGGTAAAGGGCAACACAAGAGTGAAAGGTGAACTTGCACTCCCTGTTTAAGCTGACACTAAATTTTTCTGGCAAGTTGACAAACTCTGTGGAGAGGAGGAGATCAATCCAGGTATCTTCTTAGGGTTGTTTCATGCCAGAACATGTAAATCCAATTTGCACGTCCTCTTTAATATCAAAAACATAACTACAACATAACTATAGAAAAATATGTGATAAACATCAGGAAAACCACCCCATAACAATTGATCTAGACTTACTAAGGCAGGGTGAATGAGTCTAGAGGCCCGCCAACCTTGTGGCCTTAGAAGGCAAGTTACAGGCCTCTAAAGGGCCGGATTTGGGACTAATAATTATGTCCCTATGTTGTTACAAACCCATTATTTGCTATCAGATGTTATAATTGCACTATGAGGAGAATGATGATGATGATCTCTAGGGTGTCTGCCATATTTATATATGTTCGTCTCTCATAATTGCCCAAAATTCCTCAGCACAAAGCGGGTGGGTGATTGAATTGAAATTCAATCTTAACCAAAGGATTGAGATAAATCAGATAATATCATAAATATACAAGATGTAACATGCAATGGAAAACAAGGATAAGTAACAAGAGCATAAGAGTGACTTATCTAATAACTTGTCGTTTGGACTGGATCTGAACTGGGATGATGGTGGAACATGCTCAATCTGAATCGTGCATGCTCTGTCTGGAAGACAACGATCTACAAATATGCTAGATAGAAGCACCTAGAAGGGGATAGAAC
The DNA here is from genome assembly GCA_018340775.1 of Taxus wallichiana var. yunnanensis. NCBI lineage: Eukaryota > Viridiplantae > Streptophyta > Pinopsida > Cupressales > Taxaceae > Taxus > Taxus wallichiana. The sequence continues at coordinate 457,330,724 of CM031235.1, read as the reverse complement.
CGCCCTGGGCACTAGTGTCTGAGCTGGGCGTTAGTGTCCTAGTAGTGATTGTGGATCTGGTTCTTTCTGTGGTCCGATAAGTTCACCTTCACTTTGCTTTGTGTCGCATCCACTTCGCTGTAGGGTTTTATTGTTGCACCTGTACCTGTAAAACAAACCCTAGCTACCTGCACAAGGCTCAAGCACACATTAGACTAAATAAAATATGCATATGCTTGAGTCGGACTGACCTTGGTGGTCACCCCAATGTGATTGTCACTGAGCGCTGCACTACATTTCAGACTCAATGTAGTTCTAGTGTGTGTGTGATAGAATCGTGTCCCTTGAAGCTAGGTTGTCCTTGTGCAAGTTGCACCAAGATAGCGGGCTACAACTACTTTTCCCCCAAGATCATGTGTGTGATGGAATTCAAAATTTTCCCTTCCTATGCAGTGAATAATGCAGCCCAAATGCAGTCCTCAAGTGTTCCTTTTGCCCAAGTAGTAGATAGAAAGTAATAGCCCAATTGCCTAGTTGTCCTTATTGCCCTTAGAATAGTTAGTAAGTCATGTATATATATGATTCCTTTGCTTGAATTTCATCATTAACAACTCTAAAAGCCGACCCAAAGTGATAAATAGAGTTTAAAAAAGATAACAATTGATGTGGCATTTTAAACATAAGAAAACAAGGCAAAGGGACATAAGCACCCAAAGGGGACAAGTGGCACAGGCGCTCTTGTCCTTATTGGGCGCTAATGTCCGAAGAGCTTCCAAGATAAAACAAGAAGTAGTGAGTTGGGTAACACATTGTGTGATGTCCAAAAGTAAAGGGATAATTCCATAAAAGCAAAGGACAAAATCATGGAAAGATAAAACAATGTCAATGTAAAGCAAAACAAGTGTTATCAATGTCTAGTTTTCTTGCTTAGGAATCATGCATATAATGACATACTAGAGGCGTGATGTAATAATACTAAGTGTATAATTTCGTGTCTACATTTGCCCCCACTTTATGTTGGTGAATGAATATTCGGTAGCATAAAGTAGATAGGAAGAGTACCCCTGTGGAGAGCCGAAGGGGTCAGTTTAAACTGCGATAACGTGTGCTACATGGGAATTGTAGGATGTGTATTGTGGAGTCTAAGAGGGGATAAAACCCTAGGGGTGACCTGTGTGCGTAGTGGAAATGATGCATGTGTTTGTAACTAATATTGCCTTTGCTTGAGCACTTTGTGCTTGATATTGCTTCTTGTTCTATTTGTGTTGCCTTTTTTGGGATAAGGACGAACTCGAAAAGAAGAAAAGTGTAGTCAATGCTCATGGTATATGAAATTGAAATTTAACTTAGAGAAACCAAAATAGAAATTCATATGAAAAACAAGTGAATCAAGGATAGAATACACTTGAATGTCATGAGAGAAAAGGATAGAATTGTTCCATGTGTTTTTTTGCCTTGAGATGGTTGGAAGAGTCGAGAGTGATCAATTCTCGAACTGATGTGAATATACTAAGGATTTAGGCGTCCTGTCACCAGAGGAAGAGTGTTGGGAGAGTTGCAGTATTTTCTCTCCACCCATTGATGCTTCCCCATGGATAAGTGCCACTACAAATGGTCACAAACCCAATAGTAACTAGCCACGGATGACACATTGTTCCAAGGCATATCGTTGTCCCGCATATGCCCTAGGTGCCACTCCTTATTTGATACTAGTAGAAAAATGCTAATCGAGAAAGAAGAGTAATTAGTTCCCTTGCTCAAAGTATGAAACATGCCATTGATTTTGTTCTTGTGTACTAGATAGTAAATTGTATTTGAGTATCTTATTATTGGATTTTGAGAAAACCTGTCATTGAGAACTTGTTCAATTTGTAAAGTACTATTTTTTTCCCCAGGACAAAAACCACCTGGTGGGACACTAACGCACCCACTATTCTGTCGATCTGGGCGCTTCTATCTTTGTGATGTTTTTGGCCCAAGTTTGATTTTGAACTATTTTTACCTCTGTTTGGCCAAATTTTGATGTGTACCATTTTGTGTTTGGTTTCTAGATTGTTGAGAGGGTGAAATAATCACCCGATGATTTCCCCACTCGTTTGGGGTGCATGAGATGAATCAATGCGAGTGTGCGCGACCAAAATGAGGGAATCTGAAGCTAATGTGCACATCTAAAGAAGAACTCTTGTAGGGGAATAGGGAATGTGCATGGTAATAACCATGACACATGCAAAACAATGGGAAGAAAGCTAGCATAAAGTGTTAGTGACAAACAAGCATGACATAATGTAATAGAAACTAGTCAAACATTCATAACAACATAACAAAAAGACAACAAGTAGTTAGTGGAATACATGGGACACCATTCGGATGTCACAAGACACTCAAGGCCTTCAAGGCCATACAAAAAAACAAGCAATCAATCATAGGGCATAGCCCGCACAAACAATGGCAAACAAGACACAAACATAGAAGACAAGACACAAGCAAAGCAGATAACCATGGTTGGAAGTGAGCTTGCAAGACAAATGCTACACATGAAGCACCCATTAGCATGTTAGAATAATTGATAATATGTCACAATGTATATAGCTGAATGAAATAGAAATGAAAGTAGTAGATATTGCAATGATAACACCTGAATGTGGAAAGGTATGGAAGGTAGATGCCCCTAGGAGCCTCGATGGGACTGGTAGAGAATAGTGTCAAGCATCATGCATCGTGTGATAACTTGTAGATAACTTGCATTCACCTCAAAGTACCATGTGAATGCACATGTGTATATGTAAAAAGGATAGAACATACTATGAATCAAGCTAACATGATAGGCAAAATGCAACATGGAATAGTATAAGCAAGCAAAGATACATCCAACCAAGATATAAGCTAATGTTTTTGTATTTTTGCAAATATTTGAATGTTTTTGTATTATTAGAATATGAAATACTATGACTAGGAAGGGAAGCAAGGTTGCCCCAGTGTATGTGTGCAAAGTGAGGTTCATGTAGGTAAGTGCGCCCTCAACAATTGTGTTTGAACCTAGAACAAGAGTGCATCATCGGGTAGTAAGGGGAAATGGTATGCCCCCAAGTTTGAATGCCATAGTGATCTAAGTGATATCATCGAGAGAGTCTTCTAAATCTGAGTCATACCCAAAGGGGGTTGGTTTAGATGCATAATATGAAAAAGATTTAGGTTTATCTTTAAAGAATCCCGTAAGATGTAAGTCATACATGCCCATGACATATTCTTCATCAGTAAAAGGTGTACCAGGGTGCTTATGTGCATTCCATCATGATAAATTAGGTTTGTAATCAGGGAATGAATCATTACGAATAGTAATGCTCCTCCTAGAGGCCATGGGATAAGTAAGAACAATATTATGCATATCAATGATACCACCGATGTAGTCTAGCCAAGATTGCCCAAGTGTAAGTGGAGAAGGTCGGGGATCAAGTGCAACCCAAACTTGCATATAAAAGACCCTTGTACCATAAGCTGCTAGGAGAAAGATGTGGCCTTGATATTCATCATGTGGTTCGAGAAAAGGTATGATGTCAGTAGGGGTGAGGCCTAAGTGAGTTAGAGCTTCATATGTGCATATGTTTTCAAGACAGTAGGATCAAAAGGCACATGTTGCCAATACTCTTGATTAATGTATAATGTGCAAGTGAATCGATCAAAAGAAGGAAGTGGTACAAGGAAGAACAAGTGATAGAAATAGGACCATGATCAATAAGCATAGGAGTAACTATAAAAGGAGGAATAGACTCAAGGGTATGCATAATATTATGATAAGGAACCATAGCAGTGGTAGTAGCTTGTGTAGTATGAGATTTGATTTGATATTCACCAGGACCAGTAGCAATGTAATGACTATGAAACAAAGAATCATAAAATTCCACGGGAGTAAAATCCAAAGTATGTAAGGTTTCATCAGTAAGCTCAATAGTATCAACATCATCATCAAAATCATCAGTCTCAACATGAAATGTTGTACGACAATCTCTAGAGGATTTGAAGTAGATGTGGAAGGTGGTGTAGAAGGGATACGGTGGGAGAGATGAGATTAGTAGTGTTGGTCTGAATAGAGGAAGTAGGGGGAGATGGCAAAATAGGAGTAGGGGTTAGACTCCCAATATCATATGTATCGAGACAATGCGAGGGAATTGGTTGAGTTAGGGGAATAACCATAGAAGTAGTGGAATCCATGCGACAATATTTGAATGGTTCAGATCAGCAATAATAGTATGCTCATAGCCATCAAATATAAACTTAACACAATGATGGACTATAGAGGGAATAACATTCATGGCATGGATCCATGGTCGACCAAGGAGTAAATTAAATTGTAAGGGGCATCCATAACATAAAAGGGAGTAATGAGTTTATGAGGTCCTACTTGCAATTCTAATTTGACAATACCAATGCATGCACGAGTAATAGTATCATATCCTCGAACAACAAGAGTAGATTGTTTAATTGTATTATGAGGGATGCCTAATTGTGCTAGTAATGATAAATGACAAATATTTAATGCAGAACCATTATCAATGAGCACATGCTTAATTTGAAAACCCTAAACCCGAGCCATGATAAGAAGAGGAGGAGAATCAACAAAAGATGCATGTGGAATATCCTCATCAAAAATGTAATAGAATTGCTTTTTTCTTAAAAGATTCCATGAGATTTGCAAAAGCTACGAGAGGGTCATCACTTTGTATTTGAATGGATCTCAATGTCGCTTCTAGTGTGCGACGACAATCGGGGCCTTACATAAAAGATCAAAGAGAGATATCTTAGTTGGGGTATTATTTAATTGCTCAATGATATCATAGTCTTTAGATGAATCAATAGGTCGAGGAGGTGGTGTATTAATAGGAGGGAGAGAGGTAGGAAGTCCCAAAGGTTGCTTATTTCGACGAGTGGTTACAACATTGGCATAGTGGGGTCCGCAGAGAGGTGGTCGTGAAGCAAGGCAAATGTTGAGTGATTAACTTGGTATATAATCAGCTTGGATGGCCTCTTGGGAATAGACATGAGTGGGAATGAAAGAAGAAGAATTATCCATAACCTCAGAAGAGGAAGAAGAAAGGAAAGGGATCCGATGCATGGTCATGGTTGGGGTTCACCAAATGATTTAACTGAAATTAAATCTTAATCAGAGGACTAAGATAAATCAGATAATATCATAAATATACAAGATATAACATGCAATGGTAAGCAAAGGATAACTAACTAAAGGACAAGAGTTACTTCACTGATAACTTGCCGTATGGATTGGATCTAAATTGGGATGATGGTGGAACATGCTCAATTTGAACTCACATGCTCCGTTTGGAAGAGAATGATCTACTGAAATATCTTTGGACAAAAGCACCCAAAGGGGGACAAAACTGCCCTGGGCGCTAGTGTCTGGGATGGGTGTTAGTGTCCTGGTAGTGAGTGTGGATTTGGTTCTTTCAGTGTCTGATAAGCTCGCCTTCACTTCGCTCTCTGTCGCATCCACTTCGCCTTAGGGTTTTACTGTCACTTTGTACTTGCAAAACAAATCCTAGCGACCTGCACAAGGCTCAAGCACACATTAGACTAAATAAAATATGCATATGTTTGAGTTGGACTAACCTTGGCGGTCACCCCAATGCGATTGTCATTGAGCGTTGCACTACATTTTAGACTCAATGTAGTTTTGGTGTGTGTGATAGAATTGTGTCCCTTGAAGCTAGGTTGCCCTTGTGCAGTCGCACCAAGATAGCGGGCTACAACTACTTTTCCCCAAGATCATGTGTGTGATGGAATTCAGAATTTGCCCTTATGCAATGAATAATGCAACCCAAATGCAATTCTCAAGTGTTCCTTTTGCCCAAGTAGTAGATAGAAAGTAATAGCCCAATTGCCTAGTTGTCCTTATTGCCCCTTATAATAGTTAGTCATGTATATATATGATTCATTTGCTTGAATTTCATCATTAACAACCCTAAAAGTCGACCCAAAGTGATAAATAGAAATTTAAGAAAAGATAACAATTGATGTGGCATTTTAAACATAAGAAAACAAGGGAAAGGGATAGAAGCGCACAGGGGGATAATCCTGTCTTTCTTGGCGCTAATGTCCGAAGAGCTCCGAAGATAAAACAAGTATTGAGCTGGGTAACACATTGTGTGATGTCCAAAAGTAAAGGGATAATTCTAGAAAAGCAAAGGATGAAAGCATGGAAAGATAAAACAATGTCAATGTAAAGCAAAACAAGTGTTGTCAATGTCTAGTTTTATTGCTTAGGAATCATGCATATAATGACATACTAGAGGCGTGATGTAATAATACTAAGTGCATAATTTCGTGTTTACAATGGGGGGGTTAGTATTGCCTAACCCACGTCTAGTGGATTTTCAGCCCATCAAGTGGCTTCTTTGCCCATTTATAGGAACTTGATGATTAATTGGCTCCTTTTGTTCCAACTAATAAGATGTCTTGAGCTATTTCAAACATTATCTGGGCCGTGTAAGTGCCAACTCAATAATTAATTTTACTTTCCAAAGATTTGATGTAACTATATATGTATGGCTTCATATCCACATAAAAGTGTGGGACTTTGAATGTGCACAAAGCATTGTCATAACACCATCTGCAGATTTATTCGCCACTTGGAAACCAATTTTATCAGCTTGGGACAAAACTTTGAGGCTTTTCTTCTCGTTATATGTTTTTAATTTTTTTGATCTTAGATGCAAAAAAAGTAAATCTGGGATGGATATGTAAGGAAGTGCTGGTCGAACTAGTTTCATCTTTAAGTTTATATACGTGTTCCTGTTTCTTTATCATTGTTTCTGACACGCATGATCGTCTACACAGAAGTATAGGCTTTCTCATAAAAGATCATGTGGAAGAGGATATCCACAGGGTGGATTGCATTATTCATTTGGAGTGACTGCAGAAGCAAATTATGTTTCAAATAATGCCCATGGAAGGTTCAAGGTTCCTGCAATTATAGCATCAGGGAAAATGTCACCTCAAAATTGGGCTGCATTGCAACCTGATCTTTCAGGGAGGTCAAAAATGAATAATGAGTTGCAGTTAACTGATAAGGAATTCCTTGTGGGAGCTCCAATTGAAACCATAGATTGCAATCCCTTCAGCAGACTTATCTTTGGAAATCCATTGATGAACAATCAAACAAATATTCTTCAGAAATTTCATAACCAAATTGAAATGAAGAAGTTTTCTCAGATTCAACCACTGATGTCTTCCTTTGATGGGGTGGGGACATTAATGACCAGTACATCCTTAGGTTTCAATAAAAACCTACAGAAGACTGCAACAGTTGATGTTGGATCTGGAACTGTTGGTCAGATTTGTGCATTAAACTATACCGACTCACTGAATCAACACAATAATGTATTCATGATGCCTGAAGACCTGCAACTATGTGTACAACTACAGAGTCCACAGCTTCAAGATACTCATGCTCTAAATCTATCACCTATTGATTTTCTACAGCCACAACTGCTTTCAAATGACATTAGGCCTTTTTCTGGCAAAGCCAATGACAGCTCTTGTGGCAATGATGTTAATGGCCGTTCTAGTTCACGTAGAGAGAACCGCCTGCCACCAGTTGTATGTGAGTCAAATCCACTTGCATCTGTTGATTTTGTAGAGGATGGAAATCATCCAGATATAGACAGGAACCTTGATTCCTCAGCTTTATCAGTAGAAAACTTTTCTCTATCCAGCACTATAGGTTTGTCTGCCCCACTGTCATATATTGTGAGAGATTTTGCAAGGAATGCACCAGGATTGAAAAGCCCTAGTGGCAATAGTGAAACCAGGACTTCACAGACTGGGTTAAACTTTTGTATGTCTAGCGGTCTTCATGAGAAAATCAATCAGAATGGTAGACCGGGCTGGGAGGTTGAGAATTCAACAGAGGATCCAGACTTGAGCCAAATTGTTATTCCTGCCCAGTTTCAAGGTTACAGCCAGGGCTCTTCTGGATTTGATGCCTCAAATATTCTTGATTTTCAACAAGGGAAAGTCATGAATCTTCTTACAAAACAGTGGGAACTTCCAAGTAGACTGGCATCTGATGCTGAACCCCAATCAACTGTCGGTAGTACTCAAAGTCAGAGGGATCACAACCTCGTTGATAATGGACTGGGATTCAAGGATGAAGATATATCAGACTTGATAGGGGATCTACAAATTGATGGTGGACTTCTCTTGGACCAGTTCTCACCATCGTATAATATCATGGATCTCATACTTGAACAGGTTTGCACTCCTTCCTTGTGATTTTCCTACCATGCAATAGAATGAGATGATAGGAAAAATGAGATATGCGGCTGTGCAATTTTTATATTAGAATATTACTTTGGGGCTTTGATTCATTCTGAATTATAGAGCCTTTTCTATAGTGATAAAGAATAGAAAAAAACATTGTTGAAATTATTTTGGTGATTATGAATTGTAGTAAGAGCACAATGATATCTGCATATGAAAATGGAAAGCACACACTTCTCTTGCATTTGTCTTTGCAACCTTTAACTTTATTATTCTCAGGAATTTTTGTATAATTTTCTATAACAGGAAGGTGTGATATTGGAGAAAGGTGATTATGGTATGAATGGTTAGCAGCCGGACATGTATTATTCTCAGGAATTTGTTTGTAATTTTCTATTACTGGAAGGTGTGATATTGTAGAAAGGTGATCATGGTATTGATGATTAGCAGCTGAACAATATTGATGTGAAATATACTAACTTCTGCTCAATCTCTGTTGCAGAATGAAAATCCTTGTAGTGCATATTATTTACCAACTCGAACATATTATTTACATTGCCAATTTGTAGAACTGTGTATTCTGAAACTGGTGGGAGATACGTATGTCTGTGGTAGTTATTATATACAACAGCTTCACACCCACATGACTTATCTTAATTTTTTCCAAATGGCCTCTAATATTACACCTAATGCTCATTTCAAAAGGTCTACGTTTTCAGGGGTTTGTATACAGATTTATACCTATAAAAGGAATCCATCACTTCATATATTGTAAGAAATATCTGTTCATCTTTGTAGCATTTATGTAGGGTTTGTTTTGGATTCTGTTTGGGGTTCTCCAGCAGGGGACAGCATTGATCACAATACCAAATTCCTTGGATTTAGTTTTTCTTTCTATCCTCCCACCCCGCCGTGTGTGCTGAATTTTAGGACTCAAAGTGGATGTTATAAAGCCTAAAAATCATCTTTGGTTGCATAGTCCACCTTCAAATAACCATATTTTGAGCTCTCCATGCAACCATTCGTAAAGTCTTGCATTTTACTGTTGAGTAATAATTTTAACCATGTTGAAGTATGAAATGCTTTCTTCTTATTATTTTTCTTTGTTTTGATAATCTTGTAGTAAAATTGTCGATATGAATATCCTCATGCATGTGCACTTGTTTGCTTGCTACCATTGAAGCACAAGTATAGGTTCAAAAGAAAAAACAATCAGCTAAAAAAGAGTTAAAAAGGACAAGGTGATTATCTTTTTCTGTTTTGTGGTTCTCTCAGAATTTGCCAAGTTGTCCTGCTGGTCGTGACCACAAGAATGGTTGCTTCCATTCAGACTAATACTTGCTTGCTAAATTGGTTTCGACTTTTTGTGAATCCTATTCGGCTGGTGGCATTGCATATTGGTAATCATACAGGTGCATAGATATAAGGGACTATAGAACTGAGCCTGTTATGAGCCTGAAGAAATTTATTTTATGGCTCACTAGTCTCCCTAAAATCTAGATTTTAGAATTTTTAATTGCAAGTTCTCCTGCAGAATTCATTATACATTGTATATTTGGAAATTTGAATACAATTTTAGTATGCATGATGTTTCAAATATATAAAAGAAACATGCCCATGTGATGAATAACAGTCGCTTCTGGGGCAAACCAACTATCTGGGTAAAAATGCGATGGATTTGTATGGGTTTCACACCCTCCAATAAGTTCAAATGACATGGCATGCAACATGATAAGAATTTCAAAAGCTTTACCTGATTTTTTTTTTTCATTTAATTGGTTCTAATTCATGTGACATTTCTAGTATCACAAGTATATTGGTTATGGGGGATTGATCATAGTAATATTCCATTTCTTTTATTCATGTCAATGGAGTTTCTGTTATGGCCTCTAGTAGGGAATCGCAGGGAAGGAATCAACTATATAGATATTCCAGTTAGCAGAGACAGTTTGAGATAGGATGGATGACAAGAAATACTTGGTCTATGAAGGGAGGATGACATCATCAATTGCTATTCATAACATCATTTTGAAATGATCTTGGAATTCCTATTGATACTCTGATTTCGTTTTCGAACTCATACTTTTATCTCTCTAGGCCAACTTGACATTTCATGTGAGCATTGAATGAGAAAATATTCACACTATGTTGACTGATGAAATCTAAGCTTTTAGGTTCAAACCTAACTAATGGATATACATATTATTAATGACCCTCTAACATACTTCAAGATTATCTTTCCTTCGACTAATATTAATTTTTCAGACTTGAAACAAACCATGACTCAAGTTAGCATTGACATCAAATACCAGAATGTTGACCGTCATATGATCAATCATATCCACACGTGCCTCTTCTATATATAAGAATTGGGAGTGTCATGATTGGAGTTCTCTTTGCAAGAGTCTTGGACGAGTAACTAAACAACCCGAGTAACAGAAAAATGGTGGTGTCTTTTCAATTTTGAGTTGTTTGCGAGTCCTTTTAGTGCATGAAAAATAAGACATGCGAATCCAAATGTAAGCATGTGTGTGCGAGAGGCAGAGTTGGTGGTTGGTTGTAGGTGCTCGAAGGAAGGTTGTAGGTGCTTGAAGGAGAGTTGCAGAGAGGCGCTGAGTGAGCAAACAATATATAATTGTATTTGTCCCATATATCTTTTTATAAACTGTCTTTGTCTATAAGAAAGATTAAGACACTGAGCTATTGCCACTTCTAGCTGGTTTTTCTACACATTGGAATTTTCCAGGTTAAAAGCCTTGGTGTTCATTGTTGTTTTGCTTTTGCTTGAACTGTTCATGCTTATTTACATTCGTAGTTACTTGATGCAAGTTCTGTTTATGTTTCCAGCAACACACCACTAATTCTAAGTCCTTAAAACATTTAAAACTGTTAATTTATAGTATAATTCAAGTGGGATAACATGTGATTTTGCAAATTCCATGGAGTACTTACACTTAAAACTTTACAGATCAAATGATTATCTATAAATTATTGTAAATAGTTATTTTCGTTTACACGTAGAAATTCTCGTGGATAACATGATGATTAAACTTTTTGTGTTGTTATCATTTTGTTTTCTATCCGTTCATGTCATTAAGTGGCCTTTTATCATCACCAAATATGTTTTTAATACCCTGCAATCAATTCCATCACAGTAATAGTTGAAAATTGAAGAAAGAAGACGTGAAAAAAGTCGACAGGAGATGAAGTCAAGTAAGAAGCAAACTAGAGGTGTATGAATGGATTATGGAGGAGAAATTAATTTACTCTAGAATATCATAATCAATGCCTTCATCTAACTCTTTTGGTGTCGCCATAATTTTTCTTTCCACCGGTTCATGTAAATGTTTGACATTTTGTCATCACAAGTTTAATACTCATGCAATCAATTCCCTCATAGTAAAGTGAAAATTGAAGTAGGCATGAAAATAATTCATTGATCGGAGATGAACCCAATAAAAAAGCAGACTATAGATGTATGAACAAATTATAGGGAAAATTCAGTTTACTCTTGAATATTGCAATCTCTGATTTCTAATAGAGAGCCAAAGATACATTTTGTAGTACACGTGGGTGATAGCTTAGTCTGAAACAAACAGAGACAACAATTAATGTCCCTTTTGAAGTAGGCTAATAGGGTTTATAGATTATTCTCTCTCCTCAATAATATAGAATAAGATATTGAAGACTTAATAGGGTTTACATACAAGCGAAATATAACCAAAGGGGTTATAAGAGCCATGGATCTAGAAGACGATAATCTACACTATTTAAGGTGTAAGATTCTATGATCCAAAGTCATTAGCAATTTGTACACATTCACCAAAAATTGCTTTAAACACTGATTTTTCGGATTAATTTAAACATTATATATATATTTCCATATTTTTGATTATTTTTAAAAATCTGCAAGTACTGTAAACTGATAATTAAAACCAGAATTAAAAATGCAAGACAGTGACACCATTTGTGATAACGGAGTTCGACATTAAAGCCTACATCTCCGGGTCCATTTTAATGGGTCTGATCTATTAAAATCACTTAAAATAACACTTACAAAGGTGTATCAAATGATTCAGACCTCCAATGACTTACCACAATATTTCTCTTGCAAAAATAACTCGAGTTTCCTTTGGAATTTTTCTCCAAAAATGCTCCCAACTCCTATTTTGCCCCTTAGGCTTACATAGTCTTCACAAATTAGCTATTTAGATAGAAGTGAGCCCCTTATATGGTTTTTCACCACCCCGTGGCGCAACGACACTTTATAATTTTGGCAAAAGATGGGATAAGGGTTCGAGTCCCCTTATCCCCCTCTGTTCACTTTATTTTTCCTTTGTGGGAATAATCCCACATTTACAGGGAAGGTGGCGGTTTAATTATTTAAATTTGGGGTAGCCGTTGGATTAGCTTGGTCTGTGGACCACTTTTGTTTGGACACATTACAACGACTAGTGGGAAATGTGTTAAGTTTTCTTGCACGTTGTGTTGGCGAGCTATGTTGGGAGTGTGAGGAGTTGACAGATGAGTTGGGCGGTTAGCGAGTGGGAGGTGAGGCGGCTCGGGGTCGAGCGGTTGGTGCGACGAGTTGGTAGTTGCGTGGTAGGTGAGTTGGTAGTGTGGTGGTGTGGGATAGAGCGGCGGCGTGGCGGGGTGGCAGCTGCTCGGCTCGATCGGCTACTGGGGTAGCTCGACTCGCCAAGTCGGGCTATCACCAAGGCAACCCAATACAATGTTATAACATAGTTTCAATACCTTGTAATATGTCCCACATGCACCTCTCGATTAAATATATACCTTGTAACATGAGAAAATATATATAGAAGCCCCAATATGGTAATGTGAAGATTGGAGGCAAAGGCACCTCTCAGTTAAAAAAGTGCGTCGACCCTGGTTGAGGCCCCCCAGCCAACAAAGAGCGGGGCCCACCGATTTGAAAATGAGCGTCGAAGATTGGAGTCACAAAACTATTTTTTCTTCAATACCACATGTGCCACTTATTGCAATTTCATTGGTCCACTTGGCGGATGTGCATGGGTACATGCCAAGATTTAACTCATGCGCAATCCAATATTTTTGCTGTTGGCCAAAATTTTAGCAAGCTATATCTTCTGGATACGGTCTCTGTTTTTAGTGTACAAGATACCACCGAAAAACTCTTGATCTGCTCTATGTAGTGCAACTGATCGTGACAGATTTCAGAAGATCATAGATCGGTGTTTCTCAATGAGGATCCTTTGGATCATTCTAAATCCTAAATTTAGGATAAGGGATATCAATTTACTAGTATCCAAATTGTAAGAATGAGAGATAAAATATAATGTGCATACAAAGAGATCTAAGCAAGAGTTATAAGATAAACAAATATTGTAAGCAAAGGGGTGGCTTCAAAGCAAGGGTTGATATAAGAATAATGGAATAGACAAAGAATGTGCCACTCTTTTTTAATCTTACATAATCAATCAAATCAAAATAATAACATAAAAATATAAAGGTTGAAGATACTTATCTTTGTGCAAACACTATTGGCGTATTAACCCCCTCCCAACGTTAGTAACACTTTATGAAAGAGTTGATGTGGGGGATCATAAGACGGATAGAGAGAAGAGCTAAGTAAATCATAGTTGGGGATTCCAAGGATTTGGTGAACCTTATTGGTCCAATTTTTATTTTTGAGTGTTATAGACATGATTCTTCAAAGGTAGTCTTCTAAGTGTAAGCAAAATTGGTTCATAAACCTTGAAGATCTTATGAGAAACTTGGCGAGTGCAAGTAAACCAATCGATTATTCAAAAATGCCCTCAAAAACACCTATATAGAGGGGTCATGATTAATTATTACAGTTAATCGTTGATGAGTATACACCTAATTGTTAACTTTTGCTAACTTTGGCCCTTCGCAAGTGTTATTGGTGCATTGTTTTTCTCGTGAAAAATTTTAATGTGTGGATGGAGCGCAACTCGGATATGAAATACCCTTAAATAAAGTTAGTGATCATCCAAATTTGCTCGAATAACTAACTATTAAACCAATATACTTGTGAGGTTGATGACAATATGTATTGAATTTCTTCAAATAATTAATCAAACACTTTTGTTTTCTTATAAATACCTGCAAATAAAATCAAATATAAACTTAATGCAAAAATGTTTCCACTTATATTTTTTCCCCACAATGGCTTATACCTTTAATCAATAAATAAGGCTAATATAGCCATTACGATAAGAGTTGTCTTAAATTGCATGACAAGTAAAAGATTAATAATAGGAACTATAAATCTTAAATGAATTTAAGTCAATTAAAAATGGCCAAAAATAGACTCAATATGACAAGTGTCATCCACTAATAATATATGGTCAACATGTAAGAGGCCATTATTAGTTTAAGTGACACATGCACACATGTAATGCATCCTTATACGCTCCAACCTTATTTAATAATATAATTGAACTTAGATAAGACTCAAATTAGTCATATAAACATATATATGACGCCCACTCGCCCCACCTCTTAGAGATGAATGGATAATGATTTGAACTCAGTTAAATGCACATCCAATGAATTACACTCTAATTGACACTTTCAATGTAAAAATATATATTTATAAAAATTGAATTTTACACTAATAAAAAACTACCAAACACATCAAAATTATTCTAACCAAGAATTAATCAATCGGTGCCCATATTGTTATCATACTCAACCTTCCCCTATTTGATGTAAAGAGTAGAAATTCCCATCATCTTCTTTAGTCTTTAATGAACATGTTGCCATAGTCTCTTGGTGAAAATATCAATAAACAAATCTTCTTTTTTGACATATTCAATGGAAAAATGTTTATCATTGATTAAGTTTATGATAAAATGATGCTTGAGCTCAAAATGTTTGGTTCTAGTATGGAAAACGAGACTTTTGGACAATTGTATTTCCCCATTATTATCACTTTTTTTTTTTTTTTTTTTGTGTAGGTTCAAGTTGAGCCTCTTTGAAATCAACTAAGAGTCTTCTCAACCACATACCTTGTGTGTAAGCTGATGCAAGAGCTACATATTCATCATTAGATGATAAAACAATTGTAGCTTGTTTCTTTGATGACCATGAAACCAACCCACTTTCTAATGTGAAGCAATAACTTGAAGTCGACTTCATGTCAATTAAGACATCCTCCTCAATATGAATATGAGTATTCAATTACACATAATGAATTTGCTAGTCCGAAATCAATACCATAATTATAAGTATCTCTTACATATATGAAAACTCTTCTCATTGTTTGCATATGCTTTAGTGATGGATTGCTCATGAATCTAGAAACCGAAGAAACCCAAAAACTCGTAACTTTTGTCTTGTAGATCCACTTGGTTCCATTGACATATTTATTAGCTAGAGACTAAATAATAGTTCATGTATCATTCCTCTTAATTTAATCCATCTCAATTTTTATAACATCAACTCACTCTTTCCTTTGACTAGCTTCTACATAACTTCTAGGTTCACTAGCCATATATGACAATGCAAACATAATATTTTCATCATAAACATCATCAAATAAATTATCTTCTTGATCTTTAAGCCTTGTGATCCTCTCATAATTCTAATCCAACAAACACTTGTGCTTGTTTGGTGTTGATGTAGATGGATGACTAGTCTCTTGGGAAGAGCTAGTATTGTTTCTGTTGAACTAGAAACTTGTGTAGGAATTTGTAAGCCCTCAAAATATTATTCAAGAGGCTGTCCCCTTCACTCGTGACCCTTTTATAAATTTTATCATGATCAACATACATCTCATTTAAAATAGACTAGTTGTGGTCATGCTAGCATGATTATAAAACTTGTATGCTTTGCTTTCATCACTATATCCTATGAAAATGTGAGTCACACTTTTATGATATAATTTTATTCTCTTTGTTTCACCCTTACCTTGACTCGAGGTGATTTGCATGTGGTCTTTTCCTTCAACTTGGATGGACTTTTCATCTCCCAATTGCACTTGAATTTTGAAAAATCATCTAACTTGTTGAAACCATCTTTTTGACTTGTCATGTTATTTGAGAAACCTGAATCAAGAAACCACATATTATTTCCATCCTCTAATCCCACATTACATGAGAGACAATAATTTGAGTCATCTTGACCCTCACTTTGTTCAGCTTGAAATGCCTTCTTTTCACCCTTTTGATTAACTTTGGTATTTTATAATAATAATGATAAGTAAGGTTTCTCATTCCTTTCCTTGTGACGTTGGTTTGATCTTTACCCCTTTAAATACTTACCTTGGTTGCAAATGTCCTTTCTAAAGTCTCTTTTGAATATCGTGCATATACTCTCATCTTATCCTCATGGGACAAGAGAGAACCCATTAATTCATCAAAACTTATAGTGTTCATGTCCTTACACTCAAGAGTGATCACAATATGCAACCATCTTTATGTCAAAGATTTCAAAATTTTCCTTACTATAAACTTATCTTTTATGGTTTCTCTATAAACCCTCATTCTATGTACTAAATCATTTATCTGTATGCAATATTCTTTAACTTCATTGTGTGACATTCTCAATTTTTCAAAATTCATTTTTATGAGTTTGGATTTTTGCTTCTTTCACCTTAGCAAAGCATTGACATGAAGTTTCCTATGTATTCCATGTCTCATGGAAACTTTTGCTTCATGCAATTCATGGATAAATGCTTGGGTCTATAACACTCTAGAGATAGAAAAAAGCTAGTGCATCTTTTTGATATTGAGACAAAACATTCTAGTTTGTATGTGAGTGTATCCATGAGTGTCATTATCTCAAGCTCCTTTATTGAGACAAAACATTTCAATCAGTATGTGAGTGTATGCATGAGTGACATTCTCCCAAACTCCCTTCCAAATAAGAATCCTCTTCAATTGATCTCTCCAATACTCAAAGTTGTCTCCTTTGAAGATAGGGATATTCATAGAAACAAAATTCATTGAAGCTATGATTATCTTGATAATGACACAAAACTATTATGAACCCTTATTAAACTAGGATGTATTATCAAATGAACGTTTTTGATGTGTAGATGGAGTGCAAGTCAAATTTGAAATACCACTAGTGATCATCCACCCTTGCTCGAATAACTAGCTATTAAACTAGTAAGATTGTAAGTGAGAATGATGACAAAACATACATTGAATAACCTCAAATAATGAATTCAAAGCTTGCTAGTTTTCTTTGTAAATACCTATAAATAAAGTCAAATATAAACTCATTGTAAAAGTGTTTCCACTTGGAAAAATTCACCTCACTATTGTTTATACAATTAATCACTAAACAAGGCTAATATAACTATTATGACAAGACTTTTTCAAATTGCATGACAAGTAAGAGATTATTAATAAGAACTACAAGTCCTAAATTCAACTAAAGATGACTAAAAATATACTCAAGATGACAAGTATCATCCACTAATAATATATGGTCAACATACAAGAAGTCATTATTAGTTTAAGTGACACATGCACACCTATCATGCATCCTAGTCAACCTAGGTGCCCTAACCTCATCTATTAATAGAAATAAACTTTAATAAAACTAAAATTAGTCATCTAAACATATAAGAGGAACCCCACCTTTTGGGTTCAATAGATAATGATTTGAACTTAGTTAAGTACACATTCAATGAACTCGTACTATAATTAGCGCCTAGTCTAAAAAATAGAATTCTAAAAATACAATATTAAATTTATCCAATAAACTCCTAAACATAAAAAACACAAAAATTATTCTAATCAGTAACTAATCAATGCCCATATTAACATTATACTCAACACCCCAAAGCAAAGTCCTTAGGAACATTTTTGAGAGCGGGAGTAACCAACAATGTTTGCATTAAGGTGCTTAGTAGTAGTAATTATGAGAGGGGCTTGATGTGTTGCCCAATGATATTACACCTTAACTACTTTTATACCTTTATAGTCATTTTTACAAACCTCCCTATAACATCACCTCACTATCCTTTTATAGTCGCCTCTATATCCACTTTCACCAAACACATACCTTTGTCATATCACTTGCCAAGAAATCCAAGCTCCCTCCATCAACCAATACTTTATTTAGAACCCCATGGATAGTGTATTTCCCAAAACCAATAGTATTGACCATGGTCAATACCATTTGTATTGCAATTTTTAACAATCAATAACATTGACCATGATCGATACTGTTGACTAACAAAAACTACAATGCCCAATCATGATTGCTATATATACTCGGTATTTAAGTGATCATCCCAACATATCATCATCACTCATTCGGTCTATTGGCATTTTCCAATCTGCCATTAAATCCCTAGAGGTCTTGAAGTTGGTTTTGCTTATTTTTAGAGTTTATACTTGAAGCATTGATTACTTAGGATTCCCAATCGTAGGAGATGCGCTCATTATGGCATGTCCAACCTTTGGAATCTTTAACAAGTGGCTTATCTAATTCTTCTCTTATTCATTTATGATCCCCCACATCAAATATTTTGAAGGTGTTGCTAAGCGTGGGGGGAATTCAATGTGCTAATGGTATTTGTGATCGTATAAGTATCTATAACATCTCTTTTCCTTTATGTCATTTTTTATTTGAATGTTTGTTTCATGCGATCACGCATAGGTTAGGGCATATAAAATCATGCTTGATCTATTGCATTATTTATTTATCGGCCCTAATTTGGGTCAAATCTTGCACACAATGACATGATAAAAATTTCTTCACTATGATTCAATAAAGAACTATTAGATTTATATGCAACCTATCTCTTCTTCACAAGGAGTTTGCCTTATCTCTAAATCCCACATCTCTCTAACAAGCTTGACATATTTCAACCCTCTTTATTCTCTCTCATCTAGAATATCTCTATGTGACAACACCAATCATGGTCGATCATGTTGGCTATGATAAAATACAAGTCGATGCCGTTGGTTAATAAAATCTACTTTCCACATGGTATTGACCACAAATGATTCCATGAAAGAGAAATACAAGAATGAGGAGGTCAAACAAGAAGGTAAAACTAGATGGGGGAAACTTGGAGGTGATAAGAGGAGAAAAGATGGCATGAGTGTGCTAAAATTATATGTGAAAGTGATCACAAGAAGATGACAA
This sequence comes from Taxus wallichiana var. yunnanensis, assembly GCA_018340775.1. Taxonomy (NCBI): domain Eukaryota; kingdom Viridiplantae; phylum Streptophyta; class Pinopsida; order Cupressales; family Taxaceae; genus Taxus; species Taxus wallichiana. The sequence goes on along the minus strand of CM031235.1, from coordinate 457,311,353 downwards.
GGTGATATTGCAAGGAGGATGTAAAACATAACCGTAATGAGTGCAAAAGACAATTGTAAGGGAGTAAACAATAAATGTAAAGGTCATGTGACAATATGTAAAATAATCAAACTACACATTAAAGCTTTCTCATAAGTACTACTGCTGACTAGCCCAATGCAATCTAAAGGATGCACGTAACCATTTATGGTTACTCACTACTCTTGGTAGTATCCGTGACGACACCGCTCTAGTGAAGCTATTGTCTCAATGATGCATGTGAAGAACAAACGTAAGTAAAGTATACAATTAGGTGTATACATATGCTACAATCTAAGATAATCAATTCATAAAAAGTGTACATGAGATGGTATTCGGGAAAAGAACATGCAACATGGAAATGGAAATATTGAAAAACATATGTAGAATGTATTGAAATGCAAGCATGAAGTCAAATAAAGAATAACTACCTATATATGTACGTTTCTACAAGTGTGTTCGCATCTTTGAATCACCAAAATGTAGAAAGAGTTGCTATAAGAACCCAAATACAATTGAAAAGAAACAATAGAAGATAAATTAGAAAAACAAGTGTAAACTCTAAGCTAAGGGGGATACCATGGGAGGACGAGAGAGTTAAGAGGACATGATGGTGAGATAAAATGTTAGAAGGTGTAATCAAAAACAAGGTGGGTAGGGATTATGTACCTAAAGCGGGTGATTTTTAAATAGTTTAAGAAAAATAAGTGTAATATATCATTGAATTTGTTTCAAGAATATGATCATAATGCTTATTTTGGAATGAAAATCAGATTTACGGTTATAAAGATATCACGGTTTGAAAAAATCGATGAAAAGAGGGTGTTAAAATGTGCTATAAATGCAAAGTGAAGCAATTCACTCGTCATTTGTGCATTTACTATTTTTTTGAATGTTAGAGCTCTCATTATTTGATTTGGATGAAGCGAGAGATGATGGGAAGAATGTGAAATAGAGGCGCTGGTGGACAAGGTGATGACTGAGGAGGATTTGCTTTTGAATTAGGAAATGTTAGCTAGGAGAAAAGTGTACAAATATGTCCTACGCTAAATTTGGATCTCAAAGATTTCCCCAAAGATAATAAAAATATAGATATGTTGAAATGTAGCTGGGTTTGGGTGTATTTTACTTTTGAGCACCTTTATGTCGACTTTTAGGGAAAAAGGAAAAATACGTGTCACTTTTCTACAAATGACATTGACCAAGTTAGATAGATGATGTTTCTACGTGGTTGATGGTATCATAGAGATTTATCACGACTAATATTGTTTGTCAGGAGGGCCGATGCCATTGTGCTAATAACATGGTAGATTCCATCTGTAAATTCTAGGATTTTGTCAAGAGACATGTCATTTATCATCATGGACGATGGTGTAGGAATTGATATTGTTTATTGATTTTGTATTTGTATTCAATGATTTTTGCTATTTTTATTTGAATGAGTCTAATGGGGGCTTAATGTTTGATATTTTATATATCTTGAAGAGCATCCGATTTTTAAGATCTCATGATGTGATATGGTTTCCATATTTTTGGAGAGATCATTGGCCACATAGAAGACCTAATTGCAAGATTTGGGATTTTGTGGGATTATGTAGATGGCGCATATTCAATTGGATTTATATTTGAATCATATCTTTATTTATGTATGGGAGTATCACGCTAACACCATTAGATGACATGTTGAAGGAGATATGATAAACATGAATTTCACACCGAAGGACATCCATGTTATTTTAGGACTTCCAATCCAAGGGCTATGCATGTTTTGTTGTGTGACCAGGGGTATATATGAGAGGAGAGATATGACATAACAAGATACAAAAGAAAACGAGTATTATCGATGATCACTTATATTTTGAATTAGTGTCATTTACGCTTTAGGGATTCCAGATATCCATAAATTTGTTATTGGGATGGTTATGACACATGTTTTTGTCACAAATAAGATGGGGGTTCCATCATATGATTTGGTAGGTTGTAGGAAAACTTTAGAGCATGGTTTTTAGTTTAGACGGGGTGCAACCATCTGGGTGCATTTGGCCCATAATTTGCATAGTGTGGGTGTGATAATAACGATTGATTGGGCCCATTATTTTAATGTTGTCATGGATCTATGAGAGTTTTCGATGTAAAAATGATAATATCTCCATTACATATAGTAGAATATTACTAAAGGATTTTGTAGTGGGAGAGAGAAGAGGTGATGAGAGTTAGAGTTAGTTTTCTATTTGTACACACAACACATTGAGATCGGATGATATGGACCCTATATGTGGGATCATTTGATAGGTGGCATTCATGGGTCATAAAATAAAGAAGTATAATATGTTATAGAGATTATAGGTCACTATCATTGGTGGTGAAAGACACATCCTCATGGAAAAAGTGTTAAGACAATTTGGGAGGCCGTGTCTTATTGTATCATTACATTATCTCCCACCATATCGATTGCGATATAATAGGGATCCATAAGGTTTATTAGGTGAGGGCCTAGATGCTGTCATACCACCATTAATGTCATGAAAACATAGGAAATTATAGAGAAGATGAAAATGCGAAGAGAAGAGGGGTTATGCAATGAAGGTGTTGATTATTGAGGTGAGGGACAATCCCGAGAAGGATGTCATAGGTTAGAAGAAGGTACAATGACCTTGTGGATGGGACCAAGAATAGAGATTAAGAAAACCAGGAAGAGGTTATTTTTCTCCTTGAGTCACAATTATCAACACCATTTTTTTTAGGGATCCAACGAGAGCGCCCCAAACATGGAGGAAAACACTCATGATCTTGGCGTAATGAGATATATGACACTAATTAGTTCCTACGAGGCCACAAGATGAAAACAACGATGTCGTGTTAGGCGAATATGTTGATAGAGCATTCATAGAGGATTGACTTGATTAATGAGGCATAAGCTTATAGTTGATTTATTTCCTTTCCAAGAGTATAGATATACCACTTAGGATGTAGGATGATTTATAATATGATAATTTGTTTTATGTATGATATCATTTGTAGAGGATCCTATGATTGATTAGAGGGCCTTGATATAAGGAACACACCATGATATTTTAGACCCAAAGTGCTCCAAAGGAAAAACACACTGTTGATGTTGAATCTAGTGGATCTCACAACAAGAGAGTACATGGGTGCATTTTCGTACGTCGGAGAGGTGACACGAGAGTTGGAGCAAAAATAAATTCACTCACAATAGGGAGATATGGACACCCTTTTGCACATATTGGGGAAGACTTGGGGTAGCCCGACAATTGGAGTAGGCTAAGTGCTTAGTTGTTTCTCGTACTTATAGTGGATATAATTAGTTGATTAGAGGTTAGGGTTGCTTTAGGACATAGGGTGAGGGTTATGTAGTGGAACTTCCTTGACTTGTTCTATCCGAGCAAGTAGTCACACTCCATATTCTCGGAGAATAAAACCTCCTTCAAGGGTGTACCTATTTTGAAACACTAGTGTGTGTGTGTACACCCTTTTAGATTAGGAAAAATATGTGTCTTGATAATATATATTTGATTTATTGAGGTCACATTTACACAAAATTGAAGTAGGTTAGATACAAGTGGCTATTTTGGTTCATTAAATTCCAACATTAATTAAATACAATATCAAAATAACATTATAAAGCTTCGCAATACAAGATATGAACCTACAAACACAAGAGGATAAGTGCATTTATATTTTTATAAAAGATTATGGGAAGTTCTGGGAATGTGCAATGCTAGAACATGGAGATTTAAACACTGGAGGTTCTTCGAACTGAGACTATAACTATTAATTATCTCGAGGAAGGACCGTACCATACATTCTTGAACTTTTGTATAGTTTTAGACCTGATCTATTTATGCTTCTGCAACTTTTTGTGGTGGTTCCTTCCTATATTTGTATGTCACTGTCAAACCCTAGTTGTCACTCATGTAACAAAGATCTTCAAACATACTGAACATCATCTCAAACCCTAGCCATGGATGAAGAGTCATGTAAAATAAACATTAGTTGGGTCATGGACACCCTTGTGTCTTGTCAAATTTTGCGCTACTCTGAATAGGCCTCAAACCGCACATCATTCTCCACCTGGCATGTGATATCTAGATAGACCAAATACATTTGGCAACTTATTTGACAATTCTTTCTTTGAATTTGTCTAAAATACTTGGAGAATGGATGTTTGAGTGCTTGCAAATGAGAGAATATGTTGTCCCGACATGGTAAGAAGCTTTATAATTGATTTGGGTGCTTCCTAATGAATGTCGATGATATATTGCAAGATTTCGGAGCTATGAGTGCATTTTGCAAGTGTAGGAAGTGAGTGTATCGGTGTATTACCATAATATTTCAAGGTTAAAAAATGAGACAGTGTTTAATTGATTATATAGGGATCCATAAATGATTTATCCAAGAAAGAAAAATCCATATGAAGTATAAGACCAAAAAAAGATACCAATTTGAAAGCGAGTTGGAAGACATGTCAAGTCTGAGAACATATAGGTTGGCCATGACCAGATACAAATTCCCAACCAAACTGTACAACCTTGACTGGGGACATAAATCATGTGAAATGAAGTATGAAGCTTGTCAATTTATGTTTTTCTATGGATTTTATGATTTGTATTCTCATAGTTTGTCGACATGTCAGTGTGCAAGGATAAAAAAGTTAAACAAGAGACCTTAGAAAGTGCTAAGAGGGAATGGAGACATGGTATTTATCATAACAAGAGTGTATTATCAAATCAACTGTTGTCAAAATACACATTTCCTAATTTGAGTGTCTACATTTCCCCCTTTAAGTATGAAATGAAAATTAGATGCTTAAAGGAAAATGTACCTAAGTGTGTAAAAACACTTTTCCTTTGCTTGAATTTTTATTTTATAGTTTCCATGTTGTGCTTGGTGTTGGCATGCTCTATGGTGAAACTGGAAACACAAAGTGCAATCAATGCCTAAATCAAGTGTTGTCAAAATATAAATTTCCTAATTTGAGTGTCTACATTTCCCCCCCTTTAAGTATGAAATGAAAATATTCACAGTGTAGTCAATGTCAATTTCCTAATTTTTGTTTGGTGTTGGAATGCTCTATGGTGAAACCGGAAACATAGAGTATAGTCAATGCCCATGATAAAGAATTTGAATTTAACTCAAATATAAATTGCAATGTGAAAGATTTGTAAAAAAAGTGAAATGAAGATATGTAAATAAGGAAGGAATACACCTGGTTGCTTTGTGGAAGAAGATAATCATTGTGTTTTTCTTGTGCTTGGAGACTTGTATCGATAAAATTTATTGAAGGATTCAAGGTGATCTGTCTCCAATTTGTGTCAAGGAGAAACCCGAGTGTTAAGTGAATGAAACCCAACATGAAGACGTGAGGAAAACATAAGAATAAAGAGGTACAAGTGCACCCCAGCTGTAAAGGAAGAAGACCAAGTATCAAATTTATTTAGAAGCTATGATATCTTACCCTTTGATTGTAAGAGGAGATGAAGGGTTTCCTACAAATAACTTAGCTATTTTGATACCTTCCATAACCCCATAGATCACACCACGCATACGGATCTAGATCCACTTTTGTAAATAAGGACATATAATATAAAAGAGGATAGGTGCCCCCAAAATCTCCCCATATGCCGCACAATTGATAACAATTGAATAAAAGTTGAGTAAAAACTAAAACTGTGGTAACATGTCTTTGATAAAGGAGGGGAGTCATGCTCCAAATATCCCTAAAACGTAGTAAAAATGAAATTCCATGGAAAAGGAGTGAAGTACTCCATGCCCCCTGTCTTGATCCTAACTAAGTGAATTGAGTGAAGTGAGTTTGACAATGTGTCAAAAAACCTAAGAATGAAGCTAAAAATCTGAAATAGCTAATAAATATGATGCTTATGCCCCAATACAATGTTGACCCAAATGCATAGTTTTGAACATGTGAATATTTTTCCAAATTCTTGTGCTTGAATATGTTTATGAGTACTTGTACTGCATGTCTGTACCCACAAAATTTTATCTCTTCCTGCTGAAATGTAGAAAGGAACCCGGATAGATGCCACATCATTTGAGGCATGTGTGAAAATCGTGTTGAGCATGTGGATCAAAATAAATAGATGTGTTATAATGAAGGAAATACCTAAGAACTTATAGTAGAGTGTAGAGTGATGAAGCAATATCCACCTTGAATAACATGTACCTCTGAAAGGAAGGTGTTTGTGCATGGTGGTAACCATGATGCACAACAAAATAAATGATAAGAATAGATAAAAAACACATAGATGATAACAAAAGTAGTCTAAATGCATGTAAATATAGAAATAGTACAATAAGATGCAATAAATATACAAACAATGTCACACAAAATATGGAAGGCATAAAAACATGGGACACCCACAATGTCATAAGACAATCAAGGTCCGTAGGCCTACAAACAAGAGAAAACAATTGCAAACAAGATAGGCATGATGTCACAAACATGGGACACCCATGGTATCACAAGAAAATCAAGGCACATAGGCCATAAGAAATGAAAACAAACAAGTAGTAATATACACCCATAAGAAAGTATGCATGAAATAAGAGTGTCAAAATGTGATAACATGATATAGTAGTCAATATAGGTGAAATATGTGAAACAATAGATGTCAACATTGCACAAGACACATATGTTAGTCCTGTTAGTTTGAAAATAACAAGTACATAATGTATGTAATTGATCATAAATGAGGAAAGAGAAATGAACTATAATGGAACAATAACACCTGTATGAAATAGAGGGATTTCCCCCAAGATAAGAATGTAAGGAGCAATGTGTTCTCCTATAAGAGTGTATCAATCTAGTTTCCCGCATCCAACTCAATATTCCTAGAGAATGCATGTTTGTAAAGAAGAAAACATGCTATTGATGAAACCAAAGTGATACACAACCTATCTAATGTGGGTTGCTAACAACTCAAGTAAAATGCATAGGTCTTGGTTTTCTATTTTTACAAATATTGGAATGTTTTTACATTATTGTAATGCATAAATATGTACAAGAAGTATGTAGTGCATGAAAAGTATCCAATGAGAAGATCCTGAAGAGGTTGAGAATCTTCCAGGGAAGATGGAGGATTAGGCCTCAATTGTGATTCAAATGCCAGTGGTACCGTAGTGGTAATATGTGCCAAATAATGCTGAGGAGATAGAAAGTGTAGAATTAGCATCGAAACCTAGTTGTGAGGTGGTGGACTAGAAGAAAGAGTGTGTCAAGTATTAGGATGCATTGGAGAAGATGTGTGGAAGCATCTGTATGCTAGTGGACTGATGTAGAATCCTAGGAAGTGAGGACAATGAGAAGTTGTTTAATTTGGTTGACCACAAAACAATTTTTTTATTATATTCAACATATCTCATGAGAACATTACAAAGGCTATTATATATCCATAAAGCTAATAGAAAAACCTCCTAAGAAGTAAAATCTAATAACCTGGGATAGCCGCAGGTAATAAGAAATAATATTGTTATAACTATATCTAAATGTAAATAAATAATAAGAAATAATATAATATTGGGATAGTTAGGCTACCATTGACTTCACTGTTTGGCACATAATGGAAATGGAAGATTAGTGTCATGTCCCCCCTCCCCCCCACAATGTGAAATTTCCACCTAGGAACACTGAAAAGAAAATTGTATCATATTACATACTACTATCTGGATCTTGCTACACATGATAATCATTTCTAGTGAACATATTCACCAGTCGACCATCTTCCAAAAAAGTATGACAGTCAGAGGATATATGTAGTTATCTTCCTTCCTTTACAATTATTTTCCACCATCCACAATATACACAACTCAAAGTGAAAAATTGAAATGAAGCACACTATACAATTGAAAAATCAAATACTCACATCACAAAAATGCTACCACATCTACTATGCGGCCACGTCATTGGTGATTGATGAGAGTTCATTGATCGAACTCCTTCCTCCGATGCTTCCATGCTCCAATATGAAGTGTTAACCCAAAAAATTTGGATTTTGAGGCTTATTAGTTTATCTCGGATGTCGATTCCACCAAAAATACGTCGTAAGACAATTTTTTAATTTTATTTTTTGAAGTTTTACAATGACTCGGTTTTTTTGAGAACTTGGATAGACACAATATATTTGACAATTATGACTAACACAAATATACCTTTTTTAACTCTTGACTTGAACTTTTGACACCTTATTTTTGATAAAGGATATCTCGACACAATCACACTAAGAAGAAAAATTGAAGATGACAATGACTAATGACACAAGAGTTTTTTTATAATAATACTAAAAATTCATAGATTATAGACTTACACAAACAAGTTAATACCAACCTTTGACCAACGAAAACCTAAATCTTAACAATTATTTAACCATTATAATCTAATTTTTTTAAACAAATATTGTGTGCATTATTTGTTTTAAAACTAATGCTAATGCAAGTAAAGACTAACACCTAATAGCCTTAATTAGTAAGAATTAAACAAAATACTAAGCACCATCAAGATAATAATTAAACAAGGTTAGATGCTAACATTCATCATATTCAAAAATTTGAAACTAATAATGTTAAGTATCTAAATCGTCTATTCTCTAACAACAAATAAATGAATGGACCTATATAGGCTCCATGGCAATAAAAATGGTTGTCTTTGGTATTCCAAGAACCTAGGAATGAGGGCTTGTCAAAGTTGGGCTACAAGACCCTTTTGACACCTCCCATATGACCTAAGCACTTAGGAAAGAGGCTTAACTCTCCAAGATGATGAACTCTCAAGAAAACAAAGGAAAGCTTTTAGTCTATTTTGCTATATGCTTTGCATTTGTCTTCTCAAGAAGTTTAGGTGTAGGTATAAAGGTAGAAGGAGGGCTCCTTATATAGCCCAATGGATAAAGGAAACACTTCATCCCTTTGCATGTGGGATAAAGGTAAAACAAGATTAGGAATGGATAAGGTTGCTTTATAAAAGGTAACCTTACTTTAGAAGGGTTTAATTTATGCTTAGCAAGTCATGGGAGTTGGGGGTGCTTTAATTAATCAAAGGTGATTAACTAATAGGTAGGTATAAACATAGAAGCTAATTAGAGGAATATTAGTACAATTTAGGCTATAGAAGGGGACTAAATCAATTAAATATTGACTTATTGGTTAAATGAAAGGGAAAACTAATTAGTTAATAATAATTAATTAGTTTGGATAGAAGGGCTGATTTATTAATGGAAGGTCATTAATTAGGGTATTTGTTGGATAGGCGACTTAATTAATTAGCGTAGTGTAATTAATTAATGACGATATGAGGAAAATGAGTGTTATTGACGATATGTCACCAATTTGCAAGAAGGGGATAATTAGCACAATTTAAGTATTTAAATTGCTCGGGTGTAATTATGGGTGTCTACATTTGCCCCTCTTTGGGGTGGCGTAAGTGATGCCACTTCAAAGATAGTAGATGGAAGAAATTTTGAAGGGATAGAAGAAAAATTAGTAGGAAGGAGAGATGCCCCCTTGAGTGTCGATAGGGTGATGAAGGAAGACGATCGACGATCGAAAAAGGTGAGAGATAGATAGAAGAATGGGAAGGGGGGATGCCCCAATAAGATGGAAGATTAGGGGTGAGAGGAAAGTGATGTAGAAGAAATATGGAGGGGAGAGAAGAGCTTAGCCTCTAGCCATTGTGTATTGGAACAATTTTGATGTCATCATATTGCCATAAGAGCTACATCATTGGTCCTTATGAAAAATATAAGCATACGACAAAGGTAGAATGACATGAAAAGCCATACTACGAACAATTTTCCATTACTGCAAATACCAACCCTATGCAACATACAACAATGCAATGCAATACGAGAAGGAAACAAGCTCATTTAACAGGGAAAACAAGTACGAACGCACATATCTAACCCAACAATGGTCAAGACAGTTGTACAAATGTTTTGTTATCAAGCTGAAGAGATCCACATGTTCGTGATTGACGACAAGGGTTAAAAATGATGCCCCAAGCAAGGATACATGCAAGGGGAAATGATAATGGACACGAGGTCCAAGAAAAGCGTTGTGCACAACGAAACAACACTAGGCAACAAACGTGCCCCAGAGTATAGACGAAGCAAGTAACTAGCTTTGTGAATGGTTGTGAATCTAGTGATCCGCGAGTCGTATTAATCGGGAAGATGTGAAAAAAACCAGTAGGATATGGAGAAAATACCATGCGCAAGACACAAGTTTTAGCCGTAATAAGCAAGTTACCATTTTTGTAGGTTTTTACTTTTTAGGATTTTGTGAAAAATTTTGCCCTGTTTTTGGATTTTGATGTGATATATTATATTGTTTTTGTTTTCTGTTTTCTAAATACGGTGGAGAATAGAAGAAATAGAATGAAGGGCCTAGGCGTAACAGAAAGTGCCCTAGGTGGAAGAAAGAAGAAACAAACGACAAATAATGTCCTTGTGTCAATGGAAAAATTAATAAAATAATTATTTTTGAAAAATAATTATTGACAAGAGTGTGAGTAAGAAGAAAAAATACTTAGGAGCAATAAAATTTCCCAAGGGGGAAGAAAGGGGTATCGGACAACAAAAAATACCCGAATACAGTGAAAAATAAGAGAAAAATAATTATTTAATAAAAATAATTATTCATGATGAAGCAGAGAGGAAAAACGACAGTCAAACGAGCCTCTCGGACCTTCACGGCGGTGAAAAACAAGTTGATATACCCCACCCAGGGGTAAATCACCGCGACCAATTCATTTTAACCGAGCACTATTGAGATTTTACTATGAGGCTCTAATAGCGATGAGGACGATGGTGATCACACGGGACTGATTGAGGGGCGAGCGCACGCGATCCGGGTACTAGCGGCACGCCGATGACGACGCTTTTGTGAGTACTCAAACCTTTCTTGTCAAATTTTGTCATTAATGACCTAAAATTAGTAATTAGGGCTAGGGAGTCGGATCAGTGCGCATGTGCGCAGGCGTAGGTGTCAAGTCGGGCGCAGAGCATCTCTTTGGGGGCGCACGCGTCCTAAAACACATATGCACATGTGTAGGAATACACTCCACACACCTACGCGCACGTGCACACACTACGCATGTGCGCACACATGCACACACCAGAAAGGAAGCGCACACACAAAAACTAGGGCACACACACTGGGGGGATACACGCGCGCAAGCGCAAGCACACAAATGATGGCGCAAGCACCGAATGAATGGCACACACACCCAAAAGGGTGCGCATGTGCATGAATGAGGGCGCAAGCACCTAAAAACTTCGCACACATGTGTACGCACCAAAAGGGAGGCGTACACACCTGAAAGGGCGCGCAGAGCATCCTAGGCCAATGAAGGATAGATAGGAAAAATGCCAAAAAGATGACATTTAGAAGAAAATTTAGGATTTTTGGGTTAACCCTAAAATGATAGATAGATTTTTAGAAGAAATGTTAGTAACTGATGAGTGGATTGATATTTTGTAGAGATGATTTCCGGTGTTGCAGATGTGGGAGCATCACTCCCGGATTGCTGAGTTAGAGGGGAGCATGTGTCGGCAAGACCGACGAGCTATGTCCATACTTTTCGAGGCGGTGGGGCTAGGCCCCGTGTCTCGAGATGCCATCCATCACTTTGGATCATGGATTACTTACTGCACTGGCCGAGCGGTGGCATAACGAGAGCCAATGTTTTAGACTCTCTAGGGAGATGACTATGACCCTAGAGGACGTATGGTGGATTCTCTGCATGCCGATCATCGGTACTTTGATTGAGTACAACTCTGATATAGGGCAGATTAGAGTAGCTTGCAGCGACCTATTCGACATAGATGACATACCGCATGATGGTATGACCATTGCATTACACGAGTGTATTTTTGACCCGAAATTACATCGGGGCCCCTATACATCATGTCACTTATTAGTGGGTTTTTTCTCACTGATAAGACGAGGACATCCTTCCCGAGAGGGTTACTACCATTAGTTCATGGTATTTTTAGTGGTGAGCGATATTCTTTGGGCGGTGCATCTTTGGCGCACTTGTACTGGATCTACATTTGATTACTTACCACGGTCAGAAGACCGTGGGGCCAGACCTCCTTGTTATAGATTTGGTCATGGGACCACATTGCGATCGGACACCTTGTGGGCACTTTGCACATTTGAGACCCAGAGGAGCCATATTACATGGTGTGGGTATCAGTAGGTGGCGATGTGAGAGGCCACCTAGGTAGCTTATATAGATACCGGTGAGAGTTCGATGAGCTACCGGAGATAGACATTATATGGAGACCCTATAGACATATCGAGTGGCCAGAGGATGCCATAGAGCTCAGTGTGTGCTCAGTAGAGCACTTTATCCTTGGTAATCGTAACTACATCATAGAGTTGTACAAAGTTGATAGGTGCCAGCGGTATCTTGGCATAGTACAGGTGGTTCCACAGCCTGATATATAGTATGCAGGCAGAGACTCAGAGAGGCATACCATCGGTACACGCATATTGGTGGCCCGAGCCAGGGTGAGTTTCTCATAGGTGGTCCTATTGGTGCAAATCGCAGCACCCCTGAATGTCTGCAACACGATGGGTTAAGACTCTCAGTACGATTGCATAACATGGAGCTTTTCCCAAGTGTGGGACCTTGCGAAAATGGAAAAGCTCTCCGGATGAAGGCCGGTTCCTATTCCTCTGTTCAGATGCACAAATAAAATGCAGAGGGTTTACTAAAAACCTAATCTAACTTGCCAAGGAGACAGGGTAAGAAAATGCATAAAATAAAACCTAAACTACAAAGGTGATGCACCGAGGAATGAAGAACACCTGTCTTGCCAATAAACACAAACCATAAAAAACGCAATGCAAGATCATGCACAGATAACCAGATTCACAGTGAAAGATCAGGAGGATGCAAATGAACACAGAGAGGGTTGAGAATCATCCACAGACATGCATTAATTTGCTCCAAAGATTGATACAACACACTGCAAAATGCCAAGAGGCAAAGTTGCATTACAGTTTCAAATGGGAGGTTTTTACTCCACAAGTTCACCTGCCAAAGAGAAGAAGGGAGGGGCAAAACAAAAATGTCCAACCTTTTAAAAGAAGCCCCTCCTTACAATTTATAGGAGGAAAAAGAGAGGGAGAAGAGAGGAATTTGAAATCTGCCCCAACCACCTCCAGAATGCACTTAACTCATCTCATTATGGCGGTAGGTAAGAACCCTAGCAAACCCAAAAAGTGGCGAACTGTATTTTACATTTTTGAAGAAATTTTTCTCACCCAAATAAATATATCTAGTTGTAGTTGGGTAGAGGACGCCGAGAGCTTTCCGAAAAGTCCAACCTTGCGAGAATCCGAGCTCCCTGTGAAAAGTTATGGCCATTTGAATATTCCCCAAGTTAGGGTCTGTTTCCAGTCGGGTTCGGGTTTCTCCTTTGCATCTGCATCGGGTTTGGAGGGTGCCTCAACATGTTTTTGCCCCATGCTTTCCCGACTCCAAAACCTGAAATCCTTTGTGTCGGGTTTTTGGACCTCTCCGACATATTTCCTTTGGGGAGATATATACATAGGTCCCACAGCATGGGACCTAGCACGACAGTCGAGGACCCAGTACCACAAAAGATTATTCGACTTGGTACGCCACTGTCTTACCCCGACATCTCACTATCCCGGAGGAGGCCTAGGTAGCAGGCGCTCGACCGCCTATAGAGATTTGGCACAGTGCGGAACGGATAGAGAGAGCAACAGGTCCTGATCTAGAGGATCCATTTGATGGATTACCTCATGATGAGCAGGGTGCCCCACAGGTACAGGGACCGAGGCCAGAGGGTCCAAGACAGGTACCAACATAGATTCCAAGAGCCAAGGTCCTAGAGCAGGGCCAGTCATTTAGAGTGCCACAAGGACCGATCCCTAGTGGCACGATCGGTGACACTGACAACCATCTTGCAGCCTTGAATAAGCAGGCTCTAGCTGAGAGAGATCAGGCTAGAGCAGAGAGAGATGAGGCCCGAGGCTAGTGTGTGACAACAACAACTAAGCGAGATCAGGCTCGGACCCAGATCGTGACCTTATTATCAAAGCAAGATCAGGCTCAGGCTCAGGCTAGCTCAGGAGGTGACAGTGTTATGAACTTCCAAAAATTTGACATATGGCCTCCCAGATGGCCCAGGTGATAGGTTTATACTAGCAGACACATGCCCAGTTGCATCCTATGATATTAGAGTGAGACAGGCTCATGACAGAGCGAGTAGTGGGCCAAGGCCGAGTTGACCGAGTTTCGGGAGAGATAACATCCTACCAATGCACATAGGGTACAACGGTGACTTCACTCGGACTCATAGAGATCTGGCCACAACAGAGGGCAGGGCATCCTATTATAAGTCCTTATATTTTGAGGCAATTTCAGTGAGCGGTGAGAACCTTCGAAAAACCATCACCAAGCGAGGCACCAGATCTGAGAGGCCTCAGGCCTCAGTGGAGTAGCCACGACCAAAGAGAGCCGCGATGCTCATGCCATGCTACCTCCACGAGATAGGCCAGCTACTCCTTCAGAGGGCTTGAGTCAGCCCTGATGTTTTGTACTTCCACATACGCCTCTTGATGAAGGCTATTCTTCCTTGATACATGTACCATTATTTTGTATGCCTCAGATGAAGGCTTTTATTCTGTTATAGATGTATCACCTTTGTACGCCTCAGATGAAGGCATTTTTGATGTATAACAATTTTGACACATGCCTCTGATGAAGGCTTTTTGATGTATTGCCGTGATGTATATCCCTTTTTGATCAGATATATTACACATGTATGATTTGGACATTTTTGATAGGACATATGTGTATATGAGATGGACATTTGTTTATTATTTCTCATGGATAGATAGATGTGTTTATGATGTTAGATGATTTGATTTGACATGTATATGTATCAATGATCTTGTTGATGTATCACATGTGTTTTGATTTCTAGATGATGTGATCTTGTAGAATATATCAAATGTGTTTTTGCTTATGTGATGTGCCATACTTAGTGGACGGGATGATATGATGATAAGGGTGCGGGGGATATATTTTGATATTTTTGATCCCTCTTGCCCCCATTTGATGATACGATATGTGATGATTAGCTTAGCATTCATGTATAATGTATACTTAGCTTTTTCTTGATATATGGTGTATAGATGATGTTAGATGTGATGATAATGATGGTAATGTGATGATGTGATAATAAAACACTGCACATGCAATAAATACAATCAAATGATACCAAAGAACACAATGAATTAACATAATAATGCACCATGATTCACTAGCATGCAAAAACATTCCTCAATATGCACAAGCAAGAATAAATCTAATCTAAGCAAGAAAAGATGAATTCTAACAAAGTATGCCCAAGCAACAAACAACACAAAAGCGAAACATGAAGCAACTATACAAGCAAACAAGCAAAGCAAGAAACAAGACAATGCAAGTAAACGTAAGTAAATGTTGTTTTCCTGCAGCAATTTTCTATTGTTTTTATTTTTGAAACAATTTTCTATTGTTTTTGTGTTTTTTTGGATATTTTGAATGTTTTTGCAATCTTTTTGAAACAATTTTCTATTGTTTTTGGTTGTTTTCAAAACAATTTTCTATTGTTTTTGGTTGTTTTCGAAACAATTTTCTATTGTTTTTGCGTCATTTTTGAGAAACAATTTTCTATTGTTTTTGTGTTGTTTTCGAGAAACAATTTTCTATTGTTTTTGGTTGTTTTTCGAAATAATTTTATATTGTTTTTGTTTCATTTTTGAGAAACAATTTTCTATTGTTTTTGGTTGTTTTTTGAAACAATTTTCTATTATTTTTGCGTCATTTTTTAGAAACAATTTTCTATTGTTTTTGTGTTGTTTTCTAACAGTTTTCCAGAGTTATGCATAGGTAACCAAGAAAGCGTGGATGCCCCTAGCGTTAGATGGGGAATATACAAGGGCAAAGGCCACACGCGTACTAACAAGAAGGTGAAGTCGTTGAATCGCCCTAGCGTAAGATGAGGAATAGCGAAAGACCATGCCCCTCACAGAAAAATAAAAGAAGACAAAGCCGGATCAAGGCTTGACAAGATTGGGCACACAAGGAATCTCGAAGCGTAACTAGGGCTAGGCTAAGTAAAAGTACCCTCCAGATGTAAGATGCTTATGAACAACAAATCTTCCCAAGGTGTCGGAAATCATTTTTCACCCAAGGACCTATCCAAAGTGCCACAATTGTGTGGTTTTCACTTGTGGATGACCTATTTTCTCTTTTTCTTTTTCTCTTCTTTTTGATTTTTTTATTTTTGATCATTTTACCATGTTTTTGATTTTTTTGCTTTTTTGATTTTACACCATGTTTAAGCATAGAACCACTTAAGATGCATGGCATTCATGGGCTCATGAAGCTCATCACCATTGGGGTGAGCAAGTTTGTATGCCCCTGTGCCGTACTTGGCCACAATAATGTAGGGTCCTAACCAATGTGGTTCGAACTTTCCTTTCTTTTCTTGTTCTGCTCTTGTGTTAAACTGATTCTCCTTCATGACTAAATCACTAACCTCAAACTGGCGAGGTATGATTCTCTTGTTGTATTTTTTGAGACTTTGTTCTAATACACTTTGAGGTGATTAAAAGCGCGAATGCGCTTCTTGTCTAGGAGCTCTAATTCAACCAATCTTGCTACCCGGTAATCCTCATCTTTATCCAGATAGTCCCTAAGAGAGATTCTCAGGGAAGGAAGTTCAATTTCTAATGGGATGATAGATTCCATCCCAAATACTAGAGAATATGGTGTCGCCCCTGTAGGAGTGTGAATGGAGGTTCTGTAAGCCCAAAGAGTTGGGTGGATTTACAAGTGCCAATTATGACCTATTTTACTTGACCATCTTCTCCATTATTCTCACCAAAGTCTTGTTTGTGGCTTTGGCCTGTCCATTACCTTGGGGGTAATATGGTGTAGACCATTTTAACCTGATTTGGAACCACTGACAAAGACCTTTCACTATTTTGTTCTTAAATGACTTCCCATTATCCGTAACAATGGCCACAAGAATGCCATATCGACAAATGATATGATTCATGATAAATTTGGAAATCTGAGCTCCTGTTACATAGGTTAAGGGGACAACTTCCACCCACTTTGTAAAGTATTCAGTAGCCGTGATGATGTGGGTATGACCATCAGATGAGGTAGGGGTAAGTTTCCCTATCAAGTCAAGTCCGCATTTAGAAAATGGCCTTGGGGTAGTGATAGGTTGCAATGGTTGCGATGTAGCATGGATGAAGTTTCCATACTTCTGGTAGAGTACACACTTCCTGACATAGTTACAACAATCGGTTTCTATGGTAGGCCAATAGTAGCCTACTCTCAGCAATTTCTTGGCCAAAACCATTCCATTAGTATTTGCTCCACACACCCCTTCATGTAATTCTTTGATCTCTTGAGCGACTCCATCATATCAAGACAACGTAATGATTCCCATTGTAGCCATGACGATAAAGTGTACCTCCTAAAAGGGTGTAACGGGCTATTTGGTGAATCGGGCTTTGTTTCTCGAATGGGAGATATAATGTAGACACCCATAATTACGCCCGAGCAATTTAAATACTTAAATTGCACTAATTATCCCCTTCTTGCAAATTGGTGACATATCGTCAATAACACTCATCTTCCTCCTATCATCATTAATTAATTACACTAAGCTTATTAATTAAGTTGTCTATCCAACAAACACCCTAATTAACGACCTTCTCGTTAATTATCAGCCCTTCTACTTAAACTAATTAATTATTATTAATTAATCAACTTTCCCTTCCATTTAACCAATAAATCAATATTTAATTGATTTAATCTCCTTCTAATAGCCTAAATTGTACTAATATTCCTCTAATTAGCTTCTGAAGCTTACATCTACCTATTAATTAATCACCTTTGATTAATTAAAACACCCCCAACTCCCATGACTTGCTAAGTATAAATTAAACCCTTCTAAAGTAAGGTTTCCTTTTATAAAGCAACCTTATCCATTCCTAATCTTGTTTTACATTTATCCCACATGCAAAGGAATGAAGTGTTTCCTTTATCCATTGGGCTATATAAGAATCCCTCCTTCTACCTTTATACCTACACCTAAACTTCTTGAGAAGACAAATGCAAAGCATATAGCAAAATAGACTAAAAGCTTTCCTTTGTTTTCTTGAGAGTTCATCATCTTGGAGAGTTAAGCCTCTTTCCTAAGTGCTTAGGTCATATGGGAGGTGTCAAAAGGGTCTTGTAGCCCAACTTTGACAAGCCCTCATTCCTAGGTTCTTAGAATACCAAAGACAACCATTTTTGATTGCCATGGAGCCTACATAGGTCCATTCATTTATTTGTTGTTAGAGAATAGAGGATTTAGATACTTAACATTGTTAGTTTCAAAGTTTTGAATATGATGAATGTTAGTATCTAACCTTGTTTAATTCTTATCTTGATGGTGCTTAGTATTTTGTTTAATTTTTACTAATTAAGGCTATTAGGTGTTAGTATTTACTTGCATTAGCATTAGTTTTAAAAAAATCATGCACATAGATATTATAAATGAATTATAGCACAAATAAATTCAACACTTACACTTGACAAGAAGAGAAAAATAAACTATTACATCCTTGAAATTTGTAAAGTGAGTTAGTGGTGCAAGGAAAAAGGAAAACTTTGAGAACCGCAAACCAGAAAAACCTATCCTAATGCAATACCATATAGTTGAGGTGTTCAATAGAATGAGAATGACACATATGGAGAGATGAAATGATTTTGTAGGGGTGGTAGGCATGTATGGTTTCTTACATGTTCAATGCAAGTGTTTTTAGCTATATCCATGTATGCGTAGTTCGTTAAAACCAATAGAACACATGCACTTGTTGATTGGACATGTACGTTCTCAAAAATATTATATAATTACAAGTGTGGAATCATTTTATTTCTTATAAAATGTAGATACTTCATTTTCTCGGTGAATAAGTCAACCGAGAAAAATAAATCTCCTTACATCACATAACCACCACTCTTTGGCCATTGAGGAGATGTTTGACTAGACTGAAGCGAGAGATCGAAAATGTGATGAAACGTATTCACCACAATTGTATTTTCACAAGTATCATACCCGCTTACCATTTTTGATGTCCTCTCCTGCTGCCTTTACAATCCAATGTTTGATCCCACGAGCAATAAAAATTAGAACAAATTTGGCGGTGGATTTGCATTTAATATACACTTAAGGAGAAAAAAATGATTTAATTTAAATTGAATTAAATTTTATTTTAAAGTAACTAATGTAATTAATGATATACAAGTAATGCATTATAATAAGACATAAGCATTAAGCACGTAATAATATGAAACCCTAAACAAATGAGAGAGAGATGGTGACTTAGTTGATTCCGTATAAACTGGGAGTGATTTGGACTAAGAAACTATTAGGACATGATCAGTAAAGAGTGTTGTCAAGGCTCATTGAGGGTTCTGGAACTCATAACTACAAAAGAAAGAAGCGCCACGGGATGACAAGAGAGTCTAGGTGTTAGTGATTGATTTGAGCCCTAGTGTCCACCCAAATGCTTAGGTTTTGGCCTTTTTTGAGCTGAATAAACTTCTCTGTTGATCTTCGTTTGTCACTCTAGTTTTTATCCAATGTATCCAATCATACCTATAACCTACAAAATAGATAACTAGTTGCACATGCCCACAAACCACATCAAACCTAATAAAGAAGATGTAAATTGGGAGTCAGATTGACCTCGATGATCACCCGAATAGTGATCTTACAATTGATCGTTGCACTACATATCAGACTCCATGTAGTTATTTGTGTATGTGTGTGTAATTATGCCCTAGGTTTCCCTTGTGCAAGTTATGGTATGATAGTGGACTAGATCTAGATTTCTCCAAGTATGCAAATGTGTGAGATGAAATAGAATGAACTTCCCCTCTTATGATGTGTATGCAGAGTGATGCAATGCTTGTCCCTTGTATGAGTGTGATAGATGAATGCCTTTGAAATTATCTTTTTCCTTTGAATGCAAGCTTAGGTGATAATAGATAGTGCTTAGTGCTTGGCCCCGATATAAAATAAGTAACTAAGTATTTATATGATTTCCTTGTTTGAATTTCGTAATCGACAACCGAAAGGCCACTCAAAGTGTTAAAAGGTGACCAGAAGTAAAAGAGACCTAAAATATCACGAAAAGATAAAAAAATGTTAGGATCACCTAAGAGGGACAGGAGCACTGGCGCTTCATCTCCTAACTAGGCGCTAGTTTCTGAGGCCATAAAAGATAAATCAATAAAGTTTCGATAGGGTTGTAAGATATGTAAGGCCAATAAAAGTGCAAGATATAAAAAAATGCCTAAAAGAAGTTGTCAAACACTAGTTTTATTGCTTAGGAATTATATATACATTAGTATGCTTTAAGACCTAGAAATGTACCCAAGTGCATAGATTTTGTGTCTTCTATTTCCCCCACTTTATGTTGTTGAGTGAATACTTGATATCATAAATTAGATAAAAGGTGTGGTACCTTGTAATTTGGTAGAGAAGAGTGTCTCGATAGCATGTCGAGTGGACAAGTGAAGCATGAAGTGATCTTAATGTGAAGCATGGAGACTAGGATGGGGTGGTAGAACCTAGGGGTGAAGTGTATGCATAATATTGTGTGTTGTTGGAGCTTGTGCTTGCTGATGTGGGATGTTTCTTGTTGCACATAAGTACAAACCTACAAAATAAAATAAATAAAGTAGTCAAAGTTGTGTAGATGAAAAATCGTAGTAATGTATGTATAAATAAGTAGAAAGTGTGTATAAGAAAGAGTACACTCAATGTGTAAGAGAGTATGTGATAGAAAATTACCCGGTTGTGCTTTGGATATCCTTTTGGATTTGGATGCCTTCTTTCCGATGGTGAGGTTTTTGAGTGATCTCATGCTAAGAGAGAGTTTTTTGGGTGATCTCACGCTAAGAGAAGAGTGTTGGAGAGAGAGGTCTAGTTTTTCTCTCCTTCTGTGACACTTCCCAATAAGCACCACCAAAAATGTTACATCCTTGATTTGTTACATATTATTCATGTTGTAACTTAGTTGTAAATCGATTGAATGCATTTTTAACCGGAGGTAAGTGCCTCGCTACTAGAGAAATGTATTGTAAGCTGTTGGAGATTGTGTTGAACTGAGAAATTGACTGTTTTTTTCCCCAAGACACAAATGCCCATGGGTGGACACAAGCACCCACCACTAACTACTATATGATATTGGGTGCTAGTGTCTGCTCTCTCTTGTATTTTGATCCAAGTTTGATTCTGGACCACTTTGTAATTATGTGCATGTGTCAATTTCGTACTATATTGTGTTGTTATGGAGCTCTGAGATGTTGTAAGGGTGATTTTTTCACCCAATAGATGACCTATCATTTGGGGTGTATGTGACGACTTGTAGGAGAATGGGCCCCAAAGGAGAGGAATTGATACTAATATGTATAAATGAAAGTGGATACCTATAGGGGTGGGGAATGTGCATAGTAGAAACCAAGGCACATGAAAATAAGATAGACTAGTAACAAATGTTAGTATAAAAGAGTTAACATGCAATAAAAGACAATGTAACAAACAAATAGGAAGACAAGATGGACCGCAAAAATAAGGATTCATACATGGGACATTGATCACAATGTCACAAGAAAATAAGGACCGAAGCAACCAAAAGAAAACAAAAATCAAACAAGACATAGGGCATATCCCGCAAACAATAGAAAACAATAACAAGAAAAAGGTGAGGGATAACCATGGTTGTATTGATCCTGCAAGGAAAATTCTTCACATGAAGCACTCATTAGAATTTTAGAAAGATAAGTAGTATGTCAAAGCATGTATAGATCAAAGAATAGTAAGTGATAGTAATAAGAAGTAGTAAATAATGTGACAGTAAAACCTGTGATGTCTAGAGTATGAGAGTAGTAAAGGTAGATGCCCCCAGGAGCCTTAGTGGGACTAGTAAAGAGTGGTGTCAAGCATCATGCATCATGTGAGAATATGTAAAAGTCTGCATTCACCTCAAGATACCAAGTGAAGACACATGCGTGTATAGAAAAAGATAATGACATACTAAGTATCCAACTAGCATAGGAAAAAAAGTGTAACATGTAAGTAGTATAAGCTACAAGAGTAAGTACAACCAAGATGTGCATATGTTACATGAATGTGATGATGTTTTGCAAAATGTAAGATGTGTAGATAGTAGGAGCAGCGATTATCTCCCAACATATGTGCGCGAGATGAGGTTTATTTAGGAATGCTCCCTCAATAGTCAAGTATGAACCATAGAAAAGAGTGCGTCATCGGGTAATGAATGTATTGTATGTGATTGAGATTAGATGCTAGGAAATATGTATCATGAAGAACTAAGTGTGAAGTGTAGAAAAATTAAATGAGGTTCATGGAATAAGTGTTCCCTCAATAGTCAAGTGTGAAATGTAGCACTAGAGTGCGTCATTGGGTAATGAAGAAGTATGCAAACTAACAACGTGGTAGTGCTCGAAAAGATAGCAATGAAGCATGGAGCGTGAAGTGTATGAGATAAACTATGAGTAGATGATATAGACATTGAATAGTGATAGGGGAATGTGTGATGCCCCAAAGTGTGTATATTAAGAGTCATTGTTGGAAAATAGATGTGATCATTGTGAACAAGAGTAGCCAGAGTATGTATAGTGCACGAAAGGATGTATATGGTATGTATAAAGTAGGATGTGTATCATGAATAGAAGGATCCATAAGTAAGAATGAGTAGCTAAGAACGTATAGATTAACATAGGAGCATAGAGAGATGTAGCGAGGTGTGTCCATGGTGCATATAAGAGAAAGTTTTGCTAGAAATATTGACGTGAATTGCGCAAAAGAAAATTAATGTATAGATGTGTATGTGAATGGATAGACAACTACTGATTAGGATATGTGACTATGAGGGGGAGAGTTTTATGCCCCCTAAGTGTGCAAGTGATGGAGATCTATACGATGATGCGAGAGAGACCATGCCATGGTGGTGGAGTTTGAAATGTGTCATATGTATTATCTGGATCGTAATAAGGAAGCGTAAATAGAAATTTAGGAATTTGGTGTGGGATCTTAGCTTGTGGCGAGGGGGAATTGATTGTTCTTCTTTTAATGGTGGTTAATTATTTAGAATTGGTAACACTATAGATGACTTAATAGGAGGAGGTAATGGGGTAAGTACTTTTAAAGGTGGTATGATACTGGGTTGGATAGGTGGATCTTGACTTACCAAAGAAGGAACATTAGTAATTATGGTGTGATGCTCACTAGACATAGATGAATCATATTTGGGAACCAATTGAGGTGTAACAATTAGAGATGAGCGTGTAGCAGAATGTTGTGTAGAAAATGAAATAAATCCTTGATGCTCAAGGTGCCCAATTTTTCATTTTAAAGAATAGAAATCATTGTCACGATCTCCATTAATTCTATGATAACTATAAAATGGGTGTCTTTTGTATTTTGTAAGTTGATAAGGAGGGTAGTAATCAGTAGGTGCTAAGGTGATCAACTGGTGATTAAGGAGCTCAAGAACAATATCATGTTGCTTAATAATTCGATCAAACTTGAGAGGTGTTTTTTGTGGTAGTAACTTGGCTTCACTTGTATGAGCACATGTAGTAGACATGGGATTAAGATGTAGTGTAGAAGAAGAACTAACATGGGCTTGAGAAGAAGCCTTGAGATGTTGGATTTCAGTTGTGAGGGTATGTGATTGTGGTTTCTATAACTTGAAATTTAACGTGAAATAAACTATGCAAAGTTTGAATTGACTCAAAGATGGATTCATTAGATGTGGTATCAAGACCGATTGGGGGATTAGAGATACAATAAAAATGGAACTTACTTGTAAAGGTAGTATATTGCGAGGAGGTACATAGTGTCTAAGGATTTTTGGAGAACATCTTTGCAAGGTGGGTGCATTTGAAGTAATTGATACAAAGAGACTTGAGGAACCTTAGGGGCCATGAAAGAAAAGGTAATGTGTGAAATAATAGCCCTAGAAAGATAAGACCAAGGATGAAACCCTAGGAAGACCTATGCAAATCAGAGGTATAATAGAAAATAAATGAGAATATGAATCTTGAGGTAACTCAAGTTTGAGGTTAGGAAAAGGAAAATCGATAGAATAGGAAAAATAAGGATCTGAGTGTTCAATCAAGAGTTGGGGTTCACCAAATGATTTAATTTAAATTGAATTAAATATTATTTTAGAGTAACTACTGTAACTAATGATATAAAAGTAATGAACTACAGTAAGACACAAGAAATAAACATGTAACAATATGAAACCCTAAGAAAATGAGAGAGAGAGAGAAAGAGGGTAACTTAGCTGATTCCGTACAAACTAGGAGTGATATGGAATGAGAAACTGTTGGGATAGTCCGGAAAGAGTGTAATCAAGGCTCACCGAGGGTTATGAAACTCATAACTACACAGGATAGAAGTTCCCATGGGAGGATAGGAGCGCATGGGTGCTAGTGACTTATCTGGGTGCTAGTGTCCACCTATATGCTTAGGTTTTGGCCTTTTTGAGCTACAAAATCTTCTTTGGTGATCTTCGTTTGTCGCTCTAGTTTTTCTCCGATGTCTTTGATCATAGATGTATTTTGAAAAATAGATAACTAATTTCACATGAGCACCACATCAAACCTAATAAAGTATATGTAGAATGAGGAGTCGATTGACTGACAGTCACCCGAAGAGTGATCTTGCAACCCAGTGGTGCACTACATCTCAGACTCCATGTATTTCTTTGTGTATGTGTGTGTAATGATGCCCTAGGTTTCCTTTGTGCAAGTTCCACTATGATAGCATGATAGATATATATATCTCCAAGTATGGAAATGTGTTATGGAATAGAATGAACTTCCCCTTTTATGTTGTGTATGCAAAGTGATGCAACCCTTGTGCCTTGTATGAGTGTGCTAGATGGATGCATTTGAAATGCTATTTTGCATTTGAATGCAATATTAGGTGATAGTAGATAATGCTTAGTGTTTGGCCCCTGATTTAGAAGAAGTAACCAAGTATATATATGATTCCCTTGTTTGAATTTTGAAATTGACAACTGAAAGGCCGACTTTAAGTGTTAAAAGGTGACTACTGAAGTAAAAGTGACTTAGAAGAGCATGATGAATATAAAGAAGGTTAGGAGAACCCAAGATGGACAAGAGAGCCCAAGAACTTCTTTCCTAACTGGGTGTTAGTTTCTGAGGCCATAAAATATATATCAATAAAGTTACAGCGTTTGGCATTAGATATGTACGGCCAATAAAGTGCAAGATATAAAACAAAAGGACCAAAAGAAGTTTTCAACCACTAGTTTTATTTCTTAGGAATCATGTATATATTAGTATGATTTAAGACCTATAAATATACCCAAGTGCATTGATTTTGTGCTAAAAATAGATTCCTTGTTAGCTACATACATGAAGAAATACAAGGCATTTTCCCAATGACACAAATATCCATATGCATGAAACTAGGGCACAAGAGCATTAAGTGACCCATGAATAATCTCAAGAATCCATCCAACCAAAGAGAAAACCACACTTTGTATACCAAATTTTTATTTGGCTGAGTACAAAACAATAAATTATTATTATATTCAACATATATCATGAGAACATTACAAAGGATATTATATAGCCATAGAGATAGTAGAACAAACTCCTAATAAGGAGGATATAATAATCTGGCATAGTCACGGGTAATAAAAAATAATATTGTTATAACTATATAACAATATACTCACCATAGGCAATTATTTATTACTACGGTAATTTTCCCAATGTAAATGTGAACACTATCGTGATTTCCTAACAGATTGTGCATGGAGATATAAGCTTATGAGAAGACCTAGATCCATGAGATATAGTTTGTGCAACCAAAGGTATATTAGGAGAACTAGGAGAAATAGAGTGACTAGTGGTAGGATGTAGGATTACAAGCCTAGGAACTAGCATACGAGTGTTAGAGCCTAGGACCATAAGAGGTAACGTGTGAAACCAAAGAACTATCCATAGAGGAATTAGGACTAGGAAAGTTGGGAGGGGCATCCTTAAGGGGAACACCTCTAATTGTAATAACATGTTGATTATGGATGAGCTTGAAACATCAGTGGAGTATAAAGGGAATAACTCTAAGAGAACATAGCCAAGGGAGACCTAATCATAAGGCACTGCAACTAAGAGTATAAGAAACCATAGATGAAACAGATGTAGTGATAGCACCAATAGTGATAGGTAAAGTGATGCACCAATAATGGGGATTAGTATCAAGTGGAAGATTTTGTATTGAAATGTCAATATATTGAAGTAGTGTGAGGGAGAATACATTATCGTTATTATGTGGCTCAACCAAAACATCGTATATATGTACTTTATTAATATATATGGGGATGGATAAAATGTTTGAAACAAGTGTGTCATCTAGATCAAAGTCATAAAAAGTAAAAGTTGGTTTAGAAGACATTGTGTGAGTGATATACTACCAATAATTACATACAAGAGGTGATCATAAGAGGGAAAAGGAGGTACCAAACGATAAGTGTTGTGCACTTTAGAATTAGATTTATTAGTGTCATGCTTGGGCAATGGGTCATTAAAGGTTTTTAATGTAGCATTATCATTGATTGGATTAGAAGATTAAGTGGTCTCATCCCATTTGATAACTTTAGAATCGATAAGATCTTGGATACCGTGATGAAACTTTAGATGTTTATTAGTGGTGTGATTAGGAAATCGATGGTAATAATAGTAGGAATTGGCATCGAAACACTTATTTTGAGGATTACTCATATCAACCTCAAATAGTGGAGGAGAGATATGAGATTGCATTCGAGAAATTATTTCAGTCAATGTGAGGAGGGCTTGGAAAATGAGTAAACTAGCATCATGTGGATTGAAGTTGTAACGTAATAGGTTAAAAAACATTGACGATGTCCTTAGAAGAAATCTTAACATCATTAGTTTTTCCTTTGAATGTTGGTTTGCTTAAAAACTTGGCATTAGATGTGAGGGGAGCATTAACAACATACTTGAGCTTGTTCATATGTAGTAACTTATCTTCGTACTCTTTCAAAGTGTGACATAGATGGTTAAAAGATAGAAACCATTAAAAATAATCGTTTCTTACAAAGGAGAAAATAAAATTTGTGAAAATAAGTCAAGATGAAAATCACTATCAACTAAAACATTGTTCATTTTGGTGAGCATAGTCTTGTAGCACAACACATAATCGTTGATAGGTTCATTAGACCCTTGTCATAATTTAGCCAATTGTGCATAAGATATTTTGTCCATAATGTTGATAGAAAATTGTGCCAAAAATAGATTTTCCAAAGAAGTAATTTGATACGAAATGGGTGGTGAGAGCATAAAACCATTGCAATGTGAAGTCTTGAAGGCTTCGAGGGAAATTATTAGAGAGAAATATGTCATTAGAAGCATAGTAAAAGAAAACCATATGAAATAAATGAATATACTCAAGTGGGATCCATTTTTCCATCATAGATATGAAGCCTAGGAGAAAATAATCTAATTGGTAAATTATAAGAAACTACTTTGGGTGTGAGTGGATTGTGAAGAAATTTCATAGAATCCATGATGTGAGGAGAAGTGGATGTACCTTGTTGTAATTATAATATTTGTGCTTGTAAAGTATGAACACGGGGTTCAAGGGCTTGGGTGCTAAAAGATGATACATGCAAATGATGAAGAGTAGATGTGGGCTACATATTGACCAAAATGGTTATAGGGATATGCATTAAAAAATTGGGTGGTGATTGATGAGGTGCCCCCAAAGAGGTAGACTATAGATGTGGGAAGAATAGATGTGGCAATATGTGGTAATGAATGAAATATGTTGAAGCTGATCATGAGAATTATATAGTAAAATAATGATTTTAGTAGGGTTATCTTGAAAGAATTGGCCAAATTTTTGGGCATCATCATCAAGAAGAATCTATTCATGGTGTTTAGGGTGATAATTAGAAACTTCACCTTGGGCATGGTTAGAGTGAAGAATGAAAACAATGTTAGATAGGAAATCAATAACATTAATGGATAAAGGAGTAGGGGCCATACTGATGATAGGTTTGGGTGAGGGTGAAATAGGAGGATTAATGAGATTTGGATTAGTTATTGGGAGGAAAAATTGAAGATAAAAAAGGGATGGGTTAATATTACCTTGAATAAGGGAAATAAAAGCATCTTCACATTCAAGGTAATGCCTAAGATATTTAAGGAAGGACATGGGTTCATCACGAGGAGAATCCATTGTATAAAACAATAAGAGAAGATCAAATAAACAAGCCTAATACACTAAGAAGATCCTAGATTAGGTGAAGGGTTTAATTACAGGTGGGTTCACCACAATATTTACACCATTTTAGATTAGGAAACACACACACACTATTTTTTTGACCCAAATTCCACCCCTTGTAGCTTTGGACAACTTATCAAATTTTGGGACTTAGGTAATTTTATCAAAGATCCACGAAACACTATCTGGATAAAGTTAGTGTTTTGTATCCTAACTTATAGAAAAAAGGAATTAAGAGCTCGAAACTTAGGTGGATTTTGGAAGAGTTAATGCTTTGCGAGTTTGTTATACCTTCACATCATTGAGGAAGTCAACCTTCCATGACATCAATCAATATCTCACGGATTGAGGGAAGGTCGAGCACCATGAGATTTTACACCGAAAAAATTAAAATTGGCTAAAGGATAGGGTTTTCGAGTGAAGGAGTGAAAATTTATTACTTCATGGCATGGAAAAACACAATGTTACACGAATTTGAAGGTATCGAAATCAGCAGAGTTTTTCAATTCCACGTGAGTAAGATTAAAGTTTGTGGGGAAATCATGATGCAAAATGGAAAGGGTGCCAAAAGGTCCCACATAGAAAAGGAAATAAAGTTGTAAAATGACTAAGGTTGGAACTGTGGGACATTATCTTAGTGTTTTGCGGCCATCTTGATTGTAGTGTTATGTGGCTCCTCAAGAGATGCGGACAAAGGAACAAGTCATGGATAAAGTTCCACATTGGAAGAAGAAAATACCTTCACGACATAGAAAGAAAATTAAATGGATAAGTGTGGAAACATTCAAGTGTCGTAAAGCAAAGGAAAATTCACTCGTCACTTAGAGAATATGAAAGGTCGTGGAAAATCATAGATCAAAGAAATATTGTGAGGTACAAGTGAAATATGTGCCTATTTCTAAGCCATACTACCAACAACCTTAATAACCATAATTTAATGAAGTATGACGTAATCTTGTATAGCCCGATGGAGTGTGACCGGATCAAAACACCCATATTGTGATAGTTGGCTCTTTTTAGATGACACCCATGTCTATACTACAAGTTAACACTGCAATAAAGCATGGCATCCATGTTTGTTTAGAAATATTTCAAGGATCGGTACTCCAACGTGGTAGTCATCTTTTCCCTATTAATTTTCTCTCTCTTCTCCATGAGTTCTGTAAATGTAATTTCTCATGCACATTAAAGGGGTTCTTATCCCATTTTCTTCCTTCACATATTTTGGAGTTTCACTCTCATGAAATTGAAATTTCATGATTTCGACATTTGCAACTTGTGAATGGGATTTCCTTATCTCGAATAAGTGTATATACCATTAAACATCAATTAATACAAGTGTGGATTATTCATTTCTTTCAAATTTTCTGCATTTGGTGGGAATATATATTCCCTCATGTGTATTTTGCATTCTCTGTAGTTGCTTACATTATAATCATGTACATTCTTCATGATATTCACTTATAAACTTACATTTGTGTCTGTTAGAACTAGAGAAGTTACATATTTCAAGTTGGTGCATCACCTCCCCTTTATTTTTCAATTTTTCTCCTCCTTTTAAATTTGTCCCCTTGGAATGATTAGTTTAGGTCGAGATGATTTAGAGTAAAACGAAGGTATATTATTAGTTGCATCGAAATCGGGTGAAGGGAATGAACCATTTCATTCGGAGAAAGATCATGATTGAACCATAAAATCATGTTCTAATAATGTTTCACTTATTTATTGAACCCAATTTCAGTATGGGTGTAAATTTCATGACAAGAGTTTTGGCACGCTCGGTGGGACAAGTTTGATGAGTTTTAGATCATTTTTACTAAGTTTTGGTGTATAACTTAATAGTTTTGGCCTTAAAAGGCATCCCTTCAACACTTTTGGTGACTCCCAAATGATTAATTTCTTGGTTTTAAGTAGTTTAGTCCTCCCAATTTCATGAGAAGAGTGCATACAAGGATAAGTGTATTCAGGAGTGAACCATTCGATTAGATATAACTCTCCTGTAGAGAAGAAAAAGAGAACGAAATATGCAGAGGTCCATGTCACCCCCAAGCATAATTTTTCAACTCTACCTCCCGGTAGACCATTTACCTTTTCTATTAGATGTTTGAGGCCCATTCCCCTTATGAAACATCAAAGGAACTTTCCATTTGTAAGTTTCAATGGTGGTAGTCCATTATTCTCATACGTTCAACATGATATATCATTAGATACCTTAAAGAGTATTCCCTTCTTCATAGGGGGGAAATATACCACACCCGCACAACATATTCAATATGTTTTGAACATTTTTTTAGTACACACAGTTATGGAAGATGACTTTACAATGTGGGTTTTGGTGTCATCTCTCAAAGGGAAGGCTTTGCAATGGTGTATAAGTTTTCTCGATCATTTCAATCTATACTTGGGATGATCTTAGAACCACCCTTTATCAGTAGTTTAATGATAACATGGACAAAATTTCTCTTGTTAAGAGGTTAACCACCATCAAGTGGGTCCCAAATTAATTCATGAAGGATTTTAATTTCAAGTTCCATAAAACATGGAAAAAATTACAATTCTTATAAGGCTAACTCCTCAAGGTACATTTCTATATTTTCTTAAAGCTTTGAATTCTTATATAGTAGTAATGATTCAATCTATGGGTGATACCCAACTACCTAATTCTTATGTAATAGCCATTAGGGATGATAAATATTTGATTCAAGCGGGTAAATTAGCCTTTAAATTATCAATGCCCATTTTACTTGAATTGCCACAAAATACCCAACCCACAATTTCTCCTATTAGTCAACAATCGATTTCACCAAAGTTGCGTCCACATCTAGTTCCTTTATGAAGCAATCAAAAATTGAGTTCAAGGTTATTCACAACAAGGCTCCCAATACCCAAACTAGATAATTGGACATAATTACCTGCCAAGGAGGCCACCAAATCCAAATCCACAACCTCCACCTTCTCCTAGCTTGACAAAAGCCATTATTCTAGTTCAAAACATATGGCCCAAGGTTTTGAATGGTGTTATCCTTATGATCAACCCCATAATCAGTATGCATGCAAGGTTAGAATGAATTTATCATGGGAGAATGATATTATGGTGAAAACTCCATTCTATCAACAATATCAAGCCGTAAATCCATCATAAAGCAATGTAGAGGAGCTATAATAAGCCGCTTGAACCTAACTTCATGATTTTTGGACTTGAAGGATTTTACAATGTTAACCAAACTACATGAAATTTTAATAGGCCACAATTCTATGTGACGAATAACATAAGGTCCAAAAAGAGATAAATTGATGTGAGGTATCCTCTCCAGTTCCTTTGGCACCACATGACATTCCCGACCAATCCACGAACTTTGGTGAAAATTCAGCCTCATCAAGAAATCCGTGGGCTTAATAAAATCCACATACTCTTGAAAATACGTGGAAACCAGCTAACCCATGCCGTAAAGAATTTTCGTGGACTGAAGTAAACTGTCATCTAAAGAGCTTCTATGGGAAGAATAAGAAATAAAAGAGAATGGCACGCCTTATTACACAAAGACAATGGGTACCCCTCAACATTGTCGAGTAGATGAAAAGAGCGAACTTAAATTTCATAATGTGGGATGTCCTATCCATCCAATCCCAAAGAGATCTCTTATACAAATCCTTGAAGAAACTCACGCCTCTCGAACTTTCCATGCGTAAAGCATACTCTATGGTCAACATCTACTATCCTAAGGAAGAACAAGAACAATTTTCAAACCCCCTCCTTTCTACATGTATTTGATTATTGTGACAAGTGCCTTATACACAACTACATGATAGATTCTAGTACCAGTACCTTAGTGATGCTAAAGAAAATTATAGATATCTTGGGAATTGAGTACAGTCCAACCTCAAAAGGTGTTTTGAAACTTGATGGATCAACAATACAAGTCTTGGGTGTAATCAAGGATTTAGATATAGCTCTTCATGAATTCCCAATCTAACTATAAAACAAGACATCTTTATGATTGACTTACCACCTTTTTTTCCCTTTACTTATCTAGAGATTTCAAAACCAAAATGGGTGGATATCTTTCTTAAAATTAGCCCCATATGTTATTAAGAACAAGGTATGGGACTAGGTTTACAATTAAAGTTGAGCCCATCTCATCTTATCATGTTGAAGTTCATGATCCTAGCCCCATAAATGTCAACTACATGGTCCAAGGAGAAGTGAGCACTAACCATGAATCCATCGAGATAGTGTATTCATCACATTTAATTCCAGATCTCATGTTTGATGAATTGTCCAATGAGTACTATGAATTTGATCCCTATGACACTAAAGTTAAAGTATGTTTGGGTACCTATTGTTTTTACGAAGAAGAATTCACCCACCCACACCGCTCAAGGAAGAGAAAATGCTCTTGGCATGTGGAAAACAAATTTCAATGGTTAAATGAGTAGAAATAGAGATGATGTAGGTGTAGTTCTTATCTCCCTAATGGATGAAAAGATAGTATTTACACATAGATTGAAATTTTCATGTCTAAACAATGTAGGAGAATATGAGGCATTGGGTCATGGTCTTCTCATTACAAAAAGAGAGATAAATCAAGGCCCTATGGATATTTAGGGACAATGAATTGGTCATCCACCAAGTTAGAGGGAAGTGTGCAACCAAGAATAGGATTTTCAAATATTATATACGAGTTTGGGACCTCTTGGAAAATTTTGAAGCTATCAACCTTCAAATAGTGCAACATAAATTGAATAAGGAAGAATATCAAATAGAGATTGTTGGCTCTCAATTTTCCCCTACGGAGGACCTTTTCTAGGGAAAACAACATGTCAAAATGGTTATGAGACCATCCATCTTGGATAATGAAGTCAGCTAGAAAGTGTTTGAGAACAATGAACAGATAGTTTAATTCATCTAAAATTAAGTTAAATTCTCTTCAAACTTGTAACCCTATTTATAATAAAGTTATGGTGATCAAGTCATACACATGTGGACTAACATGTTACATAAAGTGTTGGTAACTCTTGAAGACATCTTGAGTCCCGATGATGAGATCAAAGGGCAGAACAAAAACATGTTTATGAGCCAAGAAGATCAGTAAACTAGTCATTGTTACACAAGGTAAGGGTTTGTTTCTTGGAAAGGTGTGTGATCATGAGGAAGAAAAATATTTTACCTCCTTATATTAGATTTTTCATGATGTATTTTCATGGAACTATGAAGACCTTAGAGGTTTTGACCCCAATTTTTCTCAAAGCATCATTAATCTTGATCCCACGGCCAAGCTAGCCTAACAAAAACATAGACCAATGAACCCCAAGATTGAGCCCCTCATGAGGAAGGAGTTATCCAAACTAATTGATTCAAAAACCATCTTTCCCATCAAATATTCATCTTGGGTTGTGAAATTTGTCCCCATGTGGAAGAATAATGGAGAAATAAGGCTCTACATGGACTTCAGATACTTAAACATGGCTTCATTAAAGGATCATTATCCTCTTCCTTCAATGGATCAAATCCTTCAAATAGTGGTAGGCACGAGAAAGGTTGTCCTTGTTGGATGGATACTCATGATATAACCAGATCAAGATGAGAGAGGAATACTAACATAAAAATGTGTTTACAACCAAATGGGGAACATACACATACCAAAAATTCCCTTTGGTCTATCAAACATAGGTGCTACATTTCAAAGAGCAATGGAAATTAATTTTCACATAACCATTAATCAATTCATCCTTGTCTATTTGAATGATGTCAAAGTCTTCTCAAAGTAGGACCAACATCACATGAAGCATTTGGA
This sequence comes from Taxus wallichiana var. yunnanensis, assembly GCA_018340775.1. Taxonomy (NCBI): domain Eukaryota; kingdom Viridiplantae; phylum Streptophyta; class Pinopsida; order Cupressales; family Taxaceae; genus Taxus; species Taxus wallichiana. Next base: position 457,277,095 of record CM031235.1, on the reverse strand, counting down.
GAAATTTTTTGAGAGATATAAAGAGTTTAGAGTATCTTTGAACCCTAAGAAATGCATTTTTACAGATTCCATAGGGTAAATTTTTCGATCACGTTTCAAAGCATGAAATTGCCATCAAACCTAAAAGAGTCTCTTCCGTCCTCTCTCTTTCATTCCTAACTCATAAGAACGCCCTTCACCATTTTTGGTAAGATAATTTTTTTAGGAAGTTAATTCCTAACTTTGTAGGATTAGTTAGGCCTATCACCTTGATGCTAAGGAATGATACAAATTTCAAATGGACCACAGAAAGAAGAGAAAGCTTTTCCAAGATAAAATCAAAATTTCCCAAGATCCAATACTCGTCAATCCATATTTTTCCAAGGATTTCACTATTTATGTATAAGGGGCCAATATTAGTGTCGCCACAATTTTTACATAGAGGAATGACCAAGGATTAAAGTAGCATGTATCCTTTTTAATCCAAATGCTGAAATATTTTGAGCTCAAGTATACTCATTTAGAGAAGTAGATTTTCACCATCTTGCGTGCGCTCGAAAAATTCAATCCCATGCTATCTGCTAGCCACATAAATGTACTATTCTCACATCCAATGTGATATATTTCATCATGAGGGTGGAAATTAGTAAGAAGAGAGATGAATGGGTAACCAAAATCTTAGAGCTCGACATGACCATCAAGGCCACAAATTGGTGAGAGATAGAGCACTTTTTGAACATCTTTCCTTATATGCAAAAGATAATGAAAAATTCTCTTTCTTCATGGAAATGTAAGGAAAGATGAAGATCCACATGCACATTATTTTTAGATGCACATCAATGGGTCAAGAAATGTAAGGAATGTGCTTTATTCACTGGTAAAAGAAGATGGTGGCCCCTCCTCTTCATCTTATTCGAGATGGATGAACCCTTTTCTAAATGGGGATTTGACTTTATAGGTATGATCAATCATATATCAATTATGGGTCATAAATGGGTACCACTATGAAGAGCCCTCAAATTACACGCCATTCTCCACCTAGGACGCAATATATAGAGAAATCAAACAAATTTTACAACATATTTACAATTCTTTATTTGACTTTGGATCTTGCTAAAATACTTAGAGGAGAGATTTTTGAGTTCTTGAAAATGAGAGATAGTGTTTTCTTGACTTGATGTGGGTTCTTCCTAATGATTATAGAGGATATGTTACAAGATTTAGGGAGTTATGAGTACCTTTGTATCGACGTGCATTTCCATAATATTTTTATGTTAGCAAATGAGGTAGTGTTTAATTTCTTATATAGAACCTCGTAGATGATTTATCCAAGAAATAAGGACTGTTGTCTAAAATAAGCCCCTTGCTCATTTTTTGGCTAACTTCCTTTAATTCCTTCCTTCCTTGTGCCTCAGTTGAATTTTTCACTTTTCAGGCACTCAAATTTTTCTAGAAATGGTTTCATCAGGTAGAGAATCTTCTCAGCTTTCCAAAAAGGTAAAGTTTTCCCTCTAACTCCTTGTATTTTGCAAGTTATGGCTCAATGAGTTTTGGAGGGAAATTTTCCCTAGGGAGGTCCATGACAATTAGAAGGTGCCATATGGCAGTGGAATGGCGGGAGCAGAGGTAAGTTAGAAATTTTCACCAAGATTGGTCAGGGTGCAAAAATAAAATTTTGGCTCGAAGGCCCGCCGGCGAATAGGAAGTGGCCACATGTCCAGGAGGCCGTCGGAGGTCGACCGATGGGGAGAAGTTAGAAAAATTTCCAAAATTGGTGCAAAGGAAGAATTTTGGCCCGAAGGCCCACAACGAATGAAAAGGTGCCACATGTCCACAGATGGCGGGTGATGGAGGCATAGGGGGAAATTTTCCATTTTGCCAAAGTGTGGAAAATGGCGCAATAAAACTCCACCCCGATGGCCCACACCAATCAAAACATGCCACATGTCCATGTGGCCGACAATAGTCAAAAGGGGCATGACGTCAAAAGAAATGTTTGAGTTCAAGCCCGCACCAATAGAAAGGTGCCACGTGTCCTATTCAGTTAATGGTCGGCGTCAATGAAAAAATTTGAAGCGTGCCCCGTGAGTGAATAGAAAGGTGACACATGGTAGTGGAGCGGTGGGGGAGGGAAATTTTAAACTTTCGTCTCGCCAATCCATTTTTGCCCTATTTTATCCCTAGATCTTCAGAGGGGCATAACTTTTGATCCAGAGCTCATATTTTTGCGTTCTTGGTGTCATTGGAAATCGGGTGAAATTCTCTACACAATGGTGGGTCCAATTTTGTATTTTGATGGAGAATTGTGTGAGAAAAATGGAGAAACATCCCTGGCACAGAAAAAACACAGAATTGACTTTCAACCACCAAATTTAATGAAGTATGGTCATTTTTTGGATCGGCAGAACAATGTACTTCTAAGTATGGGTTCTTCCATGAAGCCCATCACTCTGCAGGTGAAACTGGAGGAATTTGGTTGGTGGTTGAGTTCATAAATCCATTCTACCCGCGTTTTTTGCTTTCTCTCCTTATGCTTGATCATTAAAAGCCAAATTTGGCTCATTTGTAAAGGGTTGGACATTTTTACTCTTGCAATCTCTCTTTTCTTCCTCAGTAGGAAGATTTTTAGAGTTTCATACCTCTCATATAGACCACAACATGTGTTTTTCCCCCTGGCCATTAGAATGCATTGTATTGAACTTGGGAATGATAATGTATGTTATGTGATTGATTTTTTCCAATCCTCTCATGTGTTTATCATTTTATTTTGATCTCTCATTACATTCTAGAAATATTTTCATATTTTTTGTTGTATTTCTTATGATCTGTGTCAATTTTGCAAAGTAGATGTTCACCACTCCCTTGGTGTATCACCACTTTTACTTAGTTTTATTTCTTTTGCATCCTTTATCTCTGTCTCCTTGGAATTTAGAGTAGGATCTAGTATTAAACCTCTGAAAAGTTAATGTATACACCTGATCAGAGGATTAAAGGAACCAACCTTTAATTTGGAGAGTCTTTTCCCAGTTTGTTTTGCAAAGTACCAAACTTGGGAAAAAGATTCAATGTTGTGCAATCACACTGGATGCCCATTATAAAACTAGAAATTTGAGAAAACATCTAGAGGGTTCTACTGATTTGCACTAACAATTTTGGCACACTCGGTGGGACCTTAGAGGTCATCATCTTCATTACAACAAAGTTGATGTACATTTTTGTAAGTTTCTTTCTTAAAAAGAGTCATGATCTACACATCTAAATGACTCCAAAGAGATAAAATCAATGGGTTTCAGCAGTCCAAGTCTAAAGATTCATGAGAAGGATCCAAACAAGGTCAAGGGCCAGAGAAGAAGGATTGTCTAAGTATCTATAGTTATCCCCATAAAGAAGATAGAGGGGAAGAAGAATTCAAAGGTCTCCATCTCCACCAAACAGAACTCTATCAACTCCTCCACTTGGTAGACCTTTCATCCAATCAACAAGGGTTCTCAGGCCAATCAAAATGGCACAACACAACCCTTATGTCAACTTCACTGGCAGCAGTCCACTTTCCCTCAATGCACAAAATCCAGTTCTAGTTGCAACATTGAAGAACATCCCATACTTTACTGGAGAAAATCAGACCACTCCTGGTGACCATGTCAAAGACATTGCTAATGTTTGTGCAATCCATGAGATTTTTGAGATGTAAATTATCATCAAATTGTTGGCATCTTCATTCAAAGGGAAAGCCTTGCAATGGTTCAGAGCCTTGGGAAGGCTCTATCCAAAATTGGAATCAACTATGCATACCTCTCCATGAGCAGTTTGGAGAAAAGGGAGATAATTTGTCTCTATTGGAACAACTGACAACTATTAAGAGAGCTCCCAATGAGTAGCTAATGTAATTCAATTTCAGATTTCAAAGGACTTGGGATAGAATCCCAATGGTAGTAAGGCCAATGGATGAAGGTGTTTTTTTATACTATCTCAAACCTTTAAATTTTGATATTTCTATGTTAATTCAATCCATGGGATGTGCAAATATACATGCATCTTATAGCATTGCCATTAGGGTTGAGAATTGTTTGATCCAAGTGTAAACCGGATCCCGGCCTCCCATGCCCTTGTATCCAAACTTGGAAAGCTCAAGCACTAGTCAAGCACCTACTTTAGCTCATATTCGGACTCCTAGAAATCGAGTTCAAGAGAAACTTCTACTCCATCCTCTAGTGCCTCAAATGAACTTCAAAAAGTTATGAAACAACTACAAAATTTAGGCAATGAGTTGGTTACACTCAAGAGGCAAAGAAGCCCAAGGTTTTATACTTTCTTACCAGTCTCAAGCTCAACCTAATAGGAAACCATATCAGCCTAATAGGCCACCTAATCTAGCTGCAAATGAAAATCAAGTAAGGCCTCCTGCCAATAGACTATTTCAGCCCAATAATCCCAATGTTGCATCTGCCTCTAAAGACTTAGTGCTAGTGCAAAATAATATAGCTCAAGAGTATGATTGGTGTTTCCCATGAAATGAACCTCACAACCAGTCTATGTGCTTCAATGGTACCTTGAACCAATATTTGATGGTGAAAAAAATTGGTGTAGAGAGTGAGGTGAGTCAAGAAACAAACCAATAACAAGGAACATCTCAACAAAATACAACTCCAAATGAGACTACACTTGTGAACTGGCAGGCTGAAGATTTTTGTGGCATGAATCAAACAATTTCTCATAATGTAGCAGCTAACACATGGTCAAAGAAGAGGAATATTGGTGAAGGGAAATCATTGGCTCCAGGTGATCCACAACCTTCCATCATTCCATAAGGTGTTGGAAAGCAAAATGCAGTTCCAAATATGTAAGGACAGCCCAAGCCACCTTCTAGACCAACTCAAATGCCAACTGTTGCAGCCCATGTACAAGAAAAGAGTGTGCAGGCTAGGGGGTAGCAAAGAGATGTTTCATCCCCATTTAGCATCATTAAACAGATGAAGAAGACAAATGTAAATATATCTATGTGGGAATCACTATCCATCCCAGGCCAAAGGGATCTACTACAAGCTGCCATGAAGAATTGGTCAACTTCAAATTAGCAAGCTCATATGCAAGAGAAGGTACTCACAAATGTTGCTTAGCTTGAGGGGAAGCTCGGAGGACAACAAGGTAAAGTTTTGAATCCCCCTCCATTCTATGTTTCATTGATCATTGGGGATAAATTAGTACACAATTATATGATTGATTTTGGGGCAAGTAGTTCTGTGATGCCCAAGCAAATAGCTGATCAGCTGGGCCTCCAATATGAAGTCATATCCAAAGGGGTAGTGCAACTGGATGGGACAACAGTAACAACAGTTGGGGTAATTAAATATTTGAGCCTCACCTTGCATGCATGCCCCAATGTCACTGTTTTGCAAGATGTCTCAGTGATAGATTTACCACCACTTTTTTCCCTATGTTTGTCAAGGGATTTCACAGCTAGAATTGGAGGGTATTTATCTGCTGATTGGTCACACATGTTGTTTAGAACAAGATATGGAACTAAAGCCACAATCAGGTCTGAACCTATTGCAAACTTCCACATTGAGCCTCATACTCCAAGCCCAATCAATGCCAACTATTCAGCATTTGATCAAGAGGATTACCCAAGCACCGATGAAGTTGACACCAAAGTTGGAAGCATCCCAGATTTGACTCTTGATGAATGGGCAAGCAAGGTGCATGCTTTTGATCCCTACAAGGAAATAGAGGAATCTGAACTAGGGGTTTATTACATACATGAAGAAAATTAGTCTATTCCTAGCATCACCAAGCCAGACCATAAAGATGATAATGAGGTATGGAAGTTGTTCTTTGATGGGTCAAGAAGTAGACAAGGTGTAGGAGGAGGAGCTATGCTTGTTTCACCTCAAGGCATTAAGTATTATTCAACTTTTAGATTTCAGTTTGCATGTTCTAATAACACTACTGAATATGAAGCTTTGATACAAGGATTGCATTGGTCAAGAAAAAGAGGTATCAAAAACTTACAAGTCTTTGGTGACAATGAGCTAATTGTTAATCAAGTTAAAGGGTAGCATGCTGCCAAGAATGACCTACTCAAGTGTTATAAGAATAGGGTGTGGGACCTCATTGAGGACTTTGAAGGCTTTGGCATCAACTCCATCCCTAGGAAATAAAACCAAGCATTGACAGGCTTGCGAGAAATTGGGGCAACCTTTGATGTTGTGTAAAGTATCAAGGAAGATAAAGTGCAACCAAACATTCATGTGATTGTAAGGCCATCAGTGCAAACAATAATGTAAGTTGGCAAGTGTTTGAAAATGACCAAAAATCATCAATTTCTTGCAAGAAGAAGCTGAGTTCTCACCAAAAATCGGAAAAGTTAGAACAACAATATGGTGATCAAGTGGTATAGCCGAGAACTAAAAAATTTCCAAAAGAACTTGTCACTTTGGAGTCCATTTTAATCCTAATGATAAATTTAGTAAAGAGAAAGAAAACATCCAAGTCAAGGAAAAGATTCAAGTGCCCATCTCGGTAGGAGAAGGAAAATTACTTCAAATTGGTAAAGTGGAAACCGAGCAAGAAAGGTATGAGTTCATGCAACTTTTCCAAGATTTCTCGAATGCATTTTTTTGGAGCTATGAAGACTTAAGAGGTTTCATCCCAAGCTAGCTCAACACACAATTGAATTAGATCCAAGTGCTAAACCCATCAGGAAAAAACAAAGGCCAGTCAATCCACACATGGAGCCTCTCATGAAGAAGGAATTGAATAAGTTAATAGAGGCAAGTATCATATTTCCCATCAAGTATTCAAGCTGGGTAGAAAACTTGGTTCAAGTTAGAAAGAAGAGTGGAGAAATTAGATTGTGAGTAGACTTTCGAGATTTGAATAGAGCATCCCTCAAGGATCATTACCCACTTCTATGGAGCAGATTTTGTAAGTTTTTACCGGCTCGAGAGGTTTTCATTACTAGATGGTTATTTAGGGTATAACCGAGATCATGGTAAAGGAAGATGATTAGTTCAAAACTGCCTTCACCACCAAATGGGGAACCTATACATATAGGAAAATGCCATTTGGGTTGTCTAACGCTAGAGCTACCTTCCAAAGGGAAATGGATATGGAATTCAAGGGATTGATCAACAAGATAGTGTTGATATACCTAGATGATATTAATGTATTTTCTAAAATTGCAGTAAATCATATCTTTCATTTGAGACAAGTGTTCCAAAGATGTAGAAGATTTGGGGTGTCCTTGAATCCCAAAAAATGTATTTTCCTATCTCATGAAGGAAATCTCCTTGGCCACATTGTTTCCAAAGAGGGATTAACAATTGATCCAGAGAGGGTTGAAGCAATAAAAACACTGCCATTACCAAGTCACAAGAAGGCCCTTCAAAGTTTCTTGGGTAGGATCAATTTTGTTCGAAGGTTTGTTCCAGATTTTACAGCCCTTGTCAAGCCAATAACTATGATGTTGAAGAAAAGCATGGCTTTCAAATGGACAACTGAAGGTAAGGCAAGTTTTGAGGAAATCAAGGAGGCTATCTCACAAGCTCCAACTCTCATTAACCCAGATTTCTCCAAGGATTTTATCCTTTATGCATTTGGAGGTGATGATACTATTTCTACAATTTTAGTACAGCAAAACAAAGAAAATGTAGAGCAACCAATTGCCTTCTTTAGCCAAAGCTTGGAGGACTATGAGGTGAGGTATTCTTTCATTGAGAAGCATGTTCTTGTAGTGATTAGGAGCTTGAAGAAATTTAAGCATCTAGTTTCAAATAACAAGGTTCAACTGTTGGTTTCTCATGTGGGAGTTAAGGACTTCCTCCTCAACAAGGACCTAAATGAAAAATGTGCAAGGTGGATTACTCGTGTCATGGAGTATGACATTGAGATCAAATTCACCAAGTTGGTCCAAGGAAAGGGATTATGTGAACAACTGGTCTTGAGAAAATCAATGGACGCAAGCAATGAGAAGGATGTTGTTTTGGCGTTGCAAGACAACCAAGAACAAAGAGGTTTTCAAGGAGAGAATGATGATATTCTCACTCCCTACTAGACCCAAGACATAATGCACTTCTTACAAATAGGCCTATGCCCTCCAAAGATGGAAAAAACCAAGAGAAGACACTTCAAATTGTAGGCTATTCCATATGCACTTGTTGATGGTGTCTTGTTCAAAAAGGATATAAATGGAGTGTTGCTGAGATGCATTGGAACAAATCAAATTAATAGAATGTTAGAAGAGTTCCATGGTGGATCAGCTAGGGGCCATTTTTCTCCAAGAGTGACAGCCCTCAAGATTATGAAGGCTGGCTATTATTGGCCCAAGATGTTTAGTGATTGCTATGCATGGATCAAGAGATGCAAAAAATGTGCATTCTTCACAGACAAGGAAAGATTGGCAGCCCTTCCATTGAACCCAATTTCAGTTGACCAACCATTCATGCAATGGGGTTTGGACTTCATTGGAGTCATTAACCCAAACTCAAGCCAAGGACACAAGTGGATCCTAACAGCCACAGATTACTTCACCAAATGGACTGAGGCGGTGGCACTTAAAGAAGCAAATGAATCCAGCATTCTAGACTTCTATGAAGGGATAGTAACTAGATTTGGTATACCTACCACTATAATATCAGATAATGCATTGGCATTCATAGGATCAAAGGTAACAGAATGGGTTAAGAATGGGATCTATCTAAGCACTTCATCAAATTATTACCCTCAAGGTAATGGCCAAGCTGAGTCTACCAACAAGAATCTATTAAAGATCATCAGGAGGACTCTTGATGAAAATCAAAGGACTTGGCATACTAAACTGAAATCAGCCTTATGGGCTAATAGGATAACTCTCAAGAGATCCAAAGGTAACTCTCCATTTTGACTTTTCTATGGATGAGAGGCAATCTTTCCTATGTCACTTGAATTGCCAACATTGGAACTCATGAAGCAATTGGAATTATTGGAGTTTGGACCCATGGAGGTTAGATATGCATAATTGATGGAGCTCTAAGAAATTAGAGAGCATGTAGCCCAAACAATGGGGAAGGACCAAGCATTGATCAAGAGAACCTTTGATAGGAAGACTAAGGATAGAACCTTCCAAGTTAAAGATTTAGTGTTGAAATGGGATACAGATCGAGCAAAGCCAGGAAGGAATTCAAAGTTTGATGCCATTTGGAGTGGCCCTTATATGGTCACAAAATGTAAGAACAACAATGCTTTCCAATTATCTACATTGGATGGTGAAGAACTGTAGATTCCAGTTAATGGAATCCATCTAAAACATTGCTACTAGGAAGGAAGCTCCTCACCTTGTACATATTAGCTTAGATTTTCATTCCTCCAAGTGCTTGTGCACATTGTTTTGTTGTAGCTTAGTTTTCCATTTCCCTAAGTGCTTTGGCACAAGATTTGTTGTCCCAAGAATGCATCTTTGTAGGCCATGTTCCAAATCAGGTGATTTTCTACTCTCACAATCTCCTTTCTAGAAATTTTCTAACGAGTTGAGAGCACCAAGCAGTTAATTTGGTGACTCCATGCCCAATGGATTGCTTCAAGTAGCTGATCATTCATCCAGCAGGTAGATGCCCCCTCTGAGTCACCAAAATTGTTATCTAAAATAAGCCCCTTGCTCATTTTTAGCTAACTTCCTTTCATTCCTTCCTTCCTTGTGCCTCAGTTGAATTTTTCACTTTTCAGGCACTCAAAATTTTCTGGAAATGGTTTCATCGGTAGAGAATCTTCTCATATTTCTAGAAAGGTAAAGTTTTCCCTCTAACTCCTTGTATTTTGCAAGTTATGGCTTGGTGGATTTTTGGAGGGAAATTTTCCCTAGGGAGGTCTGAGCACGAATTGGAAGGCGCCATGTGGTAGTGGAATAGTGGGGAGTGGAGGTAAGTTAGAAATTTTTACCAAGATTGGTCGGGGGTGCAAAAAGAAAATCTTGGCCCAAAGGCCTGATGACGAATAGGAAGTGGCCACATGTCCAGGAGGCCTTTGAAGGTCGACCGTAGGGAGAAGTTAGAAAAATTGCCACAAAGGAAGAATTTCAGCTCAAGGCCCACAACAAATGAAAAGGTGCCATTGTTATGTTTGTGGAGCCTATTTTCATGTTAGAGTGTGGTACACCTTCTATGTGTTACACTCGGGTATTTTTACGGTGGTCCCGCTCGCCGGTGAGGGGTCAAAGGGTTTGGGGGCGAAGCCCCTGAAGCAAATTTTCATGGGTGGTTTATTAACCCATGGGTAATGGGTAACCATTATGGGTTGTTTTTGGGCCCATGGTTTTTCGGTACCCATTGTTTTGATACCCACGGTTTTTTGCCCATTGTTTTGATACCCACGGTTTTTTTGCCCATGGTTTTGATACCCATGGATTTGTATCTAACTACTTAAGAAATTATCTATTTATATGGTCTTATGCATATGATAGATAGACAACCAAATGAATTACGAGATGTGCTTTAAATTTGGGTGTGAATTACGCAGCAGAGTTTGTTGAGCATAGCTCCAAACGGATCTAGGTATTGTATTGAGAGAGTGGAGGCTTGTAATAAAATCTGAGCAAGTGATTCTTGGTGGACGTAGCCCAAATTGGGTGAACCACGTTAAATCTTGTCTCTTTGTGTTGTGTTATTTATTCTGCACTTTTATTTGAGATCTGTAATATTTTTTACATATTAGTTTCTATTGTTGTGATTCTGTAAGGGATTATTCCGCATATTTTATCTCTTATTTCCTAACAATTGGTATCAGAGCCTAGTTTGGTTTCTTTGAAGTGTTGAATCATAGGAAATTTTTTAGCTTGAGTGGTAGGTATGTCGATGATGATGGAAGATCTAGGGTTGATAAATTCAATGGGAATAATTTCAGTCTTTGGAAGATGCGAGATGGAATATTACCTTTATCGGAAGGATCTTTCTACTCCACTTGTCGAGAAGGTGAAAAAACCCTTGAGTATGATAGATGCGGAATGGGATTTTTGGATCGGAAGGCACTTGGAATGATCCGGCTATGTATTGCATCTTCAATATTATTTAATGTTTCAAAGGAAAAGACTACAAAAGATCTAATGGATGCATTAGGGAAGTTGTATGAAAAACCCTCTACCTCTAACAAGATATTTTTAATGAAAAAGTTGTTTAATATGAAGATGTCTGAGAATAGTTTAGTAGCAGATCATTTAAATGATTTCAATACGGTTGTAAATATGCTAGCTTTGGTTACAATAGAATTTGATGAAGAAGTTAGGGATTTATTAGTTATGTGCTCTTTACCTGAGAGTTGGAATAGCCTGGTAATGGCGGTAAGCAACTCGGTTCCTGCTAACTCAAAGTTGAATTTTGAGGATGTTGTAGGGGTGATTCTAAGCGAGGAAATGTGAAGAAAAATCTTTGGTGAATCTTCTACTTCAAGGAATGCTTTGACAGTGGAAACTAGAGGGAGACAGAAGAATAGAGGAAACCATGGAAAATCAAAGGATCGAGGCAAGGTCAAAATCCAAAAGCAAGATAGTATGCTAGCACTATGGAAATTACTGGGCATGCAAAGAAGGACTGTTGGGAGCTTTGGGACAAGAAGAAACAACAAGAAGAAAACAAGGAGGAAAATGTGGCATCGGGTAATGTATGCTAGGATGCTTTGATTCTTTCTTTGCATAATATTACTGAATCTTGGGTTTTAGATTCAGGGGCTTCTTTTGATGCTACTCCACATAGGCATTATTTTGTTGATTATGTTCAAGGGGATTTTGGGCATGTTTTTCTTGGTGATGATGAGCCTTGTAGTATAGTTGGAAAAGGTTATGTTCAGGTTAAGATGCATAATGGGAATACATGGCTATTGAAAGATGTTAAACATGTGCCTACATTAAGGAGAAATTTGATATCGGTGGGGCAATTGGGAATTGATGGTTGTCTTGTGATATTTGGTGACTCTTGGAAGGTTACCAAGGGTGCTCTTGTGGTGGCAAGAGGTAAGAAGGTTGGAACCTTGTATTTATCCACCGATAGTACTAATGATTGTAATCTTGTGGATTCAGATGCGAGATACAACATTATGGCACTATAGACTCGGTCATATGAGCCATAAGGGAATGAACATCATAAAGAAGAATTTACCTGGATATACAGAAATAGGTTTGGATTTATGTGAGAAGCTGCATATATGGGAAACCGAAGCGAGTAAGGTTTCTCAAGGTTATACCTATGAAGAAAGAGAGTAAGTTAGAGTTGGTACATTCTGATGTGTGGGGGATGGCTCGGTATCATCTCTTGGGGGCTCAAGTTATTATGTTACTTTTATTGATGATGGAACAAGGAAAGTTTGGGTTTATTAAATTAGAAAAAAATCTGATGTATTTGATACTTTTGTTAAATGGAAAGCCTTGGTAGATATTGAAACAGTCTTAAGTTAAAATTTCTCGATTAGATAATGGAGGGGAGTATTGCAGCAATGAATTTGATGATTATTGTTCTAAGAATGGAATCCGTAGGAAAAATACAGTTCTAGGAACCCCACAAAGATAATGGGGTTTCAGAAAGGATGAACAAAACAATAATGGAATGTGCTAGGAGCATGAGGATACATCCAGGGATCGCCTCTTTATTTTTAGGCGAAGTGGTGAGCACATCATGTACTTGATAAATAGAGGACCCTCAAGTGCCTTGGATGGAGGCATACCTGAGGAGGCTTGGTACGGTAAGAAATTCGATTACTAATTTCTTAGATTCTTTGGATGTGAGGTGTTTGTTCATATTGACAAGGATGATAGGACCAAGCTAGAGGCTAAATCGAAAAAATGCACTTTTATTGGTTATGATGGTGATGACTTTGGATTTAAATGTTGGAGTATTAAGGACAAGAAAATCATTTTATCTAGGGATGTGGTCTTTAATGAGAAATTCATGTATAAGAAATAGTTGCAGGAAAACAGGGAAGAATCCAAGAAAGAATATGCAGTGGTAGAGGATCTTCCAGATGGGACAGTGACCCATGAATTAGTTCAGGAACCTACTCAACATGAACCCCAAACTCCTACAATGAGGAGGTCTTCTAGGGTAAGAAAAGAACCTGAACATTTTTCTCCTTCTCTTTATTATTTATTACTCACTGATAGTGGAGAGCTAGAGAGCTTTGATGAAGCAATGTAGGTAGATGCCAATAAGAAGTGGGAGCAAGCCATGGATGAGGAGCATAAGTCTCTCATGGAGAACCAGACTTGGGATTTGGTGAAGCTACCGGAAGGCAAAAGAGCATTGTAGAACAAGTGGGTGTACAAAGTTAAAGATGAAGAAGGAGGAAAGAAAAGATATAAGGCCCGGTTAGTGGTCAAGGGGTTTGCACAGAAACAAGGTATAGATTTTGATGAGATTTTTTCTCCTGTAGTAAAAATGACTTCTATTAGAACTGTTCTTGGAATAGTGGTAGTAGAAGACTTGCACTTAGAACAGTTAGATGTAAAGACTACATTTCTCCATGGTGATTTGGAGGAGGAGCTATATATGCAGCAACCAAAAGGATATGAAGTCAAAGGTAAAGAGGAGATGGTGTGCAAACTGAAGAAGAGATTGTATGGCCTGAAACAAGCTCCACGTCAATGGTATAAGAAGTTTGATAGCTTCACGATGGAGCAATGCTATATCAGATGTCATTCTGACCATTACATGTATACAAAGAAATTTGAGGATGGAAGTTATATTATCATGTGTTTGTATGTTGATGACATGCTAGTTGCAGGTAAAAACATGCAGGAAATAAAAGTACTCAAGAAACAACTAAGTGAATCCTTTGATATGAAGGATTTGGGGGTTACCAGAAAAATCCTTGGTATGAGGATAACTCGAGATAGGAAGGAACAAAAGCTAACTTTATCTTAGGAAGAGTACATTCGGAAGGTATTGGATAGGTTTAACATGCGGGATGCTAAACCGGTTAGGACTCCTTTGGCGAGCCATTTTAAGTTATCAAAGGAGCAAAGTGTCCCAAGACGAGTAGGAAAGAAACCGGATGTCTAAAGTACCTTACTCATCGGCGATTAGCGATTTGATGTATGCTATGGTGTGCACTAGGCTTGATATTGCCCATGTAATGGGAGCTGTGAGTAGATTTATGAGTGATCTAGGTAAAGAGCATTGGAAAGCGATAAAGTGGATCCTTCAAGATTTGAGAGGGACCATGGGGACAATTTTTGCTACGATGGATCGACACCACTTTACGTGGTTATGTAGATTCGCACATGGTGGAGATGTTGAAAGTAGGAGGAGCATGCCGGTTATATTTACACTTGTAGGTGGGACAACGGTGAGTTGGATTTCACGACTACGAGCCGGTGGCATTATCAACCACGGAGGCTGAGAATGTTGCTGCCACAGAGGCAAGTAAAGAGATGATTTGGTTACAACAATTGCTTGAGGAGTTGGGGCATAAGAAGAAGGAATGTAAGATGCATAGTGATAGTCAGAGTGCTATACACCTAGCTAAGAAATATGATTTCCACTCCAAGACGAAGCATATACAGTTGAGATATCACTTCATCAGGACAGCTTTGGAAGAAGATAAGTTGAAGTTGGAGAAGATTCATACCAGTCAGAATCTTGCAGACATGATGACCAAGGTGGTTACAAAGGATAAACTAAAGCTATGTTCAACTTTGGTTGGCCTTCGTGGATGACAGTGAAGGGTTGAGAAGCTTGCTCAGTGGAAATCAGTCTCCAAGTGGGAGATTGTTATGTTTGTGGAGCATGTTTTCATGTTAGAGTGTGGTACACCTTCTATGTGTTACACTCGGGTATTTTTACGACTTTCCCGCTCGCCAGTGAATAAAATTTTCATGGGTGGTTTATTAACCCATGGGTAATGGGTAACTGTTATGGGCTATTTTTGGGCCCATGGTTTTTCGGTGCCCATTGTTTTGATACCCACAGTTTTTTATATCAAACTGCTTAAGCAATTGTCTATTTATATGGTCTTATGCATATGATAGATAGACAAGCAAATGCATTGCAGATGTGCTTTGAATTCAGGTGTGAATTTTGTAGAGTTTGTTGAGCATAGCTTCAAATGGATCTGGGTATTGTATTGAGAGAGTGGAGGCTTGTAATAAAATCTAAGCAAGTGATTCTTGGTGGACGTAGCCAAAATTGGGTGAACCACGTTAAATCTTGTCTCTTTGTGTTGTGTTATTTATTCTACACTTTTATTTCAGATCTGTAATATTTTTTGCATATTAGTTTCTATTGTTGTGATTTTGTAAGGGATTATTCCACATATTTTATCTCTTATTTCCTAACAGCCACATGTCCACGGATCGGCGGCGACGGAGGCGTGGGGGGATTTTTCCATTTTCACCAAAGTGTGGCAAATGGCGCAATAAAACTCTACCTTGATGGCCCATGCTAATCAAAACATGCCACATGTCCATGTGGTGACAATAGTCAAAAGGGGCACGGCGTCAAAGGAAATGTTTGGAGTTCAAGCCCGTGCCAATAGAAAGGTGCCACGTGTCTGTTCAGGGAAATGGTTGGCATCAATGAAAAAATTGGAAGCATGCCCCGTGAGTGAATAGAAAGGTGACACATGGTAGTGGAGTGGTGGGGGTGGAAATTTTTGGGAAATTTTTCTCAAAAATTCAAAAAGGGGAAAATTTTAAACTTTCGTCCCGCCAATCCATTTTTTGCCCTATTTTTCCCTAGATCTTCAGAGGGGCATAACTTTTGATCCAGAGCTCAGATTTTCACGTTCTTGGTGTCATTGGAAATATGGTGAAATTATCTACACAATGGAGGGTCCAATTTTGTATTTTGATGGAGAATTGTGGGAGAAAAATGGAGAAACGTCCCTAGCACGAAAAAAACACAGAATTGACTTTCAACCACCAAATTTAATGAAGTATGGTCATTTTTTTGGATCTGCAGAACAATGTACTTCTAAGTATGGGTTCGTCCATGAAGCCCATCACTCTGCAGGAGAAATTTGAGGAATTTGGTTGGTGGTTGAGTTCATAAATCCATTTTTCCTGCGTTTTTTTCTTTCTCTCCTTCTGCTTGATCATTAAAAGCTAGATTTGGCTCATTTGTAAAGGGTTGGACATTTTTGCTCTTGCAAGCTCTCTTTTCTTCCTCAGCAGGAAGATTTGTAGAGTTTCATACCTCTCATATAGACTACAACACGTATTTTTCCTCCTGGCCATTGTAATGCATTGTATTAAACTTGGGAATGATAATGTATGTTATGTGATTGATTTTTCCCAATCCTCTCATGTGTTTATCATTGTATTTTGATCTCTCATTACATTCTAGCAATCTGTGCATATTTTGTGTTGTATTTCTTATGATCTGTGTCAATTTTACAAATTAGATGTTCACCACTTTTACTTAGATTTATTTCTTCTACATCCTTTATCTCTGTCTCCTTGGAATTTAGAGTAGGATATAGTATTAAACCTCTGCAAAGTTCATGTAAACACACTGATCGTAGGATTTAAGGAACCAACCTTTAATCTGGAGAGTCTTTTCCCGATTTTTTTACAAATTCCCACACTTGGGGAAAAGATTCAATGTTGTGCAATCACACTGGATGCCCATTATCAAACTAGAAATCTGAGAAAACATCCAGAGGGTGCTGTTGATTTGCACTAACATGACCCATATGAAGTATAAGATACACAAAAATATACCAATTTGAAAGCAAAGTTAGAAGACATGTCATTCTAAGACCGTACATGTTAGCCAAGGCTAGAAAAATTCTTGATCAAACTGCAACCTGAATGGGGAAAAAAATCATGTGAAATGAAGTTTAAAAATTTCCAACTGATGTTTTTTTTATGGATTTTGTGTTTTATATTCTCAATTTTTTTGATATGTCAATGTGCGAGGATCAAAAAGTGAAAAAAATACCTAAAATTTTTCTAAGTGGGAATGGAGATATGGTATTTATCATAATAAGAGTACATTGTTAAATGAAGTGTCGTTAATGTGCAAATTGTCAAGTTGGAGTGTCTACAATATAGCATGCATACATGTATGTATGTATGCATGTCTGTATGTATATGACAACATTTTAATTTGACATGTACATGTCTTATGGGATTTTATGTGGTTGTATGTATCTATGTTTACAAAAATGTGATGAAATCTATGAGTTATAAAAGTGAAAGGGTAAACATGAGATGAATGTTAAAAATGGACATATAATGCAAAAGATAGAAAAACATAAAAAAAAGATAGGTAAAAGATGAGAGATAAGATGATATTTCACATAATATAATAAATTAATGCAATGAATTGAAAATATACAGAAAGTATTGAAAGAGACCTAATAAAAACTAAGAAGAGACTTCAAAGATAAAAAAACATGCAAACAAGGTTTTGAGAAACCTAATAAGATCTACGAAATTAAAAATGTGAAAATAAGGTGATAAATATCAAATTAAGTCTAAGGCATGAACAAAGAAAACATAAGATATGCTATAGAGATATTGTAAATTTAAAATATAATCTAAATAAAGAGAAAAGAAAAAAAATATGATAAAAAATAAGCATAAAAAAATAATAAGATCACAATCAATACCGATTTGGATTTCTCAAGAGATAGAAGACTACCATCTAATGTCATGACTAGGATGAGTAAAGATGGAGTGGAAAAATGTCTGGAAATATTTTTGAGGAAGGCTCTGAAGGTATTACAATCATACTCAAAAATAGGAAATGTTTTCGTAGATAGTGGAATAGAAAATTCTATAAGCTTATGGTCAACTACAAGTAATATCTGTCAAGGGGAGTAAAGGGAGTGATCATGAAGAGATGGAAAAACTAAGTCCATAAGGGTGATACAAGATCCTTAGCGGTGATAAGAAAATCCAATCAAAAGGATATGACTAAAGGTTTTTGACATCAATGAGAGAAGGGAACCAAAAGAGTGAGTTCATATTAGGTTAAATAGTAAAGTATAAGGATTTAACCCAAAGTTAATGGTAAACATGTATCCTACCTCCCTACAACATTTTCCTTATTCCTCAGGACCTTTATTAAGGAGATATAGGCCTACTACAAGGAGAAGGAATGAGCCTTTGAATGATACATATGATATCTTATACCCCCATCATAAAACCTACCACACCCCATATGATGCCACATATTTTGTGTTTGTGTTTGAATTTTATTACTTTAAATAAATTCCTTTTTCTATGTCCTTTTATTTATTTTTCTTTGATAATAGAGATTTTAAGTTTTACTTAATTTTGGACATTATTTTTCCTCCTCCCGGAAAATTCAAATTTTGAATTAGTTTTAAATAGTTTGAGGCATTTTATTATGTTATAAGGGTATTGATCCATATGTAAGGGATACTTAGGGTATAGTTACTTGTTGCAAATGTATTTTAACCTTAAAATCAGCTATAAATGTTTTCAATCATGTCTTAAACCTTGATAAGGTGAAAATAACTTACGATTATGACTAAACAAGGCATGTTTGAGGAATCTTATGTCGGTTAATTAGTCCTTGGTGCATGAAACAAGATGAAATTAAGTTTATACATGTGATACATGAAAATAAGATTAGAAGCTCAATTTGAGGATTGGTGGATGTATGTGGGTGTAATCAAGAATATTTTCTACAAGTTTGTGTGTCTTTGCAATAAAGTTATGAATAACATAGAATTTGGTTATGGTTTCTATGAATTATTAGGGTTTTGAAGAGGTAAATGAAAATTTTTAATTGTATTTTTACAATTTTTTTTCTCAAGATTATGTTCTTTCTCAATTGTTAGAGATCTCAAAACAAAGTTTCTTATGTTACGAGTCTAGAGTAAGGTGATTTGTGTATGTTTTTGAAAGTACAAGCTTATATTTAGTTTTATAGGCTTGAGAAATCATCTAATGAATCTAATTAAATGGATAAGAGATTTTTTTGTCCTTAAAACAAGATATTTCATCAAATTTGGCCTCTCGGTCACCTACAACTTGTAAAACCCTAATCGGGGTAGTTCACAAAAATTAGACTATCTCACAAATGAACCCTCATAATTTCCTAAATTATTTTAGATAGGTTAATTAGTATGTGTTTAAAAGGGTTAATTTTTTTAAAATATTAAGAGGAACCAAAAATATATATCAAGCACTATATATTCTACAGACCTAAATAGGCCTAAAACAAGGCTAAAATACAATTTTTCTATTCTTCCAGAAATTGGTTTGTGAAGAAGTGTAGAATTTTTTCTTATGAATAAAATGTGTGAATTATCATTAATGATGTTTTATTTTCATGAAAATTTTCTAGCATGAAAAACTGAATTTTTGATAACGACAACTTAGCTCATATTTGAAAATTTTGTTTCCCCGTCAATGTGAATCCTTCCTCTAGCCAGCCGGCAAATTTTTCGGTTCCACCCTCACTCAATCTAAGAGGAAAGTACTAAAAATATTTTTAATTGTGTTTTAATGTGTAGGGAAGAGTTCTAATGTTATTTATGAACTCATTTAGATTCAATGAAATACAACTTCCTCTAGGGCCTAAAAATCCATTTTGTAGGTACAGGTAAACACCCTCTCGAAAACCTACACGAAGAATATAAAGCATATGATTGTGATGTTTGATAAAATTGAATATGTAAATGGTAATTTAGGAAAAATGTGTGAAGAAAATCTGATTCAAGAACAACTTGTGCAAAACTGGATCATTCTCGGTATAAGGAATAAAAGCTCCAACAATGAAAGCTAATTTTTATGGATGATTCCGGAGTTATGGAAAGATTTATGAGGAAAACAATATTCATTTGAAAGGTATTGAAATAATATAAATGATTAAGATATTAATTTTTTTACAAGGATTAAATATTTTCTCGAGTTAATTAGGAACACAACAACTTCTTCTCTTGGTCAAATATGAAATAGGCCCTAAAAATAAAAGAGTAGGCATAATTTACTCCTTATAATGGCTAGGATGATCTCAAAATGTGATTTTGAGTCAAATTTTTAGCCCAAAACACTTTCCCATACACTCAAGGCAAAAATAACTCCTAGTGTAGACACTAAATCACGCACTTGGGTACATTTCTAGGTCCTAATCACATACCACTATTCATATGATTCCTAAGCAAGAAAAATAGTAATTTAAATGTCTTTGGCATATTTATTTTCTTTCTTGATTTCTTTATGGTCTTGCACACCCCATAATCCAGTTCGAGCTTCATTGATTTATCTTTCTTGGCTTTGGACACCAATTCCCAGCCGGGATGTCGGCGCTCAGGCGCCCCCGACCTCTTTGTATGTTACTCTCCCCTTTTGGGCCTCTTTTATATTTTGGGAATCTTGTTTTCTTATGGGTCGAGATTTTATTTTTCAATTATGAAATTCAAACAAGGAAATCATATAAATACAAAGCTATGTGATCATAATAAAGGACCAAGCTCTAAGCATCTACTATCATCACCTAAGGTTGCATCCAAAGGCATTCTAAGAGCATCAAAACATCCATATAACTTCATTCAAGGGACAAGGGACTGCTTATTATCAATACACACATAGGAAAGGAAGTTAATTTTTCCATACACACATCTATCTACATCACTACATTTAGTTATTGCTCTCTATTTGGTGCATCTTGCACAAGAGCTTCCTATGGCACGATTCTACACACATGCACACAAAACTACATGGAGTCTGAGATGTAGTGTAGTGATCGGTCATAAGTTCACTTTGTCGAGTGACTGTTGCAGTCAGTATGAATCCCCATTTTAATATTTTTATTTTTAGGATTTAATGTGTTTTGGGGTTTTGTAGGAGATCATTTTTACAAGTTACAGGTGAATTCTACGGGCATAGTGTGACATGCAAGCAACCAACAACAAATATTAGTGAACACCTTATGACACAAGTAAATTCAGCTTCCAACCATTTTCACAGTCACAGGAGCCCGGGAGAAAACTCGACACCTAGGTGCTCCCGACCCGAGTCTAGTCCAACTCATTCCTATAGCGGTTCCACAATTTTTGGGCTCGGTTCGACAATTGTTCCCTTCTATTTCATATGTTTTCTAGTTTGGCATACCTAGGGATCAAGTGGGAAATAAAATAAGTATCTTATTCCCTCTCTTGTACGTAGGGTTTCATTTTAATCTAGCTTATTTCTTAGGTCATATCTATACTTCATTGCTTATTATTGCATTGTGACTATGCAATTAGGATTTCACAATAATATCATTATTTTGTTAAATCATTTGATGAACCACACTCGTGATTAGTCATTTAGTTCCTTTTTTGGCATCATCTTTTCTATCATGGCTCCTAAGGTTAGTAAAATATCTTTATCTAAATTACTTCAAATGCATTCACCTTATAAAGAGGTTCTTCAAAAATCCTTAGACACCATGTTTCTCCCTAAAGATATGCCACCTGCTTAAGTAAGCGCCATTTTCGATCATCTCTTCGATGACCCTAGTCTTCATGATCCTCCATCAAATCAACCCATCTTAGAGTCAATTCAATCCTTACATTCTTTATTTCAAGACAAAATTCAAGCTATGGAATCAATGATCACATCTCTTAAATATGAAATTCAACATCTCAAGGATGCTTCTCAAGCGCAAGCTTGTTATTATTCCACATCTCATCCCACTTCCATGTCTTATACATGTGCTCATATAAGTGATCCTAAGTCTTACCACTCACCAAATAGTTTAAGTTTTATTTCTATACTATGCAATAAGATATTATTCATTAGCTCCTTACTCATCAATTGATTAGCTTGTTATCTACTCATTTCTATCCTCCTTATTGGCTTGCAAAATATATAGGTAACACATATTACTATTATCATCAAATCAATGGACATAATGAAAATGATTGCTATGATCTTAATTGAAAAAAATTCCACCTTAAGAATTATGGTCGTATTTCACTTGTTGTGCAACATTATGTTACATGCCCATCTTGAAATGCTACATCCAAATGGGCTCCTAAATCTGATCCTTCTATGACCAATGAGCATCGTGATATCACTTCTAATGTTCCTTTTTTGGTCACTCAAGTTCCACCTACACAACTTTCTCTACCTAAGAAATCACCTCTCAAGGTCAGTCCTGCATCACCTGTTATTAATTCTTCTCTCATGTCACCACCTCCTAAGAAATCACCTCTCAAAATCAGTCTAGATCCGCCTCCTCTCAAGCATTCTACATCATTATCAAGTAAGAAACTTCTCACTAAGCAAGACAACCAAATTATAGATAGCCTATTTTTACTTCCTCCATTTGACCCCGCATCTAGCCCTAATCCTACTCTTTCTCCTACCTACCATTATGATAATTGTATGATTTCTTATGACACATTTCAAACTCCCCCACCATGGCATGGTCCTAATGTTTCTTATTCCTACCATTGTGTTGACTCTCTCTCTTATCATGACATAGATAAAAATATCTCCCAATGGTATGGTATCTCTCATGTCACTACATAGATATCCATCATCATATACTTAGGGGCATCATGCTTAATCTCCCCCTCCGCCATCATCGTGTGTTTTACATATCTACTCACACACTCAGTGCTTTGCAACTAGTCTATCTCATGCATATTACACAACTTGTATCATCATTACCCGATGACGCACTCTTATGCTACAGCCTCCCACTTGAATTTTGAGGGCATACTACATTCATGAACTGCACACACTACACATTTTTCCACTCAAGGCATTCACAACACATCTTTCTAGCATCAAATTCTTGCATGACACACTACCCTATGATGCACTCTAGTTGCACCATTTATACTCGTATGTTGAGGGTCTAAATATGAAATGAACCTCACTTTGCATTCACACTTCTCACGCTCTATATTTTAGTGATCTATCTATATAGTGTGCATATTCAAACAATTTCTTGATGACACACTCTTGTTCTCTGGTTCATTCTTGACTGATGAATAGTAATTTATAAATGAACCTCACCTCATACACATATTCTTGGGGGGCACACTACTCCTATCACATTCACATTGCATATCACTCGTTCACAACATATTGCATATCTTAGTTGCACATTGTTCTTGTTTGCTTATACTTGCATGTTACACTTTTCTTACCATGTTAGATGGATACATCATATGTCATTATATTTTATATATACACATGCATGCTCACTTTCCTTCTAGTTGTGAATGCATACTTTACACAGATGATCGTTACACATAGCATGGATGTTTGGCGGTGTACATATTAACAATCCCGCTGAGGCTCCTAGGGGCATATAATTTTGTACACACTATAAGTGCTATTGTTTCATTTTATATTACTTCCTATTTTTACTTGCACACTACTATGTTAGATCATTCACGCTTTGACATAATTTTTTATCTTTCTCACATGCTAACAGTACGTTATGTGCAACATTTGGTTTACAAGTACTATTTTCCACCATGGTTGTCTGATACTTTGTTTTCCATTATATGTCATTATTCATGGGCTTTTCCCTATGTCTTATATGTTCATTTCTTGTATTATTTTGGTCACTTTGCCCTTGATTGTCTTGCAAAATTATGAGAGATGTCCCATGTTCACAACATACTTTTCACGGTCTACATTGACTTCTTATTTGCTAGATTACACATTGTCTTATATATGTGTATTTTCCTTGTTTGCACTAACTCATGTTTCCAACCACTTTTTTCATGTGCCTTTGTTTATACAATCCACAACCCCTTCCCCCTATAGGGTAACAATTTTAGATCAGGGTCTGGTCCTCTCATTTGGGTTGCATCCTCCTAGTGATGTTACATGCACCCTAAATGAGGGGGACATATCTTAGGTGCATCAATCTCCCTTTACAAAGCAGTACACATTCATAGTTTAGACTTATACAAAGATACAGGAAAAAAGTAATATACGATTCTGAGAAATAGCTTAGAATATGACTTGGGTCCTCAGGATAACACATATGCCAACGCCTGTGAGATACATACATGAGTGCCTAGGCACTCCTGAAATTTCCTAGGTGCTTATGACCAAGGGATAGTTATAATGATTTGTTTAGAGTAATTTTTACCTCTACAACTTAATCTAATAAGCAAGATAATAAAATTTACCAAACCTCAAGATGAAGGGGTTTATAGATACTCATGGATGAAGTGTGATGTTGTGCTCCATGAAATGAATGATATAAACTCATGTCCTGTAAAAGAAAGTTGCAATCACAAACACTACACAAGACAATATTAGAAAAATGTATGGCGATTACCTAGAAAAAGGCCAGTCCCCAGAATTCAAAGGAATTCCTCACAAGGATGTCAATCCACTTTTAAGAAATTGATCGAGTAATGATAAAATACAATGATAACTGATAATAAAATAATGACAAATGATATAACCAATCAATGCAAGGGAAAAGGGACTAATGTGGTCCAGCTATATGGTCTGATGGTGATTCCTGGTCCAAAGGGAGTTTGGGATCATAGTATGGCTCAGGGGAGCAAAGGTGTAGATGATTGATACACTTACAAAGGCAAGCTGAGGGATGAATTGATTAAGATGATCAACAAAATGTGATGGATGGCTCAAAGGAGCTTGATATGGTTTGACAGGGATTGCGAAGGCAGAATGATGGAAAAGGATAGGGTTTGGATACCAGAAAGATAAGCTATAGTGATAAATGGTCTTGGCGAGAAAGGGAAAACCTTTGATTAGGATGATCATTGGTGATTAAGGGAATCACCGATGCTTTCAAAAAGTATACACAGGCTTATAAATGTCGAGACAAAATTGATTAAAATTATTAAATGATGAATGATTAAAGCAATGATGTGCATAAAAGGTACTTACCTGATTTCAATCAACGAATAAGATTGAAAGGATGATGTTACCAGATAGAAGAAGGTTGTGGATGATGGTTTTATTGATGGTGAAGCTCTAGATTTGACAAAAAAACAACCTCTTATGTTTTGATGATAACTTGAGAATCATAGCTTTGTTTTACAAACTGAAAATGCATCAAAAAGCTAACTTCAAGTTCTTTCCAGTGATGTAGAGAATTGCTGGTGATTTTTATAAATCACTAGAGATTCATCCAATCTTTGGTGATTTTTTTGTAGGTCCATAATTATCGGTGATCATTGTAAAAATCACATAATTGCTTCCAAGCCCGTGTTTTTTCACGTTTTCAAAGTTGCAGGTTGTGATAAATTGAGGGAGCGTCCATAGGAATTGAATATATACTTGAATTGAGCTCTAGGATATGTTGATAATTAGAATTTGTGGATTGAATTTTGGGAAACCCAGAGTTGTAGTTGAATGATGATTTTTGGTCCTAACAGGCTCCAGAACAATCCTCAAACTTTTTTGATGATTAGAAATGACTAGGCTAGATGATATCATGTTGACGTGGATGCAAGTACAACAACAATAGACTCTGATTGAAAATTGAGGTTCGAGAGTATGAGAATATGCTCCCTAAAAGGGACTAAAAATTGATTTTAAATAATTTCTAGCAATTTAACCAATCCCGGTGATTTAAGTCCGTTTGAGTTTGTTTAGAAATTTTTGAAACAATTTGCTAATTCAAGTTTTCTCGTTCATGTTTTCGAGGGAGAGGATATGAAATGATTTTGAAATTTTCGTGTTGTCTTATGAGGTGTCAAAGAAAGGATTTATTTAGTTAGATGTCTTCTAATTTAGCCTAAGTTTGTTTGAGATATATATTAGGTTGTTTGATTAAGATATATCATATGTACGAATATGATAATATAAGATTTTGTGTGATATTGATGAATAAAATAAGATTTTGTAAGTATATAAAAATGTCCATGGTAGATATTAGAGATGATTTTAAATATATTTTAATTAAGAAAACAAATATCATGGAATTTGATATTGGTGTATATGAAGAAATAATTAATTAAATAAGAATGGGTTTAGGATACATGATGTTGATTTAATTAAATAAGGATATATTTAATTAATTAGACAAAGGTGAGAGATATGGTGTATAACTTAGGATAAACGATTTTAATAGTGTAGTGTGATTAACTGGTGGCTATGAAATATCGATGTATTTAAGTAAATAAAGATAAAGGGGTATAATATATGACTTACAATATGGGAGTTGATATATTAGATGTGATAATGAACTAGAAGACTCGGACACGAGGAATATTAAACTTAGGATAAATTATTTTGATAATATGGTGTGATTAAATAGTGTGATAAATAAATGATTTTCATAAGAATTATATGATGTGGTGAGTGTATGGATTTGTGTAAGAAATAATGGTATAGCAAAAAAATAAGTATGCAAATTTTGAGTGTCTACATTATTTTCTCATAATGGCATAGTTTATAGCAGTTTACAGAGAACAGGCATAGTATTCCAGTAATCATAATGCATTCTATCTCCTTTTTCTATTTGTGTTGGATCAAATTGAAATAAAGAAGGATCACACCATCTGCAGTGGTGTATAAATTTTGGGAAGCAATGCAGGGATAGATAATAATACAATACTTTTCTCCCGAACACTTCTTTTGTCGTAGCGTGAGATCAGCTAAAAAAATCAAACTTGGCATGCAATCGGCCAAAAACTCTTCCTTAATGTGAGATTGGAAAAAAATGCATTCTTCTATGGCGTTTGGACACTTTATATCATTTTCACTCGTCACGGATCAGGTGCACAAGTTACTTTTACTACTTATTCACATTTTTACACACTTTTTACATATTTGGATTGAGTTTTTCGATACACCTGTTTGAATACTCTTTTGATCTTATCTTTGTAGGTCCATCCTTATGGGAAACAACAATCACACATCAAATGATAACAACAACAGTACAATGTGACATAACACATACACTTTCATCTATAGGGTCACTTCCTCTTCTCTATCTTCCACACGTCATTTTATCATTCCACACTTTTTCTTGTCTCCCTAGCACGCTCTCGCCGTCGATCTACATGGTTATTAAGGACACATCTCTTATCTACTTTTTGTTATCAAGTATTCACTCAATAACATAAAGTGAGGGTAAATGTAGACACAAAATCACGCACTTGGGTACATTTCTAGGTCCTAATCGCATACCGCTATTCATATTATTCCTAAGTGAGAAAACTAGTAATTTACATCTATCCTTGGCCTTTTTCTTTTCTTTCTTGCTTTATTTGTGGTCTTGCATACCCCACTTCCCAATATGACCTTCACTAATTTATCTATCTTAGATCTAGACACCAATGCCCGGCACTCTCGTCCACTCTAGGAGCCCCCGACCTCTTTGTATTTTACTCACCCCTTTTGGGCCTCTTTTATCTTTTGGGCATCTTGTTTTCTTATGGATCATCCTTTTAGTTGTCAATTATGAAATTCAAACAAGGTGTAGACACCTAAAATTGGTATCTCTACCCTTGTTCACCTATGTGAGCATACTTATTTTAATTCATCCCCTTTTATTTAAATGCCCAATTAATTATCCTATCACCTTTAAATGTGCATCGAAGTCCCATTAATTAATTAAGCCACATTAATTAATTAAATAATTAATTAATATCTTACCTTGCCTCAACAATCCTTCTAATTAGGATACTTTTATCCTACATATAAATCCCCTTGCTTTTCTAGCTTTCTTCCTATCTATTTTTATGCCCTAACTACCCATGATTTATCCCCAAGAAAGCTAATCCCACACAATTATTTAAAACACCCTTCCAACTCTTAAAAACACAAAATCACGCTAAAAACACAAAAAGCTTGCCCATTAGGAAAACTTTCCCTGCAATCGGTAGTGACCACCCCAATCATCATTAACCCTATAAAACCAAGATTAATCCTTCCAAAAAGGATCCAAAAATCACTAGATGTATGCAAATTTTGGAGCTCTCTCATGACTACCGATTTCCTCTCATGCACGAGCTTTCCTACGATAGTTACTGAGACATCCCAAACCTTCTTTAGACATGCTTACATCACTCATGTTCATCCTTAGTGAGTTTATCATTATCTTGGTATTGTTTTAGTTAGATTTCTATCATATTATTGTTGTTTCTCTTGCTTCTAATGTTTTGCAGGTTGAAATGAGTCTCTACAACACTAAGAACTTCTTCAACAACCTTCTTTCTCAGCCTCTCTACTTATAGGTTGTATTTTTCATCCATTTACCTTTAGACTTGTTTAGCTCTAATACAGTCATCATCGACCCACCACAGTCGCCGCTGTTGACCAGTGGTCCCGATTCTCATTCTACCCTCATCCATTTCTATTTTCCACCATTTTATCTGGTTTCCACTTCTTCGAGACCCCCTCTCGGGTTGATTCTAGCATACTCAAGCCTCTGTTACATCCATATTGCACTTAGATATTATAGGGTTTTCCTACGTCTCTTACATTCCAAATCCTTCTCGCCTGAGTCACCATCGACCTGCTTATACACGATCTGGCCACCGTCGACCCGGGTAACTGTAATTTACAGTTCTTTTAATTGAATAAACTTCTAGATTAATTTTAATCACTTCTCAAATTTAATATACTGCTTTCTACATGTTATCTACTATTTTTTCCTTATTTCACTCTTTCTAAATAAACAGGGGTTGACATCCGTGAAAGGAAGCTAACCACTTCTTAGATCTAACGTTTTCTGGGTATTCCCCACATAAATCTATCTAATCAATCTCGTTTCAGTTTATCTTATTTACGAGGTCATCATCGAAAGGATTCATCAGCTACTTTGTTCCCATTTATCCATCACATCACATCTAAGGTACTATAAACCATCCATGTAATGAAATGTTAGTTTCTTTTAGTATCTAGTTCATTCATTTGATTAGGAACGGAGAAACTCTAACAACATTCTTGGCATGCCGGTCTTGGGACCACCCTTTGGTGATCCCTTTCTTTTCTATTTCCTTACTTATTTTTTCTTCTACTAACACCGAAGTGCGAGGCCCTACTTATTTCTTTCTCGTGTTCGCTTAGTCTAGATTGTGCTTCGCTAAAGATCAAATAAAAAGGAAAATATTTATCCAGGTTTTCCTCTTTTTCTTATTTTCTCATTTCTACATCATATTTCCCTTTTCTGTGTGTGTCCTCATCGAAAGATCACACTTCAATTTGGTTTTAAAAAGAACCTTTATTTTTTTCCATCCTTCTTGCTCACATCATTTAAGTACAATCCTCACACACAACCTTTGAAACTCACAAATATATTAACACATAAAAACAACCTTCTACCCAAAAACCTAATTGGGATTTGATCACCCTAAAGGAAACCACCTTGAGACTCTTCCAAGCCATAACAAACCTGAAACCAGGACATAGATGACTTATTCCAGTACCCCGTTATCCCTCCCTTTTTCTTTTTTAAATTCTTAATTGAAAACAATAAAAATAATTATTTTATTGACTTGCTTGGCTTAAAATATTGTTCTTGTCTCATGCCCATAATTACTTGCTCAACAGCCTAAAGAATGGAACAAAACTTCCCCTCAAATAGTTCTACGTCAACTTAATAGGCATCTAATACAACTATTGCTTCATCCATACCCTTAATTACCTCTTTCATGAGTACTAGTCCTCTCTTTAGTGTATCTTACCAAGAATCCTGTGTTCAAACCACTACTTTAGGAGAAACTAATCCCTTCTTCTACCATTATTTTGTCTCGTCTAGACCAATCACCCCACCATCTACTACAATGGAACCTTTTGGACCCCCTCTTATCCCTTGTGGTGATGCATAGTTCCAGGATATCCTTCATGCTAATCAGGTGGCTCTCCAAGACTATCTCATCGGAAATCAACCCAGATTCCCCTAGATGGTCCACCACTTTAGCAGATTTACCCTTATCAAACTAATCTTGATGCCAATCATAAATTTTTAGTAAACAAACTTGCCTCATCCTCTAACAATCCACCACCCACCCAACTTCTTAGCTAGTCATGTCCATTCTACCCAATATTCATCCAATCAATACAACCATCCCCACTACCCTTCATATTTCCTTTTTGGCCCCAATATCACATCCCTTATTTAGACAACATGATCCCCTCACATCACATGTGCAGGTCATTGCTTCCCAACCCCCTCTTGCAGGTGCCCTGCCTTATTTAGTGTCTAACCCCTTTCAACAACAATTTCAGCCTACCTATACTCATCAAGTTCCCACCCAGTATCAAAAATCATATTACATTCCCATGACACAACATCAAACATTCCAAACTCAACCTTTAGCTCACATTCATTAGAGAACCCCCAAACACACATTCAATCTCACCAAAATTTTTACCCAATTTCCTCACAAATTATGTAACCAAAACCACAACCCATTATCACATCACCAAATGATCTTATGCATGCTCTCATGAATAGGATAGCTAACCTTGAGGCCACCACCCTAGGGCCCAAAGTTTTGTTATCATATGAACAAATTTGCAACAAGAAAATCCATCCCTCCCCGCCAATTAAGTCATATCCTCCACATTGGGAATTGCTAAAATTTTCCAAGTTTAAAAGTGAGGATCCATAACAACATCTCCGTGCATTCAGACATAGACATTACCTTATTGCACATGATCAGGACTTGATGCTCCACACTTTCCCCATGTCTTTATCTCGGTCCAATGTTATAATGGTATGATAACATCCCTCAATATTCGATATTTTCCTTCAATCAGCTTGCACAAACTTTTTTTGATCAACATTGTAGGTAAGATAACTATCAATGATTTATAAGCCATACAAAGTAGCTTGAAGATGAGTCTATCACAAAATTCATCACACGATGACGTGACATTATAAATCAACTATCATTCACCCTTTCGTGGACCGAACTCATTGAGCTCTTTTGACATTCATGCATAAACATATATCTTATACCCTAGAAATTCAATCCTTCCAAACCTTAGACGAAGCCTTCACCATGGCTCGTAAGGTCATTTAAAACTAAAATCAAATAAACTTAAACATGATTTCACTAGAGCATCCACACCTAATGATAAATCTAAGGGAATGACTAATGTTGTGGTTGTCAAATCTTCTCCTGCACCAACATCTAGCACATGGACTCAACAACGAGCCCCACGGCCGACACCCAACTACACTCCCCTCCTGAATCATACACATCTATCTTTGACAAGTTGATAGTGGAAATTCTAATCACACTACCACCTATCCGACCAATTGCTAAGTCAAGACCAAAACCCATGTGGTATCGTGAATATAATTAATGCAAATATCACCAAACCCAAGGTCACGAAATAGATAAATGTCAAACTTTCAATGATTTGGTTCAAAGGCTCATTGACCAGGGTGAACTTTAGGTTAATAATCCTAATGTTTCACTCAATCAACTACTTGACATATTGAAACAACCTTTCCCAAATTAGGCACCAATGAGAAAATATTCCACAACTCGGACACCTAATGCCCATACTACAAACAATTTAAACACCAGGTGATCGAGAACCTAAGAATTCTCCTCTTTTAATGCCAACCATATCAACCCCCTTTGATATTATTCCTACATCTAAAAATTTGTTAACACCTATCCCCACAACCACACCAAGCTTATCTACATCTACCTCGACATTCGTTCTACTACTAGGGCCCCTTACTCAAATATATCATTCTTTCCCTAGAATAATTTATGAAATGATCATTCCAACCTACTTCTACAGGTTGATATTAGCTCCACATCTACTATGCTACCCATTATATCTATTCCATCACACACCAGATCCACTTCACCGAATCGCTACCTTACCTACATCCATTCCAATCTTACTTGTCATATCATCCTCCAAATTAAAATCGGTACCTCTTTCATAGATTTAATCCGAACCCACATCAACTATTAAAACACATCCACACCACCTTCTTCCTCTACACCAACACCATCATTTGAAGAATTATTGGAAACAATTCAAACAACCTTCAATGATTCTCCTACCTCATCAACACTATCAAATCGGTCTTCACCTCCTTTAGATTTTTTCAATCCAATGTCGCTTCCTACGCCTATACCAATTGTAACACCACCTCCAGATTCTCTAGTGGAAATTGTTACTTGCTTCTCCTAAGGAAAAACCCTTATAAAAAAATCCACAATCGTTAGTACATTATCTCAAAAATATTTTTACATTCCTACAAGAAAAATGACATCCCTACCTCTAAACCATCTAACCCAACAACTTCTTCATCAACAACATTTTATCAACCCAAATTAAAACAACCCATCTCTAAGACATTAACCTATCCTAAAATTGAATCCAGACCATCAAGACATCAACATACTCAAGATTTATCATCTCATACATCCTCTTCTTCTTCAAAGACCAAGATATTCCATAAGGATAAAGCACCTTCTAATGCTTTGGGTGAATCATATGTAAACATTTTCCTACAATTATTACAAATTTTATGCGATCACGCTTTCACTTATTAGGGCCTTTGACCCGAATAACAAGAACCCATTGTGGTTCAATCCCAACCTTGTCTATGCATATCACCGTGCCCCTGGAAACGACATTGAGCATTGCGAGAGCATTCCAAGCCATTACCCATGTCTTCATTAAAAAGGATACTTTCTCCCCAAATCAAACCAACCTCTTCCTTCCTCTCCAACATCTGCACCTTCGACCTCATCCATCCAAATGAAAAAGTCTCTTGGTTCTTCAAAAAATTTAAATCCATCCATCTATATGATCATTATTCGAGGATAACCCCCTTTGTTCATTAATGTTGTTCGAGTGACCACTTGATCTGGCCAAAGTGAGCCAAAATCAATAGCCCAAGTGAAAGAAAAAACCTTCATCACCTTCCATCCTCCTAAGGAGTTAGCTACATCATCAACACCCAAATTTTCCATCTTAGCAGTGCCTAGGCCTATCAAATAGAGTATATTCAAACGACTCCACTAGGCCCCATTCAAGATGTCACTCTATAAGCTCATTCAAATCTCATCAGACCAGAGACACACTCTCACTAAGGCCTTAAAGCACATTCCAACATCTAGTGATGAAGCTCAGCCCTTTGTATCCCTTGTAGGAGCACTTACGGATTTTATTACCATCTCATTTGATGATGCAGAGATTCTGGATATTCCGATAGAAGAACACGATCTTCCCCTCTTTATCTCTCAAGTTAATATTAATGATACATTTATCTGATGGTCCATGATTGATGGTGGAGCAAGCATCAATATCCTCCCATCACATACTTTTGATCAACTTAAGATACCAAAGGCATATGTTTCCCAAACACCCGTGGTCCTCTGCACTTTTAATGATGTTGTTACTCCCACCTTAGGAACTGTCATTCTTCCTATTCACATCAGTAAGAAGCTCCTCCATGAGGTCTTCTACATCATAGAAGGGGAATTTCAATATAATGTTCTCCTTGGGTGACCTTGGATCCGTGTTATGCATTGTGTCCCTTCTACACTCCATCATTCCCTTAAATATGAGCATGAGGGAAATATTTTGACACTTCACAGGGACGCTCCTCCCTTTCGGATGTACAACATGACTTATCGACCTAATGATGTTCTTGTTCCCAAGGACAATCCATCTGTACCATCCACTAGTTCACCCATCCCCTCTTCCAAACTCCCTAGCAATGACTCCCTAGACAACGTAATGGACAAACTTATAATGGGGAAATATCATCTTCTCATACTTAACATCGTGCCCACTCCTCACCATCTTGGTAGGCCTAACAAGGCACCTATGTACCAACCCAGTGTCAGATATTTCATTCCTTTTGGTCCACCACATCTTCACATCAACCTCATAAATGGTGGTTTCGATACCCCCTCCTCTCACATCGATGATATTCCCCATGCTAGACCTTATATCGGTGGTTTTGGCTTCCTTAAAAAACCATATATTTCTTATTCCTATCTCTATCATTGTGCATGGAACGGATTCGGCATGGGACATTACGAGCTTGGGAAACATGGCCTTATTATCAATTAGTGTCATAAACATCATGAAAATTTTGGGTTGGGCTACCAAGAGCATTCCCCTGACCCCATTCCACCATCTGAGATAGGCATGGACATGCCTTCTCCACCTCCTCTATCCTTTATGACTCTCGAAGACATGGAAATGTCTTATCTACCTTCTTCATCCTTTTTAACTATGAAATACATGCACATACATTCTCCACTTTCTCCATATTTTTTGACTCTTGAAGACATGGAATTAGATGACATTGTTTCTATTGCTTCTGACATTTTTAGTCTCCACCATCACTTTGGGACTTGTCACCTATCGGTGCGAGAGAACCATACTAGGTCCCTTCCCCTTCACCATTCGGAGATGATAGAAGAAAACTCTTCGATATTCACATTCTTCAATGTGTTAACGATGATGTTATCCTTTCCCACATGGGGGTGAAGGATTATTATCTTCATAATATCTTACCATCTAGTACATCCACTCTTTTCAATGAATCTACCATCTACGTTATTATCGGAACTCCCGAAGAGCCTCACATCCTCAAGGTAGGTCAATCAATTGATCCACACAAGCTTGAATATTTTATCAAATTTCTCTCTATTCATAGCTAGGAATTTACATGGTCCTATTCATACATGCTTGGTTTTCAACCTTCTATCATCATCCATAATATTGTCACTTACCCCGATGCAAAACTGATAAAGTAGAAGCTTTGCATGCATCCTTGAGTTTCTCTCCTCTTCAAAGAAGAGTTGCAATGTCTTCTTTATGCCAATTTCATTATCCCCATTGATTATCCCAAATGGGGTTCCAACATCATTTTTATCTCTAAATCATCAAGAAAACTTTGCATATGTACCAATTTTTGAGATCTTAATGTCGTTTTCCCTAAAGACGACTTTCCTCTTCCCAACATTGACCAACTTATAGATCTCAATGCAGGCCATGAAATTATTTCCCTTATGGATGGGTTTTCTAGTTACAATAAAATCCTCATTTCCCTAGAATATCAATATAAGACTTCCTTCATCACCCCTTGGGGACCTTTTACTACAATGTCATGTATTTCAGTCTAAAGAATGTCAGAGCCACCTATCAATGGGATATGACTTATATATTTCATGATATCATCCAAAAAACTATAGAATACTATGTTAACGATATTTTAGGTAAATCTAAACATTGACATGATCATATTTCTATTCGGAAAGTTCTCTTTGAGAGCCTTATTCATTTTTTCCTTTGTCTCAATCCTGCCAAGTGTGTATTTGGAGTGCTAACTGGAAAAATCCTTGGCTTTATCATATCCATTAGGGGCATTAAAGTTGACCCTACAAAAATTAAAGTGATCATCAAAATAACTCCTCCATCCAATCTTAAGTAACTCTGTAGTATTCAAGGTCACCTTCAATTTTTCCATCATTTCATTTCGTAGCTTTCTCGGTCATTAACAAACTTTTCATCATCTCCTTCACAAGAACATAGAATTCGTTTTGGATCAAGATTGCCAAAAGGCCTTCGATGACCTTAAACAATACCATTTTTCTCCACCAATGCTTACACCCCCATATGAGGGGAGCCCTTATATATATATATCTCCACCGATCATGCTCTAGGAGCCATGTTAGCACATTATGATGACCAAGGTTGTGAACAAGTTGTTTATTATATCATTCGTACCCTTCATGACTATGAGACTCACTACACGAAAGCTAAAATGTTGTGTTGTGCTTTTTATTTGTAACCTCAAAACTCCAACACTATCTTCTCAATCACAAGACTTATTTTGTTACTAGTTTTTATTTTCTTAAGACATTGCATTATAAACCTTACCACAACAATCACATCACTCGGTGGCTCATGCTCATGACTGAGTTTGACCTCAAGTTTATTCCTCAAAATCCATTAAGGGCCAAGCTATTCCTGACCATTTAGTGGAATCCCCTCTTCCTAGTACACATTTACCTCATGATAAATTCCTAGACGAATCAATCAATCATTTTCACCACGGGTATGACATTCTTAAGATGACCCTCTTCTTCAATGGTTCTAAGTATCAGTAAGGGGGAGGTGCATGCATTGTTCTCATTCCTCCTTGGGATACTCCTATTCCTCTTTCTAACAAACTAAAGTTTGAGTGTACAAATAATATGGTAGAATATGAAGCACTTATCTTAGGTCTTGAAACCACTCTCTTTATAGGCATTCAAGTCCTTGACATCTATGGAGATTCCAAACTTATCATCAAATACATATAGGTGATTATCGGTGTAAAATGATACTCTTCAAAAATATTGTGAATTTTTTCATCTTCTCTTAGAAGCCTTTGATTTTTATACTATCTAATATATCCCTCGATCGACCAATCGTTTAAACTTACATAATGACATCTCTTGTAACTCTCATTCCTTGGACAACGAGAGGAATCCAAAAATTTGTCGTCATTCATTATCATGATTGACCATTCTACAATCTACCCCAAGTTAATCTTGTTGAATCTAGTCCATCTGATCTTTGGTAATCCTAAATCTTTGATTATTTATCCAAATCCACCATTCCTCTGATTTATCCAAGAACACTAAGAGATTGTTTCTCCAAAGACACTAGATGCTATGTTATCCTAGCAGAGTATTCTTTTGAAAGGTGGATTTGATGGTATTATTATTTGATGTCTTAAATCCCATGAATCTCCTCGTGTTATCTAGGAAGTCCATGATCAAATTTACGATGGACATTTTAGTGGCTTAGTCGTTGCTAAGCACATTATCCATCTTGGCTATTATTGACCTTATCTTAATCACACATGTTGTGAGGATGTTACAAAATGTGAAAAATGTCAGCATATTCCAATTTTATTTGCATTCCTAGTTAGGCTTTGCAGCCAACTCAAGACCTTTGGCCCTTCTCGTAATGGGGTCTTGATCTCATTGTTATTATTAATCCTTGATCTTCACAAAAACAACATCCTATTATCACTGCAACTGAATAATTCACTAAGTGGGTGGAAATAATTCTCCTCACTTTAACCAAATTTGGTCCAATCATTAAGTTTATCTACCAACATATCATTTTTCACTTCGGTGTTCCTCACAAACTTGTCACGGACAACAAAAATTCCTTTAAAAACAAATATCTTAAGAATCTTTGTGATTCATTTAACATCCATCTCAGCTTCTCTTCTCCATACTATCCTCAAGCTAACGGCCAAGGTGAAGCCACAAACAAAACTCTTCGAAACATTCTTATGAATACTATTGATCAATCAGGATGTGACTAGCATCTTCATCTTCCTTTCACTCTTTGGGATTACCAAACTAGCATTTGTACCTCTATGAGGTCTACACCCTTTTCTCTTGTGTATGGCTTTGAAGCCATTCTTCCTCTCGAAGTTCAAATTCCATCTTTGCGTGTGTCCCTTTGTGACTTCATTTTTTATGAAGACTATCACCAAGCACATCTAATACTCCTTGAGTTTTTAGATGAGTGTAACATTATCACTCTTGAACATCATCATGTTTATCAAGAGCGCATCAAACGTGATTTCAACAAGCATGTCAAAGAACGTGAACTTAATGTCGGTGAACTTTTTCTCAAATAAAATTAGAACGTCACTACTCTAGAAAGGAGCTAGCATGGAAATTTTCCCCTAATTGGATTGGACTATACATTATCATGCATAAGTATGGTTCGGGAGCCTATCGATTAGAATCCCTTGATGGTAAACTAGAAGTAAAACCTCTTAACGCACTACACTTGTGACCATTCTATTGTTAGTGTGTCTTCCCGTGAGCTCTTAGTCACATTCTTAGATCATCCCTCCATCATTAGCCTCTTCCATCTCTCATCTTAGTGATTTGGAATCATGTGGTCATCCATCACTTTCCTAGATATGAACTTAAATATGAGCACCACGACTCTTATCAAGCATGCTTTGGTTGATAATGGGTCTATTCTCAACATCTGCAATATTTATTTTTAACATTAGATGGGCCTTTCGTAACTAATCTCAACCCATCTACTTTATGCATTCATGGTTTTCATAATACTCATGTTGGAAAAATAATTTATCACAAGGAAAAATTAGTTGATTTTCACCAATGATCTAAGACTACATGCCTCATGCTTGGAAAAGGGGAGGCTCCTTTATTATATGTAAATAAAAAAAACATTGTGGGTGGCCAATAGGTCGGGATCACATAGGAACACTCCATTGAACCTACAACAAATTCTTGCACCTAGTGCAAGGGAATAATTTGCAAGGGAGGTGAGATAGTAGGAGTGAGAATTTTGAGAGAGGGGGTTAATCTTGCAAATAGGCTCAAGAAAATTTTTACAAGTATTAACCAAATTTCATCCACACATAATTAGAAGAAAAATAACTTTGTTAGCTATGGAAAGACAAAATGAATCATGAACATAAAATTTCATTCATCCATTCATCAAAGTATTTTACACCATTCTTGGTTATGCAAGATTATCACATTCACAAAGATGCAAGAGAGAGAGAGAGAGAGAGAGGAAACATATGAAAAGGGAATAGAGGAAATGTTATCTTTGCTTGTTTCTTTGTAGTGCACTAGCTATCTACTCAGAGACTCACAAATTGACAACCCTTTGAAATGAGGGATTCATACAATATATAGTTTTTCAAATGACTCTTTGCCTACCCCCCACATGAATTTTCACTAACCTTTACAACATGTGACCTTTCGTGTTCCTAGGAAATAAATTGAGTCCTTTTTTATTAATTAGAGGAAACTCATTAAAAAGTATAACTATAGATCACATTTTAATGAATAAGAAAAAGTGAAAAGTAAACCCCCTAATGAAGAAATAGAACATGAGAGAAGAGAGGAAGGGGTGAGAAATAGAGAAGAGAGGAGATAGATACTCCAAAGAAGATGGTGGATTTACTGAAGAAGATTCACTTGCTGAAATTTCTTTGAGTGTACTTCAAAGATATTTATTCCCTTAAACACCTTTTTGAACCAATCCAATGTGGGTGTAACCTTATCTATTTAAGGAATGTGTACAAAAATTAGAGCCTTAAGCTAATTCTTGGAGGTGTCCTTGATAATTTTGTATTTTGTGAACTACACTTGATGCTCTTCTATAGTATTGGAGATAAAATATCTGATCTCTGTAAGAGATTCTAGTGTGTCTTCATTAAAGGAGAATGGGTCTCCCACCTCTTTCTTAACTAGCTCTTCAAATGGTTTCACAAGATCATTCACTGAATTGTTCTCATTCACCGTGGGTACCCCAAGTTTCGTACTTCCACATTGATATCTTCTTGCATTTTTGAAGTGATCTCATCACACGAGTCCAGTTCATCGAGATCTCATTTATCATCTCATATCAAGCAACAAGAGTTCTAGCCCAAATTTTAGATAGGTCTTTAGATGCGGAGTTGAACACATTTCTTCCCACCAATATAGAAGAGTTGATTTTTTCCATTTCAATCACTAGTGGAAACACCCAATCCTAATTCTATTTCTCTTTTTCAATTTCATCCCTAGTCATCTTTACCTTTATTCTGGTGGAAAGCATGTATTTAATTAATGAGAGAATTTCTAGAAGCAAGGTTACGCCTTTTCAATATTTTTCTCGCCCACTTATCGTAGGCCTTGTTGTACATTGTAAATCCTTGTGTCCTCTAGATTCTAGATCAATGTTCTTGAAGGGATTTACTTATTTAGCTTGGATAAAGGGGATGGCATTTTTATCCATGAAGAATTGAACATACGAAGAGATTTTTTACGTGGTCTTCCATTTGTTTAATCTTCTCCTTATACTCCTCATTTCTTGCAAGAAGGTAAGTACAATATTCTTTGAATAGATGGGCATCTCCTTCATACATTGTTGGCCCCATATGAATAATGATCAGTTCATAGTTAGACATTGTCATCTCACCAATAGGATTGAATACCTTCGGTTGAGTTATTTCCACATATTGATTCCTTGAAGCACCACTAAATAAGCAAGAAGCAGTTTGAGCTTTCTTACCTTTATTTGTTTTCACCATCATTGAAATGAATTGAAAATATGACACTACTACTTGTTGAATTGTGTGGGTCTCTCCTCCGATCATCTCTTGTACCCATGGGAATATTTCAGTTATTTCAGGCTCAATATTGGGCATGATTTTTGTTTCCTACTCTGAGTGAGAGGGTACATCTTGCATTTGTTGAGTTGACACAACTACAAAGGAGGAGATGTTTAGAGACCGCTAATGGATCGATGGATGAGATGGATCAATTTATCCCTACTCAAAACCTTCTATAGGATCTTGGATTGCTCTTGCTTTCTTGTGTAGCCTCTTGTAGTGGGAGACCTCATATTCCATTGACTTTATTTTTGTGAGCCCTCTTGAGTGAGCAAACCTTGAAGTCTTCTCGGTTGCTTTTGAAGTGGAGAGGTGAGATGCCTATCTTCTAAGAGTCTAGAGACCTCCTTGATTCAATGAGTTCAGCCCTTTTCTTCTTAAAACATTCCTTAGATCTATGGATTACTACCTCATTTCATTCATTTATGTTTCCTAACTCATAAATGCTCGATGAGACATATAGTACAAAGGTGAGACCTTCACCACTTGATACTCAGGATCATATAATTCAGTTCCATCATCTTAAACTCCATCCTCAAACCAATAAAATTTGAACTTTCTCATTTTTCTAATAGTCATTCTCATGTGATCACACTCCCTAACCTCAAAATCATTTGATCAATTCACCCAATAATCTTTGATTTGTGGAACATGATGTAAATAAGGAAGATGGAAGGTTTCAGGGTTGCTTCGAGATGTTGAAATTTTCCCTTGGTGTGTATGAGTAAAGGTTCAAAGGAGAAAATGAATCTTCCAAGTTTGAGGCATCATTGGAATTCTTACATGAGAAGATTCTAAGAAAGATAAGAAATGACACAATTTCTTCTTGTGATTCTTGAGTTTTCCATTGATGTTGGTGAGCTTCCTGCATAGCTCAAACATCATGATCTTATCGTTGAGGTACCTTGGGAGATTATATGGAGTGAGATAAAACCCTGATAATATGATGTATGAGAATGTTGAGAATTGAGTGAAAAAGGACCCATATCTCTTGATCAATGTGGCAACTTGAGAAGACAGTCTTGACTCAGGATTACCCTCCAACAATCATATGAAAAACATAGTGAATGCATCATTCACCCTTGAAAATGGTGGTTTATCTCCTTTAGGGTCATTTTGAATACCTTTCATACGTGTGGGTTCTTTGAGAGATGTTATGAATGAGGATTATGCCTCTGAATGGTCTTATGCTCGTAAGAGCATAGACCAAATAGGATGTCATTGAGTAATTTTTAATAACATGCAACTAAATAAATTGTTGATGTATTTTGTCATTGATTATCTATCCCCAATCAATCATATGTTTTCCTTTGATGATGATAAGGATGAACTGCGCCATCCAATCTTGAAAATATTTTGTGGCATGTTCTCTTATTAACCTGTTCAAGTAGAATGATTGCATCTGAATATCCTTCGTGAAACTCACTTCTAGATAGATATTTTGGCATGCGAGATGATTTCATCCCTTGATTCAACCACAACCCCAATGCAATCCCTTGGAGATAGGATTCTATTTTGGACCATTTTCCCAATGCAAATTCCTTCATGACGATGACCATGTTTTTTTCTATCGGATTTCCATACACAATGAAATTCCCTTTGGAGTGAATACTACAAGTATTGAATTAGCGCTACTCTTATGATTCTTTATTTTGGTTCATAGTTTTAAGCATGTGACAATACCAATTCTATACTTTAAAAAACACGGGATGATCACATACATCATACAATCCACTCATGAAACCTTGTCTTCCACATGTTCTTTAGGACCTTTGAGCATTCGATTCTTAAGATCTTCTAAGTCAACATGAGAAACATTGTTATCACCCATGCCCTAGATATTCTGATACCAAGGTTGAAATAGGATTTAGACCAGAAAAATTGAACTTCATATTTTCAAAAATCAACAAGATGAGAGAAAATGAAGATGATAAGCAACTTTTTACAACTAAACCCAAAAATTTCTATTTTTAGCAGGTAGGGTTTAGGAGCTACTTTTTTGGGAAAATGTGATTTTTTTCTTGAATTCAGTTTCTTGAAGTCCCTAACATGTTGATATTACCTTCATTGATTTTTTATTATTTTTGAAAGTTTGTATGTTTTGTAAGTTGTTTTTTTGTTTTTTTTTGCTTTTTGGAAAACTACTTATTTGGCCTAGTTTGTCATCTTTAATATTTTTTGAATGCTTTGATCTAAGAGAACTTACTATTTTTAAAGGTTACTATTTTTAGTAAGTAGAATCACTAAATAATTACTATTTTTAGAATTTACACTTACCCCTGTCTGTTTGCATTGTAAATATCCTCATTAGATTTGGCTTGTCTCTGAGATCTCGTGCTCCAAATTTTGCACTAATCCATCTGCCAAAATTATTGGAAATTGAAAAATTAGCTTCTAGAGAAATAATTTAGGGTTTAATGTTATTACAAATCTAGGGAATCATCCATCTTGCAGTAATTTTTTTCTTTAAGGCGCCTGGATTGATGAAATGCTTGAGAAAATTTCAATGGAATCCGCTTGTAGGCTTGAGAGTAATGAATTTTTATTTGTTTTAGTGTTCATGTCCACCTTGGATGAATTTTAGTAGCATGCCTAGGGTTTTTGTGGATATTTTCAGGTTTGAAACATCATCAATGGATGTTTGGCTTGATCTGGAGGAAACAATGGAGTTGGATGCAACTTTTTTGAGTTTATATTTTACCCGATAGTGTTTTTTGGTTAACGGATGGAGTAGCAAAAATAGTTTAAATTTAGGGTTTTTAATGCCTTTCTTGGGGTGAATTTTTGTGTCCCCATTTTCCCCCTTGTAATTAGGACAATTGAGGAGAGATAGAGAAAATGAGTATTAAGCACCTAGAAGCTAGGTTTGACTCACATAAAAATAGGTTTGAGTATTAGGCTAGAGTGGGGAACATTTTTGTGTCCCATGTATCCCATTTGGAATGGGGACAAGATGGACATAAAAATTCACCCTCACTAGATGAGGACAAGTGTCGGCATGAGATGTGATGAGGGGGAGATGGAGAAAGACTAGTTTTAACACTGAGGAACTTGATCTTTGTCATATTGAAAACCAGAGGGGGTGATAGAGAGGGGAAATTTTTTTGTGTCCCCTATATCCCCTTGGGAATGGGGAAATAGGGATAATAAAAATTTCCCTCACCATATTCTGCCAAGTGTCACCTTCAGGATGCAATATGGGGAAGGTGAGATATGCTTAATAAGCCCTCCGCAATGCTAGACTTGGTCATGTGGAGAACCAGATGGAGGGGTTGAGGAGGGGAATATTTTTGTGCCCCATTGGGAATGGGGACAAGAGGGACACACAATTTTTCAAAATTTTCCATCACCGAGAAGGTGACATGTGTCCTCACCCAAAAATGACTAAGTATGAGAAACATACCTCACAAGAGAGAACTTGACAATGAGATTGCTAGAGCTCCAGGTGGTCTTTCCTGATGAAGTATTATATTATTTTGAATCCCAAGATTATTCCAAGAATAATAGGATGGATTTA
This sequence comes from Taxus wallichiana var. yunnanensis, assembly GCA_018340775.1. Classification (NCBI taxonomy): domain Eukaryota; kingdom Viridiplantae; phylum Streptophyta; class Pinopsida; order Cupressales; family Taxaceae; genus Taxus; species Taxus wallichiana. Next base: position 457,233,568 of record CM031235.1, on the reverse strand, counting down.
ATACTTTTTATCCATGTAAAAAAAAACATGAAAACAATTGGCTCTCACTTGGGGACTTGATCTGGATCGAACGCAGTGAGGACATGATACACATGAAATCTAGAATATTAGGATACAATATAGACCAATGTCTTATCCATTGGTCTATAGAGTCTTATTACAAGTAACTGATATGAATGGAAACACACACACACACACACAGACACAAAGGAAACACACCACACTGGAAAGGGAAAACACACACAACAGGAAAGGGAAACACACAACCTATAATCACCTATGGTATAGGTGGGGACAACCCACTTTCACTTTGTTTATACAATTTCAAGTATTTCCCACTGTAAGGAAATTCCAAATAGGTACCATCTAGATATGAGAGATAAAAGTATTTTCTCCACAAGATTCCCGAATCTGAAATGGTCCAAGCCATAAAGAGTTAAATTTTCCATGACTACCCTTTGGCTCTCTTCTTTTATCCCACAATAAGACAAGATCACCAACTTGAAAATATCTTTCCTTAGCCTTCTTATCAAAAATATTTTTCACTTTCAATTAATGCTCTTTGATTCGATCAACCACCATTAACCTATCTTCACCAAGTTTCTCAAGATATAAGATTCTCTTATCAAGAGAATCATGGAATTGATGTCTTTGACTACTTTGACCAACTAAAGAGTAGGAAGTTTAACCATGATGGGAATCTCGACATTAATCTCATAAAGCAACTAGAATGATGACATGCCAATTGCCTTTTTCGGAGTGATCTTATCCACCCATAATGCATCATAAATCTTCTTATGCCAATTTCTATTATTTTTATCACCACTTACAAAAAAATTGTCATGATTTTTTTATTTCTTGATTTGGCTTAACCATTCCCTTGCGGGTAATAGTTTGATGCATGTGAGAGTGATATTTCATAGCTATAGCAAAACTTAGTCAATTCCATAGATGAAAAATATGTTGCATTATCAACCACCACCTTTTGAGGTATTCTGAAATGAACAATGTTGTTTTTTGGAATGAAGTTACATATCATTTCGAAGTTAGCTTGTTTGACAAGGATGTCCTATATCCATTTGGTGAATTATTTTGTAGTTGTGAGCACGTAGGCATGGCCTATACTTGAGTGAGGATTAAGAACAACAATAAAATTGAGGCCCCACTCTGTTGGAAAGGTTCCTCAATGACCATCGATCAAAGAGTAAGTGCAACAAGTTGTGGTCTTCCCAAAAATTGTTGACATGGATCACATTTAGAAACCCATTTTCGAGTATCTAAAAATAATGTAGGCTAATAGTACCTACTTTAGATGATCTTGTGGGAAGTCACCATGGTAGAGAAATGTCCTCCACAAGCCTGGTCATGGTAAGACTTCAACAACTTTTCTTGTTGCTCCTTGTTAACACACCTTAGGAAGCATTCGTCCAATCCTCTCTTATATAGCAAATGATTCCATATAACATACTTGGTTGATTTCATCTTAAGAGTCCACCTTTACTTGTAATCAAGGTGTGACAGTCACTCTCTATACGTAATAAATTATGCTATGTCAAAGTACCACTCATTAGTGGTATTTACAAAAATCACTTGAGGCAAGTCCTTACATAGGCCTCCATAGCATTGACATTCATTTTGAGTCATGAGAGACTCATCTTCAGCCATTAATCTACACAAACTATTTCCTTAGACTATATTTGATGGTCAGACATCTAAATTATACTCTGAATCTTGGCCACCGAGTTACCTCTTTTGGCCCTTGGATCCTACTGAGTTAGAATTGATTTTAGTACTAACCCTATAACCATCACTACAATATCGGAGCCGAGAATGTAGAATCGTAAGTTATTCATTGTTTTAACCATTGCATATGCATGCTTCTCCATTTGATTATACTTTAATTTTTTATTTTCAGCGATTTTACTCATAAAGGCACTTTGGGTGCTTTAATACCTTCTTCTTTCTTCGAACTAAGATGGGAGAAAGAGTGTGTTAAGAATAATAACGAAGTACAAAATAAAGTCTCTGTCAAATTTCAGGCATACCAAAGTAGGAGCTTTAGCAATTGCTTCCTTGATTCCATCAAATGCCTCCTTTCCTTCCTTACTCCACTTGAAAATTTCTTGAGGTTTCATCATGCTAGTAATATGCTTTGTCAATTTAGTAAAGTCTGGAACAAAATAACAGATAAAGTTTACCTTGAAAAAGAATGAGTGAAATCCCTTATTTCTTGTGGAAAATGAGAGTGTCTAAATTTTTATCCTTTCAAGGTCAATTTTAGCTCATTCCTTGTTTATGATGTGACCAAGGAGTTTCCCTTCTGTAACACCAAAAATGCATTTTTAGGGTTTAGGGATATGTCATGTTTCGAAACCTGATCAATACTTGTTCCAGAAATTTTAAGTGATCTCCTTGCATTTAGGAAAAGATGGTGTGATCATAAAGATAAATAAGAATGTAGTTCTTGAGATATTTGAAGGCAAGATCCAATGCCCTTTGAAAGTTTGCTGCAACATTAATGAGGAAAAATGACATTCTGGGGAAGAAAAGTTCCCCACAGAGTGGTGAAAGCTATTTTATGTCTATCCTCTTGTGTTGCCTCAATTTGATTATATCCAAAGAATCCATCAAGTAAAGAGAGCATCTTGGATCTAGTGACTTCTTGTAGGATATGGTCTATGATGGGAAAAGGATAGTTGTCTTTTAATGAAGCTTGATTCAAATTTCAAAAGTTAACACAAATCCTTATTTCACACTGAAAATCTTGGCCACCCATGTGGAGTGGTGAATAATAAATATGATCCTTGCATTTAACATTTTCATCACTTCTTCTTTGATCATGTCAACAATCTTAGGGTTATATGTCATTTTCTTTTGTTAATAGCTTGGCTTCAAGCTTAAGTGGTATGGAGTGATATATTTCCTTCAGCTTGAAATACTTCATCCCATCATACGAGTATGCCAAAACATTAGAGTATCTCCTTAATAATGATTCAAACTCCTTTTCTCCTCTAGTGAAAAACACTTTCCAATATTGACCATTCGAACTCATCGGTTTTCAAACTTTGAGAAGATTATTTTGTTTTTCTTTAATAAACCTATCATGCTTATCAAACAAGTCTTCAAGAGAAACCATGCCCTTTGGAATATTATCAACCTTTAATCTAACAACTCCCTCTGAATTAGTTCCATCAATTTCACATGTATCTTCATCTCGTAATGGACTCATGATTTAGATAGTTACTTCCTTTGTAGAATAGATTGTTGAAATTATCCCTTTGCTCCAAGAAAGAGATAAGATGATTGTCGTCATTGAACACTTACCAGTGATTGACATTATCTAGCACACTTGGCCTCATAATCATCTCGATCACTTTATATTTGTTGAAATAAGGATGTAAGGTCATTAAAGAAGTTGATATTGTGAGAGAATTAAATTTCTTTTTTTTTTCTCACAAAATATCCTGAATAGAGAAAGCATCAAAAGACTTAATATAATCCCATACTCTATTCTCGTAATGCTTTAGCCTCGAATCGACTTGATATTGGTTTCTTACTTGTTTGAAAATCACTTCAGGTTCACCAAGACATTTCAATTTCTTGATACCTATAGACTCAGCTACGTCCATTCCTAGAAGGAGAGATTCATATTCCGTGATATTATTAGTGTTCTCAAATTTCAATTTATAAGAAAAAGCGGAACAACTCACCTAAAGGAGAAGTTAGAACAACACTGGCTCCAGAGCTAGCAAAGGAATGGATTCCATCAAACTCGATTGTCCAAAACTAATTTCTTGTCATATTTGGTGAGAAAGGGAAAGTTTTCATCTCTTTCTTCTGTTAATATGTAATTACAAAGTCTGTTGTCTTGAAACAATACATCGGCCTTTGGATCCTTCAATTTTGAACATTGTACTTCATTTTTCTCATGGGAAACAACTTCCTCATTTCCAATTTTACTGGAATGGTTGTAGAAGACCAATCCATCTAAATCTCACCTCTCAAGTCTCTATAGAAACTTTTTCTAAACAACATTCCAAATAATGTCAAGATTTCAACTACCAAAATGGTCGCATAGAACTTTCTTGTCTAGAAAATGCATGAGAGCCACCCTGCACATCCTTGATTCACCCTACCAATGGACTTCCTTAGATTCCATGGAGTAACAAGATATAATGGATCGTATAAGGGTAATTCTAAGAGCATTAACAACTTTTATCGGCAACAAATTATCGAAGCTCTTGGATCTATTATACGATTATTCAACTGATGGCCTTTGATCAAGAGGAAAATATATAATGGCTCAAATTTTTGGTCTTATATACACTCAAGGAAAGCATATTCTGAGATGGAGGGGTAGGTGGAGTTAGTAATAGTCAGTTGGAACTAGGAACCGTAGCATTGGGATTTGAACTATTAGCCTTGATATAACAGAAAATCCTTTCAAATTGCTTTGTATGGGTTTGTAAGAATTTAGATTCAAAAATCTGAACTTTGGACTTATTCACATGCTCAATGATGTCAAATGGAGCAGAAGGAGATGAGGTTTTTACCCCTAGGGAAGCGGATGCTTTGGCGGGTGAAGGAGGTATTACCTTAGAAGTTGGGATAGTTTTAGCAATGGGAGTAGTTGTTTATGAGGTAGTGGTTGATTTAGTAGAAACATTTGAAGCCTTTGAAGAACTGAATTTTGTAGAAGAAGAATTGGAACTAGGAGAAGCATTAGGATACTTACTTGAGATAGCAGATAATGTCTTGCGTACCACGAGTTCCAAATTCTCTTTTGAAGGATCCATAGAATGTGGAAGATGAGATCCTCTAATGATTATTTTGTTTTGTTGAGTTGTCACCTGAGGATCTTATTTCTTCTTATTTTTTAGAGCAACGGAGGAGGAAGATCCTTTTTGGGATTGAGATTGAGTGAATACTACACATGAGAAGTTGGGTGCATCTTATTCATCATCATCTTCTCATGAGGAATACTTAATGAAATTTACTTGTGCATCATCTTCTACTTCTTCAATCTCTAGGACATTACCATCCTCATTTTCTTCTTCGGTTCTTCAATTTCTTTTTCTTCCTCCTCATCATCACAAGCTACATTTATAGGAGGTACATCAAGAGAAAGTATTTAGAGGGGTGGAAAAATATTGATTATTTGGAAAAATATTCCTAGGATCATATTTGTACATGGAAGCTTGAGCCAACTGCTTCTTAAGGGAGAGGACATCATTAACTAGTTTATGTACTAATGAGTTTGTGGTTCATACATTCTAACTCTGGCCCTTCTCTTTACTTGAGTCCTTTTTAATATTTCCGAGACATGTTCAAGTCATCTTCTACCTCAATTGCAAGTTTTTATGCCTCTTCCAAATCAGCTGGTTGAGTTCTTCTCAATGAAGTTGACTTCAGAAGCTAAGCATTCATGAAGAATATTAACTTATTATCCTCCATATGTTGAGAAGCTTCAGGATCTTATAAGGTATTCTATTGAATTTAGCCACAAACTCCCTCATGGGTTCATAAGGATCCTTCTTCATCTGATACCATTATGTAAAAAGAGCATGAACATCTTCGGCAAGTTTGAACCTAGATTCAAATTTAGTTTTCATATCATTCTAGTTAGTGATATACCTCCTAGTCATTAGGTAAAATTCTCTACCTAATACGGTATGACCGTGTACCCTCAATGTGTCATTTCATGTTATGCCTAATAATATCAATTATAATTTTCTCTTAGGTTGCCCTTGGTTACATTCTATGCATGTTGTTCCCTCTACTCTCCATGTTAGGCTTAAATTTCTTTTTGAGGGTGTTGTTTATGATGTCTTAGTTGATCCATCCCCTTTTACTTATTGTAATACCACTAACCACCCATCCACTTCTCCATCTCCTCCCACCCCATTTGTTGTTGATTATACTACCTATGGTGTTGGTTATAAGTATTTGCTTCAACATGGATTTTCCATCTCAAGACTTGGAAATAACGGTCAAGGAATCGTGAGCCCATTTCCATCCTTGAAAATCTTGATAAAGCCAATGTTGGTTTTGTCCCTTGCTCCTCTACTGCACTTTCTTGGGGAAATCATTTTCTCCCCACACATACCTATTATGATACTTGCACTACTTCTCATTCCTCCATGTTATAACTAGTTCATCCACACCTTATTGATGAAACTACCTCTCTTTATCTCCCCTATTTAGATGAATTTCATAATGATGAGGCACTCCTTGAGTACATGGGAATATAAGACGCTTTAATTTCACACCCCCTCACTATTTACATTCCACTACATATTTTGGTTAAGATGATTCTATCATGTGCCAATCTTACGATTTTGAAAATATACCCACTCAACCGAATGTTCGATATCGATATACCTTTCTTAATTTAGGTATTGATGATGATTTATGTTTTATTATTATCGTTATTTCCCTCAATGGTACTGAACGAGCTAATAAAAAAATATGCAAAAAGATTTCCCTAACTTATTTACTTGGCATTATCATGATATGCCCGGTATCGACCCCTTTATCACTATACACAACATTATCTTATATGAAGATACTAAACTCGTCCAATAGAAAATCTGAAAAGTACATCCACATGTGGCCTTATTAGTAAAAGAATAAATTCAATGTTTGTTAGATGTCGAGTTTATTCATGTTGTGGACTATCCACAATGGGTCTCCAATATTGTTCCCATTATGAATCCTAATGGGAAAATTTGTTATTGCACCAACTTTTGTGACCTCAATAAAGCCTCTCCTAAAGATAGTTTTCCTCTACCACTCATTAATTATATTGTTGATTCCACTGCTGGCCATGATATGCTCTCTTTTATGGATGGGTTTGTTGGATATAATCAAATCAAAATCAACCCATTTGGCCAAGAAAATACCTCCTTTACTACCCCTTTATATTGGTATGCCCTTTGGTCTCAAAATGTCGAGGATACATACCAATGTGTTATGACCCACATATTCCATGATTATATTCATAAGATCATTGAGGACTATGTTGATGACATTTTTGCCAATTTTCAACATCAAATTAACCATGCTCAAGATCTTCGTACACTATTTACACGCATACGGAAATATCATGTGTCTTAATCCCAAAAAGTGTGTCTTTGGAGTTACTACTGGAAAATTATTAGGATACATCATTTCCCGATGAGGTATTGAGATTGATCCCCAAAAGATCTGTGTCATTGTAGATATGCCTCCTCCACAAAAACTTCATCAACTTCATTCTTTACAAGGTAAAATCCAAGCTATCCATCATTTTATTGCACAACTAGCTGACAAGACCCAACCATTTACACGTCTCATGAAAAAGGATACTACATTCACTTGGGATGCTAGCAATCAACATGCATTCAATAATATCAAATCTTATTTACTTAATTTTTTGTTTTAGCGCCTCTTGTTCCTAATCAAGCATTTCTTTTGTACGTCTTGGCCACTTTTCATGCCTTAATTTCTTTGTTTACTTAACATAATATGGCTCAATGTGAACGTGTCATCTATTATACCATTTAGACATTACTTTCTTATGAAATTAATTATAGCTATATTGAAAATTATGCCTTGGCATTGTATTTTCATTGATGAAGGTACGCCACTAAATGATCAATTATGAAATTCATATTATTACAAATTTTGATCCTTTTTGGTACTTTATTTCATGAACCCATCTATCCTGGACGCCTAGCCCATAGGGTTATGTTAATTACTTAATTTAATAGTAAATTTATTCCACAAAAATATATCAAAGGCTAAGTCATTGATAAACAACTATGCAGATACTCCTTTCCATGGTCCTTTCTCTATATGTGATGAATTTTGCAATGATTTTACTGCATATACCATTGATTCTGATATTTGGACCATGTATTTCAATGGATCCCAAAATGTTACAGGTATCAAGACTTGGTATTATTTTCATTACACCACATGGTGAACCTATGCCCTTTGCTTATCGACTCATCTTCTCATGCACAAATAATATAGTTGAATATGAAGCCTTAATTCTAGGCTTATCTATCACTCAATCTCTCCCTATATACCACCTTCATATATTTGGTGATTCTCATCTCATTGTTAATCAAGTTAATTTTACGTACCAAGTTAAAGAAGAGAAACTCGTCTGTAACATATCATTGTTATTGGTATTCTTGCTACATTTAACTCCCACTCTATCATTGTTATCCAAAGATAAAGACAATCAACATTTTGATGCCATGGCCAGTGTTGCTTCACTTATTCCTCTTGACATTACAGATGATCATGCTACATTTATTATTTTCCACTTATGTCATCCTTTCATATATTCCCATAGCATACATGTTTTACAAGTTCTTGTTGTTACACATAGTGCTAACAATCTAGGATGGTACACTCCTATTTACAATTTCCTTTACTGAAAGTTATTCCCACTAACCTATCCCCACATAAGGAATGACGAATCCATCATGACACCACCCGTTATGTCATCGTTGGGGGTTCTTTATTCAAATGCACTCTTAATGGTAATATCCTTCATTATTTGGGACTCCAAGATATCCCATTAGATCTCTCTCAAATACATAATAGTACATGTGGTGGACACTTTAGTGGAAAAGTTATGGCTCAAAAATTATTACGACAAGGTTATTATTGGCCAACTATGGAACATGATTTCCTAAAGAATGCCAAATGTTGTGATAAGTTCCAACACCACAACAACCTACACTATGTACTAGCTCATGGTCTATAACCTATTACATCCCTGTGGCTTTTTTCACTCTGTAGTTTTGGCCTCATTAGTAAGATTAACCACGAGTCGTCAAAAGAACATAAATTCATCATTATTGTTACATATTACTTCATAAAATGGGTTGAAGTTATACCCTTGCAAAATACTATTGTTGAAGATATTGATTTAATTTAATTTGAATTAAATCTAAATATTGTAGAGTCACTGATGTATAAATTCTGAATATAGAAATGACACAAGAAAACTAAGATTTAAATATGAAACCCTAAGCACAAGAGATAGATGAAGAGACTTAGTTGATTTACGCTCGATCTAGAACTAATCTAGATTGGGAAAAGTGTTAAACAAGCTAGGCAAGAGTGTCATAAATGCTCAGTATAAATTCTGAAATACAAGGATGAATGCGGACACGGATGTCCTGAGATAGGTCAAGGGTGTTTGGGTGCTAGAGACCACTTCTAGGTGTTGGCGATCAGAAACGAGCTTAGGATATGCTTTGTGGTGTGTCGCAAGGTCTTTGTTGTTGTTCTTTGTTAATTTCCAAATAGTTGTAAAATGATCATCGAGGGTACTTGTAACCTACAAAAGAAGAGTTCGCCTACATAAGCCCATAAAGCACATCAAACCTAAAAAGGAAAATGAAAAATGGGGAGTTGGACTAACCTCGGTGGTCACCTCAAGAGTTAACTTATGATTGAGAGTTTTACTACATCTTAGACTCCATGTATTTTTGGTGAGTGTGTGTAGAAATTGTTCCTTGGGATGCCCTTGTGGAGGTTACACTTGATAGTGGGTTGTAGCTAGAATGTATAAATGTATATCATGTGTGAATGGAATAGAATGAACCTCCCCTTCCTATTACAATGTATGTAGAGTTGATGTAGCCCTTATCCCTTGAATGGATGCTAGATGGATGATTTGGAGCACGTTAGGTGTATATTGGATGTAATCTTAGGTGATGCTAGTAATACTTAGTGCTTGGTCCTTGATTTTGAACACATAACTATGTATTTATATGATTCCCTTATTTGAATTTTGTAATTTACAACTAGAAGGACAACCCATAAGTGAAAAAATGCCTAAAATAAAAAAGGCCCAAAAAAGTAAGGTAGAAAAGGGTCGGGGGCACTAGAGGGGACATGAACGCTGGGTGTTGTTGTCTGGCTAGACATTAGTATTTGAAACCATGAAAGATAAACAATTAAAGTTCCAAGTGGGTTGTAGGATCTGTAACACCAAATAGAAAAATAAGATACAAAGAAAAGAGGCCTAAGATAGTTGTCAACCACTAGTTTTCTTAATTTGGAATCATATAAATGCTAGTAAGCTTTTAGGACCTATAAATGTACCCAAGTGTGTGATTTTTGTCTAAATTTTCCTCCACTTTATGTTATTGAGTGAATAATTGATAACATAAAGTAGATAATATATGCATACCTTATGATCCTATAGAGTGTGAAGTTAAATGCATGTTGAGTGGAAAGGTGAATCATGAAGACTAGGAAAGGAAAGTGACCCTAGGGGTGAAGCGTATGTGTTGTGTTGTACCTACTATTGTGTAGCTTGTGATTATTGCTTCTTGTGTAAGGATGAACCTATAAAATAAGAGCAAGGATGTATTCAAAGTCATGTATATGATAAATCAGGGAAAAATGTGCAAAATTATGTAAAAGTGTGTAAAAGTGTGTAAAAGGAAAGTGTGCACCTGATGTATAAGATAGTAAAGGATATAAAAGTGTCCTAAAAATGCTATTTAGGGTGATTTTTTTGGGGGAACTCACACCAAGCACAAGTTTTTTGGGTGATATCATGCCAAGTGTGAGTTTTTTAGGTGATTTCATGCCAAATGTGAGTTTTTTGGGCGATCCCAAAGAGCAAGTATTGGGGAGAGAGGTCTAGTGTTGCTCTCCATCCATGAATCTTCCTGATAATCCATTGTAGATGGTACATCCCTAATTTTTGCGTGATGTCTAGAATTAGTTTCGATTATGTTGGTTGTTCCGATTGAAATGGATTGTAGGCTATTGCATGCATGTTGTAACTAAAGGATTTTGCATGTGCCTTTAATTGTGAAACTGCAATGAAGGCTTATGTGAACTATGTTGATATAATAAGATAACTATATGTGCCCCTATGACATAAAAATCTAGGGGAGGACATAGGCACCAAGGTGCTACCGTTGTCGAGTCTAGGCGTTGGTTTCTGTGTTATGATTCTAACCCAAGTATGATTTTGGGACATTCTCAGTAACTATGTTTTTGTTTTTTTATGTATCATGTTTACCTGAATTGTAGCTATGAGATCCTGTAGGGGTGATTTATTCATCCAACATATGTTCCCCTTGTTTGGGGTGCATGTGACGAATGTAGGAGTGTGTGGCCCATAAGAGAGGACCTAATGTTGATCTAAAGATAATACCTACAGGGGGTAGGGAATGTGCATGGTAGAAACCAAGGCACATGCAAACAAAGAGGCTAGTAACATGTGTTAGTATAAAAATTAGCAAGCATGCAATATAATACAATGTAATAAACAAGTGTGTAAACAATATGGAATGCAAAAAGTGGGTTTCAAACATGGAACATCACTCACAATGTCATAAGATAATTAGGGCCGAAGCGGCCATACATAAGCAAACAATGATCAAGCAATACATAGGGAATAACCCATGTAAACAATAGCATATAGTGGAAAATAATATCAAGAAAAATGTTAGATAACCATGGTGGCATATATTCAAAATGCTACACATGAATCATATGTTAACATGTTAGAAAGATAAATAGTATGTCAAGGCCTGTATAAATCTGTGAAAGGTATAGTAATTGTAATGAAATCTATTGAAAAATTTAGCAATAGAACTTGTGTAGTATGTGATAGTAGAGAAAGTAAATGCCCCTAGGAGCCTTGATGGGACTAGTAAAAGGTACAATGCCAAGCATCATTGCAGCATGTAAGAACCTATAAGAGATTTGCATTCACTCCAAAAGACCAAGTGAACATGCATGTGTGTATATATAAATATAATGACATAATGAGTATCTGACTAGCATAGTAAGCAAAGTGCGTCATGTAAGCAATATAAACAAACAAGAGTAAGTACAACCAAGATATGCAATATGTAGTGTATGAGTGTGATGGAATGGTATGCAATGTGTGAATGTGATAGGAGCATCGTTCCCCTCAGTGGATGTGTATGAGATGAGGTTCATTTATAAAATACCCCTCAATAATCAAGAATGAACCATAGAACAAGAGTGCATCATTAGGAAATGGTTTGAGAATTTTTGCTAGAGAGATAGATCATGAAAAGTGAACGTGGTGAGGTTTATTTCATATTTATACCCTCAACAGTCAAGTATGAACTGTGGAACTATTACATCTATGGTAATGACAATGTAAGGTGTGTATCAAGATGTGTAAGAGTACTAAGAAAGAGTGAATTTGAATCACGGAGCATGATAGTATATATTAAATTCAACTTATGATGTTAGGATGGGGATAATAAAGTGTGATGCCCCAAAGTGTGAGAAGGATAGAAGGTTATCCCATGATAGTGAAGGGAAAGGTCTCTCCACCCAATGTCTAAGGATATAAATGCATGTGATGATGCTCTAAGATTGGTGGAGTGTGAAAGTAATGATGTATATGTGATGGAGACCTATGTGGTGAAGGAGGTGGTGAAACCTATGTGAAATGGTTTCCCGAGTAGGGGACTTAGGCTGATGATATGGACTAGTGGACCAATGAGGATGACAAGGTCATGAAGTAGGTCATGTGCAAATAGGATAACTAGGTGTTTAATGTGCCTTAGATTTGAGAGGCCCTAGAGGCCTAGATGTTGTAGCTAGTGGAAGGATATCATCAAGACTAGGTTTAGGAAATGGTGTGCATGGTGGAATGCCTTTAATAGTGATAACTTGTTTATTATGAATGAACTTGAGACATAAATGATTCATGGAGGGAATATCTTGAGCAACATGGAGCCAAGGAAGACCTAAGAGCATGTCACAACCTTTGATTGAAGATGCCACAATGAATGACATAAGCATGGTAAGAGGCCCAACTGTAACGGGCATCTTGATGTAGCCAAAATAATTAGGAACTAGATATGTGATATTAGATATTGGACATTTGATATCCATAAGAAGTGAAATTGAGCACACACTAATAGGAGCCGCTAGATAGATCATGGTGTTATTGACAGTGTACGAACCGATAGAAGCATTGATTTGTAATGAATCATATGTGAATGCAATATGATCATCGTGATTTGAAAATGAAATAGATGGTGGTGATGCATCAGAAGAAGAAACAAGGAAGTCAATGGGCCCCAATCAAGGAGGGGGGACATCTCGATATGTACAATTAACAGAAGAATTAAAAGCTTGTGTGTCATGTTTAGTCAAAGGGTTGTCAAAAAAATTTAACATTTTATTATCATTAACCAGCTTAGAAGTAGATGGCTCATGGAGCTCGAGTGAATTATTGTCAATAAGATCTTGTATGAGATGCCTAAGTTTGAAGCAATGATTGGTAGAGTGTATGATGTATTGGTGATAAGCACATTTAGAATTTTCATCATAGTTGTGGCCACGGGGAAATATGGATCGAGATTGAGTGGCGGTGGAAGAGTGACTAAATTTCTTTTGTGGAGTTGAGGCAATAGAATTTGACGTACATATGGTAATTTGGTGAAATTACACTTTAGAGGTTGCCATTGAATATTTTAGGAGGAGATACGACATTAACAGTTTCCTTTTCTTTAGTGGGCTTAGGAGATGGCTTGAATGTTGATTTAGCTTGAAACTTATTAGAAGATGATGAAGGAGTATCTTGATATTTAATTTTTCCCATAGATAGAAGTTTGAATTCATGCATTTTGAGCATATGGAATAATTGATCAAATGAAGGAGAGGTATTAAAGATAACACTCTCCTGAAGTGGTGGTAAAAGAATTTAAAAAAAACATCTTGCAATTCATAATCAACAAATAAATTGGTCATCTTAGCTAGATTTTTCTTGTAACATAAAACATATTCATCTAGATGCTCATTAGATATTTGTTTGATTTTAGTAATTTGTGCATAAGAGATCTTGGTGATGATTTTGATTGAAAATTGAGAAAGAAAAGCATCAGCTAGTTGCTTAAGAGAAGTTACTGAATGAACATGTAGATCATAAAAATCAAGGCATGGCATAATATTTAAGACTCTGTGAAATAGTTTGGATAGCAATGTATGATCATTTGCATAGTCAAGACTTGCTACATAAAAATATTTGAGATGCTCTTGATGGTCACCATGATGATTGAAGGTGGGAAAATTAGGGGTAACAAAGTTTAGAAGAAGTGAATAAGCAAAAATGATGGGTGTAAAAGGAGTGAGAATAAGTAGGAAGGAATCAAGAGATGGGGAAGAGTGAGAAGTAGCTTGTTGTAATTGTCAGATTTGAACTTGTAGGTCCTGATATAAGGAATCTAGGTCTTGAGTTACAGAAGAAGATACTTTCCGAGTGTGAGAAATAAGAGGTGGAGTGAAATGGTTGGTAGGAGTAGGAATAGACATCGGAACAATAGAATTAGGTGGGAGGGTAGATGATTTAATAAAAATAGAATTAAATCTAATTTCGAGTCACTAATATGCTAAAGTATAGTAAAATATAGATGTTAAGCAATCTAATAATGCACCCTTGTAAGAAAATAGGAGAGACAGAAGACTTATCAGATACACGTTTATCCTAGAATAGATTTGGGCTAGTAAAAATGATTAAAATTTTGGTCGAGTGTAAGAAACATGTAGTATTAATTCTAAAACGTATGGACAGAGTTGGACAGGCGCACGGGCTAGGATGAGGGACCTAGGCACTAGAGATCACTTATAAGCACTAGTGATTGCGTAAATGCTCAAAATCTAATTTCTCCTCTGTCGCTAGGGTTTCACACTTATTCAATGTTGATCATTTTCTATTTATACTTTGATCACCGAGGGTACCTATAACCTACAAAAAAACTAGCTACCTACACAATCTCAAAAACACATAAAATTGGATTGAAATATGCAATATGTGAACTCAAACTGACCTCGATGGTTACCCGAAAAGTGAACTTATGACCGATCATTGCACTACATTTCAGACTCAATATAGTTCTTTGTGATTGTGTGTGTAATAGTGTTCTTAGGTCACCCTAGCGCTAAGTATGCCAATATAGCGGGCTATAGCTAGCTTCAATGTAAATGTGTGAGATGGAATTCAACATTTCCCCTTCCTATATAGTGTATGTAGAGTATGCAGCCCAAGATGGAGTCCTTTTTTACGATAGTGATAGTATGTAAATGTGATTTCCCTTTAGAATTTCCCACCAATATAATAGTATGTATGTTGTATATATATGAATCTCTTGTTTGAATTTTGATACTAGTGACACAAAATTTCGACAATGAGATCAGGATAAGGATAAGAAAAATAGAAAGGTTGACCAAAAACGTCAAAATAAATGAAAAGAACACAGAGTATAGGAATTCCCAAAATGGACAGAGCACCTAGGCTTTAGTGTCCAAAATGGGCGTTGATCTCCTGGGATAAATGACAACATATGTGAAAAGGCCAATAGACAAGGATCCTTATAACCTGACCAAAATTGGGTACATGAGTGAAAGATATAGGGAACAATATAATAGAAATCAAATTAAATAAGCTGGATGGATAAGGGATTATGTCACCAGTGAATACTTTTCTAACTTAGGATCCATGCATATAAAAACATACTTGGTGGCATAGTAAAATAGTAATATGTATGTGATTTTGTGTCTACATTCCCCCTTTACGATATTTAAATGAAATTCAAGTAATGTAAAATAAGTAAATGAACATACTGTGAAAAGTACATATAATCCAAATTGCAAAAGTGTGAGTAGAATGTAAGAACTTGTAGCATGGCGAACCATGGATCAATGTGTCGAACTATGTGGCCTAAATAGAGATAACGAACCATTCTAAGGAGCACTTGGATAAACATTGAAATGATTTTAGAATTTAGAGATTATGATTATTGCTAATGGAGATTGAAGAGGTAGGAAGTGATTAATTCCCAACCCAATTTTGTATATTTTAAAATGGGAGGATTTGGGCATCCTGCCGCCAGAGGAAGAGTGTTGGGGAGAGAGGTATAGTTTTACTCTCCATTCATGACTACATCCCCAAAAGGTCCAACCGTTGTAGACATATAAAGACCAAATTTTGTTCCGTGTTGTTCGTATTTATTTTGTATTGAAGAACCCATATAGGAGCAGTATAGGAAAGGAAATGACGTCTCATTTCCCCCACTCCTATAGTAATAGGTGTTCCGATTTGAATAATGTTATATGGCTTCCAAGTTAGGTCATCTAGAAGTGATAGAAATGTAAAGTGACTCCCAAGTTAGGTCATCTAGGAGTGATAGTAATTGTGATGTAGCTCCCAAGTTAGGTCATCTAGGAGAAATAGTAAATGTGCTTATTATATTGATTGATTGATTTGATTTGAATGATGAAAGATTGCTTTGAAATAAGATGTACCTAGTAGATTAATCACGGAGAAATTTTTTCTTTTTACCCCTAAATTATGTCATTAGAGGGAAATAATAGAAAGTATTTGAGTGTT
The DNA here is from genome assembly GCA_018340775.1 of Taxus wallichiana var. yunnanensis. Lineage (NCBI taxonomy): Eukaryota > Viridiplantae > Streptophyta > Pinopsida > Cupressales > Taxaceae > Taxus > Taxus wallichiana. The sequence continues at coordinate 457,217,166 of CM031235.1, read as the reverse complement.
GAATATAGAGTGATTTTGTTTCCTTTACTTGAATAGAATCAAAGAAAAAGATTGCAATAGTGATGTGATAAGAGTATCGATTGATTATATTGTAACCTGAGAGGGATCGTAAGGTGATCCCATATGCCCCCATTTCGGTGAAAGGGCGAGGGGTGAAGAAATGAGCACTAAGCCAAAAGTAAAGATAAAAGTGAACAAGAGATAATATAGAAGATATTGTAATAATGCATGTAGATTGATGAGTACTTGTGTCAAATTTGAATATAGCATTGTGCAATGTGTATAGTATGGTGCTAGAAGAAATTTTGATCTGAATGGCACAAACGGGGAAGAAAACAGAGTAACGAGGCTCAAGATATGAGTGAAACTATGTGTCGTGTATTAGTTGGAAAAATGATTATAAATAGTAACTATAATATATAGAAAATTGAAGATTGTTATATATAGTAATAGTGAAAAGTGAATAGTTATTTCATTTGTACCGTGTTCAAGTGAAAATTAGAGTCTGAGATGTGAGGATTTTGCATGTTAGAGCAGTTATTTTGACGACATTCGAGAGAATAACAAAGTGGGTGGTTGTAGTTATGCGGGCATGAGATGAGTTGGTATGTATGAGTATTTTTAGAAAATTGTGTGAAATATGTTTGTTTTTGCTAATTTTTGGAAAAATTGCATTATTGTATTTTTGGGTTTTGACTTGGCGAGAGCAGGCCGGGGTGTTATGATCTTTTGGGACACCAACGCCTAGTTCCGGCACTTTGTGTCCTATTTTGGGGACCCATGAATCTGCTCCTAGGCACTTGGTTTCCCAGAGCGGTGTTTGGCGTTGTTTTGTAAAATGCGTAAATTTTGAATAGTTTTGTACTATGATGAGTTAGTTGGCAGTATATATGAGATGTTAATACATGAATTTTGTTGCTTTGTTGTGTTGCATATGGGTATACACTTGAGAGAGTTCCATAGGGGTCGTCATTTGAGCACTTTGGTTACTTTGGGGTTATCTGATGCCGAGTGGGATATACTAGACTATGTCGGCTGCATGTACATAGCTAGATTGGGGGAGATTCCCCATAATATGCCTATGTTGATTGCATTATGTGAGAGAGTGTGTGTCGATACATTTACCTTTTTGTTGTCTACTTGGGAGATGATAGGGATCCTAGAGGATGTTTATTGGATATTACAAGTGTCGGTTGTAGGAGAGAGAATGCAAGTTATGAGTATAGTGGATGCCCAGAAGTCGAGATGATGGCAAAGAGATGATATTTTATAGGGACATGAGTACAGAAAAAGACTCGTATCATTCTAGATGTTATATTGAGATCTCGTGTTCATGCGGTTGTGGAAATTCATCATACGATTCCAACGTCATTGGTGGCGGAGAGGGTGGTGGAGTGGGTATATTGTATAAGATGCATGATATTTGTGGCTATATAGAGGAGTATGGGATGAGATATGCCTGGACGTGATGTATGTTAGCTCACTTGTACAAAGATTTGTATTGATTCATACATGAGTTATGCGGGGAATCATTCAATGAAGCATCCAAGTTTTTAATTCTCCGTCCTTGTCATGTTTATAATCTATTAAGGTGTCTATGAGGTCATAATGAGACAAAGTAGTCACTAGTTTAAAATTACAAGTTTCCCTCCAATTCTAGATTTGAACTTTTAAAGCCATTTAGGTGAGAAGAAAGGGTAATTTGTGGAAGTTTCTTGATGCTTTCAAGTATGGAGGGACTAGTCATGTAAATAAGGAGTCATTAAATGTATTGTGTGAGTTCTAAATGACAAATTGTTATGAAATTCCTTCTAAATGTAGTTGGGCATGCAAAGAGCCATCATGAGTTCAAGAAAGGTAGTTATGAAACCAAAAAGGATATATATCACGAAAGAATTCAAATTTGGAGTTAGCTAGAAGAAAGGAGGGAGGGAGAAACCTTCTGGGAAAGGTGTGAAGAAGAGATCCCTTGAGTCAGAGGATGAGGAAACAAGGAAGGAACTACATTTTTGTAATACAAGACTAATATGTAAATAGTAATCTCTATTTTTGCTTAGTAAGGACTGTGTTTTCTACTTGAGTTTTTGCATTTTCCTTTTGAATAGATTCATTGGTGATGTTGATTGCACTCCTTGAAGTATATAATATTCTCAAGTTTTATGAAGGAGTTGATAGGAATCTAACTTGTGAATGCTCTATTTGACATGAACACTGACATATGATCAGTTTTTAGAGTAAAAATAGTAAGAATCCTTTAAGTATAATAAATTCTTGGTGTGATATACTCATGAAAATATGTGGAAATGGTGTTAGGGCTTAGTGAGAAATGGAGTTATCGATATTGTGCATGCATGAATGAAACCCTCAATATTGTGACAAGAGTAAGATGGTATTCGCATGTTATAAGTTGATCAAACCATGTTCTTCTAAGCTAGTATGATTAAATACATGAAATGACTGAGGTTATCATCATGATGAGTGAATGAATCCCTTGAGTTTTAGATGAATTTTCCTAAAAAATGATGATTTAATTCTTGAAATCTGGGTAAGAGGGTTAGTAGACTTTGTTTTAGAACATATATGCATATAAGAACCCATTGATTCAAGTTATTATCTCTGGTATCAAGCCTTACTATTAAAACATACATGGAGTCAGGTGTATAACAGTCCCTCATGGTAAGTTTGGTACTTTATTGATCAATAAAGAAAGTTATACCATATTTTGTGTCCTTGGGAAACTCGTGATTGTGACTAGGGCTTTGTATTTAAGGACCTATACCATAAAAAAAAATTGAAATTGGAAATAAATCACAAAGGTCGGGTATATTCCAAGATCTTCTTACCAGTTCTCATGAAAACTTGAGTGCACAAATCGAGTCCTAATTGTGAGGGTAAGTTTCTAAAGGAAGTAAGCTTAGGGTTTTGAATTCAAGCCTGAATCTTTCCCTATAGATATAACTTGGTAATGGGTGTCATACTTTTTCATCAAATTTTCTTGAGGTGGTCCAAAAGGAATTTGGGTCTTAATTTGATTATTGACAGGGCTAGAGGTGCAAGAGAAGACTAAGAGAGGAAAGAGAAGATTATGAGCAAAGGGAAGAGATTTCATCTTTAAAATTTTAGCCACTCCATATTTACCCTAAAGGGTAACTAAATAAGGTTTCACATTGAAATGGGTGTTTCAAGAACCCTCCAAACAAGGATTTAGTAAGCTACTTGGGCTTGAGAACACAAAATTGTAGAATTGAGGAAGGTAGAGAAAAAATGAGTTTGGTTTCTTTTTGTATCAGTTTTGTTGTTTTTTAAAGAATGTTTAAGGTGTATGAACAGGGGCAGAGGGTTAGAAGGTGTTGAATGAGGCTAAAAACTCAAAATGCATGTTTAAGCTAAATAGCTAGAGAAGAGTGCTTAAGGGCAATTTTGGAGAAGAAGTGTAGGTTAGTTGTTCTTCTTGATAAAGAGTCATTGTAAAGGTGTATATAACTTGATATTGAGATAAATGGAATAGAATAATGAGACTAATTAAACCAATTATGATGAATTGAGCTAGCTAAAACAATATTTAAGCACTTTAAGCATTGGAAATGATCCTCCTATTATAGAGTTTGATAAGGTTGTTGAATTGGTCCTCTTGTATAACTTGAAAGAATGATGAATTGATGATCTTGACTACATCAAGGAAGATCATGGGGCTGGAATAGGAGCCACCACTTTGTTATGTATGGGAATATGAGCACATTGCGATATTGAGGCCACTCAGTGGGCCACGAGTCGATTGGGTGAGGCCCGAGATATTTGCAGCAAAGAGTGAGTAGGCACCCATAACGGGAGACTAGACATAACACCTATAGGTTGATACTTGATCAGATGGGTCAAAGGGCCATCATATGGATGCCATATAGAGGTTGTGGTGGGTGGTTGGAGGATGGAGTAGAGTTTTGGTGCATTCGGCGTACCATGTGGTTGGAGGACCGATTCCCAAGAGTGGTCGAGTTATTCCAGGGGGAGAGAGTATTGAGACAACTTGGTATGGCTCGAATGTTTCCCAGCATCCATATGTATGGGTGAGAGATAATAGAGTGATGGGGTGGCCGGGGGTGAGGCAAAGTCTGAAAGGATCACATCTAGTGAATTTTGGTCCAGATGAGGTAGATGTTGACATGGATCCGATACAAATTGATGATGCGGGGTATACCTAGGCATACAACGAGTTGTGGGAAACACATCAATGGGTGTTATTATTTCTAATTTTCGTAGATGCGGTGGGTGAGTTGGCAATAGGAGGAGTAGAGGGGAAGGTTCATGCCCCTGATGGAGATGGCCTAGTAGCAACACCCCATGAGTTTAAGTATTTTTATGGTTATTTGTTAGTGTTTGCGCAATTGTTGGATATTGTAAATGTGTGTAATGGTGTATGGTTGCAAGTGATGCCTATTGGTTGTTGATTTTTGATTAATCAATACGCATGTTAACGTGAAAAGTGCCATCATATGTGCTAGTGGGAGGTGGTATGCTAAAGTGAGTGGATGCGATTGCATATGAGCATGCCCATTTGTCTAAGTTGGTGGCTATAGCAGCGGCCACATGTATTATCTTTGTTGAAAACCGTGATGAGGATCGTGTGGAGATGAAACAAGCTAGAAAAGTTGTAGGAGGATGATCCCTTCCTTAGGATGTGTTTGCAAGATATGTGTAGCTTCATGGCGATTCACGGAGCAATCTGCCAAGGTGGCTATACTAAAGAGATAAGTAAAGAGATATAGAGGTTGTGACTAGCGACATATATTGAGTGGTGAAGCATCTAGTTCTAGATCTCCCACGATTGTATATTGTAATATTGAGGATGATATATGATGCATATGGTTGTATTGATGCATGGGTGTCGCATCTCATAATTTTGCATTCTATGTTTTTGTAAAATAAATTATAGCATTAAAAAATTTGTGAGTAACGCATGACAGTTGCTATTGCTATAATGTCTCGTATGCCACTTTGTGCACATGTACGTATAGTCAAAAGCATATGCATACTCATGCACAAATTATGTGAGACATCACAATAGCTACCGTTGTCACCTAGTCGTAAACTAGTTAATGTTATAATTCGATTTGCGTACTTATGGTCGTGAATCTGCATTACCAGGTTTTCTATTGATGATTATTTATGTAGCCATCTAAGATGGCTATGTTACTATGTTGTGTGTTGAAAGTACTTACTTTGCTGAAAGTAAAGTTTGGACATAATGTTGCACAAGTGTATTTCATTATTGGTGTACCTATTATTGATTAATCTATCATTGATTCCAAGTAACAACATGTGTGTTGGTCGTTGTATTTGACCAATCATAAGGACAAAGTTAATTTATTATTAACTATATTGATGATGTTGGTATTAAAAGCAAGATAAAAATAATACAACTAAGAATGAATTGGGACCATGACTATGTTACTTGGTTGTTTATGATTATAAGGTCTTTTGACCATGCTCTTTACCAAATGTTTATTGATAAGGGACTATGCATATTGTTGACCATATTGAAGGCATTATATTTTTGGTAAGTTTATATGATATTATAAACCCCTTTGATCGAGTATCACGGCAAATGGTTAGATAAAAAGATTTGTAATCGTTATGGTATAAGTGTGACTAACCAACCATGCAATAATGCAAATTGTGTTGTTAAGTGTTTATTATGGTCGAATAACCATGCAATGGAAAAGGATTATTATTATTACGCCAAGGCGTTCCCTTGTGGGAAAGGCACTTGCGGACGTTTCTATGACTGTCTTAAATTTGACGGTTTGACGGCCGTCTAGACGTTTTTACTTGTTTAACAGTTTTTTGGGACGTTTTTGCTTTTTAACAATTTTTAGATGGGTCGACTGCAGTCACATGTGCCTGGAGCTTCGAACAAAAGGAGTTTCTCCAATGCATTGTTAGTCTTTTTTTTCCATTTCCTAAATGCCTGTCGTGTGAGGATGAAATGCCTGAGCAAAAATGTAATTTGGTGGTGCACTGGAATGCTCGTCAACTATTCTATCAACTGGTTATTCTAATCTTCCAGGCCCATCTGACCGGTTAGTTACCCATTTGCTCCACGGCAGAAGATACATATTTGCTGCACGGAAATAAAGTATAAATTCAATTGTGGGACCTGCCTGTTAAATCTTCCAAATGGTTTCCGGGTTAAATACGACCGGTTACCCATTTGGCGCTCCACGGAAATAAATTATTCATTCAATACGGTTGCCCGCTTTTGTTGCAGAACTTGGAGGGGGGATATCCTAAACAATAATTCAATGGATTCAACTTGTGAGGCATCCACCAACATGGTCGAACCTCCCAATCATTCCGCCATTACCGTGGCTTTGGAAGACGGATTAAGTTTATCCCAGCAGGCAGAGGTACTGGTAGTAGTAAGATCACTTTTTTCCTGCTATTCTTTAAATTCGTGGGATTGGGCTTTAAATGTAATGTTTTGGTGGGTGATAATTTTGCAGACGACCGTATGTGGCACCAATGCGGGTGATGGCGATGAAGAAGAAAAATAGCAGCAACGTGAAGCTGAACAAACGTTACCTGACACCAATGCGGGCAATGGCGAGGAAGAAGACCAATTGCAGCAACAAGTGCAACTGCGTGAAGTTGAACAATTGCCGGGCCAAGATGACTCTCAAAGACTTCAGCCGTTACCAAATCTAATCAAATCAAAATGAATAGGATTAATTGTAATCTATTTACTAACTTCTGAGCTGGAAAAATTGAAGGACAGTGGTCCAAATAGAACTGTGTAATATCCTTGGCTATTGGCTATTGGCTATTTTGCTGTTAACATGAAAGCTCTGCATATTACAACATTAAGTCCAACAACGTTTTACTGATTCTGAGTTGAATGGAAAGCTTGGGGATTTCAAGCTTGCGTGATATCTTGTTCTTTTGAGTAAAATTAGCAAAAAAATTATATACATGTATGGATAATGTTAAAGTTTACCTACATTTTTTATATTATCTCTATGCATCGAATTGATCCAGTAAGTTATTTATCATTAATAATACAATAGCCAACTATTTAGTGTGAATTTTTATGTTTCTAAAAAAACTAAAATAGGCATATCTTTTTTAATTATCTATATCAATTATTAAAATCTTTAAAAATTTATAAATATTAAATATTAGAAGGATAATTTGACAACTATAAAATAATTAGGAATGATCTAAACACAATGGCAAATTGTCCTTGTACAATTCTTATACAAGGAGACAAATAAAATTTGTAAAACTACAATAATAATATTTATAACATTAGAGATTCCACATGTTATTCCATGGTACTTATGAAGGCTTCTCGATATTAATAGTACATAAAACTACACAAAGGTAGGACACTACAAAATGCCAAATCAATTTTAATGTGAGCTAAAGTCGGCCACAAAATCATTTCATGATTTTCTTAGGTAAAATAAGATGGAAGAATGTTTATCTACTCATGCATGTGAAACAACCACCCTACACAATTGAGAACAACCTGCATGAGGATTCTTCAATTCTTTTTTTGTTGTGCATATTAATTTCTGATGTTGTATCTAAACAATGAAATCCAAGAATATCAAGTGACCTTGGACCTAACATGTTTGAAGGTAAGGGAATAAATGTCATCAATCATGTCAACAACAAAAATTCTATTCATATCCTGTGAACAATACAATCCACGAGGCCACATTTCTTACATGCATTTAGTCAAACAGTTCGCATGGCATTTGCCCTGACTGAGTGGGAAGCATACAACAAATAAAATTTCAGTTATATTAAAACTCAAAAAGTTGCAACGGTTTATTGACCTGATTGAGTGGGCAGCATACAAGTCTTTCTTGGTTTCCGTGCCTAAATCCAGTAGAAACTGAATCCCTCTTGTGTGTGTTGTATGTGCATCACTGCATAGTGCCTACGCTCTTCTTCGAATCTTTAGGGATGCATGAACAAATCCAATGAAAATCCAAATCCTACTTGTGGGTGCTCAAGAAATTGCAGGAAACAGGGCTCCGAATTTAAATTGTTATAAGACAGAAAGGAACTATTTGGTTTGAGACAAACAGAAAGAGGCAACCACCTGGTATGAGGTTTTGAGGAAAGCGAAATTGGTGTGCATTGTAAGACATCCCTTATTAGAGAAATTGCAAGCTGCCTTGGGAACTCCATTTCCAATGCGTTGAATTTTCAAATCAAACACCTGAATTCCAACAAACAAAATAGGATTCAAACCCTAATACACAATTCCCGCATCAAAAGGAGGAAGATTATACAAAATAGGAATGAAAACAGTACCCTGAACTATGCAGCAACAGACATAGATATACACAACCCATATAAAACGAAAAATACAAATAAAACAATGGCAGACAGGTTTCAGACACTATTAAACCCACGTCAGATATAGATCCAGATCAATCAATTTGAATATAGTAAAATAAGGAGATAATTTGGGGTTACAGATTTATTTCCGTGTGCAGAGCTGATTTCACAAATAATGGGGACGGCTATTGCAAAGCTCTGACTTCCTGTCTACCTAGTTATGGACACCACAGATTCAACTCGATCCACCACAGTATATGATTTTTTTGAAAGGCCCTACAACGATATCCCACATTAACAATGGATTAATAAGATCTTACCCCAGATTGAAAATATGTACCATTAATGGAAAACAATTTTGGAGTGGTTAATATGCTAAAAACGATTTCCTATTGGGGTTTTATAAGATAAAACTACAATAATAATATTTATAACATTAGAGATTCCACATGTTATTCCATGGTACTTATGAAGGCTTCTCAATATTAATAGTACATAAAACTACGCAAAGGTAGGAAACTACAAAATTCCAAATCATGTTTAACTCGAGAAAATGCAATAAGCACATATAAAAGGTTGTTAAACATTATACTCGTTCAAGGGGGATTAATCCCTAGGGAGACGAGGCAACTTCTTAGGGCACTAGCAATCAAGGGCATCTGAATCTAAATATTTTCATTATTTTTAACTATTATTGGAACTCATCATTAAATTTTTTTACGTGAAGTCTATATTAATTGACCCTTGTATATTATTATTGTAATGCCCACATTTTACACACACAAATACAACAGTAAAAGTACCCGAATAATTTTAATAGGATTTTAATCCCGTAAATTCATTCTCGAGTATTATCCTGACCGAAGTGTAACACCATAGCCAATTATATATTTCTCATTTATATTTTCTTTGTTTCTCATTATGTCATCATACATGTGAAGAGCCATGTCCATAAATCATTCTAGCCAATGGTGCAAGGTTTAAGACCATAATTGTTTGTTATGTTTCTTTTCTCTTGTGTAGAATCAAAAGCTTCTTCAAAATCACACCTAAAGACATCTTTTTCAGTCACACTATTCTAGAAGGAAAGTATGCCAGTGGCTGCGGTGTATGGGTGCAATATATGTATAGAGTGTAGTGTAGTGAGAATATGTCGAAGTCAATGAGAGGAGGTGTAGTTAGTTACAAAAGAAAGGTATTTGTCAACTCCTTTGTGCCTCAGGCTCACATTCTCCTGCAGTAAAGAAGAGAGTGTCGCCTCTAAATGAACTTCAGGTGGGTTTCAATATTGATTGAAGTATTTATTCATTTGTTTTGTTTATTACATGTTATGGATTAAAAAAATATTGTAGAGTGCTTTCATGTTATTTTCTTTTGATTGTTACATTTATATTTAGGACAAAGCCAGCCATAGAAAAGTCAGGGCTAGCGGAATCCTCTACGCGTCATCTCGGCGCAATTTTAAAGGCAAAATCCGGAGCAAGTCCCCAAAAGAGCATCAATACGCCATGTGCCTTAGGTTCAAAAAGGGTCTCACCGGCCGTTGAAAATTAGTAGAGCCAGCAAAAGGAGCTACGTGTTTTATTAATTTCTTTTTTCACTTTTTTGTAGGGTATTTGTGATTCTCATTCTCCCACAGTAAAGAAGAGAGTGTCATCTCTAAATGAACTTCAGGAGCGTTTCAATATTGATTGAAGTATTTATTCATTTGTTTTGTTTATTGCATGTTATGGATTAAAAAAATATTGTAGACTGCTTTCATGTTATTTACTTTTGATTGTTACATTTATATTTAGACTCCAATCCTTTTTCCGAAGTGACATGTGGGGGCATGTGCCTTCGTCAATGTCATGATTCATTATGTGCTGAGGGCTTGTTCTCCAATGAGGCCATTTCAAAGTGTCCCAAGTTGGACGTTAGACTGGTCATATAGACAAGGCTTTTTAAGCTACCTGTCATACCTAAAAACATCTTCTACAACTAACATACTTATTTTCCCTCTCCAGTTTAATATGATGCAGACTAGAAACACAATTCCCCTCCCTACAACGGGACTAACTTAACTATGCCTCGCTTGCAGAGGGAAGAAGAGTTTAAACGTCTTCAATGTGTTATTAATGTTTTACATTGCAGGAAACCAAAACCACCTAAAACATTGATAGCCTAAATGATCAGAGATTGCCTCCACCTGATGCCAACATCCCCAATTTTTCTCTCCAAAATATGAACGATTGGAGATCATTCACGAGGCTTCTTCTTGATTTATGATTCTAACGAAGATGCACTGAAATATGAACCACCACACAAATTGAGGAGAATGGGAATTCCAATCGAGGCATCTGCAACTGGACAAAAATACAAGAAACGTGCAAAGAAAATTGCACAAGCAAAACACTTTGTACATTATATCACTTTTTTGCATTTTTAATAATTTTAAGGGTAAGACCTCATGTTTGTGCTTTTTAAATGAAGTGACTCATCTATATTTATACACATACAAAATCAATCACCAATAGTTTAAACAAACATAACTACAAAAAAAACTATCCCTATAACACAAATAACATATACCGTTTTTTGTTTGCAAAATGCCTCAAAGAAATGTGGTCTCGTGGAATGCTATGATTGTATGATATGCACAAAATAGCTCTAACAATGATGCTCTCAAACTCGTTGAGGTAATAAAGAAATTTGGAATGTACCATAACCATTTCAGATTTTTTTATATATAATTGCATATTCTGTCTCATTTTAGTTTCATAAAAGATAATATGTTCACTTAGTCATTCTTTCAATCCACTTTGACAACAACACTTCACATTCACTACATTCTTGAGAGTGAGTATTAGAAAACTTACATGTCTCACTTGCATTTGTATTCAATTATTACACAACTAATTATTCTCTAACATCCCTTCTAATGTATTTCACAACATTTGTTCGGGCTTTATTAGAAAATCAGTATTGTCAATCACACCCCTTATCAACATCAACTACAAAAGTAATAACTGTCTTTCTAAATCTAATAACATATACCATTCGGCGTTCACATTGCATTGTACACATGCGATTGCTAGTTATTATTATTATTATCCCCTAACCTACTGGGACCATTTGGTTCACCGCCAACCAAGGAAGAAGTAATGGAAAATTTTAATAACAGCCACTACGTGGCATGATAAAAGTAAATGCATTCAATGCATTCACCGTCCCTCAAAAATATTGAGGCTTCTTGTGAAAACTATCACCTATACATGCAAACTTGGTAGATCATTTCGTTGTTTTTGAGATGCTCAGATAGAGAGCAGTGCATGAGGGATTACTCTGCAAGTTGGTTAATCTATTTTCGGTGACATTGGTAAACTTTGACTTTAATAAGTTTATCATCATATTGTTTTCTTGATGGATGTTTCTGGTTCGGCTCGGTGTAAAGGAGATTTGCTTGAAAACATTGTTGAGTTTCCTGACGAATACATGTTTGTTGCATATAAAATCTTAGTGGTTGTGGGTTTCTATGGGAAACTTGCTTCTTGTGCGTTCTAACTCTCAGACCGGAGGAGCGGAGTATTGAAGAGCCTCAAGCCGAGTATCCACAGGCATGGATCCTTCTCCCAATTTGATTCCTTATCTTCAAATATTGGCTACAATTTGGTTTTGAATCTCTGTTTTATTCTAGTTTTCTCATGGTATGAATAGACAAAAAATAAAAATAACTCAAGAGATCTGTTTTTGAATCTGATAGAAATGTGCATGTTAACTGGGTACTGAAGTTTTCTATTTCGCCCTTTGTGGAGGTCTGTGTGAAAATTTATTGATTCATTCAAAACAGATTTGCTTCCTTATTCTGATGCATGTGATAAGGGTCATTATGTGGTATCCCGAACACTTTAATAGAGTAAGGGAGGGGGGCAGGGTTTAGCATGTAATGATGTGTTCTAGCATATCAAGTTTATTATTTTTAGGATCTGTGTATACCCTACTTCTATTTTGGAAACCGTTTTTGGTTGAATATATACACGTAAATATCACTCGGATATAAATCTTCAACTAATCCTATAGCGACCTGTCAGGTTTTAATCTTTTATTTATTAGTGAGAGTACTTAAGAGTATAATTGGATAAGTCTAGAAAAAGGTTTCGAGAGGAGCTCGGCTTGTATATCCTTCTGCGTTCTTAATTCTCTCTGTGTCAGTTAACAAACCCCATTGATTTTTCAGATGGAAGAGAATTGTATAACTCTGTCTATTTATTTATAGGGTTGTATGCGTCGGGTGTTATGATTATTTTTTTGTTATACATATATCATCAAGATGGGGTTAAATAGGTAGGAAACTCAAGAGTACGAACTATACCTCGTGACACGCTCGAAATGAGAGGGGTTGCTGAGTTGCTAATCTACCCTTATGAGTAGGCTATGCTCAATAGAGTTGATAGTTAATATTTATTTGCATAAAAGGTAGTACCAAAGGGGCCTGCAGAGTTTAGTTGAGGTTGCAGAGCTTTTATGACTTATAAGGATTAATGATTACTTAAGTTGATTTTATAGACTTCATATAAGCATCCTGCTAGTTAAGTTTATTCATGTCTAGTTAGACAAGAAATTGATTGGATTATGATTGAACCAATTTCGATAGTAATATTCGATTGGCGGGAATGATTGTTGGATAGTAGTTATAGTCAATTGATCTTATTTCAAAAAAGCATAAGAAATACTTTTGTTTTGCTAACATGAATTTAGTATTGATTAAATATTTGGATGGAGTTGCCATTCATCAAGTGTATATCTTCTATTTCTTGATAATGCAACAAGATATTGTGCATTGGATCCATGCCGGTTCAAATTGAATTGACCATGTTTTAAACATCAATTTTAGTTGCGAGTTAAAAGGATCTTCGAGTTGGTAAAAGAAAATATGACTTGAATGGCATTGGTTGTTTGTATTTGTTGTGTGTCCATGGAAAGAATGTATTATTATTATTTGATCTAAAGTGAAAGTTATTCTTTGCACTTGTATTTGTGATCAAGAAGAATTAATTGTAAAGTCAAAAATGCGAATATTGATAGGAAATTAAGAGTAGTGTAACAACTTCCTACACTAATCTTGAGGAGAGATATTATGCAAAACTTTCAACATAGTAAAACAGTTACAAAAATCTCAGCAACACATTCATAACAAGAACATAAACACCAGATATACATGGGGAAAATCCTTTTAGATAAAAAAACCCACACTCCAAAAGCCCACTCAATGTATTTCAAATCTAATAACAAGATTACATACACTTACAGAGCAAGTTTCTTACAGGAGTATCACCAAAAACAATTCTAGGAGGATTCCAACTTTACAGTACTTGCAAAGCTCACCACACCAATTACTTCTCCAAGCCTTCAATTTATAGACCTCCAGTTATACAAGAAACCATCTATGGTTTACAAAACCATGTGCCAAACCTCTCATGAGGTGGATAGCATTAAAGAGCAAGATTTCGGTCTAAAATTAGGCTCTCACGTCATAGTATTCACCCCTATTTTTGACCCTTATAGATGTCATAAAAATTTTCATAATATCTCTAAAAATAGCCCTTCCATGATATACTATCATAAGGGAATCTTTTGACAAATCCTATTTCTATTTTTAGAGCACTGACAATGCGAAACAACTTGTAAGAAAATCTTGACTGAATAAACCAAACAAGGTTGAGACACCTTATTTCCAACAATCTCCCACTTGTCAAATACCTTGTAAGGGTCAAGGGAAAGATACCATCATGGATCAACTGCTAGGGGCCGAGAGGCCCATAGACTCGAAACACCACCTAAATTTTGTTGTGCTCACGGGCTTAGTTAATGCATCTCCAACATTCACAATTGTCTCTACCTTTTCCAGCTTCACCCTACCATCCTTGACCATATCTCTCACGAAGTGATATTGAACATCAATGTGTTTGGCCCCGCATGAAAAGTCGTGTTCTTCACAAGGCGATTATGCTCGATCATTGTCCGCACATACATTAGAATTGCACCCTATTTCAATCCAATATCTAAACACAAACGCTTTAGCCAAATGGCTTCTTTATAGGCATGAGTAGCTGCCATGTACTCTACCTCAGTAGTGGACAAAGCGACCATAGCCTGTCGCTTGCTCATCCAACTAATTGCACCACCATTAAGAGTAAACACATATGCACTGGTGGATCTTCTGCTATTGACATCACCAGCCCAATCTAAATCCACAAAACCATGAATACCTAGGGAATGTTGATCTCCTCTTCCATGAAAACATATAGAGTACTCTAATGTACCCCGCAAATATTTGAAGACCCTCTTAACTGCATCCCAATGCACTCTTCCAGGATTAGACATAAAATGAGAAAGAACTCCCACTACTTGGGCAATGTCTAGTCTTGTACAGACCATAGCATACATTAAGCTTCCAACTGCACTCTGGTAAGGCACTCTGCTCATTTCTTCCATCTCCGATGGGGATGAAGGACATTGTGAAATGGAGAGCTTTGTTCCCAAAGTAATAGGAACACAAAGTGGTTTACAATCCTGCATGTTGAACCTTTGCAAACAGAATAAACATACTTACTCTAGCCAAGCCATAGCTTTCTGTTCTCACGATCTCTTCTAATCTCCATCCCAAGTATGTGTTTTGTTGCACCAAGATCTTTCATTTCAAATTTTGTAGAGAGCTGAGATTTCAATTCTGTAATCAAACATTTTCCTTTCCCAATAAACAACATGGCATCAACATATAAAGTAATTACCAGGAAACTATCACCATTAGATTTAAAATATACACAAAGGTGATCGATTTAGACCGCACAAACCCCAAAATCAACGAGATATGAATCAAACTTCTGGTACCACATCCTAGGACTTTGTTTAAGGCCATACAGGATTTCTTTAACTTACAAACCATCTTTCTTTTACCTTTCACCATGTAGTGCTCTGGCTGTGTCATATAGATTTCTTCCTCCAAATCACCATGAACGAAAGTAGTTTTCACATCCATTTGTTCAACCTCTAGGTCATAAGTTATTGCAATAGATAATAAAAAAAAGCGAATGGATGTCATTTTCACAACAGGAGAGAATATCTCACCATAATCAATACCCTCAACTTGAGAGTAACCCTTCATAACCAATCGTGCCTTATACTTTTCAACATTTCCATCTGAACCAATCTTTTTCTTAAACACCCATTTACATCCAACAGTTTCGACCTTCAGGCAATGGTACAAGGTCCCATGTATCATTCTTTTTAAGGGCTGCCATCTCTTCATCCATGGCTATTTTTAGGAATTTGCATCATTCATACCCAAAGCCTCTTGTACAGATCTCGGTTCATCAATGTTAGTACTCAAAGCAAATATACACTTCCAATCATCAGGAGAATACCCATACCTTTAAGGTGGTTGCCTTTTCCTTGTAGACTTTTGAACAAGTTGAGGTGGAGATTCTTCCACTTCTTCCTCCTCTTCTTCCTCTTCTAAATATTCAGAGCTTGGTGAGCTCTCCTCAACTTCTTGTCTATTTTGGGGTCTCGATTCAACTTTGTCAGGCATAGAAGGAAGTTAAACCACATCCTTTTTTTGTTCATTTTCTTTATGTTGTTCTGGCTGAAAATTAACAGGGAAAGATTTAATATCTCTAAAAATAACACTTATGGAGTATATTACCTTTTGTGTAACAGGATCCCAAAGCTTGTATCCTTTCACACCATAGCCATATCTCGATGAAGATACATTTGACAGCCTTAGAATCCAACTTTGTTCTCTTCTCCTTAGGCACATGTGCATATGCCTCATAGCCAAAAACTCTCAGATGTCTAATTGAAATATTTTTCTCCGACCACGCCTCCATTAGCGTTTTATCAACAAGCACTAATGTAGGAGATCTATTTATCAAATAACAAGCAGTGGTAACATCTTCAGCCCAAAACCTCTTTTCTAGACCATCTTCAATCAACATGCTCCTAGCCTTCTCCATCAACGTTCTATTCATTCTTTCTGCAACTCCATTCTGCTCCGGAGAATACGAAGTTGTCTTTTTTCTTTTAATCCCACAACCTGTACAAAAAATTTCAAAGTCGGCAGAACAGTACTCACCGCCATTATCATATCTCAAACACTTAATTTTCTTCCCAGTTTGAGTTTCAACCATAGCCTTAAATTCCTTGAAATGACTAAAAACTTTAGATTTACTCTTTAAAAATATACCCATGTTCTCCTACTAAAATCATCAATGAAAGTAACATAATAAACTGATTTAGCAATAGAAGCAACCTTAACAAGACCAAATACATCCGAATGGATTAGATCCAAGATACATGAAGACTTATGAGTAGACAAGTAAAACTGAACGCGGTTCTGTTTGCCATAAATACAATGCTCACAGAAATCAAACTCCAGATTGCAATCATTCAACCCCTCAACGAGGTTCTTATTTTTCAAGGCTTTTAAACCCTTCTCTCCAATGTGGCCAAGCCTTTTGTGCCATAACATGGTCTTCTCTGTAGGTAATTTTGATTTGGTAGACAGAGCACCCTTGGGTACCCAGAAGCCACGACCATCCGCAAAGGAGTAAACCCTCTCCTTTTTCAGCGAAATAGTTACTAGCTTAGTTTTATCCGAAGTGCTATTGCACTCAACCGTGCATGCATCAAGTTGGTACAATGTACCCAATCTACTTCCTCTTGCTATCACCATAGCACCTCTCACCATTTTCACTCCTGCTTCAGAAAACTATACATGCACACCCGCATCTATTAGCTTGTTAATAGATAATAAATTTCTTGCAAGTCTTGGGATATGCAAGACACCATCAAATCTTCTAATTCTACCATCAGAAAATTTCACCTGAATACTACCACGACCAAAAATTTCAAGGAAAGAATTATCACCCAAATACACCTTACCACCATCATAGTTTTCATACTTACTCAACCAATTTTTGTTAGGAGTCATGTGGAAATATGCACCTGAGTTCATCTTCCTTTTCGGACTCAGAATCAGAATCATGCTTTTTCTTTTCTTTTTCTTTTCTTCTTTGCATTCCCTTTGGAAGTGTCCAGATTTTCCATAGTTCCAGCATATCGCTTTGGACTTACCACGGGATTTTGATCTCCCCTTATTCTTGGAATGACCATGCTTCTTCTCATCTTTGCCTCATTCTTTTTTTCTTCCTCGAACACTCAAATCCTCTTTTGTGTTCAGAGAGACCTTCCTTCTCATCTCTTCGGAGAGTAGAGAACCAACAACATCCTCCATCTTCAAAGTGATTGAAGTGCTCCCAATGGCCATGACTAGGTTGTCCCATGAGTCTGGCAATGAAACCAACATAGTTTGACACCTTTCTTCTTCGTCCATCTTAACTCCAACCAAGCTTAACTGATTCACCAACGTATTGAATTTTTCTAGATGCTCGGATGTTTGTACATCTTCTTCCATTCTCAAGGAATACAACTTCTTCCTCAAGAAAATCTTATTTGCTAGAGACTTAGCTTGGTATATCTCACCCACTTTTCCAAAGCTTCTCTCAAGTGGATTCTTCATGGACATTTATCAGGATCAAATCTGCAAGACATATTCTAATAAGACCTTAGCTTTTCTATCCATTACATCATATGTTGTAGCCAAAATGAGATCCGTAGGCCTATGGACCTTCTCATCCACCGCATCTCATAGATCTCGATCAACCAATAGATCTTCCATCTTCAGCTTCCACATTTCAAAGTTTGTGCCAGAAAACTTCTTTACGTCAATCCTCCCAGATGTGCTCACCATTTGAAAAATATTTGCAACCAGATAATAAAGTATTCTCTGCACAAGCTCCCACTCAAACCCATATTAGCACAAAAAACCCAACAACGCACAACTGAAACCAAAGGTGATCAAGCTCTGATACCACTTGATAGGAAATTAAGAGTAGCGGAACAACTTCCTACGCTAATCTTGAGGAGAGATATTATGCAAAACTTTTAACATAGTAAAAAAGTTACAGAAATATCAACAACACATTTATAACAAGAACACAAATGCCAAACATACGTGGGGAAATTCCTTTCGGATAAAAAACCCCACACTCCAAAAGCCCACTCAATGTATTTCAAATCTAATAACAAGATTGCATACACTTGCAAAGCAATTTTCTTATTAGATTATCACCAGAAACAATTCTAGGAGGATTCCAACTTCACAATACTTGCAAAGCTCACCACACCAATTGCTTCTCCAAGCATTCAATTTATAGACATCCGGTTATACAAGAAACCATCTGCCAAACCTCTCATGAGGTGGATAACATTAAAGAGTAATATTTCGGTCTAAAATTAGGCTCTCACGTCCACAATATTCTCCCCTATTTTTGACCCTTATAGATGTCATAATATCTCTAAAAATAGCCCTTCCATGATATACTATCATATGGGAATCTTTTGACAACTCCTATTTCTATTTTTAAAGCACTGACAATGCGAAACGGTTGTAAGAAAATCTTGACTGAATAAACCAAACAAGGTTGAGACACCTTATTTCCAACAAATATTATTGTATGGTCATCTTTAGTCACTTGTGACTTGTATTGAGACTTCTTGATTGTTTATATATGAGTAAAGATATTATTCTAATCATCAAGACCGTGACTGAAATAACATTGTATTACTAATAAGATTTGAAGCATTTGTTATGTTGGGTATTAAATACGAGAGGTTCCAATTATAATGAGAAGTCTTTACGAACTTTGAAAAGTTTATTAAGTTGTAATGGTAACAAAAAAACAGAAAAATGCAACGAGGGAAGGGAAGTAGATTTATCAAATCTAACTCTTTCCCTAAATATTGAAATTATGAGAATCGTGATTGCTTCTCTTAGGATATCAATCTTCATAAAGTTGATTAAGCAATTATGGGGAAACCTTATGATTAATTGTGATAGTACCATTATACCTAATTGTATTAGGTGAATTAAGTTGAACAAGTAAATTTTAATGAAAATATTAACGAGTACCCAAAGAAGTGATAAAAGTTAATGTATTTATTGTGAAAAATAATTATATGTTTCAAATTAAATAATAAAATTATCCATAAAAATCCAGTTAGCTACCTTGGAGGCATCAATCTTACACTTTAAAAATAATTAGTACATCTAATGTTGAGCAAGGTATTTTTAAATATGTAATATGATGGAACCAATTCAATAAAGTTTGTTATTTTCTACTAGCAGTGATATGCAAATACATGGTCAAGTACAATCATTGAAAAACCAAATCACGATGGTATGAAATGAAGTATAAAGGTATTTCATGATTTCTTGGATAGTACAAATGTACTTTTCAATGTTAAGTAGTTAAATCAACTTAGTAACGAAATGTAAACTTATTAACCATTGGTTCAATAATTAATCATGTGTCGGCGATATCATCATCCTAATGTTGAGATAATGTGATAGGGATGATCATAACAAATGATATCTCATTGTTATGATTGCTAACCATTGGCAAATAACGCTTAATAATTAAGTGTACTTTCCTTATTATGAACATTTAATAATGAACTTAATAACCTAAACAATGGAAATGAATCCAGGATAGTGGTATCGAACGGTTCGAGGTGAAGGGAAGATATGTTCCATAGGATTATATGCATTCTTGGAATATGGCTTGCTAGCGTAACGCCAAATAACTATGTCCATAGTAGTGCATGTAACTAGATGCATTGTCTATTCACCAAGTCTTTTTACTATAGTGTCAAGATTTGGATGATGGTTACGGTGTAAGCTTTCCAAAGGATACTAAAAATACATCACAAGTTCTCCCGCCTATTATAAGGCTTAACCAAAGGATACACTGGGTGTATTGGCTCATAAAGAGTTTTAGAGGGGGATTGAGTAGGATCTATATACCCTTACAGTTCATAGGTTGTCTAATTGGATTCTAAACATTAATATTGGATGGTATAAATTAGCTATTGTTACAAATGATATTTTCATTTCAGAAAAATAAACCTTAAGGGATCTATAACTTTTGAATGCTATAATTTAATTGTTGCGTATTAAGTGTGAACTACTTAAATTTGTAAAGCTAATTAGCTTAGACTAACACCTAGTAGTCTAAATAGCTAAACTAAAATCTAACATAGTACCATCAAGATCAAAGCTTATGAGAATGCATAAGGAAATCTACATGAAATTAATCATCTAAAATACAAGCATTCTTACTATGTTAATGATTGCTAAATAAATTGAACCTATGAAGATTACAAGCAATCAAAATGTGTGTTGTTACTTCATTGATGGTGAAGAGATCTCAATAAAATGGCTACAAGGCCATGTTTATATCTTCTCTTACTAACCAAGCTTGAAGAAATGGATGCAAATGGGGATGCAAGCTATTCCAACAATGGAGTAAGGCTCTAGATCATATGTTTTATATGAATAATACTATTCAAAGTATGGTGTAAGGTGTGAAGGTAGGAGCTTGGTCCTTTTTATAGCTTTCTATTTGGAGAAAGTTTACATCTTGGTGCATGTGGGACAAATGATAAAGTAACTCTAGGCTAATTAACCATGATTAGATGATTTAACTAGTGAGTTAACAACTCATGGGAGTTGGGGGTGCTTTAATTAATCAATTAGGATTAATTAATAGGCTAGAATAAGCTTTTAAGCTATTTGGAGGTGATTTAAGAGGAATTTGATAAGATTGGAAGCATTTGAAAGCGAGATTTAGCCAATAAAATGGTTTATTGATTAAATTCATGTTAAAAAGGCTTAATTAACTATTATTAGCTAATTAATTGATTCAAAGAGGATTATAACCAATAAAGTGTCATTAATTTACATTCGAAATGTGATAGAATCTAGTTAATTAACAATGTGTTCCCCTATGAGAAAGGCCCTTCCAGTCGTTTTGAAGACTATGTTAAATTTTACGGTTTGATGACCATTTTGATAGGTGGCTACTTTTGGTGGTTTCAAATCTTAGGGTTGTTTTTTCTATATGCGGGGCTTTTAGAACCTTTGTTTTACACGTTGTTTGCATTGCCATATCAAAAAACACATTGAAAAAAGAGGGCGACTATGTTATATTTCAAAAAACCAAGGCACTAGCGAGGTGTCTAGAAGCCAATGATCAAGGTTTCATTTCGTTTACTAAAGTTCCCCCTAAAACGGGAGCTTCTAAAGATTCAAACAAAAGTCCTAAATATCATATTTCTTGTTGGTATATGGCTTCCCGATATGAAACCAATATTCCTAATTTATGGTGATTGGAATGAGCATGTTGTGTATGTATCACTTATTATATTTCATTTTAGAATTTAAGTTGTTTCTCGGATTTTGAATTTTTCTTGCATGTTTAGTAATTTGTGGAGTTGAAACCCTCTTTGTTTGGTATTCGGTATTAGAGACTAGTTTTATAGATACATGTTTTACAAAACGAATGATTCATTTATCACATGGAACTATTTTGCCTATTTTTTAAGACATTAAACTTATATTTCATTAGATAATATCTGCATAGATCTTCTATGTGTTAGCCTCAAACTACACGCCTAATATACTCAAAGATCTACAAAAATGTCCATTTCATTGTAGAAATGTTTGATTTCTTGAAGTTCGATGATGCTCCATATATTTTTACAAGGTTGTTGCTTGCTTGATCATTCCCAAGTCTTACAACATAACTCCCTACCGAGTGTACCACTTGAGACCAATGCATATTTTATGAGACCCAACCCCACAACAGCCGCACTATCTAGAACTCTAAAATTCAAGGTAAAACTTTTCCTCTTACCACATTACATATATACCATTCTCAAGCCTTGACCTGTGTTGGTCATATATCCTTATAACCACCCAATGCCTTGATTTTTTTAATGTTTTTTCATTTAGCTTCTTAGCCTAGACATTATGTGATTAAATTGTACTGTTATAGTAATCTTGCTAAATGGATGAAATATTTGTAAGTGCTCTAAGCATACCGAAGTTATTGATTATTTGAGTGATTTCATAGTTCTAACTTCTTCTAACATGACAAAGAGTGTTTTATATTGATATTGATGTTCATCACGGGGATGGTGTGGAGGAGGCTTTATACACTACCGACAGAGTTATGACAGTCTCATTTCACAAGTATGGAAACGTTTTTCTAGGCTCATGTCAATTTAAAGATACAGGATATGACAAAGGGAAGTATTATTCATTGAATATTCCCCTGAATTCTAGAATGGATGATGAAAGCTACATGAGTCTATTTAAACCTATTATTACCAAGGTAATGGAAGTATATATGTCACAAGAAGTTGTCTTGCAATGTGGAGCATATTCCCTTGCAGGTGATATGTTAGGTTGCTTTAATTTGTCAAGGACATGGAGATTGTGTAAAATTTCTTCAGTCATTCAATGTTCCACTAATGCTTGTTGGATGTGGGGGATACACCATTCACAATGTTGCACGTTGTTGGTGTTATGAGGTGTGTATCTTTTTCATGTTCTTAGGGGTGCTTACATTTCTTACCAAGTATATACAACTTTCTTTTATAGATCGTTAAATCTTTACAAAACATTAAATAATGCCTTCACTTTCTTCGTGCCGACTACAATTGCTGTGGGGAATTGAACCCCAAAATAATTTGCATGTTAATGAGTATATGGAATATTATGGACCAAAATATACTCTCTCTATTCCACCTACCTTTATGGATAACCAGAACACACCTGGGGACTTGGAATTATTAAGGTACACTATTGATTGTGTTATGATTTAAACACTTCCACATATTGTTTTCTTGGAAAAAAATCTTTTTGTTATTTTTATGTCTCAAAGTTTAAAATAGGAGATTCACTTGAGTATGTTGTTCTTAGCTATATGAGGGACTAACATTTTAGGAAACAATTTTTGGTTTCTTGTAAATGTGGAACATGATTCAGATTGCTCTTTAATATGGCATTTTGACCAATGAATATGTTCTTCAAGAATGTTGTGCTAGACCGTTTACAAAATATGTAGCACACTCCTAGTGTGTAATTTCAGGAAAGACCACAAGACACCGAGATGTTTGATGAGGTCACTTTTTTTTTGTTTTTAAGATTGGTTGTCCTATCAAGTTTATTAAGATCATCATAAGCTATATTTTTCATTCTTTCCAATAGGTTTTAGAATCTAAAGAATATTGAGACATTTTTATGTCGATGGTAATGAAAAGAGTTCTACCAGGACATGCAACATAATAGTCCCAAATAAGCTTTTCCATTGATCAAGATGTGCTCAAATGTTTTCTATCATTTGTTAATGACATGAGGAAGAATGACTTTGTTGTCACTACTTATTGATCATCTATAGAAAATCTAATATGTTAGTTAATGTACATGGTTCATGTTAATTTTGAGTACCATACATTGACACCGTAATCATATTTAGTGCACTTCTTTGTGAGGTCACTATGTGTACTATACATTAACCCTATTAATTATAAATAATAGGGTTAATATAATTAAGATAAATATTGTGTAAATATGACAATATAGAATTAAAAATATCATAAATCTATTAATTCTAGAGCATCTATTAATAAAATATTGAAAGCTTGATAAGGAATGGGTTTATGGTTAAAATGATTGCATCATTACACAAATTCCAAAAATTGAATAGATGATTGAGACTATGGATCTAGACTGTGTAGAGTGTCAAATAGTGTGTGAAGTGAAATATAAAATATGGAAATCGAGTACATGATGGAATCGTTTGACTTGGAAAAAATGGTGCATGTTTTTTTACCCTTACAACAAATTATGACCTTTATTAATTATTGACGACTGTTCAAAGATTACAAGATGGACATGGCTCAGATTGTTTTCATGTCATGTCCGGAAAGGGTTTGCAGCCAAATTTGAAACACAAGTGTATTGAGGATTTTTTCAAGATATTTTGTAGGTTTTAGGGTTTTTCACCATACGAGAAGAAGAAATTTTTCAATCCTATTGTAGGTGCAAACAAAGACCTAATGAGGCCTAATTTCTTACAAGATTTACAATTTCATGGGTTTCCAATAACTAAATATTTTTTTGTTTCTATTTGGGATTAATGTACATTGTGCCATAAATTAGAAATGATTACTCGAAACTTTGGAAACATGAGCAGTTTATAACTTTATATGGGGATATCTAAGGCGTAAAAATAGGGAATCAGGGAAAATAAAGTGCGAAAGAGCATGAGCATTTTAAAACTATTGGAAACGGGATGAAAAACTTAAGGACTGTTTTAACAGCCAAGTTTGAATGCAAAAACTCCTACAACTCAAAGAAATGGCCATTAGTTTATGGGAAAGCTTTAGAATTTTACACTGCCTCTAATAAATTTTGGGATGGGGAAAATTTAATAAATACATAAACATATTTCTTACCTACTAGAAACAATTTCCGTGGTTTCACAATTCTAAACCTCTCGAGACTCATCAAAACCCCGCTTTTGTAAAACTTGGGGTTGCTCTACTTCTTTAGTTTGGCATTCCAACACATCAATAAGTTTTAGACATTTTAGCAACTTGGGCACATTCAAATGAAGCATAAACAAAATGACTATAACCCTATGCTACTAGCCATACAAGTTCATCAATATACACATATTAATAATGTTAAACTTCAAAGACCTGGGTAATATCCCTACACAACAATATGGCACCACGTAACAAAGATGACATGCCACAAAATTTTATTGTATATTCGTAAGCTTGCTGGGTATTGAAATATGGATAAGCGAGGTTACATATTATTGAGAATAGTATATAGTCATAAACCCAAATATGTGCCCGAGTTCAATCCCAAACTACCTTAACTAAGTCATAAGGCTCACCTCAAAAGGAAGTTGTACGAGTGTTGAAGATGGGGTTTGCACAACCCAATTTCAACCAATGAGTAAGTTTGTGAGGTGTTGAAGCATAGGTAAGTGA
This sequence comes from Taxus wallichiana var. yunnanensis, assembly GCA_018340775.1. Classification (NCBI taxonomy): domain Eukaryota; kingdom Viridiplantae; phylum Streptophyta; class Pinopsida; order Cupressales; family Taxaceae; genus Taxus; species Taxus wallichiana. Next base: position 457,191,867 of record CM031235.1, on the reverse strand, counting down.
TGTTGTGGGATATTGAAAACATATTATACCCTTTAAGTATGAGGGTTTATAATTACATGGTAAACGAGAATTCTATGGGACATTCTACACAAAGTGAGTAAAATAGTCCACGAACACCGCCATTCATGATGTGATATTTGTAAATGTATATGTATGAATTTGTAATAAGTTTTAAATGAAGATACCTTTTAAATGAAGTGATATCTATACTTAAAAATCAATCAAACCCCTTATCAATATAAACAAAAAAAAAAAAAGTAATAACTATCCCTATAAATCAAATAACATATACCGTCTCATGCGTTCACATTGCATTGTATACTCTACTTTGATATCACCTCCGCTACTAATTTACTCAACACTTTTTGTATCCAAAGCGGAATTTTCGCTCAAGGGATATCAAATGTAATCATACAATGTACAAGTTCAAAACTATGATAATAGATATGCACTTAGGATTGATCTAAAGGACCCAATAGGATAACTCTAATCTATTATTGCTTTTGATGAGACAATTGAGTCAATCATGGGTGTTATAGCTAGCGACCTCCACCTGTTCTCTATAGACAAAGATGTAACTAATGAAATTACAAGAAATGTCATCGGCAACGAATGTTGCTTCACATTCTATACTTTGAACTATCACCGCTATGTTAGTTATTTCATATATATGTTTCGCTCTTTTTCCCTACTTCAAAAGAAAATTGTTGTATTTCCTTTTACACTGACATACTATTGTCTCCTACTACTATGTGGATTGTAAGTACTTTTAAGAAAATAAATGAATATTACTTGCACTTTTGTTATGTACGTATTTGCATCCTTGTATACTATTAGAATGTATTGTATCTTTCCATATAACTAATACTCTTTTCCTTTAGCAACAAATGCAGTTTTCTTTTCTCAAATTGTTACCTCTTACGCATATTTCCCATTGGAACTCCACATGCATTACAATTGTATATAGTTTTATATTTTGACTTATTTTTGCATTTGTATGTCATCAAACAATGCATTGTTCCTTGTTGACCCTGCACGGTTTTTTTTAACAAGTGGTACTCCATAGGTCTGTGACTTCGCAATCATGTCGACTCCTACAAAACGAGCCTGACGAAGAGAGAACTATGCAAAAAATAAAGTTCACATAACTATTGAGCAACAACATCGTAAATTAGAGCATAGAACAATGACAATCTCTAATATCCGTCAACTTACATTGACCAACAACCTACCATTCCCTGACATTCTAATCTTGTCATCAAATACAACTACTGTAGGATTGCCAACCAACATTCCACAAGTAACTTCCATGGAAACAATTTTACACGACCATACTAATTCCTTCGCATAAAATCATCTTTGCTAACTACTGCCACTTCTCCCCATTTGATTGGAACACCACATGAAATTGTCTCAAGTACCGACCTTGCTTTGGTTCCTCACACATGTACAACTAGTTCCTCTCCTTCTAACTATTTTCCACCTTGTAATCCACAATCAACCCAAACAAAACACCCCACCCCTTCCCATACACATAGATTTCCCATATTCTTGCCCTCATCGTAGACTATTGAAGCCCAATATTGATTTCACAAAAGAATTGATTTTTTTGTGAACATCCAAACTTGTTCAATCTGTTTGGAAAATTACCCTAGAATTAAAACAATTATCTTTGAACGTTTTCCTTCCCGTAATGTATGAATCTGAAATAGAAAAAATGTCCGTTGCTTCTCTTTGTGGAACAACATGGACCCTAAAAATCATCATACCATTCTTGCGTCTTTAACACGAATTGATGAGATGCTTACTACGCATTTCACCTCCTTTTTCATTTGAAACGTACTCAAAATGGCGCATGTACAAACGCTTGGAGCAAGAAAAAGGAGGAAGCAAGACTACTATCACTCAACCTGTCATAAATACTACACTCTACTTTGATAGCACCTCCACTACTACTTTACTCAACACTTCTTCTATCCTAAGCCGCATTTCCATTCAAGGGGTATCAAATGTGTTCATGTTTACCGAAATAAAATTTCCCACAAAAGGTAACCATTCATGATATAAATTCTTCAAATGTACAAAGGTCTTCATGTATACATGTTTAGTTCAAATGTCATGTATGAATCAAGAATAAAAAAATTAAATGTACACATACAACATTTCAATGTAATCTCGCATCTATATTCCTACACTACCACTATCAATCACACGCTTTATCGAGTGTACAAAAAAAAATTCAACAAAAGACCAACAAAACAATTGATGAAACACTAACACAATTACCCAAAAGTAAGTAACTATACAAAACAAAAGATCAAATGTATTCATGTTTAAAGTGAAAAAATTGGCCACACAATGATACCACTCATGATATAAAATCTACACATGCACGGAAGTCTTCATGTATTCATGTTAAGTTCAAATAAAATAGTCTCGAGAAATGCTACCACTCATAATATGAGATTTGTAAATATATATGTACGAATTTTTAACAAGTTTGAAATGAAGAGATGATACCTTTAAATGAAGTGATATCTATACTTACAAAATCAATCAAACCCCTTATCAACATCAACAACAAAATTAATAATTATCCCTCTAAATCAAATAACATATACCATTCGGCGTTCACATTGCATTATACACTATACTTTTATAGTACCTCCACTACTACTTTACTCAACACTTCTTGTATCCAAAGCGGCATTGTCGTTCAAGGGGTATCAAATGTAATCATGTTTATTGAAAATAAAATTGCCCACAAAAGGATACCATTCATGATATAAATATTGCAAATGTATACATGTCTCATTATGTGTACAGAGGTCTTCATGTATCTGATGTTGTCATATATGATTTGTAACTTTAAATGTATGAATCTGTAACAAAATTAAATGTACACATACAACCTTTCAATGTAATTTTTCATCTATATTCCTATACTACCAGTATCAATCACACACCTTATCGAGCGTACAATAAAGGTTTTTCAACAAAAGACCAACCAAACACCCGATGCAACACTAATACAATTACCCTAAAATAAATAAAAACCATGTCAACTATAAATGTAATTAACTATCAAAAATGGTATCAAATGTATTCATGTTTAACATGAAAAAAATGTACACAAATGGACACCACTCATGATATAAAATCTACACATGCATGGAAGCCTTCATGTATTCATGTTAAGTTCAAATAAAATAGTCCACAAAATGCTATCACTCATGATATAAGATTTGAAATTGTATATGTACGAATTTGTAACAAGTTTGAAATGAAGAGATGATACCTTTAAAAGAAGTGGTTCATCTATATTTCTACACTTACAAAATAACACTTTTCAACATACATGTTCAATTTTTCCTTTTTACTATTGCTCGCTTCTTTATGTAAACTAAAAACAACACATTTTTAATGTCTTCTTCATTATATCTGCATACAAATACCTATAGTTTTCAAATGCCAAGAAAGAACCATGCAATTTATAGTTGTTTCCATCCAAAGCTTTGTAAATTATATCACTTTTTTCATATTGAATTGTTTTAAAGGTTAGACCTCATGTTTGCGCTATTTAAATGAAGTGGTTCATCTATATTTCTACACAACCAAAATCAATCACACCCCTTATCAACATCAACTAAAAAAAGTAATAACTATCCCTCTAAAACAAATAACTTATACCATTCGGCGTTCACATTGCATTGTACACATGTGATTGCTAGTTATCATGGAAATGATAGAAATAAAAGATAATGAGTACCACTTTAGCATTAAAATTGTGGAAGCAGATTTTAGGTGTCTATATTTGCCCCTCTTTGGGGTGGCATAAGTGATGTCACTACAAAGAAAGTAGACAAACATAAACAAGCAATTTTTGAAGAAAAATTAGTAGAATGGAGGATGCCCCCTCAAGTGTTGATGGGGTGATAGAAGAAGTCAATCGACGATCGAAAATAGGAAGGAAACAGATAGAAGAATCCAGGTGGTAGAAACTTTGATAGTGAGAAGAAATGATAATGAAGAATATGGAAATAGCCTTTGCATCCAGTTTGTTCAATAAACAACTTTGTTTCATCACTTTGCTTGTAGAACCGTCAGTAAATTAGGCCCTTATTAAAAATGTACGCATACAACAAACATGTAAAATAACATGAAAAGTTATAATACTAACATTTGTTCATTGCTAAAAATTTTAACTCCATGCAACATACATAATGCAATGCAATATGAGAAAGTAAACTAGCTAACCTAATAGGGAAACAAGTACAAACACACATACTCAAACAAACAACGTTCAAGATAGTTGTACCAATGTTTTTGTTATCAAGCTTCAGTTATCGAATGTTTGTGTTGAACGATAAGGGTTAAAAATGGTTCCCCAAGCAAGGATACATGCAAGGGGAATAATGGAGGACACTTGGGTCCCATGAAAAATCATTCGTGTGCTACGAAACAAGATTAGGTAACTCGTTGTGCCAAGATAGTACAAACGTAGTAAGCAGACCAACTTTGTTGATGAAGGTAGATCAAAATGAATTGCGAGTCGTTGTGTGAGAAAGAGTGAGAACCTAAGAAATGTGTTTTTGTAAGACAAATTTTGATGTTTAAGGACAATGCATTTAATACTGAGACTTGATTGCATCCATGTCGCTTTACCAATTTTGAAAAAAATTGAAGTTTACAATTTTTTGGATTTTTAATAATCTTTACCAATTTTTTGGATTTTTAATGATTTTTAATTTTTTGGGTGGTTTGTGATTTTTAACCATTTTTTTTAAAAAAAAATTACCAATTTGTTTGAAAATTTTGAATTTTGTAAATTTTTTTGGTTTTTTGAATTTTATAGAAGAAAATGACATAGAAAAATAAACAAATTCATACAACCTCGTCAAAAATCACTAGAATGCAATAATATGCCCCAAGGACTAGAAAGGGTCGTCGAGAAGCAAAAATATGCCCCAACGTACCAAAAACATGCTAAAAATGATTATTTACTAAAAATAACCATCGTGGCGAGTGTTAAAAGACTCCGGAAGAACCACGGCAATCACATCATCATTTACAACCATCATGGTGAGTGAAAAGATCGTGGAGGGGGAGAAAAGCTATAAATACCTCACTGGGGGAAACCATCGCGTCCGGTTCATTTGCACCCCTCCTTTGCTAAAATTTTTAGAGAGAGAGCTCTGACTTTGAGAGTTATGACATGAATTCAGAGACGTGTACACTACGCAGACAAAGTCTAAGAGTTAGAAAGGCCTTCCCATGATACCACACCAAGTATGTGCATTTAGAATTTTGTCATTTAAGTGCATTTATTACATTTTATAACTAGGGGAAAATCACGAAAATTGTGGTAGCTCAAGCCCTTGTGCACGCAGTGCGAGTGTTTACAATAGCATGAGGGTTGGGATGCACATGCACAAAAATGGATGCGCAAGCACAACAAATAAAATAGGTTTTAAAGGGTCACGTGCATGCGGGAAAATGGATAAGTGTGTGCAAAAGTAGGTTCGTAGGCACAAAACAAGGGTTTAATTGCAAGGGTGCGCGTATGCATGAAAATGGGCAAGTATATGCAACCATGGGTGGGTAAGCACAAAAGGGGGCATGTAGGGGAAAATGGGGACAAGTAGGTGTAAAACCTGGGTGCGCAGCGTGAATGTAGGCATGTAGGCGTAAAGTTTTACCCTTAGGCTAGTTTTAGAAGAAAAATACTAAAATTTTTAACCTCGGTGAAAAATTTGTTAGGTTGTGGAGCTAGATTGCTTCATAATTAGCATGCAATGGAAAGTGTCTCAGTAGCACAAGAACTAACATCGGTTAAAGTTGAATAAACATCAATCGGTAGGACCAACGTCGGTCAACAAAAAGGGGAACTCGGCTGCATGTTAGGTCTAATCAAAACACATCTGCGAAGTGTTTTATTTTTTAAGTCACGGGCTTTAAATATAGATTTTGTTTTAAAGCAAATCTATTGGATGTAATTTCATGGCTAAGTTGCCCTAAGTTTGTCTAAGCTTATATAAGCTAGAAAACTAGGGTTAAAGATGAGTTGATGAGAAGAAGAGCATAATCCTTGGTTGAAAGGATGAAGAAGAAGAAGAAGAAAAAAAGTAGATTACATGAAGACAAGAGATTTCATGGAGAGAAGCTGAACAAAAGGAAAGTGCAGGTACACTATTGGTGAGAAGATGGTATTATCTTCTACTATATTTCCTTTGTATTGTTTAGTCTCATGTAATGGCTTGCATAGTATGTAAAGCACTTAGGGTTTCTTCTTGTTAGATCCACAGTTGTTGTGAGATCTTGTTATTGCTCATTCTTGTAGATCCACATGTTGTGAGATCTTGTATTACAAATCCATGAGATCATGTTGTATTGTTGATCCATAGGAATCTAGCATGGTAGAGGAAGTTGTCTTCATGTTTGCAGCTTGTTGTAGTGATGGAGGAGAGACTTACTTCTTGGTGCATGGTTAGGGTTACACATTGGTAGATCTTTCTAGAGGTCTTGTTTGCAGATTCACAATACAGTGAGAGCTTGGTTGCACAATGCAAGGCAGATGTAGGGTAGCTTCAGGTATGTGAGATCTGGTTATGTTTGAGAGGCACAGTTTTAGTGTACTCAGCAGATCCGGTTGGAGATCTGGGAGGAGGAGATACTCTTGTAGAGATACATGTACTCTTGTGTAGAAGAGTTGGTTTGTAATCTCTTATATTATATATATATATATATATATGAGATCTCTATCTTTGGTGGATGTATCCCACATTGGGTGAACCATGGTACATGCTTGTTATGTGTGTGTACTTTTGTGTGATTTGGATTATTCTAGTTTATACTTCCACTGCTGTAGATTTTGTGGGGATTGTTTAGATCCTGTGTGCATGATTTTGTTTGTTATTAAATCATAGCACTATTCTGTGAATCCCATATTCCTAACAAAATGTAGGAAGAAATAGAAGAATATAGAAGCAAACATAACACCTTAGGAATATGTTTTTAGAAGAAATGATTCTAATGAAGTGTTTGTCCAATCTTGCAGTGAGATTGCACAAGTTGGATACACATGAGCATTTTAGGAAACTCGAGCCTTCGAGGTAAAACTCAAATGATGAGAGAAGCGTGGGTTGATTGTCATCTTGTAGGCTATAGGCTTGGACTATGTTGCACACATGCCCCAGATCCGACTAGATCACGCCCTACTTACTACCTTAGCAAAGAGATGGCAGAATGAGACTCAGTGTTTTAGACTACCCACAAGCGAGATGATTGTTACATTAAAGGATTTCTAGTGGATTATTTGATTACCTATATGAGGTGATTTGATAGAGTATGATGGACATCAAGTCCGGATTCGATCCTACCTCTATAACATATTTCTACGTCGAGACATTCTGTGATAAAGTATGTCAATGGATCTCTATACTATGTTTGATGATCGACAGTACGCTTGGATACCAGTATATTTGATGGCTCTTGTCAGTGACATCTTGTTGCCTGACAAGACGGGCACACACTTTCCACTGGGCTTGATTGGGGTTATATTTAGGTTTATGGATGGTGAGTATTAGTGTTAGGGACAAGGTGCATATTGGCCGACTTAGGGACTATATTACGTATATGGGCATGGGACCATATAGCTATAGGTCACCCGCACGGAGTACTACGATACGTAGATGCAAGTGAGCCCTCTATTTATGGATGGCAATTGGTGAGTGATGACATACACTCACACTTGGGAGATACCTACTACTACATGCATGCTTTAGATGATTTGCAATTGCATATGGTCACATAACGGCCTTACAGATTATACATGTGGTGAGATGATGGCCTACAAGCATGCATTTCGAGATAGACCACTTTATCATTGGGATTCATGGCTACATCGTAGAGTGGTAAAGAGTACACTTGGGTTCGCATACGCTTAAGTCATGTTCGGGGCATCCTAGGTTGCAAGATATGGTATGCGTGCAGGATGCGCAAGACTTTTGATATGGGACCACGAGATTAGGTCGAAGTGGGCCCCGGATAGCTTTCTTCGATTGTGTCGTAGCCATGGGTTCCTTTGCCCCAAGTACTAGATCCTAGGGAGACAAATTACTATGTAGCATGGTACGCGATAGTGTTTCCTTGTGCATTACCATTCCACGAGCTGTAATAGAGGCAAAGATATCCACAACAGGTTGCACAGGGTCTATGGGGTTAGGATCTTATTAATAGAGCAAGATTAGGCCATCTAGAGGCCGAGGCTGCACTATGGGGACAAGGCCTACAGATTCCGTAAGAATGGGAACAAGTTTCGCAGCCCCATGGATAGGGACATGTTCTACAACCATAGGGACAGGGATAGGGACATGGACAGGTACAGGCACCACAGATCTGCAGCTGGTATAACAACATGTACTTGGTACAACAACAAGTAGTGGTACATCCACCACCATCACCACCTTACATAGCTAGCCCACCTCATGATGGGGAAGATGGATGGGAGACCCCATCATAGAGTCTCGTAGGTGGGGGATGAGGATAGGATATGTAAGGTGTAGGGGAGCTAGTTGCCTTGTGGTAGTAGTTGTAGCATGTGGTAACACAATAGTTTCAAGTCACTACTCGTAGAGACCGATCACTATAGAGAGAGAGAGAGACCAGATGACTATAGAGAGAGAGAGAGAGAACATATCACTATATAGAGAGATTAGATCACTATAGAGATCTGCTTAGTGCGAAGAGGACACAACTACAAGTTGAGAGAGATCAACCGACATCGAGAAGACCCACTTACGGTAGAGTTGACTAGTGTCGATCAAAGTAGAATGTGCTTGAAGGCACGGATAGTCGCAGGAGTCCCAGATCTAGTGTTTGAGTGTGCTTCGATCACCGGTGAGGTTACATACTACAGTTGTTATACCATGCAGCTTGTCCTGAAAGGTCGAGGGCTCCATATTATAGTTAGATTATCGACAGTCGGTTAAGATCCAGGTCACAGAGACCATATTGATCAATCAGATCAATGCAACATCCTTTAGTGTAGCAAAGCACAGGGGCCTCTCAGGGACCATCACAATAGATACCACCACCTGCAGACATAGGCTATGAAGTCTAGAGGTAGGCAAGAGTCATGATTGACTCTTTTTATTGTATCATATGTATCTTTGTGATGTATGCCTCGACATGAAGGCACATGTTTGACATTATGTATATGTGTACTATTTTTTTTTACTATGCCTCGTGATGAAGGCACACTTTTGATCCATGTCCATGATGGAATTTTCTATCTAATATGTATCAAGACACATTGATTTTGTACATGGATATTTTCATTATGATATATGATGATGATGGACTATTTTTACTTATCACACTTTGTTTATGAGATAGCATGTTTAATCCATGTTTTTATTATGGTCTATGTTTGAGGGGGGATAGAAGGTGATCCCTCTTTCCCCTCTTAGTGATATCATATGATGTTAGCTTAGCATACATGTTTAATTTTCTATTTCATGATGATGTAGCTTAGAATTTATTGATATATCATGTATAGATGTGATGATAGATGATATGATGATGAGATGAAAACAAAATGTACAAGCAAACAACAAGCACAAGTAAATCAAATCTAATCAAAGCAACACAATTATGTACAAGTATGTAAGATAAAATGAACTCAATGTAATTCACAATAGATTAAAGTAACACTCAATCTAAGTAAACAAATGAATCCAATTTTATAACACACAACATGAAGAAGTAACGCAACAAAACTATGTATAATCAAACAACTAAAGTAAGAAAACTATTACTTTATTTTTGTGGGACTGTTTTTAAGATGTTTTACGTTGTTTTTGGTAGTATCTCAAGACAATGTTATATTATTTTTTATTTTTCCATGAAACATATTTGATTTTTCCTCCTTAACATGTTTAGATGTTTTGGGATTTTAAACAAATAATACGATTTTTTTATGTTTTCTAGGAGTTTTTGAAGCTATGTGCAAGGAAATGAAGAAACGTGGATGCCCCCAACATTAGATGGGATGTACAAGGGAATAATTCCACGTGTATGTATAGGATTGAAGATGTAAAGTTTCCCCAGCATGAGATGGGAATATACAAAGGAAAACTCTTTACACATAAAATTTGGATCAGTCGGATCAAGGCCAAGAGGGATAGGCTCAAAAGTATCTCAAACACAGAAAGGACTAGCTTAGGATAAAGCCATCATAATCCTACACTTTGATATTTTTGTGAACAATGACTCCCTCCAATGGCGCAGAAACCTAGTTTTCAACAAAGCACCTATCCAAAGTGCCACAATTGCGTGGTTTTCACACTTGGATGCATTGATTTCTCTTTATTTTTTTTTTTTTTTTATATTTTTTGTTTGTTTATTTTTCTGATTTTTGAGGAACCCCATACTCAAGCATAAAACCGCTTGAGATGCATGGCATTCATGGGTTCCTTTAGTTCATCACCATCTGAGTGAGAAATCTTGTATGCACTTGAACCATATTTTGCAACCACAACATATGGCCCTAACCAGTTTGGCTTGAACTTTCCTTTCTTCTCACGATCCTTAGTGGTGTTGAACTGATTTTCCTTCATCACAAGGTCTCCTACCTCAAATTGGTGAGGCAACATTCTTTTGTTATAACTTCGATGCACTCGATTTTGATACACTTTGAGGTGATCAAGGGCGTGAAGTCTCTTCTCATCCAATAGCTCCAACTCTACTAGCTGAGCCACTCTGTAATCCTCTTCTTTATCTAAGTACTCTCTCAATTCTATACATAAAGAGGGGAGCTCAATCTCGAATACTAGGGAATACGAGTTGCATCGGTAGGGGTGTGGATGGAATTTCTATATGCCCAAAGGGTCAGGGTGAATTTGTAGATGTCAGTTACGGCTAATTTTTCTCACCATCTTCTCCATAATATGGACAAGGTTTTTATTTTTGGCCTCATCCTACCCATTACCTTGAGGATAATAATGGGTTGAGTACTTGAGACTGATTTGAAAATGTTTACATAATGCCTTCATGGTTTTATTCTTGAAGGATTTATCGTTGTCTATGACAAGGGAAGAAGGGATGTCATAGTGGCAAATGATATGGTTCATTATAAACTTGGATATTTGTGCACCCGTGATATAGGTGAGAGGAAAAGCCTCTACCCACTTCATAAATTATTCAGTGGCAATGATAATCAACATGTGGTCATCAAAGCCTTTTGGGGTAAGATTTCCTATGAGATTGAGTCCCCACTTTGAAAAGGGCCATGGCGTTGTAATAGGCTGCAAGGATTGCATTGGTGCATGAATCAAATTTTTATATTTTTGACACAACAAACAATTCTTTACATACTTTCAGTAATCATTTTCAATGGTATGCCAATAGTAGCCTACTCTTAGTATCTTCTTAGCCTGAACTTCCATGTTTATATGGGTGCCATAGATACCTTCATGAACCTCCTTAATGACTAAGATGGATTCATCAGAATTAAGACAATGCAACAAATTTCCATCATACCCTCTATGATAGAGAGTACCCCCAAGTAAGGTATAACAGATATACGTTGGATAATGTTTATTTTATCCGAACAGGAAATATCTAGTGGGGAGGTTCCATCATAAAGGTAGTTGAAATGTTCAAGGTATCATAGTGAATGGGGACCAAAAACTTCACAAATCAGACAAGACTTTAGCATGTCATACGTTGGCATTAGTAAGTGATTCACAAATAAGGGTACATCATTCTTTCCAAGTGGAATGCATAATAAAGAACCCATTATAGCCATAGTGTCCACCACTCAATTCTTCCCTCTAGGAATTTGTCTAAATGTGATCTGCATGAAGAACTCTTTTAATGTATCAACCATTTTTTAAAAGGAATGAGTTTTTCATCCTTAATTTTTACTAATATGTAACATTTTTTTATAATCGGTATAGAATCTCCAATCACGTTGATCTCGCCTTATGTCCCATGGTATAGCTATCTTCATCCTGTAATGATATATTCATATGACACTATGTTATATGTGCATGGGAATCATATTTTGAAAGCTTGTGGGATCAAGTCCCCTGAAGGAGTTATAATCACAACTCTTGGTCCTGAACCATTGAATGTGAAGGATCCATCAAAAGACATGTGCCATGTTATGGATTCCTTGATATACATGAGTAAAGTGTCTGGAAGTTCCAGACTCAATGGTTCGTACTTGGTAAGGGGGCTTCAGCTAATTGATCTGTCAATACTTTCCCCTTGATTGATTTTTAGTGAACATACTTGATATCAAATTCGTTGAGTAAAATGATCCAATTGGCCATATTTCCTGTAAGTGTTGGATTTGACAAAGTATTTCAGTGGGTCCACCTTTGATATTAGTTTGACTTTGTTGTTTAACAAATAATGATGCAGATTTTGAAAGGTAAAAATTACGGGCAAGCAAGCCTTTTCAATCTGTAGATAATTAAGCTCGTAAGAAATCAATGTCTAGCTTAGATAATACACAACATTTTCCTTCTGATCCTTGTCATATTGGGCCAAGAGTGCCCCAATTACAAATTATGTATCATAAATATACAACAACAGTGGTTTTCCTGCAATAGGCGGCATTAGAATAGGGGTTTTGACATATATTCTTTAAGCAACGCAAATTCTTGTTGTTGTTTTAGACCCCATAGAAAGTTAACATCCTTCTTGAGAAGATGCGTAAATGAGTGACACTTGTCTGTGAGTTGGGAAATGAATCTCCTGATTGCTTGAATTTTCCCCTATAAGCTACACAGTTATTTGATGTTTGTAGGAGGAGGCATCTTTGTGATAGCCGAGACCTTAGCTGGGTCTACTTCACCCCTCCGTGATACAATAAACCTAAGTAACTTCCTGATAACACACCAAGGACACATTTCTTTGGATTGAGACGGACCTTGTAGTCCCTTAGATACTAAACGATGTGTTGTAGAATAATTAGATGATCTTCTCTTGTTCTAGACTTTCCCAGTATGTCATCTACATAATCTTCCATTATGTCATTTATCATTTTATTGGAGCTCAAAATTACACCCGTATCATATTAGGTTGAACTGAGTTGTTGAGGAAACAAAGAGACTATCTCCAAGTTGTGAGACCTTGCATGCTTGAAAAAGACCTTTAGAGAAGGCCACTTCCTCTACCTATTTCTACTGCTACTGCTACTCCTAAAGCTAAAAGTAAAACCTAATTTAAAGTTGCCAAGGGACTAGGGAGAGAATGAGAACATGAAAATGGAAAACTAAACTAAGGAAGGTGATAGCACCAGAAATAAGGGGGATGAACACGATCATATTTGAGCGAAAAACAAAGTAAAGATACGTAGAGGAAGGCTACACATGCATAACATGAACCAAAACATAGTAGGACACTCATTTTCGTGGAACACGGTCGAAAAGGAGTTCTAAGGGACATGAGGTAGCACAAAAACACACAACATGAAAGAAATACAAGAAATAAGAATAATAAACAAGTTAAGGCAAGAAATAGCTATAAAACAATGCTTCTATTACTTCCAGAAATGTATAGTCGATTATAATGGCGTATGAGGCCAATATCCACATGCATAGACCAGATCTAAAGGCCTACAACTCAAAATGCAAGGCAATACCTATGCAAACTGAAAGATTCCAACCCTTATTAATGAGAAATGCTCTTACATTTATAGATGAATGGATGAGAGAAGGGGAGGAGAAGGAGGGAAAATCTGATTTGAAAACTCAACCACCAACAACCAACAATGAATGCCTGTAAATCCACCTGTAAATCGATAAAATGCATCACTCCATGTTTGTTTCACACATGGGAGAAGGAAAGGGGTGAGATATGAATCAAATTGGGTGGTTGGAGCAATTATATCTTGCATTAATGGCATGAGAGATGTTTTCCAACTTCGCACCTACCCAATCCCGCTCAAATTCGAACTTGAGTGATATGGAATACAACCCACGTCATAAATTATTTTTTCAACTTCTACCATGTGTCACACCTTAGTTGGTTGCATAGATTTGGTGCCATGTTGGTGCACTTTGATAGGTTGTGTGTGGTTCACTCAATGTCCGATCCATGTGGCACAGAACCGACACAGAGGTAAGCGTGACAATGCGTGAAGGAAGGAAGCGCAAAAAGAAGAAATTAGAAGGAGGCACGTAAAAGTAATGTGCACGGTAGGAACTCAAGGAAAACCTACCAAAGGAATGTATGGAATAGGCACAATCATTACAAGACAATGTGTGGTAGTAAGGAAGGGGGCACGTGAGGATGTTAGGGACTTGGATAATTTTAGGGAGCAAGTATAAGGTGTGCATGAAGGGTGCGTGAACTGGCCTGGGATGAAGGTGAATGCACGAGATTGGGTGTGAGGGAAAATGGAATAGAATAGAAGAAAGGAGAGGGTAAAGATGGGAAGCATAGGAAAGGCGTATGCAAGGGCACGTGAGGAATAGGAATTGTTATCTCTCATAAGTGCACCCTTGTTGAGAGATGACAGCAGGGGTTCTAAGCTTGTTTTATCTCTCACTTCCATAGATACAATGGAAACACCTCAGGTCTATGGGTATACCTATTATTGAGGTGAGTCTTCGGTATCAGGACAGCTTTTATTGGTGTATCCTAAACTAATTTTTGGGGTTTTTGAAGTTTTTAGAGTTTTAAGGTTAAGAAAGATGACTCGTAACTAAAATTAAAATGGGGTGATACACCAAATTGATTGAGGGCTTTGATTGAGTACATGCACAATAAAATTGAGAACAAATTATAGATGCATGAACCAATAGGTTTTCAACTTGATCCTAAGGCAAACACTTGTGTGTTGAGGGAATAAATCACAACACAAAGAACTAACATGCACACTAAGACTATATAGAAAAAACCAAATTTGCAGTAAGGTAAGATAATTAAATCGGGAATTAACATTCATAAGAGATAATAAGAGATACACACCACTGTAAATAATTGGAAAGGTAATAACTGGTAAAAATTTGCTTCAAAGACTCCTACCTCCAAAATTCTTCCCTTATGCCTTGTTAGTGCACACAATATATAGCAAAAAAATTCACCCAACCCCTCCTAAAAATAGGCGCATCTATACTACTGCCATGCATGTTATTTTTAGCCTTTATCATGAATAAATAAAGGAATAAAAATAACCATGTAGTTTACAATGAGGCAATAATAGCCTTAGTTCAAAAATATTCTTAGTCAAAGTGTCATTGATGCTTTCAATTCTAAAATAATAAATAACTTGGGTGAATATTTTAGCTAATAATAGCCCTTTCTTGATGTGCAAGTCTTCTTTAATGTGCATGCAACTTGGTCTTCTTGTTGTTGATTAAATAATCATACTTAATCATGATGTGACACTTGTATATTCACCCACTTGCATAGGAGTTTTGTCCTCTTTTTGTTCTATCCACATACAAAAAGTTACTCTGTGTAAACAAAATAATACCTTTGTCCTAAAAATTATCAAAATATTCACCCACTCTGTGGGGACCACCATACACACACATGTTTAAGAAAAATGATTCCTCCTTTTGCAAAAGATAAGGTAAATTTGTGGAAAATAAGGTAATCATATTCTGGATTTCATTTGACCCTCCATTAGCCCCTCCTTGGATGGCATGTGCTATAGTCTCCCTTTTGAACAATCATTGCAAACATCATAGTCAAAGGTAGCATCATTCGGTCTTCATTTTTGACTTGGTCCTAGGCATACATTAGAGTTTGAATAATAATCCATTGATTATCAGCCCCTTTTGTGATCACGTGTATCCTTTTATTGATCATGTACCATAATTTGTAAACCTTAAGGGTCTCCCCCTTAAACATTGATTGGCCGTGGCATATACAATAATGTTTTGGAATTATTCAACTTTTTTAGACTCTGTGACATAATAACATTATTATTTAGACCCTAAATAAGGTCAAATACAATGATATTTTAATTATTGGGACAAGGTCCCCCTCCATATGATGACACGAAACTTATATTTTTGGTGACATTGTCTAACTATGGTGGTTAGGGTTTGAATGCATCGAAGCCACGTTTGTACCTTCTATAAATTTGGTTGAGTTATGTAATCGTGGTTGTTTGCATCGAGAGTGGTAAAGAATCTTGGACGTCGATTTGTGTACTTGTGTGATCTAATCTGTTGATTTGCTAACTCATTCGACTTGGGTTGCATTGGACTTTGGTGATTTAATTTCAAATGTTGATCCATGTCTGTGATCATCTTGGTCGTTGAAACTAACTCCGATGAGTTACATTGTTTGAGTTGAGAGTGGCAAAACAAATGAAACTCTTTCATTTTTACTTTACGTTGTGGAAAAATAGAGCGAAGCCACCGAAAAATTTCCCAGACCGCCATTTTTGAAATCATTAAAGCTCTAAAATCTTGTGAAGTTGGCCTTTCTATAAGTCCGTGAAGCTCTGCAAGTGAAAGTATTTGATCTCTATCATTTTAAACTTCATTGGAGTTATCTTTTAAAGGCGACAGTGTCATTTTTATTGTTTGACCTCTTTATTTCTTATATATGGAAAATATTGAAGCTTAACTAATATTTTGTGGTAATCTCTTGTTCCTCACTGCGCATATTATTTGTTCTTTCCTTCTTAGCTTCATAACACTAATACTTCGTAAGTTTTCCTTTCTCTCATCTTTTAAATCTCGGCATTTCGAGCTTGAAACATTCTAGGTGCTCTCCGTTTTGCTCGAACTCGAATATATTTGAGGGTTTCAAAACTTTGACTAAAAACAAGTGAGTTCTTGATCTTTAGTTCAAATTCTTTTGCAAGTTTGTGAAAAACTATGAATGGCCATAGAGGAAAAGTGTCTTCCTTCCTTGAATCTACAAATTTTACAACTATTTCATAACTCGAAAATTACAAAACCTCTATTTCATTATTTTTTAGAGCTTTGAGTTTTCGCTTGTATTTGCATTGGTAATTTCATTTTTAATTGGGATTTGTAATCTTTTCCTTTTCTACTTATTTATAGAAAAAAAGATAGAACTTTGTGCTTTTCTCTTTTCGAGTTATGGGTTGCTTATTATTCCGTAAATAAATTTGAAACTTTTGTGACTCGGAATTGTTTTATTATGAACACTCGAGCTTCTAAGTTTGTAATGTGCTACCACCCTTCACCGAAGGTTTGGTTTTTACATTGATCTTTGTATTTGTTTATACACGAACACACATTTTATGGTATCCATTATTTTTCTAAGTATTGAGGACATGATCTCGTTGTTCACTTTTCCAATCTAGAACATAACAACTTTTGTGACTTTTCTTTCTTGTTATAATGAAACAAGTAGCATACTTAGTAATTATCCTTTCAATGAAATGTGATCACTACATCTTCACATGCATATCTAAGTTTTTTTTTTTGAAAACCTGATTCGGCATATGCTTTAGACTCTACTTTGTTCCATTATGATTCATGATGTTTGAATTTTTCTTTGTATTGATGTACATGCTCGAATCTTGTGAGGGTTTTTGATAAAATGCAAAATTCCTTTGATTAAGGCTCAAATCTGAGATTTTATTGCTTTTCAAAGTATGGTTCATGATTAACTTGTCCTGGTATCTTTGTATGATGAGTTGAGCTCGTATTACATAGTTATGGATTGTATTCTTTCCTTTGATATTGGTTCATGTAGAGATCTGTTGGCATGTTTAATTGGCAAATCTGGCACATATGACTTAGTGCTATGTTTGGGTTTCTGTGTTTTCATACCAATGTTGAAGACAACATTAACAATATTTCATTGTTCCACTCTCCTTACAACAAACCTTAAGCATACTTAAACAAAGGCAGTGTAAGTTCTGAAGGAGAAATAATTTTGTAACTATAAATATCATATTTTCATTAAACCTTGATGTACTTGTGTATTTCAGTTTCATGTTTGTACTCAATTCTGGGACATGATGTTGAAATTGAAATGATAATTGTAACCCATTTATGTCATGGACTTGCATGAAACCTTACAAACACTTCCAAATTTCACATTGTAGATGTAACTTTTTAGTTTTGAAAATTGTGTCCTAATTGTAATTTATGTATCGATGCTTGAAAATGATGACAATAGATGTACTGTTGGAAACTTTGACCTCTTTGCATGGTCTAGACTATCTTTGATATTCTTGAATCTATGCTTGTAATTGTATCTTGGTATTTAAACTTGGAAATATTCTTTTCCCAACTTCAATCTTCAGGAATCATGATTTGGGAGTTCATATTATCTATTCACTAAGTCCATAGTATGCGCTTTGTAGCTCCGTATGGGAAATGGACAACTATTTTGTAATTTGACCTTTTGTTCCCATAATCATCTTAAATCCTATAAACATATGTTCTTGTATAGTGTATAAAAGATGTATTTGCACCTTAAATCGAACTTTGATCGGGTAAAACATATCTGAATTCTCATTGCATATTTTTGTTTCAGATTTGTACCTATTTCTGATCATTGATGGCTAATTCAATGTTGTTGGAATCAAAACTCGGTGTACCTATTTCTATTAGTGCATCTTTCTTTTGTGCATTGATGGGGTTTTTAGATGCATGATATTTCTCCCGTAGAGTGTTTCTTCCGAACTCCGTATTGAACTACTCCATTACATAAATATCATCTCTTTAATACTTGAATATTCCTTTATTGTTGATGTTCTATGAGATCTGAAAATTTCTTTCTGGAGGAAAGATATATGTCTCTCAAAATTTTGATCTATTCTTTGAATCTTGAAATGTGTTCGAGTCTTTGAAATTTTGAAGTCTACTTGGTTCACTTGAAGCTTAGAATCGCATACCGTAATGATTTAATGTATCTTCTCGAATCTGGTGGACGTGACCTACTCTCTCTTGAACTAAGTTTTTGTAAATTGAGATGTGTCTTTTATTTCTTCAACTCGCACTGCACACATATTCAATATCTTTATAGTTGCACCTGTATTTTGATTGTTGCAATCTGCATCCTTAAATTTATCTTTATTACCATTCTGACAGATGTCACTTTGTTTTATGGTAACTTCTCTCTCTCTGTATTTTGTATGATCTGGGAATGAAGTGCCTTTGATGAGCTTTGACCTCTTGTAGACTTATATCATGAAGCTTGATTAGCTTTTGTAACTTCCATTTCTTCTTCTTAGTGCTTCATGTATTGAAAATGTACCTTGTTTCTATGATCTAAATAACGATTTACTATGCAAATATGCAATCTAATTTTGTTTTATCTTCAAACTCTTGCTTTTGTAGATGCATTTGTTTGAGTTTTGTGCACTGATTAAAATCTATATTTGATAATACAAAAATTAAATGTTCTTCTTCTGCAACCTATACCTACACACATAAACAAACTAATTAGAAAGCAATAGGCCTTTTGGTTGCCTTGTGTTGCATAGTCTTTTTTTTTTTTCCTTTTTATCATCGTCATGATTCCTTTGAATGCCATGGGCTCTGCCGATAGTATTTTCTCAATTCTCGCATTTGTTACTTTGATGTACCTTATGTTTTTTTGATCTCAAATGGTTCATTTTCCTAAAGCTAGATAGCACATGAGTACAAATTAAACCTTGAGCTCAAAATTTGATGTCTTTTCTCTTTTGTCTTTTAGGTACATTGATGGATTGGATGATGCAAAAATGATGATGAAGGAGCCGAATCGAAACAACAAAGAATGAAAGAAAACCCAAGGAAATGATGGGTTTCTTCTATACTCTTTTGCTTTTAGTTTCATGTACATGTACCATTTATTTCAATAATCATAAGTTACATCCCACGGCTTGTGTGGGAAACATTGAATTTCCTTAATGAATAAATGATATTATTTATGTAATTGAGTTGTGTACTTCCTTTTACTTTTAGCTCTTATGATATGTAATGATGGTACAATGAATTAAACAACTCAATAACATACTTAATAACACTTAATCATAGGAAATGATCAAATTGAAAATACCTAAATTAATAATGAACATCCGCAATGTAAATAGTAATTATGTTTTTATTTTTGAGTCTAACTCCTCGGATCTGCAATTATTTCTTCCTTTGTCAAGGATGTACTTTAGTTCTTTAGAGGTTTTGTGCAACTTTGAAGAAGGTGAATATGGAATAACAGCATGCATGAGGTGTTACATTCTGCAACAACACACATAGTTGCATTTTTCTTTGTTGATCCACTTACTATAGCTGAAAACACAAACAAAACTACATGTACCCCCTTAGTTAGGTTCATTCATCAATTTCTTCCATAAAAAACATCGTTTTGAGTTGCTCGTTTAGCACAAATGTAAAAATTGTAAACAAATTCCAAGGAAACATGTTAAGAGAAAAATTAAAGTGTGTGCAACCTGTAATGTAGAACCTCAGAGCTAGAATGGAAATATAAGTTGTCCAAATAACTAAGAGAGTTATTTGGATAACATTTTGGTGACTTTTGGGGCCATCTTCCTGCTAGATGAAGGATATTTTATCACCGAATCACAGCACCATTATGTTTACACAAGTACATATACTTGAGCTCATGGTGTGATTGGATAACATGGGTACTATCTCCAAGTTGTGGGACTTGCTACTTGAGATAGACCTCCAGAGAAAGTTGTTTCTTGCTCCTAAACTACCTGCCACAATCTACTCTAATGCAGGAAAAACTATCCTTCCTAATCTAACTTTCCAAGGGACCAAGGAGAGATAATTCATGAAAATTAAAACCTACACTAAAGTGGTGATACACTAGAAAAGGAGGGAGTGAGGGTAGTCTTCCAATGTGTGAGATATAGAAGCAAATTATACACTAGAAGGGGTGATAACAGTTCTCCACAATCTAGCAAAATACATCCACAACAACATCTCAAACTTAAACAATGATAATGGATCCTTGAAAGAGCATAAAAATAGACAAAATATTCTTATAATGAAGGTTGAAAGGGAAAGAAGAGTGCAAACAAACATAGCATGGGAAGATGCATCCACAAACTTGTATTTTATTGCTTCATGATATGCACAGTTCAATTTATTACAAGATAAGGGTGTGGATCACCATGCAAGGAGTCCACTACAAGGGCTTGCAACACATTGGCTTCACAAAGCAATTTTGATAGAGTTTTGTTACAATAAAACTTCTCTTACAATGAGCCCAACACTCCAATTTATAGAAAAATAAAAAGAGAGAGAGGGAAAATGGAAATCCTGAAATTTGTCCTTCAACCACTTTCAAGGGGTCATAAATGGATTGAAATGATGGTATGTTGCTTGCAAAAAGGCTCCCCATACTGTCCCATGACTTGCAACAGTGAAATAATGATAACCATGCCTCTTAATTACACTCCCACCAAAAAATAAACATTGTTCGAACACAACCGTGTTTTCTACAAAATCTTTATCTATATTTCATCAAATCTGAAATTTCTTGATTATTGTGTGTCGATTGGAGCCATTATTACAATGGTACCAATTTCATGTGATTTTGTTGAGAAATGCAAAATTTATGTCCTTCTGAGTGCAAGCAGCTATTTTAGTTTTGCCGAGCTTTTTCCGTCATTCGACGGGAATGAGCATTAATTGACTGGAGCTGAATATGTTTCTTTTATTTTAATATATCTACCCTCATCGAAATTAAGAAATCCAACTTGTTGGATTTTTTCCTTGGATGGGGAAGTTAGAGAGAAACCAAAGGGACCCCCAAAACCTGATTTTGGGTCTTGAATCAATTCTACTTGCTCGGGACTGAAGAATCTGATGCATGTTATCAAAATTACCTTGAGGGGTGAATTTTGGATAACAGGAGATCAGTAGCATGGAGCATCCATCAGGCATGGACTCGGCATGTATACGAACCTCTGATCTGCAACATTGAAGAACTACCCCTGAGTCACTTGAAGCATTTTCTGAACTATGTTTTCAATCCTGTAAGACTACTAAAATTTGTTGGAAGATTATTGTCATCCTGGAAGCAACAAAAGAGCACACGTAAGAATCATGTGGAAAGAAAGAACTATGTATAAACAAGAAAATGTGCGCGCAACGTACTTCGAGGACTTGAAACTAATTTAATATACACAAAATAATGCAACAAGCTTAATGGAAGGGTTTGAGATAGATCCCATTGAGTGGGATTGATAGCGCACCTCCATCAAAATGGGACAACTCGAAAGAGTTAACCTCCTTACAATAACTGATAATATATGGGACACTCCAAAGTGCATCAAACTTTTAATGGCACCCTACTTTAGCTTTGTCAACATCCCATTTTAAGACCGAGTTCCCGACTTTGAAATCGTAAGGTCTATTCTTTCTATCAAACCACTTCTTAGTTAATTGTTGATGTTGTTGTTATCCAAAATGTGCCCACTCATTTTTGTGGCTAACTCCTTGTGTTCTTGCCTCTCTTGTGCCTCGACCACATTTTTGATTTTAAGGCACTCAAGGTTTTCTAGAAATGGCACCATCAGATAGAGCTCTCTCTCTCAGCTTTCCAGAAAGGTAAAGTTTGCCTCCTAACTCCTTATATTTTTCAAGTTATGGCTCGGTGGAGTTTTTGTGGAAAATTTTCCCATTTGAGGCCCGCAGACACAGGAAGGCGCCACGTGGCGAGAGGAGTTCGGGGTCGAGGCAAACCGGAATTTTTTCCAAGTTTTGGTCAAAGGTTCAAGTGGAAATTTTTGCCTGCGGGGCCACGGACCAATCACAGTGTGACATGTGTCACAAGGGGAGGCGCAATAAAAAATTTGGCTAAGTGTTTTCCATGGGCGAATTTTTGAATTTTGGCCCGTGGCCAATAGGAACTCGACACGTGTCGAGGGAGGCTCGCGGCGTCGGGGCGAAATGGAAATTTTTGCTAAGTTTTTGTAAAATTTTCAAAGGCCAAAACCAGCCCGCATAGCCCGCGTCCAATGGCAGTGAGCCACGTGTCTTCGTGGATCAAAGGGGCGCGGGGAGAAAATGGGAAATTTTCCCAAAGTATAAAAAGGTCAAATTTTCAAAGAAAAACCCGAGAGAAGAAAGGAGAGAGAATTGCGTGATGAATCAGAGCTTGCCATGTGGCATCCGACCAGTGGAGCGTGGGGAATTTTTGAAAAAATTTCCAAAGACAAAAAAGAGGTAAAATTTGAAAAAATTTCCCGCCGATCCGTTTTTGGGCCATTTTTGCCCTAAATATTCAAACAATCATATCTTTTGATCCAGAGCTCGGATTTTCACGTTCTTTATATCATTGGAAAGATGTTAAAATTATCTACATGATTCCATGGTCAATTTATAATTTTTGTTTAGTTTAGAGAGAGAAAATTCAAAAACGGTTCTGGTACGTGTCCATGGCCAGAAATGACATTTCAACAACCAAATTTAATACAGAATGGGTCACATTCTTCTCCAATATGGTCAAAAATGACAGGGTATGGGTTTGTAAGGTCCTCCATGCTATTTTAATGCATTTTCCATCAATGAAAAATGGGCTCCCACGTTTTTACGTTTTCTCTCTCTGGCTCGACCCATGCATTGTAAAATCCAGATTTGGCTCATTTATTGAAGGTTGAATACTTTTTGGCATTGCAAACTTCTTCTTTCACCTCTAGCAAGTGATAGTTGTAAGAATCAGACCTTTTTCATAGTTTGTAACAGGTTTATACCTCTTTGATGGTGGAATGCAAGAGATTTTACATGGAATTGACAGTGCAAACTCTGTGAATGCTTTTAGTCCTCTATTTGTATTGTTTTACTTCATTTTAAGACCTCTAATTACATCTATCAGCTTGTGTATATTTTCCCTTGTTGCATTTCATGAATTTGTGTCTATTTACATGGCAAAAATGTTTCACCACTCCTTTTGGTGCATCACCATCTTTAGTTTAGTTTCATTTTTGCATTTTTATCCCTGTCTCCTTGCAATCTAGGGTAGAATTAGGATTAGAACCTCTGTAGTTGTGCAAAATATAGATCTAAATCAGAGGAGTTTGAGGAACCACCTCTATTTTGAAGATTCCTCTCTCATTTTCACAAGTCCCACACTTGGAGAAAGGTTTCCATGTTGTGCAATCACACTAGATGCTCTAAACATCATTTAGAACCTTGATTTGCATCCGAGGGTGCTTGCTTAATTTGCAACAACAGTTGTTATAGCTTGATCATAGCATAATTCCTTAATTCTTCAAGTTCAACCAGCTCTATCATTCTGATTTCTCTCTAGTTTGTGCCCTCAAATTCTAGTTGTTGGGAAAGTGCTAATGAATTCAACTCAAGTAACAAAGGAAGTGTAGCCTCCTTGCCATAGACAAGATTATAAGGTGAAGTTCTTATTTCCTTCTTCATTGTGATTATGTCTACCTAGAGCATGTGTGAGACCTTAGTATGCCATTGTCTTTGGTTGATATTCATTGTTCGCTTCATGATCCTGATCAGGTTTTTATTTGTTGACTCTACCAAGCCATTACCTTGAGGGTAATAATTGGAGTAAATATTCAAGCATATACCAAAACTAAGAGTCCAATCAATAATTTTAGTACCAAGGAAGGCTTTTTCATTATCATAGATAATGGTTTGAGGAACACAAAACCTTGTGATAATACCTTCGATAAATTCAAGGATGACTGACTCGGTTGATTCCTTAAGCACGACGACATATATCCATCTTGTGAAGTAGTTTGTAGTGTCAACACCCATTTGTGCTCAACACTCGAAGGAGGATTGATCATGCCTATGAATTCAAGACCCCATTGCATAAAAGTTTGATCGGCTTGGATTAGGCAGAGGGGAATTGCTTCCAATTTCTTCATTCATGCAAAGAAAGCACATTCTTTGCATTTCATGACCCACTTGTGCACATCTCACGAACAAGGTAGGCTAAAAGAATCCTACCATTATAATTTTCATTGTTGTATTCTTGGAAGATAAGTGTCCACCAGAGAATCCATCATGAAATTTTACTAACACTTTTTCAATTTGTGTGTCGTCAATACACCTTAGCAGCATGTCATCAATATTTTTGAAGAGAAGACCATCAATCAAAACATATGGAATAGATTGTAGCCTCAGATGTCTTCTCTTTTCTTTGTTCAAGCCAAGAGGTTATGTGCCCTCGAAAGGAATGTAATCATGTCCTTCATCCACCGTGAGTGTGCTAGATTCTTCATTTTTTCTAGGTTCTCATGAGCAAGAGATCTTCATCCGAAATAATGAAGTCTCGGTTCATTTTTGTGTCCTCAACAATCTACTTAGAAAGCGTGTTACCTCTTACTAGCTTTGTGGATTTGATAGTCATATCATATGTTAGGTTGTGGATCCTGTTTTCATGTGTGAAAGTGTTGAATACTCGTACACTAAGAGTACTGTACACTTTTCATGTATCCTCGCCAGGGTTATATGCGGGATCGCCTCTTTCTTTTTGGGTAGAAGCGGTGAGCATAGCCGTGTACTTGATAAATAGAGGACCCTCGAGTGCCTTGGATGGAGGCATACCTGAGGAGGCTTAGTATGGTAAGAAAGTTGATTATTCATTTCTTAGAGTCTTTAGATGTGAGGTGTTTGTTCATATAGACAAGGATGATAGGACCAAGCTAGAGGCTAAATCGAGAAAAACGTATTTTCATTGGTTATGGTGGTGATGACTTTGGATATAAATGTTGGAGTATTAAGGACAAAAAAATCATTTGATCTAGGGATGTGGTCTTTAATGAGAAAGTCATGTATAAGCAGCAATTGCAGGAAAATAGGGAATAATCCAAGAAAGAATATGCAGTGGTAGAGGATCTTTCGAGATGGAAAAGTGACACATGAATCAGTTTAGGAACCTCCTCAACAGAACCCCAAACTCCTATATTTAGGAGGTCTTCTAGGTAAGAAGAGAACCCGAACATTTTTCTCCTTCTCTTTATTATTTATTACTCACCGATATTGAAGAACCGAGAGCTTTGATGAAGCAATGCAGATAGATGCTAGGAAGAAGTGGGAGCAAGCCATGGATGAGGAGCATTAGGCTCTCATGGAGAACTAGACATGGGATTTGGTAAAGCTACCCGAAAGAAAGAGAGCACTCTGAGAACAAGTGGGTGTTCGAGTCAAAGAGGAAGAAGGAGGCAAGAAAATATACAAGGCCCGGTTGGTGGTCAAGGGGTTTGCATAGAAAAAAGGTATAGATTTTGATGAGATTTTTTCTCCGTAGTAAAAATGACTTCTATTAGAATTATTCTAGGAATAGTTGCAGCAGAAGACTTGCACTTAGAACAAATTTATGTAAAGACTGCATTTCTCCATGGTGATTTGGAGGAGGAACTATATATGCAGCAACCAGAGGGCTATGAGGTCAAAGGTAAAGAGGAGATGGTGTGCAAACTAAAGAAGAGCTTGTATGGATTGAAACAAGCTCCACGTCAATGGTATAAGAAATTTGATAACTTCGTGATGGAGCAAGGTTATATTAGATGTCATTCTAACCATTGCGTGTATACGAAGAAATTTGAGGATGGCAATTATATTATCCTTTGTCTGTATGTGGATGACATGTTGGTTGTAGGTAAAAATATGCAAGAAATAAAATTACTCAAGAAGTAACTAAGTGAATCCTTTGCTATGAAGGATTTGGGGGCAGCCAAACAAATCCTTGGTATGAGGATATCTGGGGATAGGAAGGAATGGAAGCTGACTTTATCTCAGGAAGAGTACATTAAGAAAGTCTTGGAGAGGTTTAATATGCGGGATGTTAAACCGTTGGGACTCCTTTGGAAGGCCATTTCAAGTTATCAAAGGAGCAGCGTCCCCAAGACAGAGCCGGAGAGAAACCAAATGTCCAAGGTACCTTACTCATCGGTAGTTAGCGAGTTTGATGTATGCCATGGTGTGCACTAGGCCCGATATTGCCCATGTAGTGGGAAAGGTGAGTAGATTTATGAGTGATCCGAGATCCGAGGTAGAGATCATTGACAGCAAGAAAGTGGATCCTTTGGTATTTGCGAGGGACCATGGGGACAGCTTTTGCTACTGATGGATCAGACACCACTTTGTGTGGTTATGTAGATTCAGATATGGCTGGAGATGTAGACAAAGAAGAGGAGCACAACAGGTTATGTTTACACTGTAGGTGGAACAACAGTAAGCTAGATTTCATGACTACAGAAGTTGGTGGCTTTGTCAACCATGGAGGCTGAGTATGTTGCTACCACAGAGGCAAGCAAGGAAATGATTTGGTTACAAAAATTACTTGAGGAGTTGGGGCATAAGCAAGAGGAAGGAAAGTTGCATAGTGATATTCAGAGTGCTATACACCTAGCTAAGAACTTTGCTTTCCACTCTAGGAAAAAGCATATATAGTTAAGGTACCATTTCATCAGGACAACTTTGGAGGAAGAGAAATTGAAGTTGGAGAAGATTCATACCAGTCAGAATCCTACAGACATGATGACCAAGGTGGTCACAAGGAAAAACTAAAGTTGTGTTCACTTTGGTTGGTCTTCACGAAACTAGTGAAGGGTTGAGAAGCTTGCTCAGAGGAAAACTAGTCTCCAAGTGGGAGATTGTTAGGTTGTGGAGCCTGTTTTCATGTGTGAAAGTGTTGAAGACTGTACACTAAGAGTATTGTACACTTTTCATGTATCCTCGCTGGGGTTCGGGGTAGGGCCGGGCCCTAAACGGGGTCCGAGGGTGGCAGCCCCAATACAGCGGGGGGTTCGGGCGTAGCCCCGAAAAAAATTTAGGCATAAATTTTTTTGGCCTCAAAAAAATGCACCCGACATATCAGGAAATGTGCTCTTCTCATATGGGCAAGTTTTTTTACCCATAGGTTTATGGGACAGGTTTTTCCCATGGTTTTGATGCCCACGGTTTTGTAAAACTACTTAAGCAGTTGTTTATTTATATGGTTCTATGCATATGATAGAGGTATGAAGAACATTGCAGATGTGCTTTGAATTCGGCTGTGAATTCTGTAGAGTTTGTTGAGCATAGCTCAAAATGGATCTGAGTATTGTATTGAGAGAGTGGTGGCTTGTAATAAAATCTGAGCAAGTAATTCTTGGTGGACATAGCCGAAATTGGGTGAACCACGTTAAATATTGTCTCTTTGTGTTGTGTTATTTTATTTGAGATCTGTAATAATTTTTTCATATTAGTTTCTACTGTTGCGATTCTGTGAGGGATTATTCCGCATATTTTATCCCTTATTTCCTAACATCATACTCTATGATTTTGGTAACCCATCGCGTTCTTTTCTCACTAATTTCTACTCCCATGATGAAGTCTCTAACACTTGAGTGTGAAACTAACACCTTGATGTGGTTTTTGGCAAGCATACTCTTGAAATTCTTGAGCATGTGCATGATGGCATAGACATGTTTCTCCATGTGATTATAGTTCAACTCATAATCCTTCAATGTTTGACTGAAGAAAGCCACTGGATACTCTATTCCTTGCTCATTTTCTTGTGTCAGACAACATCAACACCATAAGCATAAAGGATGAAATCCTTAGCGTAATGGGTTGATAAGTATTGCACGCAAGTAATTTCTTTCTTGATTTTTTCAAAGCTCTCTTTTCCTTCTCGATTTCCTTATGAAGACTGTGTCCTTCTTGAGCATGAGGGTAATGGGCTTTACCAGTCCCTCAAAGTTAGGAATGAATCTCCTAACAAATTTGATTTTCCTAAGGACCGTAAGGCCTTTTTATGTGCCAATGAGGGAAAGAGCCAAGATGGCTGAAATGTGCTCAGGATCGATTGTGATGTCATCCTTTGAGACCACATGGCCCAAAATCTTTCCCTGTGCCAATGTAAAATTACACTTCTTGGGGTTAAGAGATACTCCAAATTATTTACATATCAAAAATACTTTCTCGAGGTGCACCATGTGATCTCGTGCTCTATTTTGAGAAGACAATTATGTCATTTAGGTAAATCAAAGTGAACTCATTAATATAATCCTTGAAGGCAATATCCATGGTGCACTAAAATGTCATGCATGTGTTTGATAGACCAAAGGGAATCTTATGATATGCATATGTTCCCCATTTAGTTGTGTACACTTTGTTTTGAATTGAACCTCTTCCTTGACTAGGATTTGATTGAAGCCGAATACCCATCCAAGATAGAAAATATTTACGTGCTAGCCACTATCTACAAAATCTACTCCATGGAACGTAAAGGATAATGATCCTTTAAGGACGCCTTGTTTGAATCTTTGAAATCGACACAGAGTTTTATTTCACCGTTCTTTTTGTGTACTAGAACAAGATTGGAAAAATAGGTAAAGTACTTGATGTGGAAAATAATCTTTGCCTCAATGATTTGAGAAACTCTTTCCTCATGAGGGGATCTATCCTTAGATTGACCGACCTCTATTTCTGTCTCGATGGACTTAATACTAGGATCAATGTCAATGGAGTGTTGAGAAACACTTGGATCAAATCCTTTTAGTTCCTCATACTCCCATGAGAATATGTCACTATATTTCTGATAGAAAGAGATGAAGGCTTTCTTTTCATCATGCGTGCAAGCTTTACTCAAACAATTCTTTACCGCATGCAATAGTGACTTGGGAGCAGTCTTCTTGCATCATATGCATATCCTTCTTTGTTTGAGTTAGCATACTCTTGTTGTACAAATCTATAATTAGAATTAAGCATTCAAGCAATAAAACACGAAATATACCAGAAGATAAATACACAAGATATAACGTGGTTCACCCAGTGTGGGCTACGTCCACTAAGAAACAACCAATCTATTAATCTTTTCTTTATAGAGGAAATAAAATGAAGATATGTAATCTTCCACACCTTCTTTGGATGTATAGTACTTTTCCTTCTCTCAGCTTCTCCAAGAATTCCTTCTTACAATTATGATCAATCTTTCACAATCTAACCTTTCTAACCCTAGCTTTCAAGCTTATATAAGCATATACAAACTTAGGGCAACATAGCTATGCAATTACAACCATTAGATCACCTTTTAATCAAAGGTTAGATCTAATCCTGTGACTTAAATAAAAAATCATGCACATGAGACCGACGTCGGTTACCCCAACCGATGTCGATTCCTACTAGCTAACCGACGTCGGTCAATCGACCGATGTCGGTTACTTATGTAAACTCCGCAAGTTGTAAAACATGTTATTTGTGAAGTAATTAAGATTGAAAACTCAACATTATTTTCACCCTTTAACTTGTCATCGTGGCTGAATATTTTCTCTAAGGTAACCAGCCCTTTAGGTAACTTGTTTGTCTTTAGTTTGGATCACTTGGTCACCATAGTTGTCATGCAAGTCAGCTTGCATGCTTGAAGAGAACTCAACTTCATTTTGAATGAACTAGACAATATGTGTGTCGATGATCAAACACTTACCAGCTAGTTTTGTTGTCTAGAATAGATGTCTTGATCACTATCTTAACACGTTGTGCATTTCCCTTCACAAAATCCTCCGCAAGAGAAAATTGTGAACCAAGCGCGACCATCCGATCATATTCTTTTTCATCTTCCTGGTACCACCTGCAGATTTAGAGCATCAAATCTCTCAAGGAGGTCCCAAAATCCATGTTTATAAG
The DNA here is from genome assembly GCA_018340775.1 of Taxus wallichiana var. yunnanensis. NCBI lineage: Eukaryota > Viridiplantae > Streptophyta > Pinopsida > Cupressales > Taxaceae > Taxus > Taxus wallichiana. The sequence continues at coordinate 457,161,307 of CM031235.1, read as the reverse complement.
CTTTGAGAAGCTTATTATTTGACGTGCACTTGTTTGTGACCTGTTGGATGACAAATTTTGTTTCCCAAAGATCTGCAGCACCTTAATCCTTTTCTTCTCAGCAATGAGAAGACCATGCACCAATGCTTCATATTCTTCTACATTATTGGAGAATGTAAATTGCATCCTATGTGCGAAGAATAATTCTCATCCTTGGGAGAAATGAGAACAATGCCTAGCGTCGTTCCTACTTCTAGAACCATCAAAGTACAACTTCCATAAACTAGGATTTTCTTTATTTTGCTTGAGCACGCGCGACATCACAGCTTCTTCTTCAAGGATGTAGTAAGTACCAAGCCCAGTTTCAAAAGCTTCAAGCTCTTGAGCATATGAATCAAATTTGTGGTGCTTTTCCACCCACTCATCTAACACTAAGTCAAGTAGAGGGGGAGGAATAGACTGCTCTTCCTAAACTAAAACTTGTTCCTCTTGGATTTGGAAATTGGCTTGGAGGGGGGATGGGTCATATGACTCAACATGATAGGAGAATATTGGCTCATATTATATGGTAAACCAAGTACCATACTTTGTCTGAAGTAACATATGGGACCAATAAGAAGACAAGTAGCCACCCACTTTAGCAATAAAATCCCTTGATAGACATAAGGTAAAAAAGGAGGTAGGTCAATGATTGACACATCTTGAGTTATAGTGAGGATTGGACATGCATGGAGGGTTAACTCAATGTTATTGATGACTCATAAAGTGGTAACAGTTGAGCCATCAAGCTACATGAATCCTTTGGAAAAATGGGTGTACTTAAGGCCTATGACATCAATAATTTTCTTAGGCATGACAAAAAATCTACCGACGCCTAAGTCAATCATACAATTGTGCACGAAGTGTTTACCTATGATCAAGGACATATATAAGGGTGTGGTTTTGACAGCCTTACTTACTTCTCCTCTCCTTGAAAAAAATTGACAATAGTGTGTGGTTTTTGGATAGCCGGATCAACGCGGGAGCTGGATCGGTGTTGATATTGATCGCCAAGGCATCCCACATTGTGACATTCACATTTGTCTTCTTCATCTAATCCACAATGTTAAATGTAAGGCCCATTGACTTGTGCATTTGGGGGCACAACAACATGTTTTCTTATTTATTTAGGTGTAGTGGCGGGGGCATTAGCTTGTGCGGAGGATTGACCTACCAAAGGAGGGGCGTGTGCTACTTCTAGAAGAGTGTTACGTGGAGCCTCGCATGCGAAAATTGCACGCCTTTACTTGATGGATGCCTTGGCTACATATTTTTTTCTTTTGAGGATCATTCTACATGACAAGAGCTAAAGGTTGTGTGCCTAAGTCCATGATTCTCTTCTTATACCTTTTGTTATCAACAACTTGGGTGCACGGTCTCTCAAGACTATCCATAGCTTGATTGATTGCACAAAATTCCTCCGAGCCAAAGAACACCATGTTGGTCTCTAGAAGAGCTTCGGCATTTCTTGGTTTTTTTTTCACCCATGTTGGTGGAAGGCTCACAATTAGAAGCATTATGGATCATAAAATCATGTACACGTATTGCATCGGCATAATGGTATTGATTATGAGGCATATTGCAAGGAAATCACCATTCGACTCTTGAGCCATATTATTTTGTCTACCGAACTAGTGCTTAACTCAATCAAACTAACATGTTAAGCATTATTCTCTACTCTTTGAAAGCTAAACTAGAAATGGACCTATGTAGATCCTTAGCAATCAAAATGTGATTGTTTGTTTGATCCCAAGGGTTTGAGAATGGAGTCTCATCAAGACATGGCTATAGGCCATTTTGATTCTCTCCATATGACTCAAAAGCTTGGATGGATGAAATGCAAGATGAAGATACCTAGCTCAACACTAATGGAGGATGCTCAAAGATGAAAATGCCTATAGTTTATGTTATATGCATGCAAAGGTGTAAGAAGAAAGGTAGGAGGAGGGTTCTTTATATAACCCTTTGGTTTGAAGAAGCTTTGCATCCTATTGTATGTGGGATAATAGAAAAGCTAGGTTAGTTAGGGATAAGCATACTTTAAGTTTTTGATTTAGGAGAGATTAATATATCATTAGTGATTCATGGGAGTTGAGGGGGTGTATTAATTAATCAAGAGTGATTAACTAATAGGTAGGTGTAAGCTTATAGAATCTTTTTAGAGGAAAGTTAGCATGATCTAGGTTATGAGGGATTTTAATCCAATAAATGATGATTTATTGATTAAATAAAAGGGAAGTTAATTAATTAAGAATAATTAATTAATCTAGATAGAAAGGAACACTAATTAATGGAAGGTCATTAATCGACATCTTGAGTGATAGAGGGGTTAATTAATTAGCGTAATGTAATTAATTAATGGTGATAGAAGAGAAAAGGTGTGTTATTGATGATATGTCATCAATTTGTGGAAAGGGGATAATTAGCACAATTTAAGTATTTAAATTGCTCGATCCAAATTATAGGTGTCTACATTTTCCCCTCTTTGGGGTGGCGTAAGCAACACCACTTCAAAGATAGTAGACAAGTATAAACACGTGAATTTTGAAGAGATAGAAGAAAAATTAGTGGAGTGAAGGATGCCCCTCGAGTGTCGATGGGGTGATGAAAGAGGTCGATCGACGATCGAAAAAGATGAAGGAAATGATATAAGAATGGGGAGGGGTAGGATGCCCCAAGTGAAGCAGAAGAATAATGTTGATAGGAGAATGATATAGAAGAAAAATGAAGATGGAGAGAAAAGAACTAGCTTTCATCCAGTGTATTTAAACAACTTTTGTGTCATCATATTACCATATGATCTACGTCATCAGTCCTTATTAAAAATATAAGCATACAAAAAAGTGTAGAATGACATGAAAATCCATAATACGAACAATTTCCATTGCTGAAAAACACCAACTCAATGCAACATACAAAAATGCAATGCAATACGAGAAGTAAACAAGCTCATTTAACAGGGAAACAAGTACAAACACACATACCCAAACCAACAATGGTCAAGATGGTTACACAAATGTTTTGTTATCAAGTTGAAGATCCCACATGTTCATGATTAATGAAAAAGGGTTAAAAATGATGCCCCAAGAAAGGATACATGTGAGGGGAATTGATGAAGGATGTCAAGGTCCAATGATAAAGCATTGTGTGCTACGAAATAGTACCAGGCAACTCGATGTGCCCCAGTACAAATGAAGCAAGCAATCTAGCTTTGTAAATGGTTGTAGATCCAGATGATCCATGAGTCATTTGTTTCTAAAACACATGAAAATGCCAAGCAAGATATGGGATGAATACCATGCATGTGACACAAATTTCAGCCATGTATCAAGCTTTTTACCAATTTTTGCAAATTTTTGAATTTTTACAATTTTTAGGATTTTTGATTTTTTTTTTTAAAGATTTTGATTTTTGATTTTTAATTTTTTTTATTTTTAATTTTTAAAATTTTTTTTTTAATTTTTAGTGATTTTTTTTTTTTTTAGAAGAAATTAGATGATGGAGGATCACTTAAAAGCAAAAAAAATTCCCCGGAGAAGAAATGGGCACCAGTGTAGCAAAAATATGCCCCTGATGAGAAAAAAGAGTTAAAAATAATTATTTATTTAAAAAAATAATTATCACAACGGGTAAAAAGAAGTTAGAATGACCACATGGTCAAAACATGCCCTCTGGGGTAGCACGATGGGTTAAAATAGCTAAATATACCCCTCCAGGGTAAATCATCACGAATAGTTCATTTTTTACCACACCCTACCAATTTTTACCATGAGACACCATGAGCTACGAGCGAGATGGCAGAGAGTGCAAACCATAGGAGGCAGCGACACCATTTGGGAGTACGCACGGGGAGGAGGATGATGGACCCTTCATGAGTACCCCATCCCTCTTTGTCAATTTTAGCATTTAATTACATTTATTAGGTTAATTAGAGGTTGAAAATGTGTGTGTGTAGGGGGGCACGTAGAGTCATTGCGAACATGTGCATCAAAATGTGTGTGCACATGCATGCAACATTGAAAAATGTGTGTGCATGTGCGTACATGCAAGTAAAAAAAATGGCATGCATGCATGTGCATGGTAAAAATGGAATGCATGTGTATGCATGTCATGTGTACACATGCAAAAAAATGTCAATGGCATCCTGAAGGAAGGATGCATGTATGCACAATTCAACAAGTGGGGTAGTTAGGTTGTGTGTGCACATGAAAACATGAGCACATGAGCACACATGAGGTGCATAGATGGCATGCACATGCATATGCGCAGGTGCACATGCATGAAAAGGGTGCACTTTTCCCAAAAGGGCACGCATGCAGGTGTACAGAAGAAGGAAAATTTGAGACTTAGAAGAAAAATAAGATTTTTAGAAGAATGTTAGTTGATGAATAGATAGTGTAGATGAAATATGAGTTAGTACTTAGAAGAAAAATAGAAGAAGATAAAAAAAAAAAAGAAAGTTTTAACATGTGTGTTATTTTTGCAGAGATGATGATCAATCATTATAAACTAGAGAGTGACATGGCCACTAGTTACCTTAGAGGCTGAGCTTCCATCATGACATAGATAGGAAATGATGGACATCCTGTTAGAGGTCACAGGGTTAGCTCACGTGGCATGAGATGCCATAGATTACCTTAGACCATGGCCTACTCACAGCCTTAGGCTGAGAGAGATGGAGTGAGAGCCAGTTTGCTTCTAGCTCCCTCTTTGGAGAGATGATGATCACTTTAGAGGATGTCTGGCATATATATTGTGTGTGCCTATCTAGGGGTAAATTTGATTGAGTATATTATGATGATGAGATCATCGATTTTAGACTTCCTTATCAGGTTTTTGGCCATGATGATGATATACTCATCGAGAGTATGATGGTGCACTTACACCGATGTGTATTATTGAGATCCAGGCTATCATCATGCCCATGTACATGTATTTGATGGCTCTTGTGGCTTTTTACTTACTTACCGACAAGACAAGTACTTCTTTTCCACTAGGCCTCATTGTGTTATACAAGGATTTTTTGAGGTGAGAGATATATTTTGGGGCCAATGTATGTTGGCACATCTATATTGGGATTTGCACCTAATTACATACCATGGTCAGAAGACCATGGGTCCCTACCACGCTTGCTATAGATATGGGTGTGGGATCACATAGTCATTGGTCACCCTACAAGAATTCTATGATTCTGGGATCCAGATGAGCCATCAGTGATGGGATGGGTCCTAGTTTGGAGATGACATCCATGGGCACATGGGGATACCTACCATTACCAGAGTTTTTGATGATATTCAACAACATATGATAGTGTGGAGGCCCTACCATAGTATCGGTGGGGCGAGGATGAGGATAGATGAGATGAGCTAGTATAGCCATGGTAGAGCATTTCTTGATTGGTATTTGGGGATACATCACAGAGTTTTACAGAGTAGATCGATGTCAATGGCATAGTTTGGTGTAGTGTAGGATGTACCTGGTCCTAGAGATGTGGTATGCACCTCAAGCCACAGAGAGATTTGATATGGGGCCATTGATCCAGACAACTAGGGCCCATCTTAGCTTTGATCGATGGGTACCATAAGCTTGGGTTCCCTTTGAGATAGATTAGGGATCCTAGAGTGACAAAAGTATGCACCATGGTACATGATGATAGTTTTCCTCATCTATCTCACCATTCCATAGCCACATGGGATGGGAGGGGTTAGGCCACCTCTGAGGATTTCATGATGTGATGATGATGATGATGATGATGATGATGGTTTGATGGTCAAGGCCATGATGGTGGTGGTGGTGGTGATGGGGGTCCTCCCACCATTATAATGATAGAGGATAGGGAGGTAGAGAAAGAGACAGATCCTTAGTTTCTTGACATATATATATACAGATGCCCCAGTGGGCATACCAGTTGGGATACAGGCACCGTTACAGTAGGTGCCTCCTTAGAGAGTAGTGCCACACAGGTTCCACCCCCTGAGAGAGTACCACAGGGGGCTCCACGGTTGGTAGCCCATACACATAGTAGTCCACCGAGAGGTGGAGGGTGGTGGTGGTGGAGGTGGAGGATGGAGGGGGATGGAGGAGGAGGAGCCATTTGGTTCCAGTAGATCCAGATAAATGGTGGCTTCCCCGATGGTGTTATATTATCAATATATTACAACATTATGGCCTAGGATACAACAGTTGACTACAGAGAGAGAGACCAGGCTAGAGCACATGTTCAAACTATTACTAGAGAGAGATTGGATTAACTATCTGAGTGACATAGGGGCATAGGCTGCAGGCAGTATGTGCTAGAGAGAGTGAGATCAGTCCAGGATGAGTGAGAGGTAGTGGGATGGATCATAGATTGCTATCGAATTTCTATGAGAGGTGGCCTCATTCTCGATGATGTGATGATGAGTCATAGTGACACCAGGCCTGCATTACATGGATTTGGTATCACCAGGGAGATGGATAGATTTATCATTTGATATTATAGAGGTTATCTCTGTTGAGGTTCTCCTAGAGCAGAGTCCTAGTCTAGGTCAATCGAGAGACATCTGTCATTAGATCACAGAGACCATCGGGCATCAGCATATCATCAGTAGATCAGATTGTGTAGTCACAGGGGCAGAGGCACAGCAATCAGTAGTCATGGGTCCATCAGTTGATGGGACCTCCTCCTTAGGCCCCTAGGCCACCTAGTCCCCATGAGGGATCGAGCTAGAGTCATGACTCACTCATTTTTTATGTATACACATATGTATGTATTTTTTATGTACGCCTCTTATGAAGGCTCATTTTTATTAATGTATATGATGTATCATTTTTTATTATGCCTCATGATGAAGGCTCATTTTGATTCATGCCTATGATGGCATATTTTTATCCAGATGATGTATACTTACACATATGTATATGGACATTTGATTTTGACATGTATGATGATTATGATGATTGGACTCTATATTATGATGTTGTTGTATATGTATCACATGTTTTTTATTTATGATATATCCTTAGATGATATCATTTGTATTGTACATGAGATGTTTTTATTATTCCACTTGATGATATTTATGATATTGGTGTGGGGGGATAGATTTTGATATTTGTGACCCCTCTTGCCCCATTGATGATACGATATGTGATGATTAGCTTAGCATACATGTATGATGTAGACTTAGCATTTTATTGATATATGATGTATATATGATGTTATATGTGATGATATGATGATGATGATGTGATAACAAACAATGTACAAGTAACAACAAACAAGCACAAAAAAAAAGTTAACAAATCTACCAAATATACACACTAAACAACTTAACAACACAACTATGTACAATCATTCACAAGCATGCAAAAACACACTCCATATGTACAAATAAGAATGAATCTAATCTAAGCAAGAAAATATCAATCTAAAAGGTATGTTTAAGCAACACACTATACAAATGTACAAGCAAGAAAAACTATACAAACAATGTACACACAAACAAACAAAGCAAGAAACAAAACAAAAAACAAAGCAAGTAAACTACTACTATGTTTTTGTAAGACTATTTTCAATGTGTTTTGTGTTGTTTTTGGGAGTTTTGAAACAATTTTCTATTGTTTTTGTATTTTCTAGTTTTCTAATGTTTTGGGTTTTTTCAATCCTATTTGAATGTTTTTGTGATTTTCAACATATTTGAATGTTTTTGTGATTTTCTAACAGTTTTCAAAGCTATGTACAGGAAACCAAGAAATGTGATGCCCCCAGTGTTAGATGGGAATATACAAAGGTAGATGCCACATGTTATAAACAAGAAGGTGAAGATGTGAAGATGCCCCAACATTAGATGGGAATATACAAAGGCAATCTCTTCACATATTTACAAGAGGAGAACCAGTCGGATCAAGGCTTTGACAGATAGGCTCACAAAGAATCTCGGATGTAGGTGTGAACTAGCTCTAAACTAAGTAAAGTACCCCCTAGATGTAAGATGCTTGTGAACAATGAATCCTCCCAAGGCACTTTGAAAAACTAGTTTTCACCAAGGGACTTATCCAAAGTGCCACAATTGCATGGTTTTCACATTTGGATGACATGTTTTCTCTTTTTTTTTCTCTTTTTGATTTTTTTTTTTTTTCATGTTTTTTTACTTTTTTGGTTTTTTTTTCTTTTTTGTGCCATGTTCAAGCATAGAACCACTTGAGGTGCATGGCATTCATGGGCTCTCACAGCTCATCTCCATCAGGATAGGCAAATTTTGTATGCTCTTGACCCAAATTTGGCCACAATGACATAGGGTCCTAACCAATTAGGTTCGAACTTGCCTTTCTTTTCTCTCTCCTTCATTGTGTTGAATTGGTTTTCCTTCAACACCAAATCTCCTACCTCAAACTATGAGGTATGATTATTTTTTTGTAGCTCATGACACTCTGTTCTGATACACTTTAAGGTGGTTGAGTGTGTAGATGCACTTTCATCTAGTAGCTCCAGTTCTTCTAGTCTAGCCACTCTGTAATCCTCATCTTTATCTAGATAGTCCCTAAGAGATATTCTTAGGGAGGGAAGCTCTATTTCCAGGGGATGATGGATTCAGTTCCAAACACTAGGGAATAAGGTGTCACACTAGTAGGGGTGTGAATGGAGGTCCTATAAGCCCAGAGGGTAGGGTGAATTTGTAAATGCCAATTGTGACCTGTTTTACTCACCATCTTCTCCATGATTCAAACAAGTGTTTTATTAGTGGCCTCTTGCTTTCCCATTACCTTGAGGGTAATATGGCATGGACCACTTTAATCATATCTAAAACTACATAGAGATTTTACCATCTTGTTCTTGAAATATTTTCCATTTTCAGAAAATGGGGAAGGAATGCCATAATGGCAGATGAGATGGTTCATGATGAACTTTGATATTTGAGCACCTGTAACATATGTCAATGGAACAACCTCCACCCACTTGGTGAAGTATTATGTGGCCATTATAATGTGTGTATGACCATCGGATGAAGTAGGGGTAAGCTTCCCTATTAGGTCCAATCCCCATTTAGAGAATGGCCATGGTGTTGTGATTGGTTGTAAAGGTGTGATGGTGCATGGATGAAGTTCCCATACTTTTGGCATAACACACACTTCTTTACATAATTGCAGCAAATATGTCTCCATGGTAGGCCAATAATAGCCTACCCTTAATAACTTCTTTTCTAAAACCATCCCATTTGTATGGGCTCCACACACTCCTTCGTGTACCTCCTTGATTTCTCATACTTGACTCTGCTACATCTAAACAATGCAACAGATTCCCATCATAGCCACGATGGTAGAGGGTGCCTCCTAGGAGGGTGTAATGAGCTATTTTACGATAAGGATTTGTTTTTCAGAATGGGTGATGTTGGGAGGAAAGGTACCACTTTTGGAGGTAGTTAAAGATGGGTTCATACCATGGGAAAAGGGACCAACAACTTCACATGCCAGGCACGATTTTGGCATGTCATATGCAGGTTGACGTAGATTTTCAACAAAAAATGGCATATCATTGTTCTCTGTGGAATCCATAGCATAGAACCCACTTTTTTCCATTGCATCTACAGACTTATTTTGTGCCCTTGGAATTTTTTCAAAGGTGATGCACACAAAATATTCTTTTAGAGTTTCTACCAACCTTTTATATGGGATGAGTTTTCATCCTTGACTTTGTATTCATCATTGACTTGCTTGATAATCAATTGTGAGTCACCAATGACCTTAAGGTGGTGGATATTCCATTTTATAGCCAACTTCATCCCAATGATGAGCACTTCATATTCTACAATGTTATTTGTGCATGGAAACCCAAGATGGAAAGGCTTGGGTATGGGGTCTCCTATAGGAGTGATTAGCACTACACCTACCCTTGAACCATGGAAAGTAAATGATCCATCAAAATGTACTTTCCATATGACATATTCCTCAATGTACATTAATGATGTGTCAGGTAGGTCCAAACACACCGGCTTTGTTCTAGGTAAGGGTGCCTCTACCAATAGTCTGTAAGCACCTATCCTTTTTTGAAACTTTTGGTGTACATACTCAATGTCAAATTCACTTGAGTAGGATGATCCAATTAGCCATCCTACCAGTAAGGGAGTGGGTTTTGATAATAGGTACTTGAGTGGGTCAACTTTGGATATAAGCTTGGTTTTGGTATTCAATAGATAATGGTGAAGTTTTTGGAAGGTAAAAACAATGACCAAACAATTTTTTGATTTGGGGATAGTTGAGCTCATATGTAATTAGGGTATGAATGAGATAGTACACTACTTTTTCTTTTTTATTAGGTCATACTTGAGTAAGCAAGGCACCAATAGAAAATTGGGTTGTAAATATATATAAAAAAAAGTGGCTCACCTGGGGTTGGTGGCATGAGGACTGGTGGATTTTCCAAATATTGCTTGAGCAAGGAAAAGGCTTGTTGTTGCTCTGGTCCCCAAATGAAAGTCAACGTCCTTTTTAAGAAAATGGGTGAAGGAGTGACATTTTTTGGCAAGTTATGAGATAAAGTGGTGGATGGCTTGTATTTTCCTTGTAAGTCTACGTAACTACTTGATGTTCTTGGGAGGAGGCATTTCAGTAATAACATTACTTTAGCAGGGTCTACCTCGATCCCTCTTCTTGATACAATGAAGCCCAATAGCTTCCTGATAACACCCAAAGACACACTTCCTCATATTTAACCTAACCTTATATTCTCAGAGATGTTCAAAAATGTGCCTCAAGACCTCAGGATGGTCTTCTCTTGTCTTTGATTTTCCTAGGATATCATCCACATAGTCCTCCATGATGTCATTAAGCATGTCATGGAATATTATGTCATTTCCCTTTGATAAGTTGCGTCGACATTTTTAAGGCCAAGGGCATTACCTGATAATATAATGTCCCCAAGGGGTTGTAAAGGTCATCTTATGTTGATCTTCCTCTTGATATTTTGATTTGGTTATAGCCAAAAATCCATCCATAAGAGATAACATTTCATATCCTGTAGTCGAATCAAAATCATGTCGATGTTGGGTAGGGGAAAATCATCTTTAGGACATGCCTTGTTGATGTCTCAAAAGTCAATGTAAATTCTGATTCCAATAGGTTTCTTTTGAATTAGAACTATGTTAGATATCCACTCAGAGTAGTCAATGGGTCTAATAAACCCTGTTGCTAATAGTTTTTCTAACTCTTCTTTGACCAAGAAGGGCCACTCATGTGGATGCATTTTCCATAGCTTTTGTTTAATGGGCTTCACGTCTGCATGCATGCACAACTAAGTTATGCACCACCAAAGATGGATCTAAGCCTAATATCTACATAAGACCATGTGAATATGTCCACAAATTCTCTAAGAAGCATAGTGAAATTTTTTGTTCTTGTGTTGAAAGCAAGCTCCCAGCTTGACTATCTTTGGTTGCTTCTTCCATTCCAATATTAACATCAATAGTTTCTTCCACAAGCATCTTTGACATATCCTCCATACACGTAGGATCGGGAGGAGGTTGAGATATTCTTCTAAGGCATCTCAATGATATTTTCACCCTCAGCATGGTCACTTCTTTTGTCCATTGATTTTTTTATTTGTTGGTCGGCCAATGCCCTCAAAGAGGTTTTCACTGTGTGACTTGGACTTATGTTTTTTCCAAGGCTTTGTAGAGGAAATTTTTCCCTCACTTTTTTAGATTTTTTGACCACAAAGCTCAACCTCCTCCCCAAGTACGTGTGTGGTATCTAGTCAATGAATAAACCCTTCTTGTGGTCTCCAATAGGAATAGTGTCACATATGCCCATAAATTTTGTAATAGCCTCATCATTCTCAAAGAGGTCCAACGACACATGATGTTGTTGGTCCCAATCGACAAGGGTAGGGTATACAAGGTCAATTTTTGGATTGGCGGGGTTATGGTAAAGATAAATGGTATCCATGAAAAGGTTCATAGAGGCAAGATCCTCGTATTGGCTATGGTGGGAATCTTGTTGCTATCCAAATAAATAGAGCTATCCTCACATTCAAAGGAGGTAACATCTTGGTCCATGGGGTGCGCCCCATAGGGCTGAATACCAATACCATATCTTTCTATTTTGAAATGTGGAGTGGGACTAGTTCTCTTATCCCTTGTTCAAAATTTCCACATCCAAGTCCTTTATAACCCATGGAATACATCATTCTACTAGATTTTGTGTATTCTAGAATTTTATAGTAGATAGGCTTAGTGTCCTCGGGGACCCAAATTGTAGGAGGGTCCAAATTTCTCTTCTGAAAAAACCACTAGGTAAGAATGTCCCAATTGTTTGTTCATCTCAAGGTCATTTGAAGTGGTAGTTGGGTTTTCCTCTTGTTTTAGGTGACAAGGATAGATCTGAGACTAGGAGAGTCTGAATATTATATTCTCCACAACCATACTCAAGAATTTTCATCTCCCATGAATCAAAGGGAGAGGTAGATGTAGAAGCACCATGAGCACAAGAACTTAGAGATTCTAAATCTACCCATGACTCAAGAGCTTCAGACTGAAGGGGGACAACAATATCAATGGAGGGACATTCATATGCATTCCTACGTGCAAAATCTATTGAGAGATCTCTGTAGTGGGTGAAGGGTTTTGGATCTCCTTGAATAGTAATAGTGTGTCCCTTGTGTTTTAATTTGATACATTGGTGAAATGTCGATGGTATGGCCTACATGGCATGAATCCATGGGTGACCAAGAAGCATATTGTATGGAAGTTCCAAGTCTAAGACATGAAACTTCATGTTGTGATAAGTGGGCCCTACTTCCATCGGCAGTGTTATTATACCATGATTCCCACTCTGTGTTGTCATATGCGGTTATGGTGATAATGTGGGACTCTAGATCTTCTTCTATGTGTCCCAACTGTTTAATTAGTTTCAATGTGCATATGTTTAACCCTGACCCATTTTCCACAAGCACCCTCTTTATCTTTCAAATGAGTAACAAATACTTCTATGTAAAGAGGAAGGTTATGTGTATGATCTTCATTAGGGATTTCATTGTGGTTAAATGCAATGTGTTCACTTGGTGCAATATTTTCCACCATAGTGTGTAGGTGAGAAGGATATACTTTAGTTGACACTCCTGACCCTGAGAGTTTTATAAAGGATTTCCTTATGTACATTTGATATTTTAAGAAGATCTAAGATTGAAATCTTAGCAGACATCTTCTCAAGTTGGTCTAGGATATTATACTAGACTATCCTGAGGGGTAGACAGAGGAGGTTTTAGGATCATGAGACGATTGTTCCTTGTTACCACAACGCAATATCTTCCTTTGATCCTAATGGTATTAACACACTCATCGGGAAAGAAAAAAATCACATCCAATAAGTCACCATATTGATTGTTATCACTTTTTGGTATAAATAAATATCTACGCTAAGAGAATTGAAACTAACACCTAATAGTTCCAAAACAAATCTAACTAAACATAGATCATCATGTTAAGAGCTTAAAGAGACTAAATATCAACAACATGCATAGAAATTTGAAGGAAATCAAACTAACATGTTAAACATTATTCTCTACTCTTTGAAAGCTAAACTAGAAATGGACCTATGTAGATCCTTAGCAATCAAAATGTGATTGTTTGTTTGATCCCAAGGGTTTAAGAATGAGACTCATTAAGACATGGCTACAATGCCATTTTGATTCTCTCCATATGACTCAAAAGCTTGGATGGATGAAATGCAAGATGAAGATACCTAGCTCAACACTAATGGAGGATGCTCAAAGATGAAAATGCCTATAGTTTATGCTATATGCATGCAAAGGTGTAAGAAGAAAGGTAGGAGAAGGGTTCTTCATATAACTCATTTATTTGAAGGAGCTTTGCATCCTATTATATGTGGGATAATATCAAAATTATGTTAGTTAGGGATAAGCATAGTTTAAGTTTTCTTTAGGGATATTAATATATTATTAGTTATTCATGAGAGTTGAGGGGGTGTATTATTTAATCAAGAGTGATTAACTAATAGGTAGGTGTAGTTTATAGAAGCTTTTTAGAGGAAAGTTAGCATGATTTGGGTTATGAAGGGATTTTAATTTAATAAATGATGACTTATTGATTAAATATAAAGGGAATTTAATTAATTAAGAATAATTAATTAACCTAGATAGAAAGGAACACTAATTAATGAAAGGTCGTTAATCGGTGTCCTCAGCGATGGACGGAATAATTAATTAGCGTAATGTAACTAATTAACGATGATAGAAGAGAAAAGGTGTGTTATTGACAATATATTGTCACTTTGAGGGAAAGGAGGTAATTATCTCAATTTAAGTATTTAAATTGCTCGATCAAAATTATAGGTGTCTACATTTACCGCTTGTATGAGACTATTTTTTGCCCTTATTGCAATATTATAAGCAACAGGTAAGGTTCTACCTCCCATGGACTGAATCATGACTAAGATGTCACTATTCAAGTCCCTTAAATAATACAAGAAAACATGTTGGGATGTAGGCCTTACCACTTGAGGGATTCTATCCCAAGTCTTCTAAAACCTGATATTGAAATCAGTCATTTGTTCATTAGGTGCCCTCTTTGTTGTAGTCAATTGCTCCACCAATGATAGGTGATCTAACTTGTCTTCAAAGTAATTACATAGAGTTGTTCCAAGCTCATCCCAAGTGGTAATAGATGCAGGTATCAAACCTCTATACCATTGGAGTGCTTTCCCTTTGAATGAGGTTACAAACATCCTGACTTTTACATCATCATGTGTGGTCAGATAAACAGAGCACACTTTTAATACATCATGGATGTGCTCAACAAGGGTGACTTAATTCTCGAAGTAAAGTATGGAGTATTTTAAGCACAACTGTTGGCATATCATATTGTGCATTTAGAACAAGAGGGCTTTTGCCAGTAAAGTTGTAAAAATTCCTCATCATAGGAGGTGGGTGTAACATCATAGTAGCTTGCACGGAGTTTCTAAGAGCGAGAATAGAAATTGCACGACACACTAGAGATGAAGATGCACGTGTGGTACCTCTAATATGTGTTCTTCTTAGATAAATCTGGATATACTCAAAGGATTCTTCAGCTATTGTGCTTTGTCTTGTATGCACTCTTCTCATGAAAGGTTCTCGATCTTTGCTGAAAATAGTAGATTTGGAAGTGGTGGGAGTCGTCGATGTGTTGAAATGAGCCTCCAAAGGTTGGAAATCACTAAGCCACACACCAAAACTTAACAATGATGAAATTTAAGATTTCAATATTGGTCCCATCGGGCGTGCTTAAATGTTGGAGTTCAAACTTGCACCCATCTCATATTAGGTTGAACTGAGTCGTTAAGGCAACAATGGGACTATCTCCAAGTTGTGGGACCTTGCATGCTTGAGACAAACCTCCGAAGAAGGCTGGTTTCTCTACCTATTTCTACTACTACTTGTACTCCTAATGTTGAAAGTAAAACCTAAGCTAAAGATTCTAAGGGAAGGGAGAGAAGGAGACAATGAAAATGGAAAACTAAACTAAGGAAGGCGATAGCACCAGAAAGAAGGGGGATTAACATGATTAGGTTTGAGAAAAAAATGAAGTAAAGATGTGCGGTGGAAGGCTATACATGCATATCATCAGCCAAAACACAATGAGGACACTCATTTTTATGGGACATGGTTAGAAAATGAGTTGCGAGGACATGAGGTAGCACAACAAACACACAACATGAAAGAAACGTAAGAAATAAGAATTAAAAACAAGTTAAGGTAGGAAATAGCCATAAAGAAATACTTATATTACTTCCAAAATTCACAATCGATTCTGATAGCGTATGAGGTCGATATCCACATGCCTAGACCCTATCTAAAGGCACGTAACTCAAAATGCAAGGAAATGCCTATGCAAAATAAAAGAGTCCAACCCTTATCAATGAGAAATGCTCTTACATTTATAGATGAATGGATGAGAGAAGGGGAGGAAAAGGAGCTAAAATCCAATTTGAAAACTCAACCACCAATAACCAGTAATGAATGCCCGCAAATCTACCTACAAATTTTTCAAAACACTTCTCCATGTTTGTTTGGCATGTTAGAGAAGGAAAGGGGTGATATTTGAATCAAATCGGTGGTTGGAGCAATTAGATCTTGCATTAATGGTATGAGAGACATTTTCCAACTTCTCACATACCCAATCCCGCCAAAATTTAAACTTGAGTGATCTGGAGTGTAACCCATGTCACCAATTATTTTGTCATCTTCTGCCACATGTTACACCTTAGTTAGTTGCAAGGATTTGGCACCTGTTGGCACACTTTGGTATGTTGCATGTGGTTCACTCAATTTATAACAAAAAAGCAGAGAGGAAGGCGCAACATTACGTGAAGGAAACATAGAAGAAGAAAGTAGAAGGAGGCACGCAAAAGTAATGTGCACAGGAGGAACAGAAGGAACACCTACTAGAGGATGTATGGAAGAGGTGCAATCATTACAATATAATGTGTGGAAACAAGAAAGGGGGCACATGAGGATGTTAGGGACTTGGCTAATTTTGGGGAGCAAGTCTAAGGTACATGTGAAGGGTGCATGAATTACTAGGAGGAAGGAAAATACACATAGTTGGGCATAAGGGAAAAAGGAACATAATAGAAGAAATGAGAAGGAAAAGATGGGAAGTGTAGGAAAGGAGTGTGAAAGGTCACAGGAGAAACGGAGCCAAGGAAACATGCTAAGAGAACAATTAAAGTGTGTGTAACCTGCAATGTAGAACCTCA
Source organism: Taxus wallichiana var. yunnanensis (assembly GCA_018340775.1). Lineage (NCBI taxonomy): Eukaryota > Viridiplantae > Streptophyta > Pinopsida > Cupressales > Taxaceae > Taxus > Taxus wallichiana. The sequence continues at coordinate 457,144,558 of CM031235.1, read as the reverse complement.
AAGCCCAAATGGAAATATAAGTTATCGAAATAACTAGGGAGTTATTAGGATAACACATATCATGAAAGATGACGGTCATAGCTCGTTGATAAGTTGTGTCTGCATTCTTGAGGCCAAAGGGTATGACTTGGTAACAAAATTTCCCCCAAGGGGTTGTGAAATTTTTCTTATGTTGATCCTCCTCTGCGATATTAATCTAATTATAACCTGAAAATCCATACATAAGTGATATCATTTTATAACTAACCATAGAATTGATAATCATGTCTATATTGGGAGAGGAAAGTCATCTTTAGGACAAGTTTTGTTTATGTCTCTAAAATATGTACAAATTCTGATACCTACAGGATTTCTCTGTACATGTACAACATTTGAAATCCACTTTGAGTAATCAATAGGCCGAATGAAGCCTACTACCAATAATCTTTCCAACTCCTCTTTAACCAACAAGGCAACACAAGGATGCATTTTTTGAGCTTTTGCTCAATATGATTTGCATTTGGGTGCACAACAAGATAATGCACCATTAATGCAAGATCAATTCCTGGCATGTCTGCATAGGACTAAGCGAAGATGTTTGAGAATTCACATAAAATCAAGACAAATGTCTTTTGTTCTTGAGGTGAGAGCAAAGCTCCCAACTTAACCATCCTAGGTAATTCCTATGTTCGATGTTGACCTCAATAGTCTCCTCCACAAGAAGTTTAGATTCTTCTTCCATGTGCGTAGGATTAGGGGGGAGATTGAGATCTACCTCTAAGGGTGTCTTGATGAGATTTTCACCCTTAGATAAGTCAATTTCTTTTTCCTGTAATTTTTCCTTTTGTTTGTCTACCAGTGCCTCAAAAAGGTTTTCACTGTAAGACTTGGACTTGTTATTTTTGCAAGGCTTCTCTGTGGAACTTTTGCCCTTACTTTTTACTTTATTTTGATGACCAAAAAACTCATCCTCCTCCCCAAAATATGTGCATGCATCAAGGTTAATGAAGAAGCCTTTTTATGATCACCTATTGGGATGTTGTCTCGATACCCATAAACTCACAAATAGCCTCATCGTTGGCAAATAAGTCAATCGGTACATGTTGTTGTTGGTCCCAATTCACCAAGGAAGGATAAAAAGGTTTAATTTGGGAACGGGGATAGGTAAGGTAGGGGATATGGTCATTATATCCATATCGGAAAATAGATTGGTGGAGGCAAGGTATTCATAAAGACTACACCAGGAATTTGTTTTGCTTTCGTAACTTGACTCACTATCTTCATGTTCAAAATAATTGGCATAGCACTCTAGATAAATAGACCCATATGGCTGAATACCAATACCATACTTGCACATTTTTCTATGGGGTTCTAGAAGAGGTTCCTACACTCCTTGTTCTTGTGTACCACAACCATACCCTTGTATCCCATGGTGTACATCATTTTATTCAAAATTGCATATTTAGGATCCTGGTAGCATGATGCCATCTCATCCATGGGAGGTGGTATCATAGAGTTACATAGCAATTTTTCATTAGCTAGCAAACCACCAGGAGTAAAATCGTCAAAGGGGAAATTCTCTCTAGGATGTTAATATTTATGACAAGGCCTACCCCGTGATTTGGGCGATAGGGGAAGGTTGGAAACTAGAAGGTCTTATTGGATATCATACTCCCCGTAACTGGTTGAAAGGGTCTTCATCTCCCATGTAGCAAAGGGAGCAAACTGACGTTGAAGCACCATTTTTATTAGGGGTCAAGGCATCTAGATCAACTTATGAAGCGAGAGCCTTAGATTGATTCAAAACAACCATCTCTATGGAAGGGCAATCAATAGAATTAGGGAAGTAACTTGATAATGCTCTACAATGAGAAAAAGGTTGAGAGTTCCCTAGAGAATATTTATAATTTTCCCATCATGGTATAGCTTCGACATTGGTGATAAAAAGGCACTGTATGCATGGCACGAATCCATGGGTTACCGAGAAGTATGTTATAAAGAAGCTACAAATCTAGGACATGGAACTTTGCATCATGAGAAGTAGGCCTTAATCCCAGTGAGAATGTTATCATGTTGGTTAACTGCCGCTCTTCATTGTCATACACCTTGATGGTGATGCCCTTTATTTCCAAATCTATTTCAATACGACCCAATTTCAAACTAGCTTCAAGGTACACTTTTTTAGGCTTGATCCCCCGTCCACAAGCACCTGTTTAATTTTCTTATAATTGACAATAACCTCAATATGTAAGGGAACATTGTGGGAAGGATCTTCTGCAGAAATTTTCTCTTGACTAAAGGTGGTATGATCCATTGGAGAAATCTATGCAACCCTTACTTGGAATTGGGTAGGGTCTATATCAACTGACACTCCTGATCCTTGTAATGTCTTACAAAGGATGTCCTTGTGTATGTTAGATATCTTAAGAAGATCTAAGATTGATATCTTAGTGGTAGTCTTCTCAAGTTGCTCCAAGACATCATAGTGACTATCTTAAGGGGTAGATGGAGGAGGTTTTGAAATAACAAGGTGAGTACGTCATGTTACCATGGCACACTCCTTTGTTTTGACCTTTATTATGTTGATATGCTTAATAAATGGGTTTACATAACTAATTACGACATCATAATAATTTTTCTTTTTGGCCACATAGTTTGTATCTTTATAAACATAGCCAATACCTTTATTTTGGGACATTTTTCCTTGATCAGATCTTTTCCTTTCCTTTGTTATGTTTAGGAAAAGGTTCTTTATATATTCCCATGTCAGTGTTGGAGACTTATTAGTGCCCGCATAATCCCTTTCCACGTCACCACTTTCAATTAGGTCTTGGATATAGTGCTTCAGTTTTAGGCACTTATCAGTTTTGTGACCCTTAACACGATGGAAGCCACAATAATCATTTTCTCTAAACCAAGATGGTTTAGGTGCATCATCTGGGATAAGGGGTTACTTCTAGGTACTTGACCATGTTAACCACCTCTAACTATTTGAGTATCGATGACATAGAATCAGATAGAGGAGTAAATGTATGATGTTTGTACTCGGGGTCTAGAGGTCCCTTAGCTAGTTTCAAGGGAGCATGATTTTGAACTACCTGCACTCATTTAGAATCTATAATTTTGTCACCTACGATGTTTTTATTTTTGTTTGGAATGAAATTTGATTTTTAGTAGGTTTTGAATCTTGATTAGGTTTCGAATCGTAGTTGTCTCGTGATAAGGGTTTCAAAGTCCCTTTTGTCAACAACACTTTTTCTATTTTGCTACCTTATTCTATAACCTCCTCAAATGTATTACCACAATGCATTTACAAGTGGAATGCAGTGATCTTAGGGGTAAAAGTTAGGTATGAAGATGCTAACTAACTATTTCTCCTGTATGGAGCAAGGGAAGTGACTAGCTAACCCTTGCCATCTGTTGTCAGAACTAGTGAATTTTTCATTATTATGTTGTTTTGTGTTACACAAGTCAATCATAGTAACGTCATTCTCCATGTTGAAGGAGAAGTGGCGTACAAATCTTTCTACCAATTGTGGCCATGTAGAGATAGATCCTTTTGGTATATGCAAGAACCACTCAAGCACTTGACCCCCTAAAATCCATGGGAAAAGGTGTATAAGATAGTTGTCATTGAATGCAACCTCTTGGCAATCCATGAAGAAGTATTTGACATGATCCCTTAGATCACCCCTACCCTTGTATTTGTCAAATTTTGGACAATCAAAGTGTCTAGGGAAAGGGACTTGTAACATAGCCCTATTGAAAGGATATGGACACAACTCTTCAAATTGATATTTCTTATTAGGCCCTAACTTACCTTCTTGTAAGGAAATAAGGGTGTTCTTCATTGATAAGAACTCTTGATTGAATATTTGGTCTTGTGTCAATGGGTTAGGCCTATACAAGTTGTTAAGCCTAGTTATTTCTTTGTCTTTTTCATCTGTATATAACTCTTCATAACCCCTTTTAGGTTTGTCTTGTTTAGGATTTTTGGTAAAAGATTCATAATATGATGTTTTTGGTTATTCTACCTAGGAGTCTTAGTATAAAACTCTAAATACGAAGCTTTAGGATTTTCCTGTCTAGGATCCTTCATGGATTCCTTAGTAACGTGTGAAGCCAAACTTTCCAATTGGCAAGAAAGGGCTTGAACTTGTTCTTCTAAGGTTGGTTCTTGGGTCGGTATCTCTTTACGAGCTTCACATGAGGGAGGTTTTTCATGATTGACATGTTCTTCATGATCCTCATAATGTATTTTGACAATGGGAATGTGATATCCACCGTCATTTTGAGAAGGTCCTTCTTCTTCTTCATTCCTTGGGCCAAAAGTTTGTTACACATCCTGGGTTTAATATTTCATCAACACTACGTGGAGGATGCTCTGTTTCTTCCTCTCCTTAAACCATGGAGGAAGGAATAGTGGGATAAATCGTAGATGGCAACTTGGCCCCTAACTATATGATGCACATAATAACCATGTTTCTATTTTGGTACAAAAAGTTATCCACCTGGGCAGGACTCATTTCAAATTTTTCCCGAGGAGAATTCTCCTCACCACCACTATGATCAATCAAAACATTATCTTCCAAAGGTTGTGGATTTAACTTTTCATCTGTAAAGGGGTTTGAACCCATTCTGTGATGTTCCATCCTTGTTGTAGGCATAATGAGAAAAAAATTTCTAAGGTAGACAAAAATGGACCCTAGGTGAAACTAAACAGTGTAATGACGTGAAAGTTATCATGAAGAATGTCAAATAAAGAATGTTAACAAGTCCAAAGGCAATATGCACTAAGGACACCAATGAATAAAGAATGAAAAACTATTAAAAGGTACATGTAGAAACAAGTATCTAGGACTCAACAATCAAGACTATGATCTAATCACAAGAAAAGTTACTCCCTATGTTTTTCAAGTATAGGTTTGGTGTAAATAGTGACAACACAATATCACCACTTAGGTCAAGTTTAAAATAAACAATACCTAAATACTAAAAAGGTGTTGACACAATCTCCCAACAAGGTATACTAAAATAAGTTTTAGAAACAAACAAAGTCCAAGTTATGAAAAAGGAGGCTACAAATGTGAGCAACGCAACAACACTATTTGGACACATTAATCAAGCTTTATGGAAAAAGCAAGATTTTAGTATCAAAATGATGTCACCACAATGCGAACAAAGTAACGATGCTTTTCAAAACTCAAGGAAATGTTTAGGATCAAAACTAAGTCTAAGTATAGCAAGAAGTTGTTATTTATGTGAGTAGCGTAACAATACAACTTAGAGACTTAGATCAAGTTTCACAAAGGAAACAAGATGTAAGTATCAAAATTGTATGGCTATAATGCGGGCAGCATAACAACTCAAAGGAAGTCAATGATGAGACAACCTAACTACAATGATAATCTTGACATGGGTATCAAGATAATGGCTATCAAGATAAAAAGACATACCAACACACTTTCAATGTTTACATCCGGTCTCAAGCAAGGACGAATGTAAGTGGGTGCAAAAGTGGTGGACACAATCAATTGATAACACTACATTTGTATGTTCTCTTTTGTCCCAAATGGGCAATAAGAAAACAAAGGAGTAAACCAAGTGGTGATGAAAAATACTTGGCGTAACTTTGGCAGAGTTTTACCTTGTCTTAAGACAAGTGAAAAACTAGGACAAAGTAACACTTCGTAAATTTTGTGATGAATAACACTAGGCCCCAACTTCAATGGACTCTCCCCTTGTTCGAATAACAAGGTTATGACTCCAAAAAAAAAAAATTGCTTCATGAGATCTCTGTAGAATGTGATAGATAAAGTCTAGTTGGCTCCAAGCCACAAGCTTCCTATTATTTCACTCTCTAGGTGCCACAAACTATCTCTACGAGCGTAATTTTCCAAGACATTTGTACTAACTAAATCTTGAAGTATATCGGCTTTACTTTACCCTTCAATATAATGAACAATAAATTTCGTTTAGTTGTATTTTCACTTAGGGTCACGTGAAGATAATGTTGATGCTAATCTCACAAAAGGCATACTAGTCAGTTGGGTAGCGAAGCACTTCCCGTTTCGTTCACCAGTTCTCTCAAGGTGTAAACTACTTTGGGGTTCCTGGAGCATCCTTATGGGTTTTTAGGTTTATAACAAGGCACTTCTCCTAGTTTAAAGTAGACAAGCCATAGCTCTTATCCGAAACCTGTAAGTACAATGTGTTGAATAATGTTAGTGTGTTTTTATCTTTTGATTAAGAAATTTAGTTTAGACCACCATTGGCAACCTGTAACACACATGTAGTTATAGTTTTGTTTAGCTCCAAAGTCTTTAGCAAGCATATAATATGGTCCTACAACTCAAACATTAGTAGTTCTCCAAGAAAATCACATTAATTGAAAGAGGATCAAGTGTTGTTTTTGATTCTCAAGATCGTCCAAGGATGTAAGAGAAGAGCATACACAATAAATAATCCAACTAAAAATTAAAGGAAAGCTTTGCAATTAAATGAACCATTTGTGGAAAATATTGCATCTCTTTTACACCTAGTTTTTCAAGTTTGGTAAATTTTCATTCCCTTAAGCCAAAAATGAAAGATGAAGTTTCTAATTTAACCAAAATGTTAGAAAATGAAAACTAAAAGTTTCTTTTGATTCTCAAGATCACCCTAAGGTGCAAGAGAAGAGCATACAAAAACTTTTAGCCTAACTTACACAAAGCATGGAAACAAAAGCATTCATCAAAAACTTAAGAAAATAGTTAAAAATTTGATTTAAATGTTGAAAACCTAAAAAATAGTTAAGAAAACACATGTAATAGAAAATACAAAAATCAAAAACTCAAACTTTGAAAGGAGTGCCAAAAATTAGTGCAGAACGTGCTAGCATAGCATAGCAAAGAGTGTATACATGAACTAGAGATCGTATACATGAGCTAGAGAGTGTATGCATGAGCCCGAGAGCATATGCACAAAGGTTAACTCACTATCATGACCCCGTGTCAAAAACATAGTAAGTGTCACACTAGCGCAACCCGAGAGGTGGTAGTACGATGCGCCAAGCAGTAGTGCAAGCTTATTACAGAGAGAAATTACAAAGCTAAAAAAATAAATTGTTGCACATGCGTGCCTAGAGAAGGTTATGCGCAAATGGCCGAGAGCGTGTGTGTAAGCCTCTGCGATTACACAAGCCGATATCATATGCTTGAGGAACTTAGCAAGAATGCACGAGGATTTCTGTACCTCATCAAAACACGAGAATTTTTTTCAAAAATTCTCAAAAAGCTCCAAAATTTATCAATTTGAATCAAATTTTATAGCACCTCACCTCCTTTTATCCTGTAAAGAGCATAAAAAAAAAATAATCCTAACTAAACTAGTTAAGAAACCTCATATTTATCAAAAAAATGTAAAAGAGGGTTAGTACATCAAAAAATTGAAACTAATCTAAAAATCTTGAAAATGAATGCAAAAGACAATGAGGTATGTCCCACTAGGCGTGCCAAATGTGAACCACTTAAAATTTGTAAAGCTAATTAGCTTAGACTAAAACCTAGTAGTCTAAATAGCTAAACTAAAATCTAACATAGTACCATCAAGATCAAATCTTATGAGAATGCACAAGGAAATCTACATGAAATTAATCATCTAAACTATAAGCATTCTTACTATGTTAATGATTGCTAAATAAATTGAACCTATGAAGATTACAAGCAATCAAAATGTGTGTTGCTACTTCATTGATGGTGAAGAGATATCAATAAAATGGCTACAAGGCCATGTTTATATCTTCTCTTACCAACCAAGGCTTGAAGAAATGGATGTAAATGGGGATGCAAGCTATTCAACAATGGAGTAAGGCTCTAGATCATATGTTTAATATGAATAATACTATTCAAGTATGGTTTAAGGTGTGAAGGTAAGAGCTTGGTCCTTTTTATAGCTTTCTATTTGGAGAAAGTTTGCGTCTTGGTGCATGTGGGACTAATGATAAACTAACTCTAGGCTAATTAACCATGATTAGATGATTTAACTAGTGAGTTAGCAACTCATGGGAGTTGAGGGTGCTTTAATTAATCAATTAGGATTAATTAATAGGCTAGAATAAGATTTTAAGCTATTTGGAGGTGATTTAAGAGGAATTTGATAAGATTGGAAGCATTTGAAAGTGGGATTTAGCCAATAAAAGGTTTTATTGATTAAATTCATGTTAAAAAGACTTAATTAGCTATTATTAGCTAATTAATTGATTCAAAGAGGATTATAACTAACGAAGTGTCATTAATTGGCATTCGAATGTGATAGAAGCTAGTTAATTAACGAAGTGTCGTTAATTGACCAAAATAGAGGGAAACATTAGTTAATTAGTGGAAATCACTAATTATAATGGAAATGATAGAAATAGAGGATAATGAGTACCACTTTAGCATTAAAATTGTGGAAGCGGATTTTAGGTGTCTACATTAAGTTCATTTAAGGCATAATCAGTATCAAATAAGTTAGTAAAAACAATTCCCCTAGCTTTGATGAAGTAAAAGCGGGTGTTACAATGGGGGCAAGTCCCCCAGCGAATGTATTTTTGTAACTAAATTTTTTTAGTGAGATATATATAGACAAACATGTGTTGGGTATCATATGTGTTGTGCACTTGCACTAATGTGATGGTTGTTGTATGTACTTTGATTTTCCAGTGTTGTATGCATTGTTGAAATGTTTGTCTTGATTGTTGAACATTTGAAACATATCATGATGTGGATATAATAGGTAAGTAGTGAATTGAAGATGATTTGTATGTGAATTCGTAATATAATGATATGAAAAAGAATGTATGTATATGATGTAATTGTTGTCCAATTTTTCACCCTTGCAAAATTGAACAACTGTGATAAGTATGGACTTAAAATTTTAATGAGTATTCAATACCATAGAGGTTTTAAGCAAGCCATGACCAAAGGAGAAAATCCACGGAAATATTTGAGCATGCCGTGGAAGGCCACAAGAAAAAACCGCGGATTAAAGCAAAAATCATCAAAGGCTGCCGCGAATAGTAGAAAGGGATCTATGGATGATACTAAAAGTCACGCTACACTAGATGAAGCCTCCCGTCAAAGCGGAGAGGTTGGAAAATCTGTGGGTTGAAGAAAAACTAATGATAAAAGCCACAAGAGACTAGAAGTCATGTATCAAAGGAAAATGATAACTTTCAGCGAGAAGTAAAAATGGATATAATTTTGAATCCGATGATCGGATCTTTACAAATATTATATCATTAAATAAATCTTAATGTCCTCTACGCAATGGAAATTAGATTTTTGAATCAAATCGAGGTAGGTGGATGGAAATGAGAAAAGTGACTCCAACACACAAAAGGATGGCTCCGGGTAGCGTAACTACCAAAATTTAATGCAATATGGGCGTCATTCCTTTTTAGCAAGGCAAAAGGTGTGGGGAAGTGTTTTTTCGAAGTGCTCGATATTTTCAAAAAATTGAATGAAAGTGGTCGATAGTTGGAAGAAGGATTTCTAATTTCCCTTAATTTTCTTCTTCTTCTCCTCTCTCCCACTTTTATATATATTGAAAAATGATGCTTTGTTTTAATGTTGGATACTTTCGAAATGCGAGGGCATCATTTTGATGATGCACAAGTGTTCTAAGAGTCACATGCCTTGGATCATGATTATGTGAATGTTTTGTATCTTCTTCCTACGTTGTAAAATATGTGCATGATCTTTAAGCAATAAAATCATCTATTTTGTGGCTCATTTCGGCCTTAGTGGGTATCTTATTGTGTCTCCTTGCCTTTTCAATCATTCATGGGTATGTTGTGTGCATTCTTCCAGAATTTGTATCTATTGTGCATCATGAAAGTGGGAATCTAGACATTGCTTCAAACTATGGTCATCGTTTCAACCCTTTTCATCATCATTTTCCCCATTTTCTCTCTTTCAGAAGTGTCTTTCCCCTTATTTTGGTGTTATCACCTTCTCTAGTTTAGGTTTTTGTTTTATGCATCTCCTTCTCACCTTAGTCCCTTAGAATGTTAGAGTAGAGTTAGATAGTTGTATTTCAATTCCTAAGAGTAGTTGTAGTAGTAGAAGTAAGTAGAGGAAGTTGGCCTTCTCCAAAGGTCTATCTCAGTTTGATTCCCACAACTTGGAGACAGTCCCATGTTACCTCAAAGCCCTAGATTCTTGTGATCTAGGATGGGTGCAATTTTGAGCTCCAATAGTTTTGGCACACCCAGGGGACAAGAATTAAAAGCTACATATTTCATAGGTGTGTATCGATCTTTACATCTTCATTTCATAAAGTTTTTCTTGCTCTTGGTGAAATCTCATCCTTTGGAGGCATGTTCAAGCATAACTGGCGACTCCACTGATTCAAACAACCCACTATCTTAGTTGCAGACCTTTCCATTTATTATTCCATTCATTTTAGTGTTTCCATTTATGTCATGGCTCTTCAAGGAGTTTTTCGATTCCCTCATTTTAGTTCCAACCCTCTTCGTTTGTAGCAGTTGGATGTTATCCCTAAAACAACTCTGAAAAATCTGCCTCTTTTTAAGGAAATGGAGATCAATTTTGTATTGATCACATTCAAGATATTGCCAACCATTGTGTCATTCATGATGTCACATAAGATAATGTTTGCCTCAGACTTTTGGTTTCATCTTTCAAAGGTAAAGCAAGATATTGGTACAATAGTTTGGCTCCACAATCTATTTCCACATGGAATCAGCTGGGAGAACAATTTTATAACCGATTTAGGAGGATGTAGATGTTATTTTCCTCATGGAACATCTCAACAAAATACAACAGGATCCAATGGAGTTTATTCATGATTTCAACATCATATTCACAAGGACTTGGACATAGAATTTCTCAAGAATACAGACCCTCAAGGTATGGCATTCTTGTATTATTTGAGATCCTTTGATGTTGATTTAGTTGTATTGATTCAATCATTAGGGGGTAGCAGTCTTCCTCAATATTTTTCCATTACATCCCAAGTTGAGAAGATACTTATCCAGGTTGGAAAAATAAAACCCATCCCTATTGTTGTAATTATTCCTTCACCACCTCAAATTCTTCTTTCCCCTTGTGTAAATAAAGAAAAATTCATCATTCCTTGCCAAAATTAGGAAGCTCCTTTGCTTCCTTATCCTTCATTTGATGCTTCACAAGTTTTTCATGCCCAAATCATTCCCCAAAATTTGCAAAAATCCCTCCCATCTCCACCCAGGGCACTACCCAACTTCACTAAACCATGCACTAGTGTTCTGAGGAGTTGTGGTATCTCAAATGTTGTCCCTAGCTTCTACCCAACCCTTACTAGACAAATTTATCCTATGAGGTTGGTAGAAACGAAGTTTTTATGATTTTGGAGAGAGGGAACAACCCATGCAACACCTCAAACAACAAGACTTCAGGAAAAACCATGCAATTGTTTTGGAGACAACATATCAACAGAGTATGGAGCGTGTTTTAGAGATTCATTTGGCTTCTCCAAGTGATCACAAAAGGTCTATTGAGCATAAAATATCTTCACCCAAACATGTGGCAAATCAGCAGTCCCTTATTTATACCTCTTCTCCAACCAATTCAAATAATCCATTATTTATTAAAGATTGGTTTGATTCAAAATTGGAGGATGAAATGGTCCAAATTGTGCACAAAAATAATCTGAACACCAAAAAAGTAGATAGATTTGAAGGAAAATTAGATTAGCAAGGTTGGGGAAGAAAAGAAAGTGTTTTTGAACACTATTGGCACCCAAGGCCTTGAGGAAGAATTTACTTGAAAGTGAGCAAGATGTTTCAAAGGAATGCAATGATCCTCATTGCTCTGCATGTCAAGAACTTGTTGCACTTTTTATGGAGGTTCAAGATGGAACGAAGAATGAGGAAATCCATGGTGAACCAAATGCAAAATCAGTAGCCAACAAGATGGAAACCAATTTTTTTGTGGAGGAAGCGGGACAAGAACCAAATCAGCTTGCAAAAAGCTCCTTACAGGAAAAAATTCTACATCAAGATCCCAATTACGATTTGAGCTTCATAGCAATGGGAAAATTAAAAGGATCGACAAGTACCCAATCAAGTATTTGGCTTCTCTAGAGCCAAAGAAGTAGTTGTAACTATTCATGCTCACTTCAAGGCATGAGGATGAACTCAACGCACCAAAATTCAACAATGACACCTCCAACCAAATGAAGAAAAAATAAAGGAGACATTCATTTTGTTTGTTAATACTTTGGCTAGAAGGGTGGAAAATAATTTTTCACTCTTTCTATTGACCATGTTCAGTGCTAAATCAGTTATATGGTTTGATTTTGTGAGGAAGGTAAGTTACTTCTCCTTTCCAGGTGGTAGGATTTGTTTGAGCTTTCCATTTCTCTAGTAAGAGTAGAGTAGGTAGGTTTGATTTCAACGAAGAAGTGCATGTGCACACTCTACATGTTTCCACTTGGAACATGTATGATCTTCCCTTTGTACATAGTTGTTGTGTGTTTTTACTCTTATACAGTCCATCCGGAGGAGGCAATGTTCATGGGGGAATCAGTTTTTAAGGAAATTCTAAGTGTATCCAAATCAGCATGTGTTCCTAAATTCGCAATGTTTCATACTTGCTAGGAAATAAGTTCATTTCAACTCTTTGCACTTGGCAGAATTGAGATTTTGGGATAGTCTTAGATGTTCATTCTTCATCCCAATAGATTAATTGCAAAAAAAACAAGTGAAATTAGATTCAGGACAATTTTCCGTTCTCATAAAACCTTAATTCAAACAAATTTGTAATGAGTTAGTCAATGCAAGCTTCAGATCAATTTCAGGTCCAGCAATGCTTCAAGCAGATTTAGGGGTGTGTTCTTCAAGTTTCAAATTATATTTCATGGTTATCAGGATAAATCCATGCCCAACAGATGCTTCAAGGCTATTGATCAACTCATCTAGCCGGTAGATGGCCCTTATGAGTCAAGAAAAAATGTTGTCCAATTTTGCACGCTTGCAAAATTGAACAACTTGGATAAGTATGGAATTAAAAGTTTGATGAGTATTCAATACCACGTATTTTTTTAAGGAAGTTGCAGCCAAAGGAGAAAATATGTGAAAATATTTGAGCATGCCATGAAAGGCTACAAGTAAAGGGTGTGGATAAAAGCAAAACTCATCGAAGCCACGGATAGTAGAAAGGGATCCGCTAGTGTTACTAAAAGTTGTGCTACACTAACTAAGCCGCCGCTAAAAGTGGAGAGGTTGGAAAAGCCATGGGTTGAAGAAAAATAATGAGAAAAGTCATGGGAGAATAGAAGTCGTGTATCAAAGGAAAACGATAACTTTCTACGCGAAGTAAAAATGGATATAATTTTGAGTCCGATGATCGGATCTTTACAAATCTTATATCATTAAAGAAATCTTAACGTCCTCTATGCAATGGAAATCATATTTATTGAATAAAATTGAGGTAGGTGGGTAGAAATGAGTAAAGTGTCTCTAACACACAAAAGGAAGGCTCTAGGTAGTGCAACCACCAAATTTTAATGCAATATGGGCGTGCTCCATTGTCAACAAGGAAAAAGGTGTGGGGAAGTGTTTTTTAGAAGCACTCAAATCTTTTTAGAAAATTTAATGAAAGTGGTTGGTGGTTGGAAGAAGGAATTTTAATTTCCCTCCATTTTCTTCTTCTTCTTCTCTCTCCCACTTTTCTATATATTGTAAAATGATGCTCATTTTTAATGTTGGATACTTTGGGAATATGAGGGCATCATTTTAATGTTGCACAAGTGTTCTAAGAGTTGCATGCCTTGGATCATGATTATGTGAATGTTTTACATCTTCTTCCTGTGTTGAAAAATTGTGCATGGTCTTTAAGCAATAAAAGCGTCTGCTTTTGTGGCTCGTTTTTGCCTTAGGGGGTTTCTTATTGTGTCTCCTTGCCTTTTCATTCATTCATGGGTATGTTGTGTGCATTATTCTAGAATCTATATCTATTGTGCATCGTGAAAGTGGGAATCTAGATGTTTCTTCGAACTATGGTCATCGTTTTGACCCTTTTCATCATCATTTTCCCCATTTTCTCTCTTTTTGAAGTATCTTTCCCCTTTTTTGGTGTTATCACCTTCTCTAGTTTAGGTTTATGTTTTATGCATCTCCTTCTCACCCTAGTCCCTTGGAATGTTAGAGTAGAGTTAGATAGTTACATTTCAATTCCTAGTAGTTGTAGCAGTAGAAGTAAGTAGAGGAAGTCGGCCTTCTCTAGAGGTTTGTCTCAGTTTGAGTCCCACAACTTGGAGACAGTCCCATGTTGCCTCAAAGCCCTAGATTCTTGTGATTTAGGATGGGTGTAATTTTGAGATCCAACCATAATGTGATAGAGTAGAAGAAATAGTAATGTGATGTGGACTAGATAAGAGCTTAGACTAATGATATTTTGATAGGTGTATAATGGGAATATGTAAGACCATGTTCATAAGTGTGCATGATGAATGATGAAAAGCGGGGAGAAGAGTGATGCCCCAAATATGATAATGAGGTTCATTTTTGTAACAAATCCCTCAACAGTCATGTAAGAACCTTAATAACACAAGTGCATCATCGAGTAATGAGGTGATCATATGGATGTCACCTACCAAAGATGGAGAGGCCTATGAGGGATGGTGGAAGCATGTGAAGTAGTAGTAGCATGAGTGTAAGAGTTGAACTGAATGTTAGATGAAATGGTGCCAATCATGGGAGATGTAGTGGTGGGAAGCACAGATGTTGACAGATTAAAAAGCTAATGGGATGTAGTAGCAATGTGAGGAGGGTGAGATGATGTAGTAATGGATGAGTTAGATGAAGGGTGTGGATGGATAATGATCTTAGGAGGTGGATGAATGACAACCTTAAAAGTGGGTGGAGGAGACAAGTGAATAGTTGTGGAAGCATGCTTATGCAGAATGGGAGAAAGGGACTACTCACGAGAGTGAGAGTTAAAGGAAATGACACCTTTGTCTTCTAATTGTTGTAATTTATCATGTAGAGCACAACATTCATTGTCATGGTGGCCATTGATGTGGTATTTATTATAATAAGGGTGATCATGCTAGCGATGCAAGTAATGAGGAGGAGGATGTTGATTAGAAGGAAAATGGATTAGGTGCTTATCAAGAAAAGTACGCAAGACATCATGAGGCTTAGCAGCATATGGAAAGTGCAATGGTTCATGAGGAGGAGGTGGAGAAGACTTAGGTGTATGCCGATGTGGTGGAGGTGAAGGAATATTATTACGTGGAGGTGGAGATGGTGACCATAGAGGAAGCTTAACGATGGAAGAGGAGAAGAAGTAGTAGATGAAGAAATATTAGAAGAAGTAGAAGATGTTGAAGGGGGTGATATAACATGTGAAACAATTAAATCTTGTTCTAAATCAATAACTTTATAGCATAAGAGAGTAAAATATTCACATGTATCATATAAGAGTTTTTATTTCAATGCAGGAACTAAGCCATGACAAAAGATAAATTACTTTTCTAAATCAATGGGCTCAAATAATAACTAATGCATACAAGAATTAAAGCATAAAATTTAATCTATAATTGGTTCTTTCTTTCCTTGATGTAATGAAGGAAAGCATTCATATGTAACCTTAGGACCATTTTTAGAAATAAATTGTCTAAGAAAAACATCCTCCATATCATAATAAGTGCTAATGGACTGTTATCCATATTTCACCCCAAGCTAAATATTGGATTGAATCACGACCCGCTTAAAAGGAACCCGAGAGAACTCATTCAATCCTGCAAATTGGTTGCAAAAAAGATTCAACAATGAAGTGGCAGAGATGAAGAAAGAGCAAGGGATCTTGTACAGAAAGAAACGACTCTGTCGAGCCATTTCTATGCCTTAAATTCATTCTGCAAGTTACATGTAGACTCAACAATGGAATAGCAGGGTCAGACAAAAGGGGAGATGTTACAGAGGAACCAAAAACTGGAAGAAGAAGAAACAACAAAGATTCGACGTCCTTGGGCTCGAAACGGCTCAGGAAAGGCCCAAAAACAACTAAGTATGGAGGAGGCAATGAAGAGACCACGTGTCCTAACGACGCTTCTCTCAAAGTGAATCCAAAGGGAGGAACCCAAACGAGCGCGAGCTCACCACATAGCCCAAAGCCTAAAAATGAGAGGAACCATTGAAAATTCCATAGAGTAGCGGAGGCCAAAAAGTGTCAACTCGGTGCTCCTCCAAAGGCAACTTTGGGTCGGGTTTGCAAACAAGTGCGGTGCCTCCACGTGTACCTCAAAGGGGGGCAAGGTTAGTTGAATAGTCAACGCATAAGCAGACCAGTGGAGGCTGCCAAGTGTCTTAAGGGCATTGTTTCAAGGGTAAAATGGAGAAAAGGTTCCCGAGTGAGCGCCAGAGTGACACGTGTCCCAGGGGAAAGCGGGCAGTCGGGAAAAAGTTGATTTTCACCCCTTGTTACCTCAAAAGGGAGTAAAATTTGCAAAATGGCCTCGCAACTCTGCCCAGGGAAAAATTCAGCACTTAGACCCAAGTCAAAGCCAAGGCAGGGAGTCGGGAAAAAAATGAAAGTGTGCCTTTCGTTCAAAAGCCATATAGGAAAAAGTTAGAGCGCATCTCCCACCTACCAAAGACTGCCACGTGTCCCATATTAAAGAGGGGCATGTTTTCCAAACTAGTTTTCCCGCCCACTTTTACGAATTTGATACAAACTTTGAAGGGGCATATCTTTCGACTCAAGGCTCAAAATATTGTGAATTTGACACCATTGGAAGGATCTCGGCCTCGCCCATGCAATGGAGGTCTGAGACTTTATTTTTGAGGAAGTTAGGTAAAGGAAATGAAGGAAAACGTCTTGAGCTTTCAATTCAGGATCCACCAGTCTCAACAACTAGATTGGATTTGATTTATTTCCATCATTTTCTCTCGCTCTCCAAGATGCCAAACCAAGGATCGATGCAATAAAGATGGATTCAGGGGCAGATTTTAGCATAAGCATTAACAACAATGGTTGAGCTTCGACCGCATTTTCCCGCCTCTCTCTCTCTCTTTCTTCTCTCCGACTGAATCTATAAAGTTAGGAATAGGATTCATTGCAAAGGGTCGATACTCTTAGTTTTGTAGGCTCCCTTCTCCTTCTAGCAAAGGATTTGTGGGGTTCAGGCCTTCCATTAAAATTGTAACACATTTCTACCTTTCGGCTATTCTGTAATGAACTGTATCAATCTATAGAGCAATAAAATACGTTTGTGATTGATCTTAGATCCTTCTTGTTTCTTTTGCTTCTATCTAGTCTCTCATTACAGATATGGCTATTTGTGCTTGTTTATTGTATGCATTTTATTGGTTCGTGTCGAAGGCAAACTAAGTGTTCATCATTCCTTTGGTGCATCACCTCATAGTTTAGCTTTGTTTTCATTTCTGTATTCCTTCTATCCCTGTGTCCTTAGTAAAGTTTAGATTAGGATTAAGAAAAAATCCTCTGCAAGTTTCTACTTATGCACCTAAATAGAGGAATAAGGAACTAGCCTTCAATCTGGATATATTTCCCATTTTTGCAAGGTCCCACACCTTGGGAAAGTTCAATGTTATGCAATCACACCAAATGAGCCTCGCCTTAGAAAAGCAAATCTTTTAGGGATCATTTGGGGGTGTTGTGATTCTGCGCATTAACAGGACCCAAAAGGAAAATGAGTGTACCATTAGAGAGCATGATCAACAAGACTATGACAAAATGCTTTGAGTAATAAGTGATCATTAGAATAAATAGACATGGTTGATTGATAATGCTTAAGATGTAAATAAGGATTGTTAGTGCCATCAAAGCATGAGAAGTTAGGCATGATGAAGTCTTTTGGGAAATCGAATTGTGAATCTTTTTAGGAATAGGATTTCCATGCAAAGAATTATTATCAATGGAAGCATAGTAGGCTTTACTTTCAAGAGTGAGAGTATGAACTTGAGCTTGCAAATTACCAACAACATGCATGAGAGATAGAATATCATGTGAGGGGATGGTAGAAGAAGTGAAAGGCACATTGAGAGGTTGAATTTTGCCATTATGAGTGATCATGGGAATGTGAGAAGAAGTGGATGTGGAAGGAGGAGGAGGTGGTGGAAGAGGAGGAGAATAACATGGAGGATCTATGGGAATGCTAGATATAAACTCAAAAGATATAATAATATGTGTATTTGTATTAGGAATAGAATCATCATGTGCAACAATTTCAGAAGTAGAAGAAAGAGGTGTGAGAAGAGGAGAGGAACATGGAAGATCTATGGGAATGCCAGATGTAGACTCAAAAGATATAAGAATATGTGTACTAGTAGTAGGAATAGAATCATCATGTGCAACGACTTCAGAAAGAGAAGAAAGAGGAGTACTAAATTCACATTTAATAGTTGTAAGAAGTAACATCATTACTAACAAGTTCATGATCAATGGCATAACCTACATCACTATCAGACATATTTTCACATGCAAGTAGTTCATCAAGAGTATCATCAACATATAGAGAAGTAGTAGGAGAAGTAACATGATATTTTATGCAGCCTAGAATCCACTATATAAAACCCAAGCGTGTTGGCACATCACCTAGCCTAAGCTTAGTGCTCACCTAAAGTATGCAAAGGTACCAGGCCCCTCTTTAGAGTTTCTTATGCAAGATGTTAGTGTGATGAAGATAAAACATATTAATAACCATAAATAACCATAAACATTCCACATAGCATATTCCAGATCTATATCTTAGAGAATCAATAATAACTATAATAAGATCAACCACACAAGAACCAATTATAGTCATGTTTAACACCATTATCCAACCAACATACTCCATTACATTAAACACTGTAAAACATAGAAGCTTCTTACATTATAAAGTATCACCATAAGTCATGTGCGCATCAGATCCAACGAGCATAACTCTACAATAATTCACTACTACTAAACTACATAGTTCAATACATACTTATAGGGGTGGGGACTTGCCCTTCACCACCTACACACTTCCTAAAATAGGTCGCATGTTGATAATAGCCATGCGCCTTTACAATAACATGCACACATGCAAGTGTGCTAATAATAGACATCTTATAGTTAACTGGAAGAAGTAATCCTATTATTAACTCAAGCTCATGCATGGTACTTATCATTCGCTCATTCCCAAAATACCATTTGCGTGTCGCGTAAGTCTCCATCCCGATGTGTGCTCCACATGCTATCTCCAAAAATAGCATGTATCCATGAAAATGGATAAGTCTTGAATCAAATTGTCTGGTGTGCATTTCCTTTCCTATCATTCTGCGCCTTCTAATGTGCCTTGTTCTGTGTGTGAATCTTATGTGTGTCTTATCCTTAGAAAAATATTGTCTTCTCAACATTACCCCACACTAAAGTACATTTCCATCCCGATAATGGGGATTCTTTTTTATGTTCCCAAATAATAAAGAATAAGAATTGAATGAATGTAAAGAATCACTATACAAAAGAATGGGTCTTTACTCTTCAGCTTCCTCTTCTTCAACTAGAAGGATCAACTTTGGATATTCACTTTTAATCTCAGCCTCCAATGTCTATCAGTCATCTAGTGCGGTCCTTGTCTTCTCTAGAATGTCTGTAGTGATGGCATCCAACTCATCCTGAGTAATCTTTTCCTTCTCATTCGTAAAACGTAGAAAACATTGGCCATAGCAGACATCATTCCCTCCAGAAGATCCATCTTCTATGCTATGAGCTTCCCAATCTCATCTATCCTCTCCTTATGTGGATCTTGGGTTACTGTGAGGGCTTCATGCTTTTGCTTCACTAGTGCCAATCTTTTTGTACGCCCTAAAGTCTCATCCTTCATTGCTATCAGAACTTCATTATCCTCAACCAGAGTTCTGGTCCTTATTATTGCCTCGGAGCTGCACACAAATTCATAGAGCTTGGTCTTCTTTCTTCAACTCATCCTTCAAAGTCTGGAGCAATGCCTCATACGTTGAAATTTTTCTAATCATAGAGGCCCATGTTATCTCTCGCTTCTTGTTCAACATCTTTTGGTGCAGGCATTCTAAGTGGTCCATCTTCTAGCACCAAATCAACCAAAGTGCGTACATAATGCATTACAGAAGGAAACTTTTTAGGTACCTTTGGTTCTAGATGAGGCCTTGCTTTCAGAATGTAATCACCAATCTCCTCTGCCATGCTAACAAAGGCCTCATTCTTTATTCATTATGTTTCATTCTCTACCTTTAAGCACTCTATCTTTGTAATTTTATCCCTATTATCTTTCATCAACACTCTATTGGTGGTGGCATTGTCAATATTTCTCTACAGATACTTTGACTGATGCATTGTTGACCTGCTCAGCAGACATAAGTGTGGGCTTTATGGTCATGTGCCTACTTTGAGGTGCCTTCTTTACTCTCCTTGAGACACAAGACTCCTCGCACACATCAAAATCTGGTTCATCCATGTGAGTCTACATGGACCAGGATAGTTGTTTCCTTGCACATGTAGTGGCCATATCTGGTCCATCAGCTCCCACCCATATAACTCCTTAAGGTCCACTGTACTCTAAAACCGGGCATGGATGATTTTACTTGTGTCCTCAGTGTAGCCCATACTTGGCACAACATATTCTTCACTTCTCCTCATCCTTGGCCCCTTAGGAACCTAAGCACCAAGGCTTGGAGTTGGCCCTTCTCCTATCTGAGTTGTAGAATCGGTACACTAGTTTTATCATGCTCTGCTTTCTTCTGCTTCCTTCACCCCTTCTTCATATTTCATTTCTTCATCCTTGGGCTCCTCCACATCTTTTGGTTGCACTAGGGTTCCAAGTGCGCTCTCTTCGGACTCCTTCGCCTCCTCATTAAGCATCAGCTTTCTCCTTCTCTTCTTCTCGGTGCTTATTTTTAGGGGAGAGTCAAGGTGATCTCCTTATAGCTTGTGGTGTTCATGCGCCTTAGGTCATGGTTCTTATGAATACCTTCTTGAACTAGCACTCTTCAGGGACTACATCTACATTCAAGTCCTCTTCTACTTCTTGTGCATGTGGTGGAGTATCTGCGCACTCACTCTCCACTCTGTCTATGGGCTACCTCCAACCCCTATGATCCAAGCCTCCACTATCTTCATGTTCTTCTTATTCTTCCTTGTCTATTTGTATGGTTACGGCAGCTTTAGAGCTAGCACATTCTCCATTGTATGTTTTCCCTTAGGTGGCCCTGGGAGCATGAACTCATTCTCCACATACTTATTATTCTCCAGCCTAGGCTTGAGCTGAAGATATATGAGTGTGGCTCCACTGTCCCCAATAGCTAAGCTTATTGGCTTAATGTTTATGACATTTGAAATGAGCCTCTCAATGTAAGCAGACCGACCTGGATATACATATGTTTTCCTGAGGGTATGGTAGTCACAATCTACCTTATCTACATTGAAGTTCAATAGCGTGCATCAGTAAATTTGTGAACTGAATCATGGTAGTAGCGCTATGAAGGCATAGGGTAGTTTGCACCATGGACTCCATGTCCCATCCTTTATGGAAAACTGCTTCAATGTAAAAATTTTGATACACCTGCAAACTATACTGCCTTTCCTACTACCATGGGTAGCTCTACGAATGCACCACTCTCCACAAAAACCATGCAAATTCGGTCATACCACGCTTCCGCCCTTTGCATTGATCCTTCACATAAATATTTCTCAAACCTTTCCACGAGGGACTTCTTCTCAGTGGGGTATTCCCAAATTTTGTTCTTTGGCCCATCGAGCACTCCAATTTCTACAAAAACAAGGGATAGTAGGATAGCACCAAAACTTATCTTCTCACCGTGTGCGCTTCCTCAATAATAGTCTTTGTAATGTAGCCAACCAAGTTGTAGATTTCTCCCTCTATCATTTTCTTTGCAATGTGTAGCCACATGGTATTTACCTGTGACCATCTCTCTTGATCATTTAACTTGGTGAGAAGATGTGCACCTTCCTACACTACAGGAAAATTCTTCAATTTGTCTATGTCCATTTTGAGACCTTTGGAGTATCCTAACTCCTTGTTAGTGGCTATAACAGCTACCTTATCAGTCAGATCACTCATAATATTTGTCCATGTGCCCTTCAGTCCTATCAATGTGGAAATTAGGGTTGTTGTGATCCTTACCCTCCATCCAACAAAATAAAAAGTCCTCATGGACTCTGCTCATAAGCCATTAGTATAAAGCCTTTGGTTTTCCAAAGTATGGGAGTTCATATAACTAATAAACCCCTACCTTCTTCAACAACTTCTCTCTAGCATCATCATATACTAGCATATCGTCCACCATGTGCTTGTTGGTCTTCTTGTTCAACAACGCATCCAATTCTCCCTTATTGTCGGTGGTGTGATGATTGTAATCACTTATCTTGCATTGGCGAATGTGGGAATCCCAATCCCATCCAACTATCACTCCTTCTGGGTACTACATTTCTAAAAATTTACTCTCGGGCACAACTTTACCTCAACCTCCACCTTTTTCTTTCCCTTTGTGCCTACTGTAGGTGCTTTCTTTGGTGCCATCGTAAAAATCCCACCTTTTGTCTTCTGTATTGAGTAAGCTCAAACCCTAGCTCAAAATCACATGCCCTAGCTCAAACCGCATTCCCTAGATCCTTCGAATGCTTATGTTGAGCTCAAACCTTCACCAATGGGGATGCAAGCCACTTCTACGCATAAATCTGCTCTCCACGTCTGGTTTCATAGTTCTCTGCACCTCAACACACCCGCTTAGCTTAGTCGCACTTAGTTCACTCGAATACTTGTGATCACAAAGGTAAAAATGAACCTGCATCACATCCTTGTATAGATTTTCAAAAATTAAGTGCATTGATTACTCATTCACCTACCAATAATCCTCTCATTAATTGACCATTTTCCCAATTTCTACACGGTACACCTTCACGCCCCAGCTATAACCTAATAGCGTGCCTTCCTACCTTTTGGCTACAGACTTCTCTTCCATATGCTTCCATGCATGAAGAACCTCGCTTCTTGCACTCTCTTTTGGTAGTTTCCATAACCGCCGCTTACCCTCACATTATATTGTTCCTTCATTAATTTCCATCTATGGTCTTCTTTAGAAGCAATCACCTTTCAAATAGCTCCTTTCCATACTTAAATAGCACCTATAACAGTTTTTTCTCATGTATACCTAGTTGTGAATAACAAATAACAACCACCCCACACCAATGGTATGTGCATTCCTCTCGCACATAAAAATACTTCATTGTAATTAGCTTCCAGCGTGCAAACGCGCTTATTACACAGAACACCAAAATAAATTAACAAAGCATAACGACGAAAGGACACTATGGAATGAGAAAAGTCACTTACAAAAAACAACAATGTATTTTTCAAAGCAATGGAACTTCATGAAATCTCTTTTCTGATTTTTTTATATGATTTTCAGACCTTGCGGTCGTATATTGGGTGCATATGTTGTTAAATCTACCCCACGGTGGGTGCCAAAAACTGTTGGTGAGAAAAAATTTGTGTGGACAAACTTGTGGATTTCTTGCCAACACTCTGGGAATCTAAGTCCCTCTACTTAACCAGTGTAGCTTCTATATGTGCATGCATGTGAAAAGTGGATTTCTGTGGTGGCCTTTTGACCGAGGATCCAATAGGGGCACTCCACTGACCCTGCGGCAAAGCTAGCAATCTCTTACTAGGGAATTCTTTGTCTGTAGAGTGGGAAAGGGGAGTGAGAAAAGAGGTAAGAGAACTAATGCTTTGCAGGTAGAAAATCATATTCCTTCACGCACTAGTTAGAAACTTCAACACATGCATTCATGAGAAGAAACAACCCTGCAAATAGCAACAAGACCAAATAGAATTTGATGAACACAAAGTATCATGAAACCCCTTAGTCAAAGAAAGCTAGAAACTCCTTCTTCTTGTATTGATTGCTTAGACAAAAGTTGTACATAGTGGAGAAATGGAAGAAATTGAGAAGGGGGAATAGAAGAAAATGGTTATCTCCTTTGTTCTCTCAAGGTGCAATATACTCTTGAGTTTACAAGATCAACCACCAACCCTTTGCAATGGGAATGGCGTTATAATTTATAGAATTAAAGGTGACTTATCGTCTTCCTCATGACCCTCCGTATGCCTTAATATGACTTAATACTATTCATATTCCACTTTAAATATTTAAGTCCCTTTTATAATAAAGAAGGCGACTTAATTTACATTATGTTTCTAAAGTCACTTTTAATTTACATTATGTTTCTAAAGGCATATCAAAAAGTGCAAACCCCAACGAAGAAATAGAACATTTGAAAGTAAGAGAAAGTTGGGGGAAGAGGAGAGAGAAAGAGAGAGAGAGAGAGAGAAGAAAAAGAGTAGATGTCACCCGATGAAGTCTGTTGATCCTCGTTGATGGAAAGCTCCAAACGCAGTGAAACTCTGAATCATTGAACTCCTTGCACACTATGAAACTCCTCCAAATTATCTCTCAAACATTCACCCAGTTGAATGAACTAAGGTGGATCTTGAATTCCCTGTGAAAAATGGCTAGGATGCTCCCGAACAATGATGTCCCCCTGAATGATTAGCCTTGTACATCCCATTGTGCCAAAACTTCTCTTTGAGTGTAACTTACTATTTTTAGTAAGTGTGAAAAAAGTAACTCCCTCGATCCTTAGCTGAGTGTTATGACCTTGATTCCCCTTTCTCCCTGCGTTCCTCACTTCTTTGGATCAAATTTCTATTTTTAGCAGGTGTTTGAGGGCCCACTTACTATTTTTAGTAAGTGCCAAAAATTTCTGTTCTAATGAATTCTCAGCTATAGTGCACCTCTGATATATTCATCTCCTTTGCAAGTTCTTTTGTTAATGACTTTCCCAAAATAGCAGTTTCTATGTAGTAGACCTGCTATTTTTAGAAAGTTGGCCTCTAGGAGTCGAATTGATGTGGAACGAGTTTTTTTGATATGGGTTTTTTTCCAATATCATCCCAATGAAATTTTGGGCCCACCCGCTTAATAATCTAGGAGATTTTAAAGTTTTAATTTTCGGACCTGGCATTGCTTCTAGGTACGGTAGCCATTAATGGACCTCAAAATTGCAGGTCTAGTTTTCTCCTCCATTTGTGAATAAAATTATATTTTTGATGTGGTTTTTTTCTTCTGGTGCTTCACATGTAATCTTACTTCGATCCGGCAACCGGTTTAATGGGAAATCCCACTTCTTTCTTCGTTGAGCCGAAAAGGAGATTTCTTCATTGTGGATGCTCTGTCACACATGGGGGGACTTTGAAGGTGTATTCTTGATGGCCTTGGGTAGAGGAATGAGTAGAAAATATATCTTGTTGTTTCATGCATCTGTTTGGGAGATTTCTTCAACTTCTCATTTCATGGCTATGGAGTTTTCTCCATTTTCTCCTTCTGTGCTTCGTGCTTCTCCTTCTGTGTTTGATGAGGATTCCTTCTGAGACCTACACATCACTATGGGGAATGTGTTTCAATTCTTGGGTTGAGCAGGTCTAAGCATTTTCAATGGCGGAGTGATGGAAGAATGTTGCAGAGGAAGTATGGAGGAATGAAGTGCACATATAACTGTTAGAAGTTAGAAGCGAGAAAAAGCGACACTTGGAAAATTTTCAAAAAGATATGCATAGGTAGGGCTTGGGCACATTTTTCCATGCTTTATTTCCCTGACCTTAGGGATGTGAGGGACATTAATTTCCACAATAAGCAAGATGGTGACATGTGGCACTAGATCCAACAGCAGGAATGAAGGAGGAAAAAGTTGATTTAAAGCATCATGAAATGAAAGGAGGTCACATGGGCTTCCAAATGACTCCCTATGGGGGCTGGGTGTATTTTTCAAGGTCTGATGTCCCCCACCTTAGGTGCATAAGGGACATAAAATTCCACAGTGGTCAAGAACATGACACGTGGCGCCTGATCCAACGATATGGAATGCACGCTCCAAATAAGCACTCGGGGCTGAACTGTGGTCGCATGAGTGTCCAGAAGACTCCCTATGGGGGCTGGGTGCATTTTTCAATGTCCGATGTCCCCCACCTCAGGTGCATAAGGGACATCATTTTCCACAGTGGTCCTGGAGCTGACACGTGGTGCCCGATCCAACGGCAGGGAAGGCATGCTCCAAATAAGCACCTAGGGCCGATCTGTCAAGTCTGGAGGTCATATGAGGGCCCCATAGGTCACATGGGGGCTGGGTGAATTTTCCAAGGTCTTATGTACCTGATCTTAGGGATGTTGGGGACATGAAATCCCACTAGGCTCTTGGTGCTGACACGTGTCCTCTAAAAAATGATAAAGTCTTGAACTGCGTTTGAGAGGGTAACTTAGAATAAAGATAACTTGAGCTCCTGGTGGAATTTATTGGTGAAATTTTATATGATCCTGACTGTAAATTGCATTTTTAATCCAATTATGGGGGTTTCATGTCTTTATTCGGCCATATGATCCCTAAAAATTGGATTTTTGATCTGGTACTCCACTTGTGCTTGAGAAAAACTGCATGTCAATCATATGCACCAAGGTGTTGTGAAAAATATTATTTTACCATCATGTAGGTATTAGAATAATCTTTCTGAATATGTTTTTTTTTACTTCCAACTCCATCCGGAGCTCCCAAAATCTTCTTCTGAAGCCCAACAGCTATTTTAGGCATGTGTGCCGCCTAGGCTTGTGAACCCTGTTTTTAACTCAGACTGCTCCAAGTCTTGAAAAACTTCCCCAAACCTTCCAGTATCATTTCCATGATGTTATAAGGTCCTCTAATCACCTCCATGTTGAATTTTTCCTTCTATTTTGCTTCAGGGTCGATCCAGTCCTGGGAAGGCCAGCGATAGCCCTTCCCGTGACTCCCCAAAATTTGCATTTTCAATGAAGTCCTAAAATCACCTAGGGGAATGAATGGAATTTCCTAAATCACCTAGGGGGATGATATAAAATTGGTTGGGAGGTAATTTGGACTGACTAGACAGAGTTGGGGTTGCCTAGGAATGATAAAGCATGAAAAATTTGGCATAGGGGTATAGTTTTCGTGCTTGGAAATTTCCAATTTCCCTGTTGCACATTTACACGACAATAAAATCATAAAGTAGTACCATCTATCTAAACTCAAGCTTCTTATCCCTAATGTGTTGGTCATGCCATGCCTTCTGCCTAGCCTTTTCTTGCTTCTAACTCCAACGTACTATGGCGCGCCTCTCATCCAATTGTATTAACATGACAATTCTTTCTACTAATGTTTGATCATCAGTTAGGCCTACAACAAGCATAATACGCAATGATGGTAACATGAATTCCATTGGAAGAACTACTTCTACAAAAACACCAACTGAAATGGTGTGGCCTTATTCAACCTCTTGTAGGTTGTTCTATACGCCTAAAGCATAACATAAAATTTATCATCCCAATATTTCCTTCCAACATCACAAATTTTTGTCAAAGTTTGGCTCAATATTTTTGAAGGCCTCCATAGTCCCATTTTCCTAAGGATGATAAGGTGTTGTCTTATGGTGTGCAACCATAAATTCATCCAACAATATCTTGATTGTCTCATTCAAGAAGTGTGTGCCCCTATCACTTGTCAAGCTCAATGAGACATCCGTACCTAGTAAGAATATTTTCCCATAAGAACTTGGCTATTGTAGTTGTTGTACAATCCTTTGTAGGCATTGCTTCTACCCACCTAGTAAGATAATATGTGCAAGTGATGATATAGCGTGATCCAGTTCTACGTGTGGCTAGGGAAATAGGACCCACAAAGTCTACAACCCATTTCTCAAATGGCTCTACACTAGCAATAGGCCTCAAAGGCATTTCATCTCTTTGCCTAGGTTTTCCAAGATGTTGATAGTGATCACACACCTTACAATACTCTTTATAATCTTTGTACAGGGTCTCCCACCATAATCCAGTGAGTAGAATTTTACGTGCGGTGGCGTCACCTACATAGTTCCCACCTGCAATACCACCATGAGCCTCTTCCATGATATTTGTGCACTCATGTTCTAATACACACCAAAGGCAATACTTCATCTTGACCTAGTTTGTATAAGTCACCATTGATCAACATGAAGGGTGTCGTGTGAATTGCAAGTTGTTTCTTCTCTAATGCTTTCATTCCTTCTAGCATCATACTTGTGCGTAAAAAGATAGCAATATCCTCTAATTCTAAAGGCACACGATGTAACCCGTACGGTTGTGCATCCGACATTGTATCTTCAATTTTTGTGCATCCTCCCCTGATTGAATCCTTGATAAGTGGTCTCGGCTAGAATTACTTTTACCTGGTTTTACCACGATTGTAAAGTCAAATTCTTGGAATAAGAGCACCCATCGACATATGTGCCCCTGTAGAACAGATTATTTACCAAGTATTTTAATGTCATGTGATCAGTATAAAATACAAAGAGTTTTACTAACAAATATTTTCTGAATTTATCCAACTGGGTAGATCATCGACAAGGCCTCGTGCTTTGTAGTTGTGTAATTATGTTCTGCAAGAGTCAACTTTCTACTAGAAAAACAAATAGGATGATCTATAATACCTTCTCTAGGATGAGCTAACACCACACCAATGGTCGTGCTAGAGGCATCCACATGTACATGAAATGGTTGGTTCCATGAGGGAAAACATAGAATAGGCATTGTAGTAAGTCTCTCCTTTAATGCCTCAAATGCGCATTGATGTGGTTCTCCTAATAGAATGTCCCTTTTCCTTTTAATAATTCTTCCAGGGGCACGGAAATATTTACATACCCTTTGATAAATTTTCTATAATACCTGGTGGCCCAAGAATCCGTGCACCTCACTCTAACTGGTAGGCTCCTCCAGGCCTACAATAATTACAACCTTAGCTGGATCTACTAACAAACCTTCCTTGCAGATGATATGCCCTAACAGAGTTCCAAAAGGTGTAGAAAACATGCACTTCTTGATGTTTAAAAAGATGCTTAATTGTCTACATATTTCAAACATTAATCACAAATTTTCACAATGATCCTTAACAAGCCCATATACCATCCAATCATCCAAGTAAACCTGCAATAATTTGTGAATAAAATCTGGAATGCTTGAACAACTATGCGTGAAAATACAACATGCACATTTTTCAAACCAAAGGGCATCACAATATATGCAAAACTTCCCCATTCAGTGGTGAAAGTCATCTTCTCTTAATCTTCTTGTGCAATTCTAACTTTGACCCATAGAATCCATCTCAGCAAAAGAGTAAAATCCACTCCTACGACGCCTTCTAATATTTCCTCTAGTGAAAGGTGTAGGAAAAGGATCAATCACACATGCAGTATTCAATTCCCTGTAATCCACACAAATCCTAATCCGACCATCTTTCTTGATACATCGATTACTAATTCCTCTAGGGGCTTAATGATGCCAAATTTTAACATTTTGTCAATTTCTTCCTTAACTTTTACGTGCATGTTCGCCATCCTGTAAGGTCTCTTCCTTACTGCAGACACGCTCCTTCTTTTAGCTTAATCTTCATCTCAACTAATGACTCATGCACTCCTTTTAACTCATGGTAACCCCTAGGAAATAAATCCTTGAAATCACGTAGTAATTCAATTATCTTTGCCACTTCAGAATCAGACCAATAATCCCCGATTATTGCCTCCTTAGGTTCAACATATGTGTCAATGTTCACTTTCTTGGTCTTCATAGGTTCATGATAGGCGTGTGCATTCTTATTTGTGTTTTCTATCACTTCACACGTACCTACTGAATGAGCTATATCCAAATCTTCTACTTCCTCATCATCCACTATGTAGACCATCTTTCCTTTCTCCTTTTCAAAGCAAGCGCACGTAAATAGTTCAACATCTGTATCATCTACTTCATCAAAACGCACTCCTAAGTCTACCTCACCAAATAACTCTTGAATGAGTTCTTCAGCCTTTGCACTGTCTCCCATAGTTAAGCACTTTATGACCCTTAATGCCTCTTCCACCGAAGTTTAGTAGAGAAGTAGTCAAAATTCGGGTCATTCTTGCAATCAAGTCCTGCCAATTTCCAGTCTCCCTATGTAGCTCTGCATAAACATACCAAGCACGTGTGCATCCTTGTAAAGTGGAATAAAGCTTGTGCACCCATAGTGAAGGTGGTAAAGCTTCATGCCCCTCTGTCTACAGAGTCTCTCACACTGTTGAACGTGGTGTTGAACAGGTTGATTACCATGATACATGTATATTGTAGTAGGTGCATTTCTCCTAAAGAATTGAGTGGTTAGAGCAATTCTGACTTCATTCCATTCCATGAGATTATCCTTGTGAACCATCCACCAGCGCGTTGTTGTCCCATGCAGGGGTATACACTAACATATTTCTTCTTTCCACTTGATCCATCCACTGCTCCTCCATGGCACGTAGGAATACCATAGGGTCTCCTTCTCCAGTGTACTGAGGTACAGAGTTACCTATCCTCCTAACACAACGAGGTTTGCTTCTCCACGCAAATGTGCTTCTTACTTTGCATGCAACCATCTCATAGGTGTCATGCACCCAATTATCACAAGCAATACTTGTAGTATCACTAATAGACTATGCATCTTCCCACTGGAGGATTCCTTCCTTAGATGGCTCAAGTACTTCCGGGTCCCAAATGGCACATACATAAATTTTGTTCAAGTCTTCCTCACTCAAAGGTTCAACATAAGGTGCAGATTTCCCATCTCAAAGGGATAATCACTCTTTCTTCCTTGTTCTCAAAACTTATATACCCCTTGTTGAACCGTAGATCAACATTATTTGCATAACACCAAGGGCACCCAAGTAGAGATTAGAACTTGTCTCGCTACGCAAGTTCTAAAACCTCAAAGTCCCTAGTGAACTTGGCCCCTTGTATAGTAATGGATGCATCCTTTAAAACTCCTATTGGAGTGGCCTTAGTTTGATTAGCCATAAATAGTACATTAGAGGATGGTTGTAATGGAGGTCTGCCCATCTGTACCCATGCATCTAAAGTAAGCACATTCACTTCCACGCCTATATCAATCAATATATTACTCAAGATCCACCCATCCACAACAACATTCAGAGTGATCTCCTTGTCATAATCCAAACTATGAGGGGGAAGATTAACATGTAGGATCTGCCATCCATTCTCAATACTTGTGTGCGAGTGTTTCCTTTATCCAATTCCCTAATAATGGAATGATATTCTCCTGGCACAACATCTTGCATACCTATTTTAAGTCATCAATATTCGATTGGACTATCTCTACTTCCTTCTTTTGTTCTAACTTTCGTGATTGTTCCTTTAAACATTATATTTCACCATGAAGATTTTTGAGTACCTTCATGGTCTCCTGATAAACCTCCTTCTGATGTGTAGGATCCGGTACCTTACATGTAAAACTTCTTCCTTAGTGACGGTATGATTTTGTTGTAACACTTCCCTAGCACACGTAGCTTCAGCATGTGTAGTAATCTTCATAGGTACTACCTTAGGTTTCGGTGCTAGATTTTGCATCCATTAATTTTCCACAACATGTTGTATTCTAACCATCCATGCGCCCTTGTTCTCCTATTTATGCTACTTGTTAAGATGCTCATATAAGCTTAGGCATTCCTCATAGCTGTGATTCTTCCCACAAAATAAGAAATATTCTAAGTACATTTGCGCCTATATTGGTCAAGATATCTGTATGTAAAACATGTTCTGCAAGGGAACTCACCTCATCCACCACCATGGCCTTAGCCCTCAAATCCACCACAGTATCCTCGACCACTGCCATGACCTCCTTCAAAGTGCCCTTCATTTTCATCATAGCGCGCCTGAGCATGGTCATGATCATGGTACTCAATTTTACCTTTAGATTTATCTGATACTCCAGTCTGTCGCACACCAATATCTATAGCATCATGGATTTGACCAATCAACCGAAATCTTTTATATTGTGAATCATGGACTGGAAAATCTTACAATAGTAAGATACATTATTTCTTATCGTGTGTTGTAATAATGGGAAGCAACTTGCATTATGGTCCAAATGACATATCTCACGCCTAGCAACAATGAACGTATTGATCTACGAGGACAACTATCCTTAGTGTGCCCTTCCACTTCACATTCTATACACCAAATCCCAATGCACGTCTCATGTGCTGAATTCACCGATAGTTTCTCCAATTGCTTTGTCATAGCTGCAATATGTGCCTTTAGGAATGGGCTCACTCCATTGTCTATACTCCCAACTGCTTCATCACATAAATCAGCTTCAAGTGCTTCACATGGGTCCGTATATGTCTTATGTGATAGTGCCCTTCTGAAAGGTGTGATCAAGCCCCCAATGAACCATTGTGCATGCTAGCTTGCATGAATATCATAAGAAAGTTTAGACAACAGTGTCTTAAAATGGGCATCATATTCCCAAATGCTCTCAGTAGTGCCCTACTTAATATCCTTGAGTGCGCTTATACTCTTCTACTCAAACTCAAGGATATGAAACTCCTTGAGGAAAGCATCCTTTAATGCTACATAATCTACGCAAGTATGATCAAGGTCAAACTTCATGTACCAACTGTGTGTGTGTCCTTGTAATGTAGTTGTAAACTGACTTACCTTGTGCTCGAAGTCGTAATCCCTTTTGCACACCACGATCTCACACATGTGAATGTGTTCGAGTAGCATCTTTATGCCCCTATACTATAGAAGACAGAGAGACATCTCCATGTAAATATTCTCGGGTTGATAAGAACCCCGCCCACCTAATCACAAACCTCCTATGTTACATCTACCTCTAGAACCACCATATCCACCAAAAGTAGAGCCATCTATGCCTCCCGATCCTTAACCTATAGCTGAAAGTAGGCCAATGGATGTACTACCCCCGTATCCCAACAATGGTACTAAACTAAACTCCTACAATCTGTGAAGTGGTATTACTCCTAGAAGTGAGTCTAAAATTTTACGCGCCTAAGTTTTGTGTTGATGATGTGCCTGAGAAGGTACCTCCAAACAATAAAGAATATGTTTTCTCGGCCATAGATGTGCTTGTTATCTGACTTACTCCTACTCTTCTACTGCCAAAACTAGCTTGTTGACTACTGGTTGTACTAGATACTGGAAAACCAAGTGTAAGGTCTAGGTTGCCAGGGTAGATTCGATACATGCTTGCGTCCCCCATGTCGTCTCTGTTGGCACACTTCCATGTGAGGCCAAGGATGGTTCCCTATTATGCTCTCCCAAATGGGGGAGTTCCAGATGCTCTAGCTCCATGCTTTCTATGTGAGCTTTAAATCCTTCACGAGCCATCTCTCTCCTCAACGTCATACACTCTGCGATATCACGATGTTTCTCTATCTCCATCTCATGTGCCTCATTGTACTTAAACCACCTTTCTTCTTGTTGCATCTCTCCCACTAGGTCTGTCATCCTTCACCAAACCTACTCCTACCCCCGTGCGTGGTGGGGTTTAGCTAGTCATTAGCTTCTCTTCCAAGTTTAGGGTTACCATCAAGATTTTAATCGCTAGTGGAACGCCTCGCAAATATGTTCCCCTTGGATAATATAAAAACTAGAACTCAACTACCTCCGGAAAGAATAAGTGGAAATTGAGTACTCCAAAATATAGCTATTCAGAACACCATGAAACCAAGTGTCCACAACGCGCATCTAAATCAAATCAGCATCATAGAGGGCCTGAAATTCTTCCTGCATCCAAACAAGTGTGCGATACCTCCAATTCCTTTTAGACACATAAGCAACTAGCCACTCGTATAGCTCTACCAAAAAGATAGCAAAGAAGCTCTCATATAGACAGTCATACAAATTCTGCTCCACCCACACACGTGTGTCAAACTTAGATCTAGTGTTGAACCTCCAAGTGTACTCTTCTTCCAGATCTTTTATCCACTCCTCAACACTTGTTAAGGTCAACCGGTACATCTTCATCACGAACCATCCTAAAAACAACTGAAAAAGAGGTCCCAGAAATGGAACCAATAATGTAGCCTAGAATCCACTATATAAAACCCATGCACACTAGCACATCACCCAACCTGACTTGAGCGCTCATCCGAAGTGCACAAAGGTACTAGACCCCTCTTTAGAGTTTCTTGTGCAAGATGTTAGTGTGATGAAGATAAAGCATATTCAGAACCATAAATAACCATAAACATTCCACAGAGCATATTCCAGATCTAGATCTTAGAGAATCATGAATTAAACAATAACTATAATAAGATCAACCACACAAGAACTAGTTACAGTCATGTTTAACACCATTATCCAGCCAACATACTCCATTACATTAAACATTGTAAAACATAGAATCTTCTTACATTATAAAGTATCACCATAAGTCATGCGCGCATCAAATCCAACAGCATAACTCTACAATAATTCACTATTGCTAAACTACATAGTTCAATACATACTTATAGGGGTGGGGACTTTCCCTTCACCACCTACACACTTCCCAAAATAGGTTGCATGTTGATAATAGCCATGTGCCTTTACAATAACATGCACACATGTAAGTGTGCTAATAATAGACATCCTATAGTTAACTGGAAGAAGTAATCCTATTATTAACTCAAGCTCATGCATGGCGCTTATCAGTCGCTCGTTCCCAAAATACCATTTGCATGTCACACAAGTCTCCATCCCGATGTGTGTTCTAGATGCTATCTCTAAAAATAATATGTACCCATGAAAATGGCTAAGTACCGAATCAAACTGTCCTGGCACGCGTTTCCTTTCCTATCATTCTACGCCTTTAAATATGCCTTGTTCCCATGCACGAATCCTATGTGTGTCTTCTCCTTAGAACAATACTATCTACTCAACAATATTTATCATTACAGTCCTAGGAACATTTTCTTAAGTAGGAGAGTAGGATATACAACTTTGCATTCATCTTGAATACTAGTAGAAATAACATCATGCACATGTATATTTTCAACATTAGAAATAACATTATTTGTATCTATATTTTCACAAGCAAGACCAAGAAAAGAATCTACAATAGTGTTATCATGTGCTATAATAGGAGTAGAATGTGGAGCAACATGGGTGACTATGGAAGAACAAGGAAAACATGAAGTGAAGTTTTGGTCAGGTGAGACTATGCAAATGCTAGAGTTATGAAAATTAGTGGGAATGGTGTTTTTGAAAGCAAGAAGTTATTGGAGAATTTCATAATCACATTGAGCATGGTGATAAAGATTACTAAGATCATCTTCTACAACATCATCAAGGATAGGTTGCACACTAATATGATCCATAGCCGCTTGGGAAAAGAGGATCTATTTTTAACCATGAGGGTTTTGGGGATCCTAGGGCAAGGAGTTCAAACAAGAGAGGGGTTCACCAAATGATTTAATATAAATATAATTAAATCTAATTCCGAGTCACCGATATGCTAAAGTATAGTAAAATACAAATGCCTAACAATCTAATAATGCACCCTTGTAAGAAAATAGGATAAATAAAATACTTATTTGATACATGTTTATCCTGGAATAGATCTAGGCTAGTAAAACTGATTAACGAGTGACAGAGTGTCACAAACGCTCAAAGTGTCAATTTTGAAATTTACTTGATAAAGATGGACACGGGCACTTGGGGTAGGGCAAGGGTTTGTGGGCACCGAGACTACTTCTGGGGATGGTGACTGCGTAAAAGCTTAGAATATGATTTCTTCTATGTCGTTAAGGTTTCACACTTATTCATTGTTGGTCACCTGTTATTTACACTTTAATCACCGAGGGTACCCTAACCTACAAAAACCCTAGCTACCTACACAAGCTTGCAAACACATCAAATTGGAATGAAATATGCAATATGTGAAGTCAGAATGACCCCGATAGTCACCCGAAGAGTGAACTTATGACCGACCACTGCACTACATTTCATACTGCATGTAGTTCTTTGTGCTTGTGTGTGCAATAGTGTCCTTAGGTCACCCTCATGTCAATGACACCAATATAGCGGGCTATAGCTAGCTTCAATTCAAATGTGTGAGATGGAATTTAACACTTCCTAGGTTCCTATGCAATGTATGCAAACTATGCATCCCAAGATGCACCCTTTTAATGATAGTGATAATATGTAGATGTGATTTCCCTTTAGAATTGCTCACCAATATAATTGTATGTATGTTGTACATATATATATATATATATATATATATATATATATATATATATGAATCTCTTGTTTGAATTTCGACACTAATGACACAAAATTCTGACTATGAGCTTAGGATAAGGATAAGAAAACTAGAAAGGCCAACCACAAATGTCAAAAAAATGAAAAGAACACAGAGGACAGAGCACTCAAAATTAATAGGAGCATTTGCGCACTAGTGTCCAGAATGGGCGTTGGTGTCCTAGGATAAATGACAACAGATGTGAAAAGACCAATAGACATGGATCTCTGTAACCTAACCAAAACTAGGTACATAAGTGACAGATGTAGGAGATTAATATAACATAAATCAAATCAAACAAGTGGATGGAAAAAGGGATTTGGTCACCATTAAATACTTTTCTTATTTAAGGTCCATGTATATAACAACATACTTGACTTGGCGAGTAAAATAGTAATATGTGTGTGATTTTGTGTCTACATTAGAAGAGGGATGTTGTCTTGCAATAAGAATAGAAGCAATATTAGAGGTGATAGGGTTAAGCTCGCTCAAATAGATTGGTGGCCTCCTCACAAGCAATGAATAAAAGAAGATCTAGTTCTTATGGATGTTCAACAAGATGAGCTTGGAGATCATGAAGGTCTTCATTAGTAAAGGGTGGATAAGTTTCAACCATGTTAAAAAGATGATAAAATGTGTAGAAGCAAGGTTAGGTTCGAGTGATGGGTTCACCAAATGATTTAATTTAATTTGAATTAAATCTAAATATTGTAGAGTAATTGATGTATAAATGATGAAATATAGAAATGACATAAGCAAACTAAGATTTAAATATGAAACCTTAAGCACAAGAGATAGATGAAGAGACTTAGCTAATTTATGCTTGATTTGGAATTGATCTAGACTAGGAAAAGTGTTGAACATGTTGGTTAGAGTGTCATAAATGATCGGTATGAATTACGAAATGCAGCATGAGTCTGGACACGAAATCCCAAAGATAGACCAAGGTTTCCCGGGGCTTGTAACACCTCAATATTACGCTTCATCAAACTAAGGGAATTTATTTTTATTTACCCATTTAATTAACTTGATGCCTTCAATTATTTTAACACGCCACATTTAAAATCGGCATATTATGCCTTCAATGATTAATATCTTACAATAGATTAATCCAACATTAATTAATGTTTAGAATCCATCTTGACAACCTATGATAACCATGTGCAACTATAAGGGTTTACAAATCCTACCGATCCCCTTCAATGCTCTACACGAGCCAATATACCCAGTATATCATTTGGTTAGACCTTTTAAAGGTACATAGAATCATGTGTATCTTCTTAGTGTTATCTTCCCACTCACGACACAATTTAAAATAAGAAATGGTGACAAACAATGTAATCAGTCATTTGCACTACTATGCACATAGTTTTGGCATTTCACTAACAAGCCTAGTTTAGTGATCAAGTATCACCAAATCACAACACCCTTATGTTTTCACAAGTGCATATCCTTGAACTCATGGTGTAATTGGATAACATGGGTACTATCTCCAAGTTGTGGGACTTGCTACTTGAGATAGACCTCCAGAGAAAGTTGGTTCTTGCTCCTAAACTACCTGCCACAATCTACTCTAATGCAGGGTAAACTAACTATTCTAATCTAAATTTCCAAGGGACCAAGGAGAGAGAATGCATAAAATTAAAGCCTACTCTAAAGCGGTGATACACTAGAAAAGGAGGGTGTGTGAGAGTATTCTTCCAATGTGTGAGATATAGAAGCAAAATGCACGCTAGAAGGGGTGATGACAGTTTTCCACGATCTAGCTAAATGCATTCACAACAACATTTCAAACATACACAATGATAATGGATCCCTGCAAGAACATAAAATAGACACAATATTCTTGTAATCAAGGTTGAAGGGGCGAGAAGAATGCAAGAAAACACAGCAGGGAAGATGCATCCACAAACTTATATTTTTATTGCTTCCCCGATATGCACAGTTCAATCAGTTACAAGATAAGGGCTTGGATCACCATGCAAGGAGTCCACAATAAGGGCCTATAGCACATTGGCTTCACAAAGCAATTTTGGCAGAGCTTTGCTACAAAAACTACTACCTTACAATGAGCCCAACACTCGAATTTATAGGAAAATGAGAAGAAAGAGAGAAGGGAAAATGGAAATCCTGAAATCTATCCTTCAACCACTTGTAAGAGGCATTAAATGGAGTAAAATGATTGTATATTACTTTAAAAATGCTCCCCATACTATCCTAGGTGCTGTAGCAGAGAAAGAATGATGACCTTGCCTCTTAATTGCACTCCCAACTACCAAATAAAACAATGTTATGAACCCGGCCACGTTTTATGAAAAATTCCCACTAATTTCTTATCAAATCTAGAATTTCTTAACTTTTGTGCGTCAGGCTGAGCCACAAATCCAATGGTACCAATTTTGTGTGATTTTGTTAAGAAATGCAAAAGTTATGGCTCGAGTGCGGGCAATATTTTGGGTCTAGCGGCGTTTTACATCATTTGACGGAATGAGCATTAACCGACTGAGCCGAATATTTTTATTTTATTTAAATATATCTACCCTCTTTAAAAATAAGAAATCTAGTTTTTTTGGTGTAGAGGATGTCGTGCTTGTTCCAGAAAGTTCAATTTTGTGAAAATTGGAGCTCGAAGTCAAAATTTATGGTCGTTTGAAGTTTCTGGAGTCAAACATTGACTTTTCTTTTCAGATTCGCAGATATTGCAGAAAAATTGGGTCAAGATGTCCCAAATTGCCTCTGAACATTCTTCTCGCATCATCCGATTCAGGCTTCCTTGTCCCTTTTTGCGACCTTTTCACATTTGCAAGGCCCGCACATACTTTTGATCGGCTATCCTGCATACATTCTTCCGCATCACCCGCAATTGACTGACTTGCGGAAAATCGGTCGATTCGTGTCCCGCACGTACCGACGTCCCAATTGTCCCGTGGACCGCTTGGGACAAAAATTTTTGACTTAGTCGATTTTCTTTGTATTTCGGCTGCGAACTTGGTACGACCCGCAACCCCTAGACCCGCAATGCATTGAAACAAGCCTGCCACTCCATCTTTTGGATTTTTTCAATTTTCTCTAACTCGTTGGATTTTTTCCTTGGATGGGGAAGTTAGAGAGAAGCCGAAGGGGCCCCAAAAAACATGATTTCGGGCCTTGAATTAATCTACTTGCTCGGGACTGAAGAATTTGATGCATGTTATCAAAATTACCTTGACGGGTGAATTTTGGATAACAATGACTACACATAATCCACTTGAAACCTATCCCTACATTCACCGCACAACTGTCTCATTCATAGTATCAGGATTCTTTTATGTTTCTTACTTATTAATTTTATTGTTCATCAACTATAACATTACATCTTGCAGCAATTATGACTTGTTAAGCCCTACAACAAGATACCGACCGATCCATCTTGGAATCCCTATGGGAAATTTTGTCGATGCGTGATGGCTTGCATCATTATATACCATCACCCTTCCCATATACATTCCAAGTGGCTCAATCCAAGATAATGTCACATTTCCTTGTGACACATAGTTTCAATCTTAATTAATTCATAATTATATAATCATGATATGAAAGGTACACTTAACTTATTATGTGTGACATATATTAATGATTAGTAATCATAACATAGTAGCGAGATATCATTTGATATGACTATATATTTTGCATTATCACAACAATAGGTTTCTCGGCATTCTTATATGATTAATCATTAAACATATGATTAATCAGTGTTCATATATATTTTAATGTATAGTTATATGTGTTGTCATATTACATGATTTACAAATGTATCTTACCAATGTTACTAGTTTTGTTGTATAATAATGTCTCGTCTTAACACACAACATTAATCAAATCATAATGAAAGTAATCATCAAATTGTACTTGCAATATTACATTCATAATATGTTGTAATTTTGGCATTATAACACTTTGTAAAACACAAGGTACGTTGTAAAAACAATAGTAAAAATATTCGTATAATGGAGGATAACCTCATCATTAATTACATAATGAAATTAATAACAAGTAAAACAGCTTTAAATTGCCTTATTACAACATGCGAAGTAAAGTTCATTTTCCTTTAATCAAATACATGTACATTTATTACATTTTGCAAATCAAAACAATTACAATCAATGCACGATCAATTCCTTAATCGTTTACATAATACTTTTCCAAAACCTGCAATCTGAAATGATAAAGTACAACAATGTACATGGTTAGTTCACAAGAACTGGCATGGTATCACATCCCTTTTTCTAATTGTTTCTTATGAAATAATTGAATAGCTAATGCATGATTTAATGACATTACATATCCTATTAACATTTCATGTACTCTATACATTATTGAATAAATGAAAAACATACAATTAATATTCTTGTCAACTAAAACATTATAAAACTTTATGACATAATCTAGTTGATGTATCATGAAACTAAAATCACATCATCAACACAATCTTCCTTTTCCAACATCTATTCACGAAAGTAACTAACATTACTCATTATCCAATTGAATTGCCTCTTTTAAATCAAAAAGGGAGAAAAAGTATCTTTCATATAATTCATAATATCAACTTAAGCACATCCAAAGGTTATCAATTAAACCTATTTATTTTCCTTTACAAATACAAATGTCTATCATCAACCAATTATTTAAATTAAGATAACAGTCTTGAATGCATATCCTACTAAAGGTATTGATCCGTAAACTTCTACTTTAGAACTCTACAAATCACACAATTATGTTGTTCTACTTTCTACTTTGGAAAATGACAGTTTTGAGCTTTAGTGACTGATTAACTAGTGCTTAGGACAGAATTGTAGAGAAATGCTAAAATAATTCCACACACAACACAAGAATTTTATCCTGAAACCCCAATTTGAGGGAAAACCAATGGGAAGGGAAACTGCTCTTTCTTCCCACTTGTATTGGCCAATAATCAAATTTTACAGATTACAATAAGTATGAAAAGAAGCAACAATGTAAACCTTCTCTCCAATTACTTGTTTGCTCTGTTTTCTTACACCTTGCTCCTACAATTCCACTCCAGCATTGAAGAATCTCTGCTCACTTGCTCTCATATAATTAATACTTTGCTTCTTGATCTCTCTGGATCTTCGAATGCCCCATTCTCTTGCTCCTCCTT
This sequence comes from Taxus wallichiana var. yunnanensis, assembly GCA_018340775.1. Taxonomy (NCBI): domain Eukaryota; kingdom Viridiplantae; phylum Streptophyta; class Pinopsida; order Cupressales; family Taxaceae; genus Taxus; species Taxus wallichiana. The sequence continues at coordinate 457,103,248 of CM031235.1, read as the reverse complement.
GTATTTATAGCCTTCTCCCATGTCCTCCCATGCACTGGAGAATGGGAAAGGTCAGGAGGAAGAGACACAATCGGCGCTTCAAATTTGCGTCCATTCATGCTCCATTTCTCTTTTCTATTCGAAAGTATCAAGACCGCCACCTTGAGTAGACGGTGGTTACTGAATCGCCACCATACGTGAGTAGTGATTCTCGCAACCGCCACTCGCACATAGTGGTGGTTCTTTCTAGAACCTCCATTTACCTCATTTTTCTTCATTTTCTTCAATTGTCCTTAGTGTTGATAGGTCTAATGGAATAGTTTGTTTTTTTGGATCCCTATGGATCATACCTCCCCGCTTATGAGGCCTTTAGTCCCACAAAATATTAGTGGGAAGTGGTAGAGGAATCAACTCCCTCTCTTGCTCCTTCGAGTACCATCGGGTCTACCTCGGTGTCTTCTCTTGTTGGACCCTAGAATATTGGCCAAGTATGAAGGCACTTAGGCACACAAGGTCCCAGTTATGGAAAGGCACGCAAGGCAATAGCGCGCAAGAGAAAGGTTTAAGGAAGCACATAGCACACGCGGCGCGCGAAAGGATTTTCAGGACTTAGTCAATTTGAGCGCCCAAGGTAGAACATGTAAAAAGCATTATTGGTTGCACATGGATAAGATGTCAGCCTGGCGACAGGTTAGCCCCGATAGGGGCATGCCTTGGAATATTCTAGAAGAACATCTTGAGATAAAGTGGAAAGCTCAGGCCTAGAGAAGCATGCTCGCATGAAGGACCACATTCGATACTTGGCACCAGATCTGAGGGTGCTGGAAGGCGAGTTGGCAATGTAGGAGAATTATAAATACAAGTTCCTACCGAGTAAAAGATATAGAGAAGGAGCTTGATAGAAAAGTTTGAGATATAGTGGGTTAGAGAGAGCAGGAATTGATATATAGATCTAGAGAGTGAGCGGAGCTCTACAGAGATGTTGCGAGGACTCTGTTAATGGATAATTGCATCCAGGAGAGAATGTCTTGGGCATGGAGTTGTAATTTTTCTTTTGATAGCTTAATTACACAAGTCTAGTGATATGCATGACTGCGGTTTGCTCTCCGTGACACTCTGTAATAAATCAATGAATATAATGAGGTTACCTAATATAATATAGACATGGATATCAATGGTTTTAATGTATATTTCTCTCTTATAAGTTCTCTTTCCTTTCATGCTATGAATGAATGCTTGTATAATTCTTTCTGTCATAATGCATGTTCTAGATTCTAGTTAAAACACTTGGTCTAAAGTGACTACAAGGATCTAGAGGCCGTTCTGAGCCCTATGGTTCTTGTATGTTTCAACCTCCCTCATGAAAACTCTTACACTAATCATAGATGATGTTTCCCATTAAAATCACATAAAAGAGAGACTCGGTACCACGCGTGCCTCGGGTGAGTGCTCAGCTTTCGCTAGGTGATAGGCTAGCGCGCATGGGATTCCTTCCTTTTGTGATGGGAGTAAAAATGACTACATCTTGGTTCCGTTGCCGGACCTCTTTTCAAGTTGTAGTGGGATATAGCATACATCATGATCTGTGTAGTGAGTAATGATAGAGTGGTTAACATTGAAACTTTTTGAACCATGGTTCAAGAGCACAGAGGATGAATTTTCTCAGAGATTCAGCACTAGACCTGAGCTTAATACACGTAGATGGGTAGAAGAGAACCTCTACCATGATCTGTATGAGACCTTCTTATGTTGCTTCCCAGTAGAACTATATGAATGGCTTTCAGCCTATGCGTCTAGATCAAGTTGGCGTTATGGATCGCATGTGTGGACCAAAGAAGACTACCAAAGGTTGCAGGATGTAGATCTAACGTGGACCCGTGTTGTAGATCATTGGTGGAGAGGAGTATTGACTAGTTACACTCTGGAATACGCCATTTCCACATATTCTTGTCCAGAGGTTACTAAGTTTGAATTTCTACGAGAACCTAGAGGAACATTTCTACATGTTATTCCTCTAGCTATGAAGATATTGATGGTTACCATGAGTTTAGAGGCTTTCCCAATGGCCAGCTAAACCATTCTGAGCGTTGGGTAAGGGAGCTTGGGTGGAGGAAGATGGAAGATATCACGACAGAGAAGGAGAGGGAAGAGAGACGGCTCAAGTATAGTGAAGCGCGTGAAAGGCGATTCTTTAGGCGATGTGAGGTTCTTTAGTGTGATGGATCTATGGAGATAGACGTTGCGGAAGGAGTTGAGGTTCACGCGGAAGACGTGGAACCTGAGCAATCTATGCTACCCCATCTTGGAAAGTGCATGAGGGAGACCCCTTCGGCTTCTGGTGAGAGTTTGTCACATGGAGAAAGGAGAGTCATTGGCACATATCTGAACCCACCTAATGACCAAGCCCTAGCACTTGGTTTTCCCGAACTAGGAAGAAGTGTTATTGACCCAGTTGATATTAGTGGAAGAGACAGATCCGTGCCTAGGAGGTACAATTTTATAGTTCCTTCTTCTATGGCTACACATATTCCAGTATTTGGAGGAGTCTTTGGACAAGGAGCAAGTGTACAAGCTTTCGGTCTCACATCAGGGAGTGGCGCGGGACACAGTAGTGGTAGCGGGGCGCCATCACAGACCATCGACGCACAATTTAATGCGACCATGGGGGTGCTTGCACAACTCCCGCAGCCCTATTGGACATAATGGTTCTAGTGGATCCGGTGGCTCTTGAGGCACAAAACTCGGTGGATCAAGTGGAAGAGGAGAAACCAGAGGGAACTAAGGCTCTGTCTCAAGAGGATAGAGACCCCACCGTCACCTCGTATTCTTTGAAATGTCTCTACATTTGCTAGATTACGAGGGGCATTGAGGATGCTACGAACATGTTCGCAAGTGTGAGCTGCTTTATGGTGCATGAAGGGTATCACAACCCCGCAATGGAAGGCTAGTCGGTTTTACAACCATGTTGCGAGGGCACACGCATACTGGTATAGGAAGTATGAACCTCATCAAACGGTGGTGGACTACACTTTGCTCTAAAGAATGCATTCTTGGCATAATTCTAAATTCCTGAGTTTGAGTAGAAGAGCATTAGCGCTCTGAAGGAGATCCAACAAGGAATGGTAGAGAATGTGCGGGAGTATGATGCGTGCTTTAAAACTCTCTTGTCTAAATTATCATATGATATTCATCCTTCTCAGCATGCACAGTGGTTTATTGGAGGATTGATCACCCCTTTTAGAAGGGCCTTGTCTCATAAAAATTTTCTTTACCCGTGCGAAGCATTGGAAGCTGCCACACAATGCATCGAAGTTGTTAGTAGTTGTAGTGTCCATTTAAACAACCACTTGAGACCAAAGAAACAACCTAGGGTTAGCTAGAAAATTAAGGGATAATTTTTTTTATTTATTTGAAGTGTCTACAACTAAATTGCAAGACATCAGTTTTCACTAATAGGTTCTAGAACAAACCTATTTACTAATACACAAGTTTCCTTTATTAACTTATAACAAGTTTACAAGGTTCAAATTTTAGGGTTAGATGTTCTAGTTAGATTCAGGGAGTAATCTTACCCCATACCTGCTCTCTAACAGGATCAGAACTTCAACTAGATTTTTCTCATATTCAGTGCTGTCAAAATTTCCCTAAACCATTCCCAATGGATAGGAAATTTTCTCACCTTTCCGGTGATATAAAGAAGTCCTCCTAACTCCTTGTATAACTCAAGATATAAGCGGGTGGAGTCTTAGGGTCAAATTTTTCCCAAGAGGGACACGTGGCAAGAGGAGGAGTGCACCTTGGGCGGGTTGGCGGGTCATGGGGCGACATTGGGAAATTTTCCCAATGTACGGGTGAAAATTCACATTTTCTTTCGTGCCCCCGCGGGTCCGCGAAGGACACATGGCGACCGCAGAGACAACGTTGAAGTGACCGAAGGAATTAACGGTCTGCGCCCGAGGAGGAAAAAGGGAACAAAGGGCGCGCGGGTCCGCACACCCACGGGAAGACAAAGGAAAAAGGGGAAGCGGAGTTGCGGGCCATCGGGAGGAATTTTAGAATTTTTCCCAAAGGCCCAAAAATGAAATTTCTCCTAAACCTCCGCCGCCACCCCAAGGTGCCATGTGGCACGCTTTCATTGGCCGCGGGCCGGCGGGGTCAACATGGGAATTTTTCCCCAAATTTTTTTTTAAAAACTAAGGGTTTTAAAAGAACCCACGCCTCCGCTATAGCCACAAGGGGATACGTGGCACCCTCTAATTGGTCAGGTAATGGGTTTGTGAAGGGAAAAGTGAAAATTTTCTAAAAATTTTCAAAAAGTTTAAGGGGTAAAATTTATCCGCGCCTCCGCCTCAGCCCCTGGAGGACATGTGGCAACCTCTGATTGGCTATGGGCTGGCAGAGGAAAAGTGAAAATTTTCCCCACCCTAAAACTTTTAAGTTTTCTAAGGGCAATTTTGATGGGAAATTTTTGGGTTGCAGGCCCGTTAGGGAAAATTTTCCCAAATTTTCCCGCCAAGGCACAAAAACTTCAAAGTGTCATAACTTGAGCTAGAAAGCTCATTTTTGGGGAAATGAGGACTTTTCGGAAAGCCCTCAAGGCCCTCTTTGCACAATGAACATAAAATTTAATTTTTGATGAAGTTTTAAGGGTCAATTTTGTAAAAATGATTTGCAGGCCTTTATTTGGCAAACTAGCAATTTCTAACTTATAATTTTGATAAAATTTAGAACTCCTCCTTCACTCAACATGTCAAATAGACATGGAGAATCATTCTAGGGAGGGTTTAGAGTGTTTTAGGGAAGTCAATTTATCTAATTTGTTCAAGGTTGCATTTTTCCGGCAATAGACGTAGAAAAATGACTGTGTAAGCTCCGAATTGAAATTCATTAAGTTTTAGAGATTCATTCTTGATTGTTATAGTGAATTTGAGTTCCTTAGGTAGTACTAAGTCTAATTTTCAATGTTTCACAACTTATTGTTTAGTGCAAGTATGAACTGTTCATTTTTATTAAAATGTGAGTTGTCAGGATGAAGTATACTACAGTGAACTGTTTCTTCAAATTGGAACCTCCATTTTGTCATTTAAATGTGCATATGATTCCTAACTTAGTCAAATACATTGCTTATTAAATCATCCATCCAATTCTAAATGAAACTACATCTCTGATTTTAGTTTTAATATACATTTTGCAAGGAAAATAACATTGACTTTCATTCCATATGCATTCTTCTTTCAACATTCCAAATAGAGGTTTCTCATTGCAAGTAAAACTCAGATTTCCAATGGAGAAGATAGCATATGAACAAGGTAAAACACTTTTGAGAAAGGAATGCAATCCTTCATTGATCATCAATACAATTTTGCTACTTTCCTTTCTATTTGATTTCAAGCTACAATACATACAATAACAACATTGTTTCTTATTCCTTTTCAAAACAAAGATATCATTCTTGGACAACAAAACAATTCTAGTATACAATCCAATTTTGAAACTACTTCAATCTTTTATTCATAATTCAATGACACTTTTACAACTTAACACTCTTCCAATTTGATTACAAAATACAAATTACAATGCTTATAATATCCTTTACATTTCTTTCCAAAAACATAAAACAAGTGTAATTCTTCTTTACATTCCTCAATACAACTACAACTTCCATTAACAATGCAATGCTTCACATTACAACATTTATACATTCATCCACTCAAAGTGGGAGAAGTTACATTGAATTACTCAAAGGGAAATGACTATCATACTGTGAAATTCTTTCTCCAAACAATGAAGCATGCTTGTTTCTTCTTCTTTGCAACTTGATCACAACAAGGAAGGGGGAAAGGCAACACTCTCCACCCAACCAAGACATCCAATGAGAAAGGAGAAGCCATCCTTTCCTCATTGGCCCCCGAGCCCCAACCATATTGAAATAAAGTATGAACATCAACACATGGCAATAAGGCTTCTTCCATGGTAACCAAACATTCCTCACATTGCATACAAACAATAAAATACATAGTCCAACAAGACAGCAGTTCCCAACTGCATTTGAAATCATACACACAACACATAGGCTTGATCAAGCAAGCCAACAAGAGCAAGAACTATGGGGAACTCCTTATGCCTCCCAATTTGGAATTGGGCATCCACCAAAATGCATACCACCAATAAACATATCAACCCCATAAACCTTATATCTCCCAACCCCTCCTTATGCCCCCCAAGTTTATCCCTTATGCCCCCCACAAGAAGAAATGTAAGTAGTTTCTTTTCCAAGGTGGATCCCAAACCAAAACTCCCTCCTCAATAAAACAGTGCCATTGGCAATCCCTTATGCCCCCCATATGAAATCCCCATAGCCTTCTCCTACACCATGCCCTAAGCATTCTACCCAACCAACCAAGAATGTAAACACAAACACCCTTCAAACATGCATGCAAGAGAAGGAAAAACAATTAAAACACAGATTCAAGATCCTACCTCTCCATACTGAAGTTTTTTCCAAGCTCACAAGCTTTCCAAGATGCCAAATACAATCCAAAATCAGAAAGGTTCAAGCAAGCAAAAAGACTCCAAGCTCTTCCTCAAACAAGCTCCAAAAGAAACAACACCAAAAATGCACCCCCAAGAGGAAATGGACAAAGTTTCAACAACCATAAACAAGCAAGGAGTTTCACTTTTATAGGAGAGGGAAGAGAAGAGGATGATGTGGATCCATGTGGGATGCCACATCATTCTTCCTCAACCCCAAGAGAAAATTCAACCTCCTTCACTAAATCACAATAAATAAAAATGACAAAATCACTTACATACTCCAAAAATGCCCATACTCCAAAAGGACCAAATTTAAAACATGTAAGGGAAGTGCAATTAAAACTTACATATTGTCACTTAAAAATGCATTATAAATGCCTACATTTAACCTCCAAACCATAGGCATGGTTGGTGGATCATTTTAAGAGGTGTGGGACAAGTTTAACTTGTCCCACAAGCCTCCAAATTTGGCCTCCAAGGTCAAATTCGAATTTCATAAAAGATGGAGTGCTTGACCTTCCAAAATCTACCTTACAAGACTCTTACATATTTCTTACACATTCTTACATGTTAACTTACACACTCTTCCAACATTATTATTTAAACTCAACAACTTTATTAATTACATTCCATGTCCCAATTAAATTTAAATAAAATTTAACTATATGATCTCTCACATTAATCTACCACATTTAAATTAATTAAAAGAAGGAACACATTACAAATAAAATACATACAACAATAATTCAAAAAGGAACACATAAATAAAACACTTATCCCATGGTCACATATAATGGAGATCCCCCATGGGAAATCCTAACATAACTCAACACACAAACAAACAACACAGTTGCCATGGTGACCTTGTTGATTTCACCCAGAATTTCAATATGGTTAGTCTCCAGTCCCCCAACATTGTTGTGATTTTTAACCTAGTAAAATGTAAATACCTCCTTTGGCCTCGTGGCCATATCAAAACATCTAAAAAGATATAAACAACTTTTCAAGATCATCTAAACACATGAATCACAACAATATCAAGAATTCAACATTATCATTTTTAATTCATAAATCAACCATATCATCATCTATAATATGTCCACGTCAAAACAGTATATCATCAACCACATATAGAAAATGTCTCTAGTAACCATCATGCATAATAACCAAATCTAGATCAATAATAATCCATGATCTAACATCTAACCATCATACTAAAACAAAACATAATAGTGTCCATAATATGATCAATAGTATCAAAATCAGTATCTAAAAGTGTCAAAGGAAAGTGGGCACTATAATAGTATAGATATTGGCATTAGCCCGTTCTTGAGGCTCAAATTGTTGCTATGGCAAAGCAATTGGAAAAATTATTTACGAACTCAACCCATGAGACTCGTAGTGGTTTTGTGGTGCCTGATTGTGAGATAGAGGGGCACGTTAAGGATAATTGCCCGCAGAGGACAAGATCGCACTATAGTGGTAGATTGTGAAATTTGTCATGGGGACCATGATGCCGTGAGATGTCCCTTCTGCAAAGGCGCAATCAAGAAGAATGTATCTTGTTATTGCAAAAATTACACCTCTACAATCCATAATACTAAGGATTATAAGCTCATCGATCGAACCATAAGGCCATTGATCATGGGGTGCACCAAACCAACGTTGCCAGAGTGGTTCCAAGGATAATGATCGTTGTTATGAGGAGCACACGAGAAGGAGGCACGCATGGAAGAGGTTTTGAGGAATATTCCATGGTTGAGGTAGCCACGGAGGAGGAAGGAGTGAGTTCCCACGAGGAACATGTTTCAACTATGGATCTACATAACATTACAAACGTGAATGCCCAAATCTGTTACAGTTCTTGTGGTGTGGAAAGAAGCATAAGTATGAGGAATGTCTGGAATTGTTTGAGCATATGAATCAAAAGCACCGGAAGGACAAGGGCATTGTGATGGTCAGTATTAAGAAGGCAGACATATAGTGGATGCCTCGGGTAACACGGGATGAAGGTTTGGAGCCTGTCTTGGTAACAACAAGGGTAGAATCCGCGCGTGCGAGAGAGGTACCAAGACAGAAAACCCTGGTTTTAAGAGAGGAGGTCATTCATGGAAAGTATCCAGACCCCGCACATCAAAAGGAGATATATCAAGACACCATGGATGTTATTCGAAGCTTACAAGGGGAGATCCAATGTCTAAAGGAGCAATCCAAGAGGGAGGAACAAGGAAGGAGAGTCGAGGTGCAAAAGGATGACCTGGATGAGGTCAAGGAGGTGTGTAAAATGCTAAGGCAGGAGAATATCATTCCCTTGCTAGGATCCTGGTTGAGAGAGAAGGTACCACACGCTGGAGAAGAGTGCGAGAGACAAGTCTGCATGTGAACCTTCCCCCTCATAGCCTCAACTATGACAAGGAGATTATGTTGAATGCATTTGTAGATGGATGGCTCCTCAAAGATAACCTCATTGACACAGTGCGAGAGGTTAATGTTCGACTTTGGATGCATGGCATCGGATGGGAAGATCTGCATTATAGCCATCTTCGAATGTGTTATATATGACAAACAAGACCGAGGCAATGCCCATCGGTGTCTTGAAGGATGTAGCTATTACTATCCAGGAGCCAAGTTTACTCGGGACTTCAAGTCTTGCGCTCGGCCGAGGTGGACAATTTCCCAGAAATACTTGGGCACCCTTGGTGTTACAAGAACAATGCAGACCTTTGGATTAACAAAGGATACATCAGCTTCGAGAACAAGGAGGAACATGTCATTATACCCTTGGCTAATGGGAAGTCAACACCATATATTGAACAATTGGGAGAGGAAGTTCGGGACAGGATTTATGTGTGATTAATCAGAGACCCTAAGATGATACACCCTACTAACAGGGTTATCTAGTTTGAAGATGCTCAATCAGTGAATGATACCACCAATCTGGCATGTGACAATTGGGCGCATGGAACTTACGCATTAATGGGATGGCAATTGAGAGGGTCGATGACCAAGATGACTAAGGCGCGCATGGTTAGGCACCTTGGAGGAAAAAAATTGTGCAAGTATTCGGGAGGAGCCTTCCTGAGATCTTTCGCATAAGGTGGAAGCTAAATGGAAGGATGGAAAGGAATGGAGGGGGTGTGAAGTTATGTCTTGCTTGGCACGGCAGCTCGGTGGTGGGCCACACATCGAGAGAGCCTTTTGGAGTGGTGCGAGGTAAGAATTTCTATCTCTGTCAATTTTTTAGGAGCAATATGCCCACCATCATCAAGGAGTACCGTGGGAAGGAGCCCTCCTCTTTCCATATCTAGGAATGTGAACGAGTCTACAGAGAAGGTGTGAAAGATTTTCCACCATCCCTCTGGGTGCACAAGTTGTATTCTACATTGTAGGGTTGCGCGTGCACATGGTACATTCATTTGGAGACACGCCACCAGACAAGGAATTGGCAAGAGCTTGCAGCTGACCTTATTCAAACCTTTGAATATCAGAGTACCAAGCCATCGGTTGATAAGGCCTTATAGGGTATCAAGTGCCTTACCATGGGGGATAGTGCCAGGATGGAAGATAGGTTGTTGGAATTACTAGGTGAACCAGGATTGGAGGTGCGCTTTGAAGAAGAAGAGGAAGTAGAAGAGTTACAGCTTGAGCGCACATGTTTGGAAAAAGAAAAGGGAAAGTTGGTGTATGTGATTGATGGAGAGGAATCGGAAAGATTAGATGTTAGCCATTCTATAGGGATGCGCGAGGTAGTGGATAGTGCAGATACTTGTGTGTGCGCCTACCATGAGCCTTTAAAAATGAAGAAAGTTAACATCGAGTTTAGGAGAAGAACCTAAGGAAGCTATTATTGGGGATTACTAGACAGAGAAGGAAGTATCAAAGATCATTGATCTATTGCGTGAATTTGAGGATTTATTCCCGTGCGGGTACCATGACCTCAAAGGCATTCACCACTCCTTGGGAGAGATGAAGATAAAACTGAAGGATGGTGCATGCTCGGTTAGAAAAAGGCCCTACCGGATGAATCCCAACTTGCGCATGAAGGTCAAGGAGGAGATAGACAAAATGATAGCTTCTGGGATCATTGAGGCAGTGGAAGAATCAGAGTGGATAATCCCGATGGTAATCAAAGCATAGAGAAGGATGGTGGATTGGGATTTGTGTGGATTATAGGGAATTGAACACAGTTTGTGTCATTGATCCATTTCCGACCCCCTTCACAGAAGAAATTTTGGAAGGAGTTGTTAGGCGCGAGATCTATTCATTTACGAATGGATTTTTAGGGTACCATCAAGTCCCAATTGCAAAGGAAGACCAAGAGAAGATGACTTTCACCACCGAGTGGGGAATTTTTGCATATACGGTCATGCCCTTTGGGTTGAAGAATGTGCCTACTGTCTTTTCATGTATAGTGGTGCAAGCATTCTAGGACTTCATCCAAAAGTTTCTTCAGGTCTATTTGGATGATTGGACAATATATGGTCTGGTTAAGGACCATTGTGACAAATTGAGATTAATGTTTGAAAGGTGTAGGTAGTTGAGGATATCCCTTAACATTAAGAAGTGTGTGTTTGTTACACCCTTTGGGACTTTATTGGGGCATATCATATGTAAGGAGGGATTGCTAGTAGATCCTGCTAAGGTTGTAGTTATTATAGGGTTAAGGGAGCCTACTAGCCAAAACATAGTGCGTGGATTCCTTGGGCATATGGGATATTACAAAAATTCATTAAGGGATATGCCAAGATTGCCACGCCTTTAGAGGAACTGCTTAGACATAAAAGTGCCTTCCATTGGGGAGAGGCACAGTAGAGGGAATTTGATACATTAAAAGATAGGCTTATCACCGTGACTATTTTATGTTTTCCCTCTTAGGATAAGCCCTTTCATGTCCATGTAGATGCCTCAGGGACCACCATTGGAGCAATGCTTGCATAGCCAGCTGAAGGAATTGTTGATCATCCTCTGTGTTTTGCAAGCAGGAAGTTGACACCAGCAGAGTGAAATTATACCACAACCGAGCGCGAGGCATTGTCAATGATCTACGTGCTCTTCAAGTGTAGATAGTATCTGCAGGCAATGCCCTTTGTGTTTTACACTGACCACATGGCATTAAAGTATTTAGTGAACACTCTTGTTCTACAAGGATGCATATGTCAATGGGTGTTGCTATTTCAAAAATTTGAACTCACTGTTGTAGTGAAGCCCAAAAAAAGAAACCGTCAAGAATTGATTCATGGGAGGACACGCGAGTATTGAGGGAGCAATGCCAGACATGCAACTATTTAGGTTGTGGCACGCACCCTTGGATTTGGAAGAGATTGCAATATTTTTAAAGGAAGGTGTAGCATCGGATGGAATGAAGACATTGGAAAAGAAACAGTTGGCCATATGTGTTATGCCCTACATGCTAATCATTGGAGACTTATACAAGTTGGGACGTGATGAAGTTTTGCACAAATGTGTCTTAGAGCATGAGCGCCTGGCCATCATGAAGGAAGCACATGGAGGAAGTGCGGTTGGACATTATGCAGGTGATGCCACCACGCGTAAGATATTAATGGCAGGTTTATGGTGGGAAACCTTGTATAAAGATTATAGAGATTATTGTAAAGCGTGTGACCATTATCAGTGCATTAGAAAACCAAGAAGGAGAAATGAAATGCATTTTCACCTTATTCCTAGCGCGAGCCTTTTGAAAAGTGGGCGATAGACTTTGTAGGACCTATTGCACCAACAACGCATAGGACTGGGTCACATTATGTCATCACTTACACAGATTATCTCACAAGGTGGGCAGAGGCAGCCCCAACTAAAGATTGCATAGTAGCAATAATGGCAAGGTTCTTATGGGAAAACATTATCACAAGGTATGGATGCCCGTTGAGTTTGACCAGCGATAGGGGTACACATTTCTTGAATGAGACCATGAGGATCCTATTATCAGAGTTTATGGTGGCACATCACAAGACTACGCCCTATCACCCACAAGAAAATGGAACCGTGGAAGCATTCAACAAGATACTAAGTCATACCTTGACCAAAATTTGTGATGTTGGAAGACAAGATTGGGATGAAAAAGTATCGGCAATATTATGGGCTTACATGACAACATATAAAAGGTTGAACAAAGCCACACCATTTCAATTGGTGTTTGGCATGGAAGTTGTTTTTCTAGTTGAATTTATGTTGCCTTCTCTGCGAATAGTGCACGCAAGAGGGTTAGCCGATGAACAAGCGTTGGAAGAAAGGATTGATGAGTTAATAAAACTAGATGAGAGACGATCACTCGCCTAATGGAACTAAACAACAAAGAAAGTAAAGCAAAAGGCTTGGCATGATCACCACATTAGAAACAAAAAGTTTGAGGTTGGGTAGATGGTGTTACTATATGATTCTAAGTTTCTGCGCCATCCAGGGAAGTTGAAAGTCCATTGGTTGGGTCCTTACACAATCTCATACATCCTTGATTTGGGCGCATGCCAGTTACAAGCGCTGGATGGGATGAAGTTTCTGGAAACTTCAATGGGAGTAGGATGAAGCCCTACTATAAATAAGTCTTCTTGGTGTTTGTAAATAAGGTAGTTTTGCTAGTTAGTTTAGAAGTTTCCTTTATGCATTTTCCCTTTCTTGTGTTTCCCTTTCGCATTGTTGTTTTGTTTTGTGCCTTGGGCACTAGTAACCTTTTTGCTATTTTTGGAGAATTTGTGAGTGCGTAGAGGACTACGCATCATTTTAAGTGTGGGGTGGAGAAATGTAAAGGAGCATGTGATTAAAGTACCAAGGAAGTTGTGTTGAAAAGCCTTGTTGAATGGCCCAGTTGAAAGAGGTATACAAAGAAAGATGGAAGAACGGTTGGTGCCAGGGTAAAGCTACTTGTAGATCCCACATACTAAGGAGGAAAAAGCACATTTAAAGCAACATGAGGTAGGTGAGAGCAAGAATCAGGACAGAAGAAGTGCCTTCGGTGTGGGTTACGCATGCGCAAGAGTCTCCTGTCAGGTTGGATTGGTTGCGTGCCAGAAGGTTGGAGGAGTTTTCACGCAGGATGGGCGCGTAAGTGAAGGTGCGAAGACGGGCTTTGTTTGAAAAATCCAAATTAAATAAACAAAGTACGGTGGTAGGTGAAGTAGTATTTAATGTTCGAGAAAGAGAAAACTATAAGTAAAGGGTCGAGGCACTCTCATTCTTACTTTGTGAAATAGAGTTTGAGATATAAGTGAGTTCTATAAACTAGGGTTTTCAGATTCGATCAAGTGAAGGAAGATCTATGAGATTGAAGCGTGAGTAGCCAATTTGATTTTGTGAACCAGAAGGGGTTACACGGGCGTGGAAAGAGTTGAAGAGGTGTTGTCTTGTGAAGATTTTATCCCAGTTAGGGTTCGACAAACTAGGGCACGGGTTCAGAAGAGTTGTATCATGGATTTGAGATCGGAGGATTGGAAGAAGTAAGACAGAGTAACAAGGAGAGAGTAGGAGTGATAAGAAGACCTCAACAATGGCACCCAAGAAAGGGAAGGCCAAGGCCAAGGCCAAACAACAAGAACCTGAAGTAAACACAAATGAAGAATGGTATGCAAAGATGTAATACCCAGATGGGGTGATGATGGGGAAGGAATGGAATCCCACCTTAAGAAGTGTACCTATTAGTGACTATAATCACCGCACAAACACAATAGAAAAGGAAATGGCACTGGAATTAGTGCGCCCCACCAACAAACAAACACCAGAGGGTTTTCCAATATACAATGATGACATTAAGGTCAAAATGGAGAAGGTAGGGCTACTGCAACTCTATGAGTTGCCCTATTTTGGAAAGCCGGAGTGCCTATACCAATGGTTGATGTCGCAGTACATGAAGATTACTTCCACTTTGCGGGCGCAAGATGCGCGTGACTCCTAGCTTATTTAACAATTTACGTGGCCTCATATGTGAGGGAGATAGCTTGGAAGATGACCTTGGTGACAAAGAGGATATTGATAGACCATCACTAAGTATGCCTACAAAAAGGGGTCATGATATTACGACATTTCGGACATCAAGGACCCCGTGGTGAAAATGGCCTCACATCTGTAACTAAGTTGAATGGCCGGAAAGGTGGATGCAGTCAACAAACCTTGGCTACATGTCTAAAGGAAGATTGCGAGAGGCACCATATATAACCTATCCACATACATCGCAGAAGAAATCATTAAGTACGTGAAGGAAGGGGACAAGATCCTCTTCGGCAACATCTTACTCACCATTGTATTCGTGAAGATTGGGGTGCACGATACACCGAAAAATTTGTATGGGAGTACCTGCCGAGGATCCTTCACCCGCAAAGAGGTTCGAAAAGTATGCTGCGATATAATGACAGCACCCCACAAGGTGCGGCTAGAGAAATGGTACACTTACCTGAGAAACGCATTCGGGGTAGATTGGAGAATCCTTGAACAACTCCTAACAGCCACCGAAGGGGAAGCCGAGTTCATGGTTTATCAACACTACTACCTGGGTAGGTTCAAGTTGATAGACAAATCATGGAGCCCTTGGTGCAAGATCCCCTTCGCGTTCACTGCTCAATACTTCAGCGGGAGTGAACAGTTTAAGGAGTCAAAGAAGCTAAGGCTGGAGCTAGGTAGTCTGGACTGGTAACATAGGGAGATGAGGAAGAAGTTGAATTACCCGCGGTAAGCATGTGCATGTGGAAAAGTACATGTCACACGAGATCCAGATGAGTAGGCCGATAACACTACCCATCACTGGAGGTTTCGCGGTGCATGTGTACCTCCGCATAAGGTCGAAGTTCGAGAAGGGTGCATATCTGGAGAATGAAGTCTCCATACCTGAGGATCCCATGGAGAGAAAGAATCCCGTGCCCAAGAAGAGGGGAAGAGAGGAAAAAGCACCAAGTGTGTTGACTGCTCAGACAGTGAGCATGCCATCCATGAGTGCTAAGCCAAGCACTTACATACGGAGAAAGAAGTCTCCGGTGAAGGAAAAGACACCAGAGGTAGAGGTGCCTAGCAACCCATCACCAAGGAAGGGTCGCTGAGGAAGAAGATAAGGCCGAATCCCCTGATTAGGAGCCACCTCTTAGGAAAAGCAGAGGGTGGATAAGGAAGCTGACTCGGAGGTGACCAATAGCTTGGAAAAATACTTGGGAGAAAGAGAAGATGAGAGTGAGGAAGATGATGGCAAGGAAGAAGAGGCAGAGAAAGACCAGGAGCCACATGTGTTTAGCATCTATGACTCAAAAGAGGAGAGTGGAGATGGGAAGCAGGAGTTCATATTCACGTGGTGTAAGGGTGCACAGGATGAGGAAGACACCGAAGACATGAAGGGGGATGAGGAGGTTGCTAGGAAAAGTAGGGAGCCATAAGTTTTACGAAGGAGCATATCACTAAGGTGGGGAAAGAGAAGCACAGAGAATGCTCGAGGTCTGGTAGACCAAGAGTTGGAGCGTAGCGTGGACATAGTGTTGAAGGAAGGGAAGGAGGAGAACATTAAAAAAGAGCATGATAGCCTAGGAGGCCCCACTCTAACAGTAAGCTTCCCCAAAGGTGCACACTCGGGTAGAAGAACTCTTGATGCGAAACGAGACAAGTAATGGGCTATGTTGATGACACAAAGAAGGTGTTACATGTGTGATTCCAAAGCACTTGTACCCATGGAAAGGCTCCTAGCCATGGGGTCTTTTGAAAAGGATGGTGCGTACCCCAGAACCAAGAAGATGCTCTCTTGGGTGTTCGAGTCCCACATTGATGAGCTAGACTTGAAGTCTGCGAGGGCGCTCTGTTATGTTTATGGAGCCTATTTTCATGTTAGAGTGTGGTACACCTTTAATGTGTTACTGATTGGGTATTTTTACGGCGGTCCCGCTCACCGGCGAGCGGGTTAAGGGTTCGGCGAAGCCCCAAGTCATTTTCATGGGTGGTTTATTAACCCATGGGTAATGGAAGTAACCGTTATGGGCTATTTTTGGCTCATGGTTTTTCAATACCCATTGTTTTGTAAAACCACCTCTTCGACTACCCATAGTTTTATGGGACAGTTTTGTTTTTTCCCATTGTTTGATACTCATGGTTTTGTAAAATTGCTTAATCAGTTGTCTATTTATATGGTCTTATGCATATGATAGATAGACAAGCAAATGTATTACAGATGTGTTTTGAATTCGGGTGTGAATTTTGTAGAGTTTGTTGAGCATAGCTCCAAACAGATCTGGGTATTGTATTGAGAGAGTGGAGGCTTGTAATAAAATTTGAGCAAGTGATTCTTGGTGGACGTAGCCCAAATTGGGTGAACCACGTTAAATCTTGTCTCTCTATGTTGTGTAATTTATTCTACACTTTTATTTGAGATCTGTAATATTTTCTGCATATTAGTTTCTACTGCTTGCGATTCTATAAGGGATTATTCCACATATTTTATTTCTTATTTCCTAACACACTCATCACATTGCCAAAATCTAAGGGGGTCAATCCCTTAGTGAATGCTCGGAGCTCTCGACAAAACAAGTCTGCAATGCACTTAACAAGGTCACGGTCGAGACCGAGGCTAGATTATTCACGCGCAACGATAGGATTAGAGTGTTGGAGGGGAAGTTAGGGAAGAAGGAAGAAGAACTGGTGGAAAAGGCCAAGAGCTTGAAACAGGAAGAACTGATCAACGCATAGTTAAGGTGCGAGTTAAAGGAAGAGAAGATAAAGGTGCAGGAAGTGTACAAGAAAATGGAGTCTATCAAAGGTGTCATCCTTTTGAAGCACCCAGACTTAGCGCCACCCACATAGAAGTACTCGTCCCTCCTAGAGTGTATAGAAGATCTAACGTGCGTCCTCACTATGGAGAGATGACCCTTGGCCCTAGAATCTATAGAAGAAGTGGCCACGTGCTTGAAAGAGGAGGACAGATTAAAAGTGGTAGCGCTCGTTGTCGAGTATATGTTAGAGTAGGTATTTACCTTATCTCATGTTCACCTAGGTACTTTATGTACATTTATTGTATTTATTCTCACCCACTTATGTGTGTGGATATTTCTTTTATCTTATTTAGATATTAGGAGATATTATCTAGTTGTTAGGTATAGTTCTTTCCTTGATCTATGGTATTGAGTAGATCATTGATGTCTAGTTCTCTCCTAAATCTATGGCTTGACTAGTTCTTTGATGACTAGTTATTTCCTTGATTTATGGCTTGATCTATGACCTTGATTGGTTCTTAAATTGTTATTCCTTTCCTATTTAAGCAAGGACTATTCTCAATGTATTACATTGAGTTCCATAATAATATATGATATTGTTGCTCATTTGTTTGCAAATGTTTTATGTAAAGTTATTCTAGTGAATTACTTTCATCTTATTGATCGTGGTGTTTGATTAACATATCTATTCTTGGCTTGGTAGTACGATCTGGTTATCATTCCTTTCATGGTATCGAGCTAGATGAGTTGTCATCACACCAAAAGCTCGTCGAGTGGAGATTGTTAATTTGTAAGTTTTATTTTGTAAATAAATTCATTGTATATTCATATATTTGGGATTTGGTCATATTTTTTTGTTGCATGCATTTTTATACAAAATGGAGGCTTCCATTGATCCAAAGGTGGGAAACCCTAAGATTGACTGTAAACTCGACCATTTACGGAGGCGTCATTTTTAAGGTTTTTGCATTATTGTAGGGAAGCACACCAGTCTACCTCGGGATCCATGCCATGAAGAAAAAAACGTGAGAATATTTTTCAGTCTGTTGGATTTCTCGAGATCTACACAAGGTAATTTTTGTTGCGTGTATCTGTCTCGGTTTGTGTGCGAAAGGTTTTCGGATCTTTCCTTTTTTGGCGAGGGTCCACGGATGCATGCACGTTTTTTTGCTATTTCGTGCAAATCCACAGTTCTTATTTTCGGCAATAAAGGTCATTGTAAGTTTGAAAACACCCATTAAAATCCTTAACCCTTGGTCATATGGCATGGTCATATGAGGGCTTAAAGATTATGATTCCCTAGTAGGTGCTTAACTTCAGCCCCCTTTAATTTTATTTGTGTGGCAAAGGCAACAACAATTTATTTAGTTTTAGTAGTAACTAAAATAAATAACAACACAAAATATTAAAAAGCTTGTATCTTTTGATCGGTAACTCAATTTTGAGTGCCATTTTTTACAAAAGTGCTTGTTTTTTCGTGTTCTTTCCATTGGAGTTATTTATTTTGAGACTTGCACTATAATTATAAAGTGCCAAAATTGGAGGAGTGTTGTAATCAATTGTGGATGCAATTTCGATTTGAGCACGACGTTTTAAACTTCTCGGGAGTTACATTTTGTATCTATCATGGATTCTGAGAATGGTATGTTTTTCTCTGAAGTATGTGGACTTCAAGAGGATATTGTAAAATTTTTGGAAGAAAATAGATCACTCAAGAAGTGAAATTCTCTTCTACAATCACTCATTCACGATAAGGATACAATAATACACTCCCTGCAAAAAAAACTTGCTATCCTACAACATCACCATCATATTGTGGACAACCATATCCATGCTTCTAGTCCACTTGCAGCTGTTGCTCTTGTACCCACCGACATTGATCATCAGTCTTTGAGCATGAACCTACTTTTGATGCTTCTAAATCTATGAGGCTTATTCTTGCATGCTCTTCCACATCTGCTCTGTTACGATACCACATGTTGTGTATCCTACTTTTGCTCACCGTTTGCTTGGATTTTTAAGAAGCATACCACCGCATTCGTTCTCTCATGCTCATGTTCATATGGGTCTCACTAATGAGTCATTGTGGAGACATTCACATGGTATTGTTTCCTCTATTCCACATGTTAAGTGTAATTCTCATCATAACAATGGTTTTGAGTAGATACTTCATTAGGATCACACATTGTGAGCTCCTTTTTTGTTAAGCTCAACTCTTTCGAGGATCATGAGCAAGACATGACTTTTGCACCTTCACTCAAGCTTAATAAACCCGAGATTTCAGCTATTAGACATGATCAACTTTGACACACATTCGATGTTCTTTTGCATGCACCCATTGTGCATTTTACACCAAGGCATATGCATGCATCTTCTTCATCCATCCATGTTGATTTGGGGTGGATATCTGATTACTCGTGGCGGTGACATAGGAATTTGTTGAGAGGACTCTACTGAGCATGGCTCCTCTACCATTCGGCCTCTTGTTCCACTTTCGATACCTTATGCATTGTGATGCTTCTTGTTTTGAGCACTTTTCTTTAGCGGGTGTAGTGCATCTCTCTTATTTGTTGAGAGATTTTGTATCTGTATTTTCAACACTTTTGGCATGTTGACAGTATCTCTTATAGGAGATCTATTCTGGTGCATTCCAGTGTTAGTTTGTCAGTGTTCGAGTAGTTGTTTTGAAAACTCATATAGATTTGTAAGCGTCGCTCCACCCATTCAAAGAAGATGGGAGGGGTGTGGTGTTGATCCTGTTCTTTAGGTTTCATGTCCTTGCCTTGTTACCTTGGCTTTTCTTGGATCGTGACACTCTGGAGTTTGTGTCCTTGCCTTGTTACTTTGGTTTTTGTTCTTGTATTGTGGCACACCTATTTACAGCAGTTGATCGAATTATATTTGGTGTTTTTTTTACACTTTCGATATCACTCCATTGTGATCTCCTTGTATGGAGCTATTCAGGTGAAACCCAGTGTCAATTGTTTTTATTTTTGTGATCGAGTAGTGGATTTAGACCATAGTGCACACCAAACTTCTTCAGCATTATACGAGTTTTGAGTCGAGCTTCTTAGGATGCCTTGGATCGGGTCTTTACTCTCTTTACTTTTTTGTTACTAGTTTTGGGTACCTTACGGTGTCCCTTTTTTCCTAGTTATTGTACATGAGTACCTCATCAAGGCTAGTTGTTGGGACTCATACTATGGACATGCCACTTCTATTTTGGCCCCTAGCTTCACTTGAGGGGGTGTTAGAGTAGGTATTTACCTTAGCTCGTGTTCACCTAGGTACTTTATTTACATTTATGTATTTATTCTCACCCACTTATGTGTGTGGATATTTCTTTTATCTTATTTAGATATTAGGAGATATTATCTAGTTGTTAGGTATAGTTTTTTTATCTATGGTATTGACTAGATCCTTGATGTCTAGTTCTCTCCTAAATCTATGGTCTTAACTAGTTCTTTGATGACTAGTTATTTCCTTGATTTATGGCTTGATCTACGACCTTGGTAGTTCTTAGATTATCATTCCTTGCCTATTTAAGCAAGGCCCATTATCAATGTATTGCATTGAGTTCCATAATAATATATGATATTGCTTTGCTCATTTGTTTGCAAATGTTTTATGTAAAGTTATTACGGTGAATTACTTTCATCTTATTGATCGTGGTGTTTGATTAGCATCTGTGTTCTTGGCTTGGTACGATCTGGTTATCGTTCCTTTCGGTATAGCCAAGTACTCATAGAGGTTAAGAGATCGTTGCCCAATCTACGAAGGCCACGTATGATACATGCACAGATAGGGATAAGGTGGCAAGCTCCTTGGTCACCACACTTGAAGCAGAGTTAAAAGAGTTCCAAGAAAAGAAAAATGGGAATAGGGTAGAGAGGGACAAGGTTCTCGCCGAAGTAGAGAAGAAATCAGAGGTAATTGAGGCTTTAAGGAGCTCAATTAAGGCCCTAAAAAGGAACTATACCCCCAGTTACTAGGAGGATGGATAAACTTGAGGACTTGGGCAAAGAGATGGAACAAATCGTGGAAAATTTGGGCACCCAGGGAAATGACTTGATTTTTGATGAAGTAAGCACCACAGGTGGGAGACTTGTGCCAAAAGGCATAGTGCGAGGTCGAAGAGTGGAATAAGCTAGAGGCGATTTCCCTAGCTTGTTGAATTGATGCCCCCATTATTCATTCTTTCCCCAAATTCATTCATTCCATATTCTTTGTAAGTATAAGACTATCCATTGACTCCTGAGACAACATGCATCTTGGTAAAGTAAATTTTTTCCGAGGACGGAGAATAGGCATAGTGTGGGGTGATGTTGGACCCCTGGAATATTGACCAAGTATGAAGGCGTTTAGGTGCACAAGGTCCCAGTTATGGAAAGGTGCGCAAGACAAAAGCACGCAAGAGAAAGGTTTAAGGAAGCACATAGCATGTGTGGCACGCGAAAGGAGTTTCGGGACTTAGTCAATTTGAGCGCCCAAGGTAGAACATGTAAAAATCATGATCGGTTGTGCATGGATAAGATGTCAGCCTGGCGAGAGGTTGGCCTCGATAGGGGCATGCCTTGGAATCTTCTAGAAGAACATCTTGAAATAAAGTGGATAGCTCGGGCACGGAGAAGCATGCTCGCATGAAGGACCACGTTCGACACTTGGCGGTAGATCGAGAGGTCTTTGGAAGGTGAGTTGGTAGTGTAGGAGAATTATAAATACAAGTTCCTGCCAAGTAAAATATATAGAGAAGGAGCTTGATATACAAGTTTGAGATATAGCCGATTAGAGAGAGCGGGAATTGATATATAGATCTAGAGAGTGAGCGGTGCTCTGCGAGATCTTTGTAAGGACTCTGTTAATGGATATTTACATCTAGGAGAGACTGTCTTAGGCATGGAGTTGTAATTTTTCTCTTGATAGAGTAATTACACAAGTCCAGGTGATATGCATGATCATGCGTCTCATCTTTGTGATACTTTGTAATAAATCAATGAATGTAATGAGGTTACCTAATATAATATAGACATGGATATCAATGGTTTTAATGCATATTTCTCTCTTATAAGTTCTCTTTCCTTTCATGCTATGAATGAATGCTTGTATAATTCTTTCTGTCATAATGCATGTTCTAGATTTTGTTAAAACACTCGGTCTAAAGTGACTGCAAGGATCTAGAGGCCGTTCTAAGCCCTATGGTTCTTGTATGTTTCAACCTCCCTCATGAAAACTCTTACACTAATCATAGATGATGTTTCCCATTAAACTCACATAAAAGAGAGACTCGGTACCTGCGCGTGCCTCGGTGAGCGCTCAGCTTTCGTTGGGTGATAGGCCGGCATATATGGGATTCCTTCCTTTTGTGATGGGAGTAAAAATTACTACATCTCTCGTCTAACCTGCCAAGAGACTCTATGGATCTCTGGTTTGTTTCTCCAGTACTACATCCTCCTCCGAGTTTCCTCAAGTACAAACATCTTTGGAAGATAGCTTCTGTATGGTTTCTTTATCATGTATAGATGACCCTAGTAGGTGTGAGCTCTTGCAACTTTCTATTGGGTGCATCCATGTGAAGTGTGGCAGACTTTGTCTCTTGAGATGGATTTTTCGGATCCTCCCCATGTGCACTTTGCTGATATAGTCACCATTGTTCCCTATATCTCCTCTTCTCCTTGCTACCCCACGGTTAGGTCTAGTGAATTAGTAGGTAGATATGGTGACTACATAGTGGAAGTTTGTATTGCTCCTTGAATGAGCAATTCTTGTGGTGGCTTCTTCATAAAAAATGACAAGTGTTATCCAAATTCTCCATCCTTTGGTTAGAAACATCTATGCTCTCTACTCCATTTTCCTTTCTTCCAATGAAAGTAAAAAAAAAGCTGATGATTTTCCTGAATAAGTCTTTGTGCTTGGTTGGCACTTACCATAGCCTTCTTTGATTTTCTCTGGTGTTCTTAGATGTTGAAACTAACTTCATCCTTGACCCATCTATACCAGTTCTCCCTCCTTGTGAACACAACATCCTGCATACAAGTAAGGACTTCCAAGACAACATCAAATGCATCAATTCGAATGATATCAACCTCTAATACATCAATATATTGGGTATTTATCCCAAACTCGAAACTTACACTTTCTTGTAACTTGTATTTCTACACCCTTCTTCACCCATCCTAATGGGTATGGATGTGGATGTGCATAAGTCTCTAGACCAAGTTGTTCTACAACTGCATCAGAAATCATATTTGACTAAGAACCACAATCTACTAAATTATTTACCTTAGTCTTATTGATTTGGATTCTGATTTGAAATAGCTTAATCAACTCTTCTTATGCACCCTTTACATACATGTTAGTGGCCATGTATCCCAGCCTCTCGTCTACATATGAATCATCCTCAATCTCCGCATCTCCTTTTGTTTTCATAGTGGCCATGGATTTCTTTGAATCCTTGGTTCGGTTCTTTGGGTGTAATTCTGGATGCAACTTCCAACATGTGGTGTCAGTATGTCCATTTATATCACAATTATTAAATAAATTCTTAGGATATTTACAAGTATGCAAAGCAATAGTGGCATGTTTACCTTTCCATTTACCTTTGCTACTTGTCTTCCCTTGTTCTTTTTTATGTTGATCTATTGACTGGTATCCCTTTGGCTTTGTTTCTCCTTACTTCTTCTCATCATCAATGTAGTATGCTTGTATACAAGCTTCATTAAGATCCTTAGGCTTCTAGATATTACCTTCCTCCGAAGGTGAGTGTGAAGTCCTCCCAAATACTTGGTCGAGAATGTCCTCATCCTCCAAGTCAATATTAAGCAACTTGACTTGTCTTTGAAATTCCGTAGTGTAGACTTGCACACTTTGACCGCTACCCATCTAAAGTACTACCACTTAATCATCATGTCAATCTTATGGCCAATAGGATAGAATTTAGCTCTAAGTAATTATTTAAAACCCTTCCAATTCTTGACAATAAAGACGTTTCTTCTCCTCACAAGTGGCTAGATGGGTCTCCCACCAAACCGAGCATGAGCTTCCATTTTGAGATGTGCAAAGGTAATCATTTGTGCCTCAGTAACACTATGCACACTAAAATAGACTTCCAACTATTTTATCCACTTATCAAACAATTCTACATCTACTTGTCCTTTAAAGTTCTTTATTTCCACTTTCGTTTCAACTTTAAAAGGTGTATGAGCATATTTTACCTTCTTGCTTACAATTGGTGTCTCTTCTTCATGCTCTTCCCATTCTTCTTCTTCATGGCTCTTTCCACTGCCAAATTTTTCAGCCAGTGCTTGAACCACTGAGTCCATGGAATCTTGCTTAACCGAAGCCATCTTTTGCAGATCTGAAAGCTCTTCTTATTTTCTATGCAACCTATCCAACATGGTCTCTAGCATTTCAACTCTACAAACTAAGTTCTCTTCCTCCATTTGAGTTCAAATTCTCTGTTTCCACTTCTTCTTAGAAATATTTGGCTTGCAAGGTAAAACTTCTTAGCCTTTGGACCTTGTCACTATCATACAAATCATAAGAAAGAATTGAATTCCACGGTCTTGGATATATAATCAGCTCTGATACCAAAAATGATCCGTAAATTTCTACTTTGGAAATCTATGAATCACACAATTATGTTGTTCTACTTTCTACTTTGGAAAATGATAGTTTCAAGATTTAGTGACTGATTAACTAGTGCTTAGGACAAAATTGTAGAGAAATGCTAAAAGAATTCCACACACAACATAAGAATTTTATCCTAGAAACCCCCAATTTGAGGGAAAACTAGTCGGGAAGGGCAACTGCTCTTTCTTCCCACTTGTATTGGCCAATAATCAAATTTTATAGATTACAATAAGTATGAAAAGAAGAAACAATGTAAACCTTATCTCCAATTACTTGCTTGCTCTGTTTTCTTACACCTTGCTCCTACAATTCCACTCTAGCACTGAAGAATCTCTGCTCACTTGCTCTCATATAATTAATACTTTTCTTCTTGATCTCTCTGGATCTTTGAATGCCCCAATTCTCTTTCTCCTCCTTGTATTTATAGCCTTCTCCCATGTCCTCCTGTGCACTGGAGAATGGGAAAGGTCAGGGAGGAAGAAACACAGTCGAGCGCTTCAAATTCACATCCATTCGTGCTCCATTTCTCTTTTCTATTCGAAAGTGTCAGGACTACCGCCACAGAGCAGAGACCGGTAATTCTGAGGACCATCGCCCTAGTTGGGTGGTGGTTACAGGATTGCCACCCTGTAGGGCGGAGGTTCTACAACTACCACTGTGCATAAAGCAGCGGTTCTTTCCAGAACCTCCATTTACCTCATTTTTCTTCATTTTCTTCAATTCTCCTTCTTGGTGCTTGATGGAATGGTGTGTTTTTCTTGATCCCTATGGATCGGTATATTCCATCTTCTACCCTTGATAAGAAGGATATACAAACAAATTTATATTTGAGGGTCATAACTCATTCACTCATGTTATGTTATCAACCACAACCATTATAACCATCTATAATATTCCTTATTTCTCTACCTTACAAATAGGTAATACCAAAGAAGGAAAGGTATAGTATTCATGAAACAAAGTAGGGTTTTGAGTTCCCAAAACTCAATAAGGCTTTGAGCTCCATGAGCTCTTATCCAAATTAGAACCTACGGTTGGGTCCTCTTTAAAGTGGGTACAACTCTTATATGGGTCGAGTTGGTCACAAAACTAAAAAGTAGAACTTACACAAAATACCCACACTCTTAAATCGGATTAGAACTAAATTTGTTCAAACCCTTTTCCTTGTGATTCCCTTAACATCAAGTAAAACTTGGCTCAAAGCATCATATTTGCTATAGAGTTCCACAGAGACTTTTAATGACTACGGATAAGTTAATTAATATGTAAAATATATTATCCTAAGGATTCCATCCCAAGATTTCAAATAGACAAGGTTATAAGCTGTTAGATATGGCCAACAAAACATGAGCTCGCATATTTAATTCTAGGTAAAACTGTCCTTGAAAGTACAATACAACATCGAGCTCAACGAGCTCTTTCCAATTAGATCCCATGAGTAGGGTCTTTACCCTTAAAATAATATAAACTCATGTATCTTGTCGATGAAGGCCCATTTCAAAATAAAGTAATAATTTACAAAAATAATAACTCGATCCTTTGGATTGGTTAATATATCATTCTTTGGGTATAGATCATCATTTTTTTATATTTACCTGATAGTCATGACTAGTCTTATTACGAGCGATGGCTTCTCTGTTTCAAGCTCAAGGATCTAGGATATGTTTTTCATTCGTTTGAACAATACAATAATAATAACCATTACAATGAAGTTTTAACAAAATAACCGAGATCCATTTTTCATAAAAACATGCATTCATAATATGACCATGCACAATTGAAAGACTAAACTAAAATCTCATCACAATATAATTAAATAAAATATTAAATCGAACATCCATTATGAGCATAACCGATCATAGATTTAGACACTTGCATGAGAAACTACAATCACTCATTAATAAAATCATTCAATAGCCATATAATTATTCTAGATGAAATAGCCGGAAAAAGGAGTGGGAATCCTTGCCTTAGTATTAACCAAAGAACCGGATATGTTTCTTCCCATAATCCTCCAAAATTGTTCCAAAGACCAAAACCTTAATCTCCCCTTTTAGTTTATCTGATTTCATACCAAAATTACAACATCAAAACTAAGCTCAATCCCACCCAACAATAGTTGGCGAAAAATAGCTTGAACCATCCATGCACGTTTTCCACAAAAATCTCGGCAAAAGTAAGACAACCAAAATAAAACTTGTTTACATGTAGTTAGCTTGAGGGAGAAGCTTCACATTTTTCCAAACCGAGTACCTCATAAATGTCATTTACTCATGCACAGTGACACTTTGTGGCTTAGGTTAAATCCATTAATTCCCACCTCCCACTAAGTCTTTACTAAACTTAGTTGGGGATTTCTTGATAAAATTAAAACAATGATTTAACCTTTTCCATTTGCATGGTCAATCGACCAATGAAAAATCAATAGTATAATTTCTATTATGTATGGTCAGTTGACCAGTTTAAACAAAACCATAGTGATTACAAATTGTTTCATCTATCAATTTCCATTTGACTATCGTCAATTTAATGCCAAGTCCCAAACAAAGCAAAACTTATAAGTTTGTTTGGTGATTCCTATCAACCAATGCAATTATATATGGTTATTCCATATATACCGTAATCTATGATGAAGCCTATGGTCTAAGACCATAATAATATACATTATATTGCCTTCAATCATGGTTTTTAGACCAAAATAACAATCAATTTATTCATGTAAATTACCAAAACTTTCTTCATAGTTTGCATGGGTCATGTATCGACTAATTCTATTAATTAAAAAAATCAATATCAAGGAGTATGGGTGAAGACCATATTATTTTCAATTAAACCAATTATACACAATGGTATACGATCCTAAGACCATACTACTATCCAACACAAATATCAAACAATTAGTCTTTAATCATATTAACTACCTTAAGCCAAAGTTATATATAACCATACCATCTTAAACACCAATGTAAAAGAGTGAATATTTTAATCAACCCTTATGATGTCAATCCATCTAACTTTCATTCTTTCAAATCCTCCAATGCAAATGGAATATCATATTAGATTTAACAACTTAAATGCTTGGTCAAAGGATAGCTTGATCATTATAATCAATAATCTCATAACACGAGCACGATTGGTGAAGGTGAGATTTATACCAACAAATTCTCGATTCACAAGAAAGTGAAATAACACACCATATGTACTTTGATCAAGTTACAAAAATAGTTTCATCAATAATCGAAATCGAATAAATCTTATTAACACTTAATTGCAAACAAATAATTATTCCTTCTTTCGGATACAAGTATATTATGAACTCAACTTAAAATTTTTACCTTAACAACTGAAATTTACCTATTCCAGTTGAATATCATCTCATAGATGTACAATCAATTATCATCATAGTTATAAACTTCTTCATTTATCGTTATTTTCACATAACGAAATAATATTTAACAGTTATGTATAATTACATAAGTATATCCCATGTTTTCCAAATGCAAGCATGGTATACCATAATATCAATAAAGAAGTACAACAAAGAAACATGTATATAATTATTGTAAATAATTCACATACAATGAGATGAAGAACAATCATACCAACAAGCACAACAAGTCTATAATCACAGGTGACAAGTGTAGGTGCAACACTGGATATGCACCTACGCATATGTATATACTTCCTTACAGAAGTATGTGTGTATGTATAACTACATATGTAGCCTCACATTAACACTAGTCAACTTGCTCCTGCAAGCATTTATCAACCCATAACTCATTTTTGCCTCTATACTGAGAATGAAAAAGTGGGATGTGGCGACATTAGAGACCACTTTACAGATCTTGTGACTCATGAGCTCGGGATCTACTTTATGGTGTGTCGTACGGTCTTCACTTTGTTGCTCTTTGTTAATCACATAGTCAAAAATGATAGTCGAGGGTACTTGTAACCTACAAAAGAAGAGTTCACTTACACAAGCCCACATACCACATCAAACCTAAAAATTAAAATGTAGAATGGGGTGCTAGAATGACCCCGATGGTCACCACGAGAGTGAACTTACGACCGAGTGTTGTACTACATCTCAGAATCCATGTAGTTCTAGTGAGTGTGTGTAGAAATTGTGCCCTATGATTCCCTTGTGCAAGTTACACTTGATAGAAGGTTATAGCTAGAATGTAGAAATGTATAACATGTGTGAATGAAATATAATGAACTTCCCCTTCCTATGCAGTGTATGCAGAGTTGATGCAACCCTTGTCCCTTGAATGGATGCTAGATGGATGATTTAGAGTGCTTTAGGTGCCTTTTAGATGCAATCTTAGGTGATGATAGTAATGCTTAGTGTTTGGTCCTTGATTTTGAACACATAACTATGTATTTATATGATTCCCTTGTTTGAATTTCATAATTGACAACTGGAAAGTTGACCCATAAGTGAAAAAGATGTCCAAAAGATAAAAGAGGCCCAAAAAGAGTGAGTAAGGTAGAAAAGGTTTAGGGGCACCCGGAGGTAACATGAGCGCTGGGTTTTGTTGTCTGGTTGGGTGCTAGTGTCTAAAGCCATGAAAAATAAACAAGTAAAGTTCTGACTAGGATGTAGGGTGTGTAAGACCAAATACAAAACAAGAGACAAAGAAAAGAGGCTAAAGATAATTTTTAACCACTAATTTAATTACTTAGGAATCATACAAATGCTACTACACTTTTAGGACCTAGAAATGTACCCAAGTGTGTGATTTTGTGTCTACATTTTCCCCCACTTTATGTTGTTGAGTGACTACTCGATAACATAAAGTAGATAAGAGATGCATACCTTATGATCTTGTAGAGCATGCGGTGAAATGCGTGTCGAGTGGAGCATGTGGTGAAATGCATGCAAAAAAACTCGCTCTACATAACATCTTCAAAACACTTTTCTATATTTTTACACTCTTCTTAATCAGATGCACACTTTCCTTTTTACACACTTTTACATACTTATGTAAAATTTTCATATACATGACTTTGACTACTCTTTCGCTCTTTTTTTGTAGGTATGTCCTTAATATGCAACAAGAAGCAACCTACAACAAGCACAAAAATAGGTACAAGCAACTCATATGCTTCACCTCTAGGGTCACTTTCTCTTCCTAGTTTCCACACTTCACTTGTCCACTCGGCACACTATTTGCCACACGCTCTACGATATCATAAGGTACACATCTCTTATCTACTTTATGTTATCAAGTATTCACTCAACAATGTTTGTACCCCTACAAATACCACACCATTCTCTGTGTATGGTACCGAGGGTTGTTGTATCTCTAAAGCTCAAAATCCTAACTTTATGCATTTCTCTTAAAGCAATTATCACAGATATAGTGACTATCGAGAGCACCACTTACACAAACTTGAAATGTTAGATTCTTGGTGTGTCCAAGTATTGGAACATCTTTGCACTTACCAAGATCATATCAAATGTGCTTATCGTAACAAAGTGTGATCCCATGAATTCAATGTTGGCGATTTAGTACTCAAATAAAATCAAAAGAATACCAATGTTGACCCCTCTCTAAAAGGAAAGTTTCAACCTAATTGGCTTGGCCCATATGTTATCACTCCGAACAATTAGGGCGGGTGTCTATCATCTTGCAACCCTCCTTGGTAAGCCTCTCAAAACTCCCATGAATTTCATGCACCTTAAGCAATATTACACTTATATATTTACACCCTTTAGGGTGTGACCACCTCCCCCACATTACCCGATGACACACTCTTGTTCTTGGTTCATACTTGACTGTTAAGGGTTTATTTATATGGACCTCACTTTGCACACACACAATAGGGGGAATCCTTACTCCTCCCTTCTAAGTTGGTTTTATTTTATATATTTACAATCAAAAATCAAAAAACATTAATTTAGATCTTGATTGGATGCATTCTTTCATGCTTATATTAATCCATGTTACACCTTTGATTATCATGTTACTACGGTGCCTAGTATGTTTTATCGTTTTTAATACACACGTGCACATTCACATGGTATCTTGAGGTGAATGCATGTCACTTACATGTTATTACATGATGTATGATGTTTGGCCTTGTTCATTATCAATCCCACTAAGGCTCCTGGGGAATCTACCTTTTCTCACTTCTATCAAGTTATATCATTTCAA
This sequence comes from Taxus wallichiana var. yunnanensis, assembly GCA_018340775.1. Lineage (NCBI taxonomy): Eukaryota > Viridiplantae > Streptophyta > Pinopsida > Cupressales > Taxaceae > Taxus > Taxus wallichiana. The sequence goes on along the minus strand of CM031235.1, from coordinate 457,072,260 downwards.
TATTACACATTTTCATTCCTTTATTCATAAATTGCATTGTCACATACTATTTATCCTTCCTAACATGCTAACGGGGGCTTCATGTGTAGAATTTTCCTTCTAGGACTCCTTCCAATCATGGTTATCTAAGTTGCGTGTAATTTATTTATCATTATTTGTGGGATATGCCCTATGTTTGCTTGTTACCTTATTTACATAAGCCTTGACAACTCGATTATCTTATGACACCCTAAGTGGTGTCCCATGTCTATAAACAAACTACTCATTAAGTCCTTGTCGTTATTTTCCTATATGCCTTTACTAGTTGATATTTCGGTGTGCATTGTTTGTTTATCACTAACACTTGTATGTTATCAATTTTCCCTTTCTTTTTCTTACGACATGCTACCTACCATGTGTAATCCCTATTCCCAGGGTAAGATTCCTATATCGGATGTGCACATCAATTTTGTTCTTCCTCATTTGGGATCTGCATTCGCACTTTTTAATCTCATGCATCCTAAGCGAGTGGGGAAAACATTGGGTGAACCTTTTCACCCTCCCAACAGTCACATAAAATAATTACAGAAACACAAACATTGGGAACATAACAAAAATCAATTACATAATAGGTCCATAAACAAACTTGGCCATATAACTCAACATGGACATAAGCACATAGAACAAACAAAAACACATGGGCACTAGTGTCCCACATGGGCATTCATGTCCTAGGGGTAAAAACAATTACATAACAATTTCAACAAGAGTAGCACCATCTCAATTTTCTCCAGTTTGATAATTATATAGCCAATTTCAATTTGCAATCAGTCACTAACATGAACTAACTACTAACTCAGGAACCAAAGTAGGAACTAAAGAAAGAACCAAATAAGGGTATGAAAATTAGGGCTTATATAAGAAAATGATATACCTATAGCCTTTGTGTTGCACGAGATAAGTTACAAATTAGATTTGTGATCATTTGTAGTGGCACTTATCCATGAAAAAGCATTAATGGTAGGAGGGAAAAACATACCGCTCTCTTTATACACTTTCCCTTAGAGGTGACATGATGCCTAAATCTGAATTTTAGCATCATGATGCTCAAAGCCCTAGTTTGATGACAAGGTGCCCAAATCCTTAGTATGACCAAATCAGTGAGAATTGATCACTCTCAGCTCTCCTAACTACTCCTTGGCATCAAGGATACAAACAAGAACAAATTTATATCCTTTTCTCTTTCAACATTTTAGGTGTACTTTAACCCCTTGGTTTAGCTTTTTCCATTCGCATTTCCATTTTTACATATTTTCCAAGTTAAATTTATATTACGATTACCTAGATCATTGGTGAACTTATTTTATTTTGCGAGTCCTATCTATCCCAACGAAAGAAAAACACACAAATAACCATGAAGCAAAACTCAAGCATTCTCTAGAAAAAATGACATTCCAAGGAATTACATGCACACATCATTATCACTCCACGCACGTAAAGGTCACCCCACATGGATCAAAATGTTGATCCATGGTTTGCACCACGTTGTGTTTCTTACTATTGACACGCTCTAACTACAACTCCTTCGGATCACTTCAAGTATGCTCTTCTTATAATCCTTTATACTACTTGAATTTCATCTAAATAACATAAAGGCGGGGGGGATGTAGTCACTAAAATATGAACTTATTACTATTACATTACGCCTCTAGTATGTTGTTATATACATTATTTTTAAGTTTGGAAACTAGGCACTAGTGACACCTCTTTGGTCCTTTTCTTGCTTTGTTTGGCTCTACTTATGTCTTTTGTTTGGCATTTACATCTTTTTGGTCAAGTCACATGGATCAATGTTCTTGTATTTTTATTTATTTTGCTTATTGTAGGAAAGTACCGCTCATACCGGATAGTAGTGCTCAGGCGTTAATGTCCTTCTGGGCATTTATGTCCTATGTGCTTAATTTTCTCCTTAGTCAGTTTGTTTTACCTTTATGTCTTTTATTATCTCCTTTTCATGACCTAGGTCATATTTTCATGTCACTATGTGTCAAAATTCAAACTAATATCTCATATATATATACACACAACCTACTAACTATCCTAAGGGGTAATTGGGTTATCATTTCGTATCTACCACATACACAAGAGCAACACAAGGGACTACATTTTGGGCTGCATAGGAGAGGTTATTCTAAATTCTATATCACACATTCTTGCATTGGGACAATGTAGTTGTAGCTCATTATTCTTTGTGTAACTAGCACTATGGCATCCTAGCTCAAGGGACACAATTTCAATCACACACCACAAGAACTACATGGATTCTGAAATGTAAAGCAACACTTGGAAAAAGATCACATTGGAGTGACTATACGGGTCAGTCCAACTCTCTCATATGCATTTTCATTTAGTCTAATGTGTGCTTAAGTCTTGTGTAGGTAGTTAAGGTTTTCTTTGAAGGTGCATGTGTTACAAAGTAGAAGTGTAGTGAAAGCTTACATGACTTACAATGAGCTAAAGGCGACAAGAAGCAACATGAAAAAGAATCATGTCATGAGTTTTCCTATAGACATTAGTGCCCAAGTGCCGTGTCCTCTCCCAAGTGTTCCAATCCCTAAGATCATCATGTGCCGTTTCAAAATTAGAGCTTACACAACCTAGAAAACATATGTTTAAATCATTTCCCAGCCCAAAATCAGTCCATACCTATGGTGTAAATTTAAGTTATCCCGAAACCCTATCTACCACTCCTGTTTGTGCTTCTATTAGCTATATATTATATGTTACCGTTATTTTATCGATCAACAATATCTTTATCTTATATTTAATTTTATTAAATAACTTACAATGTTAAAGGTGCTCAAATCAAAGCTAGATTGCATTGGCTCAAAGTGGGTGATTGGGTTTCTAAGGAATTATTTCATTCCCTCAAAGCCAAACATGCCCACCAACAAATCAAAGCTATCCATGAAGTCTCACTTTATCTATCGAGTTTCGAGAGATGGTGTAGGATTTTGTGTGCCATTATTAACAAGTTTTCAAATCTTAGGAGTTTTATTTTGAGTGACTTTTGATCAATGCATAATAGTGGTCCAGTAAGGTATCTCAATCATAAAGGATTGTTTACGATAGAATGTTAATTACCGATGATTTTTTGAGGTAATTTCTCATATGGAAAATGATAAGGCTCCAAGAAACGATGGTTTCCTGTGTGGATTTTATAAAACCCTTTGGGATGTGGTTGGAAATAACATTTTCATGTCTATATGAAGGTCTTTCATTCTAATTCACTTGGTCATTTCATCAACAAGGGTGCATAAAATTCATTTCCAAGATGGGGGTCCAGATCTCATTACCAATTGACATCCAATTACTCTACTCAATGTTTCTTATAAAGTCATTGACAAAGCTTTAGCCTTACGCATTTAAACTGCTGTTACCTAAAATGTTAGTCCATAACAAACATGGTTTATCTAAAGTTACATTTTGCAAGGTGTGGAAGGGCTCGACGGTCACAACAAAAATCCTTTTTATTAAAATTGAATTTGAGAAAGCATATGATAGGATTGAATGACACTTAATTCTAGCAATGCTCAAACTGCTTGGGTTTGGGACTACCTTTATCGAGTTATGTGGCCATGTTTGTTTCGATGCCTCTTTGTATCTCTCCATTAGTGGCATTCACTTTGAGCCTTTTGGAATCTTTCGATCTATTCATCAAGGTTTCCCTATGGCACTCGCTTTATATGTGTTAGCAGTCGAAGGATTTTTCTATCTTCTCGTAAATGCCACTCAATGTGGCTTGGTGAAAGGAATTTATTTTTCAGGTTTATCTCTTACTCAACTTGTCAATGGCCATTTTTTGGATGATTCATTTCTCACCTTGATTAAATATGAGGCTAATTTTCAACATGATTTCTCTTTCCTGGATGTCTATTGCCTCACCTCAAGTTTGAGAATTCAATGGTAAAATGCTTTGTGCTGACATGGTAGTCTATTTTACCTCCTCCCCATGGCTATCTCTTCTTTAATTGAAGAGGATTCAACATGGAGAGATATTTTGATTTTGGGCATCCCTTTTGCATTATGTAGACACGAAATCACACACTTACTATTTACATCATGCCTCTAAGTATGTCATTATATGCATGATTCCTAAGCAAGAAAACTAGACATTAACAACACTTGTTTTACTTTTACATTGCTTTATCCTTTTTATACTCTTATCATTTGCTTTTCTTGAATGACTACTTTACTTTTGGAAATTGAAAAACACGTGACTCGGCTTTGTAATTTTTTTATATCCTCTGAGCATCCCAAATAAGATTGTCCATTAGGTATAGGAGCGCGTAGACAATATTTTCCCCTTTGGGCATTTCTATTCTTTTCCCTCCTTTTCTCAAATTTGAAATGCCACATTACTTGTTATCTTTTCTAAAACTTTTCTTATCACTTTGGATCAGCCTTTTTGGTTGTTAATGATGAAATTCAAACAAGATAATCATATATATACATGACTTACTCACTATTATTAGGGGTTGGGCAACTCATGCTATAACTCATTATCTATTGCTTGGGAAAAAAGTAGCATTCAATGACCACATTTGGGTTGCATTATTCACTACACGGGAGGTGTTATTTTTGAATTCCATCTCATGCATTCATCTCAGGGGGAACTATTTGTAGCACATTATCTTGGTTTGAATGACACATGGTGATTAATTAAAATATGGATAATGGGGGATAGTTAATCTAAGCTATGAATAGTTACAAGTAAAGTAAATAGATGTTGCAAATAAGTATATAAATGACCCAAGCAACTAATCTAATGAATTTAGAAACCCTAATGTGTAAGAGGTGACTGGAGAATCTGGAAGCAAGAACGATTGTGTAGAAGCCCCGAAAAGGATGTATATGGGTTGTCTAACTAGATTGGAGTGCATGGAGAGGAACAGGGGCACCTACGGGTGCTCTAGTATGCCAAATGGGCACCTGGTCTATGAAAAAGCTCTGAACCGATCTTTACAGTTCAAAAGATGGTCTAAAACCCTCATTATATATCGCATCGATTTTTATACTCCTTCGATGTCCTTGATATTCCCATATGGATAAAAAGACCTATAAGGTGACCAAAAGAAGTATCAAAACCCTTAAAAAAATGTAAATGAATGGGTCAGATTGACCTTAATTACCACAACAATGGGCTTACTAACTGAGTGTTCCACTACATTTCGGACTCAAATATAGTTTTGGTGAGTGTGTGCATAATGTGCCCTAGGTGCTCTTATGTTAGTCATAATTTGTGAAGTAGTGAGCAATAACTAAATGTATAAAATGTAATAGAATGTGTGTATGGAATAGAATAAAATCCCTCACCCTATGAAGTATGTGATGTAAATGTCCTAGGATTGTGCCTTGTGATGGAGCTATGTTGATGTAAGTGATCTCCAATGCAATAGATGGATGCAACTCTACATGGATGATAGTAGTGACTATTGCTTGGTCCCTCGTTATGGTCTCATAATTGTATATTTATAGGTTTCTCTTAATCTACTTTCGTAATTAACCCCAAAATGGTTGACCACCAAAAAGATAAAGATCTAAAATGGCTAAAAAGAGCCCAAAACATGACGGGAAAGTGTGAAAAGGATCAGAGCGCCCCCGGTGGGACCATGGCTCTCATGAGCGCCCCAATACTATCCTAGGTGCCCCAGTTGAGGCTAAAATAATGCAAAGTGATGAAAGTTGACTGGGTATGTGGGTGTAAAAGGTTGGGAATGATGAAATAAAATAAAAGAATATGGCCAAAAGACAAGGGTTAATTAGTACTTTCTTCACTTAAGAACCTTCTAAATAGTAGTATGAAACCGAGATTAAATAGTATCTAAAGTGCATGATTTTGTGACTACAATTTTCCCCCACTTTATGTTGGTGAGCGAGAAAGCTCGGTAACATAAAGTAGATAGAGATGCATACCTGATGTCCATGAAGATTGTAGTAGAAAATGCGTCAATGGACTAGACAAAGCGTGGAATGACAAAAAGATGGTGGAGCGTGGAAACTAAAGATGAAAATGCACAAAAAAGTGATATGAGTGAACCTAGGGTGGAAACATGTGTGTAGTTGCTTTGCCGCGTGTGCAATGTACCCGCATGGTTAGTATAATGTGTGTTGTTGCAAAGTGTTGTTAGCATTATTGTTGTTGTTTTTTGCCCCATTTGACTGCTTGTTTCTCATACGATTGAACCTGCAAGGAGAAAATGATCAAGTAGTCAAATATGTATGTGTAAAAACAAAATGTAAAAGACACATGTAAATGTAAAGTACACAAATAAAAATTATAAATGGAACATGTGCACCTTATCCGTGTCAAAAAGAGAGTGTAAAATGATATCCTTTATTGTCGGGGTTTTTGGGCGATATGATGACATAGGCCAAAGAAATATAGGGAGGAATTCCATTGTATCCTCCAAGCTCTAACTACTTCCTTGAATGTGTGTGACGAGATCTTTGTATGTCCTAGTTTTTTTTTGCGATCCGACACCACCGGGCCGAATAGTGTAGGAGACACACCCATTGTAACCTCCAAGCCTATAAGTACTTCCCAGAATGTTAAGCACACCATGTCCTATAAAAGTCATTGTGTACGGTGTTCGTAGACTACTTTGAACCCACTCGTTGTACGTAACTCACAATGCCAAGGGTAGAAAAGTGCACTGAAATGAACCAGTGTAAATGCATTGTGTTAGTATGTAAATCCCCAAATGATGCCCCCCTCTTTGGGGAGCATGCGACGTTGCTTGATAGGATAAAGCGGCCCCAAAAGAGGAACAATTACATGAATCAGTACTCTAGAAATTTTCTTGGTAGAAACCAAGGCACGCACAAACAAGAGGCTAGCCAAAGACAAGTGTTAGTACAGACAAGCATGCATATAGGAAATAATGTGTAAGCTATGAAAATAGTGTAAAAGCTACGAAGAAAGGTAGTAAAGTAAACATTCAAGAAGATAAGTAATCCACACAAAGTGAGCTGCAAACATGGGACATCACTCATAATGTCACAAGACATGCAAGGCCATCATGGCCGCAAATAACAAACAAGTGTGCACACCAAACATAGGGCAAGGCCCGCAAACAAGAGCAAACAATAACAAATAATAATGTAAACAAGTATGGAAGCAAATATCCCTACATAAAAATTTTGCACATGAAACACCCATTAGCATGTTAGAAAGATAACTAATATGTCAAAAGCGTGTATAACCAAGTAATGTAAAGTGCTAAGTACAAAATGAAACAATAACACCTGTGAGAGATGAATGTGGATGCCCCCAGTGACCAATGTAGGAAGGGTAGAAGGCGAGCATCCATGTTACGTGTAAGAGACTGTATCTATGATCACAACTAGAAAAAGGCATGAACGCGCATGTGTGGATGATATAGATAAATGACATACAAGTAAGCTAACTAGCATGTGTAATAAAACAACCATGAACAAGCAAAAATAAGCAAGAGTAAAAGCAACCATAATATGTAGTATGCTATGGATGGATGGAATGGAATGAAAAATGGAGTGATAGGAGTCGCGTGCCCCCGAGTGAATGGAAATTTATGCAATGAGGTTCATTTAGTTTTCCCCAGTAATCAAGAATGAACCATAAACAAGAGTGCATCATCGAGAAATGGTCGAATAGTGTGTATTGTGTCTAGCGCGCTGTGATGAGTATGTATGCATAGTGATGATGATATGCGACATATAGAAGAGATGTGTGTAAACCTTATAGCATAAACATATATCACGACAAAATGAATGTATGAGTGATGATTTAGCCTAAAGCGTATATCACTACTAGATGAATAGTAGGGAGTGGTGATGTAGCCTAAAGCATATACCACTACAAGATGATAGAGTAAGTGATGAGTTAGCCTATAATGTGTGTCACTAGCCTAGAAATGTCGCATGATGAAAAGTCAAATGATAAACGTGTGATGAATGTAAGGTCCATTTGATTTGTAAACCCTCGGTAGTCAAGTATGGACCAAGGAACTAAAGTGTGTCATCGGGTAGTGAGTGCAGTGCGTAGAAGACAATATAGTATAGGTGATGACCATGTGATGAGTACAAATATATGATGCATAGAATGCAAATGCAAGAGTTTTAGAATGTGTAAAGTGTAATGTATAGAGTGGTATGAAATGTAAGAAAATAAACTAGTAATGTCGTATGTAGGATGAGTAATGTATGATGCTAGAAGCGTAGACATTGATGTATGCATAATGACAACTAGTATAATGTATGATGTATGACACATGATATGTGAATATATGCGGTGTGTAAGATATATTGTGTAGTATTTGGGGTTCATATGTAGTAAGCCCTCAATAGTCAAATACGAACCGAAGCACAAGAGCGTGTCATCGGGTGCGAGGATGCTAAAGTGTGTAATGAGCATATGCATGTGAGAAGATTGATGTATGAGAATGCAAATATGATAGATGTGGAGATGGGTGGGGGAAATGTATTAGATGAAATGCCCCCAAGTGTGCATGAATGAGCTAACCAATAACCATGAAGGAAGAAGGTCCTTGTACGCACCCAAAATTGCATGTGTTACATTGTTGAAAAATGGTTACAAAAGTCCCCAATGATGATTTGTGTCCTTTCAAAATATGTTCAAGTTCCTAAAACCATTCACAATGTATATTTGTAGCCTAGACATCCTTACTTAGCTTTTCCACACTTTCTTCCAGCTTCCCGCTTCATTTTGTGCATGTTTTGGCCTTTAGTGCTAGGACCGCCACCTTGCCTAGGCGGTGGTTCTAAAACCATTTCCAATACAGGAAGTGGTCCCATGACCACCACCCCGCTTTGTACTACGTGTTTTTTTCCAAAATTATTCATGCGTAATTTTAAGACGCATGGTTTCACTTAACTTGACTTCTAGGGCGCGTTTATGAACCAAATTGCCTAAAAATAGTCTTGATTGTTTGGTTTTCCTTCCCTCCTCTATTTCTAAATAGATTTAATTAGTATTCCAAGGTTTCCTAAAGGTTTCCTTGTGCATGAAGGTATATCCCATCCAATTCATATATATTCCATGCTTGTATTCAAGCAAATGGCCTGAGAATTTTATGTATCTTGCATAGTATTACTACCACAATCCTATTGGAAATTGCATAGCCAAACTTTATTCACTTGTGTTATCTCTCTTCCACCTACATTACAACCAGAATGCCTTCAAGCTGCCATTACTCAAGCGTCTTCTCTTATTGTTGTTCTTGCATTCCCAATTCTTTAGACTCATATGGACACACAGAGAAAGAAAGGGACAAACTAGGAGGATCAATTACTACACAACCGGATTTACCTTTGTTCTGTGAATTCCAGGTTGGATTTGTTCTTTGATTTCCTTCATTCCTTCAATTTATCATTATTACATCATATCAAATAGAGTAGAAATCAATTTCCTTTCATTTGCAAGTAATTAGTTAATTTCCAAAAGGGTTCGAATCTTTCATATCAACTCCCGGTGACATATTCTCTTCTTCCCATCCTTGTGGATCTGAAGGAGAGAATATATGTAGGAGGTTTTCTACATATCATCGATCATTTGGAAAATTTCTTGTTTTAAGTTAGTTTAGTTTCAATACACTTAGCACAGTGAATAACCACACCGGGTTATCTCGCTTGTTTAATTTTAGTGTAGAAATATTTTAATTATTTAGAATATAAGCAAATTGTTGTTTGTGATTGAAATAGTTTAGTCTCTGTGAATTATTTATATTAGTTTACCTTTCAACAAGAAACATAGGGTGCTAGTTAACTTGGACACTTCAAACTAGACCAATACTTAGATCCAATTCGATTAAACAAACCATATGGAATTTACGCTACCCGTTCATAGCCTCTAAATCTCCCCTTTTCCAAATCAACTACCAAGAGATCACATTACCCGATCTTAGTCACCGATCCTCCTATAGTTAGCCACACACATTCAACATCGATGCTCCAAAGCCACGACCTCGAGGGTTGAGTGTGGTTGAAGGTCGTATGTCAATTTTCATCCATATAGTCCTCCATCCGATGATTGTGATGATGAAAACATATGACCATGCTCTAATGGTGGTGGTATGACAGATAAGCATTATGTTGGTGAATGAAGTCTATGTGTATACAAGGGATGAATATATGAACAAGGTCGTGGCATCACAAAAATGCATTGGTGAGGGGGATCAATGGGATGTAGATGACGAAGATGAAGAAGGCATGAATGGAATAAACCAAGGTGGTGATCTACATTGACATGCAATAATTGTTTAAGGAATGGGCCTATACCTATGTGTAGGACTAACAGAGTGGTGAGGTCATGTAGGTAATGTGTGAGTAGGTGAACTAGGCGTAGATTTTGCTTTGAGTAACATAGAGTGTGATGCGTTAGATGAAGTAGGTGGTGTTCTAAGCGATGTGCGAGGAGATGACAACCACGACGTCGATGGAGGGTCACCATTAATAGAGATGACCTGATTGTTATAAATAAACTTAAGTTACAAATGATTCATAGAAATGATAGACTAAGATCAACGAATCGAATTGAGATCAAGAAGCATGTCACATCCGTCAATTATGTTTCGATGAGGAAAGGCACAAACAGAGTTAGAGAACCTACCGTAACATGTAGCTTAACAACACCAAAGGGTTTGTTAAAAGGGTACTCAATTTGTGATGGAGGATAGTCAATAGCCTTGAAAAGTGAGATAAATCGTGCACTAATGGGCTAGGATGGTTCAACCTTGTGTTGTTAATAGAGGTCGAGCCAATAGATGCATTGATGTGTAAATGATTAGATGTGAAATTTTCATGATAATCGACATTGGAGAAAGAAATGATTGGTGGTGAAGTGTTAGTGTTAGCAAATAAGAAGTCCAAAGCTCTTGATCCAAGAGGAGGTACTATTTGATATGCATGATTAGTAGAAGAATCGGGAGTCTTCTTGTCATGTTGTTGAGATTGGTTGTTAAAGAGCTTGAGTTTATCTTTGTTTTTGTTTGGTGGAGAGGTAGCAGATTCTGGAAACTCTAGTTTGTTGTCATCAATTAGGTTTTGAATGATTGTACGGAGTTTCAAACACCTATTCATAGAAAGTCCCACACATTGATGATAATCATAGCGAGAAAATCTCATTGTAGTTCCTACCTTTTGGGCATGTTGGATCTAACTCGAATGGTGGAGGAAGGGTAATAAGATTGCTTATGAAATTGCTTCAATATAAGATGTGGAGCCATTGGAAGGTTTTTGAACGTTCACCGAGGTTGTTGTGACTGAACCTCCTTAGTGGGAATGACGACGTTGATGTGTGATTTTAGTTTTGGTTGATTTAGTCAGAAGTTTTGAATGGCGTTTTGTTTGGAAAACGAGTGGAGGACGAAGCCTACTCCTGATATTTAAGCTTGCCTATAGATAGGAGTTTGGTCTCACGAAGCTTAAGAGTATGAAAAAGTTAATCGAACAAAGGAGAGGTGGTAAAATACTATGAATGAACAAGTCCTGAAGCTCAGAATCCACAAACACGTTTGTCATCTTGGCTAGATTATTTTTATATCTCAAAACATAGTTAGCGAGGTGTTCATTTGATCCTTGTTTAAGTTGTGCTAGCTAAGTGTAAGAGATCTTAGAGCCAATATTGATGGAGAAATGAGTAAGGAAGGCATCGACTAGATGTGTGAATGAAGTTACCGAGTGAACAGGTAGGTCGTAAAACCAATGCATCACATAATCATGGAGACTATGAGGAAATATTTTAGCTAAAAGAATATGATCATCGGTAAAATCTAGACAAATGACATGAAACACTCTAAGATGCTCCTGTGGGTCACCATGCCCATTGAAAATGGGAAGCTTAGGGGTGACAAAGCTAGGAGGAAGTAGATAAGTAGAGATGGCAGGTGTGAATGGAGTATGCAACAATAAGGTAGAATCTAAAGATGATGATGCATGCGAAGTATCCTACTGTAACTTACAAATTTGAGCTTGAAGATCATGATAAAGAGAAGTCAAGGCTTGATTGCCAACGGATGAAACTTGTTTTATATGATAAAATAAGGGTGGCATAAAATGATTGGTAGGAGTAGTAACACAAACAAGAATAGTTGAAATAGGTGGAAGAGTATAAGTAAGTTGTTGAGTAGCAATAGAAGTTGGTATTGTTATGTTTGTGGAGCCTATTTTCATGTTAGAATGTGGTACACCTTCTATGTGTTACACTTGGGTATTTTTACGGCGGTCCCGCTCGCCGGTGAGCGGGTCAAGGGGGTTCGGGGGCGAAGCCCTGAAGCAAATTTTCATGGGTGGTTTATTAACCCATGGGTAATGGGTAACCGTTATGGGCTGTTTTTGGGCCCATGGTTTTTCGGTACCCATTGTTTTGATACTCACGGTTTTTTGTACATGGTTTTGATACCCACATTTTTGTATCAAACTCGCTTAAGCAATTGTCTATTTATATGGTCTTATGCATATTATACATATACAATCAAATGCATTGCGAGATGTGCTTTGAATTCGGGTGTGAATTCTGTAGAGTTTGTTGAGCATAGCTCCAAACAGATTTGGGTATTGTATTGAGAGAGTGGAGGCTTGTAATAAAATATGAGCAAGTGATTCTTCGTGGACATAGCCCAAATTGGGTGAACCACATTAAATCTTTGTCTTTACGTGTTGTGATATTTATTCGCACTTTTATTTGAGATTTGTAATATTTTACGCATATTAGTTTCTCTGTTGCGATTACTGTAAGGGATTATTCCACATATTTTATCTCTTATTTCCTATCAGGTATGGCCATGGAAGCATTGAGTTCCACCAAATTAGTAGCCTCCTCACAAGCCACATGTAAAAGTAAGTCTAGATCTTGTGGATGTGTAACAATATGATAATTAAAGGCCTTAAGATGTTCTTCAGTAAAATCAGTATGAGAGTGAGCCATGGAAAAAGGATAATAAACCCTAAAATGAGAAGGTATGAATGAAGAATTTAGAAGTGTGAATGATCGCGTCGGGTTCACCAAAATGATTAACTAAAATATTGATAATGGGGGATAGTTAATCTAAGCTATGAACATCTATAAATAAAGTAAATAGATGTTGTAAATAAGTATGTAAATGACCCAAACAATTAATCTAATCAAAGTAGGAACCTAACATACAAGAGAGAAGAGGAAAGAACTCAGATTTGAATAGACAATGCTTGCAGGATTGTGTTGCAGAGGTGACTGGAGAATTTGGAAGTAGGAATGACCGTGCAAAAAGCCCCAGAAAAGGATGGATCTGGGTTTTCTAAGCGTATTAGAGCGCACCTGAGAGGGACTAGGGCACCTACGGGTGCTCTGTCTACCAAATGGGCGTCCCGACTATGTAAAAGCTCTAGAATTGATGTTTATAGGTTCGACGAGATGGTTTGAAACCCTCACTATGTATCGCATCAGATTTTCTATACTTTGCTTGAGATGTCTCGATATTCCCACATGAATAAAAAGACCTGCAAGGTGACCAAAAGAAGTATCAAAACCCTAAAAAGAAGAATGCAAATGAATGGGTCGATCGACCTCGGTTGCCACAATAATGGACTTACTAACTGAGTGTTGCACTACATTTTGGACCCAAATATAGTTCTAGTCAGTGTGTACATAATGTGTCCTACGTGCTCTTGTGCCAGTCGCACTTTGTGAAGTAGTGAGCAATAACTAAATGTAGAAAATGTAATAGAATGTGTGCATGGAATAAAATAGAATCCCTCCCCTATGAAGTGTGTGATGTAAATGTCCTAGCCTTGTGCCTTGTGATGGAGCTATGTGGATGCAAGTGATCTCCAATGTAATAGATGAATGCAACTCTAAATGGATGATAATAGTGACTAGTGTTTGGTCCCTTATTATGGTCTCATAACTTTATATTTATACGGTTCTCTTGATCTAATTTCGTAATTAACCCTGAAATGGCTAACCACCAAAAAGAAAAGATCTCAAATGGCTAGAAAGAGCCCAAAAGTGGCGGGAAAATGCAACAAGGATCGGGGCACCCATGATGGGACCAAGGTGCCCCAGTCAAGGCTAAAATGACGTTGGGTGACCAAAGCTGACTGGGCATGTGAGTGTAAAAGGTCGGGAATGACGAAATAAAATAAAACAAGATGGCCAAAAGATAAGGGTTAATTAGTACTTTCTTTACTCAAGAACCTTCTAAATAGTAGTATGAAGTTGGGATTAAATAGTATCTAAAGTGCATGATTTTGTGACTACACATGGACAATCTAACTTTAAGGGACATGATTCAATCACACACACATTAGAACTACATAAAGTCTAAAATGTAGTGTAACAATCGGTGACAATCACATTGGGGTGACTGCCATGGTTAGTCTGACTCAAGAATATGCATTATTTGTTTCATCTAATTTTTATCTAAGCCTTGTACATTTAGCTAGGGTTTTTTTGCAATTTCGGTGCAATAGTGAAACCCTACAATGATGTTAAAATGACAAATAATGAGAGGAAGAAGACAAGTTCAGACCCTAAAAAGATCATAAGCAAAGAATTTACTGTAACACTAGCACCCGGTTCGGACACTAGCTCCCGAGTGGTCCTATCCTTCTTTAGGCGGTTATATTCGAAGGAGTTTTAAATTCTAGTTTTCGAGATGAAGCACACCCAGTCTAGATCTAACTTATTCCACTCAATTTCTAGCCCATAATCAACCCAAATATTTATATATAAGTTAAGTCACTCTTATCTCCATATTATACACATTTTCTTATCTCTTGCATGAAAGATCTTGCTTATTACTATTATATTTGTTTGATCACAAATATCTAATTAATATTTAACTATGTTAAATTCCCGAATCTAAAGCAATATGTTGTGGATTGGGTTGAATTTTTGTCATACTAGATCACGAATCCTCTCTCATTTACGAGGTAAATTTTAGATTTGTTCCAAAGTACTTATGGCCACACATGTTTATTATTATTCTTGCTTACCCCCTTCTCAAGCCTCTTACAAAAAAATGAGAAATTACTCTGTGTTTTCTTATGGGCTAGCTTAGAGCACGGTAAGGGTTTTCATCAAGTTGTTTAGGAGTATTGTTACCTACCTAAAGACTTAGGGGGGCTAGATTTGTTAGAAAATTATGTTACATATTTGTATTATCGAGGGATTGCCTCACGGTCATAAGTTTTGGAAGGGTTTAGGTCTCCCGAATTCACTTTTTATCAAATCCTCTCCGTGAAAGTGGTTAGATCGTTTGTTATCAAAAGTATTTGGAAATCTTGGGAGATGATCAAACCTTGACTACCTTGGAATGGAGATGAGTTCAGATTAAGGCTATCTGTGAATTCCCACTTGCTGTGGTGGTCATTGTTCATTACCTTTCACAATGTGCCTCTTTCAGAGGTTCCTTGAGTGCATGCCCTGAAGATTTTCAGATAAGGAACTCACATGTTGTAAAGACATATTTAGTCATCCATGTTGATGACTTCGACTTGCCCGAAGATAAGGATTTTATTGGTAGGTAATGGTGATTGCGGCTCATATCAAGCCATTCTCAAAGTTATTCCCACTAAGATGTCGCACAAAATTGGGATTTTGTCCTCTAAGCCTTGGTGGAAGGACTGGAAATGGTTTCCTAATATGCCATTTCTAAATTATTCACCTAAAAAGGCTATACTTTACTCTCTCTCCTAATCTTCCAATGGTGGATAAACACAAATTTTGTTGGTTCTTTTGTTTGGTTTTGGCAATACAAGTTTTCTACTATCCTGCTTACTGTCATTTTGGAGCCCAAGCTTGCTCACTTTTTATATTTTTTAATTTATCAAGGATTACCCATTGGTCGTAGACTCATTCACCTTAGTGTTCCCTATCCATGTTGCCCTTTTTCTTAGCACATTAACAACGATATATGCCTTTTCTAGTTTTTCCAAAAGCTCAATCCATATGGGCCTAGATTCATGAATTCTTTAAACCATTTCGATCAAAACCCTTCCTTTGGAAAAATGTTTTACGAGGGGATTGATTGATCTTTCCCATGGACGTTACCCAAATCTAGCATGCTTTCATATTGGAAATCATTTTTTTTCAATTTGTAAAGAGAAAAATGCTACTCTATTTGCTCATATTGTTGTAGATTACAATCTTTTAGCGTTAAATAAAGTGAAGATTGTGTTTGATATTTTCTTGTAGATTCAAGTCCAAGCTCAAAGGTGGCACTGAAGTGGCCCACTTCAGATTCTTCCGAACCATTAGGGAAACACCTCTTGCATATTTTTTTGTGTTCTTTCTCCCTCTTCTAGTAGGTTCCCTCTATTAGGGGCTGCAATTGTCAACAAAGTCACTCTTATTTCCACTTGCGTAACCATTCTATGTGGGGCTAGCCTCTTCGCTACTACTATCCTCATCCGGCATAGCTAGGAAGGCGGGGCTCACCGCCTCCTCACCATTACAACTCGTTAATGTCTTCGGATACTAGAAAGTTCCCTCGGGTGACGTTGGCCATTTTATCACCTCAAGGGTAGGAAAATCAAATTGAGGATCAACACGAGGGATCCGTTGCCAATGCCATTGGTTAGGAGGCCATCCTCGATGGGTTCTTGACCTTTCGGGAAATGGGTGGGGAAAGCCTAATGACAACGGTCAAATTTTTGTGGCTACGACCTAATGTTTTGGTTTTATAGTTGGTTTTTACCCACCGGCTTTAGTTTTATTGTTTTTGTTTCTTATGCCTTCTGAGATTTAGTTTAAACTTGAGGCGTGATTCTATACCGCTTGCTCTTTTTGTGAATAACTATATAATCTTATATATTGATAATATAGAGGTTATTTCATCAAAATAAAAATCTCCATATAATTCATTATTATATGTAAACATCTTATTATTTCCCATGGGAGAAGAAACACATATAATAATGAAGGACTAAAACAAATATAAAATATCGATATAAAATTTACTATTCGAACTACCCATTATATTAATAATATAAGAGAGTTACATTAGTAGGGGTGACCGAAAAACTCATGGTCCCATAAAAAAACCATGTAGGCAACCAAAAATGCCCAAAGGGCAACCAAAAAGCACGAGAATTACAAAAGAAAAGAGAGCCCTAGGCATAAGTTGTTTCTTCGAGAGGAGGGGGATCATCCCGGGAGGGATGTACACTCCACTAGACGTCTCGACTAAAGGAGGGTCCACCTGCCAACCATCCTAGTTGGGCATTTACGTCTACAAAGGAATAATTATCCCCCAACCAGGGGGTGGAGAGCTAGTCAAAGTTTGAACGCTAGGCAGAGGAGAGGCCCATCATGGAGAGATAATAATGCCCTTCACCCTTGGAGGTAAGATCCATACAAGAATAGAAGATGACGGAGCTAAAGGGTAACCCCAAGGAGAGGCGGAGCGGTGGCTGCGAGAGCAAATCTTGGAACATGGTTCTAGTGGAGGCGGTCATCGAAGCGGAGATGGCCGAGGTGGCGGTGCCATAGGGGTCTAGAGGGACTCGACTCATCATGCATGGCGCACTCCCCCAGTGTGAAAGCAACTCCTGCAAATGAGAAAATTCAAGGGCAACCTTCTCCGCTTGAGCTTGAATATGTATGCGCACAGTAGACAAGATAACCACTTTGTCATTAGTGGAAAACAAAACAACAGAATGATCATTCTGGAATAACATAGAATTTCATGAGCTTTCCAAATATGAAATAAAATGCAAGCTCTAAATAATTATCACAGTATCAATATAATGAGGCCAAAAGTTGAAATCCCCAAACAAAGTCAGATGCCAATGGAAGAATTCAGGGTGGAAGGGTTGAAATAATGAATGAATCCAAGACCAGATGGCACGGCACGAGGGAAAGACCAAAATAAATGCTTAAAAGATTCAAGTTTGGAACAGAAAGGGAATTTAGGATTGGGGATGCCAATGTGACTTAATCTTTCACCAATGGGAAGGCCTTGATAAATAAGACACCACAAAAATGATTAACTTTGGGCTCTAGAAAAGAATTCCAAGCACGGGAAAGTCTGCGAAGCCAGGTGGAATGAGTAGAGTGCAAGCCCCAACAAGTGTTAAGTTTGGAAATGGCAGGTGAGAGAGGGCTCAAAAGTTGGTAAATGGTGCGGCATTATAGCGGAGGAAGGAAATCTCTTGATTCCATCTCCAATCCCACCACCAAGCATCTAGGGTTTAAGCCCAAGTTTGTGGAGCATAACGTCAGACATCAATTCTTGAATTTTGTAGATAGAAGAGAGGTTTGAATTGGAAAGATTAAATTTCATCTTGAGCTCGGGCCATGGTATCTAGTCTCTATGAGAGATCAAATCCATAATGGTGTGAATTCCTTCACGAGAGATCCGAACATATTTGATTCTCATAGTTTCGCAAGTGGAAGAATATCATCAGTGATGATGGGAGACCACCATATGTTCTAAGAATTGAATGAGAGCCCAATACGAAAGCCATCACCAATCCAACACATTAGGGGTTTCACCAATTCAAATGCTTTCCATATGTTTTTGGCCACGAAAGTGCCATAAATCTTGATCGGGACCCTAGTGATAATCAAGGTGTGCAACCCGATATTGTTCCAACATTTTTGTCCTAGGGAGCACTAGAAACAATACAATGTCGAAGCAGGATTTTCCAGGATTGATTTCCTGAGAGACATCACACAACCCATTTAGAACATAAATCCACACTTTGCCTGTAAACATCAATAATTCCCATGCCACCTTGATCATGGGGGAGACAAGACATCCCAAGCCACCCAATGAAAGCCAATTGAACCAAAACTTTTACACCAAAGGTAGTCCTGAAGCAGCTTGGCAAGCTTGGAGAAGGAGGCACGGGAAGGACACCAACAAGAAGAATAATACACATGGGTGGTGGCCAAAATCTTGGTACACACTTGGAATTTTCTAGCAAGAGAGAGAGGGTTTAGAAGACCATCGAGAAACTTTGTGTTCAACTTTGTTAATCACATACCACCAAAGTGTGGCTAAGTCACTATCAAAGGCAAAAGTAATGCCTAAGAATTTAAATTGTTCGCCTTTTCCAATCCATTTCAAGGGGAAATATTTCAACTAGTCTGACATCGACAAACAACTCTGTCTATAGCCCAACGTCTTAGCCATCTAAATGTTGGATCCCGATAAGCAAGGCGAAAAGTATCTAGAAATCAAACATCAGTAGCCACATTCTATTTATACTCGGTCCAAAGTTAAGAAGGAATCATCAATGAGATGCCCATTAATAAGGTGTGTCACGTGATCTAGAAGGAAAATCCCTAAATGTGACCTTGATCAACATGGCGAGCAATAAGATAGCCTAAGGCATCAAGAATAAGAATAAACAAGAAAAATGCAAGAGGGCACCCCGTCTCGATAGAGCGGAAGAGACCAATCGCAACCGACTTATGACCATTGATGGTTAGGTAAGTGGATGCATTAGAAAACAAAGTTTGGACCACCGAAGTGAAGAATTCTCCAAAACCTAAGGTTGTGAGCATAGCCAAAATGAATGGCCACTCGATGCGATCATAGGCCTTTTCAAAGTCAATTTTGAGAAACAATGGATGCTACAGAGAAATTCAAGCCCATTCCATTCCCTCCCAAACAACTATAAGACTATCCAGAATGTATCGGCGTGTGACAAAACCCATCTACTCAGGGGAAAAAAATCAATAATAGATTCGCAATACGAAGATCCAACGCCTTAGCAAGAATTTTGTAGGAGACATTTAACAAGGTGATAGGCCTCTAGCTAGTTATTTGCTCTAGATCTCCAGCTTTAGGAATGAATTTGATGTTTCCTTGAATTATGAAACTCCTAAGAGAATTGGATTAGAGAGATTTGTTGTAGACACAAAATAGATCGGGACCAACAAAAGACCAAGTTGCTTTGCAAGATTCACATGAAAACCCACCAATCATGGAGATTTATCATCAAATAGAGCAATCAATTGGGCGGCATAGAGCTCGTCCAAAGAAAGAGGGGCATTGCAATGGTCTCACTCCTTAGTAGAAATCTTGACTAACACAACCTCGATACATTGATGTAAGAGTGAAACTCGCTCAATCATAGCCTCTTGAGCTTAAAAGACTAACCGATAATGCTCAACGAAGGCGTGAAATTTCGGTTAACTCCGTGAGCCGCTGATGTGAATCATGGATAGCTTTGATCTATTAATGAGCATGCTTGGCTCGAAGGGATTTAAAGAAGTGTTTTGATGCTTTGTCTCCCACCTTAAACTAGTGTAGCATTGACAAGATCTGCGCGCACCACGAGCCAAATGAGATTAAATGAGCTTGAGCTTATGCCAAATTTCAGCATCTTGCATATGAAGGGGAATGTCAAAAGGGTTGGCCTCAAACAAAATTGAAATCCTTTTGAATTATTTGTGCAGAGAGCGAGTCCACCCGTTTACGAACTTGAGCAACCTGCTTGCCAAAACGATGAAGGAAATGGGTGGTGAGCTGGATTGCGCTTCCCACCACTTGTTCCAGATGGCCGCGAATGACAAACGTGGCTCCATGTTCCAAACCTTAGCTATAAGTGGGACCACCCTCGGATGACTCAACAAAGATACATTAAGAAGGAATTGATTTGAAGGGACTTTGAAAGGGGCCTCGCGCTAATTAACCTTAAATGAGATCAGATGATGATCTAGACAAAACACATCTGACCACACCATGACAGGAGAGGAGCCTTGTGTGTCAAAATAAAAAATAGTCTGTTGTGAAAGAAGTACACGATCAAGCCTTTTAAAAACTCGATCATATCCTTCTCGAAGATTGGTCCAAGTATACCAAGCTTGGGCCTTAAATTCCTATCACCGATTGAGCAATGGATCGAAAAGTCCCCAATGAATTTTAAAGAAATACCAGGCCGCACGCTCGCCAACACACCAATGCATAGGAGGGCGCCAAATTTATCATCTGGATGCTCTATCATATTAAAGTCACCACACACCAACCAATAAGCTAAAGGTAAGTTATCACCTAACCATTTCCATAAAGTCGTTCTTTTAGAGCCATCATTAGGAGCATAAACATTAAGAATACCAAAAGAAAAATCATTAATCACCATAATCACCCACACGACCCGATTTGAAGGATCTTGGCCCGAGGAGGTGATTAAGGCCGAGAATTTCGGTGTTATGGAAATGCTCGCACCACCTTTGCCATCAATGTGTTGAGTATGAAAATGCAAAAAGTTGGAGCAATACAAGTTAGCGTATTATAAAGCAAGAAACCAGAAATCTTAATGAAATGATGACAAGCTAAATGAACAAAGTATTTGCGAGAGGGCTCTGTAAGACCCCGAACATTCCATGAGATGAAATTCATGAAAAATCAAACATATCAAACTCCCCATGCCCATTTGTAATACCATCCTCCAAGCCAAGAATGACAAAATTGTTAACAAACAGGATCTAGTATCAATTAGAAAGTTCAACTTAAATAGAGTGGCTCTTAGCCCCATTACCTCCTCGCATGCTATGGGACACCTTCCGTGGTGGATTGTGAGAGTGACATGGAGGAAGAGAAGTTGAAGCAAGATTCCCAATATTCTCTAAACTTGAAGGAAGAACCCGACTTTGTGAGGGTTTGGAAGGAATGGAAACCGACAAGTAGGGCGGCTCTGAGCCCGACTCATCCTTGGACGAAGGGGGTAGGAGAGGGGGTAGCCAAACCACGGAGTGGGTTTCATACCGAGTCCTTCTTATTCTCCAATCCAACCATTAATCAGGGGTCAACTTTGGGCTTGACACCGTGGGTATCATCACCGTCGACTTGGAACGAGCTAGCAAAGGATAGTCATGAATGTGGTGGTCCGGGGCTTGATTGTGAAAACAGTGTTGGGGAGGTTAAAATATACCACCTTTTGAGAGATACACAAGGTCCAACTTGAATATCTAGGTGGTCCCGCAAATATTTCGCGAGGTCAACTTCGACACATACTCACTTGTTTGGGCCGAGTGTAGAAAAAATGCTCTTATTCATGACATATCACCATGGCAATGGGTTTCATTATCTCTAGAAGGAAAGACCAGAGATGAACAAGAAGACCAAGAATTTGGATCTAAACTAGAATTTTCAACGAAACCTGGCTAGTGGGACTAAAGTCAGGAGTTCACTGAGAAAGCACTAACATGGTATTTCCCAAAACCCTTTGGCGAGGTTACAGATACCTAAAACTAGGATACCGTTGGACTCCTAATGGTTCTTTATCTAGTTCTGAAGGTAGGCTTTTGAGGGAATGTAACCACAAAATAAGCAATAAGGCAATTATTACGATACCACTTGACCACAAGGTCTAAACATTCATCAGAAATAACAACATCCAGGGAGGATTCAAAATCCATACCTCATCGTAGACTTTTAGCACAAATTTCCGCGCGTGCTTGGGAGCCATTTTCACCACCAGTTGCAACAATTGTTGTAATGAGAGGAGAGTTGGCCATTTATAGGCAAATCACCACCTTAAGAACGAAGAAATAACCGAGTTTCCATATGATATGATCGAAAGGAAAATCTTAGAAAGACTAAGATGGCACATAGAATGCAACTCTGTAACATAAGCGAAAACATAAAAAACCCTAATAGAGCCGAAGTCTCTTTGCTCGATTTGAGCTTTGTCCATTATTTGTATAAAAATTCACTAAAATAATATAATACTTGTTTTGAAAATATTTATCACTCTCTATTAATTTGCTTTGTAACGAGAATGCGTAGAAAGCCGGAGTTGCAGGCGAAGTAACCTGGGTAGGGAGACGGGGCAATTTGAACACACACTAAAGCTTCTTACCTTTTCGACATGGCCAATATATTCTGGGTATTATTTTTATGGGCATTGTCATGGGGGTGCCAATTTACTGTGAGAGGAAGCGTGGCAGCGGCAGCGGAAAGAATCGTGTCCCCAACTTCAGGTATGTATCAAATTCTATGGCTTATCTTGCTCTACAAAACCTGCTGGAAAGAAAGCCCGATACCGAAATTGTCCAAGATCGGCGAAGGTCTGCAAATCTATTGTTTTTCAATGGGTGTAGTTGTAATGACCTGGACGCCTGCGCCCGCGTGATGTTGCAATTATTAACGGTAAACTAATTTGCTAATCAACTTGATTCCTCGAACTGATTCTCTCGTGCCCTTCAATTCCAACATATAAATTTTCAACTTATGTTTGTCTGCTTATGTCTTGCCATAAAATAGTCAATTTTTTTACGCAGCACGGCTGGAAACCACATAAAACACCATATTGATCAAATGCCCGTAACAGCGACTAAGAAGCTTTCAAAGGGCTTAATTATGCTTAAGGCTAAATCAGCCTTAGTGAAGTGCCGCAAGGGTTAACTAAGGCTTAAATACCCCTTGTTGAGTCTACTGGAGACATAAGTAAATTGCGCCCGATGTCTTCTTGTGATTCAGATTGTTGCTGATAAATCCTGTGTCTGGTATTTACAGAAAAGGGTTTTACTAAAGTATGTACATAATACTCAATTTTCATCACAGGGTCAGAATTCTAGTACACTAAACCGGAGATAGAACATTAGGTGTGTAGTATAAAAAATCAGCATCGAAGCAGTTAAAAGTAACTAGAGTCGGAGCCAAGAATTATACATTTTATAACAAACAAGACTATCTTGCTACTAAAACAAGCCTTATTTGCGCCTGTAGCAGACTGATAATTAGATCATAGCTTCCATCTCTGAAACCCCAGCAGTAAAGTGATCACAAAAGTAAATCCCAGCAAACTGGATAAATTTTAAAATCATTATGCACTTGAACTATTAGGAGACATAATAAATGGCATTTAACCATAACTAAAACTAACTAAGAATAGACTTAACCACATAAACTAAAACAGCCAATATTCTTTTATGCACCAGGGATAAAATCCTGTTGTGCTATATTACAGGTTTAAACTTTAAAAGAATGACAGCTGGTTTCAACAAAATCTTTGGCTTTCTCTTTGTAAGCTATTGAAACTTCCTTAACCCTTCTGCTGGCATATGGTTAGTATCGGTCACCAATTTTGCCCCAGATTGAGCCACTTTCATTCCTAACCTGCCCCAATAGTCCTTCTGGCCTACCTGATTCTGCCAATACAAGATGGCTTACCTTTTTAAATTCCAGTCAACCCCGTCACTTTCTGTTTTTGGATGGTGGGAGTGATCCCACCATTTTCAGGGTTGTCTTGGAAGCTGATGGGGTTTTCATTAACCCAACATGGTTGCTGTTAATAAGCTTGCATAACATCCAGGAGATGGTAGATGCAACGTTGCATACATCTAGGAGATGGTTGATGCAACATTGCATACATTATTGTGCATCCCGTAGGTTAAAAACCCAGACTTGGCAGCCCAAAATTTTGACTCTGACTCAGGATTTAGCAATTTTTTGGTTGCCAAAGTTACCCAGGGTGAAGGCCCTAGCCCAGCAAAAATGCCTGAAAGTGTCTGAAACTGTTAGCCAAAAGCTCAACATCTTCACAAGTGAAAAGCATATTAACATGCAATGCAAGAAAAGTTGAGGGACAATAAGGTTTTGTCCCTTATGATTACTGCTCCATCTAAACATCTGCCAAAACTTCTATCAGCAAGGAAGGAATGACCCAGTATTGAAATGCCCAGCACCTTCTTTTTCTGTCTCTGAATGTATGCTTTATTTGAACATGACATAGACCAGCACCTGGACCTACCATCTGTTTTGAGCCCAATATCTATAGACTGTGATTGAACTGAATTGATCTAATCCCAACCTTGTGCATGGGTGTGTTTGAATGACGTAAAATCTCAAAAGCTTAACCGAACTGTGCTTGACTGAGTTGTCATCAGCATACCACATCCCTGAACTACTTCAAGAGACCACCCAACATCCCCTGACCCAGTAAACCTTTCCAACCGACTCTTGCTTTAAATGACACCAGCATTTCTCATTTATAGATGAAAACAGAATGTTACAAGTGAATTATGGATCTGGCTTTTCCCATAGACTGTCTTCATACTTCTGGAAATGCAGAAAACATAGCATCTACAAACTGTGCATATTCATAGGAGTCTAATTTACGGGATAACTCCATCACTATTCATGTGAAAACCACAGACTAGGGCAAATACTGTTGCACAATTTACCATAAATCTCTAATCCACATGTATGAAAAGAATATTTATATGCACATATGTATAAATAATAATGTGTATGTATCAAATATACGTCTAGCACATCATCTTAGTCTTTCTTCTTCACTTCTTGAGTCTTACACAAGCTACTTCTTAAGTCCTCAAAATGTGGCAGGGGGCAAATTACACAGGCCAACCATCTATGCCATGAGCATCAAACAATTGATAAAATGATTTTGAGAGCTATTTTCATTACCCTAAGCTAATATCATTATCTCTTCCTCATCTTCCCGCTTGAGGATTGAGCACATCATTGAGGTAGCTCCACCATAGCAACTGTTGTCGCCTGAAGTTGCACCCTTGCTGAAATTTAAAGGATCAGCACCTGAGTGAAACATGGGATGATCTCACAATGTGGAACTTGAGTGAATGAAATCAACCTTCGGAGAAGGTCAACTTCCTCTACCTATCTATTCTAACACTAACACTACTCCTAGGCTAACTTATGAACTGCAGGGGAAAAAAGGAAGGAGGAATGCATGAAATAAACTAAGCTAGGGAACGATGATGGCGCCAAAAAGAAAGGGGATCTCTCTCTATGAGGGGAAGAACAAGAAGGAAAACACAGGATGGGAGGGCGATAGATGCCACAACCCAAGCACTACGCGAACCATTCCATTCCTCGCATTTTAGACCCAGGGAAATGGAAACATGCAAGTATAACTCACACACTATATACCATAAACAAACAGATAGGTAAAAGACACAATACAACAACTAGAGGGCAAATATAACCACAATAACAAGATTTCATTGATAAAAAGTATACACAGTCCATTACATTAGTGGGGAAAGGCACTAAGCGCATTACATGTGACTAAATCCGAGGTTTGCAACTCGTGAAAGCTTGGCCACTGTTTTGACATGGCGACTTTGCATGGGAGAGGATTCTTTACAATGATATTGAATTGCTTTTTTATAGAGAAGGAAGAGGAGAGAGAAGACCGATCGCGTTAGTAATGAAGAGGCTAACCACTAAAGATCAATTACTATTGATTTCGCGGGGGAGGCGATCGCACGCCATCAAATCACCGATGCAGAGGACGACACCGTTCATCATTAAAATGTGGTTGTTGGAGTGGTTGAGTGTCTAGTTCAAATTAGGCGTGGCTTTGTTGTTCTTCGCGGACTTCCAATATTCCACCACCTTGATCATGTTCTTCATGGCTTTCTGCTTTGTTGGTGGTCCATTGGTGACCCGTGGCTTTGTTTTTGACTTCTGCCTTGATCCGCGATCGACCACTGACTTCGTAATTCTTTCCTTCATTCGCGGCTTGATCTTTCTTCCTCTTGCGGATTATGCTTCATTTTGCGTAGTCTTTTATGTTTCGCAGGCATCTCCTTTGTATTGTGGACCTCCTTCATTGTGCGACTTTCTTTACTTTCCTCCGTGCTCAAATTTCTTTTCCCTCGCAATGCCGTGTGGTCTTTTTCCCCTGCTCCGTGGGTTTTCTTTGTTGCGCGGCTTTCCAAACCTTATGCGGCTTGTACAGACTCTGCACTTAACTTTTATCACCTCTGCACTTTACCCACTCTCCGCAATGCCGTATAGCCTTTTTCCTTTGTTCCGCGACATAGTTCCTCGCGATTATGTTCCTTTGTTCTGCGACTTTACAAACTCTACAGAACATTATCTTTTCAACTTTTATGGAACACTAACTTTTCCACTTCCGTGGAAAACTTCTCTTTCTCCGCAATGTCGCAAAGTACTTTACATTTGTTTCGTGGCTTAGGTAAAACCGCGGAACACTAAGTTCTGGATTTCCGTGGAACACTAAGCTTTTGACTTCTGCGGCTTTCTAAACAAAAAGTGCCCAAGTCCTTAACTTAAATAAAGTTGACAAAATAGCATGGGTGCCATTTTGGACAATAGTTTAGCGACTTTCAGGGGACATCTGCTTGTTGGATGTAAGGACCAATAGCTTGGCATACCCATTGGGCATGAAGTCAAGCATACAACTTTGAAATTGATCCCAAACATTAAAAACTCACCCTAAATCTGCATGAAGCACTGAACTTGGCACTGGTTCTGAAATTGATCTTTGGAGCTTTGAGTAAACACCTTGATCAACTGAAAACTGCCCCAAAATCTCTGATTCTCTGCCCATGAAGGTGAATGATTTGGACTGTGCACAACCACAAAAGGCACACAAAAACTATGTACAAAAGAGAAATCATACATGATCCAAATGGAAACATGTAGAGTGTGCAAAGCACTTGTTTTACAAAAAGCAAACCTAAACTACTCCTACTCTAACCAAGAGGAAGCTAAACAAAACCAGAAACTGGTTGGGAAAAGTAACTTCCCTTCCTTACAAAATGCGGCCATGAGATCAATTTTGCAACTAGATCAAGTGATGGAAGTGACAACATGGCCCGCACTCCCTTTTGCTCAAAGTATCAGCCTTAAAAAGAAAACAACACCTCAATTTGCTCTCCATTGATTTGGATAGGTGTTTGGGCTGACCTTTAGCACTTTGTAAATCTTCCTCATGCTTTGAAGTGAACATGACTTGTGGCAACTCTGTTCTTGGCTCTAATCTAGCTAGATACCTAATTGTACATCCAACTCTCAAAACCAATGGACTGATTCTTTTGATTTTCCCATCTCGTTTGCATTGTATTCCATGAATAGATCCATCATGCATGTTTTCCTCATTTTGGGGAGGGTTTGCAAGTTGTTTAAACTTGTTCACATTTGTTTCCTCCCCTATGACCAGCCCTGATACAACATTGGGCTCCTCATTCTCGTCCTCATCATGAAGGTTAAATTGATCTTCATGTCTGATTTCTTCCTCCGCTTTCTTCTCCCTAAGGATCTCCTCCATTTCGACTCTCTAAATGAGGGCAAGGATTGATCAACATATTCATCATCAAAAGAGAATAAGAAGCTCTCAATGATCTCTTCTACATCTAAGGCCTCGTAGTGTGATCTGTTATCCTATTTTGTGAGCTCAATCAATTCATCCTCCTTTTTAGATTGATCAAGAAAAAAAAATAGGAGGCTCTTCAAAAGGTTGGGTCATTCCTTCATCCATGCTTTTAGAGTTAGTCCATTCTTCAACAGATATCTCATGATTAACAATAATGGAGCTCACCTCAACTGATTTTGATGCATTTGCAAGAGGTTGATTGTTAGCTTCTTGATGAAGAACTTTTTGACCATAAACTCCTGGCTCTAATCCTTGAAAGTTTGCAACCAATCTTTTCTGTTTGGCTCTTCCTTGGACTGCCTCTCTAGGCATGCTTGTGCATATTCTTGCCCCGAAAGGATGAAGAACATCCCCATTTGCCATCAAAAGTTTAGCTTCATGCTTAGTAAGGGTCGGGCAATGGGAAAACCAAGTGGTTGGCCACTCAAATTGTTGGCTGGTTTGCAATTCATCATGGTTTGAACATGGTTCTTCATGAGGCTCATACACACATGAATTTGGGTCCATGAAATGAGGGAAGGATTGAGCTCTTGACTGATTTTGCAGGGGTTCGAATGATGGAGGAGGTGTTATATTCTCTTACAAAAGAGGATGACTAACAAGAGGAGCTTTGTGAAAGCTAGGCATTTGACACTTTGGCTGAGATGGAGTAGATTGAAAAGAAGAAATGGGAGAGCTATATGATGGTAGTGCAGGATTGCCCGATCGACAAGGTTCCCTATAACTAGATTGGTAAGCTTCCATTAAATCAATCCACTCTGATATCTGATTTGAGGATTCAGCCATTATGTCTAGCTTTTGTTGAGGGCTACACCAACTCGGTAGAAGACCACCCCATGGAAAGGGCTCCCTAAAACCAACTATAATTGCATTGATTTCACACGTCACCTTCATCTCGTAACATGTTTGTGTCCATGAATCCGGACCTGCATCTGGAAATCATCATCAAACATGAAACTACCTCCATTTTTGCATATCCATGTTCTTGAAAAACATCATGGTTAATAGGATAACCATATGGGTTAGTGGGGGTTGGGTCATATGCATATTCATCATGATAAGGCTCATAAAACTGATATGGAGGGAAGTTTTGGAGAAAATGAGATGGAGGGGAATGGTATTGTTTTTGCATGCAAGGATTCCAATGAGGAAATGAAGTCATGATTGCACAACTTCATGAGAGTAAGGAAATGATGAATGAAAATGGTTTGCAAGTAAGAGAAATGGGTTTGCTAGATTAGTGGAGTCGCAAGATGTGTTGAAATGAAGCCTCCAAAGGCTGGACATCACCAAAACACACACCAATCTTAGTGAAGATGATGTAAAGCTCATCAAATTGGTCCCACCAAGCTTGCCAAAAATCATTGTCACCTAAAGTCGCATCCTCGCTTAAACTTGAAAGGATCAACACCTTAGTGAAACATGGGATGATCTCTCAATATGCGACTTGAGTGAATGAGATTAACCTCCAGAGAAGGCCGACTTCCTCCACCTATCTATTCTAACACTAACATTACTCCTAAGCTAAGTTACAAATTGCAGGGGAAAAGGGGAAGGAGGAATGCATAAAATAAACTAAGCTAGGGAACGACAATGGCACCGTAAAAGAAAGGGGATCTCTCTCTGTGAGGGGAAGAAGAAGAAGAAAGAAAACATAGGATGGGAGGGCAGATAGATGCCACAGCTCAACACTACGCGAACCATTCCATTCCTCGCATTTTAGAAACAGGGAAATGGAAACATGCAAGTATAACACACACACGATATACCGCAAAACAAATAAACAGGTAAAAGGCACAATAAAACAAGTAGAGGGAAAATACGAGCCACAATAATAAGATTTCATTGATAAAAGTATACAAAGTCCATTCCATTAATGGGGAAAGGCATTGAGCGCATTACGTGTGACCAAATCCGAGGTCTGCAACTTGTGAAAGCTCGGCCACCGTTTTGACATGCTAACTTTGGCAATGGGAGAAGATTAGATCGCGCTAGTAATGAAGAGGGCGAACCACTAAGGACCAATTGCCATTGATTTTGCAGGCCATGTATGGGTGCTTGACATTGCTCCATCGCACGCCATCGATTGCCAATGCAGGAGGACGGCGTTGTTCATCATTAAAATTTGGTTGTTGGTGTGGTTGAGTGTCTCGTTCAAATTAAGCGCGACTTTGTTGTTCTTTGCGGACTTCCGATATTCCGCCATTTCAATCATGTTCTCCGCGGCTTTCTCTGTTTGGTTGGTGATCCTTTGGTGACTCGCGACTTTGTTTTTAACTTTCTTGATCCGCGATCGACCACCGACTTCGCAATTCTTTCCTTCACCCGTGGCCCGATCTTTCTTCCTTATTCGAATTATGCTTCATTCTGCGTCTTTTTATGTTTTCGGCATCTCCTTTCAGATTGCGGACTTTCTTTACTATCCTTCACTCTCAACTTTCTTTTCCTTGCAATGCCGCATGGTCTTTTGCCTCTGCTCCATAGGTTTTCTTTGATATGCAGCTTTTCTTTGTTGCGCGACTTTCTAAACCTTGCGCGGCTTGTACCCCTTGCCCGACTTTTATCACCTCCATGCTTTACCCACTCTCCGCAATGCCGTATAGCCTTTTTCTTTGTTCCGCGACATATTTCCCTTGACTATGTTCCTTTGTTCCGCGACATATTTCCCCACGACTATGTTCCTTTGTTCTACGGCATATTTCCACGCGACTATGTTCCTTTGTTCACGGCTTTACAAACTCCGCAGAACATTATATTTTCAACTTATGCGGAACACTAACTTTTCCACTTCCGTCGAAAAATTCTCTTTTCCGCAATGTTGCGAAGTTCTTAACCTTTGTTCTACGGCTTAGGTAAACCCGCGGAACATAAGTTCCAGATTTCCACGTAACATTTAGTTTTTCACTTTCTCAACTTTTTAAACAGAAGCGCCTAAGCCCTTAAATAAACTTGTCAAAATAGCATGGGTGCTATTTTGGACAACAACAACCCTTAGACAACCTGGACACCAATTTTGCAGCCAGTTCCTTCTAGCCCTATCTCTAATACCGTTAAGGATCATGTGCTGATGGAAGCTTGATTTCCAATGTGGAAAACAAGGGCTTCTCCATGGTAGTATGGTCCTCATGGACAAGATTAGCAACATTCAAGAGCATATTTGCTCCACCTAAGTCCCGTGTCATGCAAACACATTCCTGCAGCCAATTGACTGTCCAGGGTCTAGGAGGAGATTCCTCATGTGCAGCCCAATATCATTAATCTCCACATCGTTGAATTCCTTGGCAACTTCCCACGCTCTTTCTACCCACAGATGCATATGGGGATTCTTTATTTCCTTTTCACAAAATCTGAGAATGAATACCTTATCTTTTCCACTGAAAATCTTTGTTTCCCTTTGATTCCACTCGCTGCCTCCATTTTCACCCCTCTACCCTCGAACCAGCCGAAGATGCCATTCTTGTTTTCCTAAGGGAGTTGTAGTCTTCGGTGGGTGTAGTGACCCAACATATGAGTAATGAAGATGGCATCTCATATATCTCCTCGCACAATTTAAATTTGACATCCACCTATGGCCGTCAAACAATTTTTCTGCGATGGTAGTTTTTCAATATTGCCTTTCATATTGTACACAACAATACTATTATGTCAAATATACAAATAAAAAGGCAACTTATTTTTCCTCTTACACGTTCCAATATATATTTTTACTATAGATATGTATAAAAATGATGGTCATATTTAAAAACTGCAAGTTAGAAGAGATGGGTATATCACAAACTTGCAAGCATTTTATGGCTAAAAACTCGAAAAATGTACACCTCATCGATTTGCCCTTTCACCGGGTCCATGAGCACTCTGTCATAATTGTTTCTTCAATCATCGATGCATCATTTAAGGTTTGCTTCCTATATCTTATTGTTATCCCTTATTTTCTTATTTAATTTTCTCTTTTATGAGTTTTATTGACCCCAAGAAATGGTACTAAGTCCTTTTTGATGCAAATGTTCTAGTACATACGCTAAACAAGTGAGATGCGTGAGATCCTAAGACTTGGCCATGTGTGCGTAAGGGCGCGAGCAACAAGTTTTACATGTGCTTGGCACATATCTAAAGATGAATGGATTGCACCTACAATGCATACGGTTGCACATATTTCGGTGCTGCGTGCATATCGGAGGAAATAGATCTCAAGGTCAAGGTGTGCAAATCAATTGGGAACAAGCACACACGTCCCAAGTCGGTGTAAGGTTGTGGATGACACTAGGTTAAGGTATCGAAGAAGAGATTGGAAGCAAATGGGAGAAGCATTTGGATACTTAGAATGCATGACAACTCATCACAACCGGACATCCTCCAAAGTATGTATAAGGCATCTAGGAATATTTCGTTGTCGGTTGGGAAAGGAAAATGGGCTCCAAGAATCCTATAAATACCTCTTATGAACTCTTAATGGTAAGCTGAGTTGGGGTGTAAAGTGGAAGAACTTGGGTGTTGGATAGAGGTGTGGAACTGTTGTAGATAGTGTGATAGCTTTTGATAGCAATTGTAAAGATTTTGAGCTAGGATTGGTGCAGGTTTCATGGATTTATAGGTGTAAGCACTTTGGGGCACGGTAGTCTTTCATCAGATTGTGTAAGGCGCTTAGTCATGTATTACCGTACTCAACTTTGAGGGAATATATGCTAAGTATGGTTTTGTGTGAATCTTTATGTATTCATATTGTATCTTCATTAGTGTTTGAGTTACTTAAAGTATGCGTTAACGGATTCTATAGTGTGTTGTTTATGTTGATGATGTTTAATAGTGATTAGATAAGGGATTGTAGGTTCTTTTGTTTATTTCCTTTATATTAGGATTAGAACATTCATCACGCAATTTGCGTTCTCCATTACTATTTCACTTTCTCATTACAAGGATCTCGTTGATTTCTCACTTGTGCTTTGGGTGGGACCTTTGCGCACTAGTGCGTAGTTGAAGATGCTAATGTAAGTGGTGATTTGTGTTGTGTATTGGCCTAAGGAATAGAGGTTATCTAGACTTAGGCAACAATTTTGGCTTTTTGTAGGGACCTCATTCGATTGTGCCATGGTGATAAAAAGTGTGTATTGGTGTTGGTGAGTTAGATTGGATCACTCTTGAGCGGATTCGTCACATGCCGCCTTTTCATTTTGTTTAGAGACAAAAATGAGCTATGGGTTAATAAATGCCTGCGGGAGCAAGCTGACCGGTGCTGATGTGAGGCTGCATATGTAGTTATACACACGCACATACTTCTACAAGGAAGTATATACGTATGCGTAGGTGCATATCCAGCACTGCACCTGCACTCATCACCTTGCGATCACAGACTATTTATTGAGTCACAACTCATTCTTGTTGTGCTTGTTGGTATGATTGTTCTTCATCTCGTTGTATGCGAATGATTTTATCAGTGATATACCTGTTTCCTTGCTGTACTTGAAAGAAAGTTCTCCAACTTGCTGGTTGTATGTGATGGTTTCGATGCACTGGTATTTTGCTTGGTTGCTGTACCTGTTATTGATATTATGGTATAACCTGCTTGCTGGAGAACATGGGCTATAATTATGATGTAATTATACATAGTTGTTAAATATTATTTCGTTATGCGAAAATAATGATAAGTGATAGAAGTTACTAACTCCTTTTGATACTATGATGATCATTGATCGTACAACTATGAGAGGGTCTTCAACTGGAACAAGTATGATGTTCCCTTTTAGGACAAGTTAGAAAATGGAGAAATACTTGTCAAAAATTAGGCAAAGAATGGATAAACCCTTTTGTATCAACCTAAAATATCCCAATGTCAGCTATTTCGAACCCAAATGGGGTTGGAACTAGCCAAGGTGGTGGGATAGATTGGAAGAAAACAATCAAAATTCAAACACATTCAAAACCAGATTTTACACAGCTGGAAAATAATTAATAATCAAACCCCAAACTGCTGCAATTTTCAAAAATTCATATCTTCCTCAAAACAACTCCGATTTGGGCAAATGAGATATGCCCGAACTCGGAAAAATACAAGGAACAAGATGATCCAAACCAAATTAGAACAACAGTTACCAAACTCCCAAAATAGCCAAAAGAGCAAGTCGCCTAGGGCAAAATAAATTGCTGTTTTGCACATAAATTAATTCCAGCACTTGCATCACTCCCAAAACCCCCAAATCTGGTCACACATACTCACAAAATTATGCTAAATCAGATCTGCAACATAAATATATTTTTGGGGCATCAAATCATGCATAAACCACCCTTTTTCCAAGTCGCTATGGCTGGAAATAACCAAAGAAGAGAAAATGAACACAACCAATGATTTTCACCTTCTAAACTTGGCGCAAAAAGATTGAAATAAATCAAGCAATAATGGCAGATCTGAAATTCACTTGTTTAACCCTTAAAACATGCAAACAAATTCAGATTTCCTTCAACAATCAATTCGCTAGGGTTAGGAATATTTTTCCAAACAATTCAAACACAATAGATGCAACACACACTAATGGAACCTTCTCAAAATCAGATTTACTTCAATTCCAAATCGAATGAGAGAGAGAAAACACAATGAAGAGCTAGGGCATACATCCCATTTCTCAAAGCATGGAGAGACAAAAAGATCAGTTCAACATCCCAAATGATGGCCATGCAACCTCCTTTTATAACTTAAGGGGTGCAACATTCAAATGACTGACCTTTTCCCTTTTGGAGGGAAAACTAATAAAACTTAAATTAAAATATTAAAAGACCCACTTAAGTGCACTTTATTATTTTTAATTAAATAATAAAGAAGTAACTAGCCTATGTGCACTTTTTAAACTAACTAAAGACTCCTCCTTGTAGCACAAGGCATACCAAGGGGCTACAATGTAGACAACAGACACCTTAGGACAATCCTCAAGCTCCATCCTCGAACCCATGGGGAGCAAAAATGAGTCGAGGGTCTTCAGTTCTTCAATTTTAAAAATGTCCCGAAAAGGGGACATTATAGTCCTCCCTTCCCGAGATTGCTTGTCCTAAGCAATCACAAGTGCCCGGATCCCAAATGAGTCTCAGTTGCTCCATGATCTTTATGTTTGTACCTACACAAGAAACAAACATATGAAAGAAAACATGCGTGTTTGATAACACTCTCTCGGGCCCTGTAGTTATGGGAGTTGGCTCCCCATTTTTGCTTGTTGAAGCCCCACCAATTCCATGCATTTGATGGCTGCCCCATATACATCTGTAGCTATGCATTTTCCCCTCCATACAAGCATGAAACTCAGTTCTCATCCTCCATTGAAAATTCAGAACACAACATGCCAAATTTCCTTTTATGCTCTTATAATTTTCAGTCCTCATGCACACATAGGAAATTAACAAATAAGAGCACCATGAAGTAGGAACACAAAGTATAATATCCTGCTGTTGGAGAACATTTCTTTGCCCCAAAGTGTGTGCTTGGAATTCCAAAAAAAATGTGCATGGCTGCATACTTACCGCTATCCCATGATCAAATATGTAATCCCAATTTCCTCTTGAAGTGTTAGCAAGAAAACTGAATGCAAGGATGACTGAAATTGATTTGCAAAACTGAAAATAGTCACCTTCAAGGGCTGTACCTATGCTTATGACAGTGAGAAAATGAATGCCAAAATTAATCATCTATACTACTTTGGGGGCTGCCAAGGTTCCTCTAAAGTGAGCCCTCTTACACATGGAGTGTACTCTATCAAAATCAACCAAACTTGAACTAGAGGAGAACTGAAAATAATTTATCTTTCTATTCTTACTTGCAGTTGAAAGTGAAATGCCTTGCTTACCATGTGAAGAACTTATATCATGACCCTTCATCTCCTTCAAACCTTTCGTAGAAGCCCCAAAATTTGTGGTCATGCAAGCAACAACAACAAGACTTACCCAACACATATCCTTCACCGAATTCACCTTTGAGAGCACAAGAATCAAACATCCAAGTGGCAGCCCAACATGTAGAAATTTTATAACAGCAAGATGAAGTGCAAGAAATGGCTCTGAATGGGCCTCAAAATTGTGAAAAATGACTTCATACCTTTGAGTGGTGATACCACCTAGTTAAAAACCCTTACTATGATTGAAATTTAGGCCATGTTCAATCCTAATGAGTTGAAATTCGCCAAGATATAACTACTGTACCAAAACTGAAAATGAATTTCTTACCATGCAAGGTATAGTCCATGTAATTTTCTTTTTTTGGAAAACCTTCTCCATGATTACAACTCGTGCCTCGAGCTCCTCAAAGAAAAAAATTTGAATTCTGTCTTGCCCCATTGGTGTGAAGAGACGAAAGAACCAACAAGATTGGCTTCTATGTTAGACACATCTTTATTCAAAACATTACCGGAATTTCCATTCATTATGCATGCGTCTAAATGAATCTCTATTCATAGATTGACATACCTCATGTTGCAAACCATGTCCATCTCTCTATCATGCCCATAGCAATACTCATCAAGGCTCAACATGAAAGTAGAAATTAAATGTGAAGCAACATACCTTGGGCTGCTCCCAACTTCTTCAAAACTCAGAATTTCTGAGTTTGGAACAACACTCTGTTCCTCATCATTTCCCTCATCCGAAACCCCTTTTTCCTCCTTACAAGCGTTCATACTTGGTGGGCAATGACTTGGATCATTCATGAGACTCATGCTTGGGTGACAAATCTTATCCATTTGCCCATTAGGGCCTGCTGTTTGGAAATTTACAGCGAACTGAAAATTACCACAAGCATCCCATGGTGTCCTTTCTTCATGAGCATGCCTCTTCATAAGCCCATCTTCATAGTCCTCTTGAAAACTTGATTTTTTTGCACTCATGTTCAACTTGATGCAATTAGTAGGCACTAACAATTTATCAAACATCAAAAGATTATTGCCATGCAATGAATGCTCCAAGATTTCTTCTTTTTGCCACATAGAAGTAGACACAAATGATGCATTACATGAACGAGTATACCCTTCTATGGTGAGGTCATTGCTTATGCTTTCTTCTTGTCCTTCAAATGGCTTATGGTGTGGTTGAACAACTCCCCTCAAATTTGATTTTTGCCATCATTTCCCCTTCATTGCCACACATGCAATCATTAGTAGGCAAAACATCTTTGTTAAAAAACACACCTTTACCTTGATTGGTGTCCTCTTGGGGCTGCATATGGTGGAAACCTTGCCTAACACCTCAAAGCTTACAATACCTTTGAAAAGACGAGTTCTTTTGTAGCCAAACTTAGAAATGCATACTCTTGTTGCAAAGTCTCAAAAAGGTCATCATGATGAGTTGGCTTAGCCTTCTTTGGTTGTCCTTCTTGGTGATGGCTCTTGCTTGGATCTAAGGTATCGCTTATCGAGGCTTCCATAGTACACTGCAAATCCTCGTGCCATTATTTGAACAATCGTTGCAAGAACTTTGCTTGCTTTGGAGTGAAACCTCCGCTCTCCATTCCCATCTTCTTTTCCTATATGGAACAAACCTCACAGATGCAGAGAAAAGTTGCTCTGATACCACTGTGATGTCACCTTTTTGGACAAGTTAGGAAATGGAGAAATACTTGTCAAAAATCAAGCAAAGAATGGATAAAACCTTTTGTATCAACCTAAAATATCCCAATGTTAGCTATTTCGAAACCAAATGGGATTGGAACTAGCCAAGGTGGTGGGATAGATTCGAAGAAAAACAATCAGAATTCAAACACATTTAAAACCAGATTTTACACGGTTGGAAAATAATTAATTATCAAACCCCAAACTGCTGCGATTTTCAAAAATTCATATCTTTCTCAAAACAATTCCGATTTGGGCAAATGAGATATTCCCGAACTCGGAAAAATACAAGGAACAAGATGATCCAAACCAAATTAGAACAACAATTACCAAACTCCCAAAACAGCCAAAAGAGCAAGTCGCCTAGGGCAAAATAAATTGTTGTTTTGCACACAAATTAATTCCGACACTTGCATCACTCCCAAAACCCCCAAATCTGGTCACACATACTCACAAAATTATGCTAAATTAGATCTGCAACATAAATATATTTTTGGGGCATCAAATCATACATAAACCACCCTTTTTCCAAGTCGCCATGGCTGGAAATAACCAGCGAAGAGAAAATGAACACAACCAATGATTTTCACCTTCTAAACTTGGCGCAAAAGACTGAAATAAATCAAGCAATAATGATAGATCTGAAATTCACTTGTTTAACCGTCAAAACATGCAAACAAATTCAGATTTCCTTCAACAATCAATTTGCTAGGGTTAGGAATATTTTGTCAAGCAATTCGCCACACAATTGATGCAACACACACTAATGGAACCTTCTCAAAATCAGATTTACTTCAATTCCAAATCGAATGAGAGAGAGAGAGCACAATGAAGAGCTAAGGCATACATCCCATTTCATGAAGCATGGAGAGACAAAAGGATCAATTCAACATCCCAAATGATGGCCATGCAACCTCCTTTTATAACATAAGGGTGCAACAATCAAATGGCCGACCTTTTCCCTTTTGGAGGAAAATTAATAAAACTTAAATGAAAATATTAAAAGACCCACTTAAGTTCACTTTATTATTTTTAATTAAATAATAATAAGTAACTAGCCTATGTGCACTTTTTAAACTAACTAAAGTCTCCTTGTAGCGCGAGGCATACCAAGGGCTACAATGTAGACAACAGACACCTTAGGGAAATCTTCAAGCTCCATCCTCAAACCCATGAAGAGAAAAAATGGGTTGAGGGTCTTCAGTTCTTCCATTTTAAAAATGTCCCAAAAAGGGGATATTACAGCAGGTAAAACTATTGGATCATCAAGGTAAAAAGTAAAGGTTGCCTAGGTAATTATTATTATCAACAAGGTAAATTCAATCTGTTATATTGCAAGAAAAATGTTAAATTGGCTATACAATCTTGGATGGTTTATTAGCTGCTTATAACTTGATCATAACATATGATGTCCTATTTGTTGGATTGGTGGATTTCATTTTACGTTGGATCGTAACTTGTTTGGTTTGAAACTTGTCTTGGTTGATATTTGTCTTCGACCAATCGTACTCTGCAAAGTGGTTGTTGATGTCTAAAGGACAAGATAGCTATGGACCAGTTAAAATAACATTTAAATTGTTTAAGTAAATCTGTCATACTCCATTTCATAGATGAGAGAGATGGGCAATGGTGAAGTAATTAGTGTGAAAGATTAAGTTGATCTGTTATATTTTTCATTGTTAATTAAAAGCCTTGAAAGGAAAAAGGTTGGCTTTAATTTATTGTTGACCATGTTTTCGACCATGCTTCATAAGCAATAGTTTGAAATTTTGAATCATTATGGTTTTGTTTAATTGGTCGATTGACCATGGCAAAGGTGACTATTGTATATGATTTGATTTAATTGCTATCCTTGAACTTGGTCTTAGACCAATCACTATGTGATGGTTTTGAGATATGGTCGGATTAAATAGAAAGTCTTCGACCACTCAAATCGAACTCCATGCAAAATGGTTGACCGCCAAACTTTGACTGGGTGATACGCTCCACCAGGCATCTTCGAATAAGTTTTTAACATTTTAAATTGTTTAAATAATGATGAAGTGGTCGATTAGCCGACCCATGCAATTAGTGGTTGATGTGGTGTTAGTCGATTTAGGGGCTCTTTGCAGCAAAGTTTAAGTTCAAAAATTAAATTGAGCATTGCCATCCTTGGGAGGGAAAGTAGAAAATTTATTAAAGCCACTTACGTGGCACTGTGCATATTGAATGCAGTTAATGAAGGTGGCGGATTTTCGGTTAACATGAAGCTTGCTGGGGAAGCTAACCCAACATGCAAGGAGGTCATTTTATTGTTTTCCTTTGTTTTTCTTGAGCTCCTCCACTGTTCGAGCTCTTGCATGAGGGTTTCGTGAAGCAGTACGTTTTTAGATCTGCGACTGGTATTTTTGGAGGAAAAATAGGGGAAACCCTGCTGAAATTCTTGGGATTACTTGCATGCATTTAGAGGTTTATTTAAATCGGCAAAGTTTTTGATATTCATGCTGTCCGGGAAGTTTTTGGAGGACTGTATTAAGCATAGAGATTTCAGATTTGTGAAGAAAGCTTGAAAAAGAAAGAAGTCGACTTTCAGGCATGTTTTCTAGACTCAAACTTA
The DNA here is from genome assembly GCA_018340775.1 of Taxus wallichiana var. yunnanensis. Classification (NCBI taxonomy): domain Eukaryota; kingdom Viridiplantae; phylum Streptophyta; class Pinopsida; order Cupressales; family Taxaceae; genus Taxus; species Taxus wallichiana. The sequence continues at coordinate 457,031,949 of CM031235.1, read as the reverse complement.
TTATGCATTCTGAGATCTAGATTATTAATGATATTTTTCTACCTATTGCTAAATATCTTTAAAAGTGTTAAAATTCGACTCTTTTCTAAATATGCAATCTTTATTTGGTTGATTGATTGGATTTTGTGACTAAGGTACTAAATGGTATTGATCTGTACACGGCCATTGAGGTTTCATGTAACTGAGTGCTTGTGAACCATGAGTACAACCCAGATTTTGAATTAGTGGAAGGAAATTTTATATGTTCTGCTGTTTGCTTATTTGGGTTAGGAAAAAGTTAGCTTTCTTCCGTTGTTTGCTTTAATGGAGTTCATAAAAAGTGCCGCCGACCAGTTCTCATATCGTTTTCATATTTGTAAATGATAGTAGCATTCGCTCCATGCTATCTAGGGCTTGTTGGGATATTTGACGGGATGGAGGTCTAAACTCGTCTATTTGTTTAACAAGACCACCACCACGTAGTTATGAGCAGAACATAAGTTTGCCTTTCTAAGGAAAACTTACACAAAAATTCATACCTGTGTTATAGGGGTGTTTAACCCTACTGAAAACATATATGGTTTCGGATAAGTTGTGTTGGTAATATTGTAAGGCTCACTTACACTTCTTAGAGCTTACCTTGAGAAGCTTAGGATGTCATCATTGGTAAATATTGGTATGAACTATGTTTTAAGCGCTGTTAGAAGGGTTCTAACCCTGTCAATAAGTAGATTTGATGTTTGGTTTGGAACATACTGCATAGCATTCTGTAGGTAATCTCCCTTATTTGAGACTTGCAGAATTGGACTATTGTTCCTCCAACGATTCTTGTTACCAAAATTTATATCTTAAAAACCTTGCCGTAGTTAAGCCATTACAGAACTCTTATGGAGTTATATGATAGCAAGAGATGTTTATTAGTCATAATGTAAACCTTGAGGCATGTTGATTTTATCTGAGTTATCGTGCTTGGTCAGCCAGGAGTGAGCTGTCATTGGAATGGGAAACATTGTGAAATAGATTCAATGGTAAATTCTAAGGACTGTTTTATCATGAATAGCTTATAGATGAAAAGTTCATTTCATGATTTATTGATCATTGTTTTTAAAATTGATTAACTGTATTTGGTTGTGTTGAGGTTAGAGAAATTCTTAGTAATCTGTATTTCATAATGCACAATAGATTATGAGTTAGGAAACCATGCCAATTCTTGTAGAGCTGACCATGTACAAATTATTATTTTCAGTTGCAGGTTTTGATAAGTATTGCAAAAGGGGTTTAAGAACTGGATAACGAAATGTCTGATTGTCTATGTACTTGATTTTGTACGTGAAAGAAATATCTATTAGTGTTAAAGGAAAATAAGCTTGTTGTAATGTATGACCATCTTTATTAGTCACTTGTGACTTGTATTAAGAATTATTGATTGTTGATATGTAAATATAGAGATTATTCTGGTCATTATGATTGCGATTTAAAGCAGATTTGTATTGCTATTAAAGCAGTGAAGTAATTATTGTGGTTGGATATTAAATGTGAAAAATTCAGTTATTATGAGATGTCTTTACGAACTATAAATGTTAACAACCAGTAATGGTAACAAGTAGCATAATATGTAATAAGGGAAGATAAGTATGTCTATCAAATTTAACATATCTTCTAAAAGTATGAAATAATGTGAATCATACTACTGCCTTATTAACATCAACTTTCTTAAAGTTGGATAAACACATTGGAGGAATTTCAAATATAATGAATTGGTAATATAATTGAGAAATATGAAAGAGTTATGAGTACGAGATATACCTACCAATCTTAGCTTAACAAAATGTCATAAATCAGCTTGTAAGCATGAATCAATAAGATACCATACTGCTGCATTTTTATAACAACTTACAGTTTAAAAGACTTAGTATATCTGATGCTAAGAAAAATGTTATAAATATGTTTATATGATGGAAACAATACAAAACAGGTTGTTGTCTTCTAACAACAGCGACATATATTTACATGATTAAGTATCATCGTTGTATGATCAAACTATGTCGATACAAAATGAAGTACAAAGGTACTTTGTGACCACATGGAGAAGGTACAAATGTACATAACTGTCCAAAGTAAACTAAACAAACATTAATGATGTTTAATTAATGCTATGAAATGGTTTCAAGTCTTGTACTTGACTAAATATAACTCATGAACGTAGTCGAATATAACTGATTGTCATGCAGTAAGAGGTGTATACATCATTCAGTGACTCGTGGAGATCATTGCATACCTCTTTCATGATTAGATAACCTAATAAAACTTAATTAACCTTTTATCAGAACTGAAGTAAGTCGTACCCATACCAGTTTGGGATGGATACGGGAAGAGGGACGGACGTGTAATGACTTTGGTCATTCTGTGAATGTACCTTTTCTGGTAGGGATCCCAAAGTGGTGCTTGGCATGAGCCGCACGACCTGGATGCCGAGTTATTATAACTGTAGCTTCGGTGTTTAAACTTGTTAATTAAGATACATGGATGCTTAAGATGTTTAACATCAAACTTAATAACTTAAACAACGGAAACGAATCCTGATGACTATGATTGGACCGGTTGTGAGGTGAAAGGAAGAAAGGTTTTGTAGGCTTGTGTGCAGTCTCGGAAACGGCTTGCTAACGCAACACCAAATAACTATGGCCATAGTAGTGCATGTAACTGGATGCATTGTCTATTCACCAGGTTTCTTGTCGTGGTGTCAAGATTCGAGATGTTTGTTACAACAATGACTATCCGTAGGACGCTAAGAAGACTCACAAGTTCTCTCAACTGTAATAAGGCTTAACCAAATGATATACTGGGTATATTGGCTCATAATGAGTGTTTGAGGGGATCCAGCGGGATCCATAAACCCTTACAATTGCACATGGTTATCATAGATTGTTTGGTTGGATTCTAAATATTAACTAATGCTGGAATAATTCAGCGGTTTCGTAAACGATGTTACTCATTTAAGCATAAGACAACTTATGGGATTTATAACTCTTGTATGCTGGAATTTAATTGCTACGTGTTAAATTCAGTGAAGGCATTAACTGTAATTAATGAATTGATAAAAAAATTCCCTTAGTTTTTGATGAAGCGTAATATAGAGGTGTTACGAGGATTGAGAGTTGGTTTGATAAGCTAATCTTTGAATTTGTTGTGAGATTAAAGAGCCAGGAATCAAAACCCTCGACATGGATGCATGAGCATTTGACAAATGAATTCTATGAAATCTTCTTTGTTAAGTTCCTCGAGCATGTGTAGGCATGGATACTAGCCTATCTGAAAGGGTAGAAGGCTCGATTTGGTCGGCAGGAGGGTTGGATTGATGCGAGAACCGAAGCTTTGAAGAAAATTGGCGAAGTCGATCACGTGCTTTATGGGGGTGTGATGTAGTGGAGCTCTAAGGAGTCGTGTTAGAATTTTTAGTATCAAGTTATTCCTATCTTGAGGAAGCTGAGTTCAAGTTTTTATGTGAGAGCTAAGTGGATAATTTCTTGTAGAGATTCCATTGGAGATTAAGACGGTCTTTGCGAATCTTCGTTTAGAAAGATTCGAGATGGAGGGCTAAATCCTTTGTTGTGTGTAGGCTAGGTGTTGTGGAGAAAACAAGGTTTGAATCTGCAGAGATGGAGAATATGAGAAGATTGGATAGAGGAATAATTGAAAGGGAGATGAGGAGGCACATATATGTTGAAGGCCAAGAACCATATCTTGTGGCCAAGGGCCCTAGGAAGATAGGCGAGTTAGATCGTGTGAATGCTATCGAGACTTGTGGAAAACAGGTTGGGCACGCACATGACTTGTGTGGTGAGAAACACTCCTTTGTTGATGGGGAATTGTGAAGCTTGAATCTCACGAAGGTGATGCTCTAGTTGATAGTGGCGCAAAGCGAGGTGTACGATGAAGAGGAAGTATATGTAGATTTCGAGGAGGACCCGAGTTGGAGTTGACAACATGGCTATGCTAGTGCGTGGTTTGTTTTTAAGAAGGAAAGTTTGTTGAAGTTGAAGTTGAAGAAGTGAGAGGAGTTGACAAGTTTTTAGTATTGTAACTTATCTAGTGTATGATGAACAAAGATAGGTTCCCAGTTGGGTTCTCAAATATAGGGACCAAATCGAAGTCCGGACACACGATGTAGATACAAAGGTACTCAAGGAGTGCTAATGTCGTAATTCTAGAGGATAGTGATCCTAACCCTAGGATAGCTATATGTTTCCAAGGCCTATACCTAAGAATCAAAATAAAGACAGACCCTATAGGATTTAGAATAAGAGTAATCAAGGGATGGATAAAGCCAAGGGGCATAATATAATAAGACAATGCAATAGATGAAAGGACATACATTGACTCTAGTCTATAGCAATGAATGACCAATAAACAACATACATGTGCAAGATAAAAGATTAAAAAGGGTTAGAATTATTTACTTGTAGTGTGTGTGTGTGTGTGTGTGTGTGTGAGACTACTGATGCATAATCCTCCCTAGAGACAACAACACCCAAAGAGAATAGCTATGGATGGAGAAGGGGAAGCTCAACAAGAAGATCTCCAGCCTAACTCACTATGGTGACCCAAATGCAAAAGGTAAGCTCCAAGACTCTAAGTCCAACAAGTAGGTGCGAAATAGTGCTAATATATGTGTGCGATAAATGCCTTCATGTGTGATCAAAATGATTGTTTGGTGGTTGGTAATTGGTGAAAATGAAAAGAAGGTAGTGGGGTACGCAATGATGGTGTCGGCTATGGAAAACCAAACCTAACATGTGCATCATCGGCCTTGGGGAACCCCTAAGGACAAAAGGGTGAAAAACATGTGAGATGGAATCCAAAAGATAATTAGAGGTGAATGACGAGGGCGGGCGATTGAAAGCAAGGATAATAACATACAATAAGCGTAAACAAGTGGATATAATGAGACAAGTGGACATGATGGGTGTAATGTGTGAATAAAGGGAAGAAACGAGGCAAGAGTAGAGTAATTATAGCATAATAACAATATTTCTCAAAAATTTGTGGTCTAGCCCATGTGACCAAGTCCGATCACACCCTAATTTTGACAGGCCCCTTGAGGCACTGCTTAGGAGGAAGATGCATCAACAACCCTTGCACAAAATAAATGATTAAGAAGCGTAAAAAATAAGGTGTATACATATGTCTCAACTAAAGATCAACGCGTGTCTCAACCGAAGATTTGGCAAAGATTTTGATTATCAAGATGATGGTTGGCTTGATTAGATAAGATCTTCCATCGCTTGATGAAATCATGGGCTGATTCATTAGGGATTGTTTCAAATTAATGAAGTTTTGAAATGTATTTTTAGGAAGATCATATTGATAATTTTTTTTTAGCAAGGATTGGATTAAAGTCTCTAAATCAATAATAGAGTGTGAAGGGAGTTGATTATACCATTCTAGAGCATCTCCTACAAAGGTCTTTGCAAGGAGCTTAGTTGTAGCATAGGTATTGGTTTGAATCCACTCTTTATAGATGTTTCCAAAGTTTTTAAGATAGATGGCTAGATCAATTGACCCATCATAAGAAATGGTAGGAGATATTCCCCCTATGTCCATAGAAGCTATGTAAGGAGCTAAGGGTTTGTTTTGCAATGTTTGGAGAACCTTATTGCAGATTGGAGGAGGGATGGGATTCCCATTAGTATCTAAAGGTAAAGGAGGTATTGAAGGTTGATTAGGACCTATAAGGACTTGTGATGATTGAGAAGCCATTTTAAAATCTGATTTTGTATTTGAAACATGCTAGAAGTGGTAGAAGATTGCATAGTGGCCATTTGATCCAACAACTTGATAATCATGAGATTAGGATTAGGTGGTGGATTTGGGCCACTAGAGGAAGAAGCCTTGGTATTGCTGTTTTGTAAAGGAGTTTTTGGAGATTGGTTGGGGGTTGCTCCATTTGTAGGAGGCTTGTCATGATTAATAGGTTTTGAGTGAGGTTTTAGGATTGTCTCTTCCATAGGACCTATGCCTTGAGAAACGTTGATTAATTTCCCCTCCTTGTTGGGTGTGTAGTATTTATTATGGTTGAGGTTTGTGATGATTTTTCTGTGATCAACTATTTGAGTTTCTACCATATTGCAATCAACTCTTCTGTATATGTGGATTTAGATTGTCCGTCTTTGAGAGCACGAGGCCGATGGTGTCGGGAGAGGAATTATTTGTGTAGAGGAAGATGTAAATTGATGAGAAATAGGAAGATATTTTTGGGGTTCTTTAGTTGTGATGGAGTAGCAAGCAATTGTTTCTAGGTCTCCAATTCTAAAAATGATGTAAGTCATGTTATTATCCAGATCTTTGATGATGTTGTCAACATGGTTAAGGCCATTGAAAGTGTGCCCCATGGTATTTTGCCCCAAATGCTAACAGGATTGGCTGTGCAAAGATGCACAGGGGCTGATGGCATAAGATTAGAAGAGCAGATATGCAGGTGGGATCAGCTGTGTAAGGGGATTTACACAAGGGCCGATGGCGTAGGAAGTGAATACAAAAATAAGATAATTGATGTAAAATCTAATTAAGGCAAGGCCGACATACAATATATCATAGAATTGTAGAATATAGAGCCAAAAATTTGATTATTGGAGATGGATAAGAGTGATCACAAAATTAGTAATGAAGGTAGGCCCAAAAGTGATGTTTAACAAAAAGATGACCATTGTCAAATTACTAAAACGACCATTTATGGAAATAGAAAGTGAATTTAACAAAACAAAAAGAGGTATTTTATCACATTAATGCGTGAGATAAAAACCTCCAAGGAATTTGTGAAAAAGTGTATATGTAGCTGATTATGACCTTATTAACAAAAATAGTAATTTTGAAATTCTAAAAATTGTGCTAAAAATTATGCCAAACAAAAAGAGGTTTTTGTTTAATTTATAAAAATAAAGAAAAACCTCCAAGGGATTTTAAAATAGAGTTGTTAATTGTTAGATATGGAATGAAAGGTGTGTTGGCCAACAAGAAGCCCTAGAAAGAGACCCAAAGAGGAAGACCGACCATGAGACCCTAGGGGAAATTGTGAACACCAGATTTAGGGCATGCAATAGATGGGAATCTGAATACAAACCCTAGAAAATTGATAAATTTGAAACCACAGGGCAATTAGTGGTTGAGCAAAGTGAGAGATTGTATTCAAGAGTACCCGATGTGAAGATAAGATATGGAAAATAACATAAACATGAAGATGACTCAATAGGAAGATGGATAAGACTCATGTCGGGTTCACGAGAGTGTATGACGGGCAAAGATAGGTTCCTAGTTGGGTTCTCAAATATAGGGACCAAATCTAAGTCCTGGACACACGATGTAGATACAAAGGTGCTCAAGGAGTGCTAGTGTTGTAATTCTAGAGGATAATGACCCTAACCCTAGGATAGCTATAGGTTTCCAAGGCCTATACCTAAGATAAAGATAGGTATCCTACTAGGATTTAGAATAAGAGTAATCAAGGGATGGATAAAGCCAAGGGCGTAATATAATAAGCTATGTTCCACCAAGTTTCCAGGATGGGGACGGCGGGGACGGGGACGTGTTTTGGGACGGATTTTTTTTAGGCCTTTTTTTAGGGGACGACTATTAAAAAATAAGGGAAAATTTAAAAAATATAGGAAATTTCAAATATTCATATGATAACATTGCTAAAGCATTCATCACACACATTATAGAACCTTAATACATAAAATTAGAGTTGAATTGAGATTTCACATAAGATTTAACCTTAAAAATATAGGAAATTTCAAATATTCATATGAATAATGATAAGTATAACACATTGATAAACTTAAACTTAAAGCATTCATCACACACATCATAAAACTTTAATACATAAAACTGGAGCTGAATTGAGATTGCACATAAGATTCAAGTTTCAATTACAATGAAATGCCCAAGGGCAACAAAATGTCTAAAACATAGAAAATCAAAATGAAAATATATAGCTGCCCCTAATCAAACTCCGCTAAAGTGGCATCAAAATCAGACTCTGAGTCTGAGTCACTGGAACTATGAGGGGCTGCCTCATCCAATGGAACCCCAACCAATCCCACCTGTGCCTCCTCATCAATCTGTGCAGCATCTTCGGGATCAACATCCCAACGTGCGGGCCGAGTCCGACGATACTCGGGAAGTCATCAATCCAAAGTCTCGAGGCACTATGCACGGCTCTACTAACTTCTCTCTCTCGCGTCGAGAGGTAAGGTGGTTCCTCTTAACCGTGTGGATGAGGCCATATGTGGACCAATTCCTCTCTCGCAACAGAGGAACTAACCATAGTAGGAAAACTCGCCAAAACCAAAAACTCGCTTGAGACCCCCAAAAAAAAAAACTGCGCCAAAAACTCGCCAATATTCGGCCAATACTCCACCAATACATAGCTACAAAATGTATTAAATGAGCCCATAAAATGTTGGAGAAGTGTTTTCTATTAGATTTGAATACAAATACAATACAAAATCGCATCATCATGCGAATACGACAACCGGCCGATACTAGTCCCCACACTCAAGTGCGTCTCCACGCTCCTCCTAGAAGAGGTGCGAATCTGCTCGATCATGGAACTAGATGATGGTGCTTGGTGGCTCCTCTGCTGCATGTTGGAGATCACCTCCAAAGATGTCATCCACCCAATATCTCCTCGAGTCCTGCTAGTGCTTCTCCCTCCATAGCCTCCCTCTCAAAAGAAGCAATCTCGTCTTGTTGTGAACGTAGGGTTTTCCTCTTCTTGCCCGAGTGCCACTCACGGTATGGATCTATCTCATCCAAATCAATGAGTTCCACCGATGTCGCCTCAACTTTTTTGTGCGAAACCGGAGATTGTATTGCCACAAAACCAAGTCGTTGAGCCTTTTTGAGTCAATTTGTTGCGCTTCTTCGTGTGATTAGTCCGAGCACGGGAGAATACTTGTTTCGAGTTTTGGCGAGTACTCTTAGAGTTTTGGAAAGCTACCCAATATTTTTAATTACTAATCTGTCTACAGGCAATCAAAGCTCATGATTCTTTCAGAAGATTGCAAGAAGTTGCTTGGCCCAAAAAGGTGCAAAAATGGATTTTATGAAAATAAGAAAAATATTGCCATCACTGCGTGGAGCTCGAGAAAATATGCACTTTTAGAGAAAACGACACCTGAAACGGAGCCACAGAATGAAAGTTATGGCACATGCAAGTTTTTGCTGCTACATCTTCCCGGACCCTTTCCAAAAATGGCAAATTTTTTTCTATACTTGTGTTTTCTTCACCAAAAATCCAAAAAAGGAAAGAAATGCTGTCTTTGGCGAGTTTTTGGCGAGTTTTTGGCGAGTTTGTGGCGAGTTTTTGGCGAGTTTTGGCGAGTATTCCAACTATACTCGGCGAGTTTTTTTTTTGCATTTTTGGCGAGTTTTCCTGCGAGTTACTCGTTTAGCATAATTTTTGGCGAGTTTTTCTAAACTCGCCGAGTTTTTGGCGAGTATTCCATCTATGGAACTAACAACTGTGAAAGGAGGCGAGTGGCAAGAATCCTCAAGTCTGGGGCATCCTTGCCATGCCATGTCCACCATCCAATAGGGTCTACTTGAGCTAATGTAGCTCTATTTGTCCTCGCCTCTGGCTTGCTAAATGTTGGTCCACGGAGATTGACAAAGGATAGCCATTGGGTCCGCAATAAAGTGGACTCCTCATCAGTGTACATCTTTCGAAAGGCCTTCATGAGCCCTTCTTTCACCTCTTCATCATCAGACGGAAGCACTCTCCCAGGTCGTGCCGCATACTATTTGGGATTTAGAGCATAGGCTGTCATATGAAGCGGGGTGTTCATTGTGTTCCACCGCCGTGTCACAATGGGCCTAATATGCTCCTCATAAAATCCCAAAGTAGGATCCTTGCTATGAATGGCTTGCTTCATCTGTCCAAGCATGCTATCAAATGTCTCATAAATCTCTCCAAGACTAGGAGAGTTTGTATCAACATATCTTATGACCCCCACTACAAGTGAGATGAAGGAGCAAACATATCTGCAAACAATTTACAAAAAAATAGAAAACATTAAGATTCAAGAATGAAAAACTAAACTAATTTACAAGTTATAAACATGGATAAAAATATTTAAAAATTTAAAAACTAAACTTACATATATAAAATTAACAATAGCTTACTTGACTGTGGCCCACCAATCATCGTCGAGGATCTTTTGTTTCACACCTTTTCCTTCAGAAGTGTCTGCCTCTGGCCATCTACCCCACTCCTGATTAACCATCATTAATTGCAAAGCCTCCTGCACCTCAAGCATCCTCTCTAACAAAATGAAATAGCTTGGCATATCTAGTGTCCACGGGCTTGAGGAATTCCTTCCTCGAAAAAGACTTGAATAGAGCAAGTGAGGTGTGATGGTTGCAAATGAACATCTGTATGTGTCTAGCCTCTGCCACCACTGCCTTCACCCAATCTATCTTTCCAATGTCTTTCAATGCGTTGTTCAACGCATGAACACATCATAGAGTCCAAAAAATATGTTTGTAAGCACCTTCAACCATCATGCTAGCTAACTTACATACGTGGGCTGAATCAGTCACTACTTGTACAACATTAGAGGGCCCAATCTCCTCTATGGCATCCTTCAAAATTTGAAATTGGAAGGTTGCATCCTTCCTCTTCCTTGTACAATCAATAGCTCTAACAAAATAAGGCCAACTGGACATGCGACAATGATATTGATGAGTGGCCGATGCTTATATCGGTCCACCCATCCATAATGATAGAGCAACCCACTTGTATCCAAGTTTGCCTCATCTCCTCCATCACCACACTCACCTTAGAATATTCTTTATCAAGGAGGCTGGTTCGTAGTTTGTGTTCTCCAGGAGGGACATATGAGGAACCAACAACAATTACATCTTTGAACATTTGTTTGAAGAAAGGGGAAGGTGACACATTAAATGGTATAGCATTGGCAAAGAAGAATTTGGCAATAGTAGAGTCACTACTTCCCTTGATTACACAAAGAAACATACCGACAACAATAGAAGCCTTTCTCTTTCCCTTGGCATAATCTTCTCTTTGACTTTCAACATCCACGGATTGGGTAGGCACTTGTGTACTATGTGTAGTCTCCAATGACATCCCTTTTTTCGTTGCCTCACCCTCCATGTGCAACCTAGTCACCTCGGTCTTCTCCGCTAATGATATTCTTTCACAACCTCTTACCCCTTGTCCAATTATGCCCAAAAGATATGAATAAACCTGCGTGTAGCTGCCCCTAAATTATTTGTTGCAAATATGGCATAACCACACTCTACTCCCCCCTTATTTTTTTTTCTTTGTCAATGGCTGTTACAAATTGTGAAAGAGGCTTTTTAGCATTAAATGGCCCCTTTGCATAGATTTTGAGGAGTTGTGAAGGGCAATCAAACGGATTATTTGAACCCATTGTTGGTGCAACACTCTCACTCCTTGAAGAAACCCTATTTCTTTTTCTACCTCTATGCTGCATTGCCAATTGAATCTCTTCACCCTCACTACCCTCACTGTTGCTCATTGTTTTGTATTGGAAATGCAACAACCCTGCAACTGCAAGTAATAAAAAAAAAAATTCCCTAAGTTTGTTAAGCTTAAAACTTTGATAAAAAACTAAAAATGAAACAATGAAGAAATAGTTTGTGCAAATTTGTAAAATGAGCAAAGGATGATAAACATACCTCTAATGGAGTAGAATATTGCTCTCTTGCCTTCTTCTCACTGTTGCTCTCTATTCTTCTCTATGCTCTTTTCTTTCTGTCTTCTCCTTCACAAAATGAGAAATGAATCAAATGAACTTCTTTTTTTGTTTTGATGTTTGTTTAGGTTTAAGGCACTTAGAAATGAAAGTGGGGGTCCTTGTGAGCACCCACATTGCTTTAATTTTAATTAAAAGCGTGTTTTTAAAAAAAAATGCATTTTTAAGGTTGTTTGCACCCGGGATGGTAGGGGACGGATGTCCCTAGTATGGTCGAGGACTTCTAGGCGGGGAGGGACTTCCACCCGTCCCCTATTGTCCCTGTGCAAACAACTTTAAAAATGCATTTTTTTAAAAACACACTTTTAATTAAAATTAAAGCAATGTGGAGCCCCAAAAGGACCCCCACTTTCATTTCAAAGTGCTTTAAACTTAAGACAAACATCAAAACAAAAAAGAAGCTCATTTGACTCATTTCTCATTTTGTGAAGGAGAAGACAGAGAAAGAAAAGAGCCTAGAGAAGAATAGAGAGCAGCGAGTGAGAAGAAGGAAAGAGAGCAATATTCTACTCCATTAGAGGTATGTTTATCATCCTTTGTTCATTTTACAAATTTGCACAAACTATTTCTTCATTGTTTTATTTTTATTTTTTTAATCTAGAAGTCCTCTAAAAGTATCGGGGACGTCCAACCGTCCCCTTTTTTTACATCCCCGGGACGTTTCCTAAAATTGATAGAGTTTGGGGATGGGAAGGGGGTGTTTCCTACCCGTCCCCAAGGTTCAAACGTCCCCGTACAAGGACGAGCTAAAAACATAGGAGATGCGTCCCGTGGAACATAGATAATAAGTCAATGCAATAGATGAAAGCAAACATACATCAACTCTAGTCTGTAGTATTAATGACCAATAAACGAATACATGTGCAAGATAAAAGACTAATAAGTGTTACATTACTTGTAGTATGTGTGTGTGACCGTTGATGCATAATTCTCCCTAGAGATAACAACACCGAGAGAGAATCGCTATGGGTGGAGAAGGGGAAAGCTCAACAAGAAAATCTCCAGTCCTAACTCACTATGGTGACCCAAATGCAAAAAGGTAAGCTCCAAGTCTCCAAGTCCAACAAGTAGGTGTGAAATAGTGCGAGCTATAAGTGCCTTCATGTATGATCAAAATGATTGTTTGGTGGTTGGTAATTGGTGAAAATGACGAGAAGGTAGTGGGGTATTTATAGCCGATGCCATTGCCCACAGCCGATGGCGTCGACTATGGAAAAACTAAACTTGACACTATCGCCTTTATGGGCGATGGCATCGATCTCGGGGAACCATAAGGAAAAAAGGGTGAAAAACATGTGAGATCGAAGCCAAAAGATAAATAGAGGTAAATGACGAACGTCCCAGTGTTGCCCAAAGTAGGGATAATAATGTACAATAAGCATAAAAAAGTGGATATAACGAGATGAGTGGTCATGATGGGTGTAATGTGTGAACAAAGGGAAGAAATGAGGCAAGAGTAGGGTAACTATGGCATAATAATGACATCTCTCAAATGCTGTGGTCTAGCCCACGTGACGAAATTCAATACCTCCCTATCCCGACAAACCCCTTGAGGCACCCGCTTAGGAGGAAGATGCATCAAGTTTCAACAACCCATGCACAAAAAATGGTTAGCAAAGGATGGTAGCATGGAAGTTGTAGTGGTAGTTGATCACACATTGGTAGGGTTTAGAAACACACCAAAAATGGTGATTATGACTTTTGTGTTAGTAGGAGGGAGTGCGAGTGGAACTCTGCGAATTCTTAGTACTACGACGAAAACTAGTGCGAGTATGGTGCAAAAGTTTACTATTGTGTTGAGTTCTAGTGCTATGTAGGGAGGGATGGTACTTTCGGTAAGTAATGCGACAATCACACCGACCCCAATCACTTGAATGTAGGATCATGTTGAGTGTTCGTACACCTATGGGGAGGCATAGCCATGAATTTGTGCCGCAACAATTTACATTATGACATGATAGAGTTGCGCGAGTATAATGGAATTGAAGATGTTGTATAACATTTGCATAAATGTGAGATTGCTTAGCGCGCAAAAGGAGTGGTATCTCTCGAGAGGAAGTGTAATTTGTTTGACGACCTCTTTGATGGGAAGAACACACACTTGGTATATGAATTTGACCGTAACCAAGCAATGGTTGATTTTGATACACTAAAGACCACATTTATGAAAGAGTTCCATATTCTAGAGTTTGAGCAAAGAGAGCATTTGTGCACTAAAAGGGATAAATTAACAAGTTGTGGATAGTGTGCGTGCATACACGTGCGTCTCAAAACCTTGCTTTCAAAGATTTCTTACTAACTTTATCACTTACAACATTCATAATGGTTCATTAGAGGACTATTGGCTCCATTCAAAAGACAACTCACAATGAAGAATTTTGTGGATCCTCGAGACACACTTTGGAAGAAACTTTGCGAATGGAGGCTACATGAGGATAAGCTCGTTTAGAGGCACAAATTTCAACTATGGCATTGCTAATTCAGAAGTGGATTGCGATGGGATCTTCACTAGAGGCATGCAAAGGTCTTTGGTTAACTAGTTGTGAAATTGAGGGGCATAAAGAATGATTGCACAACAAAGAAGGTTAAAGTAGCTATGCTCTATTGTGATATTTGTCAAGAAGGTCATGAGACAAAGAATTGCTTGTTGCGAAGGGCTAAGTAAACTGAAGTTGTCTATTGGTGTAAGCAATGTGAGATGAATTCTCATGATATGGAAAATTGTTGAATGATTGAAGAATGGCGTGAAGCTAAGGCTCATGAATTATGACATGCTATAATTGCATCAAGCGAAGAGCAAGGGTTTGGTAGAGGTAGAGCATGTGGCCGTAGAGATCAAGGACGTGGAGTTGTCCGTGCTTTAGGGAACTTGCTTCAAATGTGGCGTAATGGATCACTATTAGAGATAATGTCCAAATTTTTCTACGTGTGTCACCAGTGGAGAAGAGCACAAGACATAAGAATGCGTGGTTTTGTGCAAAATGACGTTACATTTGATGAGGTGTAAAAGGGAGCAAGTATGGTGACGGTAAATTTAGACCAATACCAACCTCCACGTAGGAACAGAAGAAACTATCGAGGATGTTTTGACAAGAGGAGGTATACCTAAGAGCAGGAGAATAGTCTTACGCGAACAAATGGAAGGAAAAGATTGTTTACAAGCCGTAAGAAAAGACGAAGGTGTACTCGGATGTTGCAAACAAAAGGCTGTCATGATTAAAGTAAGAGAGGTGATTTAAAGCCTCGAGGAGAATTGCGAGTTTTAAGGGAGCTCAAAGATAGAACACTAGGATGGAGCTAAGCCAAATGATGTGGGGTAATTGGTTGAAGCTATCTCTTTACTAAAAACCGTAGGGCTAGTACCTTTGTTGAAGACCTAGCTTCAACAAAGTATTGGAAAACCCAAGACAACAAAGGAGGCATTGAAGGTGAAAGGTACTTGTGCCATATATAGAGCTTTATGTATGACTGAGAGTTGTTGATCAATGGGAAAATAAATGACAGTGATTAGATTATCTTCGTTGATACGGGTGCAAAAGTGAATATTTGACTAAGTGTGGGTACAAATGGGAAGGATTGTGTGGGCATATTCAAACAATGTTTTGTATATGGCGAACAAGACAAAGCGATGCCCATAGGGACCTTGAAGAATTCATAAGTGGAGATATTTGGAGTACTATTTGTCGCAAACTTTGGCGTCATTGCGATGGCTAAAGGAGATAGTTATTGCTCTGCTAAGTCGTCCATGGTGCAAAACAAATGGCGTAGATATGTGGTTTAAACAGAGTTTCATGTGCTTTGAGAATGATGAACACAAGGTGGTTATCTCTCTTATAGAAAGGAGATTCTTGTTCATATTTGGGATATATCTGACATTATTAAATGTATATTGAAAAACTTTATTCAATGTAATTTGAACATCCCCATTACCTCGAACAAAATGAGTCCACCTATCAACCAAAGAAACAAATTCTTTATTACTATTATCCTCAATAAAATTCACATATTAATCTTTGTGACACGTGTAGTGTCGAGATGCGCCCGAGTTGAAGCACCAAATGTGTGACTCTTTAGAGTGGTCATGTGATGCTGCAAAAGCAAATTCACGAGGTGTTTCTTCAACTTCTACAATATGAACATATCTGTTAGGAATTAGTCCTAACATGGTTAGCAATATTAGTGGAGAATAATAATGTAAGTGAGTAAACAACTCACGTAGGAGTTAGGTGTGAGAGATTTTAGGAATAGGAGAGAATATAGGTTGTTAGAACAACCTATCTAAAATAAAGCTAGCTGTTATAGGAATAGTTATAGGGAGGCCTATTTATTAGTCTATTGTAATATTGTTTATTAAGTTGAATATGATTGATTAATTCATGCTTCTGCACATTTGAGCCTTTGGCTCTTCCTAGAAATGGGGTTGCATTTTCATTTGGTATCAGAGTAGGATTTCCCTGGACTCTGTACTTTCCATTCGCCTATCTTTTGCAGCACAATGAATTGATGGCTATGCAGTGAAGACCACATGCAAATGCCATTCATGTTCATCCATCCCTGCTTGCATTTTGACACTCTTGTAGTGCAGACCACGTTCAAGCGTTTTCCATCCACCATCCATCTGCATATTCCTCTCTCCTTTCCATCTTGTTCACCTTCTATTCGCAGTTTTTTCACTCCATCTTGTTCACAGTATGCATACCCAAAAATCAGAAAATTAAAAATATTTAGATATATTTTTCAGTATTGTGTGTTAAATTTGTTTACTTTTTATTGTTGGTGAAGCTCTACATTTCAGACGGAGATATCAGCGTTCACTGCATTGGTCTATGCAGATTTTTCAGTGGATCCCAAATCGTCCATTGCATGACATCCAAAAAAAAAAGAAGAAGAGAGAAAATCACAGAATATGATCAAATGAGGATTTGCATATTTTAGTTCGAGGGTTTGTTCTAAAATTTTTGCAGATTTCTACTCAGTCGATCCTATTATATATAATAAAACCTACAGATTTTGGATCAAGCTTCAGATCTATTTTTTTTTGGAGTTTTTAGATCTCTGTTGATAAATATTGGCCTCTTTTTGCATTGGATTCTTGCATCAAGTGATGAATCAACCCTATACAATACGTGGTGGCAAGCTCTTCCTCAGATCTGGCAAGTACCCTGCTCTAAGCTCCTCACGACCCCTACTCGACCTTGTTTGTATTCAATTCGGTGGTCCTACTCAAGATTTTTATCTTTTCACAAAGAATCAGAAAGGGAGTGGAGAAATATGATGAAATCTCAATATGCCCAACTTAGATCTTTATTGCCTCAACAAAATAGGAGGAAAGCTTTCCATGCCTAATCAACTATCTGAAGCCATTCGCTATATCAGTTATCTCCAAGAAAAGGTCAATGATCTTAGTAAGGAAAGAGATGAGATGAAATCGAATGGGAAACGGTACTGTATAAAGGAGAAAATTGCCAATGCCACATCATTCAATGAATGTGAAACATTTCCTCTCGTCAATATAAAACATGATGATTCGCTCGAAGTAATTACAACAACCACTTTGAGAGAGCAGATGGTGCTACTCGCTGTTGAAGATTGAGGCCTCCAACTTCTTACTCTGTCCTTGTTTGTTAGTGATGATAAAGTCTTTCACAACATTCATTGCGAGGCAGTCCATTTGCAGAGTGGCTCACATGAGCACTCCATATTTGGCAAAGCAAGGTTGGGTTGCAATATTTGACATGAGACATAGTTGGTTGAAATGCTAGATGTGTAGCAATGCTTTCTGCCTTTCAAGAGGCTATTAAAGAGTATGCCTTGCCACCTAAGAAAACCTTGGTACGTGATTTAACTGCAAAGATCAATAGCTACATTTCGTTTCTTATCACATGCAGGTCTCTTTCGATTAGCATGGGCAATGCCATTAAGTTCTTGAAGGCATGAATTGCAAAATTAGCGGTGACTCTTTCAGAATAAGAAGCAAAGGCTTCCCTTCTCTCATATATAAATTGGTTTATATATGAGAAGATTATATTTGCAGATAGAATCATAGTAAAGCATGCGGTAACAAAGATGCGACATCTGAGTCCCTTTGGCGTGGATATTTGGCAGATCACATTCATCTCCCTAGTATGGTAATTGGCAGCTTTCTTTAAAAATTCGTCATTTTATTAAAAATTAAAACCATGTTATTTGTCATATACATACGCATCAGACATATCTTGTTGTCGCTTATGACAATCTTTCTTGAAATGACCAAGTTCCTTGCAATAAAAACATTTCCATTCAAACTTCTTAGAAGGATTTACATTACTTTTGTCGCGTTTGGAGTGTCCTTGTTTGCATTCCACTTTTTCTTTTGCCTTTTGACCTTGTGACAAAAGCATTCTCTGTAGCAACTAATGTAGAGGCAATTGACTGGTCTAACCTCCTTTCTTTTTGCATAAGAAGTGTAGACAACTTCTCATTATTCATTTCCCATGTCTTTGGTATCATGTGCAATGACTCAACAAATGAGTCAAAAGATGACGACAAGTTCTGTGGTACAAGAGGAATCAAATCCTTCTCATCTACATGTTTCTCAACTGCTTTCAATTGATCACAGATATCCGTCAACTGCAACAAAAAGTCAGAAACTGACCCACCTTCCTGCATTTCAGTGGAAAATAACATATTCTTCAAATACAATAACCTACCGACTTCTAAAGCCTGGTACTTTGAAGTCAAACTTTTACACAATTCTAATTCTACTATTGCATTTCTAACTTTTGGAACTAAATGGTTGGAAACATAGAGTTTAAGCAATATTAAAGCTTCCCTATGATGTCTATCATAGTTAATAGTTTCCTCTTCATCAGCAGGTCGTAACTCTTTACCAAGTGTTATTTGATCTATATTTCTGAACTCACTTATTGTATCTTATGATTCTAGAGACTAAAATATTTTCTAGTCAACTTCTGGTTGTCAAACAGTAACAAATGCTGAATGCTAGCCATTTTGCCTAGTTTTTCACTAAAACAAGTAAATTTAAAAAACTAGAAAGGCTATCTCAAAATTTCTTTTGCATGCGGATCCGACACCTAAATTGGACACTACTGCCAGTTTTCAGCTTCAAACTCTTTACAATTTATGAGAAATTAAATTAACTGTTATCTGCAAAATTGCTTAAAAATGACGGAAAAATTAAAATCTCAAGATTTACAAGGAGTTTTTGCAAAATTCTTTTTGCATTTGTTTTTGATCACCTAACTGGACAACTGTGCAAATTTTTATGCTTCTACTCCTTTCCGTGAGGTAATACAAAACTTACAGACTTTTCAGGTCATTCTAGGGAATAATTGTAAAAATTACTAGTCTGATTCAATAACTTTTTAATGCATAGCGATAGAATATTGACCTTAAAAATTTGATGATTCGGATAAACTTTGGTTTAAAAACATACACCTTTTATTTACCAATCAGCAACTTGCTGTGTATGGTGCTTTGGCATGGTGTGATTCTTCTCCAGGTAGCACCATGCTTCATCAAATGCCCACGCCTCCTCCTTTCTCTTGGAATGCCCTTCTCTTTTTCTGTTCAGATCAGACTTTCAGAGTTTTATGAGTGGAGAGTGTTTCTCACTATTCCACGCTACAACTATTTACTACTACGCCTTCCTCCTTCCATGACGCCCTGCTCATATAAAAAAGAATTATTATGGGCTGCGCCTTTTTCACTGCTGCATCTGTTCACCACAGCTGCGCCACACTTGTATAACTGCAAATAGAAACCAGAATTCTATTCTCTTTGGTCTTGTTTCACCACGTCCTTACTCCTCAAGGTGCTTCACCTCTTGAAAATGCCAGTCTTGCTCTTACCTGAATGAATTTACACTTCTTTCTTTAACCATATACCTGGTTTTCCAAGAAAGATTAATTCATTCTCCTCCAAGCAAAGCTTAGATACCTCACAGGCTTTTCTTTTGGTTCTCAACTATAAGCTCTGATACCATAAAAGATTTATTATGCAAGCTGTAAACATTACAAATATGCAGGCCTATTAAATAGGCAAAGCAAGAAACAAAGTCTCAACAATAAAGCCAAACATGGCTTGAGGCTAAACCTACGACTAACCAACCCAAGCATAGGCTAGTAAATAGCATAACTAAATAACAAGCCTAACAAAGCTCACTAACTACATAACAATATATGTAACTCATTTGGTTACAATATTACAAACACAATATGAGCTAAATATTCTGATAGGATGAAAACTTCAGCCTTGCGTATGTGGAAAGTGTAGATGTGTGAGAAGATGAAACCGATCTGTACATGTTA
The DNA here is from genome assembly GCA_018340775.1 of Taxus wallichiana var. yunnanensis. Classification (NCBI taxonomy): domain Eukaryota; kingdom Viridiplantae; phylum Streptophyta; class Pinopsida; order Cupressales; family Taxaceae; genus Taxus; species Taxus wallichiana. Next base: position 457,011,863 of record CM031235.1, on the reverse strand, counting down.
TCTCCGCAAAAGGATGATCCCAAATAGCGGGAGGATCTTGTAGGAGAAGATGAAGATCGTGATTGGGTAAAGACAAAAGAAGAATCCACAGATTTGGTGTGCTAAGATGGATTCAGGATTTTTATGATATTACAAATAGAACTGCGCTGGAGTTAATAGGGGTAGTCAATGCAAAAGGTTGGTAAGAATTGGTTTGGTGAAGTGTGCTATTATGCAAGCGAAGACGCAACGATTGGTACTGAGCGTGGAGAAGGTGAAAAGCCCCAAAGTTGGAGGAGTGATGTGTTGGATCAAGAAGGGAGTAGTCAGTGCAATAGATAAAGAGATAAAGATAGCTGCTACAACCTTGCCCACAGTTACACTCCCTCTCAAAGTAAGAAGTTGGACTTCAATAAAGTGATGAATATGTTTGCAATGAAGAAAGAGATTGAACAAAGTGGTGTTGAGGCCATAAAGCATGCAAAAGAGAAAAATAGTCCAAAAAGATGAATTTCAGAGAAGCAAGAGTGCGTATGTGGCTGAATGCAGCGTAGAGAAGCCCACATGTGCAGTCCAATAGTACAAGCAAAGACGGGCTGAGTTACAAAACTTGAGGATGCATTGCACAAGGTGTACAATGGATGGGTAACTAGACAAAAGTGGGTCCTAAAAGGAACATATGGCCTCCCGTACATTGTCTACCAACAAGAGTGGATGCAGACCAAGTTTTCAAGCTTTAAGTCAAGGAGAGCCAAAATAAGATCAACCAGAAATTACGGCAAAAATATTTCCTTGTTTTCTAGAATAATTTTTATGATACATTTTGTTTTGTTGTAACTTGGTTTATGCAAAATAAGATGGAATTTGCTCCATTTTGTATGGTTATTTAATGAAACACAAAACCATTTGATTTGGAGAAAAACATGAGAAGATGATGCCTAGAAAAAGTAACTTCGCGTATGAGGTATGCAAAAGTCTTCAAGAGGCGTTTGTAAATCCAATCGGGCGAGTCGAGTAGGACCTTCACAAGTTTCTCACCAAATGTCTAAGTTCTAAGGTGATTCTTGGTATTTGGGTTGACTCCCTTGGATATTCTTTGCACATGATGATGACCTTGAAGTACAAGTGCATGTACAAAGGCGAGATTGGCCATGCGGTAGAAAGGAGAAAAAGAAAAATAAAGGATCTTTGACAAGTTCAAAATTTTGTGGAGGACAAGGTTAGCTGCCCACGAGGATGTAGCTCAATTTGGTGTTTGGAAGGAAGAAAATGGGTTTGTGTGGTCCAAAAGTAGAAGGATTTGCGATGTAAAAATGGGATAAGGATCGAGAAGTCATGTGTAGGCAATATTGTGATGTCATGTGGGCGTTGGAAGAGTGGAAATGGACAAGTATGTAGGTGGATGAGAGTTGGCGAAGTTATTGCCTAGGAAAGTATAAAAGTAAAGCAAGGCATTTGAAAAAAGCTATATGCAAATTTTTAGCCCAATTTAAGCTTTTAAACCGTGAAGAAACTTGAGTGGGAAGGCAATTGAACAAAAAGATGGATGAGTTAGGGGCAATTTGAGGAAGAAGGACACTTTGGGCTGCGAACTCGAAGATTGGGAAGAAGATTCCAAAAAATAGAGAATTAGTTGAGTGCTTGCGAAGAAGACCTATTGCAAGGAAAGGGGACTAGTTGTTTACACCCTATTAGAATTTTAGAGTTGTTATGGGATACACAACAATAAGAAGGGTATAAGGGCTAGCAACATGCAAAATATTTTGATCTAATTAACTTCCAACATCAATTATACATGACCAAAATAATGCATTTAAATTTGAAATGAACTAAACGATTGATAAACGATAAGCAACTAGTTCAAAACACGAAAGGAGAGATAGACTTAGTTGTTTATGATGATTCAAGAGTGATCTGGTCAGTATAGGGAAGTAGAACAAGAAGATCTGGAGCTGTAGATTTTGAACAAAATATTATGGAGTTGGAGAATATGCAAGTGTAGGATCACAAAAATATGTAGGACCTAGGTAGGAATTGTACGGTCCAGGACAAGGATTGTATGGTTTTGGACAAGGATACAGTCAAGCTCTGTAACTTTTTGTGTGCATCGCTTGTCTAGAAATGGTGCTCGTTGTGTGTCGCTCTTATTCGCACAATCTTGGGATGGTTGTGACGACCTGCAACAAAATAGAAATCCTAACAACCTACAAAACCCTTCATCAGAACATTAGCAAACCAAAGGAGAAAAACATGTGTGCGTGTTTGAGGTTGGACCACCCTAGGCAGTCAGACTATCAGTTGCTGAACCAATCCCAGAGCTGCACTACATATCCTCGTTGCGGAAATAGCTAACCAACCCCCTAGGGGCGCCCTCGTGGCTTTTGACACCAAGATAACAGTTAATCTGCGTAGTATAAAATCTAACCAACGTGGCAATAGTGAGATATGGTGTGCCTCAACTATGTGACCTAACCCTTGTTGATTGAAACCCTTATGCAATGTTTGGAGTGACTTTGCTCTTGTTAAGACATGGCTTCTATGATCTTTGCATGCTTGTAGATGGGTGAAGCTAGACTCCTTGACTTGGTTGAGTGCTTCAAACTTGTAGTAGGGACTGCCTTAGATGATGTGCAATTGATTTGAGCAGATTTAGGAACCCTTTGAGTGCTTTTGGAATGATGTTTGTAATAGTAGCTTGTAAGAATGCTAGGTGAGTTATAAGGTGATAATGACTTGCTTATATAATCTTCCATAGGTGATATATTATGATAAGGCCGACCCTAGGAAGATGAAATGACCCAAATAATGATTTAGCATTAAAAGTAGAGTTGGTGATTGAGAAGGGGCAGGACCGTACAAGTTGGCTAGACGAAACACTTCCATACAATTTTGAACAAGAGAGAATAATATAAACCGAAAGTTGTTCCTTGTGTTGATTGAAACCCTTATGCAAGTTTGGAGTGACTTTGCTCTTGTTAAGACATGGCTTCTATGATCTTTGCATGCTTGTAGATGGGTGAAGCTAGACTCCTTGACTTGGTTGAGTGCTTCAAACTTGTAGTAGGGATTGTCTTAGATGTTGTGCAATTGATTTGAGCAGATTTAGGAACCGTTTGAGGTGCTTTTGGAATGATGTTTGTAATAGTAGCTTGTAAGAATACTAGGTGAGTTATAGGGGTGATAATGACTTGCTTATACAAAATGTCCGTAGGTGATATATTATGATAAGGCCGACCCTAGGAAGATGAAATGACCCAAAGAATGATTTAGCATTAAAAGTAGAGTTGGTGATTGAGAAGAGCAGGACCGCATAAGTTGGCTAGGACCAAACACTTCCATACAATTTTGGACAAGAGAGAATAATATAAACCGAAAGTTGTTCCATGAATATCGATGTTTTATGCCTTTTGACCGAATAATATTTCCAAAATTGATGACAGAGCATACTTGTAAAGATAAACAAGTTGTAGAATGACTAGAGAGATGAGAAGATTGGATTTTGATTGTGAGAACATGTCTTAACAAGGATACAATGTCAAACTTGGCATTGCACAAGGACAAATTACCAACATTTAGTGTCTACATTAGTATAGGGATGAACCGTAAGGAGAGGAAAGCCAAAGTTGAAAAGGTGGAGGGAGATATGTTTGTCCTATTTGAAGATCCAAAGGAGACAAAAAGAAGATTAGTCAAGAAGATTGCTTGGAAGGAAAGAAGAAAGAAGAGCAAGCTAGAAGGAAAATTCGGTAGGAATACAAAAATGAAAGGAAACCTAGGATCGATAGAGATTTGTTTAGGAGGTAAAGCTAAGGGTAGAGATGGCTTTGATATTGTATCCTAAGGGAGTGATTGTAGGGTGGAATTGAAAACATTGGCAGAGGATTGTGGAATTGTCTACTTGAACCATAGATTGGGGAAGTATAAAGTATAGTTTATAGAAGAGGTAAAATTTAGAAGATAAGAGTGGAGAAACGCCAGGGGATTGGTTGGAAAGGATTGAGATCCTCAACATTATGAACTCCCATATATTGATGTTGTATATGTGTGGAAGGGGAATTAGATTGACTCTTGAACTCATAACTAAAGTGATTGTGTTTCCGAATAAAGTGGGTATCTGCAAGTGTGCACTCAAAACGGAGAAGCTATGGAAAACGCAATTGCTAGAATGATGTTGGGACACAAGGATGTGACGAGAAAAGATTGCCTGAGGTACTTGGGTAGGCCGTGGCAATGCCAAGACAAGGTACTCAACTGCTGGAATCAAGCAAGCTAAGCGCAATCTAGGAAATTCAGATACTCACGTAGATTTGGGGAAAGATAAAGCTCGAGGGAATAATAATTGGATGGTGCGAAAGGAGGAGACATGGCCATAGGATCTATGAACCGTGCAAAAGGATGTGGAGGCAAGAGAAGAAAATGTAGAAGCTTCACGTCGGGAGGTAGAAGTTGAACAGGGGGCACTAAAGAATGACCACACAATGATAGTGGAAGAGAATTTAGGGGACTCAATAGGTGGAGAGGGACCTATTGAAGGAGATGCGGTGCTCAAAGAAGCGTTAAGGCGTAGGAGAAGAAAGAGAGTCGATTGTACTAGTTCACGGTCTAGGTAACAATAAAGGAGGAATGTATAAGAGGAGGCATCCGAGTGGTTTGTAAGGATACATGGGCAATTGAGAGGAGAGCATGTAATAATTATGTTCTAAGAGTTTTTAAAGGAGAATTTTTTTGAGATTCTCATTTGCGAGACCTGAGCAAAGCACCTCCAAAAGGGGACGCCACAATCCAAGAAGGCGACGTGATCTAGAGATGTGGCTAGGGAATCTTAGGAGGGTCGAGGCTAATTGATGGTTATGATGGTGACCAAATTGTTGGAGCTATCATCAAGATGTGTAAAGCCAAACAAAAAGAGTTGAAAGCGATGATTGAATGAAAAGAAAAGGAGAAATAGGAAAAGGAAGCCAAGGAAGAACTCATCACCTTATAAAGAAGGATTGCACATATTTTTAGGAGGATGGAACGCAGAAATACCACAAGTGTGGGACGACGCAATCACAAATGATCTAAAGCCTATCACAAAACTAGAGATAGCCATATAGTGGTTGTTATAAGGGACACCCATAGAACAAAACATAGAGGAAGAAATCCAATTAAGTGAACTGGGACCTTAAGGGCTTGGATGGAAATCATAGAAGAAGTTGCAATAGTGCTTGAATCTTTGCAAGTTGAAACCCAAGAAGCCACAAATTTGTGTGACTGCTTTTCTTGGATGGATGAGTTTGTTACTGAGTGCATTCCATTAGAAAAGAATGCTTGGTAGGAAGCAAATGCATGCATCAAGGTGGAGGTGAATAAACTCTTGAGGATCTAGTTGATAAGAGACACAAGACAATTGAAGAACAAATTGGATGACCACTATGCAAAAATAAAGAAGGTATTTGAGAACATCCAAGAAAGGATGTTGGTGAAATTATTTGTTGCAGGGAAAATTATTGGTTTCCACCAATGTCACAGAGGCTAAGCCCCTTCTTCTTGGGTATGGGAGGCTCCCATTTATTGAATGTAAACTAACTAAAACTGTGGGGTGGCCGTTTTGTCGGGATCACACAAAAATACTTTGCTAAACCTCTTTGTAAAATGCTTGTACAATGTACAAGGGAGGAATTTGTTTTGAAGAGATGTAAAGAGGAGATGGAGAAATGGAGAGAGGGGGTTAATGTTGTGAGTAGACTTATAGATTTCACACACATTAACTAGAGTAGGTCCACATTCAATAGGAAGAAATCAACCATGTAAGCAATAACAAGACTAATAAATCAGAGACACAAAGTTCTATGGATTCATTAATCAAAGACACAAAGTTCTTTCTTGGTTGTACAAGATTACAATGCTTGCAAGTCGAGAGGAGAAGAACATAGACAAGGAGATAGAAGAAATGTAGCTTTATTGCTTGCAGTAGTAGTGATACAAAGCCCAACAAATAACAACAATCAACAATTGCCAACCCTTTGGAATGGAGAAGCCATCCCAATTTATAGCTTACAAAATGTCTTTTCCTCTCCCCCCATGTGACTTTTCACCTCACCACTTGTGACTTTTCACATTCCTTAAGAATGAAATTAAGTACTCTTATTTTTGAAAAGGGACTTTTACAATACAAAATTAAGTCACTTAAGTGAATAAGATGAAAGAGTGAAAAAGTACATTCCCAATGAAGAAATAGAATGTTAGAGAGAGGAGGGGGAGAGAGAAGAAGAGAGAGAAGTGAAATCCGGAGACGGAAAACTCCTTGTTGACGAAGAACTTACTTCGATGGATTTTGAGGAAGTGCTTCATGAATGAGGTTTTTATCTATTAACCTCATGTTGACTTGAAGTATTGAGATTACAACGTCCTCCTTTTGGTGAGATGGAAACACACTCCAAGGCATTTAATAAGTGTTTAGAAACAACTCGCTGCGAGACTTGCACCAATATGGAAACATGATGATCTTCTTTGAACACAAGGTTGGAGTTAGAACATGGAGATCATCACCTTGCTCTTATTGGCTTCAAAATTCACCTCCGTGACACAAATGTTTCCTTTTTGAATGAAATCAACCCCATGGATGCTCAAACACCTTCTTGCTCATTTGTTACTCATTGGAAAAGGTCTTCTCCTCCAAACAAAAGAATTGCTCCTTCATTCAACTGAAAGTGCATAGTGTGAAATCATGAATTTCTTTCAGTCATTATGATGTTCTGCATTGTTTCAAACATATCTAGGTGCTCTTTCTTCAACATGAGAGGCTCAACATCCTTGTTTCTTGACCAATATCCCAACACTTACTATTTTTAGTAAGCCTTATTTTGAGAAGTCCATTTTAGTTACTAGTTGCTTAATTTGGCACTTTTGAGTTTCCTTGATGTGCAAGGGCAATGACAACTTTGAAAATGAACTGTTTGCAACACTTACTATTTATAGACTGTGAGGCTTAGGAAGGCTTACTATTTTTAGAAGTGGGTCTTCCCAATGTCGGAATGGAACGAGAGTGGTCTCAAAAGTTTTGTTATTTCATAAGGATGCTTTGCTCCAATTTTTAAAGGATTTCAATCGTCAGAACTCCGTAGATTTGAAAAATGAGTTTTTATTTCAGAAACTTTGTTTGGCCATCGAAAATAATGCAGAAAACCATTGGATGCAAGGTTGGATTCATTTGAAAGGCGTTTTGAGAAAGAGCCGTAGTAAAAATCTAGTGGGATCAAACAAAGCACACAGTTCACATACTCGTATTCGGCAAACCCAAAAACATTTGACACGGCAAAAACTCGGCAAGACTTGGCATATATCTAGGAATATTCGACAACTTAAAAAATATGCAAATTTCTTTAAAAACATAAATTTTATGCAAATGAGTCTATAAAATGTTGGAGAAGTGTTTTCTATTAGATTTGAATACAAATACAATACAAAATCGCATCATCATGCGAATACAACAGCCGGTTGATAAGTGCTATGAATTTATGATGATTGTCATTGAAAAGTATCATCATAAATTTCATATCTATGCAAGTTACAATATACAATAATTTACATTTTCCTCTTCCTCGTTCTATAAGAAACCTTTAGTATCTTAAAGTACACTGAAAACCTAGAGCTTCTTTGAGTACTCCGATGACTCTCAAAAATTGAAAAAAAATCACGAGGAACATGAGCTACAAAAAATGTTAGTGTCCTGTCAAAACACAAACAACATGATATTCGTGGTGATCGTAGAAATCTTGAAAAAGAACATAGTGAAGAAAGATTTGTTATAATGACAAATATCTAATGAGAACATAACAACCAACCAAAATACTTTTTTTTAATCTGATAACATATATGTGTTTTCCTGCAACAAAATGATAGCCCGTTTACATGATTTTATCTTTTGAAAAGTTGACTCCCATAGTGGTTTTTAACGTATTCTGTTTTGACATCCAGGAAAGTTAACTCCCAAAAGGACATGTGAAAAATTCTTATGCAGATCAAAGGAGAAACTAGAAAAATTCTTATGCGAGAAAACTCGCAGGGGGAATACTCGCCAAATATTCGCGAATAGTCTCAAATGAATATTTGCCAATATTCGGCGAGTATTCCCCCTACGAGTTTTCATGGCAAATATTTGTTTTGGTTGGGTTTTGGCGAGTACTAAATCACAACTCAAAGTAAGTACTTGCCGAGTTTGCTAGCTATGGGACAAAGGGTTTGGGAGATATGAACAACTTTCCACTTTTAGTATATGAGGTTATAGGCACATTTTCAGCAGCATACCAACAATGGGAGTGAGCTTTGGGAGGGAAAAGTGCAGCTTTGAAACTTAAAAATGGTGAAGTGTTTTAACATGAAGCCTTTTGATCTCACTTGCACACCTTAACTCCATCTTGACTCAATTAGGTTTAATCGCGGTTGGATGAGAGTTGTACCTTAAAGCATAGGGGACAAGAGAGACAAAGGGGACACAAGGGACACATAAATGCACTTTGCACCAAATTTGGACAAGTGTCATCTTGTGGTTTCATGTGAGTGAGATGCAGGGGGCTGGAAATTAGCACTCAAGAGCTGCACTTTGTGGTTTTGCATGTGTCCGGGGGCTAGCTGAGAGAGGGGAGCACACTTTTGTGTCCCTCATGTCCCTTTGCACCTTGGGGACAATGTGAGGGGACAACAAGGGTGAAAAATGTGCCATGGGTCTTCATCTCATGAGGGAGGGCCAAGTAGTTAAGAAAACATGCAAGTTTGTGACTTCCTAGGTGCAAAAGTGATGACCTGCAAGTTTCAGGAGAAAAGCCTCATGGGGAAGCGCACTTTTGTGTCCCCCATGTCCTTTTGCACGTTGGGGACACCACATGCTCAAAAATGTGCCAAGGGGGAGTTCTTCATGAAAAAGTGGCTGTTTTTGCATTGTGTTCACTTAACCGCTTAAGTCATAAGTTTTAAGTGACAAAAACATAACATGCATAGGGGAGTGCACTTTTGTGTCCCTCATGTCCCCTTCGCACTTTGGGGACAATCCAAGGGGACAGAAAGGGTGAAAAGTGTGCTCAAGCCTTTAAGTGATGCTGACATCATCATCCCATGTGCGATTAGAACACGGAGCTTGCCTTTTTGACACGAGAGTGAAAGTTGGAGTTCAGAGGTGAAATCTTATATGATTTTGACTCCAAAGCATCCACTGAGTTCATTCCCACCATTTTCAAGACTTGATTCAACTTGCAATTTGAGTTTTGGCACCATTCACCCTTTTAACACGAAGGAGCAGCAGCAGTGACTTGAGATATCACGGAAAATCTTGAAGACTTAGACAAATTTATGTTTCCATCATGTGGAGAATTCCAAGAGCTTTCCATTGAGTATTTGATGAGCTTCAACACCACCTTGAACTCCCAGAATCTTTCGAACAAGTTGACTTTCTCCGTTAGAGCCTTCATTCCTGTGCCCAAAATGACTGATTTTACTTAACTTGTTCCCAACATGAATTATCTCCATAGATTTTTCCTAAATTGGCTTGGATAACATCATTGCTCCCCTGCACAACTTCCAGATGGCTTGAGTCTTCTCCGTCAACTTCCGAAGGATGTCCATATGCTTTGTAATATGGCTAAAAATAGCCAATTTAGTGCTTTGGAGAGCATTGATCCACCTCGAAGCTTAGTCTCACCTTGAAATCATCTTGGGTCTCTTCCCGTGCACATTAAACACACTTGAAAACCATGTTAGCACTTTCCCTTAGCTAGGATGAGGGTGACACAGACCTGAAGGGTGCGTGCGCTGATGGGTTGGCTAGAGGAAGGGTTCACAATGACTGGGAGATAGGTTTTCAAATGGTGGGCTTAGTTGTCATGGCCAAAATTTTCAATTTTGCATGCTAGACATTTTGCATGACAACGGGACAATAAGAGAGAAGATAAGCTGTAAAATTGGTATAAAGAATATATTCGAGATGGAAGAGTTTGTCAGAGAAATCAATAGATACACCAAATGTAGGGGCCTTGGAAGGCCTAATTGAGATGGTAATGTTGAAGACGATGGTGACCATCGAGAGAGACCAATGGGAGTTCTTTATGGATGGACTATGCGAGAATGTAGCTAAAGTATAACAAAGACCAACCATGGGCGAGCCACGAGAGAGAGTGAGACCTTGTCTAAGGACAAACACAAAATTTAGTATGGGGAAATGTTGACACCAAGAAATGACATTAAGTTTTTCTTATGAAAAAATCCAAGTACTTAGGCCACACAAGTGAGATGTACAAAATCCTAAGGCTTGGCCATGTGCACAAAAAGGCGAGCAATAAGTTTTGTGTGGGCTTGGCGCAAACCTAAAGGCAAATGGATTGCGCCTATTTCGGTTCTTCGTGTATGTCGGTGGAAATAAATCCCGGGGTTGAAGGTGTGTAAATCAACAATGCACAAGCAGACATGTGTCCCGAAATAATGCAAAGTTGCAGATGGAGAGGCTGGAAGCAAATGTGGGATGCTTCTGGATACCTGGAGTGCGTGACAACACATCACCAACCGAAAATCCTTTAGGGTATCCGAAGGTGTCTAGGAATATTCCCGTACCCGATTGGTAGAGGAAAAGGGGTTCCGCGAATCCTACAAATACCTACCATGAACTCTTAATGGTATGCAAAGTTCGGATGTAGAGTGGAAGAACTTGGTTGTTGGAGAGAGGTGTGTGGAACTTTGGTAGATAGTGTGGTAGCTTTTGATGGCATTTGTAAAGATTGTAAGCTAGGGTTTGTGCGGGTTTCATGGATTCTTAGGTGTAAGCACTTTGGATGCATGGTAGTCTTCCATCATGTGGTGCACGATGCTTAGTCATGTATTTTTGTACTCAACTTTGAGTGAATATATGAGAAGTATGTTTTGTGTTAATCTTTATATGTATACAAAGTGTATGTTCATTAGTGTTTAAATTGCTTTAAGGATGCATTGCTGGATTACATGTAGTGTGTGTCGTTTATGTTGATGATGTTATAATTGTGGTTAGATAAGGGATTGTAGGTTATTTTGTTGGTTTCCTATATGTTAGGGTTTGAACACTCATCATGCAATTTGTGTATTCTGTTATTGTTTCACTTTCTTATTACGAGGATCTCGGTGATTTCTCGCTTTTGCTTCAGGTGAGACCTCTATCCATTAGTGCATAGCTGAAGATGCTAATGCAAGTGGTGATTTGCATTGAGTATTGTCATAAGGACTGGAGGTTATCTAGATTTTGATAACAAATTCTCAGGGTGTTCCTTGGAGAAAAATCTCTTTGCATCCATTACCACAAGCCTCCTTCAATCATTAGGTAGCTCCTTTAACCAAAACTGATCATGAGTACCATTAGATGCAAATAAATTGGGACCTTTGTGCATTAGTGCGTAGTTGAAGATGCTAGTGTAAGTGGCGATTTGTGTTGCGTATTGTCCTAAGGATTGGAGGTTATCTGGATTTCAACAACAAATTCCTAGGGTGTTCCATGGAGAAAAATCTAATTCATCCATTACCACAAGCCTCCTTAAATCATTAGGCAGCTCCTTTAACCAAAACTGATCATGAGTGCCACTTTGGATGCAAATCAATTAACTTCCTTCTTAGCGGCTTTATCAACTACGTGATTTCCTTCTTGCTTCATATGAACAAAGGTAACTTCAAGTTTTTTAATTAAACATTGGGCTTCATCAATGATCATCTTTTGGCACCAGGACACAATCTTTCCTTCATACCATTTACCAAGATTTGGGAGTCACCTTCTACTATCAACTTCTTCCATCCTTTTATCATGGCCGTAACAATGCCTTTAAGCATAGCCAAACTCTTTGCATGATCATTGTATCTATTCCAACATCTTTAGAAAAAACTAATGGTTGACTGTCCCAATCCATCTCTAAACACACATCCACCCCAGCCGGCCTTGGGTTCCCTCTTGCAGACTCATCAAAGTTTAACTTGATGAATCCCATGGGATAAAATTTGGCAAATTAAAAATATATAAATTCATAAAATGTTTCTAAATAGCGAGCAAAATTTTGTTAAATAGCATAATGAATATAGAGAATGCATGGCAAGTTTTTTTTTTTTTAAATCGTTCAAATCCATAGTCATGATAAACAAAATTCCGAAATATATTTTTTGATCTTTCTTAATCGCTGACTGGCTAGTTTTCTGCATATACTTGTGGGTGCTCTGCAAAAACTCACTGGGCAAGTTATTTTCCCTCAGATTTGACTTGCGAGTTTGGCATTAGTGTTGCAAAGACTTGTCTCCTACCTCAAAATTGTGTCTTGGAGACTAGTACTCATTGGTGCTCGTCTCGGAGACTTACATTTAAGTGTTGTAATAAAAACTATATTTTATACTCTTGACCCTAGATATGCTGAGATGTCAATGATAATCATCAAAATAGTTGCCCATATTATTTGTCAACATCTAAAATTTACTTATATATATTTATGCTGTCTCCGAGTAGCAGTTTCCTATTTTTCTGAAAAATAGCGTACTCGCCCTTGTCTCCTTGTATTGGTACCCGTACCTGTATCTGTCTCCTGGTAGCAATGTTTGGCATGTTTTTGCAGGTACCCTGTGAGTTTTGTATCTGCGGCGCATCCTATTTGGTGTAAGTGAACTCAATTAGATTTCTTCACCTAAACTATTCAAAAGGAATGCCAGGCGTACATCACAACCCATTTCCATGCCGACATTCTTTTAATGCCAAATCACATCATCATAAACTAAGAAATGAACACATGCCATGTGGCTTATGTATTTCCACAACAGTAAGGGACAAGAGTATTCAATTTTTGGCCATAGAGCCTCAATATAATTTAGGCCAATGTATAAAAACAATTTATCAATTACAAGAAAATTAAAAACTAATAGGACAGGGTTTAAAAAGAATTTACATTTTACGATTTGCTGATCTGATGCAGTACTTGGAATAGACACCGGGATTCATCTTCCAAATATACGACAGAAGGAAATTGTGTGCCTGCCCTCATGCTATGTGGAATTTACAATTAATGAGGGAGTGTTTATCAGCACAACTGCATGTTGCCTCCATGCACCAGTAAATGCCAATGACCAATTGATCTTTTTTTAATTTATATTATTTATCTCTCATTAGACCCGGATAAATCAAAGTTACCGAGTCTCGAGGATAGGGTTTCCGGACGGAATTTTTTTCCCAAATTTTGGGGATGGCAGGGGTGAAGGCTCTTAAAATAATATATAGTATTTAAATATTTTTAGTATATTCAATGAAATTTAGGGATTTAAATTGTATTTAATGTGTTTTAGGTACTTTCGAGATTAGAGTTCAATGTTTTTGGTAAAAATAACAGCTTTTAAAAAGTTAAAACATCAATTTAAACAAAATAAAATAAAAAATATAGGAACATCCCCTTCATGTCCCCAAGTCCCCAAATCGTTCGGGGCATCGGGAATGTCATCAAAATCTAGGGGATGCCTTCCCACGTAACACTGGGATAAATATTGCTCCACCTGCTACAAAATATATAGCTTCACCAGTTACCAAATATAGAGCTCCTTCTGTTGCTAAATATAGAGATCATCCAGCTAGTAAATATAGAGCTCCTTCTACTACTAAATATAGAGCTCCTCCTGCTGAATATAGAGTTCAACCTGCTAAATAATGTAGAGCTCCTCCTGCTAAATACATAACTTTTGATGGAGCAAGTGCCATAAGTTCCATCATGAATCCAAAAATAACGTGGTCCGAATTATGCTTTGAGCACTACCACTGGCTCTAATAGAACAGAAGGATTTAGTCCACTTCTCACACCTACTCATCCACATCTATTTGGCATCCTACGCGCTTCCATCTATCCTCTGTACCACATTAGATTAACAATTGCCTGCAACACTTTCTTCAGCCATCACGGTACAATCAAATTATAATGTTGCCATCACATTGACCATAATATATTTCTCCACTTCAATTCAGCACATGTTTCTCAAGGCTAGCCAATAGTACCCAAGGTTGCATCATGTAGGGCACTACTGTCTTTTGTGTAGCTATATAAAGCTCACACCTACTGCTCTCTAAATATTCTATTCACAAAAATTTCCATTTATCATTTACAAGCACACCAGAATAATCATATTTGAAATTCATAAATTCTATCAACTGGATAATTATAAGCCTTTATTAGCCTTTTTCAACTCGTATTCTAAATAGTCAATTTGAAGATATGTTTTCTTATTTCCATTCAATTAATTTTACTCCTTTTTGAGTAAAGTGTGATAACTTGCTTAAAATACTATTTTAAAGTACTATATTTATTCAAAATCCTTATAAACAAAGAAAAGATTGAGTTGAGACTCCCCATGCCTTCACTAGCGACCCTTCTCTAATAGTTATGACATGCTATATAAGGAAATTACTTAGACAAATCAGAATAATAACAGCAATATAACACCAAAGAACACCAAAATAGAGAGATAAGATCAGAATATTCAAGTATAAATGACTTAGCCACTATGAGGGGACAACCTCCATTACTGATAAGCCACAAATGCTCAATATGATGAACATCTACTAGCTGCTACCTCCTATGTATACCCTACTTCCCCTATGTAAACACCTAGGCCGACCTACTAAGCATATGAAAGCATAAATAAATGAGATATGACATATTAAAAGATTATGTTAGCCACAAGTCGGCCATACATATCTTGATATATGACCTAGGATTAAGGGCGTAGCGTGCCCCTCCCTTTTAAAGCAACATTGTCCCCAATGTGGGCAATCTGTGAACGATGATGTAGGAATGCCTCATCTTTCCATTTTGCTTCTTCAATGTCCAAATTCTTTCAATTGATTAGATACTTAGTAATGACCCTTGTCCTCAATGTCTTAGTGCGTGTTTGAAGGATTTCTTTGGGTTCCAAGATGATTTGCCCCTCCTCATCAAGCTCGGGTAACATTGATTGCGATGAGACCTTCTGTCCAATGACCTTCTTCAAGCAAGAAACATGGAATATTGGATGTATTTTGGTTGATTGAAGAAGCTATAGTTTGTATGCCGTACTACCAATTTTTCACAATACTTGATAAGGGCCATAGTATTTAGGTGAAAGCTTGTTATCCTTTGTTGTTTCAAGGACAATTGCTTATACGATTGCAATCACACAAAAATTCTCCAACTTCAAAGCTTGCGTACTACGGTGTTGATCAACTTGTTACTTCATGCGATTTTGTGTCATTGCCAAATTCTCTCTAAGGCTAGAGAGTACCTCCTGTTGGTGTTGAATGTGCTCTTCAACTGCTCTCACTTTAGGATGGACCTTCAGGTGGAGGTGAGGGATGGTGGATGGTACCCATACAATGCCAAAAACAGAAACATTTTGGATGAAGTATGAAATGAAGTGTTATACCACCATTCTACAAGTGGCGGCCACCGAACCCATCTCTCCTATAAGATATCTTTCTAGACTTTTGTTTATTACCTTCGTCTATCCATTGGATTGGGGATATATGATGAACTACGAGTTAGTTGAGTACCCAAACATGAAAACAAATCAGTCCAAAATTGCTGGTAAATATAGGGTCATGATCACTTTGGCTATGATTTTGGGTGTACCATGTGGCTTCGAACAAGATCCCTAATGATATGACGATTTGTACTTATTGGAAAGGAAGTGACAAGGCACAAAAATGAGTACATTTGGTGAGTCTATCCACAATCACCATGATTACACTTTTCCCCTCAGATTTAGGCAATCATGTGATGAAATCCATGGAAACCTCCTCCCACCACTGACTAAGAATAGATAGAGGTTGCAAAAAAAGTGGGGTCTTAATAGTTTCTCCTTGTTACATTGACACACCAAGCCACAAATTTCTGAACATCCCCTTTCAACCCATCCTAGAAAAAATCCTACTTAATTCTATGATAAGTTTTCAAGAACCCAAAATGGCCACCCACTAGAGAAGCATGGAGCTCGAAAGAACTTGACTTTTAAGGTTAGAGTTCTTGCATAAGTACAACCGATCCTTGTACCACAATGCATCTCCCTTCCATACAATTTTTTCTAAAATGCTAGGATCTTGTTGGAAATTTTGAAAGAGGGCATGGGATTTGCCGTTTTGATCTTGCATGATCGGCCAATCTGCCTGTAATATGGACATTGCATATAACAACGCTTTCGTGGACTCTTCCCTCCTAGACAATGCATCAACCACCACATTTTTCGTTCCTTTTTGTAAATGATCTCAAAGTCACAACCCAACATCTTTGTGACCCATTTTTGTTCTTCAGATGATAGTTGTGCTCCAAGAAGTATTTCAAACTATCACGATCTGTCTTCACCTTGAAGTGACGACCCATGAGATATGGTCTCCATTGTTTGACTACATGAAGAATAGCCATCATTTCCTTCTCATAAGTTGGTTTGAATGATTCTTACCCTTGAATTGATGACTCTCGAATGCAGTGAGGCAGCCCTCTTGCATGAGTACTGCACCTATGCTAGACTCTAAAGCATCACATTCGACAATGAAGGTTTTGGAGAAATTTGGGGTAGCCAAAATTGAAGTGGTACACATGGCCTTCTTCAACATCTCAAATGCCTATGTTGCTTCCTCATTCCAATGAAAGGAGTCTTTCTTCAATAAAGTTGTGAGTGGTGCTGCAATGCTACCATAATTCTTCACAAATCTGCAATAGTAACTTTGTAAGTCCTAAGAAGCCCCTAAGGTTTTCGGGATATCAGTGTACCTTCCAATCTACCATGGCCTTGATCTTGTGAGGATCTACTCTTACACCTTCACGGTACACATGGTCTTCTTCAACATCTCAAATGCTTGTGTTGCTTCCTCATTCCAATGAAAGGAATCTTTCTTCAATAAAGTTGTGAGTGGTGTTGCAATGCTACCATAATTCTTCACAAATCTGCGATAGTAACTTGTAAGCCCTAAGAAGCCCTTGAGGTTTTAGGGTTTTAGGTAACTTCTAGTCCACCATGGCCTTGATCTTGTGAGGATATACTTTTACACCTTCATGGTAAATGATATGACCCAATTATTCTAACTTCTTGACTCCAAAAGCACACTTAGAGGGCTTGGCATAAAGGTGTTGTTCAAGAGTTTCTAAAACCTTATTTACGTGATGTAGGTGTTCCTCCCATGTCTTGCTATAGATTAAGATATCATCAAAGAAGACTAGGACAAACTTTCATAGAAATGGCCAAAGATAAAATTCATCAAACTCGGGATGTAGATGGTACATTTATAAGGCCAAAAGGCATCACCAGAAATTTATAGTGGCCCTCATGTGTCCTACATGCTGTTTTATGAATATCCTCGTCTCAAATTTCGATATGATGATATCTCGGTCGAAGATTTAGTTTTGTAAAATAAACACCATGTAACTTGTTTGGTAAATCATCAATGATAGAAATGAGAAACCTATCCTTTGCCAAGCATTTGTTGAGCTCTTGGTAGTCCGGACACATGCTCCAAGTTTCATCCTTCTTTCGTACCATCACTACTTTGGAGAATAGTAAACACTCTAACTATGGTGAATAATACACTTTTAGCATCTTACGCACCATTTTTTCAATCTCACTCTTCTATAGATATGGATACTGATGAGGTTGAATTTTGGGCGGTAGGCTTCCTAGTACTAGTTGAATGGTATGGTCATAATATCTTTTGGGAGGCAACCTCTTCAGCGTATCCCCAAAAACAATTGAGTGCTTATTAATAATTATTTGCAAATTTGATTGTAAAGGCCCTTGTGATTGCTGGACTACCATTGAAATTAGTTGTGCTACAAACCCATCTGCACCCTTACAAGCATCTTTTACATTTGATGAGAGCTCACCAACTGTGGAGCTTTTGCCCGCATCCCGCACAACTCTAAAGTCTTCCCAGTAGAATAGAAATGCATGAACAAATTTTGGAAATTCATCTCAACAATCCCCAATGTTGTAGTTAGTCCCGATGGGTGACCAAAAAAACCCACTGGATTTTTTTTAACCTGAATTTCAAATCACCCTTACACAATGGGGATGGAAATCGATGCTTCTCGATCTCCTAGTCCTACGCTTGACAAACAAACACATGCATGAAGCAATATAATAGTAATACAAGTAATTTAGAGTTATCTAACATAGTAGATTAAGTTGTGTCATCATTTTAACTTGTATAATTTGCTTCCATTCTTAAAAAAATGAACTAATAGTGCGTGTAACATTAAGTATGATTACCTACATGTTTTCACATGTGATTGTTCATCCATTTAAACTAAGGCATTTGCAGTTAATCCATTAACATGTGCATTCATTTCCATTCATTCCAATAATTGTGAACGAAAACATAATATTTCCATTTCCATTATTGGGTTCATTTATCACCTTACTCATATTGCATTCATAATGTTAACTTATAGGTTATGACATAATTACAAGTTCATGATAAGTGTTACAAAAGTAGATAGTTCCATTCATTCCCAAATTCCATGTTATACAATAATACATAGGTTTACATCTCATAAGTCATGTTACAATTTATTATAACTGAATAAGTGATTTAATTTACATAGTTCCAAATACATAATTGTTTATATGGATTCAATATACAATGGTGACAATTTCTTTGTTTCAATATACAATGGTGACAATTTCTTTGTTTCAATATACAATACAATAGACATCTTGAAATACAAAACATCACGACTATGTTGTGACACAATTGTCGCCTTTTGCCAGAGATCCATCCTAATGTCAAACTGTGCCATGAGAGAGAGTATCATCGAAGCACTTTACCTGTAACCACAAGCCTTACATTTCCGCCCACATCCCACAAAGTGGGAGTGGCTCTACCCTTTGCGAGAAGGAAGATGTGAGTAATCAATAAGGTAAGAGAGAATACCATGTTAAGAGAGAATACCATGTGTAGTGTAGTCACCCAAAAAGCGGTAGACCTATGAACAAGGTATGAATATAACATCCTAGAAATAATAGTAGTAATGAATATGCTTTTGGCCAAAAGACTCAAGACAACAATAGGTTCACATTCCTAATGAAATTCAACAACGTATCGGTGCATGAAATAATCTTACCCGATAATGAAATCCGAGAGCGTACTAGGGCATGAAATAATCTTACCCGACTAATCATGAGGGTAGACCTTGATTCTATCCGCAATCAACCCCTAACCCCTAGCACTTGTCATATGTGAAAATTGCATTAGGTAACCTAACCCATCCATATAGATCACTCCCTAGTCCATATACACATCTCTCAAAACATCCCCTTTTCCCATAAGCAATTCACAATAGGACATCTTTATCTCCAAAATTATGTAACTTGGGCAAACTAGAACTAGGAATTAAACAATAATAACCTTCCCGAATGTCCCATACCACCCGTTCACATTATTATTATAAGGACTCTAATCCTAGTTTGTTATCCCCAAAACAATACAAGACAACCCATGAATAAGACTCGAGCATTTGCAACCCTCTTGGATATTCCATACCATCCAAGAACATTGCTATTGCGAGAATGCAAACCCCGGTTTGCAACACAAGAAAATGAGCTATAAATGCCCGTAATAGGTTTAATACATGGTTTAAGTTTTACATGTTTCCAAATTTGATAATACTTCTAAAAATTTAAATCATCGTACAAAGCATAATTTCATTCGTTGTCCTCGTCTTGGTTTTATACAAGTTTAAACATACAATTTCCACTCCGCAATGTACTTAGGTTTTCATCATCCTTATTTGGCACGCATGATCCCTATAATCAAATTCCTATAACATAACCGTTATGACATCATTTACCATGTATCATGTATCATGTTGCATGTTACGTGTTACGTGTTACGTGTCATGAGCCAACGCACGATTGTGTAGGGCAATGCCTTCCCGCCAGGCACACAGCTGGAGGAGTTTCTCTTTCACTTGGCCCCTATCTTCCGGGACAGGGGAGATTAGCCGCAAGGCCTCCTTAAGGCTAGGTGGAAGCAACAACGGTGTTCACCAGGAGCATTCCCTGGAGACCCTCACCTGAATGGTAGGGTCGGTATCGCTTATTGCATACGACAGACGATGTATGTTACTCGGCAGGGAGGTAACAGAGATCAGGTTACACTGTTGTGTGCAAGATCAGAGTCGTAATCTGAAGTCGAGGGGTGATTCCCGAAGACTGCGCTTGCTTCACCACGTCACGACACAGAGCTCCTCCGATTCGGGAAAAATCAGTTACTGAAATAAGTGTCGTAATGTTTTCCAAGACGGTCTAAGTCCTTATATTATAAGTGATCTAAGTGAGCGATAATCTCCCTCATAAACCCTTCTTATGGCATAGCTCACTTTATGATGAAATTTGTTTTTAAAAATAATATAAATCCTTTCTTTAAAAGGTTGGGTTGAGGCTCCCTTCTAGGTTATAGACTAACCCATATACCATAAACTATTGTTTGCCCCATTTTACTTTTATTAAAATATGTAAAATTTCCTAAAACAATTTACAATAGATTTGATATCCCTATGTTTATTATTACAAACTTATTATCTATATTTATGTTTACACTAAGTCACATTTTACTAAAATGATGTTAATGGGGGTGGGAGTCGACCTTGAGACCCCTCTCACCTAAGACTTTGTCCGTAGACGTTCGGCTAGGCCTTTGGCTTTGACATAACAATGGTAGAGTTTAGCTTTAATTCAAGTTTGAACTCCATGTAGACACAAACCTATTTACACAAAAATTTATATGCATGGAGTCGTGTGGGTCTAACCCACGACCTCATGGTCTTTGGGCAAGTGACTTGGCCGTTGCACTAAGTCTTTGTTAGCTTATGAAAGGCTAGGGTTTTATATTTAAACGTAAGTGATTTTCTCAAACAAGGTTTAAAAGGATTAGGTTGCTTAGGGTTTGAACCCGAACTTGGATATAACAACTTACACGACCTTGTTGTTAGACTATGCGTGCAGAGGCATCGATGAAGTAGACCTAAATATATAAACGGGATTTGTACCTATTTTGATGCTAATCTTTCTTATATCCTCCTCTAGCTTCTCTTCTCCGTATATTCTGCGCTATTTCTGCAATCTTTGCTTTGTTTATTCTTCTAAATTATTTTGCGTCGTTTTACACTTTGCCCTTCTATAGAGACTCCCTCGTTCTCTTATACTTTCCTTGATTCTTTCTCTTCCCGCCTCTCCCTTCTCTATTTTTATCGTATTGTTTCTCATGCTTTTCTATTTCGGGGTAAATTCTCGTGTTAATGTTTATGCGGCGTTTTCCTTATCATGTAAAGCGTTTTCAAATTGTTGCCTCCCAAAACAGCCGCTCAAATCAGTCCTAAAATATACTTTATTAATTAATGTCATGTGAATTCAAGTTTAGTTGGCCATTTTAATTCCTAAGACTTGTTCCAGTCTATTCATGCAAGAAGCCATGTATTTTTAGTAGGGCGGTCAACGTGGTGGCGGTGGTGGTTGCACTACTCGGTCGCGAGCTCTGGCGAGCTCATAGTTTTAAGAATTGGACTATAATAGTCCCACATGCACTACAAGCGAGGAGTTTTAAACATATAAAACCAAATGCATTCGCTTAGTGGTCAACACGATATAGGATTTTGCCAAGCCTTGAGCAATGTTTACTCGGCCATGAGTTGCTAAGTTAGCTCGAAAGCTCGTCACTTGGCTCGCGAATCAGTATGCAATGCAACGTGAGTTGTGAATATAATGCGAGTTGATTGGCTCTGCGGACTCATTACTCGAGTCGGGTTGAGAGTGTAATGCAACGTGAGTTCAAGTTTCAAATGCAAGAAGTTAAGCTGGTTTACAAAGTAATGCAACTAGTTGAGCTCACTCGTGAGCTCGATGAGCTCCAACCCCTTCAAAACCTATGAGAATTCAATCCCACATGCATCGATGGATTCAACAAATGAAATATATAAGTAAAACACTCCCTATGCAAAGTAGGAAGTTGTGGCTTATTCGCCACGCTAGTTTAAGCCTCGCCGGGTTGGTAGGTGCATGGAACACAGGGCTTCCTCGACAACGCAGTCGCGAGAGGAAAATAATGAAGATAGGGCCTTGTAGTCCCCACAAATCCCAATTTCCTGTCTTCTTTGGCTGGATTACTACTGAACTCACTCAATCTAATTTATCTGTCAGGTATATCAATCTTGAGTCCACCATTTTGTCCTGCTCTACCGTCATCTTGATCTTCATATTCGCATTGAGCTTATAAGTTTGCTTCTTGATGGGTCTTGGACCTCCTTCAATTTTATGTGCATCTCCGAGTAGGAGGGTTTGACGCCCTTGATTTCGTTGAACTTTGTGGGGAATACATCTTCATAGTCTTGCAACAATTGTACAATCTCTCGTTGTGTCCAATAGTCCCCTATTGATGTCGGTTTGGTTGTTTTCGCAATGCATATATTCTCCACTTTCTTGTGCACAAGCTTATCATAAACCTTGTTACTTTCGCCTTTCTCGCATCTTGCAGATTTCCCGCCCCTTCTTACTCTTTAACATACAAGTTGTGCAACTAATGCTCTTTAGTATTCTCAACAATTTTCTTTTTCGACGGGGGTTCTATGCATTCGGCTCAAACATACCTCTCAACTCAAGGTCCTCTTCGCTCCTTGCACTTGACTCATTGTTGTCATTCTTTACACATTCGGTTGCATGATTTAAAAAAATTCCCGCTTTCCCACTCTTGGTGGCATTTGTTAATATTTTCCAAGCAAGTCTTATCTTTGACTTCATTTGGTTAATTTATATCCGGGAGACTCATCATGTCTAGTCCTCCATAAAGCATAAAAGTATTTTCATCTTCTGCAATGTTGCTTGTACCAATGAGTTCTCATCTTCGAGATCCAAAAGTTTGTATGAAATCTTACTCTTTATGTGGCCATGTATGCGTTTCCCTCATCTTCTAATTCATGTACCTAGTCTTGGATAGGGATGCGAGTTCCTTGAAAGACATGCACCTATTGGCACAGATCAATCAATTGCTCTTTTAAGATATCCATGCAAACATGCACGTGGTCTTCAAGGCATTGTCTTGCAATTAATTTTGGCTATTTCTGTTTATTGTTGGAGATACCTCAAACCTTGCACGAGCATTTCACTTGCTTCTTCTAATTTCAAATCATTTGCTTTGTATGCAGCCCACCAAGTTGTTGCGATGCCTTTCAATGCATAGATTAATGCACCGATTCTCATCTCCCGTTGAGGCACATGACACTCGAAGTTTGATAAAAATACATTCAAGCCCCCATTTTCAAATACTATGGAATTTGCCTATTTGTTGCATGCACCATTCTCATAGGAGTTACCTCATGTTCATGCGGACCCAATGATTCATGTCTACGTTTGAGTCCCCATTGATAGATGAGGTTGATCCCCAAGGTAATTTGCTTTCTTCATTTGGCTAGGTGTAATCCTAGAATGTTCCTAAGAGGTCAGTAGATCTTTTCTTTTTAGATCTTGTAGGTAACCTCACCGAAGGGGACTTGTTTCCATCTTGAAAGGGATTCTTATATTGTGAAGGCCACGAGAATCTCATAGGTCTTATGTTGTGGTTGTTCCAGTTTTTGATTCCTGGTGCAACTTACGGGTAGTGTTGCACGACCCTTCTTCTCTTGGTTGGTTACCAAACTTGTACCATTTGTTGGGATCCTCATATGGTGACAATGGTTCTTTTGTAATTGTGTATGGTCATTGCTCCACTTTTTTATCGGGATCCCTATGACCAAATCTTCTAAGTGTGCTTCTATTTGATTGTTGACGGTGTTTATGTTGATGCAAGTTTCTTACACAGGCTCCAATAGGAGACAAGAATTTAATCTCACTTGTTTTAGAATCCTTGCTAGAAATATGATTCAAGGTACAAAATGCTTGAGACATATAGCTCAAGTTGAACTATGTGGCCTCTATAACTTGCGGAGGGTTGGTCATCCAAATTGAATAACTGACATGCAACTCTTCTATTCTTGGGGTTTATCTGATCTGACTTGGGGCACAAACTGAATATTTACAATGGTTCTAATCTAGGTGGAAGATTATACAAGATGGGTATTCACACTGATTATTCACAAGGTGAGTTTGCATCATTAAAAAAAAATAAAAGAGAGGGAAGGGTAGGGCAGAAAAGAGAATCAAACTTCTGTCCTATCTTGAAATGATTCAAAGCAAACATAATCAACCTATTTGGAGGGAAACCAAGACTTAGAGAACCTAGCTCTTGCTCAAATCCTCACAAACCTTGGGCAAGAGTCTTAAGGGAGAGTGGATATTATTCTTGCATGCATGAGATTAAACTGTGAAAACAACCTAGGTTCATCCTCCACAATTTATAAAACTACAAGAATGATTGAAATGATGTCCACTAATTCAACCAAATCCACTAAATATAATGAACTTAGCTCAAGATCACATAATAACATCCAATTCATACAAAGCTACACAAATTGCTTATGCACATCTAATGAATCATGCATAAACTATTGATAAAATGCTTTCTTAAACTACACAAACTAGCATATGCTCAATCTGTATTCATTAATTAAAAACAAGTTTATAGTGCTTTACTTCTTTAGTCATAACCATAACATTACAATTGTCTGAATGGAGGAGAAGAGAAAATGCAAAGTTTCACAAGTGATACAAGAGGCCTCACAATATTTATAGCAAAATTGTGGTGGGACACCCCTTCACCAAGCCTACAAACCAACAAATTCAAATTCAAATCACCAATGGTCTCCAACTGTATTTTGGATTCTCTTCATTAATTTGCAGGGCATTACACTAGGCTCGATGAAGTCCTCTTTTGGAGCCCAACACCCCATTAAAGAAGGAAGACACATTGCCCCTTGGCCATGTTGCACGAATCCTTCACAAAGATTGAGTAGATGGACATCAACTCTGACATTTAAGAGTTGTAGCCAAAATAGGTGGGGATTCTCTGCAGTTAAGGCTTAGAATCCTCTCTTCTTTTTTCCTACTGCCTTTTTGAGACACAATTTGAGACCATGTAGACTTCTCCAAACTCAACTCGATACCCAAAACATGCCTCTTAATTTCTCAACTCAAGTTTATAATTGAGACCATATGAGAAACAAACCCTAGAAGCTTCAAATGTGCATTGTTTCTAGCATGTGCCGCAAAACCTCTTGAGACCACACCAACTAAAAGCGTTCTCCAAGAGCTTTCCAATGAGTATAGTCTTGCATTATTTTGAGCTCATTCGTGGAAGATATGGACTCATGAAATTTCCACAATCATGTTGTTTTGTTTATCATCATTTTGGCTATCAAATATAACATATTGACCCTTGGGACACGTGTTCACATTTTTGGTTTCCCTTGCTCTGTCGTGGCTAGACCATGTGTTGCCCCTTACACACCTATGACTATCTCCAAATTCTGACCAATAATGCGTCTCCTATCCTTGGCGGTGATTGGGCCACTTGTCTTCTTTTCCTTGTTCTTAGGTCCTTTAAACTTCTCAACTCTTCAACCTATAAAGTGAAAGCTCGAGAATGCCCATCTCGTGGTTGGGCCACATGGGTGGTGTTACGGGCCTCCGTGTATCCGTGGGCTTTTTCTAACTTCCTTGACACCCGAGTTGTTGAAACATACCATGTGTCCTGCCAACTACACAACACAAACACAAAAGGTGACCCGTGAAAAGCATTTTATAATGAAATAAAGTGGGGAAACCAAATCAAACCAAGCCTGAAATGCGCCAAGTGTCAATCATTATGTGTTTTTGTGTTCATGCGATTTTTGACCAAGTTAAAACATAAAGAGATGCGACATGGGGACCGAAAACATGTCATTGGCTTGAATTTTAATTGGGTTTGTCAATGCTAAGTGTATAGGGGTGGCCAAGCATAATATAAACTAAGGTCATTTTGTGGCGTCTAAAGATGTGTTTTGAGACCCAAACTAATACTAAGGGGAACCACATTTTCAGAAGTGTTTCCCTAATTTCAATCTCCATGGATTTCAAGAGGGTCCCCAATTTCTATGAAGAAAGAAGCGTTTTGTGAACAATAGTTTTTAGTCATCTTCCTCTCATAGGACCATTTCTTCCCAATTAGCATTGAGCAGTGTGTCTCATTTGTTTTCATATATATCATCTCAAAATCTCATCTCAAGTTGATGTCTCCCACCCATATTTCCACATCCTGAAATTGACCAATTGGATCCACCTCATAATCCGCAAGACTCAAAGTGGCAGGGTTGTATGACAAGATGAACTTCCCCATAGCTTCTCATGTTGAGCAAGGCATCATGTTTATGAGGCTACCAAAGTCAAAAACTGCATTTTGAATCTTATAATCTGCGAGGATGATATCCATTCGTGTGTCTACACCCCACGGATTTTTGGTTTTAACATACCAAACCAGCTTGTTGATTCATTGTGAGCCATTTGTTACACCTTCTAGAAGAGTTTTGAGTAAGTTGGCCATGTTTTGCAAGATGTCCTCAGCAGGTTGGTTAGACCAGAGACCATGCCTTCTTGCTTGAGTATGCACACAATCTAGCCATAGACTAGTGCTACGGTGATTGCTGCATTTGGAGTCCCGAAATCCCAATTTTGGATAGAATTCAACATTGCAGTGGTTTTTTCCAATAAAGCCATCTCTCCTTGTATCTGGGTGATTTTCAGCTTGCATTTGATTTGAGGCTCGACAGGCATTTCCAATGGTCCTAGCCCTTGTTCCTTTATTGCAACCTCGTCACCGCATGGAGATTTCAGAATTCTCTTTGCACATTCACCATGTTGACGTTGTGCATTTGTTTATCTTTTCTTTGGTTCTCTAAGGCAGAACAATCTTCTGTGTTGTGTTGCTCAACCACTCTATAGCATGCTCAACCACTCTATAACACGCACAATAATTTTCCCGTTGAGGATTGTGTTGTTAGTTGCGCGCAATGTGATTGACCTCTCCACACAAGTAACAAAGAATGGGTTGGCGAGGTTGTCTCAGTCCCTATCTGTGATGCTGGTAGCTACCTTGATATCGTCTTTGCAATGTTGGTCGTCTTTGCGGACGAACCCACCCTTGTGGTTGATTTTGGTATCCCCATACTGCCTTTGTGGGGATGGTGGAGCCCAACTTTGCTGGTTTTGCGGGAAGAGGTTCCCAACCTGTCATATGTGGTGGAGAGGGAAGAGCCCATTGTCCTTGATGTTGAGGGGAAGGAGGAGTTCAATCTCCTTGTGGTGTCATCTTCACATCTTGCCTAGGAGATTGGGGTTGCATCTAGGTTTGGACCACAAACATGTTGCGTGCAACATCATCCCACATTTCTTGCAAGGCCCTATAATCTATAGATTCATGGGTAGTTGATCATTAGAAACTACAATATGAGCTTTGAGGATGGCTCACATAATACTGCAACAAAGGACACTTTCTTGTTGGGTGACACCATACTCTATGTATATTTTGGAATATTCAACCCCTTCATGGGTTGTTGTTGGAGGGTTGTAGCCAATGACCTTGGGGCACTCATGTCTATGGTGGCCCTCCACATCGAAGTGTGCGCACCATATTGCTAGGTGAGGATTTTTGCCTTCCTAGAGTTTTTCAGTCCTTTTCATTACTACATCAAGCTTCACATCTGTCTTAGCACTTCTGAATGAGCTATCTCCATAGTCTTCAATCTTCTCTATGCGGGTTTCTGCTTTAATAGGCTTGGCCTTTGTGGTGAACTTCATATGCGCTTTTGCAAACTTAGCTGTACATTGTAATCCTTCCACAAACCAAGTAGCTTTGTTTGCATCATCGATCACAAAACTCATCTTGTTCATAACATTTGAAAGCCGAAGGTCATAATCCAACACAAACTATCCCAATTTCTGCTTGATTTCCTTGAGGCTATGAATATTTTGATGTACGCATTTATTTCTCTTGAATTTTGAAGTCAAAGCATCCCTAACTTCTTTTAGAGTGATGGTATCTAAGTTCTTATAAATGAATTCCAGAGCCCGTATTTGCATAGCTCCTATAAGTTCAAAGAGTTTGATAATGTCATCCATGATTCCTTTAGCTCCCCATTTCATATCGTAGGTTAACTAGTAATTTTCTGGGTCAGTGGATCTGTCATAGGGCTGCAAGGTAACATTCCGGCTTGGGTGATGTGCCATTGTTCTTGTGTGAGGGTTACTGGGGCCTCATGTTGAGTTGTTATTGGTGGGTATTCGAGTAATTTGAGCAAGTAATGGACTAGTATTGGTGCTTGTGCGACTAGTTGAGTGTGGGAACTTGTACAAAAGCACTGGGAGGTGAGTTCTCGAAGTCCTAGGATTCTATGCTAGAGCTAGAGGTTGAGGAGATGGGTAAGTTAACTTGGTATTTTGGGTTCATTGAGCTGTTATCATCGGAACTACTGGGTATAGTTTCATTTCTGGGTGAACTTGGGGTAGCTTGTGTGTGGGTGAAAATCGCTAGTTTTAGGCCGGTTGTAAAGGGTAGTGTGTGGGGACTGCACAATCTATAATATGGATCTTTTGGTTTGAATAGGGGCCTCTTGGCTTTGATTTCTGCATTTGTCGTCTCTCACCAATCTTAGTTACGGTGTTTCAAATATCTAGGCATTGTTCGCTGATCAATCCATTCAACGCTATTTCTTCTTGTAATGGCATGGGGTATGCATATCTGAGGGTGTGGGGAAGCTACCAATTCTCTGCCTATACTTATCATACATCAGAGTAAGAAACAACTCTTCTTCCTTCGGATTGTAGTCTCCATGTAGTTTTAGTTGCTTCATGAAGTACACACCACACAACTCTACTTCTACGATCTCGTCCTCTTCTTCGGTCACTGAGTCACTCTTCCTTGTGGGACCATCTCTTCTTGCACTCTTTCCTCATTTGCTTGGTTTCACTATGCCTCTTCCATTTTGGTCTCTACCGGAGGTTGCTTCCCTTCCTCTTTGTGCGCTTTTCGTACTTTATTCCTATTCATAGCAGTCTTTGGTTGTCCCTTGACGGAGCTTGTTGCTCTTTGTCTCTTGAATTGCCTTGACTCTTGTTGAAGCTCGATTAGCTTCCTTTACTCTTCCTTTTGATTCTTTTCAGGCCACTTTGAGGGCCCAATTACTGCAGGTTGTTTCCCCTTCATATCCCGTTCCCTAGAACTACATCCCTGCCACCTAGCTGACTATTCCATGTCGGAGGTAATTGGCACCATGGCTGTTTCCACTACCAACATCTTTACCGATATGGGTAATTTTCCAAGAAATTCTCATCTTATCCCCCTAACAAACTTGTCTTGTGCAGTTTGGAAAACTATAGTTCTTAATGGCAAATTTAGATAGGTACCCCTGTATTGTGGTTTGCAGTGAGTTGTCTATGGCTTGGGTCCACTTGGTGTCTAGCTTGTACAACTTCTCTAGTTTATCTTGTGGTGCCCCATATTAAAACACTCAAATTATCCAAGTTAACATTAAAAATTATGGAATAATTTTTATTGAAAGGATTAATGAGAACTTTAAATTTATAATACATGATTTAAAATTTATTTTGCCACACATTTATGGTGTAACTTGACTCACACTTTCCTCATGCAACATCCTATAAAACAAAATAAATTAATTAATTGATTAATTGCGGAAACATTGACTTAAAACATCATCCCAAAGCTCCAAGTGTTGTACCAACAAGCAAGATAACCCATTTGATTTGGGGTATAAGAGAGAAAGGGAAATAGTTAACTATCCAAAGCACAACAAACACACTATCAAGCCAAACTAGGCTTGCAAAGGGGGAAAGGTAAGTCATCCCTTATACCCACTTATAATCTCCACTAAGGAATGGAGATTAGCCCTTGGTTCCTCTGCAAGAAAATAATTATAACCTGGATCCAACTCCATATGCCTCCCTAAACCCACAACCACTTATAATCTCCATGAAGGCTAATCTCACATCCCTTTGGTTCCTCCATTATTTGTTTTTTCGTTTTGTCCATACTTATCCCTCCAAATGACAAACAAGTTTCCTCAACACACTTGCTAGCCCCACATTGGGTGCTTAACAAGTAGCACAACATCATCAAATATCAACACATGCTCAAATGAGCAATAAAATCATGACAAACCCTTAAGAGGGCACGAGAAAGGAAGAGGAAACAACCATTTCCAAAGAAAGTAAATAAGAGGATTATAACTCACCTCATGCTCATCTTGTCCCACCATATCCTAATTCAACCAAGAACTTCAAACATTCCCAAGCACTCCAAATGCATTTCAAAATCCAGCAGTCCAGCAGAGTTTTCCCAAGTACAAAAGCTTCTTGAAACCCACAACCTTTCCTCGCAACGCGAATGATTCACAATAGCACAAGTCTAATGGTTCCATGCGGCGACGCAGTGGAATAAGTTTAATTAATGCAAACATAAATGTGTTTCCCATTAATTCTTTCAAAAAACATTATTCCGTAATTTTTACCACTAACTTGGTTTAATTTGGGTGTTTAATTTCGGGGAACTACATATCCTCATTCCACGCGAACTCTTTGTTTATTATGGTTGAGAAACAATAAGGCCTAGGGAATTTTAGTGGAAACAATGGAATTAATGAAATTATTGGAATGTGGATTAGTGGAATAATGGAAACAAGTGGAATTAATGAAATTATTGGAATGTGGATTAGTGGAATAATGGAAACAATAATGAATGTTATGTTAGATAAAATAGCATTGGATGTTAGAAAACATTGAAAAAAAGCTATTAACGTGGAATGTGATTGATCTTCCCCTTGTTGGGATGGTTCAATAGCCATATATTTAACTTATCTTATTTGTTTTCCTCCAAAGGATCTTATAGGATGCTTGAGAAGATCGGTAGAAGATTTTAATGGGGTAAATAAGGAGGGGAAAAGGAATCCCTCTTCTTGTTTTGGGATATTTGAACACTTCCAAGGGCTTAGGGATGGTTGGGAATTCTGGACATTAGAGTGCAAGGAATAGCCCTGGAAGGTAAGTGAATTTTAAGATCAGTTGGGATGAGGCCCCTTGGCAGGTTCTTATGCGCCGCCAAATCCTTATTTCACATTTACAAAAAAATAAAGTGCCCTAAAAGCTGACATGTAATTGGTAATGCTAAAGCATTTTTATTTCTAGTTAAGCACCACTTAAGTGAATAAGACATGTTACGCTTTGGCATTAACTAATGATTATAAGTAGAATATATGGCATTGTGTTTAGACTTAAAACTAAGTGTTATATAATGTACATGACGGATAATTTCTGGTTAGAATTGGGTGGCTACATACGGGGTATTAAGATACTTGTCAATTGATATTCCTGATGTTTTCTCGTTTATATGCTTATCTTTTGCTCATCTTTGGATTTCATTGAGGGAACTCACGCTTGTATCTCCAACATGTATTGTCCATGTATTTAGACATTCAGAATATTATTTTTGATGATAAGGAGAATAATTCCATGCTTCTATCCTATGTGCATATTGAGTTGATTTTATTCTTGTTTCTATTGGCAATTCTATTATAGTTTCTCCTAGGTATTAATATTGTGGTTATTTTTGGTCTATTGTGTGTATTTGAGTTGCTTCTGTTGTCAGAATATTCTGGTCGATTTTTCTATACTATAACATGCATGACCTTGCTTAATAGCCGAGAAGCAAGAATGAACATTGAAAGCAAACTAACTAATAATTACAATTTAAGTATTAAACATGATAGTCTCCAAAACTTTTTTTTTTAATTTTAAATTCTTGAACACCAAGAGGGATTTGTCTGGTTATCTGTAATTTAACTTGACTAAGAGCTGTTATCAAAACATCTACAATCTGGTCGTTTTTAGGACAATAAATCAATTCCTTCTCTGGTTTGGTTCCAGCACGGATGACTGGATGCATGGAGAGCTGAATGGAACTTTGATTGTCATATTTGATATAACAGAGTTGCTCGAATCAGGTGGTCTGACTGGATATCATTTGGAGTATGATGCATCAAATCTGCTTTGCTTGTGGCCATTAACATTGCCTTGTGCTCAGCTTCAGTAGACCATATGAACACTGTAGAATGCTTCTTGCTTGAGCAAGGAGTCCAAGCCAATCCAATAGTGTATTCATAACCTGAAGTAGCTTATATAAACTGTCACATTCCCAATCAGAAACTGTGTCGTAATTCAATGTGAAACCATCAATTTCAGTGAATTGAAGCCTATAATTGATGCGTCTTTATTATATTTGAGAAAATGTTTAGCAGCTTTCAACATGAGATGGTAGGCTTTGCCATGAATCTAGAGATTAAACATGCATAGATGAGACCAGTGCTAGTAGTTGTGAGGTAGATGAAACTCTTCACTATCTGCCTGCAGATAATACTGTAATATTGATCCTCATCTGTTTGTTTGAACTTTATACCTGTTCTTTTGAAGTTGCATTTAATATGCAATCTTGAATGTGAAATCTCTGCAATAAACTGTGTGCATACTTAGATTAATATATTTAGATATGATGCCACTTTCTCCATGCTCCATCCATTAGTAATAGTCGAGAAGTTTATTTTCACTCAGTTCAAGGGCTTGTGACAATTGCCTTTTGAGACTGTCAATAAGATGTGTTTTTCTTCCTCTAAGAATAAGGTCATTGACATATGAAACCATATTTAAGATCTACCCATCAACAATGTTTGGTTTTGTGATTGATATTTGCTTCTTGGAAAGAGAGAATCAGATCATTTTTATGAATCTTTATTTGTAAACAATACTGGTGTTAAGTAACCGAAGGCTTCGTCAAACAATTCAATTAGATTATTAATTATTGTAGGATTTTACTTGTGTTTATTTAGGAGATCTCACAATGACCTCCATGAGTAGTCATTACCCTAATGACATGTTTATTTATGTAGTTTTGGTAATTATCGCAAGGCAAGGGGACCCAGTTAGCACACAAACACCATAAGCATTTCATAGTAGTGGGGAGAAATGGTGAATGCAATTTGCCACTTTGGGCCTATCACCCTCTAGCCTCTTTCCCCATTGGAAAGGGTTTTAGAGGATGTAATGCTTTATAGGTCGCCCATGTCTCCTAATTCTTACCAATGTGGGATTACCCTAGTTACAACCCAATCATGTATGTGTCAAGTAATTGAAGGTTTCCACAAATAGTTTAATTAGATGATTAATTTTTGTGGGGTTTTAGTTGTGTGTGGTTAGGACATCTCAAGATGAATTCCATGAGTAGTCATCACCCTAATGACATTTTTCCTCATGTTTTTTTTTGGTAATAATCACAACGCAAGGGGACACAGTTAGCTCTAAATCACTATAAACATTTGTTAGTAGTGGGGAGCAACGGTGAATGGTAATTCACTGCTTTTGGCTTCTCACCCTCTTGTCTCTTTTTCCATTGGCAAAGCTTTTAGAGCATGTAATACCTTATATGTCACCCTTGTCTACCAATTCTTACCAATGTGGGATCAACCCATTTACAACTCTATCATGTATTCATTTTAAATTTTTAAGTAGTCGAAAGCCTGCATGAGCAATTTAAGTGAAAAATATTGGCGTTTTCCATGTTTAGCAAGTAGCTGAACTGGTTATGCATGGTAACTGGGAATTTCTTTTCAAAGGATAGAGTAATTATTACAGTATGATCTTAATTTTCAGAATAATTTTAAGAGACTCAGTATGAGCTCTAATACCTAGAAATTCAATTGATCATTCTTTGTTTTAGTATAGATGAGTAAGCTGCAGATTTTATTTAACAAACACTGGTATTTCAAGAGAGTATGTTTGTGATTTGTCATGATTTCGGGTTCCAGAATTTTATTTGGACCTCATGTGCTGCATTTTTGACATTTTATTCTTTTCGTTGCTTCTTCTATGGTTTTTGCATGTGGAGCAGCGGGTGTTATATTTAGCCATAGCAATCATGATCCTAAGTACAAGGTTGAGATGCATTCAGTGGATGCACCTTTTCACGCGGTGAGTCATTTTTCTTGATTGTTCACACCCATTTTTGTCTGAAGTCAAAAGCTGCCCATCATTCTTGCTATTTGGTACAACAAAAATAAGGAATGTCCTAAATATAGTTATCTAACTGTTATATTTTTGTAGTGAGTAGGAATAATGTCTATTCCCCTTTTTCTTCAAAATTCTGTTAGCAGAAGAAAACTACGAAAGGAAAGAGAGGACAAAACTGCGTTGCTGGAATGGACGAGGCCAAGTATATTTATTCTGTAGAAGGTGGTTACATTTAGTTAGCGGTTAGAGGCAGGTAAAACTGCATAACCGAACAGAAACTATATATATATATATATATATATATATATATATATATATATATATATATATATATATATATATATATATATTAGTGTGTGTGTGTGTATTCAACACCCCCTCTTAATGACTAACCCGAAACA
Source organism: Taxus wallichiana var. yunnanensis (assembly GCA_018340775.1). NCBI lineage: Eukaryota > Viridiplantae > Streptophyta > Pinopsida > Cupressales > Taxaceae > Taxus > Taxus wallichiana. The sequence continues at coordinate 456,977,481 of CM031235.1, read as the reverse complement.
ACACCAAGTTTGTCTCGAAACTTGACAAACAACAAAGGACCAAGAGGTTTAGTCATTACATCAGCAGGCTGCTCTGTAGAAGGACAGAAATGGAGAGAGATATCACCCGAATCAACCAACTAGCGAATATAGTGATGATGAATCTCAATATGTTTAGTGTGGGCATGATAGACAAAATTCTTACCATCTTGAGAACATCTTGATTATCATAAAAGAGTGAAAGAGGTGTAGTAGTAGCTTGGGGAAACTGAAAATCAATCAAAATCCGATGAAGCCATATTGCTTCGCAACTAGCACTAACAACAACCTTGTATTCTGCTTTAGTGGAAGAGATGGCTACAGTGGGCTGAAGCTTACTCTGCCAAGAAACAACTCCTAAACCAAAAGAGAAGATATATCTAATGGTGGATCGCCGAGTACCCACTGATCCTCCCCAATCAGTCGGTATAGCCAATCAATATGAAATCTGCAACTCTTTGATATAAAATGCCAAAGTCAAGAGTTCCTTTGACATATCTTAGAACTCATTTTGCTGCTCCCTAGTGAATGAGTTTTGGTTTAGACAAGAACCGAGAAAGATAGCTAACAACAAAACATAGATCTGGTCGTGTAGTTGTGAGATAGATCAGGCTACCCACCAATTGTTTGTACAATGATTCATCGACCGGTGGTGAATCATTGTGAGCTAAGAGTTTCAGCCCGATCTCCATGGGTGTAGAAGTAGAATTATAATCATTCATCTGAAATTTCTGTAATTGAGAAAGGAAAGAGAGGACAAAACTGCACTGCTGGAATGGACGCAGGCAGAGTATATTTATTCTGGAGAAGGTGGTTACATTTAGTTAGCGGTTAGAGGCAGGTAAAACTGCATAACTGAACAGAAACTCTATATATATATATATTCAACAAATTCCTAAGCTTTATTTTTCCAAGTTGGCAACTCTTTAACATTTCCATGGTTAAGGTTTTATGTATGCTATTATTCTAAATCTAGTGAATCTACAAACACTTTTCAAATCGTCTTTGAAGTTTAAATTTTAAAAATTAGTATAATGGTATTTGAGCTTCTGGTTGTTGCCTTGCGAACACACTTCTATATAATTTTATAGAAAATTCAGGGTAATTTGCAGTGTAATCACATTGAACGATTGTTTGCAACCCATAATAATTTAGGTCTTGCTCCTCTTCTTTTGCTTCATTGCTTCTGACGACTGCTGTCTTGTTATTCATACCAGGACCCAGGGCAGGAATCAATGATGATGACTGGTAGAGATGGGCAGAGGTTTGAGTGCTTTCTTGCAAAGACTGATGAAAATACGGATGATATAAATTTCAGAGAACATTATAGCAGCGGTGTTACTCTGGCAAAAGATAGGCAGACTAAGATAAAGACTCCAGACGAGCTTCTCGAAGTGTTGAAGGATCAATGCTTCCTAAGAGTCAGACTCAACTTTGATACCTATGTTACACAATGATAATTTTGTTTTCCATCATTAATTAATCAGCAATTTGTTGTAGAAATCTTCTCTTTTAAATCACTAGCTTTTTTTAGAAAGAGTAAAGCCATCCATGCTGTCATTGTCATTTTTGATGTCTGTTATTCGATGGTCATGCAGCATGAAGGATGGTGGTCTTATGAGTTCTGTTACAAAGGAAAAGTACGACAAATTCACATAGAAGATAAAAAGGTATTGGATTGGCTTCCATCTATGAACTTGATTTTACAGGATTGAATCAACAGTTATTGCACTTAGTCGAAGTGTGTAAAGCATTCCATGCTGCCATTAACTGTACTTAATAAAGCATTATTGAACATTATAAAACAAGATAAATTTTCTTGAGAATTTAAAGACACACTGAAGCATGCAATGGCCATGACATGAACAGGATAGGGAGAATTATGGTTTCTTGTTCATTTGTTTTAAAACCCATGGCTTTCTGTCTTTGTAGACTCTGAGAATATTTAACAACCAAATTGAATATTCAGGTGATTACTTGTATTATGAAACTTATTAAATGATCCATTGCAAAGGAATATGACATCATTATTTAAACATCTTTTACACATTTATTTCCAAAAGCCATTTTCTAATGTTATAGGTTGTGAAAGCCTGAGGTCTTTAAATTTATCTGCTTTGCAAAGGCCCTTGGACGTTTTCAACCCCTTTGCTTGCCTCCACAATTGTTTTGTTTGTTTGTGAATGTCCTATATTACAGCTGATCTAACAGCGCTCTGTGCTAAGCCCTGGTGAATCTGGCATTGCATACATACCCAACGAACACACAACTGGCTGCTATTTAACCGGCCTACTGATGGTTGTGGAACCAGAGCTTCCATCTGCCTCATTGGAGGTGGGCCCACAGTTCCAAGCATGGCTATGAGTGGATCTACCAACACACCCAAGCCCCTTCCACAACAACTACAATTTGGCCAAATAATTCATTAAAAAGCCCTACATGACTTATAATAAGTATAACCAATTGGTTAAAATTGGATAGAAAATTGTATCAAGCATATCAAATCTTTATCCTGCTAATTGTAAATTTGCAGACGTGAAAGCACAATAAGTTCGATGATCTTTGAAATGTTTTGCATGGCTTCAAGCTATTTGGAAATTGAATAACAGTATCACCATCTCTTACTGAGTACTAGCCATTTATCTCCCTTGTGCTTGCATCGAAACTGTTTTAGACTCTAGAGAATTTTGATTTCAGGCTAAGATCATGATAATTATGAACCTCAGGTGTCAAATAATCCTAGATAAATCTGAAAATTCCTTGATTTTTTTCAAAATCTAAGCGGAGAAGGTTAACTCTCTTCTCCAGAAATATATTTTTATATGATTGGTGTAATTCGTTTCTTTGTAGTTTGTACAATTCCACATTTATGATGGAGAAAAAGGTATTTCGATTTCAACAAAGATAAACATGGATCCAAAAATTGTAACATGTAACATCCTTTGGCCGTGATCCTCTTGCAGCTATACAAACTGTGTTTTGTAAGGTTCCTGAGATGAGAATTTCCCTTATCATAGCATTCTGTGTGCTATCTGGTCAACTGAGAAGGCATATTCAGACATCCTTTGGAGCATTGTGTCTTCAAAACCCACGTGGAGCTATATAAACCAACCTATCTATAGTTTAAGATCTCGAGTCAAGATTGTTTTTGAACTTGAGCATTTCTGTGACATATATGATTCGCTCAAATGGCATTCTTGGACACCCATATTATTATCTCTGAAGGACATATCATGCTGACTTGGTGATTTTGGATCCAGACAAGTTTTTCATCTTTTCATGGCTTTATCCTTGACCACAATTTTAAGGTTTCAGTATCAGCATGAACTGTTACACACCAACAACTTGAGGACAATATCTGTGTTATGACAATTTGATAGAAACACTGTATGGCGTCACTTTCAGTGTGTGCATATGATGCCTATTAGAGTCATATAACTACATAAGATAGATTTGTATTCACTTTTGGTATATAAATCTAAGTAGCCGGTTTGGGTGCGATTCGGGTATGAGTACGGCAATCTTTGTTTTGCCTTAGTTAAGTCTGTACAAAAAATATATAAAAATAAAAATATAGAAATTATAGCCTAATAAATCAGAAATTAGAGACATTAACCATATAGTATGCATATAAAAAACAAAATAACCACAAAAATGAAAATATTATCCGAATGCCAAATGTCATAATAATCAAATATCTCAAATGTCATGTGCTGATCATAATTAATTACATCAAAATTAATATTCACATCCATCTTGCTCTTCATCGAGAGCATCAATATCAACATCATGTGGTGCATAGTTTTTAATATTACCACTGCTGAGTACAAATTCCCTTGCACCTGATATCATTACAACTTTGTAATCAGGAAAAGCTGCAGAAAGGACATCAAAGGCTTCCTTATCCCTTTACTCATCTCCAAATACAGGAGCAACGATCCCTTTGTTTGCAATGTAGATGTTTTGGTGTCACCCAGATTTCACCTTGAAATCTGCGACTACCCTATTTGAAAAATTTTCGTACTTTTAAAATAATGGGTTGTTTTGTGTTTTTATTGCCTGAAAGTTCTTGTATTGCGTCAAGATAATCCCAAAGAGCCATATTAGCCTTTTTCGCCAAATACCCAGATGCCCAAAATTGTTTTATTCTGTCGTCGGGATTTGTCTGCGGGAAATTTGTATTTAATTATTTTGAGCCCCGTATGAGGCTATTTGCGCTCTGTTTTAACTCTATTATGAGCGAATATGTTATTATTCCTATGTGCCAGAAGGGTTTTAACTTGTATTAAGTTTTGGGCTTTATTTGTAACTTTTGACAATTTTTCGTATTTTTGTGGTGTCCAGTTTCGTTTTCTGTGAAATTTCTCTGGAACAATTCCTTTGCTGGGTAAGCCCGATTTTTGGCCTGGAGCAGCTGGAAAACATATACGCACATTATGCCCGGAGGAAGTCGCCATCGGAGGTCCGGATCACTGGGAAAAAACAAAGTCGTGCATAGAAAAGCCCCTGCGGGGATGGGCGCATTTTTGGAAAACAAAGGATTTAAGCTGCAATGGGAAAAATATAAGCCGCAGGCAGGGTGGGAATTTTATACCTGCCTGGCAGGGTACTTTTTCTCGTGTTATAAAAGTCACTTAAGCTACAGTGGGAAAAATAGAGGTCAGCTGAGCAGTGAGAATTTATTGCCTGCCTTGTAGGGTAAAAATTCCCATGATAAAATAAAAGAAAAGTGACTTAAGTGAAATCATGGGATTTTAGTGCCTGCCTTGCAGGGTAAATAATCCCATTGTCAAAGTCAAATCACTTAAGTGGATCACGGGATTTTGGTGCCTGCCTTGCAGGGTAAAGAATCCCATTGTGGAAAAATTCTTAAAAATAGAATTACATGTGCAAAAAAGTGCGCCCCCTTTGGTGAGAGAATGGCAACCTTAAATTGATTATTTTAATTAATCTATTCTCTCAAAAAGTGCGCCCAAGCTTGGAGGAAGTCAACAAGTCAAAGTTGAAATAAAAGAAAGGATTTAAAAGCATTAAATTTAATTTATTTAATGGCTGCCCTCTTCCTCTCAAAAAGTGCGCCCCATTTAGGAGTTATTTAATGTTTTTAAAGGCATTAAAACATTAAATTAATTTCTATTTTCAGTGGCTATGGTCAAAGCACACTGTGAAGCTTAAGTGAAGTGATGTGTGAAGGATTAAATTGGATTAATTTAATTTATTGGATGGCTGTCCTTAAACATGCTATTTTTAAAAGAGAAAAACATGATTTTTAATTAATTAATTGCCTTTAATTGTTAGGGCAATTATTAATTATAGAATTGTGAAGGTTATATAAGCATGGGCAGCCATATGGGTGAATTATTCAAATCACAAGTAAATAATTGCAGCCAAGTGGAAAAGTGCGCCCCCATTAGAGGAAGGATTTTGCTCAGACAAGGTGACAAGGCTAAAAGCTTCCAAATTTGGCGCATGATTTGAAGGAGGTCGATCTTTATCTGCATAATTGTTTGCATATGTGTTACAGGTGCTCAGGTGTTGTTGAAAGGATTCATGCTCTTTTTATGTGCAAATTAAACACCAATTTTTGGGGCAGCAGGCTTGAAAAGTGCAAATTTTTACAATTAAAATTCACTATTCATTCTTCGGTGGCCATTTTTGTCTGAATAAATTGCAAGAATTCAATACAGGTGCTTTATAAAGGAAAATGAGCTTTTATCAATGTCCAATACATTGCATATATCCTCCGAATCTGAAGAATTGTCCAGATCTACACCAATTTTGAAGAAATTTGGCTAAGTAAGAAGAAAAAGAATTATTTAGACGAAGATAGACAAAGCCATGGCGAAGGGAGATGAAAAAGAAAGCACGATGGAGTCATGCATTGCTTCCAAACTTGCAGACATAGGAGACACAGATCTAGGCCCGAACCTCTTGCCGATTTGATAGATAGATCCAGAGCGGGAAAGACTTCACTCATGCGTGCGGTCAAAAGCAGTGGAATTATCCGAGCTGCAACTTTTCCATGTACAACCCAATTGCCAGAGTTCGTGATGGAGTGTGCTAGATCTTATCATCCTTCATCTAGATCAGTGCGTGATGCTTCGGGAAAGACAATAATTCGTTTGGACGCAGAGTTCATCAATTATTGTTTGAAGATTCCAGTGCGAAAGGTGGTGACTTCTATTAGCATTCAGGATGCTGACAGTAGATGGGAGAAGCATAGAGCTGATTGCGTGAGCATAATGAATAGCCGATACATGAAGAAGCCTAGATCTCCTTCAAAGTTCCCGAGAACTCTTCCACGGTCCAATTTGGTGCAGGAGGTAGATGATGTCGTCAAATTGCTATGCAGGATGAATGGCGAAGCGAATGCTTACACTTTCCGTACATGGATGTATGCTTTCATCAGGACCATTGAAATCAACAAGGTTGATTCTATAATCAATTGGTCGGAAATTATTAGCAACATCGGTGAGCAACTTCGGAACGTGAAGCGTACTTTCAGCTTCAAGATGACTTCATACTTGGTGTATGCTGCAGCTTCATAGGGCGTCTTTTCCAAGCTGGATAGATGTGGTGTTCTTTCCAAGGACCCCATTTTCAAATGCTACCCGCACTTACTGCACTGCATGCGAGAAAGACTTCAAAGTGATCAACGATGACTTCTTCTACGATTTCATCTGCAGGTTAGACAAAGACTTGAAGGCCAACAGGGTAAGCAAGGAAGCGTGGGAAGCTATGTCCAAGATTGGCAGTCTATTCATTCAATTTGCAGATTTCACATACCTCAGGGTTACGGGCTTTTATGGAGAACCAACAAAGATGCCCAGGTATCCGAATGATAGATTGATCGCCATGGAGCTGAGCAGGCAACTTGTGGAGTTACACGACCTTCAGTCAAAGCGGCACAAGTCTACGGGCTTCTTTCCAATCACTGTGGATATTACAGTGCATTAGCATTCACGAGCTCGAGGGATGGAAGCACAAATGTTATCCGAGTATGAGCAAGAGTTCTTCCTTGCACGGCTAAACTTTGATCCATTTGGAGTAGCCAGAAGACAATCTCCCAGGAGTACGCACATGTGCCTTCATTAGAAGATTTCTGGATGAAGTGCAAAAGTGAGTACGAGGTTAGAAAGAAAGATTTCAGCAGGCTATCAACGCAAAGCAAGTGTTCGACTTTGGACTAGCGCGGATACCTGCGGATCTTAAAGATGATGGGAATGTGGTACTTGACACTTACCATCAAATGGGAGGAGATAAAACCATACTGCAGAATAACATAGGAGGCTGCAACACAATTGAAGAAAGGTCGAGAGCTGTGTTGGTGAATACTTCAAACTGGTTGCTGACGAAGGGATATTGCCTTGATGAAGCATTGATGAATCAAGTCACGGGCAACTTCGGCGCAGGAGATTCCCTCAAGCGAAAGCACGGAGGAGAAAGTAGCAGGAAAGTCGAGAAGTTGAAAGTACATAGAAGATCTCAATCCAAGGAGAGGATCACTTCTACGACCATGACTTTAACTCCGGTTTCTCCAGTACCCAATGCTTCACCAACTATTGCACCGCAGCAGCAGGATGCTTCCATGCCTCCACTAGAATCCAGCGACATTCATCTTCTCCCCTCAGCCACTTCGTTCAGCGCCTGTTCCAGAGGATACGTTGAAGCTGCAGATGGTGGAATTTGAAAGGGCTTTGTCCTTGGATGACTCAGAAGATGGCAGCCATAACACTGTGGCACTTTCTGACAGAGAGGATGCAGAGCGGGAGATGGTAGTGCACTCAGCGACTTCTCACTCTCCGAGAAGTAATTTCTCGGAATGGTTAGCTTTGCAGTTTGTTCCAGAAGCGAGAATGGAGATGAACTTAGAGGAGCACGACTTGCAGCTACTCCAGGATCTGAGCAGAAGAGACAAAAGGCCTAAAGTTGCTAAAGCAACTTCTAGGTTGATCATCGAGGATTCGGGAGAGAAGTTTGCTGAGATATCAATTCCGGCAGAAGGAAAGATAGAAGAGGAGCTCGTGGCAGAAGATGTGACAGTGACCAAAGTACCACTCGGTCAAGCCACCACTGAAGGATTGAAGCAGGACATGCAGACATTGATAGATGCTTTATTCCTTAGGCTTGACAGTGAGAAGGCGGAGAAAGAAGAGTTGCAGAAGCAAGTATCTCAATTATGTGAGATCATAGCCAAGGTTGCTAAACCTTCCATTCAGCCCATTTCAGAGCAGGTGAGTGATCATCTTATGCAGGAAATGGAAGATGCAAGCAATCAAGTAAAGGCCATTGTGAATGGAAGGATTTGATTATTCGTCAAGCTTCTGTACAACTTGGGGAAGTGCCAGCCCGCCTAAAGGTTATGAACGATGCAACAAATCAACTAAAGCAATTGATGGCAAACATAGAAGGCATGAATACAGTTGCAGAGAGTAACCTGAGTATTTTGGCCGAGATCAACAAGTCACGGAGATGTATTGATTGCGGAATAGATTGTACCGGACGGATCAGTCGAGAAGGGGAAGCAGCTAGAGTTTGCAGTATCTTTCCGTTTGGAAATCTGCAGAGTTTTGCTGAAGAGGATGCAGGCACTTGAGAGTAGAACATCAGATTTACCAGACAGTGTCATTTCTTTCACTAAAGAGATAATGGATGGGAATGTCACTTCATACGTGCGGATCGTCTCAACTAAGGTGCCTAATTCCCTGGAAGGTTCTCTTCTGATGGTACAAAAGAGAATTGATAAAGCTATCAAGCTTTTCATGATGAATTCTATCGAGATCGGTGGCGCTGCGCAGTGCATATTGTGAGGTTCGGGCCGAGTTTGGAAGATGTGGAAGCGTGCATCAAAGTGTTGAATGAAGGGTTGCTGCAATTCAGGACAGAGAAAGAAGCAGTGGCTAAAACAGATGGAGGGATGCTTTGAATTACATGTTCGACAAGTATATCCGATATCAGAACAAGAAGAAGACATAAATGTTACAGCTGGCATGACTTCTTCTATTTCTTTCTTCTTCTATTTTCTATGTTCCCGGATGAAATTGTAAAACTTCTAAGTTATTGGTTTTGCAACCATTACTTAAAGTCATGTGGAACCATTCTATTAGTTAAGTGATACATGTGTCACTTAAGGAGAAGATAGTTGAGGATGATTGCCAAATGTCATCTTTACTTGTTGTTTATGTTTCAGTTCAGTTTGAGTTTTCCATTTGTACTTTCCCTCCTACATTCTATAAGTAGGAGAAGAACCTCCGGGTTAATGATCGATCAGAATTTGTAAGCAGCAATCCTGTGTTCTAGACTTTGTGCTGAACCCTTGAGAGCAACTTGGAGCAAAGGAATACAAAGGAGCAGGTTTCCGGAGAACTTTGTGTCACGGTGTACTGTGTTTCTTGCTTTTAAATCTTAGATCTCTTAAGTAAACTTTGTGTTATTATAGATCTGGATCTAGAGCTGCCTTTGTTTTATAATTCTGTGTGTTCATATCTATTAAGTTTCTTCTATGTGCATGCAATTAGCTCTACTATCTACTAATTGGGATGCACATCTTCCCCATTTCTTCTCTGTATTTCCTTTACTTCTTTCTTCTATAACTTTCCTTTCTTAAACAGCTGCTTACTTGCTGCAAAACTTCTTAGTTATGGTTCATGAACTAAGTGGTTAAAGTAAAACCCTTGATAGATAATAACACATTTTTATTGACAAATCTGACACGGGAGCCTCAAATGGTTAAATGAGGGAGATTTATCTCATGACTGCCTAGGTTTGATGCTATGCAGAAAATCTAGCCAACATATTTATATATGATGCTGCAAGTCTGGCTCCAGCAATTCTAGTTTACACATGCCATTGATATGTTTAGAAGGACCAATCTTTCCTCAAAGTTCTCGCTTGCAGAAACAGAACTATCAATATTAACCCCTAATGCAATTTCTTCTTCCCTTACAGAACAGAACCATCTTTGTAGATCCATGGCTTGTCCATTGAGGAAGGACTGCAATGATATTTTGCCCGTGAGAAGCTCCAGTAACAATACTCCAAAGTTTTTATTATAAATTTTTGTTTTTTTATGTCAACTTTTCAATGGAAAAAAGAAGATTTAAAACATGTTTTAGACTGTGGGTACCCCTTGGGTATGTCCAGGGTACGTGTGCAGATGTACCCGGGCGTATTCGTGCGTCCGGGGCGTACCCAAGGGTACCGTACCTATACCACGTGCTGGGGGCATACCCAGGTTGGGTTTGAGGCTGGGGAGCATACCGGCTACCTAGATGTAAATCTATGTTGGTAATTATTTGGATACTTGTTTGAGAAAAATCTTCATCTTTTACATCAAATGAATCTCAACAACTAGATGTTCTGCATTGAAGGAGAGAGATCAGGATCAAAGAATTGAAGAACATAATAGAGAATATTGATTGTTCTTGTCCCTCACATGCTAGGCTATGCCTTGTCTGCAGCATAATAGAGAATATTAATCATTGTTGTACCTCACATGCTAGGCTATGCCTTGTCTGTCAGCGCAAGCAAATTATGATGATATATGCTTATTGCTCAACAGGGATCGACTACATGTCTTATCTCTTTGCAATTCAGATAAGTTTCTAGCAATTATTTGGTATGACAAAGATTGTGATTTATCAATTTATCTTTTCTTACTTGCATTAGCACACTTCAACAATTTTATTGCCATGCAGTTGTCTTGTATCAACTAGATGCTTGTTTTAGGCATCCATCTGGTTCTCGAAGGCACAATTTTCCCAAAACTGATTATAACCATAATTTTTATTAAGATATGCCTTCTTGGGTATATTTTTCCATAGTTACCTAACTCTCGGGGACAGGGGGACAGCAAAAAATTTCCCAAATTTTGGGGACGGTAAGGGACGGCTATTAAAATAATCCACAAATTAATATTTGAATATTTTAACTTTATTCAATGAAATTTAGGAATTTAAACTATATGTAATGTATTTTAGGTACTTTCAAGACTATAATTTAATGTTCTTGATAAAAATAACAGCTTTTTAAAAGTAAAAACGTCAGAAAACTTTTGAAAGATCCAAAAAAATAGGGGATGTCCCCTCCAAGTCCCCAAGTCCCCAAAATATTTGGCATGTCCGGGATGTCACCAAAATCTAGGGGACACATCCTCATGTAACACTGTATCTTTCTATATAGGACCTTGTGTAAATTTTAAGATTCTTGGTTGAACCATCCACTGAATCGCTATACAGTTTTGGTCTTGAGAATAAGGTAAAGAGTGTGGGATTTAAATTTATTTGTAGGAAGGGACCAACTTGTGATTAACCTGTGACTAATCAAGAAGACAACGGATTGTTCAGGCCATATGTTCTTGATTTGTAGGTATACTTTTCCAATTTATAAATATAAAATATATATTATTATTTAATTGCAAGAGAGCAGGCACGTGGCTGTATCCCTTCGTCATTCTCTAATGAACGATCATGTCTGTAAATTTTCAACTGCTTTTCTGCATGTTGGGTGGTTCCACACAATTTTGAGGTGCTGCTAATATGTTCTAGATGACAAACTTTGCATAGTAAATTTCATTATCAAAATGTAACCATCAACATTTCATCGAAAACCCAAGACTCAGGTCACTGGTCAAAAGGAAATTTTTTTAGTTTACCTATATCTTTTGCAGTTGGCGCAGCAATTTGTTTTGGGTGTTTATGATGAAGCAGCTACAGAAGCTTTACGGCAGAGTTCACCAGATGTTTCTGTTCAGAAAGATCCACGTTCTAAAACTGCAGCTCAAAGGTAAGAGACATATTTTATCATTGTTTCACAATTGAAACATATTATCGTTATTTTTTATAAGGTCACTACGGTGTTTCTCATCTCAAATTAGATCTTCAACTTCAATTTCAATGATTTTCCATTGTTTCCAAGACATTGCTATGAGAGAGGATTTTAACCTTTTCTAATAATTGAAGATGCAAGATAGGAATATCCATCCTAGCAATATGTAGCTTTGTATTTCCTTTCATAATTGCAAGTATTATGATAGTGTCATTCTTTACTTTCCTCTCACTGTTCACCATGAGACATCAACAAATTGTTTTCCTGATTTGAGAAAAATATTTGTTCATTGTTACCATAAACCACCCTATATTTATGATACCATGGAGCATTCACTGTCAAATCATCCCTAGAAATGCTAAGACTTGTTCATGTATATGCTTGTCACAGAATTTAGGTGATTTTCTTGGACATCAATTTTATATTTTCCCTCTGCTTTGGGCTACTCTCTTCTCATATTCTCTTTACTAGGTAACTGAAAAATGGGAGATAATTGATCATTACAACATTGCAGGTATCATGCTCATGTATACACCAATGGCACGATTTGTGACCTTACAAATGATCCAAGGGAAACAGAGGTATTTCCTTGTCTTTTTAGACTCAAAGACAGATACTGGCTATTTTCTACTTAATAAAGGTCTGACGGATTCAAGATGTATTTTCATTTAGTAACGGTGCACACATTGTTCCTCTTAATTTGGATTAGTCTCTTGTAATAGATCCTTGTTTCATTATTTCTTCCACATAGTCTGTCCAATTGTTTGCTTATATTGTGGTTGTATTCTACAAAACTTAAGTGTATCTGTCTCAGAAGTTCATACATCAAACGGTGTACTCACCCATTTTATTGAGTGGATGTTTGTGCTAAGATTTTCCATTTATGCAGGTGAGATTCATGTGTTCAGGATCAAATAGAGCATTGATTCATTCTATTAAAGAAGTTTCCACGTGCAAATATGCGTTGATAGTTCAATCTCCCATGCTCTGCAAGCACCCGTAAGTTTGAATTTACTTGATATCAAGATCAAGTTTCTCCCCTGAAAGTGTATTTGTGAATGCTCCAAGTCTTTACAAAAAAATCTGATCTCTATGTTAATTTGCAGTCCTTTAAATTCTTTGTAGGTTGTTCCAAGAAGAGCGGCCTACTTGGTACACTATCAACTGTAACACTCTTTCAAGTAGCAATAAGAGAGAAGAAAAGGGAGACGACAAAGAAAAGCAGCTAGCTTTGCCGGTAGATAATTCCAAAAGCGACTGGGCTAGTGATTAATAACTGTTTCTATTTTTCTACACATTGATATCTTTATCAAGATGTATAAAATCTGTGTGGAGTATATATACTTCATTTGTGCTGTCATAGATTTCAACTTGGAAAAGAGTTATACCAATCTCCTTGTTCTCAACTTCTTTTTGGAATCATGCATCTTAGATCACGTTGGTTACTAGATGATTACATCAGAATACAATAATGGCTACGCAACATTCATGTTTACTTCCTTTCCCAAAATAGGGAGGCCAACATGTTTGCCTTAGCATCAACTCAAGGCTTCACCCTTCCTAAACATGTCCATTCCTAAGTTTTTGGGGCACCCTTTTCGTATTTGTATCAGGTTTACCATTTATTTGATATGAATTCTTATACAGATATGGCAAAGATATGTATCAGATACTCCAGAAATTCCATGCTGTATCTGTGTATGGCTGTTCTGTATCTGAAACAAGCTTGAGTGTCTTTGGGGTGTATCTTCCCGGATGTTGAAAGCTATGCCAATTTCAGGTACCCTTTTGTGACAACTTTGCTAAGTTTTATGTTGCAATACAAATTATATACATGAGAATAATGGTTTTAAGCATTATATTTGAATACCTGCCTGGGCTATCTTTCAACATTATCCAATTTGTGTTGTAATACAAAATTGTGTAGTAATGCATATTTGAATATAGCTTGCTTGACCTATTTGGCATTGTCTTTGCATGATGTTTAATTGGTACAAGGAGATGCCAAGACCGCTTATTTTATCATATTACTGGACATCCTTTCATCCCAAGGTCTTCTAATTATCTCTATTTGTGGTCAGATTGAAGGAACTTTCCCGCAATTTTCCATTTCTAAAAATTGATACGGTGCTAGTAATAAGACGCTTCTATCTGGCCTCGTCATTAGGTAAATGTATCAACATTAGAGCAGATTTGTTATTACTAACTAAAGTGCTTAGTAACAAGACTGTTCTATAGATGATCATGATACATTTACCTGGCCAACTAGAAGCTTCTGTATATATATGTATACATGTAAAATTATTTTCCTTTATCTGTATACACCCACAAAGACTTATCCATGTTGCATTGTATCTGTGGGGCATGGTTACCGTGTTTGGCCGAATCAAGGAAATGTTCAGTTCGGACCGAAATTTTTGGATCACAAAACCAAACATGTCTACTTCGATCTGGATGTTTTTATGTTTTATTTGCTAACCAAAAATATTATATAATAAATTAAAAAATTATATTTTTCTTCCCATTGCTGAATTTGTTGTTGATTGTATAAATTTGTTTGTTGCATATGGCCATGACCATTCTGTTCAAGGGTTTAGAGGTGGAGAGTGCACACAAACAAGGAATGTCATGGCCTGAACCTATTTTTTTCCAAGAGGCCCTTAAGGGCAGAGTGGGGTGAGAAGAGGTCCATGGAGGTTGAGAAGGGTTTGAGGAAGGCCTTGAGCCTTGTAGAAGTGTGAAGGGTCCTTGAGGCCGAATGGGCTTAGAGATACCCTTGGGGCCTTGAAGGGGCATGAAGTCTGATCCATGTGCAGCCACGTACCTGCACACTCTTGCCTTAAGTGCCTTCTCAACTCGTGCATCTCTATGAAATTTTATGCTTCCAGCTCTTGCATGTAACCCTTTTCCTCTTGTGTAGTCTCGTGTAGCACAAAGAACCATGTTACACAGCCAAGACCTCCATGCTTAGCTCCCGCATGCAACCCTTTGTCTCTTGCGCACTCTACGTAGCGTAAGGAACTATGCAACTTAGCTTCAAGACGTCCTCTCGCTTCAAGTTCCTACGATCCTTCGCTTCTTGTACAATCCGCGTAGTGCAAGGAACCATATCACTTGGCTTCAAGACCTCCTTGCTTTGAGCTCATCTGTTCAACCTTTTGTGTAGTGATAGGTTCCATGCCAAATAACTTTGAAGGCTCCAACTCACAAATGTGCATCTGCACATGTGTCATCGCATGCATCTCGTGCCATGTGCACAAATTTTGTGCAATTTTGGTCTCACATGCAAATCCTCTAGACATACTTGTGTAGCAACCCCCGTGCAAGACCTCCAATAGCTCACCGACCTCAAGGATACCTGTGCCACATGTGCGCTGTGCCAGCTAGCACCTCCAAGGTGTGCATTTCACCCACAAATTTGACAGATTCCTATGCGAGGCTAGGCAACCCCATTCCATAATGGTCGTAAGGTGATGTTTCACACATGAAATGTTCAACTTCCATAACAATTCTTACCTTCATTGTACACATATGTAGCCTTACATGCACATAGATAGATTGAAGATAAGCAACTACACATCTTTTTCAAGACTATGCCATGTACAAAATGCATACGTAAAGATACATTTACTGTTTTAGTTCTATATCTCTCTCCTCTATTTCACTCGATGTTTCAAGCTTACACATATACTTACAACACATCTAGATCCTCATATAGATTGTTGTTTCCTAGGCGCACTAGGATCCAAATCCTTGGTATTAGCGCGATTCCTCTTGCATGTCCCATTGAATGCGGTTGGACTATTTGAGCCTCGGTGTCAAACTATGAGAACCGATAGAGTATATCTTGTCCTACTTCAACAAAGTTCGGATAGTGAAGCCAACGCAAGATGAAATTCATGCAAAATGAAAATGCAAAAGCACTCAGAGAAGAACACAATTTTCTATTTACCCAGTTCGCGAAGTCTTGAATGAGCGGTTCCATTGACTTAAGCATCAAGTAAAGCTTTTGGTGGTTGAGCCCTCTAGGTTTCAAATAGATCTAGACTTTCATAAATTTGAAGTAAAGATAAATGTAAATGCAAAGAGACAATTGGTTAGATTAATTAGATTCCTACTTTTCTATGATTGCCTTTTCTGACGAAGAGAAGATCAAGATCACACTATTGAAAGTTTCTTCACGTGCAAAGAATTGGTGGCAAGCGCACACCATGGGGAACAAAGACTTCACATTAAGGAAATTTGATCCAACCTCCGATAGCTTCCTAGAAGCCTTCAAGGATGAATTCTATCCTAATAATGTCTATGAAGATTGCTACATGACCATCTATCCAAACCAACACTAATGCCTTCCACGACCTCTATGCGAGGTTGGGTTCATTCAAATTAGAGGAGCATAGAGTTCTCAAGTGTTGTAATGACCTAGGTCAAGACATTGGCGAAGCCTATCGCTTTGCGATGACCATTGAGGAAGAGTCAAAGATGGTGAGAAAACGAGACACATCGTTTGCGCCAAGGAAGATTCTTCAAAAAGAGCCAACTATCCAAGATATGCAAATGGTGCAACAAACACAAAGATGCAAACACTCCAACATAAATTGCCATGCACAAAAGAATTGCTTGTGTACACAAGAATTGAGGATCTTGAAGACAAGCCACTTGAAGAAATGTTGAACAAAAATCCCGAAGTTACTTGTCACATAACAACCACTACACCAAAGGTCTTTGCACAATGTAGAAGCAAAGTGCCTATTCAATTCACAATGTGGGTGTGAGGGAAACCATTAGATTTTCTATCTAATGGGGGATCATGAAGAATCTCATCTCCAAAGCAACTATCAAGTGAATGAACCTTCAAACCATAACATTTGGAATGGATCAATTCTTGTGACACCTAGGGTATACACATCGCACAACAATGTTGCTTCACATATGCTATCCATCCTTTTAAAGAGGAGCTAGTTTGCAATGTAGCAAGGCATGCAATATCATCCTCGGACATGCATAAATGCATAGCCACCATGGTGTGTACATCGCCAATCCTCGAGCATTGTCATCTTTGTCAAGCAACAAGAGGTACCAAATTCTTGAAATGATTCCATAATCGAACCATACATGAACCCCTAAGAAGACTACACCCTCATATTGTCCAAGGCTTAACACTATCAAAACTATCGCTTTTCAAGCTAGGGCGAATAGTCTCAGTGTGCAATTGTGCACCCGCACACACTTGCTTTGAGTGCCTTCTCAACTTGTGCACTTTATTAAGTTGTGCACTTTATGTTTTCATGTTGAGTTACTTTTCTAAATGAGCATGTCAAGTGACCCTCTTGGCGTAACTTTATGACTTAACTTTTTTGTATGCTAGTTGAGCCAAGTTGATATTTTATAAAGTGAAATTGAAATTAGAACCTAAAGATTGCATGTATGACATTTAATTATAATAGATTTGAAATTTGCATGTTTTTAAAATATATATGTACATATATACAAAGTGCATAGGCACACACTCACACACGTGCACACATACATGCACACGTGCACACACACATAAACGCACATGTGTGCATGCACACACACACGCGTGCGCGCATGCACACACATGCACCCACCCATGCACACATGCACACACACACATGTATGTGCACACGTGCTTGCATGTGCGTGCACACACATGTAGGCACACCCACACCTACACATCCTCACACACCCACCCACACGTACACGCATAACCATATACACACCACACACCCAACACACACACATCCCTCCTACCCTTGTCCGCTCCCCGTCCCCCAACCCCCTCAAAAACACACACACACAACACACACACCACATACAACATACATACACAACACACATGATACATGCTCGTGTGATCCATTGCATGCACCCCCAACACACATACTCAACACACACCGGACACCACACCCCACACATACACACCACACAACACACATACAACACAACTCACAACACACATACAACACAACTCACAACACACACAACACTCAACACACATAGACATGTCACAAATCATACACCACACAACACACACTCATCACATCACACCAACACACACACCCCCACACACACATGCACATGCATGCGTGCACATACACATGCACACACACACCATACACATGCTCGCGTGCGCACACACACAATATAGACATGTCACACAACACACACACACACCACAACACGCGTGCACACACACACAAACACCACACAATACACCAAAACACACACATTCACACACTTGGATACACCCACACACGCTCATGCACGTGTGGACATGTGCACACACACACACACACATGTGCATACACAAACGCACCCATGCACTCACACATGCACACACATCACAACACATCACACATTAAACACACAATACAACACACACAACACACACAACACACACACACACACACACACACACTCACACTCACACTCACACATGCACACACAGACATTGACATAAACACACACACACACACACACAAACACCACACAATACACCAAAACACACACATTCACACACTTGGATACACCCACACACGCTCATGCACGTGTGGACACGTGCACACACACACACACATGTGCATACACAAACGCACCCATGCACTCACACACACACATCACAACACATCACACATTAAACACACAATACAACACACACACACAAGAACACACACACACTCACACTCACACTCACACTCACACTCACACTCACACATGCACACAGACAGGACATAAACACACACACACACACACACACACACACACGCACACACACACACACCACACACACACACACACGCACACGCACCCGCACCGCACGCACACGCGCACACACACACAAATCATATGCACATTCTATTTTTTGAAAATATGTATATATTGCTTTATTTTAATTTTCTTGGTTGGAATCGAACTTTTTTGAAAATTTGAACTTCCAAATTTTTAATCCTTCCGAATGAACCAAACTTCTCAAACGTGGTAATTATGGTGTGTGGTCTCTTAAAAACTATTGTATATGTACCCTAGTAATTTAGGTCATTAATCTGAAATTTAGTGGTAAGGTCGTCTTTAAAAATTTGTCCACACATTAGTAATGGTTGGAAGTATTGCCATTAGATGTTGGCTCAGCCTTCATCTCCAATAAATTGCGATCCTAGCTAATTGAATAATAATCGGTGCTTGTCATATGCAAACTTTACCCCTTGCTAGAATCCTGTTCTTGATATATATTATTTTCTTTGAAGTATGCTTCTAGTCCAAGTGCTAAACTATAACCTTATAGGATATTTCACCATCTTTCATCCAATCGATACGAGTTCGGATATAGTTGATTTGAATTTTTATCTTTAAATTCCCTTAACTATCATTTCTATTTCCAATTTGTCATTGCTTGTCTATTGGACAAATCTCATTCCTAATCTTGTCTCGCTCAACTAGCAATTTCGTAAGTTTGCATTCCTTTATATGTTCTAACTCATTTACCCATCCTACTATTCTACTTGATCCCGTGAGAATTTGGTTCTCTAGATGGAAGCGTCCTACTTTAAAAGTCACCCTTTCCAAACTTTTTGATGGGGTATTGTAGTAGAGAGATCTAGAGTAAGTCCTTAAGTTAGAGAGAATTGGGCAACAAAAGGGAAGCAAGAAGACCAAGCAAGAACTCCACTAAAACTCAATGTAATATTATAGGATGGATGAGTCATAAGAAAATAATCATCCTTGGTTTAAATGAGATATAAATTGAACATGAAGAGGATAGGGTCTAGTTTTAAGAGTGGGGTTTTGGTTTTAGTGTATGGAGTATCCTTGTTCTCACAAAACCAATGTGTCCAACCAATGGTAGACTTTTTCAATGTTTAGTATTAGTAATTATAATATAAAACAAGAGAAGTGAACCCTTGTCTATTTAGAATGCATATTAGCCTATCTATTTTCCTTTTCAAATTCATTTGATTTGTAGAAAGCATGATTTAGAGAAAGAAATCACGTTTTCAATTTTAAGACCTTTTCCACATCTCTATACATGGGTAGATTTGTATATGCATCTTCTAATCACTTCCTTACCTACTATGAGTGTAGATAGAGCGTTTATCATTACAAAACCAAGGAATTAAGTTTTCATCATCATTCTATGTTCCCTATGGAGATCATTTTCTTTGTAACATGCCTTGTAAGTATTAACATTTGCTAACAAGTATAATGGACTATCAAATTTTTCTTGCAGTAGTGGTATCATTTTGGCACTCATCGACAATGCTAAAAATCAACGAGTTGCTTCATTTTTTTCATCTCTTTGTAAGAATTGTTCTTATTTATCTTTTCTATCTTGGGACCTTCAAGAGCTTCTAAGTATATTTCCTCAGTTCCCTTAGATTTAGAAAGCTTTGGGAAACCACTTCCTTGTCATGATTGTAAAAGACCCTGTAAAGAGATACACAACATCTAGCCATTTTATTAGTTTCAAGTTGTATTATATTTTCACCCAAGAGATTTTTCATCCCATAATTTTGTTCAAATTTCTCCTCTCATTCAGTTTTGACCATAAAAGTCTCCCCACCCATCAAAAATATGACCACCACCATCAAATTCTTGCAAATATTGAATGTTATTAGGAATTGAGATTTTATGCAACACCTCAATCTCACATGAGTATCTAGGAACATATTCACAAGTTCAAAGTAGAGTTGGCTTCCATGGCATCAATTGAGTTTTTCAATTCATTATGGCCTTCATGGTAGAAAAAGGTCATATGGAGTCCCACTTAGCATTCATGTGTCGTTATAACCTTTCGTTCCTAGCAAAAAAATTCCTTACTTGGCAAACAATTAACCTAGAATCATCAAGATCTTGTAGCAAACTTTTAAGCTTAACAATAAAGCCTCATACTCAACAACATTATTAGTAGGCTCCAATTCTAACCTAATAGAAAAGGGTATACTCTAAACTTGAGGATCAATTGCAATGCACAAGCCTATGGACTAGACTTGGATCTGCTCCATCATAGAACATCTTCCAAAGTTGATGGGATCAACATTAAATATGACAAGTAGTTCTTCATGGTCATTCACCATGTCCACATATTTTCCAATTTCAAGATCCTTGTACAATTTTTCATTGGTGAGATTCTTTGGGTCTTTGATATGAAAGAGCATTAGAGTTTTTTTCCTAGTTTTTATCTTCAAGACATTCGGTTATGTCGAATCTATCCTTATATATCCTCCCATAACAAATGCCTATTTTCTACTTACATAGTTCATCTAGTTTGATAATTGACTACTATTGTATCTACTTGAATATGCTTCCGTGAAAACTAACTAAATGGACACAAAAAGATTAAATTAGGCCAATCACCTTCAATTCTTTAGATTCTATAGTATACATTTCTCATATGAGCTATTTATTTTAAAGTTAGGACCATTCATAATCTCTAAGGGCATAACATTCTTGGATGCTCAATCACGATAGAACTCTAAAGATGTTTGTCTTAAATCGATAAAGAATTGTAGAACGGGTCAATATCACATGAAGTTCTAGCACGCACGCACGAAGATAAATCTTAGTTGTGGCTTTATCTTCAAATTCATTTGAGAGCATATCAACAGATGCACATGTGATATCCTGACGTGCTTCAATACTTCCTTTTTGTGGACAGGATATTTCATAAGCTCGAATAGAGGCATGGATATTATGTAACTTTCAAGATAAATAAGAGGAAAGTGGGGCAAGGCTATAATCTTTTGTATTGATAATAGGGGAATAACCTCAACTTTGTTTAACCTTTATCAACAATCCTACTAAAGGAAGGGTAATCAATACTTGTGAGCTTTTAAAGAGCAGCACTAGACATAACCTTTTTTGACAAGTCTTCTTTGGAAGATTAGGTGGTTCATTTCTTGCAAGTCTTCTTGCTTCTCAAGTTACAAGAATAATGGGCCTTAGCCACCATTACATCCTAGATGGATTGTATGTCATTGTCACTTGGTATTATCCTTATATTCCTCTTGATATAATACTCAAAGATCATGTTCATTCTTAGCCAAGTTACCGCCTTTGCAGGAGTGGAAATGATCAATTTGGTTCATATTTACGCCTAATAAGCACACAATAATACTTGCTTCTAATTATCTTGTTGAATACATATTGCTTACATATGTAGACACACTTGACTCCTATTAACATGGAGTCCAAATATGAGTTTGATTGTCACACACAAGTAACATGCATGCTAACAGAAATGGATCTGCGGTAGTTTATGGCACCACTTTATATGTGTAAATGGTAGTCCGGAACACTATTGAAGCAACAGATGCACACTTCTTTCTTTCCTACTACCTTCATGTAATTGGGTTGTGCTATATTTCCTTCAACCATTCTTTGATTTGAAAACACCTCAAAAGTTGTGCTATGTTGAACATGCTCCTAGAATTTACTCAAAACACTTCTCTATTCTCTAAAACAAGAGCATACAAAACTAGATATAGCTCTCATCAATGGGGCAATTAGAAGTATAATGGCTTTTCCCCTTATGAACACTTAAAATCCCATACTCACAAAGCTCTAATATCAAATGATCGAGTTTACTTTAGGTTTACATGGAATAATAACACACAATAATACACGCTTCTAATTATATTGTTGAATACATATTGCATACATATGTAGACACACTCGACTCCTATTAACATGGAGGCGAACCTTATCTCGCAACTAACATTATCATCCCTAGAAACTCTCTCACGATCTCCTATTCCTTCTCACATATCTCAAATATCACTCAAAAGTCCGTCTCATGTAACTCACTCACTCTATTTCTTCACACGCTTATAACTACCCCATATAGTTTCACACAAATGTGAATACTAACATAATATATTCCTAACGAAATTGTTTATTGAGAGGGAGAGACGAGGGAAGATCTATCTATAACCAAGCTCATATTTCCATCATTAATGTATTTCAAAAATATCTCTTAATTCATGGCAAAATCTCGATTAATATTTTATGGATATTTTAAATTTCATGTTGTTGGAAACTTAACATCCATTTTGTCACCATACTGCAACTCAAAGGCATCATTAAATTGAGACAATTGAAATATCCCTTTTGGGATAATCTTGAAATTTGACAAAATTTAATTAAAATTTGCAGCAAATGATATTCTAATTTTTTTGAAATAAACCAACTAGGGCAGCGAATTGAAATTTATAGATATCTTGCAAAATACTTGCCCAAATCACATGAAATTTTATAGAGAGCTTGCTAAGGTGAAAACAAAGATTAGAAAAACGTTTTTTGATTTTTTTGATTAATATATAACTGCCATTAATTTTCAAAAAACCCTAAACTACTGAAAAACTTCAAAAATTCATAAATATGTGAATATCTTATTTTTTGAAAATAACATATGCTAAATATATAAAAATGATCCCAACCACTAGATTTGAAAATGGACACTGAAAACCTAAAAACACATTGCAAATCAAGAACTGAGTAGATAAAATCCTAGAAAATAGTTGTTCCAAATATGAACTGAAACCTTTGATGAAGAAGGGTTGTCCTCTTACTCTGAAACTGAATTTCTGATTACTCTTCGATCTGATCCAAAAATCTGAATAAAGCTCCAAAATAGCAAACTAGGGAGGATCTTTCACCACCGAAGAGTGCTCTGCTAGCTAGGTGTGGATCTTTCACCACCGAAGCTAATGTTCTTTTGGGATTTTACTCCACAATTAAAGTAAGTGCAAACAAGCTGTTGCTCCAATATCAAAATAGGTGAGTGTATGAATGAATGAATAACTCTCCCCAAGCACTCCTTTTATAACTTCACCATGCAACAAGAGGCCCAAAAAAGACCCCAATCAACCCCCTTGGGAAAACCACATAAATATAATATGATTTTAAGTTACCTTTTCCCACACATGTGTCAAAAGTAACTTAGGTGACCCCAATGAAGAAATAAAATAAAAATGTGCCGTATAGTCACGACCGACAAAATATAACAATTATTATCACCAAGTCGCTCAACTTAATGTCAACGACAAAATATAACATAAAACAAGGTGGTAATCATGTATCCATACCCAATAGCCTGCAACGTCATTAGCCCCTCGGGTATGACCAAGGTTAAGATTGAAAAATGGCCGTTAGGCCCTCGGTGAAGGAATGAGGACATTACAACAATATAGTTATTTGTGCATTAGGTAGATGGTAATACCAATTTAAAACATTTTCTTTTAAAATATGTACACATATTTTATCATTAAATCATCATGCTCAACTTCAAAGTTATATGTAATCCATCTAAAATCCTTTAAACGATAATTAGAAATAAGGTTATTTCCTTGAAACTTAGGAAGGTACATTCTATTTCCATCTCTAAGAGGTGGAGGCGAGGAGACATGGATTATTCTTATTTTCCATAGGGATGTAATATTGATAATAAATCACAAGGGTAATCGGTGGGCTTGACACAAGATTGTCGGCATGATGTAAACTTATAGAGCTAGTTGATAGAACAATCGACATGCGACAAAAACTCGAACTACAAACACCAAAATATTTTAAAGTGGTGCCTTACATTGTGTTCTTCTTTCTCCAAACATGTCTAAATCTTAGAATGCTATGAACTTCAAGGTCTCAAGATGAATCATAACCGAGACTATATAGTAACATCATATACACCAGATTTAACATCATGGATACATTTAACTAGTGTAAAGGGAGCATACTTGGTGCAAGATCCTTATCAAATGGGGATATTGGGTGTTATGTTTTATTTTCTTTTATAGCCTCTCCGATTACTTTGTCAGTATCATCTACTGTGATAGTGATATGCTTCCTAGGGTTAGATTTGAGTTGCTTTTGGCTGTCTCCCACCTAGATAACACTATCATCTTTGTGAATCTCAAATTGTTTGGCCCAAACACACAAACAAAGTCACTAGAAAATAGTCATGTGAAGATGAAACTATTCCTCTCAGCTCCTCACCGAATATTGATAAATCAAAATTGAAGAATATTTAAGTGATTTTTGAAGGCTTGCAACATTAAAATACCGTTCACGAGTCACAATGTTAATGTTCGTAAACAAAGACCCATGCATGGAAAATTGGCGGGGAATCTAAAAGACTCACAATCAATGCCACTACAACTACATAATTTAGAATGTTAGCATCTACTTCATTGATTGCTCAAGTAACTAGTCACAAAGATACCAATATTGAAAAGAATTAAGAGAAATCCATAAGAGCCAGATTATCCCTTCTTTCTAGGTTTGATGCCATGGGTGGCACTCTCCAATGCCGTTCACGAGACATAATGCTCGCAAATAAATACACATACAAGAAAAACTGGTGGGGAGTCTAAAAACACATAACCGGTGTCTCTACAACTACACAATTTAGAATGTTATCATTTACTTCATTGATTGCTTAACTAGTCACAAATATATAAATATTTAAAATAATTAGGAGAAATCCATAAGAGCCAGATTATCCCTTCTATCTAGGCTTTAATGCCATGGGTGGCGCTCCCTGCACAATTCCTTAGAAGCATGTAAATGTATGAAACTAGAGTTTAAAAATTCTTATGAATTTCAATAAAGTTCAATTGTGCGCAAATACCATCATGCACACCATCGAAACAACTGGAAGAATAAAGCTTTGTATAATAAAAACGATACATTAAATAAATTGATTCTAAGATACTTGGGGATTCATGGTGCTTGAATATATCTAATAAAATAATAAAAGAATCTGGAAATATTGAAAAAAATGAGAACTAATAACATTCCCTTGAATACATATGTTTTGAATATTTCTTGAATGTCTTAATCTCGATCATAAAAAAAAAAAGACAGCTCAACTTAGTTCTTTACAATCACATCTAAAATAATTCACAAGGAGTGAAACAAAGCGACACATATGTATTGATTATAAAGCAATGCCATTTGCATTGGAATTCTGTCACAATACATCACAACTAACTCTCCCTCATAAGATTTGGCTTCCTACAGCCCTAGATCTACAAATTTCTAGATTAAAATTCCACCTTTTCTGGAAGCCTGCAACTCTTGGCTTGAGATTATCCTCGACAGTTAATAAAGCAAATCTAAAACTGGCAGGGAGTGGTAAGAGGCACAATGAAGATAACATGGGAGTAAACACTCTCGAAGTATCATTCATACAATAGACACCAAAGCTAACATGAATTTTCTTGATACAATAACAAACATTTTATTTATATTTTTGACGAGTGATGCATGTCGTGAAGCAGGAGGATGAAAGTTGTCCATAATGGCCACAAGCTAGAAAAAGGATCTGTTGCCATCCATCAAAAATAGTTTCACCTTGGAGAAAAATGTTAAGTCGTCACAAAATGACACAACTTAACACACTTTACCAAAATTTGGCAAGACTGCCAAATATAGCCACGAAAGAAAAGAATTGGCAAAGTTGATGTGCACCTAGAAAACGCGTCTTATAAGGCTGCAATAGGTAAGTCCACATGTTCCCAAATGCTGGATTGTAATCTTAGAGCACCTTATTCCAAGTATCCTCGCGATGTAAATCAACTTTTCAGAATGGTGATAAGTTCAGCCATAATAGAATTAATTGCAAAATCCTTCACTTCAATGGGTGAATCAATTTGACACATTCAAATCATTTTCAACTTCTTAAATGTGGGATTAGATCTAGGAAACTTTCTGTAGAATCTCCTAGTATTTCATAGCTGATGGGAGAATATCTCTTCAGCTTTATCTTGTTCAGCTTGAATCTCCATGTCGATGCACAAACTCTTTTGTTTTTATAACTTCTTCATTCTAGATGACCACCTCCTACAAGCTTTAGTCTTGAATTTCATTCTTAACATTTTCTTTTATGACACAAGGTTCAACTTGCTATTATTGCTCAACATGTCCCTCTCTAGGAGCATCTCCTCCCTCATATTCACCCTCCCCTTCTCCCTCTTTAGGGGCATCTATATTTTCAGTCACATCATACCTCTTGATATTAATTTTATTATCAACAAATGCCCCTCAAAATTAGTCTTCCTTATTCCAAACCTTTACCTTTCTAAAATTTGTTGAATTAGCATGTATATCATGTGCATCCACCCAATCATTAGGGATCCCTATGATATCTTGAATGTGATCAAACAAGTGCCCATCAATTCTTCTAGAAAGTTTTCCCTTTCAATTGAGCATTATATACCCCATGAGGTTGATGATGCTTGTATGATTTCAAGGGAAATCCATAACTAATATCCTTTGGACAACCTGTCTTAAGGAGTTCTTTGTGCTCAAAGTCAAATTGCCCAATTACACGTGGAACCTTCAATAGAGACTTCTTCCTAGTCTAAAAATTCATCATTTGTTGATGCCACATACTTGAAAAATTTAGATCCAACATCCATCTTGTAGTTGATTTGCAATCATATGAACCAAGAAGATGTAGAATTTGATTGAGGAGAGTGAAACTATCAAGTCTCACCAAAGCAAGGCGGTGGAACAAATTCATTCATTTTTGCTTGCACATATAAAACCTTGCATGTTCATATTTGTATATTTGATTGGATGATTTATTTTGGTTGTACTCATCATATAATGGATAACTCAACGGTAGTTATAGTAAATGGTAATATTAATGATGTTTACCATGTTTCTAATCCAAGTTTTTATTTGCTATCTAAATATCAAATCACTCAACAAAATAATGTAGAGTTTGTTCAAATTTTTGTGTGTAGAATATTGCTAACAACATTTAGGAAGTTGTTGATGAAACACTTGGTAAGCATGCTAAAGTGTTTATATTCATTGGGATTGAGGATGTTCCAAATATTCAAGGTCATTTTACATTGGTGGAGAAAACTAATGGGGGTAGTTGGCTTTGGCATATGGGACTGGTTCACCTAAATTTTAGAAGCACACATGTCATGGGTCGTCTAAAGATGGTCTAGAACCTTCCTTCTATTGTTCCTTTCAAGGGTGTGAGCAAGGGTATGTTCTTGGGAAGCATCACTATGAAAAGCTTGAGAAGGGAAAGACATGGTGTATGAAGGAACATCTAGAGCTTGTGTATTTCAATTTGTGCTATATGATCCATCCATCCATTTTAGATGCATATCCTTATTTGTATTAATGATTTCTCGGGCTATTGACAATGTTTACCATATTTCTAATCCAAGTTGTAATCTACAATCAATTTATCAAATTACTCAACAAAATAAGGTGGTGTTTTACTCGAACATATATGTTGTGCAAGATATTGTTGACTAATTTAGGAAGTTGTTGGTGGAACACTTGGTAAGTATGCTAAGATTTTCTTATTCATTGGGATTGAAGAGGTTCCAAAGATTTGAGGCCATTTTACATTGGTGGAGAAGATTGATAAGGGTGGTTTCCTTTTGTCATTTGAAAGCACATAGTTGATAGTTCTTATGAATATGGTTGGTGAATTTCCTTGTTGGTCCTTCCGTGTGTGTGTGTGAGGGGTGTGTTCTTAAGAAACCTTATTAAGTAAAGTTTGATAAAGGAAAGACATTGTATGCGAAGGAAGATCAAGATTTGTCTTTGTATGAGAAGGGAAAGACACGATGTGCGAAGGAACATCTAGAACTTGTATATTTCAATTTGTGTTGTATGATCCATCTATCCATTTTAGATGCGAGGTATATCCTTATTTGTATTGAGGATAAGTATGCTAAGATTTTCTTATTCATTGGGATTGAGGATGTTCTAAAGATTCAAGGCCATTTTACATTGGTGGATAAGATTGATGAGGGTGGTTGCCTTTTGTCATTTGAAAACACATAGTTGATAGTTCTTAAAAAATATGATTAATGAATTTCCTTGTTGCTCCTTCCAAGGGTGTGTGCGAGGGTGTTTTCTTAGGAAACATTATTCAAGAAAGTTTGATAAAGGAAAGACATTTCGTGCGAAGAAAGCTCAAGATTTGTGCTATATGAGAAGGGAAAGACATGATGTGCGAAGGAACATCTAGAGCTTGTATATTTCAATTTGTGCTATATGATCCATCCATCCATTTTAGATGTGAGGTATATCCTTATTTGTATTGATGGTTTCTTAGGCTATTAATGATGTTTATCATATTTCTAATCCAAGATGTAATCTACAAGCAATATATCAAATTACTCAACAAAATATGGTGGAGTTTTGCTCTAACAATTTTTTTGATGATAATACTTGGAAAAGGATCCAAGGGCCAAGTACAAAGGATATTACAATTAAGCTCACAAAAGGCTAAAAGACAACCATAAAAAGTTCGAGTCAAAAGGGATCTAACAAATTTTTGTGCAAGAGATTAGTGAGAAATTTATGAAGTTTTTGTGGAACACTTGATAAGTATTCTAAGGTTTTTATATTCTTTGGGGTTGAGGAGGTTCTAAATATTTGAGGGCATTTTACATTGGTGGATAAGATTGACGAGGTAGATTGTCTTTGTCATTTGAAAGCACATAGTTGATGGGTCTTGTGAAGATGGTTAATGAATTTTCTTATTGCTCGTTCCAAGGGTTGTATGAGGGGTGTCTTTTTGGGAAGCATTATTAATTGAAGTTTGATAAAGGAAACACATTACGTGTGAAGGAAGATGAAGATTTGTGCTATATGAGTCATCCATCCATTTTAGAAGCGAGCTATATCTTTATTTCTATTGATGATTGTTTGAGGATGACTTGGTTGTATTGTTTATCAAAGAATTATTTTCCAAGGAGAAGTCATTAAATGTCAAGCTATGGTCCAAAAGAAATATGGGTGGATTGTGGAATGTTTGAGATCTGATCGTGGGAGTATGGTACCAATGCTATGGAGGCACTTTGTTCGGTAGGGCATTTTGTGGCAACACACCATGTGGTATATTCCTCAACAAAACAATGTAGCCAAACAAAAGAATTGGATATTGCTAGGGGACGACATGATGTATGTGACACACTAAAGACACACAATATATGTTTTGGGCTGAAGCTATGAACTATAACTACATTCTAAATTGGGTTCATGCTAGAGTTGTATGTGATGTTACTATGTAAGATCGACCGAGTGGTATGAAGGTTGGGATTGTAGTTTATGGTTTTGGGAGTGGATTGGTCTCACATCTTAACTGAAAAGAAAAATAATCTTTATCCAAAGAGTTAGAAGTGCATTAGGCAGGTTATTATGAAGATTCCAAGGCTTATGTGTTATGATCAAGTGCAACACGAGGTTATCATTCAAAGAGACGATGTGTTTGATGAGGTAGCAACATTTAAGGATGTACACAAGTGCAAATGTTGTTTGGATTCATCTATTGATATATGAATCTATGGTGTTTGCATTATATTTGATGGTGATGAGATATATGTCTAGGATTGATGACTCGTGATCCTTATAGGATAATTATGGAAGAAAGTGTTTTGGATGATGGTGAAGTGGCTTTAGGTAGGGTTGCATTGGAGGCTATTGTGGCCTATATTGGTGATGTAACTTAAAGTGTAAAGACTTAGGATGAGGATATTCCTACAAATGAGGGCTTTAACATAGGTTTCTCATGTATGAGATGTTTGGATGCAACTCTAGGTGGAAAAGATCAAGTTGAGGATATTTCTACATAGAAGGCTCCAACATAGAGTTTTCTTGCCTTATATGAATATGAATTTATTGAGGAGGGTACTTACCTAGGGTAATTTGTTAAAAATATCAAGAAGGATAAGAGTGCTAGGTTGATTAGAGAATCATATGGAGGACTTGAAGTGATAAATGAAGGGCCAACTATGCACTCACGACTAGGGTGATGGATACTTGTGTTTCATAATCCTATGAGGAGGAAAATGGAAAGAAAGAATGGGAGAAGGCTATAAAGGATAAACACAACTCATTGATGAAACAAATTAGTCGGGAATTGATATCCATCCACATGGGAATAATATTCTAAAGTGCAAGTGGGTTCACAATATGAAATTCAATTTCAATGGATTTGTGGAGAAATACAAGGTACCATTAGTGGCTAAGGGTTTTTCGCAAAGAAGGGCTTTGATTATTGGGAGACTTATAATCCAATTGCGAAAGATATAATCATTTTGTATGGGTCATTCACTTGTACCCATATTTGGATGGGAGGTACACATGATGCATGGTAAGTGTGTCTTAATTGTATCTCAACGAGAAAATCTATATGTAACAACATATATGGTACTAATACTTATTTGATACACAATATTAAGGATCCATTGAAGTATTTTGAGATGACAAATTTGTGTTTGATACTTTACTTTTGGGAGTTTCGTTGTTGTAGACGGAGAATGAGAGTTCGTTATCATTTAAGCCTAACTATTCACTAGATTTACTTGAAATTTTTAAGATGGAAGATTGTAAAGTGTGCGCTACATATCTAGTCCATTGTTAAGTTGACATCACAATATTCTCTAGTGTTTGATGTTACTTTGTACCCTTAACCCTACACCTTTCATTTGTATTTGAGATGACGAGTAGGCTTATGTACTATCTTAAGGAGTTATTAGGGAGTGAGTAAGAGGAAATTGACGTAAACATAGGGCACTACTTGGGTATTATGTACTCATGTGGAGTCGATAGATGCTTGGTAGGATTGTGACATAAAGTGTGTAAGAGATGTGGAATCAAGACAATCTACTTCAAGATATGTCTTCCATTAGGGTTTTGGTCTTGTTATCTTGATGTATGAGAAGTAAAATAATATTGCTATATTTGTTATTGAGCCAAAATATATTGTAAAAATGCATCACATGAGATCACATGTATTAGGGAGTTATTTATGGAGTGGGTGTTCCACAAGATTCACTAACTATTTTGCATGACAAAAATTGTAGTGCTATTGTAGTTTGATGTAACATATTGTAATATGTTTTTTTATATAATATAGTAAAGATATACAAAGTTAAAATCTCTTCAAAGGTACTCACCTTCTTATTGCAGACCGACATCTGTCAAGCTCCCCTTACTTCACGCTTCTTCTAATTGATGAATGCCTCTAAGAAGCTTAGTAAAGACATCTTAAACCATGGAGATTTAAAACATCAAATTTAGGAGATTCCAAGACCTCCTTGCACTGTAGATTGACTTCATCATTCTTTTGTTCAAGAACATGTGAAAATTCTTGACTTTCTCAATATCTAACTTATGCTTAGTTAGATTGCCCTGATTCACTCTTGGTTCCCATGCATTATCTTGCTTACTCTCATATACTCTAGGAGCCTGAAACTTCTTGATTTTCCTCGAGGATCATGAAAACAAAACTTTGCAATATGACCAACATTATGACAATTATAGCAAACAACTTCATTCTTACCTCTTGATTCTGTGAACTGAAATTTCTTTCATGGTTCAATAAATCCTCATTCTTGGAGGACCTTCTTCCACATTCCCTTGCTCTATGACCAAATTCATTGCAAGCATAAAAATAACCATTGAAATATTTTTCATACCTCATTGCATTAGGTTACCTAATAGACCTTATCTTCATATTGCTCTTGAATTTGTTCTCATTCGATTTTCTTTAGAACTTGAACCAACATTGTCATTTCCATTGCTTTTCTTAAGGTCTTGAATGAATCCAAGACTTGTTATATCAATGTTGGAGAGAAAATTTGTCGGGTGGACAAACTTGCGATTCCTTGCCAATGCTCTGGGAATCTAAGTCCCTCTACTTAATCGGTGCAACTGCCATATATGCATGCGCGAGAAAATGTGGATTTCTGTGGTGGCCTTTCGACCGGGGATCCAATAGGGGCACTCCACTGACCCTGCGACAAATGCTTGCAGTTATTTGCAAGGGGGAATTTTCTATGAAGGTGGGAAAGGGAGTGAGAAAAGAGGTAGGAGAACTAATGTTGCAGGTAGAAAATCGATTCCTGCACGCACTAGTTAGAAATTTCAACACATGCATTCATGAGAAGAAACAACTCTGCAAATGGCAACAAGATGAGATAAGATTGCGAACTCAAAGTTTCTAAAATATCCTCATCAAAGAGGCTACAAAATCCTTCTTCTTGTATTGATGCTTAAACAAAAGTTGTACATAATGTGGGAATGGAAGAAATTTGAGAATGGGGGAATGGAAGAAAATGGCTATCTCCTTTGCTTTCTCTAAGTACAATGCACTCATGAGTTTACAAGATCAATTGCCAGCCTTGTACAATGGCGTGAAGAAGCCATTAAATCTCCTCCAAGAAATGGTTACAACTTCTTTGTTAGCAAGAAATGGTTTACAATTTCTTTTCAATCATTCACGTCTGTTCAGATTCTTGATTCGCGAAGAAACACCAATGGTGAGAAAAACCATACTTTTCATAATGCACCGTTACACTCGTTTTGCAACTTTGAATTTGAACCGTTCATCTTGCCTTTGAAACTTTAAACTAGAGTTGTCCACATGGGAGAAATTTACTGGAGCGGGTGTGGAGGATTCCTTTTGCATTTTGTGACTTTATAGAGATTTGGCATTTTGGAACATTTTGGCCCGCTCACCCACTTTTGATATGGTCTTGACACGTGGCCTCATTTGAGTGGAGACAGAGTCACGGGCCACTTTTATAATTTTACCTTTTTTAATTGCGGGCTCAAAAACACAAATTGCTCCGTAGGCCCGCCTCCCTGCTTTGACCTTCGATGTGGGCTTAATATTTGAATTTCTCCCTTATAGCATGATTGGGGCTGTGGGTCACTTTATGCCTTTTAGCCCTTTTGGAAACAAGGCTCAAAAACTCAAAAGGCTCGATGATCTGCCTCCCGCTTTGACTCTTTTGGTGTGGGCTCAACATTTGAATTTTTCCCTCATAGTATGATCGGGGCTGTGGGTCACTTTATGAATTTTAGCCCTTTTTACAAAGAGTCTCAAAAACACAAATTGCTCCGACCCCGCTTTGACTTTCCAATGGCGTGCTCAAGATTTGACTTTTTCCTTCATGCTTGGCGGGGCTGTGGGTCACTTTTTAACTTTACACCTTTTTTACAAAGAGGCTCAAAAACAAAAATTTCTCCACCGACCCATTTCCAATTAGATATGTCCACGTACCCATGGATAATGGAGCCAAAATTTGATGGGGAAGAAAACGCCCGCCATTCACGACTGTGGAAAAAATGTAGAGAAGAAGAAAACTCCACCATTTTGCGCCCGATTTTCAAATTTCTTTCACGAACCAAGGGATTCAAAACAATACAAGGTTCTACGATCCATGGCCATAGAAAGATTAACAATTTCATTCAAATGAGGACAACAATAGAATTTTCACGCATCCAGATGGGGAAACAAAATTTATCAAACCACGCAAACTGGAGAGTTTAAACAATTTCAAAGCATGAATTTCTCTATCTTTTCGGACTTCCAACTTTACTTGAACACCTCTAGAGGGTGTGAGCTCAAAATTTTCAAATTTGACTTAAAAAATGAGGGGGGGATTTTGAGGGCAACAACAACTGGCTCTAGCTTGGGGACATGACATGGACTAAGCATAGTGAAGACATGACATGGGAATCTAGAATCTCAATCTTAGACCATATAATTCGTTGACCAGTGCCTTATCCATTGGGCCTTGCAGAGTCATGTACAACCTATAACAAGGGAGAAAGAAGAAGGAAACACACACGCACATGAAAAGGATGAAAAGGAAACACACGACACACAACAGAAGGGAAACACACCTAGTAATCACCTATGGTATAAGGCGGGGGACAACCCGCTTTCACTGAAGCACTTTCCGTTTCTCAAAAGTTACCCATGAGTGGGCAACACTGAGTGATGATGTTCTGTAAAGCCATTGATGGGTTCCAGAAAGTACCCTCCCCTCCTCAATTGTTTATAGAAGTCAGGCGCTTCCATGATTGTACTTTTACTTTGTAGGAGTGAGTCCATGTGAGCTTCTTGATGCTCAAGTCCTTGCTTGGAAATTCCACTGCCTTCATGCCCTTTAAATTAGTTTCATCATGCCAGTTTCCTTCCATGTTCATCCATATAGCTGATTCTCCATCAAACATCTCGTTGCTGCCCCAGGGCTTCTTTTCATTCAAATTCCTTGTATATTCTGAGTTACTTTTGTTTCTAGGTCTATGCTCATTGACATCTTCTCCATGAGAAACATTTGATTCATCCTTTATCTCTACTTCACTATGAGGCATTTGAGTACTGATGGGAGGATCAGAGGGAAAATAATATTTTTCTTGTATGTCCATGGCACTAGTGAAGAGATCAAGAATCATCTCAGGATCTTCCACAACTTCTACTGCATCCAATATTTTTACACGGAGTTATGCTTCATTGTTTCCTGCAGCTCCTCTTTGTACGCCTTTGAAGGATCTTTATTTTGCAGCTCAAGGAAACTATCTGGAGGGATTACCTCATCATCTTGGGAACCGCTACATTTTATCACTCCTTTGTCTAGAGGAGCTTCAAATTCAAAGGCCTCAAAACTTCTTGCTTTAGTTTGTTCATCATGGAAACATTCTTCCTCTTCAAATGGGAAAGAAAATACCTCCATTTCGTTATTGCATCCATCAATCATTAGCTCAAAAGTGGCATCATACTTTTCAATATGGCCAACCTTCACATTGGTTAAGGCTTCCAAATCAGCTTCACACTTGTCTTGCAGATTTGTGGCTTGCATCAGGAGATCAAGACTGATCTCAGGGTCTTCTATTTCTTCCACGGCTCTTAGCAGTCCTTGTATGGAGATTTATTTCAAGCCTTTCAAAGGCTCATCGCAAGCTGATTTTTTCTCTCCATAGATGGCTTGACTGAGATCATCTTCATCCCCAAATGGGAATGAGAATAACTCCTCATCTTGGAAAATCATATAGGCTGATTTTTCTTCTTGAAAATCATCGATAACCATCTCCTCTTCCTCATGGTCTACATCATCTAGCGATTCTAGGCTGCCCTCTTGTAACTCGAATCTCCTCAATGCTTCTTCAAAATCCAAATCTCTCCGAGAAGGCATATCTGGCCCTATCAAGATGGGAACATCTTCTTCCTCCTCGGTTGTCACCAAGTGATTCATCTGCCTGCTATCTTGATACAAGATGTTAGCTTCGGACTTTAAATTCGTACCGTGTACCTCATCTTCTTCTCGGGAAGTAATTTCTCCATGTCTCCCTTCACTGGTATGGTTGTAGAAGACCAATTCATCTGAATTTTCCCTCCCAACTCTCGGCAGAAATTTCTACTCAAAGCAACATTCCAAACGAGGTTGGGACGTCTACTACCAAAATCATCGCTGAAACTTTCTTGTCTGGAAATCTGGTGAGAGCCACATGTGCATCTTTGACCTTCCCTACAAGTGGGACCTCTTTTGAATCCAAAGAGTAATAAGAGCCACTAGGTGGAGTCATGGCAAGTTTGAGAGCTTTGGCGACCTTCAAAGGCATCACATTGTCTAAGGCACCAGAATCTATTATGCAATTGTTTAGTACATATTCTCCAATAAGAAGGGAGACATAGAAAGGTTTAACTTTATTAGTCTTTGATGCACTCAGAGAAAGCATGTTCTGTGAGGGAGGTGTAGGTGAGTTTGGTAGCATGCCTTTAGAACTAGATGTTACAGCATTGGGTGTTAGACTACCACTCCTGATATATTGGACGAACCTCTCAAATTGTTCAGGATGAGTCCGCAAATATTCGGTTTTGGTAATCTGCACTTTGGCTTTGTTTGCATATTCTATGAAGTCAAAGGGAGTAGATGCGAAAAAGGGGGTGAAGGGATTGATTTTTGAGTCTGGATAGGCTTGGGAGAAGGATTTGATTTTTGAGGAATGGATGATATTTTGAATGGTATACTAGGAGCTTTCAAGGTATTATATTTTACAAGAGAAGATTTAGATTTAGACTTGGAAGAGACATCGAAAGACTTACTTGGGATTGCGGGCATCTTCTTACTTGCTATAGGGTTAGGCTCCAACAACGCAGACTTCATGGAAGATGGAAGTGGGGATCCTCAACTGATTATTTTATTTTGTAGAGTCACCACAAGAGGATCATCAATCTTATTTTTCTTTAAAGTAATGGAAGGAGATGCTCTTTTCTCGGACTGAGAATGAGTGAATACCGCACATGAGAACCTGGGTGCATCCTCTTCATCTTCTTCATCACATCTAGAATACTCACAGAATCTGATTTGTGTATCATTCTCAAACTCATCATTTTCTAGGAAATCATCACCTTCACTTTCTTGTTCAAGCTCTTCTTCGCTTTCTTGAAATCTGCCATTTATGTTCATGGGTAGGGCCTCCAAGGCGAGCCTTTGGGGTGCTCCTACAATCTGATTTTTGTTGCTTCTTTGGGAAGAAACACGTTCAAATATTTCCCTCTTCAAAGATGCTATCTCATTCACCAACTTTTGTAGCAATGGATTGGTTCTCTCATCTTCAGGATGTTGGGTCTTGCCCTTTGATGGATTCTTGATCTTTCCAGAGAGGATGAGATCATCATCCAGTTCAATGGCCCTCCTTTGTGCTTCTACAATGTTCCTTGGTTGAACTCTTTGTAGGAGAAAGCCTACCTCCGGTTATACATGACTTTGCCCCAAAGGAGGGAAAGGGATATTCATGTCAAACAGGGGATGTCATGAGATGATCACAATGGTAGAATTGAAGGAAAGAATTGCATTAATGTCTTAACACCTTCTCCCACTTCTTCTATTCCTTCTATGCCTATTCATTCTTCCCCTATTTCATCTATTGAACCTCCTGCATGATCCCCATTTTCACCTCCACGTAAGTGTCTTCTATCTCCTCCACCGCGTTGACATTCAACCAAGTCTTCTTCATCTCCCACTTGTGAACCATTACACTTCCCATATGATGCAAAATCACATGATGTTATGCAAACCTTACTTGATAAGCGACTGATCCGTCTACCTTATAATCAACATCATCCACCTCACTACTTACAACGCCATCATGACTACCCCTTTCTACAATTTCAACTGCATCAATGTCCATCACGATAATGACTGCTAAGCTCTCCATGATCACTTACAACAATTAGAAGACAAAGATGTCATTGATTTCCACTATCACTCTTGTCGGCGCTCTCTCCCTCCCATTCCTTGTAAGTGTTAGGTTGTGGAGCCTATGTTCATGTGAGAAAGTGTTGAAGACTGTACACTAAGAGTACTGTACACTTTCCACGTTGTCTTACTTTTGGGGTTCGGGCGTAGCCCCCAAAATTTTTTTTTGGGCCTTAAAACGTGCCCAATATATCAAGGAAACGTGATTTTCTCATATGGGTGGGTTTTTGACCCATAGATTTATGGGATGATTTTGGCCCATGGTTTTGATACCCATGGTTTTGTAAAACTTCTTAAGTAATTGTCTATTTATATGGTTTTGTGCATATGGTAGATATAATGTAAACATTACAGATGTGTTTTGAATTCAGCTATGAATTATGTAGAGTTTGTTGAGTATAGCTCCAAATGGATCTAGGTATTGTATTGAGAGAGCGGTGGCTTGTAATAAAATCCGAGCAAGTGATTCTTTGTGGACGTAGCCCAAATTGGGTGAACCATGTTAAATACTATCTCTTTGTGTTGTGTTATTTTATTATGCACTTTTATTTGAGATCTGTAATATTTTCTGCATATTAGTTTCTATTGTTGCGATTTTATGAGGGATTATTCCACATATTTTATCCCTTATATCCTAATAATAAGCGCACTTCCACCACTATTCACTTGTCTCCTTCACCTCCATCTAAAGTAGTCATCCATCCACCTCCTAAGGTCATTATCCATCTGTGTCCTACATCTAATCCACATATGGTTACATCCTCTCAATCCTCACACATTGGTGCAATACCTCATTGGCTTCCTAAGCCTCTTGCTTTCGCACTTCCTACCACCAAACCTCCCATTCTTGGCTCCATTTCTATTGACATCTAATTTGGCACTTACCCTCACACCATTTCTGCTTCACATATTCCATTTATGCCTTGTAGGTATCTTAATCTCTGGTAGATGACATCCACTTTCTATTTCATTACCCTATGACACACTCTCGTGCTATGGTTCACACTTGACTTGTTGGGAATATTACATCAATGAACCTCTCATTCCATACTTCTGGCTCTGTGCTTCATGACATATCTTTTATAGCCACTCCTTGCATGTGACAAACCCATTTCCCGATGATACAATCTTGTTCTATGGTTCATTCTTGATTACTAAGGGGCATTTATAAATGAACCTCATTATCTTCTTCCCCCTTTATTCTCATCACACACAATTATGCATATTATTTTACACCTCATCATTATTCAATTATCAACACATCATTATTACTACTTTTATTTATCTACCACATTACATCACATCCATACATTTCTACTTATTACATGTTATACCATACATTCCTATTCACACACATTATTTATCTAATCCATTACTTGGTTATTCTTTCCACATCATAGCACATTTCAACCATCAACAATATATATTAAATCAACCATTCCAACAATGCACATGAAATCTAACAAACTAAACGCTCACTACCAAGAACATATCATCATCATCACATAATATACAATGCACATCAACACTAAATGCCACATCAACACAAGTCAATATATATATATATATATATATATATATATATATATATATATATGTATGTATGTATGTATGTATATATATATATATATATGTATGTATGTATATATATGTATATGTATGTATGTATGTATATATATGTGTGTGTGTGTGTGTGTGTGTGTGTGTGTGTGTGTGTGTGTGTGTGTGTGTGTGTGTGTGTGTGTGTGTATATATATATATATCCTCCAAAATCATAAGTTACAAAATACAATCGCTAGGGGAAAGCCCCCATGCATCACTACATCATATACAATACATCATATATCATCCTCGCTATCACTATATATAATTGCGAGAGCTCTAGAACTAGAAGATTCACTTGCTCACTCTATGCAGCTAATATCAGCCTCTTTACCTCTCTACCCGACTCCGTAATACAAAAATCTACGTTCTCTACTCCACATATTGACCTGTAACTCCACATACTATGTAAATACATCCTGAGCTAGGCCTCCTCCTCCTACAACCTCTCTCGCTCGCTCTGTCTCTACACGATCCTCATCACGCTCATTCAACGAAACCATGCACGTTCTTTCTTTGATATAGACACTAGCTCAAATAAATGGGCATGCTTGTGCTCAAATAACCTAAACTCTTTGTAGCATATCACCTCCCACGAGCACATCACGGAGGCACGTTCGCGTCAACATTCGTATGGAAGTATCTACAATCAACGACCAATAAACATCACCTGTAATCCCACAACCAACATTAGTTATTACACATCTTTACATGCATACATTATATCAATCAAGCAACAATAAAAAAATAGCATATAAACAATACTTACGCCCGCTCTTGCCACTACTACATCGTTCACCTTGGGGAAAGGTTTTTGTCCCTCTACTCCTCCCATTGTCGAACCACCCCAGGTCGCATCCACCACCACTAGAAATAAAAACACCCATCGATGAGTCGTCCACCACTAGCTATACGCTTGAGTGTAGCCCGCGTCATCCACATATATAGGATCTATGGCGCATCCGCCTCATTTAGACTTGGATGTGCTACATGTTCTTGTGTCGAGCTTGGCCTTGCCCTAGTCATCTTCCGGATCTAGTAGATTGACACCATATATATGGCTTGAGGGACACATCTTGGGTCATGCCAAACTTCCTAGATACTCGCTCACCCTAGAACAAATCAGTCACCCCTGAGAAATGATCATCTAACCACATGGTGCGTCATATGCGCCGTAACTTTACACCATCCTCTACCCATCCACCATAGTATGTATACATATCCATATAATGATCACAAGGCCCATCTGATATAGCATCGACCTATATGCAATTTTACCCATCCTCCTGCTACGGGTGCCCACCCACCTCATTGCGAATATCTTGGGTCGAGCCCAATCGGCCCATGGCCCACTGAGTGGCCTCAATATAGAAATATGCTCATATGCCCACACATGTAACAAAGTAGTGGCTCTAGCCCACCATAGTGATCCTCCTTTGTAAATCTATACAGGTCCCTATACGAATGGGCCAATACAAACCATGCCTAGGCATATCTAGTATCATGTTGCGAGAAATATCATGCATTCGATACAAAATCCCCACTCCACCACCCTCCACTGCCACTGATGAAGCTATCACAACTGCGATAAATTTCCATAGTCGCGGAACCCCAGATCTCACAATAGCATCCAAACTAATATGTGTCTCTGCATGTACCCATGTCCTTGTGAAATACCACCATGTTACCCTCATCTGACTATGGGCATCCAATACGACCATGATTTGTACTCTCTCTCCTACTATAGGCAACCACAATATCCTATATACATCCTCTAGTGTCACTATCATTTCACATGTCAATAACTAGAATGTACCAAAAGTATCAAGCACCATTGGTTACTAAAAGCTATCAAAATAGACATATTATGGGGTATCTCCCCTAATATAGCAATGTGCCACATGCTGAACGGTCTAATAGATCCCACTCAGCATCTGACAACCCCAAAGTAAGTAATGTACTCAAGTGACGACCCGCACAAAACTCTCTAAAGTGTATATCCCTCTACACAACACAAAAAGCAACAAAATTCTTACATTAGCACACCATACATACAAAAAAATCAATCATCATAACATCAAAATTAATCAAAATACATGTATTCCACAAAACAATGCCAAAACCCTACTTTGGGATACTAACGCCCAAGAGTAGGTCACTAACGCCTGAATAAGGTCATTAGCACTGGGAACTGGGTGCTAGTGTCCCAGAGGACAAAAATGACTTGTTCGTTTCGTCTTGGTCGAAAAATCCCAAAAATTAAAAAAACTCAAATTTTGCTAAAAACAAACATATTGGATAATTTTTTAAGAAAATAATCACAATTATCACTCATCGGTTATCTGCCATGAAGCCACGATTTGTCACCAATCTCTCAAATCTCATCAAACTCACTACTCTAACACACAACATTCTCGTAGCTCAGAGCTCAAATTTTAACTACTCTCAATACAAATGAAATTACAATTCACCTTTTCACTATTACTATATATAGTAATTCCTATTTACCATATACTATAGTCACTATTTGTAACCACTTTTACAATTAATACATGTTGCACAATTTCTCTCATATCTTGAGCCTCAAAAATCCGTTTATCCCATTTGTTTGCATATACGAGATCATAATTTCCTCTAGCATCATACCATACAAATTTCAACATCTCATATTCACATCTAGAACATGTACTACTCAATATATATTCATATTGTGACTATACTATCCCATATTATTTCTCATTTACTATTACAACATCTTATGTCTTGTTTTTCGGCTCAGTGTTCATTTCTCCGCCAATCACCCTTTCATTGAAAGGGGGCATATAATCAAGATCATCTCATAATCCCTCTCAGGATACAATACAATCAATCGACACTCCTAGCATATTACTATTACAACTTGCTCTGATCTCATTCAAACAAAGGTACAATCATTTTATACGAAAATCAATACTTTCTACTATTTCAAATCTATTCCCCCAAATGACCTAATCTGGGAAAAACAAAAACCTCTCTATGAGTAATCTCCAAAATACATATTATTTCAAACAATATTTTATCACTCAAATCAAATCAATCAATTGGTACAATAAGCACATTTGCTATCTCTCTCACATGACATAACTTGGGAGGCACATTACATTACTATCACTTCAAGATGACTTAATTTGAAAGCCATATGGAACTATTCAAATTGGAACATCCATTACTATAAGAGTGTGGGAAATGAGATGTCATTGCCTTTCCTATACTACTCATATATGGGTTCTTCAATTGAACAAACAATTTTTCAATCGAAACTAATCAAAACTAAATCAGAACTAAATTTGGTCTCTATCCATCTACAACGGTTGGACCTTTTAGGGATGCAATCATGGATGGAGAGTAAAACTATACCTCTCTCCCCAACACTCTTCCTCTGGCGGTAAGATGCCCAAATCCTCCCATTTTCAAACAAATCGAGTTGGGAATTGATCACTCCCTACCTCTTCAATCTCCTTTGGCAATAATTCAAAATCTCCAAAGTCTCCAAAATTATTTCAACTATTTCTCTACGTGATCCTTATGATGGTTTTCTATCTTCACTTACACCACATGGGTCAAAGTGTTGATCCATGGTTCACCATGCTACAAGTTTCTACGTTCTACTCACACTTTGCAACATGGCTTCTCCGAACTCTATACAAGTATGTTCCTTACTTCCTTTACACTACTTATGTTACCAAAGAAAGAGTGAACCCCCTTTTTATATGTTGGCAATGATAAAGTCTAAATAGATTTGACACGCTCGGGATCTATCTTAGTTCCTTCCTTTGAGACAATATTCCCTAGTAGCTTCCCTTCTGTTACAACAAAAATAGATTTCTTAGGATTTAGAGAAATACCATGTTTACTGCATTGGATGAAGACCTCTTCAAGATCTGAGATGTGCTTGCTTCTTTCCTTGGAAAATACCGGATCATCGAGGTATTACACCATTGTGAGCATCTCATGACATCCCTGTTTGACATGAATATCCCTTTCCCTCCTTTGGGACAAATTCATGTATTACACGGCTCGAAAGAAAGTATCCACCAAAAATGTGAGGAAATATCTATTTTTACTAATCTTGCCACAAATTATCATTCATGCATTCATTTTCCCATCCCTTATATGATCCCAATTGAGATCTTTCTTTACACATATGATCTGCCACTCTTCATATCATTTCGGACCTGGTCACACTTCAGTTAAGAATTCTCTCATTGATGAGGATCAAGCACATGTGTGGCTTCACTAGATTTCATCAAATCCCTTGGCTATTCCATCGACAACCTAAAATCCACACAAAATACTTGCCAAGGATACGACCACCGACAGATGCCTCCAATGGGGTGTATTTAGTTACCCATCATCATTCCCCCTAGGACTGTCAAAGTTATGATATTCAATTTTCCCTTATCTTATAACATTCTCCTAGGGCAGCCTTGGACTCACCGTATGCGCGTCATCACCTCTTTCGCATGTCCACGTGTGAATTTCACTCAACAGGGAGCTATTTATAGGATTTAAGGTGACATTAATCCTTGGAATTATGATACACTTTAGCAAAGGGGACATCAAGCTCCCCATGTTTGAGGAACTATCACCAATCCCCTTTCAAAAATATCAATGCTTTAACTACCCCATAGATACTCTTCGCGTAATGATGGTCATCCTAAGTTGGTCATGCGTATACCTCCCAATCTCTTGGAATCGGATGAGGATGAGCCCAACGAAGTAACCCTTAGAATCAATACTTCTGACCTTTATAAACTTATCATATCTCAACTTCCTCCTTCCTTGTGGCCTCACAAAAGGAGCCTTTGATTCCTATAGTTATTTCACAAACACCACAACCCCCTGAGAGCATATGGTTCAACTCGAAACCATAGTCGACTCTTGCGCGGTGGATGCTTGCAGAAGCCCGATTACGATGATGGTTATGCTCTAGACAACCCTCGTCTAGCTAGTTATGCCCAGATTTGGGATAGGGAAGTCTTGTACTCCCAAGAAGCCCTATGCACAAAAATAAATCAAGACATGAATGTCATTTTAGTACAAGGAGAACCCCAAACACTATTGACACTTCTTCACCGGTGCTTAAGCCTCATATTTCTCCACCAGCTATACTCTCACATACCAACATCGACTTGGCCGACCCATTATCTTTAAAAAATTGGATGAACGGGTTGCCAAATTTAACTACAAAGCCAATGATATCATGGGGGATGATCCTATTTATTGCACCTCGGTGACAGTGACACACGATCCATTGACACCGTCCACACCCATTGCATCGGTACCCTTATCAAATAATTTCAATAGTCCTATACATCCTATGAAACCTCTCCCCTACCTCTTTCCCTTATGGATCCTTAGCCTTCTATGACTAAGCCATACTACACATGGCACGAGGATTTGGAGCATGATGTTTTGATTGTAG
This sequence comes from Taxus wallichiana var. yunnanensis, assembly GCA_018340775.1. Classification (NCBI taxonomy): domain Eukaryota; kingdom Viridiplantae; phylum Streptophyta; class Pinopsida; order Cupressales; family Taxaceae; genus Taxus; species Taxus wallichiana. Next base: position 456,932,517 of record CM031235.1, on the reverse strand, counting down.
ATCCTATAGATGCCACATGAAGAACTTGGAATCGAGGTCAAACATGATTAAACTAAGAAGGCTACACTACCTTCTCTTTTAGCTCCTTTCTTCTAATTTCATCATGGGTATTGAGTGCATACTGATGCCAACTATCGTGTTCTACAAAACAATCATGCCATCCATGCAACCCCTTCACACACTCAGAAGCATATGGCTAATTCCTCTCGGATCCACCAACCTTCCCTAGACCACCTAGACCAAAACCAACATATGGGCCTCCACCTCACCCTAAGCATTTCCCCACTCTTGATGACATCTGACATGACATCATTACTCGGTCGAAAAATTGAATAGATGACACCTTATTTGCCACACAATCTGAAATCCATTAATAGGTAGCTATTACACAACATGTTATCGAGGACCTCATGACCCATGCCCAAAGCCACATTTTGCATCAAGTTGGCGACATTATCACCAAAAAGTACGATAGTTCCCCCTCATGGCTAGTTTTTTATAAATACCTTGATTACATCTTTCTTTGCTATTTTTGCATGATCCCATGCACTCACTTGGGCTCTTGGCCCCCACTTGGGTTTTACATAAACATATTCTATCTGCGCTTGGGATCTATTACCCTTGGGTTTATCCCACTATTTCCAATATCTCAAAAATATCATCCTTTCTTGGACTATTCACTTCGCTTGGATCCATCACCATCCACACCTTGATATCTCGCCACTTTGGATGTCTTGGCCTTTTTCCACCTTTTAGATTTTTCACATCAAGTGAGGTAGGGACACCGCCCTAGATTGGGCTCCGAAGGCCTCTCCTATACCCTTGCCAATTGTGTCTCTAGTGATGTAATTCGGTCCGACTCTCTCAACATTTGCTAGGCAAGCATCCTACTCCTGTACGAGGGTTTCCTATGCTTGCGGTGAGACTATACAACATCACATCTATGTTTCCGGTAGTAGCCTCTGCATGCACATCTCTATATCGCCTGTAGTGTCCTCAAGGCCTCTCCCACTAGATGAAACAATCACACTAAATCCCGAGCCAACGGTTATGATGGATTCACCATCAATACTATATCATGGACATCCAACACGGCGTCTAAGATCTCATGGTGGGAACTCTTGATAAGTGAGTGTAACCCCTCTGCCATCCGCTCTACAAAACCAAAAACCAACATACATCGCCAACAATATCACATACATATATCCAAAATCATTAAACTTTCATGATATCAATCATACCTGGTTACTCGGGCTTCTCCACGATGGTTTCTCCATTTCCTCATTGCTAGTACCTCCTTCTCCTTGTTGTCATGATGAGGTCGGGCTCCTACATACCATGCCCACCTGTTATGAGGCACTAATATCATCCCCTCTCTCTCTGTTGTGGTTAGGGCCTCTATCTCAAACGCACGGCCATTTGAACTCTAAATGATGTCAAAAATCCTCCGCCTAGCCATCACATCTCTTGCTCTCTCAACCGGGGAGTTAGGCCGTCGGCTCCCTCTCCCATAGTGATGGGACCTACCCCACCCCACGACCACATTTCTATGGATGCTTCATCGGATCCCTCCTGCGAACCAATATCTTTTATGATCTTTGGTGGGCCCTAAGCACCCCCACCGCGTCTATGTTGTTGTCACCTTGGTACACCCACTTCGATACCCTATGAGGTCGTAATGCTAGAACCTAGACCTCTACTCCTGCTACCTCTCTAGCATGACGACATTGGTAGGGTGCAACCATGGCATCACTTGTTGGTGTTGGCCATCCAAACTACTGCAGTATTCTAACCACCACGTGTCTCTCCACCCAATACAAATAATGTCCTACCACCTCTGTCAAGGCCTCTATGTACTCTACTCTAGGCTAGGCGGCCACTAATCCACATACCTATGTAGGGATGCCATATCAAATCATTTGGACCCACTTGTACTAGTGGACGATATGTCCAAATTTCTCTCATTGTCACCCCTACACCCACTAAAGTACTCGGTGCATCTCTCGCTAATACTTGTGGTGTCCTAGTCGACCTTTACATCAGAACCACTCATATATCTATGTTTTCAATAATATTATGGGTCCCACGACCACACAGGCCTCTCAGTGCTGTAACTGTAAAGATCATGAACCAACTAAACCCATATGGTGGTGCCCCAAACAATAATACACCCCGATCCACAACATCCCGACATATTGCTATCGGGAATAATGGTATAGCTTTATCGGTCTTGTGAAACATTATTCGTGCCACCACGATACCCATAGCCACCTTTTAGATATCTAGAACCCTTGTTGCCTACAACTGCGCCGAGTTGAATGCACAACATGCGGTCATCATATGCACTTCTCCTTATAGCCCATATGACCAAGCCTCTCTGCTCTACAACATCATTGTCGATTCACAATACACGCGGGTGCCTCTAACCAAGAACCCCATAATCCCATGTACGTCCTCCGATGTCAAATCCATATCCATCATCTCTCATCCTTTCCACCACCAAAAGGTGTTGGACTTGGTCTCCATGCACCCAAAAAAAAATATGTAATAAATCCATGTCTAGTGGTATCCTCGGGAATCTTAATAATGCCCCATCCCGGCATCCGAATAATGCCCCTAATCCCCAACCTCGCATCTGCACTATCTTTGCATGTGTCAAACCCATGCAATCATCCGATGAGCCATGATACATATATTCTCTTCCATAGGTAGATCCTGCGCTCTATCTGCATCCACAAAATCACAATAAATACACATTAGAAGTATGTATCATAAATCCATAGTAAAAATTAAAATTTATATTTTTCCTAATTCATTGCTTGTGCCATTAGCCCCCATGGAAAACGTCATCTTGCCCTTTATAGGATTCCATGATGCCATTAGACCTCTAGAGACGTCATTAGCCCTCCAGTAGCACTTATCCCCACACGGATTCCACTGCCTTCTTTGTTGTAGGGGGCCGATGGTGTTAGGCAAAACCGTGGCCGTGACCCTCCCAAAATTAACTTTTCACATACGACAAAAAGACAATAAAAATCAAATGCCTCCCAAACCCACTTGTATTGTAACCTAACCTACCCGATGACACAAGTTTGACTAAGTTTGACACTCTATCAACTTTGAAAAAGCTAAATAACTAAAATGCACCTAATCTACTCAATGAAATTTAATGCAACGACTTACCCATGGTCGAGCGCCGCCGCATGCTCCTCCTCATCGTCCTCCATCACCACCTCATACTTGTGTCATTTCTTCTAAAATTCTCCCAAATTTGGAGTTCTAGAGCTTAGTTCTCTCAATTCCAGAAATAGTAATAAGCAAATAAAAATCAAAATTACTATATAAATCTCAAATTTCTATTCAAAATTTGTCGTGATCGGCCTCAATCTTCAAATACCCGTTATTATGTTCTCGATCTTTGTAGTTCGCACCATTTGTTGTGTCTTGATCGTGATCTCATGCCATTTATTTTGACCTATTAAACACCTACTTTTGACGATATCGATTTTCGACCTATTTTTGACACTATACCATCACAATATCACGAAATCCATCCCATGGGCCCCTAGTTAGGTGATTTATGTCTTATTTTACTAATGTTCCTCTAGTGTTTCCTTTCAGTTTTGCTTCTCCAGGGTTCTTACAACATAGATTGCGCCCACACGTGGCCGGGCCGAGTGACATTATCTATAGTGCCCTACTTTTCGAACATGATCGGAAGACCATTCTAAGGTCGTTAGTGTAATGCCCCTACCAATCGATCATATGAGAACATATTTTAAGATTGAGATTGGATGGCAGCATTGTGTGATTAAATTTAAAATATTTAAATGATAAAATAAAATAGATAAAATAAAATAAAGAAGATCATGATTTAAAATTTAAACAATTAAAAAAAGAAAAAAAGAAAAAAAAGAAACAAATTATATTATATATTTAAAAAAGTGTGCATGTGAAGTGGTGGTGGAAGTGAGGTTAAGGAGATTGGTGGAGTGATTGATGGTAGTTGGAAGGAGGTAGTAGCTGCAGACGTGGAACATGAGTTTTTCAGAGTATGGCCTTCTATCAAGAAAGAAAAGATTTTGTTCGGTAGATGTTGCAGATTGCAAAGGCAATTGTCAAGAGTAAATCTGGCTCACTCATCCATTAATAGCACCCTCCGAAACTGTGCCTAAACAAGAGTTTTGAGACAGGTATGGGCACCCATCAACACACACAAATGGAGTTTTCTGTCATATGTGTCGCTGCAGGAACTCTGGTAGATATGTATGCTAAATATGGAAGCAATCACCAAGACTATGAACTGTTTAATAGAATGCCTCAAAGAGATGATTCTCATTGGAGGGATTGGTTGTAGGTTATGCACAGAATGGTTTGTTGAAAAGGCGTCTGAAACATTCAAGGAAAATATGTAATTAGCGGTTATAAATCCAAACGCCTCAACCTTTGACGCTGTCGCATAGTGTTGTGGGTTTTACCTTGGATTTGAATGGTCTTAATCAAAATGTGGACGCATACAAAGGCACATGGACTATTTGGTAGTTGTGCTAAATAAACACGCCTCTTAGAATGAAATAATTGCAGGATGTGCACAAAATAGACTTGTTGGAGATGCCTTGAGAATTTTAAAGAAAATGTGTAGCGCCTCCTTCAGCTCGCCCTCTCCCCCTCTACATGTTTTTGTGAGTATGAGATTTACAATGGATGATATTGGCATTGTGGACGCCCAACTTGTGCAAAAAGGAGTTTAAAATATATATATGTGTGTGTGTGTGTGTGTGCCCAACAGGCTGACATCGTTTTCTTTTAGTCTATGCTGCAATTTGTGTCTCAGAGCTCAACCAAGCCAATATAAGAGCTATGGAGCCAGGTATGGATAACAATGATTTGCTGGATCTGCACAAAATGAATTCGTTAAAAAGGCTTTAGAAGCACCAAGACAGTTAGGTTATAAAATGTGGAAACGAACACAAGGAAAGAGAACCATTTGTCAAAATGCCTGAGGGAAACGTGGTTGTAGAGCCTGTTTTGTTGGCCAATGTTTATCCGATGTGCCAAACTTTGTAGCGCCAAGGTGTTATGTGGTGGGAGCTTGGTGTAAGCGTGGTGCTCTAAGGCATACATAAGGCGATGTGGCATGTTGAGTTTGGAACACGAGTGCTTGGAGCAAAAATGGGTTGATTAAAAGCCTTCTTAAGAACACCGTTTTGTACATATCCTACAATCATAACAGTTAGTAAAACCACATTGTTTGGAAGAATTTTGTCAAACTAGTTCACTTATGTTGTGTATGTCCACACCCTATACTTCATCTCGAGTATATTGACAGGTTGTGGAGTATGGCTTCTCTTCTTCAACTTTTAAATATTTTGCCAGTTAAGCTGTTGGCCTACCAATGAGTAGAGTCATCCAATGAATATGATTTCCATTAAAACCCATGGCAGACATATATGCAAAATGGAGAAACTTTCTGAATGCATATAAACTATTTGACGAAATGTCACTTTGAGATGCGGAATCGAGAGTTATAACCTTGAATGTTTTTGCTTCCCCGGACATGGTTTTTCACCGTTTCTCATAAATTTTTTTTTCGTAACTTGCATCTATAATTTTTGGGTTGAGTAAAATAGTGAATGATTAGCTAAAAACATTTAATTTTCTACCATGTAAACCGTTTCAAATCGAAAATCATGCCAATTAAACCTACCATGAAAATACCTCTTTTGATGTCATTATAGTCCAGTTCCATCGTGAACCGAATAAAACTAAGTTGAAATCTTGCTATCATGCATTTACCATTTGTGACAACCAATCACAAAGGAAAAACGAGAAGACGTTCTCTCTCAAGGCCAAAACAACTCCCTCTAATACGACAAATGCCTCTTGAGATCGACGTGTAAAGAGTACCTCTTAAACTCGTTTCCTAAATTTAATTGATGTAACTCCTTCCTTGTTGTACAAGGTTGTCATCCCAACCCTGAAACACTTTGCCAACACAACCATCGACCATGTTTTTCTAAGTGGCTCTCGAGGATACTTCTGAATTTCTTGTTGGAGGCAAATGCTTGAAAATCTGTCCCTCTGAAACCACCTTGGTTTTAGTACCCATGGTCCTTGAAAATGAAATGTGAAACCTCAAACCTCTTCTTTGTCATACACAAAATCACGTTGCATGGTTCATTTGAATTGTTCTTTCCAAAAACACACTTTTGCATAACCATTTCAAGCCAACTTGGCTTAGGCTGTTGGGCAACAATTAAATTCAATCAAGTGACCCCAAAAATACTTCCCATTTGAGTGTTGTTTATCGGTTTTAGATATTGTTTGCTCCTTGTGTTTCTATGTTTAGTAGAGAATAAGATGAGACTTTGAAACATTCCATTTGGATTTTCCATGACCTTCTGGTGGGCCCCTTTTGGAGGCCACTTAGCCTTATTTACTAAAGGGAAATAAACCAAATTTAGCTAATTGGCTTTAGAAAGTTGCATCCAATTTGAACTCCGCTTATTGGTTTTGTAATTCATCTTTTTCTCGTAATTTTCTATATAGTAGAGAGTTAATTAGAGGCATTAAACACCTCGTTATGATGTTGGGTTCTCTTTTTGTGGGCCCATTCCGTAGAAAGGCAATATGAGGCCGTGGACCCATGTTGACCCTCTAAAGTTTGTGCTAGGGATAAGACTAGTATAGTGGTTGATAACATGCATGTGGAATTAAAATACGTTGTTCGAGAGATTGTAAATAGATGGTTAACAAAATTCCATATTGGCATGATGCAACACATCCTTAACCTCCCTTATGACCAAAGAAAAAGGATATGTATTGGAAACCGTAATCTACTATGATATATATGTTCAATATGTTTGTTGCACGTAACACTTGATAGGATACTTTTTCACCCCTTTGCTTGTGCAAAAAAAGAAAGAAATGATCTCTCTACTCTCCCTTTCTCTCTCTTAAATATGAATAGAAATCATGCTCTAAAAATATGGAAATTAGTTATGTTATTTTCTCTCCTTTAAAATTGTTTTTGCATGACGATAACATGTTAGAGGGAGGGTGGATCCATGCCAGTGATTTTCGTTGACTCATGCTCACATGGTTTTGCAGGATGCAAGTAAGATGGTGAAATGACATGGTTGTAATTCATTTTGTGTATTATTGTAATTTATATATGTTATTGGGAAGAAAAAAAGATAAAATATGTATTGCTACATTTACAGTAAAGTGTCATTGCACTATTTTCTTTCAAAAAAAGATTATTCTTGTTGTGCATGAAGTTTTAATAAACTTATAATTGTTCTTTGATATCGAGTTTAAAGAATTAGCCAAATTTTACTAAATGCTCTTCTTGATTTCATTTATAGCTATGTTGTGAAACCTACATCATGTATGGTAGAAAGGAGTATCTCTATATGAATTAAAATGGAATTGTGCTCTAAACCCCTTCATTTCATCATCTTCCCTCGATTATTGCACTACTAGGTGAGCTTGACATTAGGAAATTGAGAACTACTTGAGATTCCTTCCATATTGAGTGATCCCCACTTTGACCATGACCCTCCTAAGTTCGAGTGCTTGCATTTACCAACTAATATTTCTACCCTTAGGTGTCATGCTTAATAAAACCTCATGATGATGAGTTGTGCCCTTGTGTTTCTGTTATGCAAATCTCATATCTAGTGGATAACTCATGATGTCACCTTGCGTATAATATAAGTCTCATATTTAACGAAGAAATGAGTTTTGGGAAAATTGATGGTAAGGCCATCCTTGAAGTCATTAGAAAAATTGATTTTTTTGTCCTCATAGTTGACCCATCGTGTATCCCAAGGAAGATACCATGTCAGGGATGCTTGTTAAGGCTCCATGCTCTAACAAGATGGAGTTGTGAAACTTTTGTAGTGTTGATTGTGAAAGTTGTTGACCTTAATTTGATTAAGCTAACCTAAGACCTCTTGAGAGGTCATTTTTGGACAAGGAACATATCTAGTATAAACCTCTAGACTTGGTCCTAACAAGGTGTTGAACCTAAAGTAAAGTAAAACTCATGATTTATTCCCTGGACTTAGTGTTAAGCATGTTATGTACTTATGATATGAGGGATTGATCCACATGGGAACCAATGATTGAAAAAACATAGTTCTCATTTGGGAATCAAAACTTATGATGTATAAATGCTAAGATACTTCTAATTAACAATTAAGTTGTTTCATGTGTAATATAATTTTGGAAACTAGGAAGCCTAATTGAAATCAAGAGGATTGCAATTCTTAGGCATATCTTAAATGGGGAAAACTAAAAATCTAAGATGCATAGTTAAATGTAATAACAAAACCAATGAGGGAAGTGTGATTTTGCCACGAAACCTTGTAACGAAGATGAAAAAGGGGTTGTGCCACTCTTAGGCCTAATTTCCTTTCCCCCTTGATTTCATGTTAGTATTCCTTTATGTAATGGAAGTGAAATAGAAGGTTGAATAAATATGATTTTAGGAGCAAGGACCCTTAGCTTGAGATCAAACTTTAGGTGTCTCGTATGTGATTAAAAATGTTCTAACCCTCAGTGGAGTCATATAAATGATTTGCAATAAGAGAAAAGAACCAAATTAAGTGTACTCATTGGAAGCTAAATGTTGAATGAAATGAAGGAAAACGTAATTTAGAAGATGGGATTATATGTCTACTTATTGAGTGCTCTTTAAATATTTAAAGATAAATAATGAAATATTATTATAATAAAGATGTAACCTTAGAAATATTGTGTCATGGAAGGTTCCTATTCATGATGTTCCTAGTGTTTGTAATCATTTGTTTGAGGAAGTATGACATTGTTGTGCATCTAATGTTATCATGTCATATAAGTGAGTCCATGTTTTACAAAAGTCACTTGTGATGTGGAGTTTTCCTAAGTAAGCCAATGTGTTTTTCTTGTAGCAAGTAATGAAAGTAAAAAAATTATTCCGATATTTTTATTGTTGTATTTGTGTGTCAAAATTGTGGGCGTGACATTTGGTATCGAGAAAAGGTTCATGCTCTCAAACCTCTAGGATAGTTGGTGTTGTGATGATTATGCATGATGGTGGAGGATTTGGAAGAGTAATGTGATATTATGTTGTGATGTGACAAACGTTGTACTTGTGATAATATGAATGCACCTATTGTGCATACCACTTAGTGTGGATTTGTTATGATGTTGATGTGTTTTGTGATGAGAGTATTCACTCTCTCTTTTATGAATTCAATGTGAATTTCACGTGTGATGTACTACCTTGTTGTGTGAAAGAAATTTTATTGTGGATTACAAAGTGTTGTAGTGTTTCATGTGATATTGTATGTGTGCTAATGTGTTGTATGACAAAATTGCTTTGTAGTGAATTGTATCATATTATGATGTTACCACCGTGTTGTGATGTATCGTGTTATGTCACCATGTTGTATTGTAATTATTTGTATGTTGTGATGTTAGTCACTATGTTCATCGTATGCATGTTTTCATGCATTATGTGATGGATTCATGTCATGAATTGGGGCATATGGTGATCTTATGACCCTTATTGTACCATACTTGCACTTTTGGGTGCATTATGTGGAAATGTGATGTGTTATAAGTTGTGGAAATAATGTTGTGTTATACCCATGAAAATACCATGTGTAAGACGCTATGGTTGTTGTGCGTAAATCACCATTGTGTTAATAATGTAGTTATGTGTTATGTTGTGTACCCTACACTCTCTAGCTCTAAGGGAAGAAATCGAAAAAAATACATATGTGGAGAGAGGAGGCGTGAGTCCAGGTGCCCATAACCTTGAGCCATGTATGAGTTTGGAAGTGAAGTCTCATGTAGACTGAAAACCCACTTCTATCCATTTGGTATACTTTGAGATTTCTCAGTATATTATGGATGCACACCACCTTAGGCTTGGTCTCTTGCCTTTATGGGTTGTCCATCGAATAATCTTATGTGATACCAACTATGTTGAGCCTTATGGGAGTTTGGAGGGATGATTCAAATAAAGATTATGAAAGTTATATTATTTGATCAATTTTTTTTTCAAGTCACGCTCGATGCGAAAGGGTCTGATGCACTTATTAGGATGTTAAGATGTACACTCGATGCTAGAAGAGATCCGTTGTACTTGTGATGTTGCTTATGTTATTATATATTTTACGATTTGAGGCTCACTATCTAAGTGCCATTAACTTGACGAGTACCCCTTTGGTGGCCGTATAAGGCCACATAGTGATCGTGATGTGATATTTATTTATACATATTTTATTCATAAATTTGAATTTTCTTTTCTCTTCTTTTTTTTGGAACCGAAACTTATGTCATTTACCTTTTGGCTGAGTTACTTGCTTGCAATTTTGGGTATTTAATTTGATTGTTGCACTAACATAATGATTTTCACACTAACTGCGACTAATTATCCATTTACTTTTCTTAGATTGAAATTTGAATTAAGTTGTTTTTTTACTTTTTCCTTGAGTTTCAAATTTATCTTCTCACTTGGCCCAAGGTGATTGAATTTGATGCCACTTGGCAATTTTTGTTAGTTGCTTTTCATGTTGGTTCTAATGTTGTTATGTGTTGTAATAGGGACATGGGTTCACCATGGACTAGTGGTACCTATGGGCCCTCTTCGTTGTATGGGGATACACCCTAAGGAGTTACAGATAACTGGTGTAGTTATCGAGCTACATGTTATTATGTCACTTAGGTTAGAGGTTCCTGGACTCTATGTTCCTAGGGCCATAGGGTGACCAACCTCTTTGGTGGAGAGAAAAGGAAAAATTGTCTTCATTTTATTTTGGTGGAGGTGGTTTAGGCTTGATACTTAGGAGGTTTATGGAGTTGTTTTGGGAGGTTTATGGATATTGGGAGGTATATGGAATTGGTATTATGATTTATAAGCACTCATGTGAGTTTGGATATGTATTTTGTTGTTGAGGCTTGATGTTCCTCATCATTATGTCATATTTGATTCCATCTTGACACTGTGTAGTATAATTATGGTTTTAAGTTACGTGAAACCTGTGTATGTGTATTGTTGGGAATTCATTATTGTTATGTTAAGATCATGTTATGTATAATATCTATACATGGGACATATGTGCATCGAGTAATACGTCATGTGGACTAACCGTATGTTCTTCCATGCTTGGGTTGGTGTTCTTGTTCCCAATTACAAATCGTGAAAGTGTGTAAGAGGGCGTCTTGTGGGTTGTTAGTGTTGTGTTTGGGATGTGTGTGGCATCATGATGTTATGTTCTATTGGGAACCAATGAAAATAAGTCAATAGAAATCCTAAATAATGAAATATTATGAGCTTTAAGATTAAGAAATATTGTAAAGGAAAAGACTAATTGAGTAATAAAGTAAAAGAGAACTACCAATATTCTTTGAAAATTAAAATTTAAGATATTGTTGAAATATCCCTTATGGGATACTACTAAAAATGCAAAAATTATATGAAAATTGCAGCAAAGTAAAATACTGATCTTTGCAGATTTCTACAATAAGGACAACGGACTAAAGAAAATTAAAATATCCTAAAATATCCACTCAAATTACATGAAAATTTAAAGAGAGCTTGATATTATTATAAAGGACATAATAACATTGTTTTTGGAGTTTTATAGAAATTAAAATGCTGCCAGAAAAAAACACACATGCCCTAGACAAATGGAAAACTTCAGAGGTTCGTAACTCTCCAAATACAAGAGAAAAATTAAGGGTCTTTGGAAATAACATTAACAGGTATAGGAAATGACATTTCAACCTTTAGATCCGAAGGGGACCAACTGGAAAACCCTCCAAATAAAGGCTACAAGTTGCCTAGCTAGGAAAAAGGGTCAGAAATTGATGAAGATGCCTTCAACGTGCTGCCACGCCCTGCCCAAATGGCTGTCATGAATCTGATCGAAAAAGCCCTCTGGTTATCTTCCCCAAATGCCCCCAAAAATCCTCAAACCCTTCCTCTGAACCCTCTGTTAATATCTCGGTAACACAACCCTGAAAGCGGCTCCAAAATGATAGACTAGGGTAGATCTCTCACTACCGAAGAATGCCTTGCTAGCTAGGGACGGGTCTCTCACCACCGAAGCTAGGGTCCTTGTGGGATTTCACTCCACAAGTTGTAGATGTGCAACAATAGTTGCACGTGAAGGAGGCTAAAATGTATGTGACAAAAAGTGTCTCTCCTTTCTCTCCCAGCTCCTTATATACTTTCCAAGGCAAAAGAGCCCCAATAGACCTAGACGCATTTCATTCCACTGGAGGGGTCAATAAAATAAAAATAACTTAAGTTACTTTTCCCCTTTAAGTCGCCATGGTCCAAAAGTGACCCTCAACGCAAAATTAGAATATTAGAACCATGTGGCCCCTTCTTAACAACTCCCAAGTGTCCAGAGCCCCTCGGGTTTGACCACGGCTTAAACTTGACTTGGCCCTTAAGCCTTTAACACAGAAAAGGGGACATTACAATCCTCCCTTCTTGAGAAATGCTTGACCCTAAACATTATCATGTCCTGATGTAGAATTTGAATACCGTGTCGTAAGTTTCTCCACCTCACCTTGTCATCAACCAAGGATCAATGTAATCCGAAGTAACCAAGAAACCCCATGTAGTCATCATGACCTCCATATGGTATCGAGAGAAATGGTGTCCGTGAAGTAGAATGATACCCAAACCGACTCTCTAATAGTACTCACACCAAAATTTCCAATCTATCCAATCCTTGCCAATGCAAGGTCAGTCATCATGTGATCACTCACTACCTCTCTAATCAACTCCTGGGTATGAAATTCCACTCTGAATCCTGTAGAATTCCCTAGATCAACTCTGTGAAATAACTTGTATATGCACAAAGTGTGCCAACTCTCCCACATGACCCACATTGGTGTGAGAGTACAACTCCTCATAATGTATCTTAATGTGTCCCACGGGGGAAAAATCCCAAGATTCCAGTACATGGTCAACCAACAATGTCAACTCCACATAGTTCACCTCCTGTGATGAGTGATAACCTACTGAAAAACTAGGTAACTGAGTCGACTCCATCCTTCCATTGACTAGCACATGGGTGAAATTCCCACCGTGCCTAGAAGCAGTAAAATACATAGGAGTGCTATCCCCTGTTGACTCAGAACATGATGAACCTGTAAGCTCCATTTGTTATAACGACAAACCGTACATCCTCTGTATGAAGTTGGGGATATCCTCCCTCAACCCATGCCATCTGAACCTCTCTGATATGAGCCTATAGGTCTCATCGAAGCTCAGGTGTCCGGTCACGAAAGAACAATGCACATGTCACAATATCTCCATCCTCAACCCTGAGTCTGACACAAGGTATAATATGCCATGATAGAATATCATCTCATCCTCCAATCTGTAGGTGTCATCCTGTATGTGACCATCCAGAATCTCACAAGTGTGTCGGTTCTTGGAGTACTCAACAAGAAAATGATATCTCCAGTCTATTGACCCCTTAGATAACCAACATAATGATAAACTCAGAGGATCTAAACCTGTAACCCCAATCTCTATAACTGTCTCATGTGCAACATTGCTGGTCACATCCACATCCATCCTACTCCGCATCGATCCACAATAATAAAACTCCTCACCATGCTGGAATGTCCTCTCCATCCCCTCAGCTGTAACCACCCTAGGTGCTCCTATAGATAATCCCCTCAAAATCACATTCCTACCCTCAGATTTAAACTTTAGCTCCATCGTCTGAAAGTTAGTCCGAAACTCACCAAGAGAGTGAAGCCACTACACTCCCAACACTATGTTGGTCACTCCCATACCAATGATGTGGAGATCATCGGTAACTGTATAGTTACCCATCGTGATGCTCACTTGGGGAACCCGCCATGTGCACCTCATAGACTCTCCATTGGCTATAACCCCGTTGAGGCCCTCAAAATCCTCTGTCTGTAATCCTCGCCTCTCAACCAATGAGGCATCAATATAGTTGTGGGTTGCCCCAATATCAATGAGTACCCCAACTCACTGACCCTGCATAACTCCTCTAATCCTAAATGCCTTGTACATCAGAGTACTAGACAATGTGGCTATAATCTCCCAAGGAAAAGTCTCCTCCTCCCCGCATCAACACTATCCAACGCAACCCCATCTCCATCATCCATCTCATGAGTCTCTAACTCCTCACCTCTGTCACCCTTGCTCTCCTCGAAGACCTCAATGAATTGAGCCTTCCCTCTACCTCTGCAATCATGTCCTGGAATCCAAGGTGTGTGGCAATCGAAACATAGTTTCTTTCACCTCAACTCATCTTTGTCCTCTTAGGAAATGATTGGCTTCTTAACCACCTCCTACCTCGGTAGAGGATCCCTCACCGAAGTTCGTCTAATCTAGATGGAGTTTCCCTTTGCTGAACGCGAGGTGGAAACCTCAACTTTGGAGTGGATAACTCCAAGTCCCGAGCTTTCCTAACAACCTCGTGCAAAGAAGAAGGTTCAAATTCCTTCACAAACCCAACGAAAGCACCTGTTAAACCTGCTATAAATAGTGAAATCAACCTCAACTCCGTGACATCAGGTACCATGACTGATAATCTTTGAAAATATGTGATGAACTGGTCCAGGGGACTAGTTTGTCTCCAAAGAGTCCACTCCCTGAAATACCTGTCAGGGTCCCTCCTATGAAATCTTCTCACCAACCTCTATACAAACTCTGCATAAGTAGTAATGTGTATGTGTCCCTGTTTAATCAACCCATGATGCCACCAATCATGAGCGTCTCCCTCAAGATGTAAGATTACAAAATGAATTGCATCTTCCTCACGTATAGGATTCAAGTTGGAGTATGTCTTCAACTTCTAAACTCAAGACGGCAAAGCATACACTTCTTAGAACCATCGAAGTGTGGAATGGAAATCAGTCCCAATCTCCTCTCGTAACTCGTACTGCTTCTCGATGTCTCTCTGGGTTTACTACCAATATTCATTTTGCAATATTCCTAGAATGGCATGTTGTTACAAAATCCCTCACTCAAGGTTTGGTTCCTCTCCCAACAAGACTCCTCATCCAAAATATCTACTAGCTATTGTACCTGTGAAACTTCCGGATCCTTCAAGAAAGAAGGTTCATGAAGCCCCAAAGGCCTGGTAGAAGAATGGGGAGGCCGCTTCCCTAAATTTCCACTCTCACCTCTTTGACCCTGTTGTCCCATATTGCTATTTTCTCCTCTCATTATGACTATTGTTATACATAGTCCAACAGGCTGAAGATGATTAAAAAATATTCTCTTACCCTTTTTAGCAATCATAGAACCAATGCTAGTACCTTGAGAGGTACTCTCCCTTCTTACACCAGAGTCTCCAATGAAGAAATCATGCTTTCCAACACTTGTAATCCCAAAAGACACATTTGAATTCCTTCTTTTGCTTATGAAATTAGTCACAAATTTTTCAAAATCAGAATTGATAGTTTTGGATAATTGCCACATATTACCAGGATCCCATACCTTATAATGCCCATGAGCCCTTGTATCTGTTAAGTGAGCTAAAACTTGCCACCATATATCATCCACAAGATGCTCATATACACATAATTGGAGCAATGGTCCAACAAACTCCATGATGAAGACTTCATCATCTACCATACCATGCATCTCATGATGGAAATAAATTGGAATATGCAACAATAAATAAGACACATTAGTGTGCCCTTCATACCTTTCAAGGCCATCAATGTACTTTGTGTGTTCAAGATAGACATATGTTGAGATGCCCCCAATATTGTTGCCTGAGTTCCTATTAAAAGTATCTAAAAGCTGATCAAAAGTTGCTGGTTTGGAAATTACAGCAGGCTACAATTTTACACAAGTGTCCATGTGAGGCTCCTCCTCATGTGCTAGCTGCTCCATAGAGTCTTCTTTCGTGGGTGTAGACTTCCTTGCATCAATTTCCCTCATCGTTTCCTTGAACTCTTGTAAGTGTTGTCTTGCTTGAGTCGCTATCAACCTAGCAGCTCTAGCTCTGCTATTCCATTCCTCACACTTTTTAAGAGTTTCCATTACATCCTCCTTGCTTGCATAAACAAATTTCTTCTCCTGAGCTAGAATAATTTCTCTAACAAGCAAAGTTTCACTAATGCAATTATTTTTCTCAATGGAAATCATACCCTTTTGTCTAGAAGCTTCTTCTACAAATGAGTTCTTTTGTAATTCAGGTACCGACATATGATGATCTCACTTGGGCTTGCTACCAATCTTCATCATGCAATAATATGGAAATGACATATTATCTCTGAAACCCTTACTCAAAGATTGGTATTTCCTCCAACAAGAATCCTCATCAATCACCTCTATTGGGTGCCCTTTATTATTGTTCTCACCTTTTTCCTTATTGTCCCAAGATTTGCTTTGATTCAAATTCTGAGTGAGTTGACTCAAATAAAGGTTAGTGGCTTCTTGTTGTTTCACCATGTTGGTGAACATTTCCTTCATAAAACCCACATTGAGATCTTTCCAAACTACCATATTTAACCCACACAGGCTGGAGGAACAACAACTCGATACCACTGAAATATCCCTTATGAGATACTACTAAAAATGCACAAATTATATGAAAATTGAAGCAAAGTAAAATACTAATTTTTGTAGATTTTTACAATAAGGACAACGGACTAAAGAAAATTAAAATCTCCCAAAATATCCACTCGAATTACATGAAAATTTAAAGAGAGCTTGATATTATTATAAAGGACATAATAACACTATTTTTGGAGTTTTACAGAAATTAAAATGCTGCCAGAAAAAGCACAGCGTGCCCCAAATAGTTGGAAAACTTCAGAGGTTCGTAACTCTCCAAATACAAGAGCAAAAATTAAGGGTATTTGGAAATAACATTAACAGGTATAGGAAATGACATTTCAACCTTTAGATCCGAAGGAGACCAACTAGAAAACCCTCCAAATAAAGGCCACAAGTCGCCTAGCTAGGGAAAAAGGGTCAGAAATTGATGAAGATGCTTTCAATGTGTTGCCACACCCTGCCCAAATGGCTGCCACAAATCTAATCCGAAAGCCCTCTATTATCTTCCCCAAATGCCCCCAAAAATCCTCAAACCCTTCTTTTGAACCCTTTGTTAATATCTCGGTAATACAACCCTGAAAGCGGCTCCAAAGATGACAAACTAGGGTAGATCTCTCACTACCGAAGAATGCCCTGCTAGCTAGGGATGGGTCTCTCACCACCGAAGCTAGGGTCCCTGTGGGATTTCACTCCACAAGTCTGTAGATGTGCAACAACAATGCAAGCTGCATGTGAAGGAGGCTAAAATGTATGTGACAAAAAGTGTCTCTCCTTTCTCTCCCAACTCCTTATATACTTTCCAAGGAAAAAGAGCCCCAATAGACCTAGACGTGTTTCATTCCACGGAGGGGTCAATAAAATAAAAATAACTTAAGTTACTTTTCCCCTTTAAGTCACCATGGTCCAAAAGTGACCCTCAATGCAAAATTAGAATATTAGAACCACGTGGCCCCTTCCCAATAGCTCCCAATGTCCACAACCCCTTGGGTCTGACCACGGCTTGGACTCGACCTGGCCCTTAGGCCTTTGGCACAAGAAAATGGGACATTACAATTGCCAAACCTAGATTTTCTTCCTTGTGGTCACGCGATAGCGAAAGTTTATTTTTCTTAGATGGAGCTTGTTGTTGCTAGGTTTCCTTTCCTACTTATCCTTTTATCCTCAATGTTGTGTCACATCAAGGAAGATGCTCTTATAAGGGGAGGGAAATGTAGTGCCCTGATTTTCGTGCATGATTAGTGGACCATTCTAAGGCCGTTAGTGTAGCACCCTTGTTAGTCGATCATCTAAGAACATGTTTTGAGATTGAAATTAGATGAAAACATTGTATGATTAAATTTAAAATATTTAAATGATTAAATAAAATAGATAAAATAAAATAAAGAATATCATTATTCAAAATCTAAATGTAGAAATAAAAATAAAACAAGATTAACTAAAATGAAACAAATTAAATTATATATTAAAAAAGCGTGTATGTGAAGTGGCGGTGGAAGTGGGATTAAGGAGCTTGGTGGAGTGATTGATGGTAGTTGGAAGTAGGTAGTAGCTATAGACATGGAACAAGAGTTTTTTAGAGTATGGGCATCTATAAAGAAAGAAAATATTTTGTCAGATGTTGTAGATTGCAAAGGCAATTGTCAAGTGTAAATATGACTCACACATACATCAAAATAATCCTTTGAATTTGTGCATAAAATGGAGTTTTGAGACAGGCATGGGCACCCATCAACACACACAAATGGATTTTCTATCATACAGTTTTTATATGAACTTCAGAGATATGTATGCTAAATATGGAAAAAATCACCGTGCCTTGAACTGTTTAATATACCACCTAAAAGAGATGATTCTCATTGGAGGGATTGATTGTAGGTTATGCGAAATGGTTTTGAAACACTCAAGAAAAAAATGTAATTAGTGGGATAAATCCAAATGTGTCAACCTTTGATTAATGCCCCCTCCTTCGCCATCGTATAACATTGTAGGTTTGACCTTGGAAGCGAATGACATTGGATTTGAATGGTATTTTCACATATAAAAAAATGTGGATGTATACAAAAGGCACATGGAATGTTTGGCATATGTGCTAAAGAAATGTTCCTCTTAGAATGAAATGATTGTAAGATGTGCACAAAATGGACTTGTAAGATATGCCTTGGGAATTTTAAAGCAAATGTGTAGTGCCTCCTTCATCTCACCCTCTCCCCTCTACATGTTACTTGTGAGTATGAGATATCTTCAAATGTTAAAAATCTTACCTAATAAGTTATTGTCCTACCAAAGTGAGAAAATTCATTTAATGAATATTATTTATGTCCAGACCCCTCTAGACATATATGCAAAATGGAGAATCTTTTTGAATGCATGCAAACCATTTGACAAAATACCTCTTTGAGATGTGGATCCGAGCTCCAAAACCTTGAATGTTTCTACTTCCCACGAGACATGGTTTTCCATCCTTTCTCATAAATTTTTCTTTCATAACTTGCATCTATAATTTTGGGTTAAACAAAATTGTGAACAATTAGCTAAAAAAATTAATTTTCTTCCGTGTAAACCATTTCAAATAAAAATCATGCCAATTAAACCTACCAAAAAAACACTTCTTTTGATGTCATTATAGTCCAGTTCCATCATGAACTAAATAAAACTAAGTAAAAATCTTGCTATCATGCATTTACCATTCCCGAAAAATAATCACAGAGGAAGACAATGAGAAGACGTTCTCTCTCAAGGTCAAAACAACCCCTCCAATAAGACAAACGCCTTTTGAGATTGATTCCTAAATTTAACTGATGTAACTCCTTGTTGTATGAGGTTGTCATCCCAACCTTGAAACACTACCAACACAACCATCAACCATGTTTTTCTAAGTGATTCTTGAGGCTACTTCTTCAAAGTACATGTTGGAGGCAATCGCTTTCGAAAATAGTAGAATCCCTTCAAAATCCCATCAATTTTAGTGCCCATGGTCCCCGAAAATGAAATGTGAAACCTTAAACGTATTATTTGTCATGCAAAAATCACATTGCATGGTTCATTTGAATTGTACTCTCTGAAAACACACTTTTGCGTAACCATTTTGGAGCCAACTTGACTTAGGCTCTTTGTTGGACAATAGTTAAATTCATCCAAGTGACCCCAAAAAAATACTCCCTGTTTGAGCATCATTTATTAGTTTTGGATATCGTTTGCTCCTTGTGTTTCTCTATTTAGTAGAGAAGAAGATGGAACTTTGAAACATTCCATTTGGATTTTCTGCGCCCTTTTGGTGGGCCACTTAGCCTTAATTGTTGAAGGACAAACAACCAAATTTAGCCAACTAGCTCTAGAAAGTTGCATCCAATTTGAGCTCCACTTATCGATTTACAATCTGTCTTTTTCTCATAATTTACTATATAGTAGAGAGTCAATTAGAGGAATTAAACACCTCATTATGATGTTGGGTGATCTTTTTGTGGGCCCATTCCGGCCACTTGGACCAATTTATGTAATAGTGCAATCTGAATTTGTGGACTTAAAATAAGTTGTTTAGAGACCAAATAGATGGTTAACGAAATTCCATTCGCGTGATGCAACACATCATTAACCTCCCTTATGACAAAAGAAAAAGGATATGTATTGGAAATCAGTAATCTACTATGATATATATGTTCATATATGTTTGTTGCACGTAACACTTGATAGGATATTTTTCACCCCTTTTCTTGTGTAAAAAAGTAAAAAAGTAAAAATAAATGATCTCTCTCTACTCTCCCTTTCTCTCTCTTAAATTTAAATAGAAATCATGCTCTGAAAATATGGAATTTAGTTATGTTATTTTTTTCTCCTTTAAAATTGTTTTTCATGATAATAGCATGTTTGAGGGAGGGTGGATCCATGCCAACAATTTTTGCTGACCCATGCTCACATGGTTTTGTAGGTTCTGAAGTAAGATGACAAAATGAGGTGGTTATAATTCATTTTGTGTATTATTGTAATTTATATATGTTATTGGGAAGAGAAAAGAGAAAATATGTATTGCTACATTTACAGTAAAGTGTCATTACACTATTTTCTTTAAAAAATATTATCCTTATCGTGCATGAAGTTTTGATAAACTTATAATTGATCTATGATAATCGGGTTCAAAGAATTATCCAAATTTTACTAAATGTTCTTCTTGATTTCATTTATAGCTATGTTGTGAAACCAATATCATGTATGGTAGAAAGGAGTATCTCTATATAAATTAAAATGGAATTGTGCTCTAAACCCCTTCATTTCATCATCTTCCCTCGATTATTGCATGATTAGTAGGTGAGCTTAACACTAGGAAATTGATAACTACTTGAGATACCTTTCTCATTGAGTGATCCCCGCTTTGAGCATGACCCTCGTAAGTTCGTGTGCTTGCATTTACCAACTAATATTTCTACCCTCGGTGTTGTGCTTGATAAAAATTTGTGAGGATGAGTTGTAACCTTGTGTTTCATTACGAAAATATCATATCTAGTGGATAACTCATGATGTCACCTTGTGTATAATACAAGTCTCGTATTTAACAAAGCAATGAGTTGTGGGAAAATTGATGGTAAGGCCATCCTCAAATATATTAGAAAACCTAATTTTTTTGGTCCTATTAGTTGATCCACCTTTTATCCAAATGGAAAATACCATGTTAGGGATGCTTGTTAAGGCTCCATGCTCTAACAAGATGGAGTTGCAAAAATTTCATATAGTTGTGTTGGCGAGCAAATTTTTGATTAGACAAATTGGGGTATCTTGCTAACGCTTTGGGACTCTACATCCCTCTACTTGTGTGGTGCAACTCCATTTTATCAGTGCATGAACAAAAAGGAAAACTTGTTGTTGGCCAAGTGGTCGGGGATCCAACAGGCACACTCTCATCGTAAATGAGGCAAACACTTGTAATGAATTGCAAGGGAAGAATTTTATGAAATATGGGGAAAGCAAGTGAGAAATTAGGTAGGGGGAATTAACTCTGCAAGTATAAAATCATATTCTGCCAAAGATAATTATAAGTTTCACATTCAAAAATTATAGGAAAAAATAATCAAATTCAGAATATCAACGATGAGAGGAAACCATGCACACAAAGTTGCACACATTCATGCATCATGAAAAGAAGAAACTCCTTTCTTTATTGACATCTTCACAAGTTGTACAATGCTTAGAAGATAGAGGAAAATTAGATAGGAAAGTGGAAGAATGCTATCTCTTTTTCCTTGCTAAAAAAATCCTCTCTTGAGTGCACAAAATTGACAACCCTTAAGAAAGAGTGTGTCATTACATTATATAGACCAAGAAATGACTCTTCGCTACCCCCCATGTGTCTTTTCACTTTCCTTTTCCATTTGTGACTTTTGGTATTCCTAGGAAAGAACATTAAGTCCCCTTTTATAAAATAAGGGCAACTTATTACATTTTAGACTATAGTCACTTTAATGAATAAGAAAAATGTCATGATTGCTCACAATGAATAATTAGAAAGGGGGTAGAGAAGAGGAGAAATAATGAAGAGAAGAGAAGGGGAAAAATGGTCAATAGTATGAGTGGGAATACCTCTTCCTTCGACGAGGAACTTGTCAATGAGGATGATGCACGAACACCCCAAACCACGAAAAGAGTGTTTATAAACACTATTTCAAGACCTCCCGATGTGAGCTTAGGATGAACACAGGAAATGCTCATGATGATCCTCATTAAAACTTGATTGATGAAATTATTTAACTCATTGAGCTTCACGCATGCCGACTTAGTTTGAATCACCTAACTCCCCGAGTGATGAAGATGAGTTCACTTGGTGCGCCTTATGATGCTCTATTTTACCTCTAAATACAATTAAACTTAGGATGATGATTCTAAGATCTCTATGGATTTCTCGTTCCTACATTTGACCCATGAAACCATCTTATGACCTCATGAAGAGTCCAAAAATTAGAAAGATGAGTGAGAATGTGGCCATCATCTGAACTTTTGCACTCAACATTTGAAACTTCCTTTTTTTAGAATATGTGATCGGAACCTGCTATTTTGCGACATACCACCTATTTTGCTCCAATTTCACCATATGAACCTTCTAGAATCATTCCATCCTCTTCTATTATTGATACATTTCTATTTTAGCAAAATTGCTTTTTACAACCTCGCTATTTTGGGAAAGTTGTCATTTTTGTCATGCTTCTCATTTTTCAATCTTTCTCAACTGTCCTAAATGATCGAACTTGCAACTCGAGGGGACTTAATATTTTTAGCATGTGGGGAATAATATAATATTATAATTTTATTAAGTGGTGAAAATCACCATGTTTTGTGAAAGGGAACAACATTTTTGGATTTTAGATCTTCGTCGTGATCACGTGCTCCAAATTTCACCGTGTTTCGCCCATTGGAGTGATTGGAAATAATATACTAAAACCTTTTCTGGCATGGGTTTCATGCACGAAAGCTTACCAAGGCATCCATTAATGGAGTCACCATTTTTTTCAAAATTTTCTTCCTCCATTTCCATGAAAACAATTCCATTAGGATATGTTTTTCATTTTGGAGTATGTGTTTTGCAAAATTTAACTTCACCCGCTCTCCTGGATTGATGGGAAATTTGACGAATGAGAGCTAGGGAAAAAAATAAAGTTTTAATTGCAATTAATAATCTATGGCATCATTCAATATTATAATTATTACAGCTTGATGGCCTCTAAAAATGAGGAAGTCTACAAAAAATCTCACCTCAATCCGTGCACCGAATTGTGAGATATGAACATTTCATGTTTTCGCCATTATGAAGTCATTTTGCAACAAAACGAACATGATGCCAAATGAAAAAGTGATGTTTTTGGTTACATAGCAGAAATGGAGTGAGTGGAAATGACGTGCAAGGAGAAATGGAGGTGATGGAATCAATAATGGATGGAGGAGAGAAATATTTCCGATAGTGAGCTTCACAGATGCACAAGGAAGAAACAACAACACTAAAAAAATAGAAATTTCTTCATCTTAGGCATGGGCACAATTTTTTTCCCAACCGTCCCAAACTTTTGGGATGGTTTTGAAAAAATTACACCCCCTTCCCATTGGTCCACTTGTTGTTTCACGATTTGTTGAGAGGCGAGAAGAGGGGGTTGGAAAAAAACTCTAAGCAACTTCGTGGTCATGTGAATGGCCAAGGGATAAAACAGAGGGGAAATTTTTGTGTCCCAACCATCCCAAACATTTGGGATGGTTGGTGCACAAAAGTGTCCCCTCTCCCATTGGTCTATGTGGTGTTCCGTGAATAGATGAGGTTGGGGGCTAGAAATCAGTGCATTGAGGCTTAACTGGCTTAGTTAGGCTCAACAGAGGTCATATGAGGGTCTAGGGGTCTAAAATGAGGTTGGGAACACTTTTTGTCCCAAATTTCCCAAATTTTTGGGATAGTTGGTGCATAAAAGTGCACCACCTTCTAATTGGTCCATTTTCCACCAAAAATGACTAACTCCTTTACCTTGTGGAACAACTTGACGGAGGTGTAACTTGAGCATCAAGAGGCCTTTTAATGCACTTATTTATATGAAATTTGACTATAAAATTATTTTGAGAAGAATGGAATGGGTCTTAGCCTTTGATTCTTCCTAAAACCCCCTAAAAATAGGATTTTATTTTTCAAGATTTCTTGTTGGGCATGCCGAAAATAGTCTATGGAAGGAGATTATGATGCCTTGGGGAAAATGTGAAACACAATCCTCTAAAGATCTGAAATAAATTTCTGATGATGTTTTTTCTAGATTCCAACTCTTTATGGAGATTCTAGAATCATTTCTCGAAGCTCGGGGCTATTTTTGCACTATGCACTGCTTCACCCTCTAAGACCCACTTTTGTTAAAACTACTCCAAAACCTCTGAAACTTCCTAGATTCTTCCAAAACTAGATGCAAAACATTCTTAGCTATTTGATACACCTCCATGATGAGTTTGAGTTTTTTTTTTTCTCTCCTGGGGGTGCGCACCATCCTCGGAAGACTACAAAATAGTCTTTCCAAAGCTTCTCAAAAGTCATGTCTTGAAGAATCTTGTCTTGGAAGTACTTGAAAGGACTAGATATCCACAAATCACCTATGGACATGATGATACAACACATGGGATAAGAATGATACATGGGTATAGAATGATCTAGAGGAGGGCTTGGAATGGCCTTTAAGAAAAAAATTTCACAATAGGGTATGGTTGTCATGCTTTTAGGTATGAATTTTTCCTTACAAAACTCATGACAACAACTAGCTCTATCTTGGGGACATGTTATGGATTGAGCGCATTGAGGACATGACATGAGAACTCCAAAATATAAGTACATAACATTGACTAGTGCCTTATCTATTGGGCTTTAGAGAAACACATAACTTGCAAGAGATGGATAGGAAGGACACACACACACACACACACACACACACACACACAAAAAGGGGAAACAAACCACACAGAAAAGGAAAACACACCAAACAACAGGAAAATGGAAACACACCTAAATCACCTATGGTACAATGTAGGGGAAAACCACTTTCACCAAAGTGATTTCCTTTTGAGAAGTTACCCCAGAAAGGCTAACATTGAATGATGATGCTCTGCGAAGCCATTGACTAGTTCAAGAAAGTAGCCTCATCTCCTCAACTTCTTATGAAAGCCACATGATTTCATTACTATATGTGTAATTTTTAGGAGTGAGCCTACGTGAGATTATTAATGCTTAAACATTCGCTTAGAAAGTCTATTACCCTTCATTCATTTTTAAATAAGTTTTAGAGTGCTTGTTGCCTTTCGTGTTTATCCACATTGCTGATTCCTCATTAAGCATCTCATCGCTGCCCCAAGGCTGATTCTTGTTTAAATATCTTGGATATATTGGGTTTGATTCATTCCCACATTTATGTTCGTCGACATATTTTCTATGAGGAGCCTCAGAATTCATCATTTTGACCCATATCATTATGAGGTATATGGAAATTGAGTGAAGTGTCGTGCACAACCTCATACCTATCTTTCACGGCCATGGCTTGAGCCAAGAGGTTGAGAATTAGCTCCAAATATTCTATGCTTTCTGTTGTCTTCCAAGATCTCTTGCAAAAATTCCTCATTTGAAATTGCCAAAAATCCATCTTTGCATTCATTTGAAGAATCTTCATTTTTAAAATCAAGGCAACCTTTAGGAAGGATCACTTCATTGTTTTAGAGCTCATTATATTCCACCACTTCTTTATCAAGGGGATATTCATCTTCAATGACTTCAAAACCTTTGTTTCAAATGTTTCATCATGGAAAGAGTCCTCTTCATCAAATGGGAAAGAAAACACCTCAATTTCATCATTGCATCCATCAACCACTAGCTCAGGAGAGGACGCATATTCTCATCTTGTTTTATTTCATCATGGCCAATCTTCAAGCTAGTTGAGCTTTCCAATCAAATTCGCGATTGTCTTGTAGATTCATGGCTTTCATCAAGATTTTAAGACTAAGGTGATGGTATTCTATATCTTCCGCAACTCTTAGCAATTCCTACATGGATTCTTCCTTTCAAATCTCTCAAGATCTCATCACAAGCTAGATTTTCTCCATCATGGTGTGGTATGATCAAGAGAATATTCTTCTCCAAATGGGAATGGAAATATCTCCTCCTCATGGATATGCACATAGGCTGATTTCCCAGTTAAAATTCATCCAAGAACTCTCCATCTTCCTCACATCTTGCATCATCAGGAAACTTAGGGCTATCCTTTTACAATTCAATATTTCTCAATGCTTCTTCAAGATCAATACTTCTCCATAAAGGAATGATTGGTCCTATCAAGATGGGAATATCCTCTTCCTTGGTTTTCAGAAATGCTTCATCCTTCCAATATTTTGGATAGAATGATGGCTCCTAGATTCCCTGCCTTTTTAATTATATATCTCATTTTCTTCTCTGGGAGAAACTTTTCCATATCTCCCTTAACTGAATGGTTGCGAGAAGACCAATTCATCTAGATTTTCCCTCCCAACTATTGGTAGAAGCTTATACTTAGTAACATTCCAAATGAGCTGCAATTTACACTACCAAGATAGTTATCGACACTTTCTTGTCCATAAATTTAGTGAGAGCCACCTGTGCATCTTTGACCTTTCCTACAAGTGTGACTTCCTTTGATTCCATGGAGTAATAAGATCCACCGACATGAGTCAAGGTGAGTTTGAGGGCATTAGAAAATTTCACATGCATCACATTGTCGGAGGCACCTAAATCTATTATGTAATTGTTCAATCGGTATCCTCCAATGAGAAGGGAGACATAGAAAGGGTCCACCTTATTAGTCTTTGAGGAACTCAAAGTAAGCATGTTCTACATGAGGATGCAGGTGGTGTTGGTAGTAGTCCTTTAGAACTAGGAGTTACACAACTTTGGGATTTAAACTAATACTCTTTATATTTTGGATAAGCTTCTCAAAAGTTTTGGGATGAGTTCGCATATATTTGGATTCAAAATCTGCACTTTAGTATTGTTCATATGTTCTATGATGTCAAAAGGAGAAAATGCGGACAAGGGGATGAAGCCACTGCTTTTTGAAGTCGGGACAAGATTAGAAGTAGGGGTAGATGCTTGGGAAAGAAGGCTATCTTGAAAGGTACACTAGGAAATTTTAAAGGAATAGGTTTTACAGAGTAGATTTAGATTTAGCAAGAGCATTAGAGGACTTACTTGGAACAGTAGGTGCCTTCTTGCTTGCCACTAGATTAGGTTTCTCTAATGTAGACTCCATGGAGGGTGGGAGTGGATTTCCTTGACCGATTGTTTTGTTTGGTAGAGTCACCACAGGAGGATATTTTCTCTTATTATTCTAGCAGTAGCCACCGGGGGGATAAGTTCCCTTTTGAGATTGAGAGTGGGTGAACAATGTACATGCGAGACTGAGGTGCATCTAGGTCATCATCTTCATCACCTCCAGAGTACTCACAAAATATGATTTGTATATCGTTCTCTACTTCTTTAACCTCTAAGAAACCTCCGTATTCACTTTCTTGTTTGAGTTATTCTTCATCTCCTTGAGTTATGTAGATGGCATTGACATGTGGGGCCTCCAAGGCAAGCCTTCAGGGTGTTCCTACAATATGATTTCTGTTGTGACCTTGATGGAATTCATGTTGAGAAACCTCCCTCTTTAATATTGTCATTTCATTTACCAATTTATACAACAATGGATCTATTCTCTCATCTTTGGGATGTTAGGCTCTACCCTTTGAAGGGTTCTTGATCTTTCCGTGATAAGATGAGATCATCTTCAACTTCAATGACCATTCCTTGTGCTTGTGCAAGATTACCTGTTGAACCCTTTGAAGAAAGAATCCTACTTCAGGAGGTTGAACGTTGATGAAGAATCTCTTGACATTTTTTTCGGATGGTGAAGCATATTCTCGCTATCCTTCTGAGTAACCGGTTGAAACAGGCCAGAATTTTCTCATAGTCTCTTTTTCTTCTTTCTTCATTTGTGCCAATTGAATGAGGAGATCTTGGCAATCCTCGGCTGATTTGAATCTTTCTTCAAAACGGGCTTTGATTTCCTACCAACTAATGATGGATCTAGTAGGTAGGAGATAAAACCACTTAATTGCCTTTTTTGTAGAGACTACAAAACAATATCATGGCAACATCTTCGTGTTCAATTCCAAGGATTCCACATGACGTGATGAAGGTAGATATATGTTCTTCAGAAGTTGTGCCATCACCTTTGAAATTTTGAAAGTTCTTATGGGAACATGTTGGTAAATTATGAAGAGGAGGTGTAAGAGAAAGAAGGCTCATGTTCCTTCCCCATGGAACACAGGGTTGGGGTATTTCTCCTTCTTTGTCATCGCCATTATTCTTTTGCTTTCAACTTCATCTTCTTCTTCAAATTATTCTTCAATTATTCTTCTCGATTCTCATTCTTCTTCTCTTAGGAATTAAATGTTCAATGGTGTTCGGTGGAAGATGAGGGAATTTGTAGGGGGTATAAAAAATAATTTGAATGGGTATTCCAAGTGAATCACTTATGGATTTAGATGGAGATGATAGAAAAGAAATACATATCATCTTTGATTCATTCTTGCTGATTTTGCAAAGCCTTAAAAGTTAGATCAACAACTCCTCTCAATCTATTCAACCTGTTGTATATTCTTTCAGCCAGTTTTGGAAAAAATTTATAGTGGAAAATGAAAGGGCACTATAGGAATGTGAAGGGTCTTTCAACAATGGACTTCAATTTCATCATTTTTTTTGTTTTTCTTTTAATTTTTTGATCGTATTTTAGGTGTAGATTGTTGTCAAGTCTTCCCCACAATGGACCACCAAAACTATTGGCAAGAAAATTTTCTAGTTAGACAAATTGGTGGGTATCTTTCCAACGCTTTGGGACTCTAGGTCCTCTGCTTGTGTGGTACAAATCCACTTTATTGTGAATGAAAAAAGGGAAATTTTTGTTAGCCAAGAGGCCAAGGATCCAACACGCACACTCCACTATACCCACGAAAATGCTTGCAATGAATTGCAAGGGAAGAATTTGTTGAAAGATGGGGAAAAGGGAGTGAGAAATTA
This sequence comes from Taxus wallichiana var. yunnanensis, assembly GCA_018340775.1. Taxonomy (NCBI): domain Eukaryota; kingdom Viridiplantae; phylum Streptophyta; class Pinopsida; order Cupressales; family Taxaceae; genus Taxus; species Taxus wallichiana. The sequence goes on along the minus strand of CM031235.1, from coordinate 456,903,367 downwards.
GGTAGGGGGAATTAGCTCTGTAAGTAGAAAATCATATTCCTTTCAAAGCTAATTATAAGTTTCACATTCACAAATCATAAGAAAGAAAAAAATCAAGTTCGAATATCAAGGATGAGAGGAAACCATGGACACATAGTTGCACACATTCATGCATCATGCAAAGAAGAAACCTCTTTCTTTATTGACATCTTCACAAGTTGTACAATGCTTAGAAGATAAAGGAAAATTAGATAGGGAAAGTGGAAGAATGTTATCTCTTTTTCCCTAAAAAATATCTCTCTTGAGTGCACAAAATTGACAACCCTTAAGAAAGAGTGTGTCATTACATTATATAGACCAAGAAATGACTCTTTGCCTACCCCCATGTGTCTTTTCACTTGCATTTTCCATTCGCGAATTTTGGCATTCATAGGAAAGAACATTAAGTCCCCTTTTATGAAATAAGGGAAACTTATTACATTTTAGACTATAGTCACTTTAATGAATAAGACAAATGTCATGATTTATCACAATGAAGAATTAGAAAGGAGGGTAGAGAAGAGGAGAAAGAATGAAGAGAGAAGGGGAAGAATGCTCCATAACATGAATGGGAATAGCTCCACCTTCGACGAAGAACTTATCGATGATGATGATGCACAAACATCCCGAACCATGAAAAGAGTGCTTAGAAACATTGTTTCAAGACCTCCTAATGTGAGCTTAAGACGAACACAGGAAATGCTCACGATGATCCTCCTTGACACTTGATTTATGAACTTCCTTGTACCCCAATTCGGATAGCTTCGTGACTCTAAGAATCCTCATTGAAACAAATAATTAATACCATATTGGTTATTTGTCTTGGTTCTTAATGACATATAAACCTTAATATGTCATGATCTTTATTCCAATAGCGGCAATACTACAATGGAAGTGTCCCTCTTACTATTATAATGTTTGATTGGTTATGATATGTGTATGTTTTCTTTCTTGACCTTCCCATATCCTACGTGGATTTATAATCTGAAAAATCATGTACAATCACCTTTAAACATGTGCCATAATACCATAAGTTGGATATACATCTTCAGTACACTTTGGAATTTCTTCTACGACTCTAAGAATCCCTATTAAATCAAAAAGTTAATCGACACTAGTTGGTTGGCCTGGTCCACAATAACATATATAAACCCAATAGATCATTATCATTATGCCAATATGGGCAATGCCACAATGGAAGTAGTCATCTTACTAATATAATGGATGTTTGGTTGAAGATTGAGCATGTTTTCTTATGAGGCATTACCATCTCTTCCTCTATCCCAAAAACATATAATGTAAAATTACATTTAAATGCATTCCTTAATTCCCGAAGTCATAATTTCCTCTTAAGTGCAATTAATTTGTACTAGCTATTCTTTCATTAAATTGTACTTCAAATTAATCAACAACTTCATCTCATGCACAACTCTTGCCTTGTGTGTAATAGATGCTCTTCACGCGTCTTGTTACATATATTAGTTTGATCCATGTACATGATAACAAACATCCCCAAAAATGGTTTTATGATTTCATTCATCAACCTCATGAAAGTAATCAATGCATTTCTCAATCCAAATAACATTACATGCCAATCATATTATTAATCTTTCATTTTGAATGTTGTCTTCCATTCATCACCTCTAATGCTAGTATGATGATATCCACTCTTTAAATAAATATTATTTAAAATATATTTCTTCACTCAAACAATCCACAATGACATCCATGTGTGAAAATGGAAACATATACTTGATGGTGATCTTATTTACAGTTTCGAAATCTATACACATACTATTCACCACCCTCTTTGGTGTTCATATTGTCTAAACTGTGCATGGAACCAGACTCTATCTGATTATTAATCTATCCAACAATACTTGTACATGATTTAATATCTCCACGTTCTTTTGGGGTGTTATCTTGTATCTTGACTTATTCAAGAAAATCAATTCTAGAATCAAATCCACGTATTGACTTATGTTTCTCACATTTGGTTTTCATGGCATGAGCTTAGCGATAAAATGCAGTGTAATAAAAAGATGTAGCCCGTAGTCGAAGAAAATGTAAATGCGTTGAACACTTTTGTGGCATTTGCAACATGTGTTAGTAGAAACTTGAACTCACCGGCTAGATAAGCTACTCCTAATATTACACGAGTTGGTGTAAGAAGAGCGGTTCCAATGCTTATGGGAATGTTGAAGGCCTGCAAAATGTTCAATTAATTTTTGTTTAACTATGTAAATTTTATTATACTTTTTGTATGTAAATACAATGGAAATCGATGTTGTTAATTGGTACTTTCTTAAGGCTAGTTTATATCAAATTGATTAACATTATTAGGTACTAATTTTCTACCATTATTTGTACAATAAATATTGTATTATTAAAAATAAAAGTATGCTTTTCAAACCAAAAAAACTTGGAATAATGTTTTAAGGATCATATAGACATATTAGTATTACCAATGGTGGGATTGGTTATATAATATTGTTTTACAATTGTGGGATTGTTTATGATCTTTAAAAATATCTTGTATATTTTTAGTATGCCAAGAACCGTAATAATGTAATTTTAGGTATATTTAGATTTTAATTTCATAATAAAAATAAAACAAACCTAACTTTCTTCATTATCCAATGCTCTTGTTACTTTCATCTCTCTTTTATTTCTAGACATAAAATTTGATATGAAAATTATACATGACCGTGTCATCTATAAAACATTAGATTGCACATAGTGTCATACAATTGGCTATGATAAATGAATTCAAATGTATTAAAACATGATCCCGAAATCCAAGAAATGCAAACCTACAAATATATGATAGTTGAAATAAGACATTCACACTTGAAAATACTATTAAAATAAATGAAAAAATGATTAGAAAACATGTTGTGTAAGAGTTTATTTTTTTGTATTATTTACATCCTACTTTGTTAAATGATGATACCCAAAACTAATAAATTCAAACTAGAGTAAACCAATATACCTAAATTAAGAAGATGTGAATTTATTCAATTGAGATGAAAATGATAGTTAAAGGTAGATTGGGTGATATTGAATCTTGATACTAAAAATCGAGGGAAAATTGGACTCTTGACAAGCTCCATGGTAAAAAAATCTTCACCAAAATCAATATGAAGTTTTGGCATCATCATATTCCTATAAAACCTACATACCCCTAGAAAATAACTGTTAGTGCGAAATCACAACACCCCCAAATGAGTTCTAAAAATCTACTTTTCTAAGGTAGAATCATCTGGTGTGATTGCATAACATTGAACTTTCCCCAAGGTGTGGGACCTTGCAAAAGTGGGAAAGCTCTCCAGAGAAGGTTGGTTCCTCTTCCTAAACTACCGCCACAAGCTATTTCAGTGCAGGCAAGCTAATATAATCCTAATCTAACTTCCAAGGAGACAAGGAGAGAAAGAAAACAAGAAAAACCAGAGCCTACACTAAAGCGGTGATACACTAGCAAAGGAAGCGAGATATTCTGTTGAGGGAGAAAGAAACAGAAAAATGGAGATGAGGGAGGTCAAACAGAAGTAACATGGCCCAGATCTTCAAATTCACTATTAAACTCCATGAAACACAACATCCTGCACCTGCAAATGTGAAATACATGCACATAAAAACAGAAGGGAGAGGCACGAAGAAACAACAAAACGATGTAAAGGGTTGAAGAACACCACAAAAACATGTTTTTATTGCTCTAGAAGGTGCACAAACCATTACATTTCTGGAATAGAGGCACAAATACATTTGCCAGGCATGGGAGAAGGTTCGCTGCTCAAAACTGGCGTCGAGAAACAAATTTGACAGAGTTTCTCTATGCCCAGAATGTCTCTCCTTCTCAAACGAGAAGTGTTACAGTATATATAGAAAGAAAGAGAGAGAAGAGGGAAAAGTCAAATCCTGTTTCAACCACCCCAGGATATGCATTGAATCTTGTCTTGAAGATTCAAACGCCATCAATCAATGCCCCCTTTCAAATCCACCCCAAATCTATCGATTCTAGCTCCCTCTGTCTGTCTGGCGTGTTAAAGAAGAATGGCGGATCAAATCAAATTGGATATGGTAGTTGAAGAGCAAGAAGATCCTACATTAAAGGCTTGAAGACGCTTTCTCCATTTTCCACCTACCAGGGCTTGAAAAAATTATTTTCAATCTTTTCATGGCATAAAGGACATCGAAACGCTTCCAACGGTGTCAAATTTGCAATATTTCGAGCCTTGAGTCGAAAGATATGCCCCTTCAAAGTTTATATTGGGTCCGTACAGGAGGGCAGGAAAATAGCTTGAAAAATGGGTCCCCTTTTGATATGGGACACGTGGCACTCTTTGGTTGGCTGGGGAGATGTGCTTCCATCTTTTCCTTTGTGCCCTTTTTGACAAAAGGAAAATTTTCACCTTTTCCTCCGACTCCTGCTTTGGCTTTGACTCGGGCTCAAACGCTGACTTTTTCCCTTTTTTATTTTAGAGCCTGCCCGAGTTTGTCAAATAGATTTAAGACACGATTCATGTGACAAATTCGTTTCTTCTCTTTCTTCTCGCACAGGATCGTTTAAACTTTCGTAGGCCCCGCCATTCCATTGTAGAGTCCCTATGTAACCAGTTTGTCGTCTTGGAATGTGAGCTCGTAGGTCTGACTAATTTCCTTCATAATTTCCTTATGTGTAGGAGTTGTTTTGACCAAAGTTTCCTGGGGAATTTGGGATAACAATAACCTTCAAAGAAAGGAAAGGTTCATTTGAGTGATTGGTTATGCCCTTCCATTTGAGTAGCGTACCTTGAAATTTATGAAACTTAATAATGACATTCATCGACCATTTGCAAGTTTATTTGTTGTAGTCTACCTTGATGGCATCCTAATCCTAATTAAAATATGACATGCGATGTAGGAACATATAGGTTAAAAAAGATCTTGCATCAAATAAAATCGTGTTTAATCGAAGTTAAATAAAGACTTGTGTAATGTCATGTCACTCCTATGATTTGGTGACATTGTAATGTCCCCTTTTTTGAACTAATTCATTTTGGAGACTTCTAGCCCATTCCACTTCTCGTGGGAAAGAAGGAAATGAACAAGGGAAGTGTTTGTTGTGTTTTTAGTTTTTTCGATGAGAATTTACATTCTTATTTCATGGTTTCTCTTATGAGACATGTCACTTGGGTTGAAGAGGTGAAAATCCAAGTTACAATAAAAAGAAAACATCCTTATGAAGTCGATTACGGGGAAGACACCTTAACCGATCTTTGTATCACCAAAAAGATATAAAAAGGCCTCTTGGACTCATTTTGGGCATCTATCTTGTTAACAAATTATACTTAGTTGGTTTTTGGGCTGATTGCTCAATTTATTTCCACTAGAGGGTGAAAATCCTTTGGTGTGGCATACAAGAGAGGGCGAAATCTTTCCTTGTTCAAGTTAGAGAACAAAAATATCGAATTGGTGTTTCCTAAGGGCTTCAAAGAAATTGATATTTCTAGTTTGTAGCTAGGGTTTGAGAGAGGACGAGATACTAAGGTTTCTACATTATTTTGGACCCTCTCCTAGGGTAACAACTTGGTTGGAGGAAGATTTAAGTGCCTTTTAGGGAAAATTTGGGAAATCGAAGCTGATATTCACCTTCCTCATAACTTATAAGGTCGATTTCATACTTTATTGATATTTTGGGGTTTTGGAATCCTCATTTCTAACCCTTAATGTGATTTGTACTTATGTTGTTATTTAATTAATTATAGTTATGATTTATCTCTTCATTTTTTATTTATTTTGAAGTGTATTGACTAGATAAAGATCTCAATGGTTGAATAAAATATTTGGAAGCATTTTATGTTACTTTTAGCTTGTGATTGCATGGGAATTGATGTCATTAAGTGTCATAATAGTTCACTTCCATGGGAGGATTTATACACCTATTTTCAATTTTTCTTAAGGGTATTTGATGCCCTAAAATGGTAGTTTCAATTTGATGCTAGGGTTATATATATTTTCATGGTCGAGAAGAATTTTGAAAATGTGAATCATGAACAATGAATTATTATGGGAACTATCTTGAATCTTGTGGGTGTTATTTCCAGCTGGTTCCACATTCTATTTATAGGCACCAAGTGGATTTCAATCACAAATAAGGGTTGCTCTTATATTGGTGATATTGATAAGGTATGTGAAGCTATCACAAGATATTTGTTGGACACTACAATTCAGAATTTGAGTAATGAAATGTAATGCTACAATTATGATGGGATGGTCTACCCAATTTCATGTGTTATACTTTTGGACAACAAAAGAGGGGAAAATTTGAAGAAAAACTATGCATATCTTCTTTGGACACCAATAGAGGGGAAATTTTGAAGACATTCTTTTCATTTAAAATTGTGTGTAAGAGGGTTCACTCATTGAGATCAATTAAGGCCAATGTTCCAACATATTTTATATTGTTTGAAAAAAATCCTATGAAAAATATGGTTGTTATACTTACATATTGTTTGCAAATGGATTTGCATGCATGCACGCAATCCACAAGTCCCTCCTCAATGAAGGTGAGTTTTCCATTATTGAAAACCAAAAAGGTATTTACATCTATACATTTAAAATTGTATGTGGGGGGTGTTTTAGGATATCAAATGGAAGGAAGTGTGAATGAGGGAAATGGAATGGAATGAAGGAAAGAAATGGAAAGGAATGGATGGAATGAGCATACAATAGTTAGGTAAAAATAGAGCCTAATATTGCATAAAGAAGAAGAACAACTAATAACTAACTCAAGTAAAACAAAGTTTGAATAAGCTTTAAACAAGAATAAATGAAAGGGAACACACATGAGCAAGTAAATATCGAGCTTTATTAGTATGAACAAGAACAATGAGTTAATAAAGATTGACAATAATACCAAAGATACTATACACATGCAATATTTAAACAGTAACATCTAATGAACATAAGAACATCAAATGCTATAAGAGATAATGAATATGACACAAAGTTCATATTTCATTAACTCTTCAAAATGTCTTCACAAAAGAACACAAAGTTTCTTTCCTGAAACAAAGCTTGCACACAAAAGTATTTTCTTCTCCTCTCTCAAAGTCACCCTTACAAATGAGCCCCTAACTTCCTTTTATAACCCAAAAGTTGGTTACAAGGTAGTTAGGGTTTACATGAACATTAAATTAGGGCACCTTAAGTGACTTTGACTTTTTCAACTAACTTTTAAAAAGTAACTTGAAATTAGAAATCACTTAAGTGACCAAAATTCTACTAAAAATGAGTTTAACAATAACATCACTTTAAAATATCATTTTAAAACATAAAACAAGACCCAGCCTTATCCATTAAAGTGGGGTCCGCCTATCTCAACCATATGAGAAATGGAGTCTCCCACTTCGTTAGATACCATAATGCTATCTCCTCATCCCATTGGTGAAATTAGGATCTGCTGCCTTTTCCAATTGAAAAGATTTGAACCTTTCCAATGTCTCGAACATCTTCTCTTCTTCAGAGGTTCACTTGGTTGAAGCACAACCTCATAGAACACTTGCAATTCCAAAATCCTACCTCACATATTATTTAGGTTGATCATTTTTACCAACTCTCATTGATGATAGTTTTGATACAATCAAACAAGTGATCACCACCATATGCACATCACACATATGTGTATATAATTCCATGTAGCAATTTGTGCACGCTGGGCTCACACGTTGCACACTACTAAATCCCTCCACAAAGCTTGTCGATGCTATGCAAAATTAAAACAACCTCTACGAGATTCACAATATCATTGGTAGATGTGTTCCATCGAGATGATCACATTGGTCGGATGCAAGCCTCTAATATGAAACCTATGTCACCGCACACTCATTAGAAGATCTCTTTGTTTATGTAATGTTTTGACACTATTTTGAGAAAACAAACATTGTTCTAGTGCATACAAGTGTTGCACCACCATTCAAGACTTCCCCAAAGATGCACATGCAATATAGAGGTGTTTCAATGCATTTTGAATGTCCTTAGATTGTGTAGAGTCTTTCAATTACCATAATACATTTTACACGATGTATTATGAGATACATACTTATACTAACTTATGAGAAGCGTTTTGAAATAAGGAAGATACCACGAACCTTCGTGATACACACATACTTATGCCTACTTTAATTGTTATTAGTTGATGTAGGATTCTTTGTGAACATGGATGCTTTTCAAAAATTTGATCACGCTCTTCATTTTTGTGTTGCAATAGCCTTTGGATGTGTGTGAATACTGCTCAGTAATGCACGATAGCTGATTTTATTTGGAAGTGCGTGGTATTCCCTTTGGCCTGCATGGGACGTTTGGATAGCTATGTGAGCTTGTCTTTCTCCCTTGTGTGACCTACTTCTTTTCACCTTTGCATTTTGGACTGATATATTCTTGGAAATGTGTGGTGTTTAGTGTAGAGAAAGTTATGCATGGCCTGTGGTCTTGGGTTTTGACCCATGTTTGATCTGTTCTTTTTGTGTTATGCATGGACTTCCTCTTTGACAACTATGCATGTATTGTCCTCTCTTTAGCGTGGGTAGTTTTTGGACTAATATGGATGTTTTATTTGACCAATGCATGGCCTTTATATCGACAATTTTGAGCTTCCTGCAAAGGTAAATGCGTGTGGGTTATGTTGATTCTTGGACTGCGTTGGAAATAATAAATGCATGAACCTTTTTTTCCTCTTGACTGTGTGGCTATTCCTTTGCTTTGAATGCGTGTGCATGGCCTGTGTGGTTCTTGGACGGCTATGCGTGCCAATGCTATGCGTGGAAATTTTTTTTCCTGTGTGAAAATGCTTTTCTCCCTTGACTACGCATGGCATGTACACTTTTTAATAATGTGTGGGCTTGTGTAGAATGGTTACACCTTTAGTTGCGTAAACAATGCTATATTGCCTTATATTTCTTGATGAATGCGTTGACAGTGAATGTGTTTCCTTCTTGATTTGCGTGGAATTTGCTTTCATGTCTATTGCTGCGTGAACAATGCTTGTAGGTAAAGCGATCTTAATGGATGCGTGATGAACCTTCCTTTGGCGTGAATGTGTTGAGTATTTTGTCATTGATGTCAAAGGTACAATATTAGTGTTGATGGAAATATCGAGGTTTGAATATTTGTTTAATATTCAACAATACAACATTAGTGTGATGTCAAAATTTGAATATTTTAATATTCAACATCATCAAGGAATCTAACGACACATGGCGGGATGTGTAAGAGATTTTATAATGTGTAAGAGATTCTATGGTAGTTTATGATGAGTAAGAGATTCTATGACAACTTATGATGCATAAGAGATTCTATGACAATTTATGACGCGTAAAATATTTTATGACAATTTATGATGTGTAAGAGATTCTATGATGCATAAGAGGAGTTACTCTTACATGTGTAAGAAAATATTGCTATTTGGAGAAAATATTTAATATTTGGAGCAAATTGGCCTATGGTATGGGCACATGGTTTTAGGGAAACCACAAGTGGTTTTTCCTCTCCTTCTTTCTATATAAGCAAGTGTTGTGTGCACATTTGGAGGAGAGCGAGAAAGAGAACATTTTGCATGAGTGTGATATGTAAGTGAGCTGATATTATAAATCTCTTAAGTGAGTATGATCATGTGAGAGAGAGAATATAGAAGAAGAAATTATCATTGATTTGTATTGCAGATTTTCTAAGTGGGTGCTTCGGATTGGGAATTGGTGTCTCTAGAAGTTGGTGCTGCGAATAAGAGATTACATAGTCAGTGGTGTTTGCATTCAAGGTTTGAATTGGTGTTTGGCTTGGAGATTGGTGTCTTCTGTGAGTGGGTGCTCACACTTTGTAAACACTATTTTTTCAGCTGGATTTGGACAAGTAGATCCAAGCAGTCTCTTTTGGTGGATGTAGCCCACACTAGGTGAACCACGGTATATCTGGTGTTATGTGCATTTGATTTTTGTGTGTACTCTCATTTTACTTTCAGATTTGAATATCTTGTTAAGTGTGAAAAAGAAAATTAATAAGTTGGAGAAAAAGTTTTTTATTGTCGAATATTGATTCACCCCCTCTCAGTATTCTCGTGCTTCTAACAATTGGTATCAGAGCAGGTTCCTTTTGTGTAGCTTAACAACTAGAAGGTAGATCAGAAAGCATGATGGCAACTCAAGAAGGATTCTCCACAAATAAAGCTTCGTTGTTCGATGGATCAAACTATGCCTTTTGGAGCATAAGGATGCAAACCTATTTGAATTCTCTTGGACATGATATTTGGCATTCAGTTGAGAATGGCTATATGACACCAACAACGCCACCGACAGATCCGGCTGGTAAGAGAGCATGTGAAAATAATGCTAAAGCTATGAATGTTATTTTGTGTGGTGTAGCAGATTCGAGTTTGTAAAGATTATGCTTTGCAAAACTGCCAAGGAGATGTGGGATAAGCTCAACAATTTATATGAAGGAGATTCGAAAGTAAAGATGGCAAAGCTTCAGACACACAGAAGAAAGTTTGAAAGTCTAAAGATGAAAGAGGAAGAGAACATTGCAGCATATCTACTCCATGTGGATGAGACCATAAACATGATCAAAGGCTTGGGTGAAGAGATGGAAGACCCAGTAATAGTACAAAAGGTATTAAGATCTCTACTTCCTAGATTTGATGCTAAAGTTTCAGCTATTGAAGAACTTAAGGATCTAGATAAAATGAAAATGGATGAGTTACATGGAATACTCATGGCTTATGAGATGAGAACAAAACTAGATAAGCCAAGAAAAAGAGAATCTACTTTCAAAGCTTCAAAAGGAAAGGAGAAGAAGGTTGAATCAGATGATGAATCCGATGAGGAAGAAGAAGCCCTATTGGTGAAAAATCTGAAAAGAGGATCTGGCAAGTACAAAGGTAAACTTCCTTTTAAATGTTTTAACTATGGTGAGATTGGACATTTTGCAGCTAAGTGTCCGCATGCAAAAAGTGAAAGTGATGATGAAGAGCCTGTCAAAGCAAAGAAAGGAAAGCCTTTCTACAAAAAGAATTTCAAGCAAAGGAAGTTTGAAAAGAAGAAGAACTGGAACCAAAACAAGAAGAGTCTATGCACCAGAGAAGATGATAGCTCAGAGGAAGATTGTTCAGAAGGTGACATTGAAGAACTTTTGTTTATGGCCCTTGAAGATGGAAAAGTGGAAGCTGAAGATGCAGTTGATGAAGAAGGTGAGGTAAACTTAGAAGAAGAACTCATCTGTGCCTTGGGTGAGATCAAGAGACTCAAAAATAAGACCCTGAAGCAAAAAGTGCAACTTCAAGAGTATGAAGAAGCAAAGAAAAATCTGCATGCTGACAAAGAACATGAGAATACTATTGTTGATCTAAAGACCCAAGCCGAAGAGGAAAAAATAATAGAGGAAGTGATCAGAGAACAACTGAAATAAAAAGAAAAAGAATGCGAGAGATTGGAGGAAGAGATTGTTGCATTAAGACAGAAACTAAAAAGTTGAACAAGAGACTCAAGTTTGAAAAATGTTCTGAGGTGTTGAGCAACATTCTGAGAGAACATAAACCAAAATCATCCAAAGGTGGTATTGGATTCAATGAAGCAGAAAAGAAAGAGACCAAAGAGAAGAAAACCAACTATGCAGATATCCTAAAGGGATCCAGTAAAGGAGAAAGCAACAAGAAATAAGAAGATCATTCTCCATAGAATAAAAACAAAGAAGAGAGCAAGTGGAATAAGGTACCAATAAGAAGTTTCATAATTTTATCTTATCATAGGCAACCCTACATGACCAGGTATTATTTTTACGGTTATTGTTTTTCCTATCACAATTTTGGTCATAAGATGATGGACTGTAGATCGAGGTTTCAGAGTTGGAATCAGAATTTTCATGCTAGAAACTACAATTCTTTTACTGCATTGTCAAATTTGAATGAGCATGCGATTAGATGTTATGAATGCAACCAAGTTGGCCACATAGCAATATTTTGCAGGAGTAAGATTACAGAAAAGCCAAAGCAAGAGAAAGAGGGAAAACAAATCATTCAGAAAGCCAACAATAAGAAAGTGTGGCAAAAAATAAAGGAGGGAGAAAAGGAAGAGGCTATGTTGGTACAAACCGCGCTCCATGCACAAGATGAAGAACAACCTTGGTACATTGATAGTGGATGTTCCAGCCATATGACAGGTGACAGAAGCAAGTTCCTGAAGCTGAAAAAGGCCAGTAGAGGTACAGTAAAGTTTGGAGATAACACTACAGCCAAGATCACAGAAGAGGTAACATAAAATTAAATGGTCAAGCTAAAGTTGAAAATGTTTTACTCGTTGAAGGACTGAAACATAATCTTTTGAGTGTCAGTCAAATGTGTGATCAAGGTTATACACTCACGTTTTATGTTGAGGGTTGTGAAATTAGAAAGAAGGATACAGGTAATTGGGTTGCAGATGCAAATAGAACAAGGAACAACCTATACATGCTAAGTGATGTGAAGGGAGAAAAGTGTTGCATGAGTCAAATTGATGAAATTTGGTTATGGCACAAGAGATTGGGTCACATTAATTTTGACAACATGGTAAAAATTAGCTCAAAACAAGCAGTGAGATATTTACCCAAGATCACAAAACCGCAAAGTACTATCTACAGGTCGACATGGGAAGAAAACAAGGGTCAAATTCAGGACAAAGGAGTACTCTACAATGAAGCCATTAGAGATAATTCATACTGATCTCTGTGGGCCAACAAAAACACAAAGCTTGCAAGGTGATTCTTATTTTATGTTATTAATTGATGACTTTACTAGAATGACATGGGTTGCATTTCTAAAAGAAAAATCAGAAGCTTTTGATCAATTCAAAAATTTTAAAGCTTTGATTGAGAATGAGACAAACTCTAGGATTAAGTGTTTGAGATCAGACAGAGGAGGTGAATTTATGTCTAACAAATTTGATGAGTTTTGTGAAGAGCATGGAATCAGAAGATAATTTTCTGCAACAAGAACACCACAACAGAATGGTGTAGTTGAATGGAAAAATAGAACAGTGCAGGAAATGGCAAGAACAATGCTAAATGAGTCCAAGTTACTAGATGCTTTTTGGAGAGAAGCAGTGTACACAACAGTGTATATTCTGAACAGAGCACAGATTCAAGTAAACACAGAAAAGACACCATACGAACTATGGAAGGGAAGACCAACTTCCGTGAAACACTTCAAAGTGTTTGGAAGTAAGTGCTACATTAAGAGAGATGATGAAGATGAGCTCGGTAAATTTGATTCTAGAGTAGATGAGGGCATATTCCTTGGTTATTCATCAAGAAGCAAGGCTTACAGGTGCTATAACAAGAGACTACAAAAAGTAGTGGAAAGTATAAATGTGAAAGTCGACGATTGGAAGTCGAAGAAGAAAATAGGACACTCAGTGGTGCAAAAAGAGGATGAAGAAATCAAATCTGAGAAAGAGGAAGAAGAAGAAGAAGAAGAAGAAGAAGAAGAACGAGAAAACACAAAGGCACCATCCAAATTCGTTCAGAAGAATCATACAGCAGATCAAATCATTGGAAACAAAGATACTGGAGTACAGACAAGGAGGAGACTAGCAAGTGCACCACAAGAGGTAAACTTTTCCTTATTGTCAAAAGTTGAACCGAGTAATTTTAATGAAGCTAGCAAGGATAAGTTTTGGATAAAAGCCATGGAAGAAGAACTTAATCAGATAGAAAATAATGACACATGGGAGTTAGTACCAAGGCCAAAGGACAAGAATATCATTGGTACCAAGTGGGTCTTTAGAAACAAGATGAACGAAGAAGGAGAAGTTGTCAGAAACAAGGCCAGATTAGTGTGCAAAGGGTACTCACAAGTTGAAGGCATTGATTTCGAGGAGACATTTGCACCTGTTGCTCGTATGGAGGCGGTAAGAATGTTTTTAGCATTTGCTTGTTTCAAGAATTTTAAAGTTTATCAAATGGATGTAAAATCAACATTCTTGAATGGAAACTTAGAGGAAGAAGTTTATATAGAGCAACCAGAAGGTTTTATTCTATCAAAAAATTCAGATTTTGTGTGCAAGTTAAAAAAGGCTCTTTATGGTTTGAAACAAGCTCCTAGAGCTTGGTACTCTAGACTGGACAAGTACTTGCAGGAACAAGGATTCAAAAAGGGAATTGTGGATAGCAATTTGTACATCAAGACAGAAGGAGAACATCAAGTGATAGTTGTGGTTTATGTGGATGACATTATTTTTGGAAGCGGTTGCAGGAGACTATGCAAAGAATTTGCAGAGGAGATGTAGAAGGAGTTTGAGATGTCTATGCTTGGTGAGTTGTCTTATTTTCTTGGTTTGCAAATTCAATGGTCTTGATCGGGGATAAATTTTAGTGTTAAATGTTCCTAAAACTTCCCTAAACCATGCCAATGCAGTAGAGCCTTCAACGAGCTTTCCGACGACTGTAAGAACGTGAAAAACGGACACTCTGAGCTCAAGATATGTCCGGTCAAAGTTCAGTCAACAAGAAAGTCAACTTTGGTCAACATGTCAATAATTGACCAATAGCAATGCGACACGTGGCAAAAGAAGAAAAGGGAAAAATGAAGGTTGTTCGAGTTGTTTGCAACCTCCGGTCTTCGACACATGTAAAAGCGGGCTAGAACAAGAGGCTCAACTTTTGTTACGGAGGGGAGCCCGGCCATATGAGGACGATAATATTATCGCCGATGTGGTGGGTCCTCAAACCACCACATGGCTTGCCACCACTTTTCCATATTTCATTATTGAAATATCATATTATTGTGTGTTCAAATTTCATATTGATTTGGTAATTATTCACCATGTATGGCCATATGGTTCCAAGTCACAATGTTCGGAATTGACTGTGTTTATTATTAACTCTACTTCGTATTATTTCCACATAGTTATCCACATCTTTGTTTGGGATAGTATTATATCCTTACAGGTTTGGTGAGTCAAACAACCGACTCCACATTACCGGCAGGACTAGCGGATCACATACATGCTCGGTGGCAAACTCAACATCAGACATTATCTTCGGTATTATATACGGTGAAACAACATAGCCAACCCGTATTAATATGTAACAAAATGTATAAGTTAGTCAAAGCCACGTCCATAACATGTAAGGCAGGCTAATTTAAATGCCCTTATCCTCAACGGCGCAACCAATATGGGATTTAATTCCCACGGTCCACACAAACCGCCTCCGCCAAAAATGATGCCGTTGGGTTTTGAACCCAAGACCTCTGCTACCCAAACACATCCTGCCAACCAACTTGCCGCCCATCTTGGATGGGATAGAAATGAGTTTGCGGGTATATAAAGAGCTCTTATCTCTGTGTTGAGGGGGTGTCAAGGAGGATAAGGAGGTAGTTCTCAAAAAATGCCATTTTTGAAGGCCTTGCACTTAGATTGGGAACTCGGAGTAAAAAGGTGAAATGTAGGGAATTCTGAGACGATTCCAATGATGTAAGATTTGATGTTTTTTTTTGAGTTTTAACCTATTTTTGGAAGCTTTGAATGCAGTTTTTAACAGGGATCTACAAGACAGCTAGTTGGAAAACACGAATTTCAATGCACTTCTGGTCCGAAAAGTGACTTGGTGTAAACATGAAAAGTGTTTAGAATTCAGAGATGATCTCAGATATATGATTTGTTTTCATAATTTTTTTAAATCTCCATTTGTAGGTGTTTTTCTAACCCGGTTGCGGGGAGATTACATCATGTGAACACCGTAGAGCCACATATCATTCTTGGGACATTTTCTGCTATTTTTCAGAGTTCTTGGGACATTGATCAGCTCATTTGCAGGTTGTGATTCATTATTGGTTGTTTGTAAGAGTTATTGTACTTACATTTCAATATTATTAATGGATCGGTTCAATCCAAACCCGGGGACGTAGGAATTTCCGAACCCCGTAAACAATCTTGTTTGTTATCTGAGTGTTTTTAGTTTTCTGATTATTTATTTGCTACCCAAGTTTTATGCACTTCTATGGATGAATAATAATCATAATTTAATCAATTTGTGAAGTTTAGAATACTTAAAATTGGTTAAGAAAATCACGATCTTTGGAAACTTTTAAAAGTGAAAAAAATACAACACACGTTTTCAGATCAAGTTTGGTATCAAAGCAGTTAGATTGCTTTGGATTAGCTTCTAATTGTGTTTGAAAATTTGGCTTTAGTTTCAATATTGATTTCACTTTTTAGTGTGCAGACATTTTGGG
The DNA here is from genome assembly GCA_018340775.1 of Taxus wallichiana var. yunnanensis. Taxonomy (NCBI): domain Eukaryota; kingdom Viridiplantae; phylum Streptophyta; class Pinopsida; order Cupressales; family Taxaceae; genus Taxus; species Taxus wallichiana. The sequence goes on along the minus strand of CM031235.1, from coordinate 456,887,109 downwards.
GCTTGTTAATCTTCTTTCGCAGTGTGCAGTTTTGGAAGTACAGGTTGTGTTTGCAGGAACAAGGAATCATGGGCAAGTCATCCAAATAGAGCAACTGATGACCTCAAGCGATAAACCGCCAACTCCAAGAAGAAAAATATTTCGGAGAGATAATTTTTACTCCTTGGAAGAGGAAATAGTGCAAAATCGAGCCACAATCCTCTATAACCAAGAAAGAGGAGTATGTTAACAAGATGCTTGAAGAGAGCAAGAAGTTGATGGGCTTTGTTAAAGAGTTGCAGGAAGAAATACGGACCAAGGATGCCCTCTTGGAAAAGCTGCAACAAGGTGAACACAAGAAGGAAATGCCTTCCAAATCAAATCATGGTACTATGAAAGAATGCACTATAAGTTGTTCACATTTTAATTCTTCCTCTCATTCAGTTTTCAGATATTCCTTTGGGTCAGTTTGAAAAACACATTAAGGGAATTGGGTCTAAGCTAATGGTTAAGATGGGATTTAACAGAAAGAGCCTTGGTAAAATGGACAAGGTGATGCTAACCCAAAGAGGTAGAGTATCAGCCTCGGTATACGTGTTTGGGTTATTCTAGTGGGAAAATGGAAATTAGAGAAAGTTCCAAAGCAGCTGAAGGAAGACAAGCTTCCAACAACCAAGGATCTATGCCACTAGAATTGCAGGATTCCACCATCAGGAGGAACAATGAAAGGTGTAAGAAAATAGGTAAAAGAGGTAATCAGATTCCACCTCCTTCCACTTACACTAAAAATAGCACTAAGGGAAAATCAAATCCTAAAACTTCTAATACACTCTTTCAGTTGGAACAATATAGCTTTGGTAGGCAGAAATATGCTTTCCCTTGCACATTTTGTGAAGGTACTAATCATTCTATTGCATATTGTTAGAAGAGGAAAAATTTGATTAAGAAGTTAATGCCTTTTGTGAATGATAAGGCAGGTGCTAAAGACCAATCTCACCAAGGAAAGGTGAGAAATGGCAAGAATGTTACCTCTCCTAAATAGGGAATCATTCTCATAAACAGAGTTCTGAGAATGGTAAAATGGGTAAGACTCCTAAAAATAGGGAAGTTAAATTTTGTTCCCATTGTAATAGGAATGGTCATGATGTTAAGGTTTGTTGGTTTGTTCCTAAACAACAAAATTGGAAAGTTGTTAAAAAGAACAATATTGTAAAACCAACAGTGCTAAACCTAACTAAAACTCATTTTGGTACTGAGAAGGTAAAACAACCAAAACAGAAAAACCCAAGTGATTGGTTGGGAAAAACACTCCTCAACTTTATATTTGCACTACAGTAAATTGTTGATAGTAGGTAAGCAAAAATTTTCAGAGCTATATTTTAGGGATTCCTGTTGATTGATAAGGATTTGTTCCTAAGTTGATATTTAAGCTTTGAAAATGAATGGAAATAATTGAAGAGAAGATTTGAGTGATAGGTTCATCATACTCATGTTTTGGTTTCTCAGATTGGTTCGTAGTTCCATTGTTAAAAAAATTATGCGAGGATAGGCATCCAGTAGCATGTCTAAATTTGAAACTTACGCTTTTATACAGTTGTTAGTTGTGCAAATTGGTTATTTGCAATAAGACCCTCATTTTGGACAAATTTTATTTTTGTAACTATCAGATGTGGTTACAATTAGGGTGTAAATTTATTACACTAACAAACTGGTTTGCAAAGGTACCAGGTGATCATTTTGCAGATTATGACAGTTCACCAATTTGGGTAAGCATACAGTTTATAATATATCCCTTTACAGTTCAGTGTATGGATAGAATATTTGCATATTCACGTTGATTCAGATTTTGACTATAGCCATTTTGGGTGTTGATGGTTTAATTATTCTAGATAGTGAATATTTGAAGTTGTAATCAACATAATCACAAAGTCTCAGTTGAACACTAGCTTCCGTTATTATCTGACTTATTATTTGTGATGGCATTACGGTCGGGTATGACAATTCACAATTGTGTGCGAGTTATGGTTACAACGTTTGAGTTAAACACTAGCTTAATTGGGTGTTATTATCTGATCGGTTATGTGACTAGCTAATCAAATATTTGCATTTATTTAACCTATAATGTTATTTTGGGTTCTTGTATGTGTTTTTGCAATGCAGGAAGAGATAGCATTATTTGTGGGTTGATAAACAACTTTTTGTGGACAAAAAGCCTTCTCAATAGGGAGGAGTGATCAGGGGATCAATTTTAGTGTTAAATGTTCCTAAAACTTCCCTAAACCATGCCAGTGTAGTAGAGCCTTTAGCGAGCTTTCCGACGACTATAAGAATGTGAAAACGGACACTCTGAGCTCAAGATATGTCCAATCAAAGTTCAGTCAATAGGAAAGTCAACTTTGGTCAACATGTCAATAATTGACCAATAGCAATGTGACACGTGGAAAAATAAGAAAAGGGAAAAATGAAGGTTTTTCGAGTTGTTTGCAACCTCCGGTCTTCGACACACGTAAAAGCGGGCCAGAACAAGAGGCTCAACTTTTGTTACGGAGGGGAGCCCGGCCGCCGTGAGGATGAAAATATTATTGCCGACGTGGTGGGTCCTCAAACCACCACGTGGCTTGCCACCACTTTTCCATATTTCATTATTGAAATATCATATTATTGTGTGTTCAAATTTCATATTGATTTGGTAATTATTCACCATGTATTGCCATATGGTTCCAAGTCACAATGTTTGGAATTGACCGAGTTTATTATTAACTCTACTTGGTATTATTTCCACATAGTTATCCACATCTTTGTTCGGGATAGTATTATCTCCTTACAGATTTGGTGAGTCAAACAACCGACTCCACATTACCGGCGGGACTAGCGGATCACATACATGCTCGGGTGCAAACTCAACATCGACATTATCCTCGGTATTATATACGGTGAAACAACATAGCCAACCCGTATTAATGTGCAACAAAATGTATAATGTGGTCAAAGCCACATCCATGAAATGTAAGGCGGGCTAATTTAAATGCCCTTATCCTCAACGAGCGCGACCAATATGGGATTTAATTCCCACGGTCCACACAAACCGCCTCCGCCAAAAATGATGCCGTTGGGTTTTGAACCCAAGACCTCCGCTACCCAAACACATCCCACCAACCAACTTTCCACCCATCTCGGATGGGATAGAAATGAGTTTGTGGGTATATAAAGAGCTCTTATCTTTGTGTTGAGGGGGGGTGTCAAGGAGGATAAGGAGGCAATTCTCAGAAAACACCATTTTTGAAGGCCTTGCACTTAGATTGGGAACTCGGAGTAAAAAGGTGAAATGTAGGGAATTCTGAGAAGATTCCAACGATGTAAGATTTGATATTTTTGTTTAGTTTTAACCTATTTTTGGAAGCTTTGAATGCAGTTTTTAACAGGGATCTACAAGACAGCTAGTTGGAAAACACAAATTTCAATGCACTTCTGGTCCGAAAAGTGACTTGGTGTAAACATGAAAAGTGTTCAGAATTCAGAGATGATCTCAGATATATGATTTTTTTTCATATAATTTTTTTAAATCTCCATTTGTAGGTGTTTTTCTAATGCAGTTGCAGGGAGATCACATTGTGAAAACACTGTAGGAGCCATGGATCGTTCTTGGGACAATTTCTACTATTTTTCAGAGTTCTTGGGACATTGATAAGCTCATTTGCAGGTTTTGATTCATTATTGGTTGTTTTTAAGAGTTATTGTACTTACATTTCAATATTATTAATGGATCGGTTCAATCCGAACCCGGGGACGTAGGAATTTCCGAACCCCGTAAACAATCTTGTTTGTTATCTGAGTGTTTTCAGTTTTCTGATTATTTATTTGTTACCGAAGTTTTCCGCACTTATATGGATGAATAATAATCATAATTTAATCAATTTGTGAAGTTTAGAATACTTAAAATTGGTTAAGAAAATCACAATCTTTGGAAACTTTTAAAAGTGAAAAAAAATACAACATACGTTTTCAGATCAAGTCTAGTCAAGGCATTTTTATTTCACAAACCAAGTATATAAAGGAGATGTTGAAAAAGTTTAGAATGGAAGATTGCAATCCAGTTAGTACACCCATGATTACAGGTTGCAAGTTGAGTAAGAATGATGAGTCTCCTATGCTAATCAGACCTTGTATAGGTCCATGATAGGTAGCTTGCTATATACCACAACATCTAGACTAGATATTATGCAGGCTATTGGATTAGTTGCACGGTTTCAAGCGGCACCAAAGGAAACTCATGTGGCAACAGTAAAAAGAATTTTCAAATATTTGAAAGGTACGTTGGATTATGGTTTATGGTATCCAAAGAGTGATGATTTCACTCTTATAGCATTCACAGATGCAGATTGGGCAGGAAGTGTTGATGACAGGAAAAGTACAAGTGGGGGAGATTTTTATCTTGGTGACAGATTAGTGTCATGGTTCAACAAGAAACAAGCCTCAGTTTCATTGTCTACAGCAGAGGTAAAGTATATTGTAGTAGTGGCATGTTGTACACAGGTGCTTTGGATGAAGAAAACATTGAAGGACATGAAGGTAGAGTATGAGCATCCTATTTCCATTTTCTGTGACAATACGAGTGCTATTAACATCTCGAAAAATCCAGTCATGCATTCCAGGACAAAGCACATTCCCATTAAGTATCACTTTTTGAGAGAGAAAGTTGCAGATCAGCAGGTGAAATTAGAATATGTTGGGACTAAGGATCAGATTGCTGATATATTTACAAAACCCCTACCGAAGGAATATTTTGAGTCACTCAGACAAAAGTTGGGAGTGATTCCTGTCACTCTTACTCATTGACTATCTCAGGGGGAGTATGGACATCGGGGGAGCTACACATTGCAGTATCTTCAAATAACAGTACAAAGTTCATTCATCCCCAGCCATTGATGTCAAAGGGGAGAATTGTAGAATGGGGGAGAGTTGTATAGAAGCAGTAATGCAATGCAACAAAGACAGAAAGATCTCGAGAGGCGAAAGTTGGATTTCAGAGCAAATAAGTTTTCATGTCTATTTTTAGCAGGGGTTTGCCATCAATGATAAAGGGGGAGTTTGTTGAGTATTTTTTCATTGATGTCAAAGGTACAACATTAATGTTGATGGAAATATTGAGGTTTGAATATTTGTTTAATATTCAACATTACAACATTAGTGTTCGTAAAATATTTATCCATGTCAAAATTAGTGTGATGTCAAAATTTGAATATTTTAATATTCAACATCACCAAGGAATCTTATGACACATGGTGGGATGTGTAAGAGATTTTATGACGTGTAAGAGATTCTATGACAACTTATGACACATAAGAGATTCTATGACAACTTATGACGCGTAAGAGATTCTATGACAACTTATGACGCGTAAAATATTTTATGATAGTTTATGACGTGTAAGAGATTCTATGATGCGTAAGAGGAGTTACTCTTACATGTGTAAGAGAATATTGCTATTTGGAGCAAATTGGCCCATGGTATGGGCACATGGTTTTAGGGAAACCACAAGTGGTTTTTCCTCTCCTTCTTTCTATATAAGCAAGTGTTGTGTGCACATTTTGAGGAGAGCGAGAAAGAGAGCATTTTGCATGAGTGTGATCTCAGATGTGAGCTGATATTATAAATATCTTAAGTGATTATGAGTATGTGAGAGAGAGAATATAGAAGGAGAAATTATCATTGATTTGTATTGCAGATTTTCTAGAGTGGGTTCGCCGATTGGGGATTGGTGTCTCTAGAAGTTGGTGCTTCGAATAAGAGATTGCATAGTTAGTGGTGTTTGCATTCAAGGGCTGAATTGGTGTTCATCTTGGAGATTGGTGTCTTCTGTGAGTGGGTGCTCACACTATTTTTTTGGCTGGATTTGGATAGTAGATCCAAGCAGTCTCTTTTGGTGGATGTAGCCCACACTAGGTGAACCACGATATATCTGGTGTTATGTGCATTTGATTTTTGTGTGTACTCTCATTTTACTTTCAGATTTGAATATCTTGTTAAGTGTGAAAAATAAAATTAATAAGTTGGAAAAAATGTTTTTATTTTCGAATGCTTGATTCACCCCCTCCGAGTATTCCCGCTTACGAATGGCCTTGGAATTATGTGTATGTGCCCATTCGACATAATAAAACAAAAGACATACTTTTAATAAAAATACACAACATGTAGAGAAAATAAAAAATCTTAAACTTGAGTCTTCTTTTCGTTATTTTGAGCTTGAGCCAGGTTTAGTATGTTATATGTATCAAGAACTTTGCACGAGCCCTGATGATCTTGAGAAAATGGCGAAGGATGGCTTCTTGTAAGATTGTGATTTTGAAATGGAGATAGCTACTTAGAGCTTTCAAGGTTGTCTGGCTCTAGTCAGTGCTTGTGCCAGGTTTTCGTGTGAAAGTTGAGGAGTGCCTATGGAATGATTTTTTCTTTCTTTCGGATTTGGATGTCTGCAATATTTTCCTTGCTTCTTCTTCTTCCCAATTTCTCTCACTTTTGTAACTTCTTGTAACCGTCTTCTTCCCAATTTCTTGGATGATGGAAGCAAAATTGTAATTGTCCATGAAAATTGGAAGCGAAATTATAATCACCCTTGGCAATTTCTCATGGTAATTAAATGCCCACGACAATTGGGGGAAAATGAGAAAAGTTCTTCCAAATTTGTCGAACAACTTTTATGAGGATTAAATTAATATTTATTAATTAAAAACCCTAAAATTTAATAAATTTAATTTTATTAAATAAAAAGATGAAATATTAATTAATTAATTAAAACACAATTTACGACATAAAAGGAGGACCTCTCAACCAAAATGAATGAAACGAAGGTCAAAACGATCAGACAAATAAAATGATCGCGATGAAGGTGATAAACCATGAGAAAAGACACTTCAATTTTTTTTTTTAAAAATTTTCATGTTATAATTTTACAAAGTCAAAATTAGCTGATAACACATACAAACACTCATAACTTGTTATCCGAACCAAATTTTAAAGAGATTAGCTTGGGAAGTTGGTAAGCCTTCTTTGATACCAAGGTAATCATTATGACAAATGTACTTTTTTCATTCATTTTTTCGCAACAATTTCAGCTTCCTATCCATTTTTTTGATAGCTGAAGATGAGTATATAGCCATGAGGATGAAAGGTTTACAATCTACTATCATCGTTGATGTGTTTTCAACTGTCATAAGAAGGATCCCAACAACTATCCTTCTAATTTTTGGGGATAAAATGCATGATTACAATTGTGTTTAAGACAAATTGTGTGAACTTTTGAACATCCATCACTTGAGAGGACAATATGAGATGATTGCAAGCATTGAAAGAGAACTTGCTATCATATCCATGAAACGTGAAGAATTAAAAATTTGGGAAACTCTTGTTTTTATTAATAAGTTTGTTCCATGTGCGTACATGTATTAAAAAAGAAGAGCATTTGGGTTTGTTTCTCACCCAAGCAAATGGGGAGTGTTGGTTGAAAAATTGTAGTTGTAGAAGCAATCAACAGTTTAGGGATGGTGGTCCCTCCTCTTCAATGGGGAGGTTCCCTTATTGAGCCAAAAACTTGGAACTCTAAAATATCTACAAATGTATAGAATAACTAATTTAGAATGAGGTTATTAGTGAACATGAATGACCTCATGATTCTCAATACAAAAGATAGATAAAGAACTAAGAGTAGAATAATTATAGCAACAAGATTATGAAAAGATAGATTAATTAGAGAAAAATAATTACAACTAACCAAAAATCAAGGATACAAAGATCGTCCTTGGTTTTACAAGATTACCACCTAACTATATGAATGAAAGAAGGAAGAAACAAAACTTTCAGATAAGAAGACTACAAATTTTATCATACTCCTGCATGCAAATGAAATTAAAGAACATATATGTTTGCATAAATGGAAACTTCACAACACATAAAATACAAATATAATCAAAGTTCATCACATATTACTCCATGAATGAGAATACAAAGCTTTAGATTCTAGATAAAACAAACAACATATTAATAGAACCAAGAAAAGGGAGATTGGAAGAAAAAGAATTGAGAGAAAGAGGGTTCTTCTTATGTATTTTCAAAATTTGTATCTTTACATTCAAAATGCACCAATATCCAACCCCATGTACAAAGAAAGTGAATCCTTATTGTTGGTTGGATATTTTTTCAAGCCAAAATATGAGGTTCAACCATAGTACATGGGATTAAATCCCTCCTCAAAGATAGGTGAGGCTACCTATTTATTACTAGTCTAAAACACAACAGAAATAATATACAATATTCACACTAATCTAACCATTGGGGTTGGGATAGAATCCCGAAATCCATATCCATAATAGGTGAAGATATTGCTCTTTCGAAATGAAATGGATCGGAAAGGAAATTATTATTATGGAAGAAACACAATGGAAATGAAATGAGGGGAACGTGAAAAGAGTTTGCAAGAATCGAATCGGAAACGAGGCACCATGAAGTAGTTGCACTCCAATGGAATCATGACAACTCCAGCGATAACAAGAAAGAATTGATCAATAATGGAAGAACTTGCTCAACAGAAACAAAGCTTGCATAGAGGAAAGACAATGGAGTGTCTTGGCATGCTCATAAATGAATAGTAATGGGGTACATATAGGGTGCTGAGTAACCCTAGTGCATGACACACATGAAACCCTAAACTTAACCCATGTGAGATGACCCTCCAATATGAGAGGATGACACATAGGATAACTCACACTAACACCCCCCCTTCATCGAAGCCGGGTAGCGGCTATGACGAGTCAGACGGAAGAGGAAGACACTCCTAAACAACTAAGAAAGATGTGTCAATGGGGCCCAAAGAACTAAAGGCCTGATAAGGTGCCCATATATAAACACAATCTTCCTAGAAGAAGAAGAAGAAAAGAAGGACTACATAGCCCGAAGAAGATGAGCAGCTGCATAAGACCTCACCCCAAGAAGAGACCATAAGTGAAGAAACTTCATCTCAATGAAGGGCTTGGTGAATAAATCTACAATCTGATCAGCTGTCTGAATGTATTGAATGTCAATGATACCATCATGAATAAGCTCCCGTATGAAGTGCATATGGATCTCAATGTGCTTCGTCCACTGATGCTGAACTGGATTTTTACAAATAGAGATTGTGCTTGTGTTATCACAGTAGATAATGGTAGGCCACCGAAAGTGGATGTCAAACTCTGTTAGAATACCCTATAGCCAAATAGCTTCTGTGGCAGTGTTAATTGCTCCTCTGTATTCTACCTCTATAGATGATATCACAATTGCATTCTGCTTCTTTCTAGACCAACTAATAGGACCTGAACCAAGAGAGAAACTCAGAGCTGTAAGTAGATTTCGATGATCTAAGTCACCGCCTAATCGTAATCAGTGAACCCAATCAAGTTAATATCTACCCCTCCATGATAGTAAATGCCATTAGTATAGGTGCCATGAACATAACGAAGGATCCGTTTAGCTACTTTCCAATGCAGCTCATGTGGCTCCCAGCATGAATCGACACGATCCCAACAACATATGATAAATCCAATGAAAAGCGAGTCAAGTAAATCAACCTCCTCACCAACCGCCGATAAAGAGTACCATCAACCAAGGGAGTAGAGCAATCAAACCAACTTAACCCCGAAAAGAAAAGGAGTAGGAGAAGACTTGCAATCGGACATCCGAAAATGAGCAAGCAAGTCAAGAGCATACTTAGGTTGTGAAATCAATATTCCCGAGTCGATTGTGAAATGGATCCCAAGGAAGTAATGAAGCGCACCTAAGTCACATGGAAAACTTGTTGGCTAAGGCGATCTTCACATAATCAATAATAGAGGAAGAGCTGCATGTGATCAACAAGTCATCAACATATTGAACAAGAATGAGTATGGAGTCATCTTGCCATAGAATATAAACATTTGGATTAGAGTGACACTTGGTAAACCCTGATGTAAGTAAAAAGGAGTCCATCTTGGCATACCAAGCCTGAGGGGCTTGTTTAAGGCCATAAAGAGACTTCTTTAACTTACAGACGAGGGAGGGATCTTGGACGTAACCCAGAGGTTGTTCCATATAGATCTCTTCCTCTAGGTCACCATGAAGGAAGGCACTCTTAACATACATTTGATGGACTTTCCATCTGCTCACCGTGGCAATGGCTAGGGTCATTGAATAGAATTCATCTTTGCAACCGGAGAAAAGGTTTCTATATAATCAACCCCACTATCTCCGGAGGACACCCTTAGCTAGCTACTAATCACGCTTTAAATTTTTCGATGTCTCCATCTACTCCATAATTTTTTTCGGAGCACCCACTTACACCGAACGATTTTTATTCCTTTCGGAAGAGTGGTGAGATCCCAATTATCGTTCTTCGTGAGAGAGAATACTCCTCATCCATGACAGTAATCCCACTCAGAATACCAAAGCCTCTCGGAAAGACTCGTAGATCGAAGCAGAGGTGAAGAAAGAGTGGGGTCCAATGAAATATGAGTGATTACGTCTCATATTCAAGTATCTCCAACTAAATCTCCAAAGACTTTGTAAATATTTCTGCCTAAAGGGGACCATGAGGATCAAAGCTTAGAGTCGGAAGATTCTTCACTTGAGCGAGAAGGGACATAGTCCTCGTCATCACTATCACAAAATCGAGAAGACTCAAAGGTCCGATGGTCTGAGGATCTCGAAAGAGGAGCACACTCAACAAAGATCATCATCCGATGAGTCGAATCTGAGTCAGTGAGTTGAAGAACCTCAATAGGTGGAGAAATAGAAGTCGAAGAAGACTCATTGAACTTAAAACTTCTCTCAATATATAGCTAATGAGAATTAGTATTCATCAATCGATATCCCTTCACGCCATCAGATACCATACAAAGATACAAGGTTTGGATTGTGGTTCCAAGGAATTGAGTTTCTTCTTGGGAATCCTAGCCATAGCCTTGGATCCGAAGACTCAAAAGTGCTCAACATCGGGGTTGCATCCAAACCAGGGCTTCAAAGGGTGTCATCCCTCTTACTCGCTTTGTGTGGAACATGACTCAATGTAATTTGCACAATTCATTGCTTCGTCCCAATACTGCGGAGGAAGAGACTTCGAGTGAATCATACAAGTGGCCATCTCCTTAAGAGTATGGTTCTTTCTTTCTACGACTACATTTTGCGAAGGGCTATAAGCAATTGTATGTTGTAAAGAGATCCCTTCAGGAGTATAGAAACCCATGAACCTATTGTTTACATATTCACCTCCATTTTTAGTTCGAAGAACCTTGATAGACCGTTCTGCCTGTTTCTCAGCAAGAGCCTTAAAGTCCTGAAAATGTTTAAAGACTTCAGACTTAAGCTTAAGAAAATATACCCAAGTATATTGCGAATAGTCATCAATGAAGGTTAGCACATAAAGATCTCTAGTAAATGAAGGAGAAGGAAATGGACCAGAAACATCGCTGTGAACAAGATCCAAAGGATGAGTGGCTCTCTAGGATTTTCCTTTGTCAAAGTTCTTTTCAGGATGCTTTCCAAGGGTACAACCCTCACAAAGACCTTTAGAAAACTTGACATGAGGCAACCCATTGACCATTTTGTTTTGGCTCAATTGTTCAAGGTAGTGATAATTTAGATGTCCAAAATGCTCATGTCATAACTTACTAACCTCATTTACATGAGTGAGCAAGGTAGTGGGCATAGAATCAGAATTAAAGTGGGAAAAGATATATAATCGTGAATGGTGATCAACCTTTCCCTCAGCCACTGTAGTGTCATTGTTAAGCTCACGAATAATCACCAAATTAGGACCAAATTCCACTCGCATTCCTTCACCAAGGTGAGTAATTTGGTAAACCGATAGGAGATTGGTAGAGAGATCAAGAACACTCAACACTTGGTTAAATGTTCCCCCATCCATCTCTACCAATCCACTACCGAAACCGACACTATTGTGTCATTACCCATCATGATTTGGGACATACCACAAGGTTCGATGTTGGAAAACTCAACATGCAAAGAACCCACGTGGTGCGAGGCATTAAAATCTATAATCCATGTCGATGAAGGAGAAACTCTATCTATAAGGGCCTTTCCTTTCTTGTTATCATTTTTAGCACCTTTTGCAACAGAAGACTTAGCCTTCGGAGCACTTTGTTTTATGGATTCAAGAACACTTATTTTGTTCTTCTCAAGTAAATGAGATAAGTGATCAATCTGTTTCCGAAAATAGTGTTGCTTTTCGTGACTAGACTTCTTGCAATAGGAACACAAATACTTGCTTTTCTGTGCCTTAGGCTTAGAAGTTGAAGTGTTTGTGTCATTTTTAGGTTTGGTCTTGGTTTCTTTCTTAGGTTGATCCTTTCTTTCTTTCTTCTTTTCATTCTTCTTTCCCTTTCTAGTACTTGCTACAAGGGCATGTGACTTGGACTTGAGAGACCCCATTTGAATGATTTTGTCCTGTTCTTGAATGAGTTGGGACGAAAAAGGTCAAAGGAGGGCATAGTCCAAGTATCACCCAAAGCACTTTTGTAGCGTAGAAAGTTAACACGAAGACAAAATATTTAGGACCTAGCTTAGAGAGAATTGACAAGATCAGTTGAGAATCTTTCTTCTCTACTTGACATCCTTTTAACAACAATCTAATGTGGACAAATTTCAAGAAGAAGGCTTGTAGGTTTTCAAAGTCACTAGGATTTAACCCTAGTAGTTCATTTTCCAACTCATGCACTCTCATGTCATCTAGTTGTCCAAACATCGCATCCAACGTTTTCCACACAAATTTAGGTGTTTCAGACGCCTCAATGTGGAAGAGCAAGTTAGGAGAAACAAACATGCAAAGAAGACCTAAAGCTTCATCACTACGGTTTAACCACTTAGATTTTTCAAGTTCGTCATCTGGTTCAGTCTCAGTTCCCATGGTGATGAGGAATAAACCTTTACCCCTTAGTTTCATTATTATTTTTGATATCCATTTTAAAAAGTTGAATGGCATAAGAAAAGAAATTGAAAGTGCATCCATAGTGAGAGAGAGAGAGAGAGAAATGCAGAAAAGAAACACAACCACCCAGGACAATAACAACCCCCCTGCTTTCGGCACTTTATAGTTTAGTGTGTTGATTACAATCGGGTCCATGCGTGTGGTTTGAAACACTTGGTAACTCATCTTGTAATCAGCGTAATAACGCGCAAGAGAGGAGACCACAACAGTGTTTCGTGGAGCAACAAAAATGACACCGTAAACAAGCACAAGCAAAAAACAAGAAAGGAGGTAAAAGCCAACCCTGGTGGTGAGAAAAAATGTCTCACGTCGTAAAAGGAAACCCCCTTGCTGCAGACTATGGTGGATACACTCACTAGTCGCAAGCAATAATAAGGGTGAAATACAAGGTTTTAAATGAACTCAAGGAGTTCAGAGAATCTTCAGAACACCGAAAAAGAGCTTGGAAGGAAAAAAGGTGCTCAGAGTGATGCTGCACACTTGAGCGCACAATTAGAGAAAAAAATGCCAATAACGCCTAAATTTTACCATTTGGAAATGCCCAATTTTGTTATTTTTAGAGCTATTTGAGTTTTTAAAAGGACGATAAAAGGGTTATTGCAAGAAAATTAATGTGAAATTAATAAAAATAGATTTAATTAAATTAAATCTAATTAATTACAAAACTAATTAAGATCTAATTTTTTTATTAAATCTTAAAAGGTAAAGATAGTGTTTTTTTGTTTAAAGATACTTTCCCGGTTTAATGAAAATTGAGATTATTCCAAGAAATTGGTTAAAATTTGTTTGAAACACAAATTAGAAAGGAGTGGAATTAGAAAGAAATCTAAGTTTTAATAACTAAAAAGATTAGAACCAATTTGACTCTAAGTTTAATTAGAAGGAAGCCGATTTGTTTTTTTAATTGTTTTTAAACCAACTAAAAAAACTTTAACAAAGTTTAGAAGGAATTTAAAAAACTTATCCAAAAACACGGGCTAAATTTTTAAAAGATTAAAAAAGGAATGTATTTTAAAACCTTACCAAAAAAAGGTGACTGAAATTTAAAGCACTTACCAAAACTTACCACGTTTTGTTTGCAGCCGCGGATCGACAAAGAACGCGGACAGGCGAGGCCACGGAGGGCATGTGATGGGAGGGGGCACATGAAACATGTAGGTCGAGTTGTGAGGTCATAACAGGAGGGTGATGCACTCAAAGAAAAATGACAAAGACAGAGAAAACGACGTGGGCGCACGGTGCGGGGGTTTGTCAAAAACACATGAAGATTTTTATGTGTTGTGCATGGAAGGGCCAGGGGGTAGAGTTTTTTTAATTTCGGTTGCCAGCCAAGATAAAAATGACAATGCAAACACAGGTCAGACTCCAACAGAGATGCCAACCAAGAGAAAATGGCTATGCAAACGCAACCACATCCACAAATATCCTGCAACCACAGACTAACATGCATAGCCAAGCCAATATTTCTAAAAAAAAATCTGGAACTGAAAAAACAGAGATCTTAAAAAAATTCACTTCCATTTTAATAATTTATTATTAAAAATGAAATGAATCTCTATTTTGGATTTAGCTGCAGCCAGCTAAAAAGGGCGGTAAAACCCCTGATTGCTCAAGGTATTATGAAAACCTGCACATGCACAAAAAAACACAAAAACTGACACAACTTTCCGAGAAAGCTTGTTAGAGAGATTAGCAAAATAATTCCAGAAAATAGTGATCGAAAAACTTGCATGCAGAGTAAAAATGAAACCAAGAAAGAGTAATCACAACTAAAAAATAATGAGTGCACGTTTACCCGATCTCAGCTCTAATACCATGAAAAGAGTTTGCGAGAATTGAATCGAAACGAGGCACCACGAAGTAGTTGCACTCCAACGGAATCGTGATAGCTCCAACGTGATAACAAGAAATAATTGATTAGTAATGGAAGAACTTGCTCAATAGAAACAAAGCTTGCATAGAGGAAAGACAACGGAGTGTCTTGGCATGCTCATAAATGAATAGTAAAGGGGTACATATATGGTATTGAGTAACCCTAGTGCATGAAACACATGAAACCCTAAACCTAACCCATGTGAGATGACCCTCCAATATGAGAGGAGAACACATAGGATAACTCACACTAACGTAACGTACTTTCTTTCAAGAAAATACAGATCACGAAATAATCATACGAGTTTTTAGACAAAAATGTAATGTTTGAAATGATTAGAACAATCAACATGCTAAACAAATAATAGCTTAAGTTTATGAACATAAGAACAATATCTTAAGAAAGATACATCTCACAACACAAATTTTGTAAAATAGCATCAACTCCTATTCCTCAAATGATTAAAAGAAAACACAAAGTCTTTCTTCTTCACAATAGATCTCAATATTCCAAAAATCTCAACCTTTTGGAATGCATAAGCATCCCTTATTTATAATAAAAGGAGTTGAGAGAAAATAGGATAAATCCTATAAAATAGTATTTTTAATGAGAGTCCTACTTTGCTTGACTCTCACGCAGGAGACCAAGTCAAAATTTGCTTCCTATGTGATGAAACAAAAATGAAAAAGACATGTCAATTTCAGGATTGAAATGACATGCAACATTGTGCCTATTCTGTTTCATCATCTTTTTCTTCCTCCAACAAAGCCTGCTTGTCCCGAAATTCTTGGAACTTTCAGATTATACCCTGCATCTCATTTTCATCAGGCGTGGTGGAATGATCACTCAGAACTTCACATGTTTCTTGAGTATCGCTAGCGTTGCCAGGAATCTTTTTCAGTCTCTTATTGAGTTTCCTCAGGGTTTCTAAAGAATGTTCAATTTTCGTAAACCATTAAATGATTTCCAAGCCGAATCCATAAGTTGGTTCATGCTAAATTGATTCTTGGATCTACTTGTAAATATCATCAACAGGCAGAATACCCGAGCTTTCACTCAACACCTTAGCGCAGATCTTGACTAGCTCTTCTTCTATGTCATTCATGCCATCGACCAATTGATCTCTTGATTCCCTCAATTTTCTATAAGCTTCATTGAGAATCTTTATTCTGAATCTAATGGCTTTGGTTAGTTGAAAATGTTTGTCCCCATGTGGAATGATGCCTTCTTCGACCAAGATGTGGGACGGAACCTGTTTCAGCTTTTGGAGATCTTCAAAAGTTAACTCTAGGTTCTTGAATTATGCTGAAAATTCATCATCCATTTTCTCTCCATCCTTCTTTATATCCTTCAAGGATTTGTAGACTTCCACGATGTCCTTGATGACTTCTTTTCCTTGTAGGACCATCCTTTAGATCCATTCATCAACCGTTCTCCCCTTCTCGTTAATCCTCTCAATCATGGGTACCGATGAGAGATCGAACCTAATAGGAGTAGAGGATTATGGTGTTGACTCAGGAGGCTTTGAGAGCTTGAGTAGAACTTCTGTCAGCTACTATACTTTCTCTTTTAACTCATCTTTGTTTGCCTTAGTTTCCTTTAGCTTCTGGCACAACACATTCATGGCATATTATGCGTCCAGTTGTGCTCCCTCCATTGTTACTTTCCCTAGATCAACCCTTGTGATTTGATAATATGTGACCATTATATCATCCTTGGTTTTATTAGTCGCAGGAGTAGCAATTTCTGCAAATTTATGCCCTGAGGCATCCACTGAAATCCTTGAAATTGTTTTGGGTTTCTTGGCTAACTTGGTAGGAGTGACCTTGAGGAACTGAAATCAAAGGTCAGGTAATGGAACTACAACCTTCCTCTTCCTCGAGTCCGATCTATTAACCATTGAGGTGTATTAGAATAAGTTTCTCCCATTGTAGGTGTTATGGTCACTTCCTTAGGTGGAAGAAGGCTAGCTTATGGAGTGGTGACCACTTTGCAAGTGTAGTGTCTGTGAAAATGGACTCAGGGAATGAAGGTGCGAAGGAGGAGGCATATCCATGGTTAAATGAGGTCCAGTGGGGAGAGGTGAGAGGCCAGAGAAGATACTAGCCATGGCCGAGGAACTTGGTGAAGAAATCTAAGGCAAGGAAGGCTGAATGGGAGGAGGCAATGATTCTGAAATTAGAGCTTGAGAGATAAGAGGAAGACTTACCTTTGATGAACTCACAACCAAAAGAGGAATGGAAGATTGAACAATCTCTTCTCCCCGAAGGAGGATTTCCTTGTTCTGGTTGTGGAGGTGAATCAATAATCTCAACTGTTTGTGGGAGAGTGGCCACTGGTGTAGTTACTTGATCTTCTCCCTTTCTGACAAACTTAACCTTTATTGGCCTCTTGGAAGGGTTCTTATCCTTTTCCTTTTTTTCCCTTGGAGGATCCCACTTCCAAAGTATCTAGTTTTGAAAAAATCCCTTCTTTATAACTCATTCCCCAAGAAATGAGCCACACCTTAGTATGAGCAAGAATTTGAGTAGCTCTCCCTGCAATAGAAGCTTTCTTAACGATGGACCAATCAATGGCTGGGAATACATATCGGTCTTCATTTAACCCATCATACGAGGCGTCAAGGACACTCTCATTATCCGTGGTGCCCTCTGGATGTCAGATAAATCTAGCATCTGGATTTCTTCAATTGTCAACCTGCTATTGTCCTTTCTTCGGATGGCAACTTCATCTCAAAGATCAACCCAAATATCTTCTATGTTGGGAACATGTAGATATAAAGTCCCGTATGATTTAAGGACTCCTCATAAATCAAATCCATCTCTATGCTTCATGTGCTTCTTCAACTTGTCCTAAAGCTTGTGCACCATGTTCTTAGCTTTAACCACTATCGAGCACATGTACCTTCCGATGGAAATAGGGAAGGATACGGAAGCCTTGTGTTTACTTTGTTGGAATTTGTGGAAATCCAACAATTTTCTTACCAACTCCATTAGGATTAGCTTATCACCTGGGAATCTAGGCAATCGAAAGGATCACCTGGGTACATGACCACCCGAAGGTATGTGAACTTCTTGAACTGCAAGAAGATACAACCCCATTTTCATACTTCGGCCCATGCCTCATTAGAGACTCTTCTCTTTCTTAAGTCAGGGTTCAACATACAGATGTTCTCATAAAAGAAGGCATCGTTCACTCTTCTGAATTGATCCTTGGACCCCTTTATTGTCAACTGAAGGAAATACCGATATATATGTTTGGTTGACTTACTTCCATTCACGTCCAACCCTGGATAATTCCTCATATTGGCTACTGCATAGGTGACATATGATGACATATAAAACTTTCTAGTAGTCAAGACTTTCTTCATCTAGGAATCAATCTCATTACTTATAAGACTGCTCCAATCAATCCCTTGTTTGTTCTTCTTTATAAGGACCATGAATTGATACATCCACCCTTGAAAGTCTCTTGACTCAGGGAGTCCAAATACTTGACTCAATAGGGTGATGATGTCACTGATTTCAAGGATGCAATCACTCCTGGGGACAAACTTGGGAAACCTAAAGATGGCTGGCTTTGCCTTGATCAAGAACTTTTTATTCACATGCCCGATGTAAACTTATTGATATTTGTCCCGGATTTCTATGCTGACTTAAAATCTACATCGGCATATTCCTCAAAGTTGTATAATCTTAAGAGGTCATCAAAGTAACCCCCGTCCAACTTCACTATGGTTTCTCCTACTTGATTTTTCACTGAGCGGGAATTCGAGTCATAATTGGAAGCACAAGCCAAAATGAACTCGGGGCATTGAGAAGACATTGGGAATCCTACTGTAAGAGGGAGGCCATTGTTAGTTATTGACTTCATCCAGGGACTCTGAGAAGAATCCTTGGTTCTGTTCCAAAAGTCTTCCATGTCAATGTTACCAAGATCTCGTATCTTAGATGTCATAATTGCAATCTATGTAGGAAGGGGATTCCATTTTTGGTACTTGTATTTCATCTTTCCTGACTTGTCTGACTTATCCTTAGATGATCCGGGGTCCGACATGAGAAGTGCTGAAGAAAGAATTCCTAGATAACTCCTGTTTGAACAATCAGACTTGGAAGCTTGCTTAGCAACCCCACAGACCCGCCACACTAACCAGACTTTGAGACCTGTCGGACACTTCGTGAAACCCGAAACACTGCAGAGTATAATCGAAAACTAGGTTGTGTTGGACACTTCGTAAAACCCGAAACACAGTGGAAATTAGGGGGTGTTAAGCAATTTACAAAACCTGATGGTCTACGGAATTTGGAGGATGCTGAACACTTCGTGAAACCTGACACAAGTGGAAGTTGGAAGATGTCGGGCACCCTTCAAACCCGACAAAAATAGAAATTGAAGGATGTTAAGCAGCTTTCAAAACCCGATACAATGCGGAACCAGAATGGTGTTGAGCAATTCACAAAACCCGATACTATGTGGAATAAGGATGGTGTTGGACACCTTGTAAAACCTGACACATAGGTGTCAGGTTTCTGGGATGTCAGAACAGGTAAAATCTCCACCACGCTTGTAAGTTAAGTTTTATAGATTATTCTCAAAACCACAAGAGTATATCCATGAAAGGAAATAAGAAAACACCCAAGATGAATTTTTAAACAAGGGTTTTCATGGAAATTCAACAAAAATGAAGAATACAACCCTAAACCCTAAACCCAGAGGAAAGAAAAAGCAAAGAGGAAAAACGCCAAAAGAATGCTTCAAAAACAAACCCGAAGATCACAAAATGATAAGAAGAGAAAAATACCTTCAAGAAATTTGAAAAATGATCGAAGATGGATCATGAAATTGATCGAGAAGTTCAGTCGGGTTTGAGGTCGAAGGAGCATGTACAAAAAATCCACGTAGCAAAAATATGTCAGGTAGAAATGACATGTAAAATCGGAGTATTTATAAAGCCCTAGCATTTATTACACCTCCTCCAACACGTGTGCCAACTAACCGACAACTCGACATTAATGCCATGTCATCATGCTCGGCACTTCCGAAAACCCAAAACAAAGGTTTTCTTAACAAATCAGGTTTCAGGAACCAACTGACATGAAGCATGTAAAAGACATGTCTGGATGTTATCGGGTTCCAAAACCCGATACAAAGGATCATTTTGGGTTTCTGGGTTTTGGGAATCAAACAACATGTAACATGTTTTTTGTAAGGTATGTTCCGATGCTCTGGGTTCTAAAACCTGATACATTGGCATGTAATCGGGTTTCGGGTTTGAAGACACTCGACATGAAGCATGTAAAAGACATGTTTGCATGCGATGGAAACCCAAAAACCCGAAAATCTCCTTCAAAGGGCATTTTTAGGAGGTTTTGTCAAAATTTTTCTATGGTTATCTCAATTTTAGCTAGAATCACTAAAAACGAGATAACAATTGGCTCCAGTTGGGGACTTTCTTTGAGACATCAAAGGAAGAGAACTCATATCAAAATCTTTATCCATTGGGCTATGGAGTCTGAAGAAGAAAAACAAAAAAACAAAGAAAGAAAGAAAGCAAACACATACAACAAAAATAAATTATGATACAATGCAAGAGAGCATCTTGCATTACTAGTGGAACATCTTCAAATTTTGGCCACTGAAAGGTAGAGGGAGCAACTCTCCATCAAGGTATGATAGACAGAAGCTATTTTCACCGTTCAGCTGATGTATTTTGAAAGGACCTTTCCATAAGGAGTCAAACTTGCCATGCATGTAACGCCTTGATTTTTAGAAGCTATTATGATAACCTCTTTTCATGATGTTGTAACTATGGAAATGAGGATAATTATGTTAAGATATATCTTTTAATCTTAAAAAGAATGTGTTACTAATCTGGACCCTTGTTTACTGTAATTTGTTTACTTGGGACGAAGGTTATTATAACTTGTGTTTTGCAAGTGTGAGACAACAAACTTGTTTTTATGTTTGATGAACTCTTATTGTTGATTGACAGCACACCTTGAATCAATTCCATTGATCCAAGGTATGTTGTGGCCTTCTTTGAGATCACTTTGTCGATTTATTTTCTATATGGAATGAAGTCTGAAACCAGACTGAAGGTCATTATAAATGTTACAGAACCTGGTTACAGGTATAAATATTCGGTACCTTGATGCCAATGGAAAAGGTTCGATTCCCGAACCACATACAAATTGTAACGCCAGACAGCGTAAGACAATAAGAGCCTTGATGCAAGCGACCCAGGTATATGTCAAACATAGGACGAAACGTCCTGCATTATGTTGAATGTGAACGTAAGTTGTAAAAATTACTAAGGAACCTATTAACTAAAACACTACGGGGTTAAGCCCTAACCTATGACCTAACAACTATCCTAGGAGGGTTTGATAAATTAAAAGGAATTTAAAATATTGCAAATCCTAATGATTTGCGACCTTGGTGAATACCAAACTATGGACAATGTAACCTAAAACTATTGCTAACCTAAGGAGAGGACCTATAGACCCATGCTGATGAAGCGGATAAGAAGGGAAGGTTAGAAATTTATTAAGGACAGTAAATGATGTCCTTGCAGTTTTCAACGCCAAGTTTGGCGGGAACATGAAAAGTTGGAGATATCCAACTAGCTATGTAGCTAAGAAGGAAATAGCATGCAAAATTTTAAAAATGAAACTCGCCAAACCCGAGTCGGTGATGGCGTGGAAATAAAAAAAAGCAATGCATTCAATGCATTAATGGTCTTGGTCTTAGTGACCAGCTCGCCTTGGAAAGGGGATAGAGGAAATTTTGGTGATTATTGTGTTCATTCGGGTTTTGAGATTTCTCTGCATTTCTTTCATGGTTCTTTCGAACTTGCTATTATTCTGGTTATTGTTGTTGTTGTTTGGAGTAGCCACGGCTATTTTTGAGCCTGTGGAAGTTAGGAGATTGTTGGGAAAGCTTTGTTGTTGACACCATGGAGAAAAATAGCTCTTGTGGGCGTGGGTGCGGTTTTCTTCAAGCCACGAGAAAATTTACAGGCATGTTGAGCCCTTCTCCTTAAACCGTTTTGCTCTTGTTTAAGCGTCTTCATTAAAAGAACTCTACTCTTATGTTGGGTGTTTTTGTAAAATGGAATTGTTGATTCAATTAATGTGATTTTGGGTTGAGATGTCTGATGGGGATGAATACGAATTGGGTATTTCTTTGCAAAATGAGTAAATGAAATGAATCTGTCCTTGTTGTATGAGTTTTGTTTTGACAGTGATGGGTATTCGTTTCTATTACCCATTATGGGTTTGAGTTGATGAATGTACCAGCTATGTGAGTATTATTTTTGAGTTTTGTGCGTGTAAACAATTTGGGAAAAATCGTGATAATGCTTGATGAAACTGTTGTGTGAGTTATTATCATAGTTGCTTTACATTGCATAGAATACGATTCACTCGGACAACGAATTCATTCCATTGTCTTACCCTTGCTGGTTAAAAACGATTCAATATTTCCATGTGGGTTGAAGGCCGTGACTAGTTGTTGGGGAAATAAATTATTTAAACACTGAACTTGGTTATTTGATGAGTGAGTAGAATGTATTGTTATCTTTCTTTGAATCTTTTTGAAAAGTATATATATAAATAACAGAGATGCTTATTTGAACTTCTTCAATGTGTTCGATTGGAACTGAACTTGAGTAGATTATTGTTCTTGTAAAAAAAAAGAGAAAGGGTTCCTTACTTATTACAGTGAAATTATGGCAATATAGCTTGCTGTACTTTTTACTCATTTCAGACCTAGCTGGGAATGACTGTTTTTAGCAAACATGTATGTTTATATATATATATATATATATATATATATATATATATATATATACAAATTGCATAGCTAAACTTCTTTCTTGCTTGCATTAAAACCGAATCGAATTGGGATTCTTCCTTTGTGTTTGGAAAATGAATCCTTTTATTATTACGATAAAAACATGATTTGTTGTTTATTGTACACTTGTACTTGTTTGTATCTGGATGAGAATGTCCGTTGGGTGAAAAATTAAAGGAAATGGTTTTTTTAGGGACCGTTGATATTGAGACTTACGGCCTGATGCAAATGAATTATGTAAACTCTCTGGAATGTAGTTAGTAAGTTTTATTTACTGAATTATATTTGTTAGAGGAAATCACCCTATGGGAACAGGTGGCACTGAATAGTTGATATTCAGCTAAGCAAGGAGGAAGAGGTAATATGATTCTCCTTCTTTTCATTCAATTATTGACTTCAATTACTTTCTCTTTTGGTTGTTATCATTGATTGATATCACTTCTTGTTTAAATTACTCAGTACAGTTGTGATGAAAAGAAAGAAAATATTGGTTGAGTAATTTGAAGTAATGATTATTTCTTCTCTTATCCAGTTGAAATTCTATATTTGATATTGAATGAATTTCATACTGCCTTAGGCATAATCATCTGCATTTAATTGTTGTCTACTTTCTTTATGATTTGAAAGAAGTATTATGTTGTTGATTAAATTTTGAGAATTGAAACCAGTGTGTTCATGGTGAATGACCACTTTTCTCTTCTGCATTTGATTGTTTGAAATTAAATGAGTGGTATGAAAGGGAAGTAGTTCAGTTGGAATTCTTAATTAAAATTCATCTCTTGAAATTTCAGCTATTAAAAGGAAATGGAACTGACAACAATTACATTAGAACAACATTATATACATATGTGTATTAGTTCTTACAGATGTTTTAATCTGAAACTATTTAGAGGAAATTACTTTTTGTAGTAATTATATGGGAAAGGATTAGTAAATCTTTTTGTCTGATTGTGATGGTAACTAGTGGATTGGGTTGTTAAGTTGTTCATCCTTATCAGCACTTAATTCATGGATAATGTCCATCTCAATTTTTAAACGTTTCATAAAAGCAGGGTTCTTTTATTGAGACAGTTAATTAAGAGCACCTCATTTTAATGATAAGTGCTTAATATGCTCAGTTCGATGAACTGACCCGTGCAAGTAAATTTTGCAGATGGTTTCCTTGAGTAAAAATGAAGACATGTTGTTTTCTGATGCTTCTTCTGAGTAGCTAAGGATGGATCGTATCTGATAGTTTATTATTCCTCTACGAGGAAATGGGAAAAGAATAAGTTGCATTCTTATTTCCTTATGTGTTGTAATTTTGTTTGATATAAATGAAGTTCAGTTGTATGGACTTGTAAATTGTATAGATTTTAAATCTTAAGGATTGAATACAAGGAAAGGTGTGATATTTTAATGGTTGTATCACTTTGAAACTATTTGAATAAGATCGAGATTATAAATTTTATTCATTGAATTTGAATTTATTCAAATGATGGTTGATAGATTTTAAAAAGGACATAATATCTATTCTTTACTTGAATACCATTTTTAAGTTGAAATGTACAAATAATTCATATTGATGTTAATATGGATTTTATATTGACATTGAAAAGAGTTAAGTGAATATGAATTCTTAAATGAACGATATTCAAAACTGTCATATAAGATAATGAATATAAATAAAAGAGGCAGTTGAACCTTGTACTCTGATTTCGTTAATATCCTTGAGATGTTGATCCAGAAGATAATCGGTACGAGGAATCGTATCTCCTTGTATCAAACCTTAATTGAAGTAAGGTTAAAAGTGTATAAATGAATACATTCATTTGGAATTAGGCCTCATTTAAATGGCGTCTAATAAGATGAAATTATGGATTTTAAATTTAGTTGCAAATAAAACTTGGTTAAGTTTAATAAGTTGATCTTACTACGTTAAGTTGTAGTGGACTGTTAGTCTGAAGCTTAAGGTAAGAACCAAGATGGAAATATGCAATCCTTCGGTATGGAGGAGTAAACGTATATTAAGCTATAAGACAAATTAAGTCTCTCTCTTAGCTATGCAACTGTAACAAGTAGTGAGGTTAGAAGATCAACACAGTTGCTGAAAATTGATCTTAAATATTAAGATTATAATCTAATCACACTTATAGCTGGATGTGTATCCCTTGATGAGAGGATTCCGTAGGACCTTGGCACACGCCAGCTGCAATCTGGTGTCTTCATGAAGGCGGGGCCTTCATGATGACACAATGTTGTAGCTGACATGTTACAACGCCCTCCCGAATCAAATCATCAAGTTTACATAAGCTGGGACCAAGTTACTTGGACGATGATAGGAATGTGACCGCGTATACGGGGTGACTCGAGGACTAAAGGTAACTAGACACACGCAGTCATCTAGGGTCGACACAGTATGTCTGCGTACCTTTAGTCACCGCGAGTGTCTTCCTATACTCTTTCATATTGCTAGTTAGGGTTAGAGCTTAACCTTGGACGGAAGGACTGACAGAGGTCAGAAAAGACCATTCTAGATAATAGATGAAGTGAGGTGAAGGACGTATTCCATTGATGCGTATAACGTCTGGGAATATGATCATGTAAAGCATGTGAAAATATTTGGCCAAAGTATCGCAAGTTGTTGGTTGCGTTGTCCTAATCACCTAGTTTAAGAAGCAGGATTTCAGATGAGTATCGGTAACAGATATTCAGATAGGCCTCTTAAATGGAACACTTCGATAACCGGAAATGGTAAAGAGAACCAAGTATACTTAGTATATAATGCATGGATTAACATGAAGGATCGGTAAGTCGCCGAGTCATGAAATGAGAGATCACTGAAACACCAAGCCATAAAATGGAAGATCGGTAGTTCTTCGAGTCATTTATAGCAGCATATAGTATCTATTATATGATTGAATGGCATTGAATGTGTGTTCCATATTGTAAATATGCGAACAAAGAACATTGGTTTTAAAAGTAATTGTGTGATCTGAATTACATTAATTGGACAGAGAACAATTATTAAAACTTGGTCGTGTGTTTTGAATTACATAATTTAGAACAGAGAACGTTGTATGTAAAAAAAAATTTCCCTTGTTCTAGTGTCTTAAAATGGGGATGTTACATCTTGGTATCAGAGCTGAAGGTTGCAGCTCTTGGACCTAATGAGTCCACAATTTAATAAGGTTTACATTTTCTTATTGAACAGAAAATGGTCAGAACAAGAGGAAATGATACGAACAACCCGCTACGGGTGGAGAAGCAGCTACTGCTCAAAAGCTAGATGAAATCCTTGCTGCCCTACTAGATACAAGAGATCGTTTGACTATTTTGGAACAACAATCAATGGGCAATGAGGAGGAGGAAGAAGATGCTGATATGAATGATCAGCCACCTCCTGTGGACAACACCAATGGAGGGAATCTGGGTGTTGATAATAGTAATGCGAACGCTCCCGATCATCCTGAAAATAAAAGGGAAAGATTAGCAGCTGAACTTACAAATGATATAAAGAGAATAAGTCCTCCAAATTTTGATGGAGCAATACTTGGGGATGGGGCTGAAAATTGGCTCAGTGAAATGGAGAAGTACTTTGCAATAAGAAACTTCTCCGAGGAGACCAAAGTGATATGGGGAGCATATCAGCTTTCTCAGGAAGCATCATCATGGTGGGACAACCGTAAGGTTGAGTTGAATATTGTCGAAACAGACATAACTTGGGATCAATTTAAAGGTTATTTTAGGCAATGGTGGCTGCCTCAACTCTATTTTGATTGGAAAATGACTGAATTTCAGAACTGGTCGCAAGGAAGGCTGACGGTGATAGAATATTGGGAAGGGTTTACTAAACTCCTTAAGTATGTCGTAGTACCAAGTTGACGAGAAGTTCAGAATACGAAAGTTCATAATGGGACTGAATCCCATCATTGGTGGCGAAGTAGATGTCCACGGTCCAACCACTATGGAAGGAGTTGTCGAAAAGGCAATAAGACAGGAACAAAATTGAGAGCAATCTCTACTCATAGGGAGGAGATTAGGAAGAATATTCCCAACTCTTCTTCATCTCTCGCACCCAAAAAGGGACCCTGGAAAAGGTTTGGTATGAAAAACAAAATTTTTGTGGATAACAATAAGAAATCAGTAATGAACAAACCTATAAATAGTGTGCGAGAAGCTTTGCAAAAATTGGTGGTAATGGACAAAAGTCCTATGGAAGCCAGAGTGATAACTTCAAGGCTGGTAGCAAATTCGAGCCTAGGAAGGGGCCAGTCGGAGGTTGCTTCAACTATGGAAAAGACCATTACGTGAGTCACTGTCCTTTGAAAAAGGATGATTGCGATCAGCAGCATAGGATACATGTTGCGGTGGCTAACAAACAAGCTGAAAAGCAAGTTACACCCATAGAAGTTCCGGGTAAGTTATTCGATACACATGTAGTCATAATTTTTGATACTGGAGCTACTGAATGTTTTATTTATACTAAAATTTCAATGAAATTAAAAAGGAAAGATGAACAAATGGATAAGACATGGACAGTGCATTACGGGAATAATGTTTTCCATACAGTCGATATGTGCCTTTTTGGGGCAATTCTTGACTTACCCAGTTTCTCCACAGAATTTGACCTGTATGTCACTCCTTTAGGGTCATATGATATCATTATAGGATTTAATTGGTTGGCGGAACATAAGGCAAAGGTCGATTGTTATGAAAAATAGATTTGCTATTTTGATGACCTGCAGAAAGCAGCAGTCATTCAAGGTGTAAAGCGTGAGGTTGCAGTTAGGAAACTAACAGCTATGCAACTAAAAAGGGCTAAAAATAGAGGTTGAAATTTGTATGCATAAGAATGAAAGAAAATGCTTGAGGAAGATAATGATTTCATGGAAAAGCATCCATTATTAAGGGATTTCAAGATGTATTTTCGGAGGAGTTACTAGGTTTTCTGCCCAAACGAGAGTTTGACTTTGCAATAGAGATCAAGCCAGGAACCGAAACCATATCTAAGGCACCCTACAAAATGACTACCCTTGAGTTGGTCAAGATTAAGGCTCAATTACAGGAACTTTTGACTAAAGGGTTGATGAGACCAAGCGTCTCACCATGGGGAGTGCCGGTAATTTTTGTAAAGAAGAGGGATGGCACACTAAGACTATGCATTGATTACAGAATGTTGAATAAGGCAACCATTAAGAATCCATATCCACTTCCTAGGATTGATGATCTGTTTGACCAGATGCATGGAGCATCAGTCTATTCAAAAATAGATCTTCGATCTGGATATCATCAGCTGAGAATAAAGGAAGAAGATATTCATAAAATAGCTTTTAGAACAAGGTACATGTATTATGAATTCACGGTGTTACCTTTTGGGTTGATGAATCCACCTGCCGCCTTCATGAATTTGATGAACAATATTTTTCAAGAATACTTAGACAAGTTCGTGCTTGTATTCTTGGATGACATTCTTATGTACTCCAAAAATGTTGAAGAGAACCAAGAACATTTAAGGATAGTGATGGAAGTTTTGAGAAAGAGACGGTTGTATAGTAAATTGTCTAAATGTTCCTTTTATGATGTAGAGGTACATTATTTGGGGCATGTTATAAGTAAGAACGAGATAGTCAGTAGACCCTTCAAAGATCACAACTATAACCGAGTAGCTTTGTGCCTAAGAACGTGGATGAAGTAAGAAGCTTCATGGGCTTGGCAGGATATTATAGAAAGTTCGTTAAGGACTTTTCAAAAATTGCTGCCCTAATCACTTCACTGCAAAAGAAAGATAAGAAATTTTTCTGGACTGACAAATGTGAATCTTCCTTTAAAATTTTAAAGGAATAGTTAACTACAACACCTATTTTGACTGTACTTGACCCAAATGGAAATTTTACGGTCGTAATGTAACAGATGCGTCTGGAGAGGGTCTCGGAGGCATTCTGTTACAAAATAACCACGTCATAGCTTATGAAAGCAGAAAGCTTAAGTTACATGAACAAAATTATGCTCCACATGACCTAGAGCTCACTTTGCCATTGTACATGCACTTCAAATGTGGAGGCATTACCTTCTTGGCAAGCCCTTTGAGTTAAAAACCGACCATCTGGGGTTGAAGTATATTTTTACTCAACCAAACCTGAATGCAAGACAATGAAGATGGTTAGAATTTCTGTCTCAGTATGATTTTGATATAAGCTACATCAAAGGCAAGGAAAATAGGGTGGTAGATGCTCTGAGTCATAGGAAGCACATCTCTGCTCTTATAACATTAAGAACTCAGTTTAAGGATGAGGTGAAAGATGTCATGGAATCTGACTCTTATTTCTAGCAAGTTAAAATAGCACTTGCTGCAGATCCAAAGGATGTGAAGTATAAGGGATTTTGTTTTGATAATGAAGGAATTCTGAGGTTTGAAAATAGGGTATATATACCCTTGGCAAATGATTTAAGAAAGAAATTGTTAACTGAATTTCATAATTCACCTTTTTCTGGACACCCTAGCATTACAAAAATGCTTGTTGATCTCAAGCAGAAATATTTCTGGAAGGGAATGAAAAAGGATGTGGTGGAATTTGTGACACACTGCTTGGAATGTCAGCGTGTTAAGGTGGAACATATGCATCCCACTGGATTATTGTATCCCCACAGCATTCCGTAGTACAAATGACAAGTGATAATGATGGATTTCATTCAAGGATTACCTATGTCAAGGAATAAGCATGATATCATCCTGGTTATCGTCGACAAATTAACCAAAGTGGCACACTTCATTGCTGGTAATTTAAAAGATGATGCACCAGTGTTAGCAAGAAGATTTGTACATGAAATTTTTAGATTGCATGGAATACCCGAATTGATCATATCGGACAGAGATCCGAGGATGACATCAAGGTTTTGGCAAATGCTTAATGTGGCCTTGGGAACTAAATTAAACTTTAGTTCTGCATATCATTCGGAAATGGATGGACAGACTAAAAGAGTCAATCAAGTTTTAGAGGATATGTTAAGAATGTATTACATGGACCAACAATATAAATGGGAGGAATACCTTCCGCTGGTTGAATTTTCCTACAATAATACATACCACGCCTCTTTAAAAATGGCGCCTTTTGAAGCATTGTATGGAAGAAAATGCAAAACCCCTGTTAGCTAGGACAATGTAGAGGACAGAGAGGTAATTGGGCCAAAAATCCTTACAGAAATGGAACAACAAATTAAAATGATTTGGGAACATTTAAAGGAGGCTACCAATAGGCAAAAGAGTTATGCAGACTTAAAGTGGGTTGATAGGAATTATAAACTTGGTGAGAAGGTATTTCTTTGGGTTAAGCCGAAAAAGAGCTCTATAACTTTTGGCAAGGCTACCAAGTTATCACCTCGTTACGTGGGACCTTTTGAAATTGTTGAAATAATCAACCCTATAGCTTATCGTCTAGCATTACCTCCTGCTTTATCACAAATGCATGATGTTTTTCATATTTCTTTGCTTAAGAAATACGTATCAGATTTATCACATGTGCTGAATTGGAATTCCTTGCAGGTCCAAGACCCAGGAATAATCATGGTTAAGCCCATTCGAGTGCTGGGAACTCACCAGTTGTACTTAAGAAATCATGAAGTGAATCAATGTAAGGTCCAATGGGACCAGTTTAGCGAAGAAAGTGCAACTTGGGAAAATCTCGAAGAAATGAGATCTACTTTTCCATACTTGTTTGATCGAAATTGAATTCGAAAAACTGATATCTACCAAATATGGACAATTATTGGTCTATTTTACAGTTATCTTAAAACACTTTGTTTTAATGATTAAATCTATTTTTGGTATGAACTTATGAATGGAAGGATGATAATTGAATTTTGTCCTAGAAACTCTATGAATTGGCTAATTTGATCATCGGGACGATGATTCTTTAAGAAGGGAGGAATGTAACGTCTTGATTTTTAGAAGCTATTATGATAACCTCTTTTCATGATGTTGTAACTGTGGAAATGAGGATAATTATGTTAAGATATATCTTTTAATCTTAAAAAGAATGTGTTACTAATCTGGACCCTTGTTTACTTGGGACGAGAGGTTATTATAACTTGTGTTTTGCAAGTGTGAGACAGCAGACTTGTTTTTATGTTTGATGAACTCTTATTGTTGATTGACAACGCACACCTTGAATCAATTCCATTGATCCAAGGTATGTTGTGGCCTTCTTTGAGATCACTTTGTCGATTTATTTTCTATATGGAATGAAGTCTGAAACCAGACTGAAGGTCATTATAAATGTTACAGAACCTAGTTACAGGTATAAATATTCGGTACCTTGATGCCAATGGAAAAGGTTTGATTCTGAACCACATACAAATTGTAACACCAGACAGCATAAGACAATAAGAGCCTTGATGCAAGCGACCCAGGTATATGTCGAACATAGGACGAAACGTCCTGCATTATGCTGAATGTGAACGTAAGTTGTAAAACTTACTAAGGAACCTATTAACTAAAACACTACGGGGTTAAGCCCTAACCTATGACCTAACAACTATCCTAGGAGGGTTTGATAAATTAAAAGGAATTTAAAATATTGCAAATCCTAATGATTTGCGACCTTGGTGAATACCAAACTATGGACAATGTAACCTAAAACTATTGCTAACCTAAGGAGAGGACCTATAGACCCATGCTGATGAAGCGGATAAGAAGGGAAGGTTAGAAATTTATTAAGGACAGTAAATGATGTCCTTGCAGTTTTCAACGCCAAGTTTGGCGGGAACATGAAAAGTTGGAGATATCCAACTAGCTATGTAGCTAAGAAGGAAATAGCATGCAAAATTTTAAAAATGAAACTCATGAGCCCTTTGAGTCGGTGATGGCGTGGAAATAAAAAAAAAAATGCATTCAATGCATTAATGGTCTTGGTCTTAGTGACCAGCTCGCCTTGGAAAGGGGATAGAGGAAATTTTGGTGATTATTGTGTTCATTCGGGTTTTGATATTTCTCTGCATTTCTTTCACGGTTCTTTCGAACCTACTATTATTCTGAGTTATTGTTGCTATTGTTTGGAGTAGCCACGGCTATTTTTGAGCCTGTGGAAGTTAGGAGATTGTTGGGAAAGCTTTGTTGTTGACGCCGTGGAGAAAAATAGCTCTTGTGGGCGTGGGCGTGGTTTTCTTCAAGCCACGAGAAAATTTACAGGCATGTTGAGCCCTTCTCCTTAAACCGTTTTGCTCTTGTTTAAGCGTCTTCATTAAAAGAACTCTGCTCTTATGTTGGGTGTTTTTGTAAAATGGAATTGTTGATTCAATTAATGTGATTTTTGGGTTGAGATGTCTGATGGGGATGAATACGAATTGGGTATTTCTTTGCAAAATGAGTAAATGAAATGAATCTGTCCTTGTTGTATGAGTTTTGTTTTGACAGTGATGGGTATTCGTTTCTATTACCCATTATGGGTTTGAGTTGATGAATGTACCAGCTATGTGAGTATTGTTTTCTGAGTTCTGTGCATGTAAAATTTTTGGGAAAAATCGTGATAATGCTTGATGAAACTGTTGTGTGAGTTATTATCATAGTTGCTTTACATTGTATAGAATACGATTCACCCGGGACAATGAATTCATTCCATTGTCTTACCCTTGCTGGTTAAAAATGATTCAATATTTCCATGTGGGTTGAAGGCCGTGACTGGTTGTTGGGGAAATAAATTATTTAAACACTGAACTTGGTTATTTGATGAGTGAGTAGAATGTATTGTTATCTTTCTTTGAATCTTTTTGAAAAGTATATATATAAATAACAGAGATGCTTATTTGAACTTCTTCAATGTGTTCGATTGAACCGAACTTGTTACAATGCTATTATTGTTCTTGTAAAAAAGAGAAAGGGTTCCTTACTTATTACAGTGAAATTATGGCAATATAGCTTGCTTGTACTTTTTACTCATTTCAGACCTAGCTGGGAATGACTGTTTTTAGCAAACATGTATGTTTATATATATATATATATATATATATATATATATATGCAAATCACAGTCTAAACTTCTTGCTGCTTGCATTAAAATTGAATCGGAATTGGGATTCTTCCTTGGTGTTTGGAAAATGAATCCTTTTATTATTACGATGAAAACATGATTTGTTGTCTGTTGTACACTCGTACTTGTTTGTATCTGGATGAGAATGTCCGTTGGGTGAAAAATTAAAGGAAATGGTTTTTTTTTGAGGGACCGTTGATATTGAGACTTACGACCTGATGCAAATGAATTCTGTAAACTCTCTGGAATGTAGTTAGTAAGTTTTATTTACTGAATTATATTTGTTAGAGGAAATCACCCTATGGGAACAGGCTGGCACTGAATAGTTGATATTCAGCTAAGCAAGGAGGAAGAGGTAATATGATTCTCCTTCTTTTCATTCGATTATTGACTTCAATTACTTTCTCTTTTGGTTGTTATCATTGATTGATATCACTTCTTGTTTAAATTACTCAGTACAGTTGTGATGAAAAGAAAGAAAATATTGGTTGAGTAATTTGAAGTAATGATTATTTCTTCTCTTATCCAGTTGAAATTCTATATTTGATATTGAATGAATTTCATACTGCCTTAGGCGTAATCATCTGCATTTAATTGTTGTCTACTTTCTTTCTGATTTGAAAGAAGTATTATGTTGTTTATTAAATTTTGAGAATTGACACCAGTGTGTTCGTGGTGAATGACCACTTTTCTCTTCTGCATTTGATTGTTTGAAATTAAATGAGTGGTATGAAAGGGAAGTAGTTCATTGGAATTCTTAATTAAAATTCATCTCTTGAAATTTCAGCTATTAAAAAGGAAATGGAACTGACAACAATTACATTAGAACAACATTATATACATATGTGTATTAGTTCTTACAGATGTTTTAATCTGAAACTATTTAGAGGAAATTACTTTTTGTAGTAATTATATGGGAAAGGATTAGTAAATCTTTTTTCTGATTGTGATGGTAACTAGTGGATTGGGTTGTTAAGCTGTTCATCCTTATCAGTACTTAATTCATGGATAATGTCCATCTCAATTTTTAAATGTTTCATAAAAGCAGAGTTCTTTTATTGAGACAGTTAATTAAGAGCACCTCATTTTAATGATAAGTGCTTAATATGCTCAGTTCGATGAACTGACCCATGCAAGTAAATTTTGCAGATGGTTTCCTTGAGTAAAAATGAAGACATGTTGTTTTCTGATGCTTCTTCTGAGTAGCTAAGGATGGATCGTATCTGATAGTTTATTATTCCTCTACGAGGAAATGGGAAAAGAAGAAGTTGCATTCTTCTTTCCTTATGTGTTGTAATGTTGTTTGATATAAACGAAGTTCAGTTGTATGGACTTGTAAATTGTATAGATTTTAAATCTTAAGGATTGAATACAAGGAAAGGTGTGATATTTTAATGGTTGTATCACTTTGAAACTGTTTGAATAAGATCGAGATTATAAATTTTATTCATTGAATTTGAATTTATTCAAATGATGGTTGATAGATTTTAAAAAGGACATAATATCTATTCTTTACTTGAATACCATTTTTAAGCTGAAATGTACAAATAATTCATATTGATGTTAATATGGATTTTATATTGACATTGAAAAGAGTTAAGTGAATATGAATTCTTAAACGAATGATATTCGGAACTGTCATATAAGCTAATGAATATAAATAAAAGAGGCAGTTGAACCTTGTACTCTGATTTCGTTAATATCCTTGAGATGTTGATCCAGAGGATAATCGGTACGAGGAATCGTATCTCCTCGTATCAAACCTTAATTGAAGTAAGGTTAAAAGTGTATAAATGAATACATTCATTTGGAATTAGGCCTCATTTAAATGGCGTCTAATAAGATGAAATTCTGGATTTTAAATTCAGTTGCAAATAAAACTTGGTTAAGTTTAATAAGTTGATCTTACTACGTTAAGTTGTAGTGGACT
Source organism: Taxus wallichiana var. yunnanensis (assembly GCA_018340775.1). NCBI lineage: Eukaryota > Viridiplantae > Streptophyta > Pinopsida > Cupressales > Taxaceae > Taxus > Taxus wallichiana. The sequence continues at coordinate 456,852,460 of CM031235.1, read as the reverse complement.
ATTAGTCTGAAGCTTAAGGTAAGAACCAAGATGGAAATATGCAATCCTTCGGTATGGAGGAGTAAACGTATATTAAGCTATAAGAAAAATTAAGTCTCTCTCTTAGCTATGCAACTGTAATGAGTAGTGAGGTTAGAAGATCAGCACGGTTGCTGAAAATTGATCTTAAATATTAAGATTATAATCTAATCACACTTATAGCTGGATGTGTATCCCTTGATGAGAGGATTTTGTAGGACCTTGGCACATGCCAGCTGCAATCTGGTGTCTTCATGAAGGCGGGGCCTTCATGACGACACAATGTTGTAGCTGACATGTTACAACGCCCTCCCGAATCAAATCATCAAGTTTACATAAGCTGGGACCAAGTTACTTGGATGATGATAGGAATGTGACCGCGTATACGAGGTGACTCCGGAGGACTAAAGGTAACTAGACACACGCAGTCGTCTAGGGTTGACACAGTATGTTTGCGTACCTTTAGTCACCGCGAGTGTCTTCCTATACTCTTTCATATTGCTAGTTAGGGTTAGAGCTTAACCTTGGACAGAAGGACTGACAGAGGTCAGAAAAGACCATTCTAGATAACAAACGAAGTGAGGTGAAGGATGTATTCCATTGATGCGTATAACGTCTGGGAATATGATCATGCAAAGCATGTGAAAATCTTTGGCCAAAGTATCGCAAGTTGCTGGTTGCGTTGTCCTAATCACCTAGTTTAAGAAGTAGGATTTCAGATGAGTATCGGTAACAGATATTCAGATAGGCCTCTTAAATGGAACACTTTGATAACCGGAAACGGTAAAGAGAACCAAGTATACTTAGTATACAATGCATGGATTAACATGAAGGATCGGTAAGTCACCGAGTCATGAAATGAGAGATCGCTGAAACTCTGAGCCATAAAATGGGAGATCGGTAGTTCTTCGAGTCATTTACAACAGCATATGGTATCTGTTATATGATTGAATGGCATTGAATGTGTGTTCCATATTGTAAATATGCGAACAAAGAACATTGGTTTTAAAAGTAATTGTGTGATCCGAATTACATTAATTGGACAGAGAACAATTATTAAAACTTGGTCATGTGTTTTGAATTACATAATTCAGAACAGAGAACGTTGTATGTAAAAAAAAATTCCCTTGTTCTAGTGTCTTAAAATGGGGATGTTACAATGCATCCCTTTCTGCTCTCGCTCTCTTGTCCTAGAGAAGTACTAGATCTCCGACCGGAAATCATGTTGCTTTAATTTATTGTCAAATATTCTTTTGAATTTGATCTGATGGTCTGTGATGCAATCCACCACCTTGCTCCATTCTTCTTCTAGCCTAGCTAGGTACATTATCCTTTTCTCAATAGAACTTTGAAAAGTTTCATCCTCAATTTCTTTAGCCAACTATAAGGCTAGAAATTCTACAGAGATAGGTATCTCATCGTCAATTCCATACAACACCTGGAATGGGGAAATTCCAATAGCTTGTTTAGGAGTAATCTGATCGCCCACAATGCATCATACAATGCTTTGTGCCATGTCCTCTGATTCTCATCGACCAACTTTCTGATTATGGTCACCAGGTTTTTGTTTCTCAATTCATCTTGACCATTGCCTTGAGGGTAGTAATTAGATGAATGAGCCAATGTGATCCCAAATCCATAACAAAATTCTGTCAACTCATGGGATGAGAAATTGGAGGTGTTGTCGGCAACAATCTTGTGAGGCACACCAAATCTAACAATTATATTTTCTTTGAGAAAATTACAAATAGCTTTAGAGGTAGCTTGTTTGATTGGAGTAGCTTCCACCCACTTAGTGAAATAGTCTGTGGCGGTGAGGACATAATTATGACTGGCACTAGAGGCAGGGTTCAATAATCCAATGAAATCAATTCCCCATTAGCGAAAAGGTTCTTCAATTACCACGGACTTCAAGGGAAGAGCTGCCATCTTAGGACGACCAACGAAATGTTGACAAGCTTCACACTTGGCCACCCATTCATCTGAATCTCGAAAGAGAGTAGGCCAATAGTACTTGGCCTGTAAAATCTTGTAAGCCATTACGGAAGAAGAGAAATTTCCTCCGCATGCTATATTGTGGAAGGAATCTAGCAACCTTATCTGCTAAGACTTGTCAACACAGTGCATGAATACACCATCAATACCTTTCTTATATATACCATTGTCCTACAAAATGTATCTTGTAGATCTTAGTTTAACTATCCTCTTTTATTTTTGGCTTAAATGTGGGGGACACTCACCATAGGTTAAAAAGAAAGCAATATCTACATACCATTCATCATTCGTGCTTAAGAAAAGAACTTTGGGTAATTATGAAGAAGTACCTTCAGTTTCTTCGCACTCTGTCTCAAAGATTGTTTTCTATGATTAATTGGCACAGCGTCTGCCTCGCACAAAATTGGTAGGTCTAATGTCCAAGTCATACTCCTAAACTTTAGCTATTCGATTACCTCGTTGACTACCCAACTCTTGTTGGGTCAGAATGGATTTAACTGTGGTATCAAGAACTAGAACGAGAGTGTGGGAACTCAAGACATAATACCTAAAATGTTTCACCACTCTCACCACTGCATAAGCATGATTTTTAATCTACGACATCTTCAATTCATGTTCCTTTAGTGGGAAGCTCATGAAAGAAATGGGATCTTCAATTCCTTCTTCATTTTCCTGCATCAGGATGGCCGATATTGTATGTGTGGAAGCGTAACTGTACATGATGAAATCTTTCTTAAATTCTAGGCATACCAGAATAGGAGCATGAGAAATTACTCGTTTGAATTCTTCAAATGCAAGCTTCCCTTCAGTGCTCCATCGAAATGGAGTTTTATCCTTCATCATTCCAAGGATATCCTTGGTTTTATCGGAAAAATCAGGTACAAATCTTCGTAGGAAATTAACCTTCCCGAAAAAGGAGTGCACCCCAATTTTACTTGTGGGTAGGGTAAGGCTTTGAATGGCCTTCACCCTCTTTGGGTTGATCTTGGTTCCTTCTCTTTTACAATATGACCCAACAACTTTCCTTCTGTCACTCTAAACATGGAATTTTTAGGATTTAATGAAATCCCATGACGCCTGCACCTTAAGAGTACCTGTTCTAGGTGATCATAATGATCACTTCACTTTTTAGAAAAGACCGTCAAGTCATCCAAATACACAACTATGACCTTGCCCATTAAATCTCTGAAAGCTAAGTCCATAGCCCTTTGAAACGTGGCTCTGGCGTTGATCAAACCAAAAGGCATCCTTCTGTAAGCAAAGGTTCCCCATGGGGTAGTGAATGTTGTTTTATGTTGATCTTCAGTAGCTACCTCAACTTGATTATACCCTGAAAATCCATCAAGCATGGATAACATTTCCACTCCAGGTGACGATCAGTAATACCTGATCCATGATGGGCAATGGATAATTGTCCTTTAATGAAGACTGGTTGAGATTCGGAAGTCAACACAAATCCGGATTTCACCGTTCTTCTTTCTCACAGGGATAATGTTCGCAACCTAGGTGGAATGATGGATCGGAAAGATAATCCTTGCATCTAACATTTTTGAATTTCTGCAAGAATAGTCCTGAAGAGATCTTTGGGTTGTAATGCCTCTGTTTCTTACACTGTGTAGGGTTTAACTTCAGGCTTCAAAGGAATGCTATGTTGCACATCCTTGGGCTTGAAAGACTTTAGATCCACATATGACCATGCTAGGATGTCCATATATCTCTTCAAGAGTGAAGAGAATATTTATTTTTCCTCCGGAGAACAACATTTACCGATGTTTACCATCCATGGTTGATCAGCGGAGCCCAAGTTAACTTGATCTACCTCTGATGAGGAAGCACCTTTAGCTTGCCTTTTACCCTGAATGAACCGGTCATGCTTGTTAAATAGACCTTCCAGAGAAACTAATCCCTTCGAATCTTATTTCCTTTAAGCTAGATGAATTCACCATCAATTTCTTGATATGAATTCGAGACGGACTCACGAAAAGCCGATTCTGATCCTTCAAAATAAAGCTCATTGAAATTATCATCTTTCTCCAGAAAAGACAATACCTGTTGGTAATCATTAAACACCTGCTAACGAGTGAGTTATCTAGAGCACTTGGACGATACAAATCTCAATGGTATAGGTGTCATGTTTGAACTATGGGTGAAGAAGAAGAAGAGATGCAGAAATAGCTAAGGAATCAACTTTATCATTGTAATCTCTTAAGACTGCTTCAGGAAAAATCGTTAAAGCATTCTATGCTTTGTCCTAAACCTCGTTTCTGTAATGTTTTAGACGGTCATTTTTTACCTAATAAATTCCCCTTACTTGATTCACAATCAACTCGGCATCCCCCTGTACTTTGAGATTTCAGATTCCTTTTTGTCTTGCCATTTCTAATCCTAATAAAAAAGCTTCATATTTGGCTGTGTTATTAGTATTATCAAACAACAACTTGAAAGAAAAGGGAAAGATCTCAAAATCTGGAGATATAAGAACTACGCTGGCACCTGAACCAGTAGTTGAACGGCTTCCGTCGAACTCAAGGGTCCAGAAAACATTAGGATCTTATTCTTTCACTTCTATAGAGGGCACCTCAGATGTCAAGGAATAATTACCCAAGCCTACATCTTCAAAGAGAATTTGAGCCTTAGGATCATTTGATTTAGTAACCAGGTACTTTACTTGTGCCTTAGGGTGAAGGACATGAGGAACTCCATTTACTAGAATTTTAGCTTTGGTCCAATCCATGTTGATTTCTCCTCCAAAATATTTGTAAAAACATCTTCCCAAAAGAATCCCATAAGCAGTTGGGATATCAACATCTAGGATAGTCATTTTTACTCTTTTTTCTGGAAATGCAACAAATGCAGACTGCGCATCCTTGATTTGGCCAATCAAGGGGACTTGTTTAGTTTCCATGGAGTAACATCACCCATAAGATTTAGTCAGTGTGAGTCTGAGGGCATGAGCTACTTTTGCGGGCATAACGTTATCAGAGGCTCCTGAGTCAATTATGCAATTACTGAGTTTGAAACCGTTTATAAGTAAAGACAAATAAAACGGTTCAATCTTTCCTAAAGAAGCGGTAGAGGTCATATTACTCTGAGGTAAAGGCTAAGTGGGGCTAGGAAAAATGCCTTTCGAAGATGGAGGAATAACAACCTTGCTTCTAATGAATTTGGTAAGTTTCTCAAATTGCTCAGGGTTGGACTTAAGGTATTTGGCTTCCGAAATTTGGATTTTGGTTTTCTTTGCATGATTAATGATGTCAAAAGTGGTATATGAAGAAATGATGGAGGGCTCAATTCTGGTTACATTGGTCTGAGCTAAGGTAATAGCCTTGAAAGCAAGAGAAAGAGAGTTGGAAGGTGAAGTTACCTTTTTCGTTATCTCCTTTTCAGTTTGTGCTGAGATGGGAGATCCTCTTTTCGCCATAACTACGGAGCTTCCTTACTTTTATCCTTAGATATTTCAACCAACTTTCTAGGGTTCTGAAATTGGGATTGAGTGAAAAATGCAAATGATTTTCCATCATGCTCATCTTCATCTTTCTCGTATTCCAAATAACCAATGCTGGAGTCACCAGCTGAATCGTCAAAAGACTCATCAACATATCCTAAAGCTTTGAAGGCTTCATGAGAGTCGTGATCTTCTGGTTCCTCATCCTCCTCAACTATTTCAACTACTGCGTTGACAGGAGGAGCTTCAATGGCCAGCCTGGTGGGAGTAGTGATCAACTAATTCCTATCTCTTGTGGGAGCGCCGTTGGCATTGTTGAAATTCTGTCTAGGAATATCCTAATAAGGAATGTTGGTTGCTTGTTGAGACATTTGCTTCTTTAAAGTGATCAAGTCATTGGCCATATTCTGAATCATGGGATCAATAGTACTCTAAGAAGAACTCTAATTTTTAGGTTTAGATGATTCTCTTCTGATCTTTCGGCTAGAATAAGATTGTCTTCTATTTTGGTGGCTATAGCTTGAGCGGTGGCCAAATCGGGGATAACAGATCTTCTCAACAAGAAGCTTACATCAGGAGGTTGAGCGTTGATGAAGAAAAACTTCTGATTTTCAAGAGTAGAAACAACTAGGTCTGGAATCTTGTGGATCAACTTGTTGAATTTGGCTTTGAAGTCTGTATGGGTTCGTAAGACTCCTTCTTCATGTGTGTAAGTTTGTGCTAACAAGGCGTGAGAATATTCGGTTAGTTTTAACCTTGATTCAAATACAGTTTTCATGGTAGCCCAGTTGGTAATGTATGCATTTGGGAGATGATAAAACCATTCTATTGCTACGCCATGCAATGTTTCAACAAAGAGTCGAATAGAGACATCTTCGTGAGCAACCCCAAGAATACCGCATGCAACAAAGAATGAGGCAATGTGTTCGTCAGGATGTTGTTTTCCATCGCCGTTTAACTTAGGAATATTCTTCTGTGATCCATGAGGTAGGTCATGCAATGGTGGAGTAAGGGAAAGAGGACCAATAGCTGCGCCCCAAGGCACAAGTTGTGCTGCCATTCTTCTAAATGAAGTGCGTACAGGAATATGAATATCTAACAAGAATAATGCACGAAAAGTTACAGAAACTTCTTGTTCTTGAGGAATCCGAGTCCTTCGGATGGGTGAATAACTTCTTTCCCGACTAGATGCAACACTATTGGGTGAAAGCCTGAAATTATGCTGTTAAAGCAGATCAAAGAACGGATTAGTTTCGCCCTGGCTCGGCTTGACCGAGTGAAGATCTTCCTAGCCAGCTTGAACTAGAAAATGGATCTTCTTGAAAATAGGGCAAATACGGAGTCGCCAAACACCAAAAGGATAAGCTTAGTCTTATCAATCCGTATATCCCCAGTGGAGTCGCAAAAAAACTGTTGGTTGGATATTTTGTCAAGCATAAATATGAGGTTCAACCACAGTACATGGGATTAAATCCCTCCTCAAAGACAGGTGAGGCTGCCTTTTTATTACTAGTCTAAAATACAACATAAATAATATAAAATATTTACACTAATCTAACCATTGGGGTTGGGATAGAATCCCGAAATCCATATCCATAATAGGTGAAGATATTTCTCTTTCAAAATGAAATGGATCGGAAAGGAAATTATTATTATGGAAGAAACACAATGGAAAGGAAATGAGGGGAACATACTTTCTTTCGAGCAAATGCAGATCACGAAATAATCATACGATTTTTAGACAACAAATGTAATGTTTGAAATGATTAGAACAATCAAGATGCTAAACAAAGAATAGCTTAAGATTATGAACATAAGAACAATATCTTAAGAAAGATACATCTCACAACACAAAGTTTACAAAATAGCATCAACTCCTATTCCTCAAATGATTAAAAGAAAACACAAAGTCTTTCTTCTTCACAATAGATCTCAATATTCCAAAAATCTCAACCTTTTGGAATGCATAAGTATCCCTTATTTATAATAAAAGGAGTTGAGAGAAAATAGGATAAATCCTAGAAAATAGTCTTTTTAATGAGAGTCCTATTTTGCTTGACTCTCATGCAGGAGACCAAGTCAAAATTTGCTTCCTATGTGACGAAACAAAAATGAAAAAGACATGTCAATTTTAGGATTGAAATGACATGCAACATTGTGCCTATTCTGTTTCATCATCTTTGTCTTCCTCCAACAAAGCCTGCTTGTCCCAAAATTCTTGGAACTTTCGGATTATACCCTGCATCTCATTTTCATCAGGCGTGGTGGAATGATCACTTAGAACTTCACATGTTTCCTGAGTATCGCTAGCATTGCCAGGAATCTTTTCCAGTCTCTTGTTGAGTTTCCTCAGGGTTTCTAAAGAATGTTCAATTTTCACAAACCTATCAATGATTTCCGGCCGAATCCATAAGTTGGTTCATGCTGAATTGATTCTTGGATCTGCTTGTAAAGATCATCAACAGGCAGAATACCCGAGCTTTCACTCAACACCTTAGCGTAGATCTTGACTAGCTCTTCTTCTATGTCATTCTTGCCATCAACCAATTGATCTTGTGATTCCCTCAATTTACTATAAGCTTCATTGAGAATATTTATTAAGAGTCTAATGGCTTTGGTTAGTTGAAAATGTTTGTCCCCATGTGGAATGATGCCTTCTTCGACTAAGATGCGGGACGGAACGTGTTTCAACATTTGGAGAGCTTCAAAAGTTAACTCTAGGTTCTTGAATTATTCTGAAAATTCATCATCCATTTTCTCTCCATCCTTCTTTATATCCTCTAAGGATTATAGACTTCCACAGTGTCCTCAATGACTTTTTTTCCTTGCAGGACCGGCCTTTAGATCCATTCATCAACCATTCTCCCCTTCTCATTAATCCTCTCGATCATGGGTACCAATGAGAGATCAAACCTGATAGGAGTAGAGGATGATGGTGTTGATTCAAGAGGCTTTGAGAGCTTGAGTAGTACTTCATTAGCTGTTGTACTTTCTCTTTTAACTCATCTCTGTTTTCCTTAGTTTCCTTTAGCTTCTAGCACAACACATTCATGGCATCTTATGTGTCATGTTGTGCTCCCTCCATTGTTACTTTCCCTAGATCAACCCTTCTGATTTGATAATCTATGACCATTATATCATCCTTGGTTTTATCAGCCATGAAGAGTAGCAATTTCTACAAATTTATTCCCTGAGGCATCAACTGAAATCCTTGAAATTGTTTTGGGTTTGTTGGCTGACTTTGTAGGAGTGACCTTGAGGGAATTAAAATCAAAGGCTGGTAATGAAACTACCACGTTCCTCTTCCTCGAGTCTGGTCTATTAACCATTGAGGCGTATTAGAATAAGTTTCTCCCATTGTAGGTGTTACGGTCACATCCTTAGGTGGAGGAAGGCTAGCTTGTGGAGTGGTGACCACTTGAAGTGTAGTGTTCGTGACAATTGACTCGGGGAATGAAGGTGCGAAGGAGGAGGCATATCCATGGAGAACCGAGGTCCATTGGGGAGAGCCGAGAGGCCGAGAGAAGATACTAGCCATGGCTGAGGAACTTGGTGAAGAAATCTGAGGCAAGGAAGGTTGAATGGGAGGAGGCAATGATTCCGAAATTAGAGCTTGAGAGATAAGAGGAAGACTTACCTCTGATGAATTGTCAACCAAAAGAGGAATGAAAGATTGAACAATCTCTTCTCCTGAAGGAGGATTTCCTTGTTCTGGTTGTGGAGGTGAATCAAGAACCTCAACTATTTGTGGGAGAGTGGCCACTAGTGTAGTTACTTGATCTTCTCCCTTTCTGAAAAACTTAACCTTTATTGGCCTCTTGGAAGGGTTCTTATCCTTTTCCTTTTTTCCCTTGGAGGGTCCCACTTCCAAAGTATCTAGTTTTGAAAAACTCCCTTCTTTATAACTCATTCCCCAAGAAATGAGCCACACCTTAGTACGGGTAAGAATTTGAGCAGCTCTCCCCATAATAGAAGCTTTCTCAGTGATGGACCAATCAATGGTTGGGAATACATATCGGTCTTCATTTAACCCATCATACGAGGCGTCAAGAACACTCTCGTTATCTGGTGCCCTCTGGGATGTTAGATAAATCCAGCATCTAGATTTCTTCAATTGTCAAACTGTTATTGTCCTTTCTTCAAATGACAACTTCATCCCGAAGATCAACCCAAATATCTTCTATGTTGGGAACATGTAGATATAAATTCCCGTACGATTTAAGGACTCCTTGGAAATCAAATCCATCTCTATGCTTCATGTGCTTCTTCAACTTGTCCTGAAGCTCATGCACCACGTTCTTAGCTTTAACCACTATCGAGCACGTGTACCTTCCAATGGAAATAGGGAAGGATACGACAGCCTTGTGTTTACTTTGTTGGAATTTTTGGAAATCCAACAATTGTCTTACCAACTCCATTAGGATCATCTTATCACATGGGAATTTGGGCAATCGAAATGATCACCCAGGTACATGACCACCCGAAGGTATGTGAACTTCTGAATTGCAAGAAGATACAACCCCATTTTAATACTTCATTCCATGCCTCATTAGAGACTCTTCTCTTTCTTAAGTCAGGGTTCAACATGCAGATGTTCTCATAAAAGAAGGCATCATTCACTCTTCTGAATTGATCCTCGACCCCTTCATTGTCAACTGAGGGAAATACCGATATATATGTTCGGTTGACTTACTTCCCTTCACGTCCAACCCTGGATAATTCCTCATACCAGCTATTGCATAGGTGACATATGATGACATATAAAACTTGCCAGTAGTCAAGACTATCTTCATCTGGGAATCAATCTCATTACTTATAAGACTGCTCCAATCAATCCCTTGTTCGTTCTTCTTTATAAGGACCATGAATTGATACATCCACCCATGAAAGTCTCTTGACTCGGGAGTCCAAATACTCGACTCAACAGGGTGATGATGTCACTTGATTTCAAGGATGAAATCACTCTTAGGGACAAACTTGGGAAACCTAGAGACGGCTAGCTTGGCCTTGATCAAGAAATTTTTATTCACATGCCTGATGCAATCTTCTTGATCTTTGTCTCGGGCTTTCTGTGCTAACTTAAGATCTACATCGACATATTCCTCAAAGTTGGGTAATCTTAAGAGGTCATCAAAGTAACCCCGTCCAACTTCACTATGGTTTCTCTTGCTTGATTTTTCACTGAGCGGGAATCTGAGTCATAATTAGAAGCACAGGCCAAAATGAACTCGGGGCATTGAGAAGACATTGGGAATCCTACTATAAGAGGGAGGCCACTATTAGTTATTGACTTCATCCAGGGGATCTGAGAATAATCCTTGGTTATGTTCCAAAAGTCTTCCATGTCAATGTTACCAAGTTCTATATCTCGGATGTCGTAATTGTAATCTATGTAGGAAGGGGATTCCATTTTCTGGTACTTGTATTTCATCTTTCCTGACCTGTCTGACTTATCCTTAGATGATCCAAGATCCGACATGAGAAGTCCTGAAGAAAGAATTCCTAGATAACTCTGTTTGAACAATCGGACTTGGAAGCTTGCTAAGCAACCCCACAGACCCGCCACACCAACCGAACTTTGAGACCTGTCAGACAATTTGTGAAACCCGACACACTGTAGAGTATAATCAGAAACTAGGTTGTGTTGGACACTTCATAAAACCCGACACACAGGCGGAAATCGGGGGTGTTAAGCACTTTACAAAACCCGATGGTCTGCGGAATTTGGAGGATGTTGAACACTTCGTGAAACCCGACACAAGCGGAAGTTGGAAGATGTCGGGCACCCTGCGAAACCCGACACAAACGGAAATTGAAGGATGTTAAGCAGCTTTCGAAACCTGATACAATGCGGAACCAGAATGGTGTTGAGAAATTCACAAAACCCGATACTATGCGGAACAAGGATGGTGTCGGACACCCTGTAAAACCCGACACATAGGTGTCGGGTTTCTGGGATGTCGAAGTAAAATCTACACCACACTTGTAAGTTAAGTTTTATAGATTATTCCCAAAAACCACAAGATTATATCCATGAAAGGAAATAAGAAAACACCCAAGATGGATTTTTAAACAAGGTTTTTCATGGAAATTCAACAAAAATGAAGAATACAACCCTAAACCCTAAACCCAGAGGCAAGAAAAAGCAAAGAGGAAAACGCCGAAAGAACGCTTCAAAAACAAACCCGAAGATCACAAAATGATAAGAAGAGAAAAAAACCTTCAAGAAATTTGAAAAATGATTGAAGATGGATCACGAAATCGATCGAGAAGTTTAGTTGGGTTTGGAGGTCAAAGGAGCATGTACGAAAAATCCACGCAACAAAAATATGTCAGGTAGAAATGACGTGTAAAATCGAGTATTTATAAAGCCCTAGCATTTATTACACCTCCTCCGACACATGTGCCAACTAACCGACAACTTGGCATTAATGCCATGTCATCATGCTCGGCACTTCCGAAAACCTGAAACAAAGGTTTTCTTAACAAATCGGGTTTCGGGAACCAACCGACATGAAGCATGTAAAAGACATGTCTGGATGCTATCAGTTCCAAAAACCCGACACAAAGGATCATTTCGAGTTTCGGGAATCAAGCAAGCATGTAACATGTTTTTTGTAAGGTATGTTCCGATGCTCCTGGGTTTCGAAAACCCAATACACTGGCATGTAATCGGGTTTTGGGTTTGGAAGACACTCGACATGAAGCATGTAAAAGACATGTTTGCATGCGATGGAAACCCGAAAACCCGAAAATCTCCTTCAAAGGGCATTTTTAGGAGGTTTTGTAAAAAAATTCTATGGTTATCTCAATTTTAGCTGGAATCACTAAAAACGAGATAACACTTATATAGGCTAAGGGAAGAGAATAACTACCTCAACTAACTAATTTCTCTTAATTAAGTGTTAAAACACTTAATTGATTTGCATAAATTGGCTTTATGTTACAATTTTACTTTTATACAATAAAGCCAATTAGAAAATAGAATAATTATTGAGACTAAGAACTAATAGAGGAAGGAATAGAAGAAACAACCGATTCGGGTACTTTGAGATTTAGAACGTGCATCGAGAGCTTGGTGAATACAATGAAAAATCAGTATCCTTGGGGATGATGGTGTTTGAGAGATTTTCAACCACTTCCTAGGGTATAATCCATTTCTTTTGTTATCCCACCGTATTGTGCAAGTCCCTTACTTGTTTCAATGATAACATTGTTGAGTTCTGACAACTCTTCCATCCTCTCCTTATTAACTAGTTCTTCCTTGAACATATTTTCTTTTATAAGTGCATTGAAATTCCCCTTGATTTGATCAAATGAATTCATATCCGATGAGTTGTCCTTGAATAGTTGGCAGGCATAGGGCTTGCAACTCTACAAAGATATCGGCTTTTAATGATTCCACTTTCGAACTACATTCATTAATTCAATGACGACCTCTTCAAGGACTCTATTGCGTCCATGTTTTAGAAAAAAATACTCTTAGAATAATCATAAAAATTCTCAGAAAGAACGATTTTCCCACTCGTGAGAACCATAATCCGGGGCATTGGATAACATATGCCCAAATTTTAAGCTCTTTATCAATACCATCAATCCCCAAATTTATTTTATTTTGGTCTGAGATGATATCAATGAATTGCAGTCCTGAAACAAGAATACCTTCAACCTAAGCTTTTGAAGCCTTGCCAAAAGTGGCATGGTTGTGAATCTCTGTAATTGCTTTCAAATCAATTCTAGTAGTGGAAGAAGTGGGTGGAAGAGTGTATAGAGGTGTTGGATCAAGAGGAGTCTTGTTAGATGAAAGGAAAGAATTGATAAAGCTTGTAAGTAATTATACCTACTCTAGTTGTTCTGAGTTTGTTTTCCCTTTTCAACTCTCTCAATGACCTTAGAAACATTTTCTCTAAGGTTGTGCACTTCACCTTCTACGGAGTTAAATCTCCCAAAGAGATCCTTGTGAGCTCAAAGTCTGAAATTGATATATCCTTTTCATTCTTTTCCTCATTTGGCTCAACAATTTCTAAGAATTCCTGCCCTATAGAGTCTAAAATAAGAATCAAAGTATTATTTTCTTTCTTTGGAGGAGGAGAAGCACCAAGGAGGGCAGCTACTGCATCAAATTTAGGAACTTCAATCTGAGATTGAGCTTTCCTCTTTCTACTATCAACCATGGGTTGAACCTAGGTGAAAGAATCTCCAGAAGATGTTGTTGGACGAGGAAATGCAAGAGTAATTTGAGAGCTTGGAGTTTGAGAGGTGGGTACACGAACAGTGGAAATCATAATGGAAGAGGAGGAAGGAATTCTAACCTCCAACTTTGGCCTTGAAACACTAGTCTTCCCTAAATCAGGTGCAACTATCTCAATCACATCCTCTTCCTCATCATTTTCTTTAGTTTCCTCTTCTTCTTCTTTCTCATCTTGTTTCTACTTAACTACCTCTTCTTTAACATGTTTGTTGTGATTTCTCAAAGAACTAACCCGCTTAACAATTGTTGTGTTTTCTCTTGATCAACTCCTCGCTTGGATGTTTCTATTTTTTTCAACCTCCTTGGCCTTATCTTTCTTGGTGTAGACCTTAATTCCGGAGTCCAAAGTAAAGGAGGAAGGATTTTGTTGAGTCGGGTATCCTTTTTGAAGAAGAATCTTCTTAAGAGGAAGCTTTCTTACGAGACTCATGAATTCTTTAATCTTCATGTTCAGCCAATGCCTTGACCCTAGGAACACTAGAGTGTTTAGATCATCAAGATTATCTTTCTCCTTTTGTGACCAATCAATGGTGGGAAAGGGAGTGTATTGAATGGATTTTATATATTCTGTAGTGAAAAGATCAGAACCATCATCAACCATTCCTTCAGGAACTGTATACAATTTGAAGTCTTTGATTTGCTGCAATGATAGCCTACCAAATACTCTTTTCCTGACTTCATATTCATCAACACAGTCCTCCCAATAATCCTCAAATGCTAGCAAGTGGTAGTATGTCATTATGATATTGTTTGCAATGAAACTCTTACTATCAAAAGAATCTTCTTTCTAGTACATATGGAATTTGAATGTAGATATGGTTCTTTCAACATTCTGGGCATCTAGGGCTGATCTACAAGTGTAATTCCCCAAAGTTATGGGAATTTGTACACCAAAAATATTCTTATCTTTGCAAGTTTTATGAAGAATATCTAGCTTTCGACAAATCTCAACCAAAACTATCTTATCATTGTAGTAAATTGGAAGTTTATATGGTGCTCCTTCAAACCTAGTTGTTCAAATATAGGAGAACTTACTGAATTGAATAAATAAACTGCCATAGGTGGAAATCAATTGCCTGGCCTCCTGAGATGCCCTATTAGCTACATTTCCCTCAAGAAATCTTACCAAGAACATGGTGAAGGCATCATTAACTCTCCTATGATGACTCTTGTTGTTCTCATAAGTGATTTGATTATAGAAATCATATATAGCCGAGCTTTTCCTATTGTCTTGCCTTATTAAGAAAATCCATATTCTATACCCCGCTATAGTATACATCAGATAGGAGGTCATATAAAATGTTTTACTCTGGTGAACTTGGGTGAGTTGATGAGTTATATTTTCACAAATGATCTCTTCCTAGTTCAGGTGTTGTGTACCTTCACAAATTATGCTAATATAAATGCTCATCTAGTTCGAAACTCTTGAGTTGATGGCATACCTATCACTCTTTCAAGCAATGTTATCATATAAGAGAGTTCCTCTAAGAAGTCAATTCAGAGGGTCTTGGGTAACTTGGATGGCCCTTCCTTTTAACCCTGAGCCAGGTTTTGGAAATCATTGTTTTGTATTTGTCTGGATTGAGGTCATATAATCTTTGAGCTTTTTCCCTAGTTAAGATTTTAGAATCTTCAAAAGTGGGAATACCCAAGGCCACATTAATATGATGGGCATCAAGTTGAGCAATAAATTTCCCCGAGGATCTTTTAGCTCTTTGGTTTGTAGATCAAAACTGGAAGCACATGATAGGATTGTTTCGGGACATTGAACCGAGGTAGGGTAACTAGGTGCATGGGACAATCCGCTATCTCTAATGTGTTGGGCCAATGGGGTTGGGTTATCATATCTAATTATAGCCCAAAAATCCTCCAAATTCATATGTTTAACATCACTATCACCAATCTTAGGAACATGGGTTTATAGGGAGCAAATATACTCGTATCAAAGATATTGGAACTTCATGGTAGAAGGTTTGGGAATAACTCGGGAAAACAAAGGCTTTATAGTGAGTTTTGATAAGGATATAAGGGGAAAGGCTCAAAAAATCAAATAACTACCAAAATGGATAAAACAAGGATATAACCGCTCACATTTTGGATGGACATGACAATGCATTCACAATGGTTCGAATGAACTTTGAATCTTTGAATTCGGATAAGAAATGAGAAAGATATGGGAAAATACACACTTCGAGATGCGAGAGGAGGATGGGCACATTAAAAAAGTTGACAAATTTCACGCAAAAGTGAAAGAGGAAGGATATTATATAGGTTCGGGTTCAACAAGACAATCTTGCCCATTTTAATATGCAAAGCGGTGAAACGGGTTGATAAAGGCTGGTGGGAAGACCCTCTATTTCATTCAAATTGGATATGACAGCGTAGAATGAACCAGTGTTAAAGTCACCCGCATTTAACCAATATGAAGGAGGGAGTCGGATGAAACGAGAACCAAATACCCCAATGCTTCCTTCCCACTTTTGTTGATCTATCCGGCCGAGAACAAAAGAATGCGGTCATGCGAGGAATTGACGAATGGGATGGACTTACCACTGTTCCTAAGTGGAGAGGATTCACTAGTGAAGACACTCCTACCAACCATCATAGTGTTGAATATGATGGAATCCCAAGTGATTTATGGTTGTTATGATTTATTTTAAACTTACATGTAGGTTGTGTTAAAATATGTACACATGCTTTGGGTAGAAGGATTCATTGAGGGAGATCATATAGATATGAGTGATGGAAGGAGTAGACACCCCGATCATTGTGGGTGGAAATTGTTACACTTGACAACTATGGGATTTAGTTATTTTATTATGATGGTATTTGGGCATATGAACTTGTGTTGACAAGAGCTCTTTCATTTGATAGGTACAAGATCCAGGTTATTGGAGTATCTAAGCTTGCAATTGCTTGAGGGAAATCAATTTTAGGAAGCTTGCAATTGCTTGAGGGAAAGCAATTTTAGGAAGGGAGGAATGTAATGTCCCCTTTTTCAAACTAGTTCGTTTTGGATACTTCTAGCCCATTCCACTTCTCGTGGGCAAGAAGGAAGTGAACAAGGGAAGTGTTTGTTGTGTTTTTAAATATTTTTGTAAGCATTTACATTATTTTTTCATGGTTTCTCTTATGAGGCATGTATGATAGGTTGAACAGGGGAAAAATGAAATTAATGTTAAAAGAAAACATACTTATGAGGTCGGTTATGGGGAAGACTCCTTAATTGATCTTTGGCACCGCCAAGAGGATATAAAAAGGATCACTTGGACTCATTTGTGACATCTATTTTGTTACAATTTTACACTTGGTTTTGGGGTGATTGATCAATTCATTTCCACTAGATGGTAAAAATCCTTTGGTGTGGCATATAAGGAGGATGAAACCCTTTTTGTTTAATTTGGAGGATGAAAACTTTTCAATTGGTGGTTCCTAAGGGCTTCAAAGAATGTGATGTTGTTGGTTTGCAGCTAGGGTTTGAGAGAGGAAGAGCTACTAAGGTTTATACATTTATTTTGGACCCTCTCCTAAGGTAACGACTTGGTTAGAGGAAGAGTTAAGTGCCTTTTATGGCACATTTGAGCAATTGGAGTTGATATTCACCTTCCTCATAATTTATAAGGTTGATTTCATACTTTATTGATTTTTTGGGGGTTTTGGAATCCTCATTTTCATCTCTTAATGTGAGTTGTAATTTTGTTATTATTTAATTAATTACAACTGTGATTTATTTGCTATTTAATTAATTACATCTGCGGTTTATTTATGTTGAAGTGTATTGATTGTATAAGTATCTCCATGGTTGAATAAAATATTTAGAAGCATTGTAGTGATTGCATGGGAATCGATGCCATTAAGTGTCACTACAGTTAGCTACCATAAGATGATTTATACACCTATTTTCAGCTTGTTTTAAAGGGTGTTTGATTCCTTAAGAGTAATTTCAATTTGATGTTCGGGTTATATATATTTTCAAAAATTTTGTTGCAAAACTTGGATTAATCTCATTTTGATTTGAGCCCAAACCCTTGTTTTCATTTTCAACCCTAGAAAGGGACATTGCATACATAATACTTTTTTTTTTCACATGTGTCGTGAATGCCTATCTTTGTCATGAAGGTTCTACCATGCCACTTAGTCATGTGACCTTTCCAATGTTGCACTACACTAGTTATGTAACTCAACACTAGAATGAAGGATGTGCATTGATTCCAGAGACATCGACAAGATAAATATAAAGTATAGATTTTTATCTCCATGCATGGATGATTTGATGGAATGTTTGAGTGGTACAAGATACTTCACTAAGATTGATATGAAGAGTGGATATCACCATATCAAGATTATTGAGAGATGAGTGGAAAATTACTTTGAGAATGTATAAAAGTTTGTATGAGTGGTTCATCACAATGTTTGGATTAGCTAATGCTCTAAGTTGATTCATGTGGTTGAATTAATTCCTTCCAAATTAAAAAAATGATGGTCCTTTCAAACTAAAAATATAATAGTTGTATTTTAAATCTAGAAGTTGTAAGAGATAATGATTGTTATAATTTCTAAGTAATTTATGGATAAAAATAATAATATATATAAATTGGTAATATTTAAACTTTTAATTCATTTATTGTGTAAACCACACTCAATCAAAACTCATGTAAGGTATCAATAAATGTAGTGTATGCAAGTGTCGAACCATCATATTTCATGTGGAGTCCCCAAATTTCACCCCGAAATGCGGGACTACCCATTTAAAAAAATGTTCTTTTAAAATAACGGTCATTTTGTGTTTTTATTGCCAGAAGATGTCTATATTATGTTAAGATATTCCCAGTGAACCATATGAGCCAATTTTGACAAATACCCGAGATCTTTGAAACTCATTTTATCCCTCACCAAGTTTTGTTTGTGGGAAATTTTTTATTTAATTATTTATTAAATAAATAAAGCCCGTTTGAAGTAAATTGTGCTCGGTTGAATCTGTTGAAGTTTTGTATGCCAAGTATCCACACATTTCAATAGAATTTTCACCAGAATGAATTGAGCTTTATGTCAGTGACTTCTCGCAACACTTTTCGTTTTTATTTATTTCTTTTGCATTTTCTCCGATTTCTCTGTGGTCTTTCTGTTTAATTCCCCCGTGTCTCATTATTTGTCTTATATAGTCTGTTTATTTTCTTGGAGCATCTGGAGATCATTTACGCCCATTGCACCATAACGAATCAGCCTTAGAAAGCAAACTTCTGACCAAAAAAAGATGAAGTCAAGCACAAAAAGCCTCTCCTAGGCAAGTCACACTTTTTGGAATGAATGGATTTAAGTTGCAATGGGAATATTGGTAGTGGCAGGCAGGCGAGAATTTCTTACCTGCCTTGCAGGGTACTTTTTCCATGAAGTCAAAGTCACTTAAGTCTGTAATGGGAATATTAGAAGTGACAGGCAGACGAGAATTTCTTACCTGCCTTGCAGAGTAAAAATTCCCATTATAAAATAAAGAAAATCACTTAAAGCACCGATGAGAATTTTCTGCCTACCATTTAGGCTAACTTTTCCCACCAAAGAGGTTTATTCACCCATGCAAGTTGCACTTTATCAAATGAAGCTATTTTTAATACAAGTCACACTTTTTGGGAGATGTTTTAATTTGCCAGTGGGAATTTTGGTAGTGGCAGGCAGACAAGAATTTCTTACCTGCCTTGCAGGGTAAAAATTCTCATTATGAAAGTTAAATAACTTAAGTGGAAGAGGGGATTTTTGGAGCTGCAGTGCAGGGTGGAAATTCCCATCAAATTGACTTCTTATTTTTAGCAATTCCTTTTGCCAAAAAGTGTGACCCACCTTGGGTGAATAACAATGCATTTAATAACATTTATTAATGGTTTATTCACCCAATTTTGGTGCCATAAATAGAAGAAAAGTCAATGTAAGTGGAAGAGCTAAGGAGAAGTCAAGGATGCATGCTAAAAATAAATAAAATAAATTATTTAAAAAGCAACCAACAAAGCATGCGAGACTTGGGCGCTCAAATTGATGAATAAACATGGCTACTAATTAATTAAATTGCTAGAAATACGAAGAGGCAATTATTAAAAATAGCATCTGGAGGTTATATAAGCATGGGATGCCATAAGGGAGAGACAATTAATTCTTTTTTATGAGGATTGCACCCCAGATAGGTTTTGGCACCAAAAGAAGGAGGATTTTGCATTAAAGTTTATTTTCCACTGCCGGGAAGCTTCCAGTTTTAGCACCTAGCGTTGGAATAGCCTAATTTTGGTCATTCTGAGCATCTGCATGTCATATATGTGCCCGCGTGAATTAAATAATATTTTTACTTGCTTTGCATGCAAGCAAAACCTCAAATTTTAGGGCAACAGGCTTTATATGTAGATTTTGGTGATAAAAATCAATTATTCGTGTCATGGACTCCATCTTTGTTTGAATAAAATTGTAGGTATTCATCACAGGTGCTCAAATCAATGTCAAGTACATTGAATATATCTTCCAAATTTGAAGAAGTTTCCAGATTTGCACAAATGGATCCAATTGCAAGGGATTATGGCAGAATTAAAAGAAAAATAGCTCAGACAAAGATTGTTCCATCCATGTTGAAGCATGATGAAAGAGAAAGATCGGAAGAATCATGCATAACTTCCATATTTGCTGAAGTCAATGATACAGACATAGACCCTAAACCTATCACCAATTTAATTGATAGATCCAAATCTCATAATTGCAAAGGCTTCCAAAAAAATTCATCATCTTGTTTCTAACGCAGCCCATGTAGAAGTTAGTGCATAGAAAATTCCTTCCAGGATCTTGTGCATGTGCTCCCAATCTTCCATTGAAGCCTTCATTGAATTTACTTGTATTTGCATTCACCCAGAGTGCTTTCTAGAATTTAAAATTGCTCATATGCAATTAAAAATAAAAAATGATGAGTTTTGTCTGAATTATTTACTGAAAATCATTGCGTTGGTGCATGTATCTTGAAGAAGGCAATACCCAGTAAGCAAATCATAGTCATGCATAGCTTCCAGATCCAGTTTGGTGAGAATCAAAGACAAAAGAGTCAACCGCATGCAAAATATGGAAGAAGAACAAGACTGGGAGGGTTGCAACTTTCTTCTTATTTCTTTTCCTCTTTCTTTTATTTTCTCTCGACAAAGTAATTGAGCAATCAATTAAATTATAAAACTTAAGTGATTGGTTTAAAAGCTCATTACTTGAAGAAGTCAATTACTTGGAAATAGGTGGCAGACATGCAAAATAGAAGGTTCTATTTTTCAGTTATAAATCATGCATGTCATGCAAAGAGGAATTCCAGGAGGAAGATTTCCAATTGTTTCCCTTTTCATAGCTTCTGCATGCGGGAATTCATTTAAAGCTTCCTATTTGTAATTGCCCTTTATACACTATAAATAGAGGAAGAACCTATGGGTTAAAGCATCATAATTTGTAATCAACATTCTTGTGTTCCAAACTTTGAGTTGAAACCCTTGATAGCTTTAAAAGCTGAGGAATAGAGAGGAGACAGATTTTTGGAGAACTTTGTGTCAATGGTGCATTTTGTTTCTTATTTCTTTCTAGATCTATTCATAAACTTTTTGTTATTCTAGATCTAGATCTGAAACTTTCCTTTGCTTTGAATTACGCATATCACAATCTATTTGTTTTAATTTATGTGCATGCGATCAACTCGTAAACTATTGATTGGATTGCACATCTTCTCTCATTTCTTCTGTTCCCTATTAGTTTCCTCTTTTGCAGATATTTCATTTATCTTACGATTGCTTACTTGCTAGAAAATTGTCTAGCTATGGTTCATGAGCTATGCAGTTAAAATAAAACCAACAGATAGATATTATGAAATATAATTGACAAAATCTTACATGAGAGCCTCACCGGTAAATGAGGGAAATTTATGTCATGATGGCTAGGTTTTCAACCGTGCGAAAATATAGCCAACACAATGTGCCCAATAACTACTAAAAGGTAGGATACCCAATGAATTTGTGAATTCAAATTTCGACATGTGGATACTTTTGAATAGAATATATTTATCTCTCATAACTTTAATACCACTCTTGTATGAAAGTATGTATCCTCTTACTCATTCTAAATGAAACTTTTGTATTTATCAAATTCTTGAGTTCAAAATAGGATCTCACATACTTTGGAGGAAAAAGCATAACCCTCGAGACAATTAAAAATAACCATAAGAAAAGCCCAAACAAAGAGGGTAATAAAAATTTAATGGATATGAAACAAGTAGGCTAGTTACATACTATTTGGAAGTGATCACTTTGTTATCACAAAAAGTAGCACCCTAGGATTTGTTTGTTACAGATCCCTACTTTTTGCTAACATGGGATGATCTCACAAGTGTGGGACTTGCAAAGTGAGATCAACCTCTAGAGAAGGCTGGTTCCTCTACCTAATCCTAATGCTAAATTACTCCTATTGCTGGAAATGCAAATATCTAATCCTATTATAACAATCCAAGGGACTAAAGGAAGAGAGAGATGCATGTAAGGGGAAATCCTAAGCTAAAGGGAGGTGATAACACCAAGAAAAAGGGTGAAGACACTCTAATGAGGGAAAATGGAGAAGGAAAATGGAGAAGGGAGAGGTCAAATATGAGTGACACAAATCCAAAAAAACATTTTACCTTTTATTCTCCATAAGACACAAACAAATGAACCTGCAAAGGAGAACATGCACAAAATACAACAGCAAGAATGGAGAGACAAGGAAATGCAACAAAACATAAGTCAAGGTTGAGAAACACCACAAAACAAATATTTATATTTCTTTCAAGGTATGCACAAAACATTACATGTGAATAAGAAGGCACAAGAACACATTTCCAAGCTCAAATGGAGGTCTACAACTCACAATTTCTCAGGGACAATTTTGACATAGTTCCTTTACATTTTAGAACATCCTTCCTTACAATGAGATATTTTTCATTATATATCGAATAAGAGAAAGAGAGGAGGGAAAATAGAGGGAACTCAGATTTTTACCTTCAACCACCAACAAGATGTATTGAATGCTTGAAAATAGGCATGGGTACCTGCCAAGGCCATTCCTCCATGATACTTTTCTTATAGAGTAAGGAATGGGCACCATACCTCATCAAATTTGGTGATAGAGATACCTGTAACTATTATTATAATGTTTTTAGTGTATATATAACTTTTCACCCACATAACCTCATCAAATTTAAGAAATCCAGTTTTGTGGTGTAGTACATGTGAAGACCTTTCCAAAAAGTTCAATTTTGTGAAAATTGGAGTTACAGGGCGAAAGTTATGGCCATTTGAATTTCATGGTGCCATACTTCAATAAATGTGAGTGGTTGAGTTGTTAGATCAAGCCTTTGTCGGGTTCGTGACCATGCAAAACATCCCTCGAAACTCGACACACTTTTGGTAGAAGTTGGGTCTTGAAAAACAAATACTAAAAACCGAATGGTCTTGGGCAGATTTCGAGACTTGCGAAAGCAACGTTTGACTCCTAAAAGGGTCTTCATGGAATTCGACCCCTACAATGCACGCTAGGAAACCCAAAATACTTACGTCGAAAGTTGACCACTTTTTTGCAACTTGTCGGGTTTGGGAATCAAATTGTAATTTATATGTAAATTGCAATTGAGAACCCGAAACTCAAATACACTTTTTTCCTTTGTATTTTACGGGATCGGGGTTTGATTTGCAATTTACATGCAAATTGCAAATTGAAACTCGAAACTTGAAATGCACTACAAAGGTCGGGTTTTGGGATCGGCTTTCACGTTGCAATTCATATGAAAATTACAATTTTAAACTTGAAACTTGAAATACACTAAACCCTTTGTATTTCAGCTTTTGGGGGTTGAGGAACAATTTACATGTAAATTGCATTTTGATCCCAAAACCCAAAATCCGAAATACAAGGGAAAATTTTCAATATTTAGAAATTTTCCAGATTTCTCAAAAAAGTATTTTGGGGTGGAGAACATAAAGCATGGAACATATGGAGATGCACGAAGATTAAAAACTCGACGCACTTTAAAAATGAATTTCTCAACTCCAAATCAATTAGGAATTTCCCCAAGTCAAGAATTGAAGTTGTGGATTTCCAAAATTTTCTAGGGGTTATTTAGACAACACTTTGGTGACTCAACGAGGTCATCTACCCACTAGATGGAAGATCGGTAGCTTTGAAGCATCCATTGGGTATGGATTCACCTTGATAATCGAAAACTTATCTAAAACTTGAATTTCTCACCCCGAATCCACCAAGTACTTCTTGGACTTGGAGATGATCCGAGACTACTTGAATTGATCATTCTCATTTTAAAATTGTTATGAATTAAGTTTTTATGAGAGTGGAAAAATGTCTTAGGTTTGAAATTCCACTACAACTTCTTGAAATATATCTTCTCCAGAGTCCTCCATGAAATACTATGCAATGAAACCTTGTCATTTAGAAGCAACAAAACACAATGCAAAGCACTTAGGGAAATGAAACTATACTACCAACAAGACAATGTGATAAAAGAAATTGGAAGAATTGAAAAACTACGTACATGGGAGGGTCTTGTTCAATAGCAATGCTTGAGATAGATCCCATTGATTGGGATCTGCAGCTTCTTCTCCATCCAATTTTGACAATTGGAAAGCATTGTTTGACTTGCAACTAGAAATCACATATGGGTCACTCCATATTGTATCGAACTTTGAGTGTCTTCCCGGTTTGGCCTGTCTTGGTCCCATTTAAGGACTAGATCTCCTTCTTGAAAATCCTAACTTTTGCTTTCTTGTCAAAACACTTCTTAATCTAAGCTTGCTATTTTTCCATTGTTTGCACTGCTTGATTTCTCAATTATTCTAGCTCCGTGAGTTTTGTATACTTGACTTCCATGGATTCAAACTCAAACATTTCCAACTACTTGATGAGATTCAATGTTGGTAATTCAAGCGATATTGGCAGTGACCTTGTTTCTTTACCATAAACAAGTTTGTAAGGGGAGCTACCAGTTGATATCTTGGGAGTGATTCTATCAGCTCATAAAGATGATTTTAACTTCGTGTGCCATGTTCTTTGATTTTCATCCAAGGTCCTCCTTATGATTCTCAAAATATTCTTGTTTTTAGACTCAACACCATTACCTTGGGGGTAATAGTTTGAGGAGGTGCTCAAATATATTCCATTTTTATAGCCCAATCAGAGATCTTTGTGCCAAGGAAAGCTAGAGCATTATCGGAAATGATTGTGGAAGGAACACCAAATCTGGTCACAATACCTTTGTAGAAATCCAAAATGTTGGCCTTATTCGCTTCCTTCAGTGCAATTGCCTCCATCCAAGTAATATAGTCGGTGACTCGAGGATCTACTTGTGACCTAAGCTTGAATGTGGGTTGATCATCCCAATGAAGTCCAATCCCCACTGCATGAATGACTGATCTACTAAGATGGGGTGGAGTGGAAGAGCTACTAACTTTTATTTTCCTATAAAGAAGGCACATTTCTTACATTTCTTGACCCATGAATATCATTCATTGAAAAGGTTAGGCCAATACTAACCAACTTTCATAATCCTGAGAGCTATTGTTCTTGGAGCAAAGTGGCCTCCCGCTTCTCTATTATGAAACTCACGCAATACTTTCTCTATTTGATTTGTGTTAATGCATCTCAAGAGGACACCATTCACATTTTTCCTAAATAGGATTCTATTAGTGAGCATGAAAGGAATGGACTGAAATTTGAAATACCTCCTTTTAGCTTTGCTTAATCCTTGAGGATATTGTCTTGTTTGGAGAAAAATGACTATATCACGAGTCCAAGAATGGGTACATGATACATCAATTGATTGTTCTTGGTCATCTTGGAGCACCAAAACAATCTCCTCTTCATTTTTTGGTTCGGAGGCCATTTTAATCATACTTGTTAGGAAATTAAATGTTAGTTCTCCATTATTATTTATATTGTTTGAATATTTACCGTATGGTAAATATTATTCACTATTTGTAATTACCGTATGGTTGATACGGTAGGTCAATAACAAGTTGTTAGCTATTATATAGTGGTTAAAACCACTCTCGTATTTAGGAGAGTAGTTTCATATTTTATAGAAAACATCCTCCCTATAAATATGTAATCTATTATACGCTAAAATATACAAAAGGATATTATTAACTGTGTTATTTGCTACAACTCTGATCATACTTATGATTTGGTATTACAGCAATTGATCATGTTCCTTATAGCTTAATTGTTACATCAGGGGCATTCAGAATTCTTCATTGCCCTATTAATGGTGAAATTATTATATGAGGATTATATTGTTAAGTTAAGATGCAGATTTGGTATAGCATTTAGCAGAAGCTTGTTAAGTTTTATTTGCTAATTCTTGCATTGTGCACTCACGGTCTGATCTGCGGAAAAAGTAGTACAAATTTGCCTTGTTTTTACCACGACATACATTGATAATACTTTTCATTGGCTCTATTTGCTCAATATTTTTTTCCCAGCCTTGTTAGATCAACATTGGGCATCCTATACACTGATCTGCTTTCTATCAACTCGGATCCCTCCGCTTAGCAATACATATGGATATATCTTCCTTGACCGGCCAACGTGCATGCTCAATGGTTTGCCACCGCTACCATGTCATTGGTCTTCATAGAGGAAGGCGAGCGATCTCCAAGCTATCACTTTTATCTAGGCGACATTATAGAGGCCAACACGACCTACTGGATAACATTGAAGAGGCTGACCCTGAAATCAAAGATTTTTTGAGACATTTCAACCTGTATTTGGCTTGCACAGAGAAAAACGCTTGCAAAAAACATTGGACCATTCAAATCAAGTTGTCTTATATATGAAAGACACAGTCCTAACGACATATGATCTGCAGCCTCCCGTCGAAACTTCACATTGTAACTCTGATTATGATCTGCACGCACTCAACAAAGAGTACATCCACGTCTTGCTCAGACCCGTGTTGATGCCTGTACAATGAAATACCTCACACCCCAGCCAGTAGATGAATACAAGGCTCTTCTCGTTCAGCAACATCGACCAAGTGTCGCGTTCCAAGGTCTAAATCGACTTAATCTTAAATTAGTTATTATTGTCCTAGTTTTTATTTCTTCTTAAATTGTTTGTTCAAAGTGTTAGTTTTTATATAGTTTTATGGTCTTTCAAAGTTGTTATAGAAATTATTATTCATGTATATTATGTCTTAATTCGTTGTTTCATTTTTGTATTGTGTTATTTAGGTATCATTAAGTGTCATTGTCCTCATATTAAAAAGTTTAGTCATTCTAAAGTTCCCGTGTTTAGTGTCAAAGTTTCATATTCATTGTTAAACTTATTGTCATTTTCAAAGTTGGCCTTCATTTTCAAAAAGTCAAAATTTGTCAACATAGTCTCATCGTCAACATTAGAGTCATCATTAAAATTTGTGAGTCATTGTCAAAATTGTGTATTTGTCGATGTCTTGTCAAAAGTGTCATTGTATTTATAGATGAATTTAGGATATTTATTTATTGTTTTGTCTTGTGGAGTCTTTGAAAAACAATTGTAAAAAATAAATTGCCTCACTTTTAGTTGGACACATTTTCGGTGTAACCTGACATCCTAGTTGAGGGAGATGATTGTAGCATGACACTGGAGGACGGAGGCATCGGAGGTTGGAGGTCGATCAATGATCTCTCTTCAGTCACCAACAACGAGGCCGTATAACAACCGTGTGGTGGCATTTTTGTGGTGTGATTTTGCTTTCATTCTAGAGTTGCAATTTGTTTTAGTTGTGTGTAGTGTGATTCTATTTCGAGTTCCTATTTTGTATGGTTTTGGATGCTGGAAAATAGTTGTGTTGGAGCGCAGATGACTATCAGTGATCCTTTGATTGTCGTACTCCATTAGAAGATGGTTTGTTTGTGAATACGTTCACTTGTGATGGTGACCATGTGCAACAAGATCTAACTAGCAAAATTTGGTTAGTAGATTTGTTTTTCGGTGTTCTAGTTTGATGAATAATGAAAATTTTTCATTGTGGGGGAACACGACACCATTGTTCCATTTCCATTATGATCCCACAACGACTAAGTCAACGGTAGCTTCCAGGTGGCGCGGGCAGTTTCCTATGTTGTTCGAGATCGAGTGGAAGTGATCGACAACAGTGGTTGCAATTAAGAACATTGTGATTCTTATAGGAAGTAATGTGAAATCTCTTTCCAATATATGTTATATTCTTCAATTTTGTAATAAGCGAGCTATGATTCCTATATACTTCCCTGATGTACAAGCATAGTGGCGAACAAAAGCACCAGAGTAAGTCAGTTCATGGATCTTGAAAGGGTTTGTGGGAGGATCCAAAACCACACGAGGTGGACAATTGATGGGGCCTGTTCACATCAAGGTTTGTGGTAAGCCTATTTAAAACCATGGAAGGAGAGAGCCTTTCTTTTGATCAAGATCATGAGTCACATTATAGGACATGTTTCACAAGGGTGATCATATTGCAGATTGAGTGTGTGTATGTTTTCCTACCATGTTCACACTAAGGAGGGGAATGTTAGGAAATTAAATGTTAGTGCTCCATTATTATTTATATTGTTTGGATATTTACCACAAGGTAAATATTATTCATCAGTGTGTTATTACCGTATGGTTGATACGGTAGGTCGAAGAACAAGTTGTTAGTTATTATATAGTGGTTAAAACTACTCTCGTATTTAGGAGAGTAGTTTCCTATTTTATAGGAAATATCCTCCCTATAAATATGTAATCTATTGTACGCTAAAATATACAAAAGTATATTATTAATTAGTTATTCACGCTTTGCACTCTAATCATACTTATGACATACTCCATCACCCTGGTTACCCAACCAATGCTTTTCTCATTCAAATCCTTGTTTAAAAGGAAGTCTTTCACACCAACATGTGAAACCATTAGGTGGATCTTGTTGTTGGATATCAAGTGCCTGAATTTATTCAAACTCCTTATAACAACAAGGGCATGTTTTTCAACAAATGAGTACCTTACCTCATAATCCTCTAGACCTTGGCTGAAAAATGCAACAGGTTGTTCCAAGCCTTCTTCATTCAGTTGCACCAGTATGGTGGATATTGTCTTTGTGCCACCAAAAGCATACAAGGTGAAGTCCTTAGTGAAATCAGGGTTAATGAGAGTTGGGGCTTGTGCAATTTATTTCTTTATGGCTTCAAGCTGCTTTTTCCCTTAGTGGTCCATTTGAAATTCATGCTCTTCTTTAGCATCAATGTCAATGGCTTGAAAAGGTTGGAAAAATTTGGGACAAACCGTCTGACAAAGTTGATTCTTCCTAAGAAGCTTTGGAGTGCCTTCTTATGACTAGGAAATGAAAATGCAAGGATGACATTAACTCTCTCTGGATCAATTCTTAACTCTTCTTTAGAGACAACATGACTAAGGAGTTTACCTTCATGAGCTATGAAGATGCATTTCTTAAGATTGAGAGAAAATCCAAACTACCTACACCTTTCAAAGACATGTCTTAGGTGGAGAAGATGATCAATTGCATTCTTGGAGAACACTGTGATATCATCGAGATACACAAGAACAATGTTGTTGATCAATCCTTTGAATGCCATATCCATGGCTATTTGAAATGTTGCCTCTACATTAGACTAACCTAAGGGTGTTTTCCCATAAGCATAGGTTCCCCATTTTGTGGTAAAGGGAGTCTTAAATTGGTCTTCCTACATTACCATGATTTTCTTGTAGCCAGAGTAACCATCTAAGAGGGAAAACCTTTTTAACCCGACCACTATCTGCATGATAGTTTCCATCGAAGGTAGTAGTGTAATGGTCCTTTAGGGAAGTCTTATTCAAATATCTGAAATCAACACATAATCAAATTTCTCCATTACTTTTCCACACTAGGACTAGATTAACAACCCAAGATGAATGCTTGATGGGAAAAATGATGCTTGCCTCAATCAATTTGTTCAATTCTTTTTCATCAGAGGCTCAATATGTGGATTAACAAGTCTCTATTTTTGTCTTGATAGGCTTGGTAGTTGGATCCAACTCAATGGTGTCTTGAGCTAAAATAGGATCAAAACCTCTAAGTTATTCATAGCTCCATGCAAAAACATCAACAAATTCTTGGCAAAGTTCTACAAAAGCATATATTTCACTCTCAGTGCTCACCTTACCAATTTTGAGCAACTTTCTTTCACCAACCGAGATGGGTTCCAAATCTTCACCCTTGACCGTTATGTTTGCCTTTTCTTTTCTAAACTGATCATTGGGGTTGAAAATGGACTCCAAGGTCACTAGGCCCTTAGGAAACTTGTTTGATTTGAGTTGGACAACTTGGTCTCCATATTGCTTCTCCAACTTATCTTGATTTCTTGAAGAAAACTCAACCTCTTCTTGAATAAAATTGACAATCTACTGATCATTTTCAAACACTTGCCAATTGGTGTCATTATCTGGTATGGCAGGCCTCACTATTACCTTGATTAGGGGTTGCAAATTGTCTCTCTTGACATTCTCAACCACGTCAAACTTTGCTCCAATCGTAGCCATTTTGTCAACAGGTCCATTTTCTTTCCTTGGAATGACATGGATGTTAAAAGCTTCAAAATCTTCCAAAAGATCCCAAACTCGTGCTTGTAAGCTTTTAGCAAGTCATTCTTGGTTGCATTTGATCCTCTAACCGGGTTCATTATTAATTCACTACCCCTAAAAGTCTAATTTTTTAAAATGTTTTTCTTTCTTGCCCATTGCAAACCATGGATGAGGGACTCATATTCTGTTGTGTTGTTGGATTAGTTAAACTGAATTTTGAAAGAAGAGTAATACTTCATACCAGTAGGAGATATAAGGATTACACCTCCTCCGATTCCTTATCTGCTTCTTGATCCGTCAAAGAACATTTGTCAAATGCCACTTTCCTCTAGGTCATTTGTTTTAACAATACTAGGCAGAGGTGAATTCTCCTCATGTAGACAATAAATACAGGGGCCATCTTCTTTAGTTTGTTGATATGGGTCAAAGCCATGGCATTCATTTGCCCACCCATCAAGCAACTAATCAGGAATGCCTTTAATTTGAGTATCTGTATCTTAGGAATTTTGGAAATCCTCTTGATCAAAGATGGTAGAATTTGCATTGATGGGGCTAGGAACATAAGGTTTTATGTGGTATGTGGCAATTGGTTTAGACTTGATAGTGGCCTTAGTGCCATACCTGGTTCTGAAGAACATATGAGACTAGTCAGCTGATAAATATCCTCTAATCTTGGTAGTAAAGTCTCTGGATAAACATAAAGCGAAGAGCGAAGGTAAACTAATTATAAAGATATCCCAAGGAATAGAAAAGTAGGGCATGCATGTAATGTGAGGTGATAACCCCAACAATCCCCATTGTTGTCCCATCTAGTTGTACCACACCTTTAGAAAGAGGTTCATATTTGAGGCCTAGCTGGTTTGCAATCTGCTTGGGCATGACAGAGGTCTTGCTCGGAATTGATCATACAATTGTGAACTAAATGATCTCCAATGATCAAGGATACATATAAAGGTGGAGGTTTCATGTTCTTGTTTGGATGATCCTCCTTTTGTTGCATTGCATTAGTGAGAACAAATTTTGCTTGTTCCTTGGGTGGCTCACCTAGAATAGAGAAGTTGGCCATAACTTATCAGTAAGATATCTTTTTATCCTAGGATTGCTAATGATTCCCACATAGATATGCTCACATTAGTTTTCTTCATTTGTTCAAGGATGTTGAAGGGAGATGAGTTATCCTTTTGTTGCACCTTACTTGCATGCAACCTTCTCTTGCCCTTGAGATGATATGGAGGGACCCTTGGGTTGGCCTTGTACATTTGATGCCCGACCTATGTGATTTCTTTGCACATTAACAACTGAGTTTGAACTGCCAACCCCTTAGGGTGTTAGTGCAGGTTGAGAAGGACCTACATCTGTTGACTACCCCTCTTCCATAACTCCTCTTAGATCTAGTATTTGCAGCCATACCTTGAGGATGATTATGATTTATTCCACAAAAGTCATCCATTTTCCAATTTACAAGTGAAGTATCACTTGGTGGTGTCTCTTGAGTGACTATCTGCTGCTGATTTTCTCTGTAGGTGTATCTTGAGAAACATATGCATTTTATACCATCATAGCTTGGTTTAAAATGCCATTGGAGTATTTTTCTTGGTTGTGTGGAAGATGACAAGGAAAACACCACTCATAATCTTGCACTAGATTATTTTGAACAGGAACCAAAGTTTGAGATGAACTAGCCACATTTGGGTTATATGGTTGAAATGGTCTTGAAAAGGGAAATTGATTTTGATTCGTAGGAGCATCTTGGAAAGGGTACTTGTTTGGTTGATAGGGCGACTTGTTGGGTTGGTATGTATGGTGATAGGGTTTAAAATGTTTGACTTGTTGCCTCTTTATGGATACCAACTCATTCCCAAAATTTTGCAATTGTTTCATCACTTCTTGTAACTCAGTAGAAGGGCTTGAAGAAGTAGATGCTTGACTAGAGCTTTGACTTCTTAAAGATGGAATAAGAGCTAATTCGGGAGTTTGATGAGAAGTAGGTATCTCAATATCTAGGAATATATGTATTAGAGGTCCAGGAGCAAGTTTTTGGCACAATAAGGCTATTCTCAGCCCTAATAACAATGTCATAAGAATTTGGTAATGTTCTACCCCCCATAGACTGAATCATGACTGAAATATCACTATTCAAAGCCTTCAGATAATAGAGAAATGCATGTTGGGGTGTAGGTCTTACCACTTGAGGAATTCGGTCCCAAATCCTTTGAAATCTGATGTTAAAATCAGTCATCTACTCATTAGGGGCCCTCTTCATAGTGGTCAGCTATTCCACCAAAGACAAGTGATTTGATTTATCCTCAAAATGATTACAAAGGGCTATGCCAAGTTCATCCCATTATGAATTGAAGCAGGTCTCAACTCTTGTACCAGAGCTTTCCCTTTGAATGATGAAGCCAAGAGTCTGACTTTGCTACATCATCCTCAATAATAAAATGGACTGAACAAACATTAGCAACATCTTGGATATGATCAATTGGGGTAGTATGATTTTCACTGTGAAGAAAGGGATACTTTTGAGTGCAGACATTGGTATATCATGTTGTGCAATACCACCATTAAAGCTGACAAAAGACAAATTCCTTTGATGTGCCATGATTGGGATAGGTCTTAAAACTCTAGAAGACAACAAGAAGGGCCTATCGGGAGGAGTAGAGAGGACTCTATTTGGTGGAGATGGTGATATTTGAATTGATCTACCTCTTCTTCTTCTCCTTGGTGACAATTGCAAGTAGTCGAAGGGCTCTTCGATGCTATCCTTTGTCTTGTTTGTATTCTTCTCATGAAACATGCACTTTAACTATTGAAACCAGATTGATATGAAGATTGGAGTTGCTAGATGTGTAGAAACAAGCCTCCAAAGGATAAAAATTACTAAGTCACACACAAAAAATTAGCAATAATGAAAATAAAGCTTTCAATGTCCCAAAATTAGAAGCGGAAATTGAACCTTGTTCTGCACTATGAGAAACCTGAAATACTAAGTTGAAACTTGCTTGATGTTTTGCAACTTTTAACTCCCAAAATACAAAAGGTGAAACTTGACCCTTGCTAAGCAACTTCCGATCCCCGAAATAGAATTGGTAGAGGTTGAATCTTGTTCTACACCTGCTACCTTCCGAATTGGTTTTGGTGGAAGTAGGGGTTTGTTTTGCCCATGGGATCCTCCGCTTTGCTTGAAAATGTCTCCAAAGGTTATTTTTCTTCGAAACAATCTTCAAATTGTCCCACTAGGCGTGCCAGAATTGTTATCGCAAAAAAGTAACACCCTAGGATTTGTTTGTTACATATCCCTACTTTTTGCGAACATGGGATGATCTCACAAGTGTGGGACTTGTAAAGTGAAATCAACCTCCAAAGAAGGCTGGTTCCTTTACTTAATCATAATGTTAAATTAATCCTACTGCTGGAAATGCAAATATCTAATCCTATTCTAACAATCCAAGGGACCGAGGGAATAGAGAGATGCAGGTAAGGGGAAATCTTAAACTAAAGGGAGGTGATAGCACCAAAAAAAGGGTGAAGACAGTCTAATGAGGGAAAAGGGAGAAGGGAGAGGTGAAATATGAATGACAAAAATCTAAAACATTTTACCTTTTATTCTCCATGAGACACAAACAAATATGGCCATTTCAAGTTCAGGGTGCCATACTTCAATAAATGTGAGAGGTTGAGCTGTTAGATCAAGCCTTTCAAGTTCGCTACCATGCAAAACATCCCTCGAAACCCATCACACTTTTAGTGGAAGCTGGGTCTTGAGAAACAACTGCAGACTTCCAAAATGGTCATGGGTGGACGCTGAGACTTGCAAAGCAAACTTTGACTCCCGAAAGGGTCTTCAACAGAAGTCACCCGAGCAATGCACATTGGGAAAACCAAAATAATTACGTCGAAAGTTGACCACCTTTTTGCAACTTGTCGGGTTTAAGGAATCAAATTGCAATTTACATGTAAATTGCAATTGAGTACCAGAAACCCGAAATACACTAATTTCCTTTGTATTTTAGGGATCGGGGTTTGATTTGCAATTTACATGTAAATTGCAAATCGAACCCAAAACCCAAAAAGCACTACGAAGGTCGTTTTGGGGATGAAGTTTCACGTTACAATTTGGAATTTGAATCCCGAAATACACTAAATCCTTTGTATTTTAGGTTTCGGGGTTTGAGGAACAATTTGCATGTAAATTGCATTTTGATCCCGAAACCCAAAATCCGAAATACAATGAAATTTTTCAACATTTTTCGATTTTTCAAAAATGATTTTTGGGGCAGAGAACATGAAACATGGAATATGTGGAGATGCACGAAGAGCCCGAAAACCCGACACACTTAAAAAATGAATTCCTCGGCTCTAAACCAACTACGAATTTGCCCAACTCCAGAATCAAAGTTGTGGATTGCCAAAATAGCCCGAGGGGTTATTTTAGACAATGCTCACTTTGCGCATATGACCAATAAAAAATAGGGTAGGATTAAGAAACCATGGGAGAGAAGGAAAATAGGGACAAGAGGCCGAGAAAGTGGAGAACACAAATACACATGAGGAAGAAAAAGTTAAAATTCATAATGAATACAAGAGAAACAAGTCAAAGGTAGAATAACATAAGGAGCATATTGTGACAAGAATTTAACTTGGAACAATAATTAATAAACACATACATACACGAGCACCATATACTAATTTACTAGCTTTGGAGCAAGCTTAGGTGTCTACAAGTACATGTATAGACATTTTAACTAATGCTCAAAAGGAAAATAAATTTAATGTTTAAATTAAAAGTGACCACACTCGCAAACATTATTTTTCTACACCACAACTTGAGAGCCATTACTGAGAATGCCTCTCAACGCAACTAAGTAATACAATTGACATTAAACTTGTTTATGTGCACCTAAAAAAGTTCCATATGCATTTATTAGTCATTAAATTGTATGATTTTAGGATTTTTGATGATTGGTCAAAATTAGGGTTTTACCACATTTGTTGACTTCAAAATATCATCGTTAAATCTAATTTTAATTCAAACTTTTTGTTTTCATAAAGGTAATTTTCCATAACACTTGTCTATTTTTCTTTTTTGTAGTTGAGGGTGGTGTTGGACTATAATATTTATGAGATGTTAACACTTAATGTCTGAATTTAAATTTGACATCAATTTGATTTTTATAAGGTAATTTTAACCTTAAATTTGATGCCCATTTCATTACCTTATTTAAGTTTTTAGTTTTTGCTTGGAAAACCTAATAAAAATTGCAATATCTCGGGCATAAAGTGAAGTTTAGAGGCCTTTTTAACAAAATATTTTTATGGGCTCGACACATTAATGCAACTAGACCGAGGATATATATCACCAGTCTCAACATTTTCCAAATAAATATATTTAAGATATTTTAATCAATTTAATAATCTTTAAGACTACTACATTTAATTTATATATTTTTGACATTGAAATTTAATTGAAAGAAATTTAAAGATTTGTAACTAATTAGAAACAAACTTAATTTGAAATGAGGGGTATATTTTGCCCCAGATTGCAAGTACCAAAAATTAAATTAAATTTTCATTAACAATATTGTTATGAAGAAGTTAATGCTAAATGATGCCCTTTCATTGATTTGAGATGTCTTTAACAAACTTGTTGTCCATGCTATGTGTTGGAGAGCTGTCAATATTCTCTCCCCTGCCCATAATCGTGTCACTCTGCCCACTATTTAGATTGAAAATATTTAGTCTAAAAATCTTCAGATAATCATTAATGGGAACAAATGGTTTTTCTTTGATTGTTTTGATTGAAATAGAAGTCTTACTAGCCATGTTAACATTTAGTTGAACACACGAGCTATATACGCCCTTCCTCAAAAACTTAATCAATGAGGAAAGACACTAAAAGGTGAGAAGGCCAAAGTGGTGATGTATATTCACCATTCCTCCCCTCTACTAACAAATAATTATGATACTACAGTTAAAAAATTCTTTTACTAAAATCACATGAAGTACAAATCCATAAAAATAAATAATCTACTCATTAGTTTTATTAATCATATAATATACCAAAAACTCTCAAAAACAATTACATGAAATATTATCTCTTTTCTTTTTTCCACTGTCAAAATTCCAAATTAAATTACCATATAGTGAATGTTAACAAATTAAACAATATATTTTCAAGCTTATGGATAAGAGGACAAGAAATTAAGTAAAGAAATGTTGTTGGGCATGCTATACATTTCACAAAATCCAGATGCTAAATGTTTAGTGAGAAAAGTTATATTAGTTTAATGGCATTTTTACTTTGACGAGTTAATGTTCGGTTTGATTCACCTTCCAAGCGGAGATACCGAATAGTGCTTAGTTAAATTATATAATCCCTTTATATTTTGTCAAAACTAAATCTATAGACAAATTGGAAATTCCAGCGGGTAATGCAACATTCATGTGCCAACTCATAATCAAATATCTATCTTCAATTTTGTAGGTGCGTACATCTCTTTAAAAATCCTTGGTCAGTTGCAAGTATCTCAAATTTACTCGAGACGATGTTTCGCGATTTTGATCAAATCCACACAAGATTCTGCAACTTTACCATTAGCCTGCAAAGCATTTCAGTTGAAAAGCACATGTTGATTTACTTGTGCGTATAGGATAATCCAATACAAAAAACAACCAACAAATCTAAGATGAAAGTGAAATGAAAATTCCACTAATACCTTGAATGAAGTGAGTAAGGAGTTGCATATATCTAGTGCTTGATTTGCTAGTGCATACTGCAGAGCCCAAATGATAATAAGATCTTTTGTAAATCCAGAGAACATGAAAGTTTTTCAACAATAACATCAACATCGAAAAAGGAAATAAATAAACAACTCACTGAATTGGGTGCTTGATTTAAGCTGTCCAATATTTTTGAACTAAAACATTGGAAATGGCGACAAGTTCTTCATTATAGGATGATTCTCCATGATATAACTCATCGTTGCTTATCACCTTCATGTTAAAGAATACAACTAGAGTTAAAGAATAGCATGAAAGTTCTCATCTTCTGAAGCACAAGAATACAAATTGAGATGCATGGTACACTATGAAGACATGAAGCATGTGCGATGGAATGATGATAAAACCTCTGCAGTTTTTGGCTTTCGATGTATGATTTCATTTTTTGAAACATGTTTAAAGTGGCCTCTTGTCACAATCCAATTTGTGCATGATATTACACACATACGTAGGCAATTGGCAAAATAACCATGAAGGGAACTCGGGGGCATGATAAAAGTTAAAACTTAAGTGCAAAGTAATTTGAATTTTCAACGGAACTCAGTATCTCTTAAAAGCTAATTTCCTTCCAAAGTCCAAGGTGAAAAATTTATCTTAGGTCGGAACAAAATTCAAGGAAAAAGTCGAGTACATTATTAAATAATTAATGAGAAACCAAAGATGGAAGGAAAAATAAAATAATTATATTTAAGAGATAACTTTATAGTTTGACATTGACCACCATCCGTATACTTGCATGTACAAACACATGTGGTCATGGAAACTATTAGAATGCAACATACTCTCTTTATGGTCATTAAATTTGATGTTCATCATCATTGTTCCGTATTCTAGTTGTACATACTGACTGAAACTTCCATACATATAAACCTTTTTTTTCACTCGTACTAACTTTTTCTCTTTGCGACACCATTGGCAAATTTACGTCCTTTGACTAATATCCTAAGGGATATCATCGGGAGTGGGGTGGGCTGGTTAGTGGTGGTACTTGTGAGAGAGATTTGATGTGCAATTGATGTTACCTTAGATATCCTATCCTATTTTATACATCTCCTAATTATCCTTTTACAACTTCCTATGACATCACCTTACTACCCTCTTATGATCACTTGCATATCCACTTACCGTAATGTCCCTTTTTTCGAATTGAGGCCAAATGAAGACTTCTTTCCACTCCCTTTTCATGGTGAAGAAGAATAAGTGAACAAGGGTAGGAATTGCACTTCATTTCAGTTTTTTTTTATTAGATGTGATGTTTTCTTTTAAGTGTTTTTCCTTTATGAGGCAGGTTGGCTGGGTTGGAGGAATTAAAGAGGAAAATTAAAAGATAAAGTGAAGCTTAAGAGGTCAGTCCTCATCTATTTGGCCATTGGCACCAAACAAGGAGTATAAAAGGGATAGTATGACTTCATTTGGGGATCATCTTTGACACATTTTACACTATACTTGGTTTGTTGGGCTGGTTGCTCACTACCATTCCACTTGAGGATGAACTCTCTTGTGTGGCATCCAAGGAGGACGGAAACCTTCCTTGTGGCTTGGTGGAGAACGAAAACTCTCTATTTTGGGTGGATTGAAGATCTCTATTGAAGAATTTCTATAGATTTGGATCAAGAAGAAGACCCACAAGGACATATTTTTGGAGCCCTCTCCAAGGGGACCGACTAGGGTAGAGGTCATTCTAAGTGCCTTTCGCCTTTCGCCTTCATCACTTTACCATAATAAATAATTCACAAAAATATATTCATATTTCTTGTCACAATCTCAAGGACAGATCCAATGGTAGATATTTTCCCTTTCCCCTTTTTTCAGAACTTAAAAATGGGATGAGTATCAAAATAAACTGAAAAAGAGAGAGGGTAGCACAGAAAAGAGGATTTCCAGATTCTACTGCAATGCTTCACTAAGAATGATCTCTCAAGGACTTGCTGCTGTTTTATCATTACCCACAACAGTCTAGCACATGCTCGTACCAAAATGGATGAGGCAAAGAGTCTAAGGAACAATTCTTTGTGAATCTTAAACAGTCACAAATCTGCAACCATTTGGTATATTGCTATGGCAAAGTTCTAACGTACTTCTATCCACAACAATTTGTTTAGAAACAAGAACTATGACAGTTTGTTGTACTAACATTTTCTCAGTCTAACTTAATTCACTAAAACAACTTAGTCCAATCGAAATCAAACACTAAAGCATTAACATAGAAGTTACTGAAAATATGAATAGAGAAACAAAGCATGAATCTTGTTTCTGCAGAAAGCTTGCATTCACTATTATTTCCAACCATGTTAAAATGTGTTTACAAAGATATGTGTAGCTATCTTGCTCCACTCAACTCAATGATCAAAGTTTGCTGAAGGACCTTCAAGAAGGTCGAGGTGTGACATTGAAAACTAGGGTAGAAAGGGCTATCTCCAAATTTGTTACAAATATGCCACATGAAAGGTAGGCATTGCGTAATGCCCTTTTCCGGGTTGAAACTGAAAACCAAAGAACTTGCACAATCCAAATAGTAAACTGAAGCAAATTGAAATTAAATTCCAAACCCTAGCAGCAGGCTGTAAATATATTTATTTATGATAGAAATCAGCCACAAACTTGTTGGAAATAATTTAGAAACCCTTCAAAATAATATTCTTCAAATCTGGAAATGATTGCAAGAGAAAAGCACTGGAAAATATTTTTTTACCAATTTAATATCAGTTGGAAATTAATTAATTAACAACAATGAATACCCTTACAAATATGGCTGGAAATGAAGGTTTCCAAGCCCCAAAATGAAGTACAAATGAAGATTCCAACTACTAAAAATAGGAGAAACACAATGATGGCTGAATTTGAAGTTGCCGTGCCCTAGAAGACCCCAAATTCCACCTTAGGGCAAGTCGCCACCATTGGGAAGGGATGGAAATGCCTTCAAAACTGAATACAAATTCCTTATGTGATCACCCTTTTGCAAGCTTGAGGGGTTTCGTCCTCAAACCAACTCACTATTGAGAGGTTTCATTCTCAATAGGTCTTCCATGAGGGTTTTCGTCTTCGATGGATAAGAGACAAAACAAACATGGTCTCAACTTGAAGAGAATAAATTCCAAACGCAAGCATAACCTCTTCCAAGCCAAGCGACCCCTTTAAATAGCTAGAGGTGGTGTCAAAAACCAAGTATAACCTTCTAAAGAAGACTCGACCTCCTTGGGGCCATAATAGTTCTGTTTTCTTCTATTTTTCATTTGGTTTTTTCTCCTTTACCCAACCGACCTGACTATACTTAGAAAATTACTAAAAAAGAATGCAAAATTCACAAAAACAACTGGAAATCATGAAATTAACTTCCCTTGCTCAATCCCTTTTAGCCCACGGAAAGTGAAATGGGCTCAAGGTCTTCAAACAAAACTAGCGTTGAAAAAGGACATTACACATTGGCAACTCTAAGTGGCCCCTACCGAATATACCCATAGCCTTTTTGTGTGTTTTCCACGAGCCTTCAAAAATTCGAAGGATGACATTTTTCATTCTTCTCAAGAATTGGGCCCAACCTTTGCTTGCATGGCGTGCAATCAATTGTCAACTTAAACTTTGTTGCTTTCTTATTTTTGCATAGTAGTTGATTGCATATACGCCATGGAATAAAGAATTCCGGCTATTTTGGGACAGGAGGGTTCATAGTACACATCTTGCACTGTGATTTCCCCTTGTTGAGGATCCATCGAGCAAGCCACAAGATACTTTGCAACACTTTGGAGAAATTCAAATGTCGTGGGAATGTGTGATGACAACATGTTGAAAGGATCCACATAATCGCCTCTCGAGGGCCCAAATGCCTTAGCTCCAATTTCTTCTTAATGCGCAAACGCTGATTGCCGCCACTTGTCGGCATTCCACATTACCATATTCTACAAGCTAGGGGTTTTAGATCTTCCTTTTCACTTTCTAGTAGGGCTGCGAGAATATGGGATGACGATCCTATGGTGGTCATCCATAAACTATGCCTAGGGATTTCTTCAACTCTTGCCAACTTTGCAATCCGCCAAAGACCATGGTGTACGCGATCATGCCGTGCGACATAATCTCAGTGACTGTGGATGGTGGGCTATTTTAGAAATGTGGGGATATTTTACATTTTTCTCCACATCATCGGCTCACTAGATCATGGCAGTTGGCATGATCTATTAGCTCTAGCACAAATAGACACCACCTAGAAATGTTTTCATTGCCTTGGTCTCCACTTTTGCACTTAACATCGAGCCTCAAAATACATTTGAGTTCCGTAGAGCTTTCCAGTTGCTCCACTATGTCATGCAAACATTTTGGTCATATAAGCACTCCATGTGCTTACCTCCTAATGGATATAGGACTAATAAAAAGAAAAGTGCTTAGAAACACTTGGTCATTGCGAATGTGATTATCTCAGAACTTAAAATGGAACAAAAGGGGGCTTTTATAATTTAGAATTGTTCATAAGGTCAAGAACCGAATCAAGTTCAAGGTAGTAAGGCATGATTGGAAGTTGAGATGGTGCTTGATTCGTGGCTTCGACCAAGCCACAAAGTGATGCACATTTGTTTGAACAACTTGCACACTCTTGTTAGTAATGCTCTGCAATGTATATTGCTAATTACTATGATGTGCGGTCATTGTGCATTGTTTATCCTTACAACCCTTCACGAGGTAGATCTCAATCCATGGCATGCTACATCAATCAGCTTTACTTTTGTTTACAACATTATGTGTTTCGCGGAGTATGAAGTATTCTCGCCTTCCCCAACTTTTCTCTCAAGGTACAAAGTATTGCAGTATGGTCAACTCAAAGCCGCATAATGCTACAATAAGGTCCACAATCTCAATTCAGTTGTACAAATTCAATTCAACTATGCAAACATCACAGAGTGTTTAGGAGTGAAAACTTGGAGTTGGAATGAAAAAGGAATGAAATGAAGAGTACAATTCAACTCTCTGCGCATTTCACAATCCTACACACATTGAAACCACTTGAACACACCCATGAAAGCTCTTTTACAAAAAGAAAAATCCTTAATGAAGAATACAACATGAGATGCACAAAGGATCTTCCAATTCAAAGAAAGCATTCAACAAGTAAATTCAAATTCTTAGAGGGTCAACATTCATTGAAAACAATGGGGATGTTGCTACACACAACAAATGGTGACTAATGTGGGAAAACATTGCAAAGTGTTTAGAACTCCAAGATCTCCGGTTTTTTCCTTTAATTAAAACCCAATAAACATACTAAAAAGTTCAATGCAACCAATAGGCAGCTGAATAATAGTTTCTTTACCATCAACTAACATATTCAATACTTACACCTTTTGAATGTTAGAGTGTGTGAAAGTGGTGATTTATTTTCCTTACCTTTGAGGTTTTTTAATTCAGCACAAAGCAAACACTTGTGTAAACTTGCTGATGGGCACTTATTCTACATTTTTTTGCATTTTATATTTATTTTGACGGAAGGATGGGGGAAGGCTCGACACTTTGCTTTGCTTCCAGCCGAGCATTTATAGCCCCGACAGAGAAACCTTTGGCTCCAATAAAGGCAATGCTCCACCGCCGGCTAGGCATTTATAACCCCGATGAAGATTACTAGAATTACCCTCACGTTGAGAAATCTTTTGGAACACATTAAGCTTGAATTTTCTCTTTTCTTTGAAATTATGAGGGTTAGGAACTAGAATAGTGTGTGAAAGGATGATCGGACAAATTAAACAAAAATGAACTTAAACTTGGTCATACCCTCAATGGCGACTTTTAAATGTGTTTAAAGTGCATTCAACTTCTTTGGTGTAAGGAACCTTTCTTTAATTCGGATGATATCTCGAAATAGGTATTCACCTCTTGTTAGAAGTAAAAAGCAATCAGGCATGATTCTTAAAACTTATTAAAGGACTCTACCTTCGATAATGGAATTTAAACATTCTACATTGAACTCCAACTTTATCACCTTCAACAAATGTAGCAACAACCTTCACAAATCTTAGGTTGGTTGAGAGATAACAACTTCCTTCTCGCATTTTGAAACACTAGACACTAGGAAAACACCAAAACAAAAACAGGAAACAAACTACTATAGTTTATTGGATGAAAAGATCCTTATTGATCACACAAACAATTACACTACAAAGTAGGAAGAAGGAAACAAACACAACATGAAAGAAACTAATCTAAAAATAATCTAACCTAAACTCAACTCACAATCATTCTCTAGGGGATGACAGAGGGACAACAACAAAGTAGTGTTTCAAGTACTATCCATTTACATGCAACAATAAATCCCTTTGTGGCGCATTAGGTCTAGCTTTCGGCCTTGACCTTCCTTTGCTCACCCTTATGAATAGCTTCTCGGATCTCATTCGGAAGGGCCCTATACTCTTCATAGCTGGCCGCAATACTCTGCCCTATTGAATGTCTTGTTCCGACCTCCGGCATGGCTTCTTCCCTTGGAAGGAAAGTAGGCCTAGTGGCTGATCCATAAGTTGATCCTTGGGGCTGCCGTGAAGTGTTAACTCCGGATGAGCTGCCCTCACCATTATGAAGCCTTGGTTCATGAAATTTTTGTAGGGTTAGGGCCAACAAGTCCATGGTGTCTGCCAATCTAACTTGCCCTTCAATGAGCTTATCGATTTTGGCTTCTTGTGAATCTTGGTGGGCCATGCTAAGCTCTTCAACCGGCTGATCTGATTTCTTCTTCTCTCTCCTTTGATAACAAATGTATCCTTTATCAACCTCTTGCATGAAAACCATCAAGTTGGGAAGACTAAAGCTCTGATACCATTGTAGTGCCTTTCTAGGGCTGGGCTGAACTGAAAAGCAATGAAATAGCACAAACCCAAACTGATTAATATTTCTGATTTTTATATCAGCAAACTGAAAATTAGAACATCAGTGAACAACAGTCTGATTTTTAGAATAGCAGCAAGGAAAAAACAATATTCCATCAAAATATCACCATTCACATAATCCAAAGTATAGAGGCACTTTAGGTATATTTTAGAACAATTATCAACCAAGAAATCAGCCTCTAGACCCAACTGGAAATTAAATAAATGACAATAGAGTATGCCCTTACAAAATGGTTGGAAATAAATGATTCCAAGCGCTACAAATGAAGTATAAAGTAGATTCTGGCTGCCACAAATATGGAGAATGCAATGATGGCTGAGTTGAGTGACTTTGTGCCCTAGGAACCACCAATCACTTCTCCAAGGTGGGTCGCTCCCCTAGGAGAGGGGCTGAATTTCACCTTAGGACCAAACCCTCATTGAAAATAGGCCCTATCCACCACTTTGAAGCACTTGGAACAATTAATTGAAGAGTTTTTGTTCTCCAATTATCAAGGAAGGGTTTCATCTTCCTTGTGAAGCCACACCAAAGGATTTTTGCCCCTTAGTGGAAGGAAATTGAGCAAACAACCCAAAACCAAGTAAAGTATAAATTATATGCCAAAAGATGATCCACAAATGAGTCCAAGTGACCCCTTTTATATCCTTTTGGTGGCGCCAAACTCCATGAGGGAGTTTCCCCCATGACCAACCTCATAATGATGTTGCTTTTCTTTTTGTCTTTGGCTTTTTACTCCTCCAACCCAGCC
This sequence comes from Taxus wallichiana var. yunnanensis, assembly GCA_018340775.1. NCBI lineage: Eukaryota > Viridiplantae > Streptophyta > Pinopsida > Cupressales > Taxaceae > Taxus > Taxus wallichiana. Next base: position 456,807,748 of record CM031235.1, on the reverse strand, counting down.
GACCTAGCTTATGAGAGAAACCATGAAAGAAAAAGGTAAATGCTCACAAAAAAGACTAAAAACATAAACAAATACTTCCCTTGTTCACCTTCTTTCGGCCCACGGAAATGGAATGGGCTAGAAGTCTTCAAAATGAATTAGTTCGAAAAAGGGGACATTACAATTTTTTTGTTGCCACTACTTAGTTTTAGTTTTCATCCTAGCCGTTGAAAGAAAGCTCTCCACAGGTTCCTTGTGAATTCTGAGTCTATCACTTACAATGCCATATTTTGACAATATTTCCATTGCATCTAATTTTGTTATGAATGAATCTAGCCTTGTATCTACTAGGTATTAAACGAGAGCTACGGGCAAATAAGACACCCTTAAGTAGTATTAGTACAGTCACATGGATAGTAAATGCATGAATATGGTGCACTAAAAAATCTGCAGTCCCTGAGTTGATCATCTTGTATCAAGGGTCAAGGGAGATGAGAAACAAAATATTTTCATATGCTTTCTCACTTATTATCTGTAACTGGTAAGGATTATAACATCTTGTTAGTGCTTTTCTTTTCTTTCTTTCTTTTATAATATTTTGAATAGGTGCTTCATATATTAACAGAAAAATATTTACATCAAGAACTGTACAAAAGAATCAAAGATGTACAAAAGAGAAAACCTGTACAGCATAGAATACAAGAAAGATTACAATTATGTTCTGAAAGTAGAGAATGGTGACAAAACCTGACATATATTGCACTTGAAATGACAAGGAGTGTTTTGCATTTTTCTTTGTTAATGTGACACTTATCACATTGCATACATACTTGTCTATGTATTTCCTCATGTTTTGAATATATTTGTTTTTATGTTTCTTCATATGTTTTTTTCTTCTTACACGCTAATGGCTTTTCCGATTTTTCGTTAAATTCACTTTGGATTTTGTATTTAAGATGGGTTGTTGTTAGGTACTACAGTTGCATTTTTATAGTAAAGGATGCTGTTTTCTAATGGACAAGCTCAGTGGTTGTTAACGATGTAATTACTTCCAGTTCCAATATATAAATACAAATACAATTTTATCTTGTTACTTTTACATGTTGACCATGAACAGATGCAAATAGGAAAGACATTTTATATGTTTTGCAAACATTTTTCGTCTGTCTATATGTGAACTATGGACTATATCGAATAATTGATAGGGTAGACTGTAAACAGCGGGATCAACAAATGCAAATGAGAAAGAATTTAGTATATTACAAATTTAACCAGCATTTTACTTTGTATACATGATAAAAAGTTACCATGTATTGAGATAAATTTGCATTTTGAGAATAAATGCAAAAATAGATATACATGACAATTTTTATAATTTATTACCTCTTTGTTTCCAATGTGATAAGGTAGCTCCTTTTGAGATAATGCTGCAGTTAAAGAAATAATTGCAGAAAATGCTTGCATGCTCCTCAATCCTGGCATCAACCTAGTATGAAAATTCAAAGAAAAATGTCAAATAGAAAATCATAGAAGATGAGGTAATGGAGTACTATATGTCCCAACTTAGCTAGTACACTGGTCATGGCACATTGAACCAACTTGTGTTGACAAGGAGACTTTTCGCTCTACCTATATATTAATTTAATTTGTATACCTTTGGCTTTCAAAACCTTGAGAAAATTCAGAAGAAGACAGGGTAATGTGAATCATCCCACACCCTCGGGCGTAGACCATAATAACCATTACCATGATTATCAACATCATGAAATTATAATTGTGGAAGAGATTGAAAATAAATCCATACCATAGTTGAGAGTCCAAAAGTGTTAATAAGCCTTTCAAGATAAAAAATGCTCCCAGTGTTGGGTGCCCTGCACACAAATTACTAATACAAATGATGCAATTATCACAAAACACGCCAATAAAAGACTATGATTTTCAAATAAAGTTGTAGTACGTCATAAAAGTATATCCTGTGAATGCAAACAATGGCCATTCTTATTCTAACAATTGCATTGATTGTTACTATTCACTGTATTCTTATTTTGGCTTGTGTTTTCTCCATATGCTAATTATCAAAGATATAGAAGCACAAGTCTTCATACACATGGGATTAAACTTGAATGAAGCCTAGAACCAAGATAACAAAGCCTTATAGATGCCATGAAATTACGTCTTGATAGTACATGTAATAAACTCTTTAACAACTAAATGTGAAGAACTAGAGTGGCAGCATAACAGCTGCTAAAATAATGTTTCAAAATAAGCAAGTATAAGGGAATGATCAAGTGTCAAGCTAGTTACCCAGAAAAAAATAAATAATGCTTAGAAAAAAATAAGCTAAGTTGCCAGTTCCGTTAGAGCATTTTGTTTTTAGCCCCATATTCAGTAAAGATGGGTATGGCCATACAATAAATATCAAAATATTATGAAATGAAAATAAAAAACTATCCATATAAACATGTTACAAAATGAACCACATCGTACGCGAATCTATAAACATAGTTATTTTTCCAGGTGAACCTATTCAAATCTATAAGAAACCTTTAGTATCTTGAAGTACACTGAAAACCTGAAGCTTCTTTTAGTACTCCGATGACTCTCAAAAATAGAAAAAAAATTCAGAGGAACATGACCTACAAAAAATGTTAGTGTCCTGTCAAAACACAAACTGCATGATATTCGTGGTGATCGTAGAAATCCTCAAAAGGAACATAGTGAAAACAGATATGCTACAATGACGAATATCTAATGAGAACATAGCAGCCAACCAGAATGCTTTTTTTAATCTGATAATATATATTTGTTTTCCTCCGTACAGCAGTATAGCCTGTTCACATGATTTTATCTTCTGAAAAATTGACTCCCATAGTGGTTTTTAACGTATTCTTTTTGACATCTACTGTATGAAGCATTTGACTGTAGATGCTTTTGAAGCATTTAAACTTGAAACATTGACACTTATTCTTGATTTTGGCCTATGGGTACACCCTGGCTTGCTTGGATTTGCCTTTTGACGAACCAAGATGTATGTGGGCCAAAACCAGGGACAGAACAGATCGCAACCAAGACCCAGTGTGAGCCACACCGGGACCGGTCCCCTTTAAGTGCAGAACCTGGATCTTAGAAAATTAATAAGGGAAACAGATTTAACATTTATTTTTTCAACAAAATAGGTGAATGTTTCTGCATAATATTTTTTTCCTTTTCTAGCTTGACTCTATATGCTCATAAGATACCAAAAATAATATTTATCTATGGTTACAGTTCCTAACTACATGCTGCTAACTAGGGTAGCTGAGGAGAAATTTAATGTATAATAACTAAACAAAATAATTCAAAACATCTGCTAGTGCTTTCTCGTGAGAATAACTATAACTCTTAGTATACCAAATAACTATCGAAGATGAAACAAAGGTTTTCAAAGCTTTATTTATTTAATTATTTTTTTTCACGAAAGGTATGGCTTGAATCATTTGTTTTAATTAAATGATTTCCATATAGAAAAGTTAACTCCCAAAAGGACGTGAAAAATTCTTATGCAGATCAAGCCAAAGGAGAAACTGGATTTCAAACTTTATGTTTTCAATTTGACCATGTGTGAATAGGCCTAAATACATACAACATATAAAGTGCATATACTTATGGTGTTTGGCATCCTATTCTGATCTTGAAGTATGACATCTTCCAAGATAATTAACTCTATCTGTCATCTTGGAAGTATGTATGACCTATATCTTTGCTGAAATTTACAGTCCTCCAGACAATTTCCTTATAATAGTCAAGATTCAACTGGCTTTGAGACCACAAGATTCCTGTAAAAATGTCTTCAAGGTGCAGACTCATTTTTGGTTTAGTCTAAGCACTTGGTTAATAATTGTTCCCATTCAAGGTGTTATTTGAGCAATACGCGTACACAAGCAAGGAAAAAAAAAAAGAATGCTTATTTTTGAGGGATTCATCCAATACAAGAATGATATTTTCTTTATATGCTTGTAAAGAAGTTACTTAACAAATTCCTACAACTTACCAAGAATGTTAACTCGCAAAACACAATCCATGACACTCGGGACTCGTGATAATGTTGAGTATCAATATCCTAAACATCCCCTCCCCTTAAAACAAAACATTATTTTTTCGTTGCCCCCTTAAAATAGTGTTAAAAACTTAAAAACATTTTCATCACAAGAGACAATTTTCCAAATTCACAGGAAACAAATTGACGATTGTATAGTGTACACTGCCATCCACGGAGACACCTAGCTAATCACTTGCATAGTTAGTCATCTATCTATGAAGATGACTTGGGTACATGCTTATAACATCTTCATTAAGAATACGCTACCTTTTTTCTTACCTAGTGTCTTCAGCAAACATGGAACCATAAGTACTCCATCAAGTTGCCTTCCTCTTGTAGAGTTAGAATTGTTCCAAACTCCTTGCATTCACCAACAAAAAGTGAAACTTGGGCTCCAACTATCCCTGAAGAAGGGTCTAGAAGCTAGACCCAAAATGTCGGAAATAAAAAGGATAAACACAGTTCAATCCAGATATATCGTGCATAATGTCTACCAGTGGACATATGAACAAACAAATGAAACCTGGGAATTGGAGACATCTGCTAAAGTTGCTTATTTTATTTGCATCACCATCTAGGATTTCGATGTTTCTTTTGCACACTTTATAAAAATGCTTTCTCAGTTTTTCTAGTCTAAAGTGCTTTGGTCTTACTCTTCAACAATCCTAAAGATTTCTCACACATCCAATGATACAGAAAGTGGTGTCTCTGTATGGGCATCTATTCTAGAAAACAGCAGCATCTAGAGGTGGCCACATAAAAGTGTGAAGAAGCAAGTCATCAGATGAGATGTGATGAACTGCCTAGAAGTATAATGTCAGAGAATAATTTTAGTGTTCCAAATAATCAAGAACGTCTAGAAAAATGACATTTAAATAATTATAGTAACTTCATTTCTTTGCATTTTTGGGTTGTCTGCTCAATGAAAGATTCAGATGACTGGATCTGCAAGTCAATTTCAAGAAACATCGATGCTCTTTTGATTCACAAGTGAAACATAGTGCCATCTGGATGATTAGAATCTTCAATGACATAGAATTGACATACATAAATGATAAAAGCATAAAATTAATGCCCATCTTTTCTGTCTAGATGTTTCCTGCTTTTATTTTTGGTTGAGAACAACATTCAAATGTTCAATGCAATTGAAATTAAAAATATCTTTGAAATATGAAAATCACATTTGACATAGCAAAATGTATTTTGAAATTGAAAAACATTGAAGTGATATTCTGAACTTTCATGGGATTTTCATGTTTTCTATGAATTATTTCTTGCCTTTTATTCATATTGGATATTCAGGGTTAAGAGGCCTGCATCTTCGCTCTAATACCAATCTTGGTAATTTTGCTACATTACTGGGTATGGCCCTGTGGGCCCTGGGTATGGGTACGGTATGTACCATATACATGATATGGTTCTGGTACGCCGGGGTACACCCAGGGTATGACCAGAAGTACCCGGGTCTAGGTATGTACCGGACAGTCCCGAGTACTTCTGGCTGTACCCTGGGTGTATCCACAGCGTACCAGAACCTAAAAAGGCAGTTTTTTCAACAATTTATTTTTATTGTTTTGGTCAACAAAAGGTCAAATTCTGCATGGTGGAGCGAGCAGGAACAGAACTGTTGATGCTCATGGTTCTAATCCTGATGTTTGTGGTTCTAATGAACCACATGATGGTGATGATGCTCTTGTTGAAGACATTGGAGGAGAGCCATTTGATTATGATTATAATTAGTATGCTGATTTATCTTGATTTTTGTGTATACATTGTAACATTTGAACAATGTACTTGTTCTAAGTTCGATCAATGAATATCATGACAAAATGCATTGAATTATCACTATGTTTTGTGGCTATTTCACTTATTTTGTTTACTCTATGCATGTATATGGTTAATTTTGCTTATTTGGCTATATTTTTAATATTTTTTATATATATTTTGTACAGCCATACCCAAGTACCATACCCGTCCCCCAAAAAAATTTCCGTACCAGCATAGTGAATCCCCACACCCATAGCCGAACTGTACCACATACCGGCTACCTAGTAATTTCGCAACAGACATACCCTAGAAATCAGGAGCAAAAACAGTAACACTTTATTATTCAAATGAACATCGAGTACATTCACCTTCACAATTTCTTCTTTATAGGCTCGTAGTTTAGTTACCTAAGAAAATCCTATTACTTATTGCCATCTTGTGTCGTTAATATGGCCAGTGACACTGTGGACTCCTAATAATATTGGGTGTTATTATCCCGACAAGAGGAAAATAAAGTTTCCTGCACTAGTATCTTAGTCAACTCGTTTTTTTAATGTATTTTTGCTTTGGATTATAGCTTCAATTCCTATAGCATTTGGATTATTCCTTCTATGTTTTCAGCCCAATTGTCAATAGCTTTTGAAATAGGGATCTATATTTTTAGAAGTTTTTACTCTCTAGTCTCTTCTATCTGATCATTTCCCCTTTCTCAGTCACTTCTGTTTTTCTCCCAGAAACCATCAAAGTTCCCTCAACTGCAATTAAAATAACACAAACATGGTTTTTTTACATGGAAAGATCAAGGATTTGTTTTTAACAGGCATCTAAAGACCACCAGTGATTGTCTTTCCTTAACTCAAGCACTTCCATTTTCATCCCAGCAGTCATAAAATCTATCATGCTTGCTGCCACTGTAGTCCATTTTGGGAAGTTTTAATCCTTGAGTCTCAATAATTATCGGTTCCTCATCCCCAGTTGGGATTGTCACATTTTATAAATTCATTAAATTTAATTTAGTTCCATCTAAGAAAGACAGTTCCAGGTGCAAAATCAATGTGGAACCGGTGATTGCAATCTCAAAGTCTGACAGCTCTCCAGTCCATCATATCAGACACTGAAAGGAGAGTTCATAAATCAAATTTCTTTCATTTCTCACGAGTCTGGTAAGAACCATCCACAAACTCCATGACAAAAGAGAACCCACAAGTAAAGACTACTACATTTGTCAAGGATTATCCCAGGAAAATGCAAGAGGTCTGAACAGTTACCTCGTGCATTTAACATCATGGTGACAGTATCACTAACATTGAATAAATACACCTGTTGAATGTCGTTATTTTCTTTTGCATGAAAAGTTCTGTGCCACAAGGATCATTGCTAACTCAGTTACATTTACAGAACTTCAAAACAGCAGACAAGTCTGTAATTTTGTAATATTTCTTTGTAAATTTTAAAAAATTGCATATAAAAAAGAAAAACTACTATCTCAACGAAATGAAAGACTAACTTTATCTTCATAAAAATTCTTTTATCTGAAAAAATTAATATTTTAGCGAACTTTAAAATTTAATCGTATTAATTACAAAGAACAAATCAAATGACCTGGAACAACAATAAGGAATGCTGACAATTTTTGAATGAATGCCACAATCCCTTCTTCCAAATCTCCATCTCTCAGCTCTGTAAAGTCAAAACAATATATATATTAATAGGCACATACAGTATGCTTGGTGATCACTTATATTAAATGTGTCTACACGCCACAATTTTTGAGAAAAAGAATTGCATACATATGCTATGAAATATAAGAGACGATAGAAACTTGATTAAACAAAAAAAAAACGTATAAGAAAATTTATTTGCAAAATAGACCAATGAAACACTAATGTTGGATTTGAAACAAAGTTCTCTAATATTTATTCCTATATGAGTTTTTAATTCATATATTCTCCAAAAATCATATACTTTAGGGAATATTATGCGACATATATCCTTCATCCTTTTTATCCCATTAGACATGCTCCTTATCATGAGGAGTATTGGAGCTATATTTCTAATGTAACTCCTCCGTTACTTTGCACCAATTATTTGTAAATACATGGGTAAATAGGGTCTGTAATGTCCCTTTCCAGGCTGAAACTGAAAAAAAAGGAAATAGCACAAACCCCAATTGGAAGTAAACTGAATTTTACAACAGCCAACTGAAAATATTATAAACCCTAGCAGCGAACTGAATTTGCACTTTTAGGGCATCAAACACCATCCAAACAAGCTGAAAATTGATGTATAAATTCTCCAAAATATTATACTCAACAAATGGAACAAACACCAAGCAAAAACACTCCAAAGTATATGCAAATTTGGAAATTCTATACAGCTGTAATTAAATTTATGACAACAGAATTACAGCTCACAACAATGGCTGGAAATGGAGATTCCAAGCCCCAAAAATCTCATGAAAGTGTGCAATCAGCCTCTAAAATTATGAGGATTATGAATATCAACTCCAAATGAAGGAATGTGCCCTAGATGGCACCCAACTCCACCTCCAAGCAAGTCGCCACCCTAGGAGAGGGCCTAAAAATGGTGCTCAAACCCTAGCAACTCTTCTCCAATCAAACCCTAGCTGAAAATCTGCAACATCAATCTTCTTGAAGCACTTGGAAACAACAAATTGAAGAGTTTTTCGTTCTTCAATCAAGCAAGGAAGGGTTTCATCCTCCTTGTTAGCCACACCAAAGGATTTTCGCCCTTAAGTGGAAGTAATTGAGCAATCAACCCAAAAACCATGCAAAGTATATTTTAGACAAGATCATGATGCCCAAATGAGCCAAGCGAACCCTCTTTTATACCCCTTTTGTGGTGCCAAAACCAATTAGGAAGCCTCCAACTAGGACCGACCTCATAAGGATACTTTTTTTTTATTTTCCTTTTGGCTTTTCACCTTCTTAACCTAGCCGACCTGACTTATGTAGAAAACTATTAAAGAAGAATGCAAATGCTCATGAAAATAACTGAAAAATATGACAATCACTTCCCTTGTTCACTTCCTTCTTGCCCACGGGAAGTGGAATGGGCTCAAAGTCTCCAAAACGAACTAGCTTGGAAAATGGGACATTACAAGGACACTGGACAGACACTCGGAAGGCTTCCTAAGGGAATGATTAGAGTTATTTTGTTACTTCTTTTTGTCGCTTCACTCTATTTAAAGATTCCATGTGTCTCTTTATCCGTCACTCATTTTATGACATTGTTTAGAGTTTTTCTTAAGACTTTTCTAGTGCCTATACAATTTTATTATTTTTTCTCTTGAAAGAAACTTTATGCACATTGTGCTATCTTGTAATTGCTTTGAGCCATCTTTCAGTATCATGTGAGGTTTTCTTCTGGCATACCGGTTTTTCCACTTGAAAAATCTTTTGTTTAACACTTTCATGGTATGACTTTATAGTGTATATGATTTTATTGCATATTTTTACTTATGATTCATTGTTTTAGTAGTTGAACTTGAAATAATTTCTTTTAGGGCATCTTGAAATGATCAAACTTGTAGTACTGAAACTAGTAGTTTCTAAGTGTGCAGGTACTTTAATGGACATGCAAGGGTGAGATCTTGTTTTGAATCCATCTTTTGATACATTTTTTTAGCATATTGTATTGCTGCTAATTCTCGAGGACTGTTTTCCTCTTTGCATGGTATCCTTGACACGAGTTAACATTTTCTTAGATTTGGGTTTCTTGCAAAAAAAGCCTTCAAACAAAGGTTGTAAGGTTCTCACTAATATTATTGTGTGCTTGATTTTTAAAATGACTTTTCCCCATTTTCCTAACATCTATTTTTGATTTGTGCTATTTTATCTGTTTTTTTGGCAGCCTTTCTTCCTTCCTTAGCACCATTACTACTAGACTTTAACAACATTGCTTCTTCTTTTTTGTCTGCAAGTTTTCCCGGCACATATTATTGAACGACATTTTTATCTCATGCATTATCCTTCAAGGTGGCTTCCCTTCAACATGGCTTCATTTAATATAATGGTTGTGTATTTAATATTACGGTAAAAGCTATATTCTACTCATTTTTGCAACTCATTCCACAGCCTTGCTGCATTTTTAGTCATTAAACACAATTTTTTCCCAGCGTTTTGCTACTATTATTTTAGTTGATTTGGAGTATTTGTTTGGCATTTGTTTCAGTTTATTCTTGGAGTATCCTCTTTGTAACTTCCGTAAGTGTTTATTTCTTGTTATTTTTCAAGGTTTTTTCTTCTTCATTGTTTGCATGCATTAAAACAAGTGTACATTCTTCATTGTTAGCCATTGCATGCAAGATGGCTAATGTCTCCTTGCTACATGTTGGAATTCATTGTTCCTCTGTCATTCGATTATTGAGAAAGTACCGAGTAATTCTAGATCTCGGTGTCCCGATTTCCCTCTACGAAATCTGGGACTACCCATTTAAAATTTTTCGTTCTTTTTAAAATAGCGGGTCTTTTTGTGTTTTTATTGCCGAAAGATGTCTCTATTACGTTAAGATATTCCTAGTGAATCATATGATCCAATTTCGACAAATTCGCGGATGCTGAAACTCATTTGATCCCTCCGCCAAGTTTTGTTTGCGGAAATTTTTATTTAATTATTTATTAAATAAATAAAGCCCCGTTTGAAGTAAATTGTGCTCTGGTTGAATCCTGTTAAAGTTTTGCATGCCAGTATTCACACATCTCAATAGGATTTTCACAGGGAATGATTTGAGCATTATCGCAACTTCGCAACGTTTTTGTTTTAATTTATTTATTTTGCGTTTGTTTTTTATTTTCTCCGCATGCTTGTCATTAAATTCCCATTGATTCGGTCTTTGTTCTGTATAGTCTGTTTAATTGCCTGGAACATCTGGAGATCATTTATGGCCTCAACACCAGAAGGAATCAGTCTCAGAAGGCAAACTTCTGACCCAAAAAGATGAAGTTAAGCAAAAAAAGCCTCTCCTAGGCAAGTCACACTTTTTGGAATAAATAGATCTAAGTCTGTAATGCGAATTTTGGCAGTGACAGGCAGATGGAAATTTCTTACCTGCCTTGCAGGTACTTTTTCCCATGAAGTCAGAATCACTTAAGCTGCAATGGGAATATTAGAGGTGGTAGGCAGGTGGGAATTTCTTACCTGCCTTGTAGGGTAAAAATTCCCATTATAAAAGAAAAATCACTTAAAGCACCGGTGGGAATTTCTTGCCTGCCTAGCAGGCTAACTTTTCCCATCAAAGAGGTTTATTCACCCATGCAAGTCGCACTTTTTCAAAGAAGGCTATTTTCCATACAAGTCACACTTTTTGGGAGATGATTTAAGTTGCCAGTGGGAATTTTGGCAGTGGCAGGCGGTGGGAATTTCTTACCTGCCTTGCAGGGTGAAAATTCCCATGATGAAGGACAAATCACTTAAGTGGAAGAGGGGATTTTTGGAGCTGCAGTGCAGGGTGGAAATTCCCATCAAGTTGACTTCCTATTTTTAGCAGTCACCCTTGCCAAAAAGTGTGACCCACCTTGGCATTAAACAATGCATTTAATAATATTTATTAATGGTCTTTCTACCTAATTTTGGCGCCATGAATGGAAGGAAAGTCAATGCAAAAGGATAAGCTAAAGAGAAGTCAAGGATGCATGCTAAAAATAAATAAAATAAATTTATAAAAAACAACCAACAACATGCATAATTGGGCGCCCAATTTGGATGAATAGATGTGGCTTTTAATTAATTAAATTGCCAGAAATAGAGAAGGCAATTATTAAAAATAGCATGCACAAGGCTATATAAGCATGGGACGCCATAAGGGAGAAACAATTAATTCTTTTTGATGAAGGTTGCAGCCCAGACAGGTTTTGGCGCCAAAAGGAGGATTTTGCATTAAAGACTATTTTCCACTCACGAAGCTTCCAGTTTTGGTGCCTAGGGTTAGAATAGCCTAATTTTGGTCATTTTGAGTATCTGCATATTGGTATATGTGCCCAGGTGAATTAAATAATATTTTTGCTTGCTTTACATGCAAACAAAACCTCAAATTTTAGGGCAGCAAGGTTTATATGCAGATTTTGGTGATAAAAATCAAGTATTCATGCCATGGACTCCATCTTTGTCTGAATTAATTGTAGGTATTCATCATAGGTGCTCATATTAGTAAAAGGAAGTTCAAATCAATGTCAGATACATTGAATATCTCTTCGAATCAGAAGAAATTGCCAGATCTGCACAAATTGAGCCAATTACAAGGGGATTCCGACAAAATTAAAAAAAAAAAAAGAGCCCAGACAAAGATTGTTCCATACCAGATGAAGCATGATGAAAGAGAAGGATCAACTTGAATCATGCATAGCTTCCAAATTTGTTGACATCAATGATACAAACATAGGCCTTGAACCCATCTCCGATTTTCCGAGTTGGAAGGACATCTCTCATGCGGGCAATTAAAAACAGCGGAATTATTCAAGCTTCAGCGTTTCCAGTCAAACTCAGTTGCCTGAATTTGTTATGGAGTGTGCAAGGTCATATCATCCTCTTTCCAGAACAATTCGGGATCATGCGGGAAAGACAATAATCAGGTTGGATGCACAATTTATTAATTATTGTCTAAAGATTCCGACATGACTGTGGTGATTGCAATTAGCATGCTGGATGCTGGCAATAGATGGGAGAAGCACAAAGCAGATTGTGTGGGCATAATGAATAGCAGATACATGAAGAAGCCCAGATCTCCATCAAAGTTCTCGAGGACTCTTCCACGATCCAATTTGGTGCAGGAAGTTGATGATATTACTAAATTGCTTTGTAGGTTAAATGGAGAAGCCAATACTCATAACTTCCGCTCATGGATGTATGCTTTCGTGAGAACCATTGAGATCAACAGAGCTGATTCAATTATCAATTGGGCGAGATCATCAGTGACAACATCGGCGAGCAACTCCGAAGTGTGAGGTGGACATTCAGCTTCAAAATGACTTCATACCTGGTATATGCAGCAGCCTTGCAGGGTATATTTTTCAAATTGGATAGACGAGGGTTTTGTCAAAGGATTCTATTTTCGAGTGCTTCCCATAGTTGACAGTTCTTGAGTGCAACAAAGATTACAGGGTGGTCAACGATGGGTTCTTCTATGAATTCATCTGCAAATTGAATAGTGATCTAAAGACCAGCAGAGTGAGCAAAGAAGCTTGGGAAGTCTGTATCCCAGTATGGCTGCATCTTAATCCAGTTTGCAAATTTCACGTATCTCAGGGTTAGTGGCTTTTCAGAGAACCAGTCAAGTTGCTGAGGTATCCAAGCGACAAATGGGTTATCATGGAGTTGTGTAGGCAGCTCGTGGAAATGCATGACTTACAATCAAAGCGACACAAACCTACAGGTTGCTTTCCGGTCACGGTGGGTTATTACAACTGCTAGAGCATCCATAAGGCGAGGGGAATCGAAGCCGAAATGTTTTCCGGATATGAGCATGAGTTCTTCCCAGCACGATTGAACTATGATCCATATGGGATAGCGAGGAAGACAATCTCCTAGGAGTATGCACACGTACCTTCATTGGAAGACTTTTGGATGAAGTGCAGAAGCGAGTATGAAGTCAGGAAGAAAGATTTCAGCAGGTTATCAGCGCAACAAGTATCTGATTATGGTTTAGCATGGATACCTGCAAATCTCGCGGATGATGGACATGTGATACTTGACACATACCATCAGATGGGAGGAGATAGAGCTGCTCTTCAGGAAAGCATAAGTGGTTGTCAGACGATTGAGGAAAGGTCTTCCAGCTTCGGTTAACACCTCAAACTGGTTGTTGACAAAGGGATATTGCCTGGACGAAACTTTGATGAATCAGATCATAGGTAACTTTATTGCAGGAGACTCCAGCAAAAGAAAGCACGAAGGTGAAAGTAGTAGGAGGCCAGAGAAGCTTAAAGTATACAAGAAGTCTCAGATATTGGAGAAGGCCAATTCTACAGCTATCGTGCTAGTACCACTTTCAAATGAAGCTTCTCCTGTGTCAACTCATAGCACTTTGGCAGCCCCTGAACCCCAGGCAGATGTTGTTCCTCCGTTGAATCCAACGTCATTTGTATTTGCTCCTCAACTTAGAGATTTTCACCTCTCCTGCACGAAGCCGAAAGCTCGAGAGGCGAGTTTGAAAAAGTATTGTCTTTGGACAATTCAGAGGATGGCAGCCACAACACTGTGGAAAATTCGGATGCAACAGAGTCTAAGCATGAGAGGGTGGTACACTCAGTGACTTCTCATTCCCGAGAAGCAATTTTTCATCATGGTTGGCTTTGCAGACGGTTCCAGAAGCCAGAGAGGAGATCAACCTGGAAGAGCATGACTTGCAGCTACTCCTGAGTTTGGGTGGAAAGGATAGAAGACCTAAAGTTGCCAAGGTAACTTCAGGGCAGAAGTTTGCCGAGGTGACAGTTCCAACAGAGGGAAAGCAGAAGGGAGAACTCACAGCGGCAGATATCTTAGTAACCAAAGTGCCACTAGGTTAGACTACCACGGAAGGATTAAAGCAAGATACACAGACACTAATAAACGCTTTATTCCTCAAGCTGGACAAAGAGAAGGAAAAGAAAACCAAACTTCAAGAGCAGGTTTCCCAGTTGTGTGAAATCATTGCTAAGGTTGCCAAACCTTCCTCTCAGCCAGTTTTAGCACATGAGCAGGTGAGCAATCACCGATTGAAGAGGTTGTGATATCCCACTTCCGGGAAAAATAGAAAATATGCAAATCAACAACTCTTCAATACACTTATCAACTGTAAATAGCTAAACCTAGTCAACACCACTTGAGTAGTATGTCCATTTAGATCATTGGAACATGTACGCTTCCCTTCCAGTCATTCAGTATTTTACCTCAAACAAACACATTCAGATCGCTGCCCTAGATGGCTCAAAGCATCATGAAAATAACAGCTAAGATCAAAGAAATAGTGCCATACAGTCTGCTGATCTGTGGAGCTTCAAAACATACCTTCAAACATTCAATACCTTCCCCAATGAAGTCTCTGATCCAAGGGAAAACACAGCAGCTTTATTCACACCAAATCCAGATCACAATCATGTCAAATACTATCACCATATTGCTCTGAAAGAGATCGCTGCAACAGGGATCAGTTCGCTGAATATTTAGAGCCCTAAACATGCATTCAACTATTCAAAACTCATTCCTAGATGGCGCTGCTGTTAGGAGGGAGATAGATCTATCAATTAACAAACATGAACTTCCAACAGAGATTGCTGGTCAAGGGAATAACAGAAAACAACTAGATAAAGTTCAGATTTCCATACCAAATCTGCCTTTATCATTTATGCATTTGAACTATAATTCGCTGCCATGAAGGGACTCAAACATCATGCAAAAACCAAGTCGCCAAGTATGGGAATGAGCAGCCACAAAGAGGAATACTTACTAAGAGAAATCGCTGTCAGTTTGCACACAGATTTACTCTAAAAAACCAGTCACCAAACAAAGGATGCAAATTGCTAGGGTTTAGCAAGATACATTAAATAGTTCGCTGATCATATAAAGCCCAAAATACACATTCAAATGCTTAATAACTTCCTAATGAAGTAGCTGGGTGTAGGAACAACAAAACCAGATTATTATCTAACACCAAACTTGCCTTGAATCAGTCACTGTAGAAAGAAGATAATATCATGCAACCAGCTGATCGATTCACGTCAAATAATGCTCTAAAAACAGTCCACACATATCATAGGAAAGTCGCCTAGACTGGAATGCAACACATACCAACAAGTCGACTTGCAAAGCACTCACATACCAGCTGCTACAGTGACGCTACAGTGACGTCGCTACAGTAAAAGGGCAGATTTCAATAGTAAACTTCATCTAACAATTGTCCAAAGCCAAAGACATGGATCTCACAAATAAATACTTCAAATAAATCTCAAATCAGCTCGATCCAACCTCCCACGCAAGAGAGAGAGAACATCAAAGGGCATACATCCCAACTCCAAGCATGGAGTATCAAAATAAGTTCATCATAGCATAATAATAATAATGGTCCTAGCACTCCTTTTATAAGTAAGGAGGCACAAAATTCGAAAACCCTAGGAGAAGGAAAATATTAAATAAAAGCAGTTTGTCTTCCCTAGGTGTGGCGTCCCCTTTGCAAAGGGTGATTTTATAAATTAAAAGCCACCTAAATATTTATTTAATTAATTCCCCATTTAATTTTTATATTTTGGGAATTAAATTAAATAATCTTCATAATTAAATAATTAAATAATCAAATAATTATTGCTCCAGGCAATAATATTTAATTATTTATTAAAAATGTTCCCCTTGCACATCCCGAAGCCCACGGGGACGCATAGGCTAAGGGTCTTCAGAAAATGGGGACATTACGGAGAGGTGGAGGATGCAAGTAATCAAGTCATGACTATCAATGAATGGAAAAGCTAGATCATTCACCAAGCTTCAAAACAACTCAAAGAGGTACCAACTAGTCTGGAAGTTATGAAAGATGCATTATCTCAGCTGAAGCAACTGATGACAGGCATAGTGGATGAGAATGCAGTGGCTTGAAGGTAACTTGGACATTTTGGTTAAAATAAATAAGCTACCTCGGAGGAGGTTTTGATTGCGGAGCAACTTGTGCTTGATAGATTGATTGAAAAGGGTAAGCAGCTTGAGTTTGCTAAAAAGAATGTAGTTGCTCGAGGATAGGATATTGTCATTGCGGGCAATATAGTTGCTTTCACCGAGGAGGAAGTAGTTGGGGATGTTTCTTCCTGCAGAAGAGCTATTCCAAACAAGGTGCTTGCTTCTCTTGAAGGGTTGCTTCTGATGATTCAGAAGAGGATTGATGAAGTTGTTAAGACTTTCACGTTGAATTCAATCAACAAGCTGATAACACTTCAATCGGATATTAAAGAGTTCGGGCCTAGTTTGAAGGAGGTGGAAGTAAACATTGACATTTTGTCGAAAGGATTACTGTAGTTCAGACCGAGAAAGAGGTTGTTGCTAAAATAGATGGGAAATTGCTGAATTATATGTTCGACAAGTATATTCAATATTAGAACAAGAAGAAAGCGTAGGGTGTAACATCTAGCAGATCTTCTTTCTTCTCTTCTTTCTCTTATTCCTTATGTTCTCGGATGAAATTGTAAGATTAAAGTTATTGGTTTAAAAGCCATTACTTTAAGTTATTTGGAAAAGTTCTCTAGGATAAATGGTAGATATGCACAACTTTGTCTTAACCTCCAGATGTACGTCATTTAGAGAGGAATTCTAGGAGAAAGATTTCTAGATGTTCCTTTTACGACTTCCCGCATATTATAGTTCAATTGTAGTTTCCATTTGTAATTTCCCCTCTATACACTATAAATAGAGGAAGAGCCTACGGGTTAAAGGATCAGAATTTGTAATCAACATTCTTGTGTTCTAGACTTTGAGCTGAAACCCTTGATATCTTTCTGAAAGCTAAGGAATAGAGAGGAGACAGATTTCCGGAGAACTTTGTGTCAACGGTGCATTTGTTTCTTATTTCTTTTTAGATCTTTGCATAAACTTTGTGTTATCTTAGATTTGGATTTGAAACTTTCCTTTGCTTCGAATTCTGCATTTCTAGATCTATTTGTTTCATCTATGTGCATGTGACCAACTCTGTCAACTATTGGTTAGGCTGCACATCTTCTTTCTTTTCTGCTCGCATTCAATTATTTCCCTTTTCTGCATATATTCATTTTCTACAGCTGCTTACTTGCTGTAAAACTGCTTAGCTATGGTGCGTGAGCTACGCGGTTAAAGTAAAACCAACAGATAGATATTAGAAGATATAATTGAAAAAATCTTACACGGGAGCCTAACCGGTAAATGAGGGAGATTTATCTCATACTTGCCTAGGTTTTCATTGTGCAAAAAATCTAGCCAACAAATCCAAAAGCATCACATTCAATAACTATGTCCTTGGATAAATTCGGAGTATCTAAAACTAGTGTAGATACAAGATCCTCGCTTTAGATCCTCTAAGGATTTTTGTGTCTTAATGGACCGCATGAAGGCATCCTTTCTAGTTATGTTGGTTGAAGGAAGAGAGCTATTCTAGATAAGTTCCTTACAAATCTTCTGTAGAGTCCTTACAAGCTTGAGAAACCACGAAGTTTTTTAGGATTCTTGGGCACAACCAATCACATATGAAATTTATTTTTGCGATATTGGTGCGCACACAGCAAAAATAATGTGACCACGGTAGTCCAAAGATGCCTTAGCAAATTCACACTTAGATGCCTTGGCATACAACTTCTCCATGGTCAGGGATCCAACACAATGTCAAAACGCTCAAGATGGGATGCCAATGAATTACTGTAAATAGGGATATCATCAAAAAATACAAGAACAAACATACATAGGAATTTATTGATTACCATGTTCATCGATGCTTGAAATGTAACTAGAGCATTGATGAGACTAAAAGGAATGACTCTAAATTGGCAGTGGCCCTAATGAGTTCTAAATGCATATTTCTCCAGTTCTCGAATCCAAATTGGTATCCGATAGCATCTAGACTTGAGATCTACTTTGTGAAATACTTCATGTTGGCTAACTCATGAATCACATCACCTATCCTTGGCATACAAATTTTATTTTCAATGGTAATTTCCTTTAGGGCCTTGTAACCAGTACATAATATATATGAGCCATCCTTCTTCCTAGCTACTACCATTCGAGAAGCATACTCACTTTTAATGGGGATAATGATACCACCATTTAAGAGTTCGCATACCAATTTTCTATCTTAGAATTTTGAAAATTCCTGTATCTGTAAAGGTTTACCATAGTTAGAACCTTAGTGGGGTCAAGCTCAATAATGTTCTCCTATACCCTATCTAGTGGTATGCTATTTGGTAGATCTTGAAGACTACCGTCCACTTCTTCAAGCAACTCTAAAATCCATGAAACTTGGTCATGTGGGGCAAACGATTCTACATCCATAAGTAAAACGTGATCCATAAACTCAAAATGTCCTTTCATAATTTTGTTCATTTGACTAGAACCAACAATTTAGATTTTGTTTGGGAGAATGAACTTGATAGTATACTCATCCCTTTGTTTGAACACGAAGAATATCTCCTAATGATCAATGGAGTATGTTCCAAGAAAGTATAAACATTGAACCCTCGAAACAAAATCAATTCCCCCAATATTAACATAGAATTTATCCTTGAGGACATAATCTGCTATTAAAGGCTCCACATTATGCACTTCTAGTAAATCAATGCTTTGGTATGTTGGAACCTAGATGGAAAAACTCTTAGAGGTGGTTCTAGGAGACCCAACTTATGGACTTGTTACTTATCCAAAATATTAAGTGTGTTTTTAAGATCAATCATGATCAAAATCCGAGCTTCTTTTATATAAGATAAGATAATAATATTAATGTCCAATAAATGACCACAAGGTAGGTCAATGGGACTGTACAATACAATGCCAAAAGAGCCAGCAGGAAGATTTGAAAGGGTCCCCCGAACAACAAGAAAAGAGAGAGAAGAGAAAAGAGAGAAGAATGAGAAGAAAGGGCTACAATGGCAACAAGAGTGCAGAAGGGCGGAGTTGAAGAAAAGCCCCAACTCCGACGTTGTCACCTAGCAGCCGAGGCCGAGTGGAAGTAGCTGGCGATATGCCTGTGTCCTGTAGCTGAAACCATGGAGAGTTTGGAATGTCGGTGTCTGGGAGGACGGGCCGGACGAGTTCTCTGTACTCTCCTGGCTAACCGTGGAACATGGGTGGGGCACTAACCGAGTGTGAACATGAAAGCCCTTGGACTGGGAGGTAGCATCCCGGGTCCTGACGGATCTGGTCTGAGAGTCCATACTGATGTCGAGGTGCCTCTTGGTGCCCCTCTCTGGGTGAGAGCACTGTAAAAAAAGATGTGATTTGTTGAGTAAAGAACTTTGTTTAGGAGGGGGTCAAGGGACTCATTTTGAAAGTCTGAGAGCCTCTTGTAGATAGAGGGCAAGACACCGCTGATCACGATACCTAAAGAATGTTGCAAAAGACGGATGCTCTCGGAAAAGGCAATGGAATCTCCCTCTGATCTCGTAGTAGATGGGGCACCTGAAAATGAAGTGTTCCTTTGACTCGATCTCCTGGAGAGAACAAAGCGTGAAGAAGCGTGAAGATACTCTCCGAGCGGTCTAGTCGGTGGTACTCAACCCGAAGTCTATGAGAACCCACCTTGAACTAGCCTAGGGGTATGCAGAGTGCTTGTAATTAGTGACGTGATATATACGTGGGCTGGCTAATAAGTCCATCATTGACCTCAAGGAAATGTGTAGCATAAAAGGCCATCTTGGGGTGTAACCCCCTAGAGGGCTGATCCACTTGTGCTGGATGAACTGCTGTAGATGTCGTCTCTGATAATTTTGTGTAGATCCTACTTACTTGGTAGGAGATGGGCAGGAGCATCCATGGAATATCTATATGGCGGGAGGCGGTCCATCTGAATCCCGAATGAACCAAGAAGACGAGAGACTCTAGCGTACCAACGAGAGCGACCACTGTGGTCAGAAAGAGCAATAGCTTCGGAGGAATGGTAGGCAAGGTAGAGATACCTATCCCTTCCCGCAGAGAGGAAGCTGAAAGTCCCCGAATGTGATGCAACCGTATTATTGAGGCAAGTAATCTGTTAAAATTCTACATCATCTTTGTATTTTTGTAAAGTCCCCTGCTCAAAGCTAGTTCGATATGAAAACCATGGGCCTAATTTTACATCCCATGAGCTTAAAGGGAAAAACAAGGGAAGTACTTTAATGTTGTAATTGTAAGTTGCTATTGTTAGCCTTGTACTATTTTTGTAAGAGCAACTTCCTAATTATAACATCAAAAAGTGAAGTTGGTCGAAAAATGTAAATGCTGACTTAAACATAGAAGTGATGGAGTTAAAAGGGGAACATAAAACCACTTAAAAAGGGCCGACCCATTTGGGCTCCCTTTTTTTGTGGATCATACGACCCACAATTATAAAAAGGAGTTATTAGGGGTGGAAAAAGACATTACACGTCATATGAATTCATTTCTATTTAGAGATTGGAGCTTGTGCTTGCAAATCTCAGCCATTGAGGACGAAAACCCTCCTCGGGTATCCTATTGGGGATGAAAACCTTCAATAAAATTCAAAACTGATGAGGAAAACCCTCAAATTCTGCATTGGTGCTCTCATTTAGAGGTCATATTTGGGCTGCAATTCAAAATTTCGGTCTTGCTATGGCGCAATTTTCTTCTAGGGCTTCATGGGAAGATCAGAATTCCAGATTTTTTGGTGTGGAACAGCCACACATTTCAGTGTTTTGTTGTGTTACAGTGTTTTGGATCAGATCTAGGGCATTTTCAGCTTGGGCGACCCACCTAGGAACTTGAGCGACCCACTTTGGAGTCAATTCCAACTATTTTAGAAGTTTATTTGCAGCTAGGGTTTGTTTAACCTTCAATTCTGCCTTAGGGAATTCATTGCTGCATTTATTTCAGCTTCCAATGCTCCTAACGGTCAGCTGTAATTTACCCTATTTTCTGTCACATAAACTGATGCATAAATTTAGCAATTTGTCAAAAAAATTACTTCTTTGTTCCTAAATGTTCTAAAAATATTCGCAAGTGTTTTGAGCCTCCTGGGCACTTTTGTAATTTGTTAGAACATTAATATTAAGTGTTCTAGTCATATAAACTATATGTTATTATTAAATAAATTAGAATATTAAATATTTTAATTTATTTAATGTAAACTTTATGTTTATGGTTTAATTGGTTTTTATAAATCAATTATTAAAAAGTTGGGGTGCTTCGTGAGAGGTCACACCGGTTAAATTATTTAAATTGACGCGTGGGGTCGATGATGAGATCAATTCGGATCAAATGTATGGAATTCACGTGGTGAATTAACGTGGTGGAAAGAAGCAAGGTGAATGGAGATTATTATTGGACCGTAAATCCTTATTTCTTGTTAATGGAAATCTTACTGAGAGTTTCGCCGTGGTTTTTACCCTTTGGGTTTTCCACGTAAAATAATGTCTCCCCGTGTTAGTTTTTATTGCATTATAATTTAAATGTTGGGTATTTAATTAATTCATATCAAATTTTAATTGTTTAATTTATGTGCTTGGACCTCACATGGTATCGAGCGAGATACAAATATTTTAATTTAACTAAAGGGTATAACGGTTCGTGGGTGGTTATGGTTAGTTGGTGGAAATAAATATGCCCCCCCCATTTCATGTGACATACTTTCTCAAAAATTATCCTCGCGTGAAGAATAATTTGGCAAGGTTATTTTGGTTGGAGTATTTAAAACTCTCCAGGGCCCACCTCTTCATACATAGGTAAGTTTTATTTTTGTTTGAATATCTCTGCAAGAATAATTTTTTTCTCCTATGTTTCCAATGTGCAGGAAAAACAAACCTTCGAGGGTAAATGGAAGGTTTCCCAGGATGGAGACAATCCCCACAAAAATAGTGCTCCCAATTTTTGATTGGCCCAGGGGATGAGGACCCTTAGAATGGGGACTATTCTTTGTGGTGGCATAATAAGTTATTTAAATCCTAACTTTAAATAAAACTTTAGACATATTTTAACCTTTGTCTAAACTGAACCCCCTATCTTCTAGCCCCTTGTCTAGTTAACATATGTTTTTAATCTATGCACCTATCTACCTAACCCTTACCGCATACTATATTAAAGCACGTGGCCTAAGCTATTACATTTATTTGGCCGCTTATATTAACATATATGCCTTGACATTCACTCACCATTCCTAATGTTCTTTGCAAAACATTAAACTTATTAAAACACGACCACCCACACATTATATTAAAACATTCACTACCGCAAAACATATACAAAATGCATCCACTCCTTAACCGCTCCATGTGGCATGGTCTTTGGAGCTCGTGTGTGACTCGGTCCGATTAACAAAAGCATAAGCAAAAAAACTTACCCACCTCTCTATGCTTAGCCCTCCACGTGGTGCTCCTCTCTGCCTCGTAAAAAGGAACCCATGGTGACTTGAACCCCGACTTTGTTGTGCCCAAGTCGGGCCCCTCGACTAACTATCTCACCCCACCTAGGTGGTTGATGTGGTTCAGTGTTAAAAGCATTATATAGCCTATAATGCGCTTATGTAGTTGTGATTTAGTTGGTAACTATTCAACCAAATGTAACTACTCCTATAATAAATTGAATCTACCAGGGGTCATTTAAACAAAGTGTAGTTTCCTTCTCTCGTATTTTTTCTTCTCTTTGTTCTCTTTGCATTTGCTAACACTAGTATCGTGAGCGTCCAAGGTTGCAGGTTTGAGGAAGCCTCGAGAGGCACAAATTGGAAATTCGAGGAAGCCTTAATAGGGCACAAATTTGGTAAATTGTGAAGGTATTTGGAGAAAAATACCAGACGCTGGGGCAGAGAAGGAAGAAATTCCTCCATTCGTGCAGCAAGAGACAATCAGACAACCATTCGAGGCCCAGAAGACATGATACGAGGGCATAAAGTCGTGAAAGAAAAACGTGAGGAAAATACAGTCGTTTTTTGCACAAATCGTGACCCAGTTCGTGGTTGTGAGTGCCTAAAATTGTGGGTAGAAAGGAGAAAAACGTAGCTACCCAGTTATGGCTACTTAGTCGCAAATCGTGTGAAGGAAAGGGCATGAGTTGAGGGTAAAAACACATGGAAATCTTGGTTTGTGTTGTTTGAGGACAGAAAAACAACATCAGAGTTGCGGAGAAAGAAAAACGAGGGAAACTACATGGTTTTCAGTCGCAAATAATCAGTTCATTGTTGCTGCAATCAAACTGCTTCGATTTCTGGTGGAATACAGCTTTGAAGATTCTAGTTCTTTTTAGAAAGTCAATGAATTAACATTCATTTTTTTAAACAAAAGTACATTGCATTTTGAATTATAAATTTTGGGCTATTTGCTGGAATAAAGTAATATATTGTTTTATTGGTGTGGGCAAAAACATATTATTTTATTATTTCCATGACTTTAGAATAACAAAATGGCAAATATTTCACACTTGACTTTGTCGAGACACAAAAATTAATGGGCACTAATTTTAATGTATGGAGCCATAAGATTTTAATGCTTGCGGAGTTTTGTGATTGTGATAAAATAATCACGGGTAGTGAAAGTCGACCAACGACGAACTTTGCGGATTATGACAAACGTCATAAGGAAGTGTTATTGCTTCTCAAGTTATCGGTGTTGGATGATATGATACCGGAAGTGCGAAATGCTACTGCATGGCAAGCATGTTGTGGGCCAGTCTGAGAGATAAATATCAGATGTCAAAAAAGAGTCGGGTGTTATACTTGAAGAATATGCTCTTTTCCGTAAAGTTACAAGGTGGATCGCTGTCTGAGCACTTACTTTGGATGAAAGACCTCGAGACCAGCTTATCTTCCAACAAAAAGGTGAACGACGATGATATGGTGGCTTTGGTTTTGAACATCTTACCTTCGTATGAGTTATTTGTGGAGGCACTCCATTTAATGGTGAAAGTCAAACACTCATGTTTGATAAGGTGAGTTCCTACCTGTTACAAAAGGAGCGGGGACAAATTCAGGCCGAATCTAATTGTGACCATTCAGAGAGTGCTCTTGTCACTCAGTCAAAGGGAAAGTGGAAATGTCATTCTGGTGAGTCTTCCACTCGGTATCAGGTCACATGCTATTACTGTCACAAGGTTGGACACCTTAAGAAGGATTGTTGAAAGCTCAAGTATGATCTTTCACAACAGAACAAGAAGCCATGTGATGAGGAACATGTGGCAGCAGTTGCAGAAGAATAGGATTCAAATGACGGACATGATCTTTATTGTCTTACGACATCATGCTTGCATGACAGTGGTACTAGTTGCTGGATCATAGACTGGTGCATCCACACACTTTTCATGTCGTAGGGACTGGTATGTTTCATTTACTGCAATTATTTGTTTTGAATCAGAAGTACTAGCTGATGGAGAATCACTTGCAGTAGAAGGGATAGGAGATATATGCAATGTATTGAATAATGCTCATAAACCGTTTTGTACGAATGTTAGATATGTACCTTCTTTACAAAATTATCTTCTATCTATTCATCAATTAACTGAAAATGCCAATATTTCTATGGATTTATGTGGGAAGAAGTGTGTTGTCTTTGATGTGAAACAAAGACGGATAATTGTCCTTGGTATTGGGCAAGGTGGTTAGTATCGGCTTGTTGATCCTTCGCTACGATTAACATGAGTGCACGTGTGGAGGACAACTCCACCATACAAGATGTGTAGGAGACTACGGTGCTTTGGGAGGAAGCCATTCCTCACAGATCTGACTTGGATACGATCAACCTATATGCACTTATTGTGGAGGGAGTATCCACTATACTATATGTACGGGAGAGGCGAACATACCTTCGGAGGATGGATTTCCTCATTCTGAAGAACAATTTGTTGTGGATGGAGACTCCACTATTCTAGATGCACTGAAGGTGCATGGTGAGATGGTTTGCCTAGTCACTCATTCAGAGGTACTTGCTTGGAGGACAATAGAGCATGAACAATTTGCTCATTGTGTTGTGAAAGATCTTTCCCAACAGAGCAAATAGATGAGGAGGAGTTGGTTCTCACTCCTATTGTGGAGATGGTTATTTCTCCCACTGCTTGAGACGAAGATGGTTATTTCTCCTACTATTGCGGAGTTGGTTCTAACTCCTACTGCACAGATGGTCACATTTTTGAAAAGGTTGGATGAGCACTACATGGTGTTGCAAGGACATGATCGAGGTGACTTCGATTGCAGGATAACTGAGTCTTTGTATAGACTCCAACAGGCTACACAAGCCTAGAACAGATTTTTCAATCCACCTCTCTCGAGGTTCTGATTTCAGCACTCTGGAGATGGGGTTGACACTCTTAGCCATTGATGATTCATCACTGGTCAATGAATCACGTAACAAAGAACTAGTGGACCACTTGCCATATCTTTTGTTCACACGACCAAATTTTTGTTTTGTGGTTCTTCTCCATTTGAAAACCGCAACACAATCATGGACTGCTGATTTCGAAGTACAACCTGTGACACAGTATGTAGATCTAATGACTAAACATATGGGCTTTAGGAAATTTGTAAAATTTCGGGACAAACTTGGTATTGTTTCTAGTTTAGTCATTAAGAGGGGTTTTTAAAATATAGAGCATTATATAGCCTATAATGTAATTATGTAGTTGTGATTTGGTTGGTAACTGTTCAACCAAATGTAACTACTCCTATAATAAATTGAATCTGCCTGGGTCATTTGAACAGTGCAGTTTGCCTTCTTTGTATTTTTTCTTCTCTTTTCTTATGCTAACCGTTCATGATAATCTCTCTTATCCAAATTGTTTGTAATATCCCCATTCCTATACAAGAGGCTTAGGAGGCTTTACTCATTCTTAGCCTTGGTCATACACACAAGAGGCTAGACGCTTGGAGGCTATTGGGTATGGGTTTTCGCTGTGATCTTCACCTTACGTTATATTTCGTCATTGACTTAGGTGATGGGTGAATATGTGGTACTTTATGCTATATTTCATCGTTGCGATAATTTAAGTCATTTTTTTAACATGTGCACAATAAAGTCACTTCTAAGTTATAATTTTTGCATGTGGGAAATTCCCAAAATCTGGGGTGCTAGGGTTTCTTTGGCCTTTTTAGGAGTTAATAAATGCTTCTTTTATGGTGAGCATTGGATTATAGACAAGCTAGAAATGTCTATGACAGCAATACAAAATCTTATGACAACATGCTCGAAAATTTGAAAATCAACATGTTTACAACTCACAACCATACCTTCCATGTCCGAATGGGTCAGGGTGACGATGTTTTGGGCAGCAAGATAACATCCATTGTGCTCATCTTCATATACAACAATTACTAATTCAACATTTACTTGAGCATGCCTATCACTTAGAACTCAAAACCTGAAAATAAAATTGTAGATTTTACCTCATCATGTGTTGCCCATATACCTTTCCTTCTTTCGTAAGTTCGCCCCTTCTTCTTGGTTGTGGCAACTCCAATTATCTTGATATCCTTGCCTTGGAGTGCAGAACTTGGCTTCAAGGAACACTCTAGAGTAAATCCTTCACACTATAACAAGTTCAAAACAATCCTTCATAAAATATCTTTCTAACCATGACACACAATCATTCTATTCAACAACCTGCCCATAATGGCACAAGTATAGAAACGACATAGGAGGAGATAAAATATGATCATTTCTGTTATACCTTGGGCTGCCAACAAGTAGCTCATGCTTATTTTTTTGGTACGTTTACGAGAACATATTCGAACTCTCTACAAGGTTATAATTCCCTCAATCTGCCCCTCATTGACTGTTGTTTGGGAAATTCCAGAGAATTGAAAGTAATTATGAAGAACCGGAAGTGCGCTTCCTTCATGGACACACCCTTCCATAATGTCATCCTCATATACTTCATGCAAATCTGATTTTTCTTCTCCATTTTCCTGCAAGATGCCATCATTAGAAATCAATGAATTGTCATTAAATATCAAAGGATTTTTACCTTCCAACTCGTGCTTCATGGCTTCCTTCTCTTCCCTAGGCTCGTGCTTTGAGATTTCATCAAACCCTTGGCCCTCCATATTGTTGTTCTAAAAATCAGTCAAGGGCTCATCCTTAGGAAAAATGATAGGTACTTTTGCCTCTTTCTTTGGAGATACTATTGCATCAAAAACCCTTTTTGGTTCTTCATTTAGCAACACCTCTCCATGTCCTTCAACATGGTCTTCTTGGGACTCCACCTCAAAGCCCTCTTGCAGATCTGATTTTTCTTTTTTCTTGTGTAGCTCATGACCTAGGCTTGGGCCTTGATCTTCCCTTGCTTACTCCCATGAACTTAGAAAATGACATGGCATCACGAATCTTCTCCGGAAGAGTCCTATACTCATCATACCATGTAGCAATGTTGTCCACTTTGGATGGCTGAGTATTATTGACTTCCTTTGAAGAGCTCCTTCCACCATTCGGATCTTGAAGGGTATGGATTAGCTGAGCCATTTTATTGGTCAATCTTTCTTGCCTTAGGGCAATCCTTTCAAATCTAACATCACCAAAAATTCTATCCGCCATTTTATCTTCTTGCATTAAAACTTTCGGAAATCG
The DNA here is from genome assembly GCA_018340775.1 of Taxus wallichiana var. yunnanensis. NCBI lineage: Eukaryota > Viridiplantae > Streptophyta > Pinopsida > Cupressales > Taxaceae > Taxus > Taxus wallichiana. The sequence continues at coordinate 456,779,734 of CM031235.1, read as the reverse complement.
GGAAGACCGAAGCTCGATACCACTGTAATGTCCCTTTCGGGCTCAAATTTCAGGAATTTCAATTTTTCCCAAAACCCTTATGGAACATTACTAAAAATGATGCCAACCACATGTAGAAAACCTTACTTCTATGACAACAAATTGATTTATGCAAATATTAGGGCAACGACCTGTTTTAAGTCCACAAAACCCTAAGTGACATTGGTAAAATTCAGATTTTAGCCTTTCCCACACACAAATCTTCAAAAATACATCAACAACATGAAACACTTGGTGATTTCAAGCAAAATAATTGTTTCAAAAATAAATTACAGACTGTTGGAATTAATTATTGCTCAAAAACAATTGAAACTTCAAAATTCCATATCTTTCTAAATACTTGGAGATAAAATGCAAATGATAGCTCAAAATGACCACAAAAATATCAGATATCCAATAAAATTAGAATCATATTTTTTCAACCATGAAAACCCATTGAAAAATGATCCCAAAATCTCCAAATGGGTAGATCAAGCTGGAAATGAATGTGGCAGCCCCAAAAAAGTGTGCCTAGATGGAACATGTGCCCTAAAGACCGATAGAAACCCTTGCCGTTCTGAAATTCTAAATTTTGAAGCTCCAATGTGACTCCCAAATGAAGTCACTAATGCAACAAATGAGAGTTTCCATCCCCAAGTGTTGTGACTATTGAGGGTTTTCGTCCCCAATAGGATCCAATGAGGGTTTTGTAATGACCTCATTTTATGAAGACCCTTAGCCTATCATTCCCGTGGGCTTTAGGGATGTTGCAGAAAGGGAAAATTTTATTAAATAATTACATAATATTGCACGGAGAGTGATTTTAATCATTTGACATTACAAAGCAATATTTATTTTATTATTTAATATTTATGGAGCAAGTAATGTATTTAATTATTTAATTAAATTCTCTAAATGCAAATTAAAAAGGAGAATTAATTAGATAATATATTTAGGTGGCTTTTAAATCTTAAAATCACCCTTCAAAAAGGAGACGCCACACCTCGGGAAAATAAGTCGTTTTTATTTAATAATTTCCCTCTCCTAGGGATTTCGAATTTTGTGCCTCCTTGCTTATAAAAGGAGTGCTAGGATCATTGTTAGACTCATGTTATGATGAGATTTATTTGATACTCCATGCTTGGAGTTGGGATGCATGCCCATTAATGCTTTCTCTCTCTCTCTTGCGTGGGAAGTTAGTGAGCTGGTTTTGATCAATTGAAGTATTCTCTCTTGTTCCATTTGTTGAGTTCTCTTGTGTTGAAGTATGTTCTATGCATGATTCATACTTGCTAACATTGGCGACTTGCTTTGGGATGTGGCACATTGTTTGATGAGGATATTTGAATGATTAGTGGTGATTTTGATGTCTTTATGGTTTGACTTTAATGCTGTAATTATTCCAACCATGGCGACTTGATATGGGTCTTATTTTGGCATGTTTTAAGGGTAAATCATCTATATTCAAGATCTGATCTGTGTTGGCTTATTTTTGCTAAGTTTGGGCAGCTATTTTGAGTGTATTGAAGGGTTATTAAGTGCCGGAAATTATTTATGCAATTTATTCTAACCCTAGTGACTGGTTTGGGGATTTTGGGGGCTGTTTTGGAGGGGTTTCAGTTATCATAAAATTCAGATCTTTAGTTCTTTGGAAAGATCTTAATTTATAGAATTATCTGCATTTTATTTGAAGGGAAAATATGGAATATTGAAGGAGTTATGAATTTTAGAAGATTTCAGTGTTTGCCAACTATTTGGTTGCTAACAATTAAATATTAATTTCAGATCTGCAGTTTGGGATCAATTTAATATTGAATGTGATTGTAGCAATTAAGAGAAATAAGGAGAAGGTGATTCTATAATTTTTGGAGTAGATTTGGTGCCCTAAATGTGTTGGGCGACCTACTTTTTAGGGCAAAATTAGGGTTTCGTGTTGGCTGTGCAAAATCTGATTTTTGCATATTATTCTTCATATTTTTGTGGTCCAATATCCAAAATTTCAGCTCATTTGGACTTCTCTAGCCAAAGATATGAATTTTTGAAAATTGCAATAGTTGGGGTTTGAAAATTAATTATTTTTCCAAAGTGTGTGATCAGATTTATATTATTTCCTAACTTGTCCTAGAAAGGGACATTATAGTGGTATCAGAGCATGTTCTTCTGCACCTGTGAGGTTTGACATTGCTTGTGGATCATGGATTTATCTAGTGCAGGTAACATGAAGGCAAGATTCCGAAACTTGGTAGAGCACTCAAGCACCTACCTCCATCAAAGGATGAGTTGCTCAAAATTCTGGAAGAAGCAACAAGTTGCTTGGCAACAATAGAGCAAGATGATTATGGATCCATGCTTCTTGCAAGGGATTCCTTGGTGATGCAGTTGGCTAAGCATGAGTTGTTGGATCACAAAGATGGGGAAGTAAGAATTATGGTCATCTTCTGCATTAGTGAGGTCATGAGGATTGCAGCCCCTAAATTGCCGTATAGTGATGCCATCATGGAGGACATATTTGAGGTCATGGTGGGAAGTTTCCAAGGCCTTTGGGACCTTGCAAGCCCTTGCTTTGGTAAGAGGGTTAGTATTTTAAACACTATGGCAAAGGTGAGATCTTGTGTGATAATGATGGACCTAGAATGTAATGATCTTGTTTCTCACATGTTTGAAGTGTTCCTTGATGTTGTACATGATGATCACACTCAAGAGGTATTGGTTCCCATGCAAACCATTATGTCTTTGGTGTTAAATGAATATGAGAATCCCCCACCACAGTTGCTATCACTTCTTGAGGAAGGATTGAGTCAAGAGGCATCACGTGTTGCTCATACACTTGCCAAAGGTGTTCTAGAGCAATGTTCAAGCAAAGTAAAGACTATGATTCTCCAAGGTATGAGCTCTTTTGTTTTTGATGATACATTTTTAGCATCTAATGATTGCATGGGTTTGAGTGGGTGCAACGAGAAATCAAATTTGATTGATAGCATAGTTACGCGGGGATGCGTCCCACCCATTTTTGACACGTCTGGGACGACACGGGAACGTGGGGAAACGCTTCCCACATTGCATGTTTGGTGGGAAACGTCTTGGGAAGGTGGGAAACGTCTTGGGGGCGTCCCCCACGTGGTTTCCGCATTTTAAATAAAAAAACATAAAAACAACACTCTAAACTATATATTTTTTTAATTATAAATCACTTATAATATAAAAACAACATTAATAAGATAACCTTAACCCTAAAAGTTCCTTATGAAGGCCTTAAAAAAATGTACACTCCACAAGAGGTTTCATAGACCAGATTTGAGTGGCTCGACTTCACCGAACTTGATGGGTACAAAACATCAAAAAAGGCAGACAAGGTAAAATAAAGCACAGAGAAACTAGTGAGTTGGTGGTGACCGTATGGGCTTCCAGGAACTGCTGCGACCACTTGCCATTCGCCTCCTTTCCCGTGTTTCTAGCTCCTTTGCCTCGAGAGGAACCGGTTTACATATGGTTGGATACACTCTGTGTTGGCTAGATTTTCTACATAGCTGAAAACCTAGGCAGTCATGAGATAAATCTCCCTCATTTACCGGTGAGGCTCCCGTGTCAGATTTGTCAATAAAAATATGCTAGTATCTATATGGGGTTTTACTTTAACTATTCAACTCATGAACCATAGTTGTATAGCTCTGCAGTAAAGTAAAGCAAAATTTTTTAAGAAAGGAAATATTTATAAAGAAGGGAATTATATAAACACAAGAAAGAAATAGGGAAGATGTGCAACCCAATCAATAGATAACAGAGTTGATTGCATGCACATAGAAGAAACCAATGGATATCAACACATAAAATTATAAGCAAAGGCAACTCCAGATCTAGATCTAAAATAACACAAAGTTTATTAGAAGATTTAAGATAGAAAGCTAGAAACAAAATGCACTGTGACACAAAGTTCTCTGGAAACCTGCTCCTTTATATTCCTCCTTTAGCGCTTCAAGTGGTTATCGGGGTTTCAACACAAAGTCCTGAACACAAGAATGTTGCTTACAAAATTCTAATTTTTAACCCGTAGGGTTCTTCCTCTACTTATAGAATGTAGAGGGACAATTACAAGTAGGAAGCTTTTAGTTAAATCGGCACATGTGAAAGTCGGAAAGGAAACAACCGGCAATCTCCTCCTCGAAATTCCTCTTTGCGCATGACATGCATGATTTGTAAACAAAATAAAACCTTCTATTTTACACGTTTGCCACCTATCTCCAAGTAGTTGACTTCTTCAAGTAATGACTTTTAAACCAATCACTTAAGTTGTATAATTTAATTGATCGCTCAATTACTTTTGTCGGGAAATAAGAGAAAGAAGAAGAAAGAGGAAAGTCATGCAGCCTTGTCCTTTTTCATATTCTCGCATGCAGCATTCTTTTCAAATTGATTCTCACCAACAAGGATTGGAAAAGTGACTAAGTGCTCAAATGGCTGGATCTCGGAAGCAAGTGACTCTGTAATTTGCTTGTGGGTATTGCCTTTGACATGTCTTCCTTCTTATCCTCAAGCTTTTGCAGTTCTTCTCCAAGTACATGCATCAAAGGCAATGTTTGCCATAAATAACTCCTCATTTTTATTTTTAATTGCAAATGAGCAATTAAAAATTCTGGAAAGCACTCCGAGTGAATGCAACTTCAATGAAGGCTTCAACTGAAGATCGGGAGCACATGCACAAGATCCTCGGAAGAATTTTCCACGCACCGACTTTTACACGGCCGCATTAAACAAGAGGATGAATTTTTGCGGGAAGCTTTTGCAATTATGAGATCTGGATCTGAATATGGATTTGGATTTGTGCCTGGATTTGTGTCTCCGATGCTAAAAATCTGAAAAGTAATGCATGATTCCGCCGAGCTTTTTTTCATCCCGCTTTGCCATGGCTAGAGCGATCTTTGTCTGAGCAATTCTTTTCCTTTTTATTCGGCCGGAATTCTTTACAACCGGTGCAGATCTGGATAATTCTTCAGATTCGGAGGATATGTTCAATGTATTAGACATTGATTTAAGCTCCCTTTCTCTTATAAAAGCACCTGTAATGAATTCCTCGCAATTAATTCGCATAAAGATGGCAACCGAACATGAACAAAGGATTTTAATTATAAAATCTGCATATATCAAGCCTCTGCCCCAAAATTTTATGTTTTGTTTGCATGCAAAGCAATCATGAATTTTACCAACTTCACTTAAGCACCTGTACCACTATGCAAACAATTATCCAGACACAAATCAACCTCCTTCAACCTAGCAGTGCGCCAATTCTGGAAGCTTTTAGCATTAATTACACCTTCTTTTGAGCAAAAATCCTTTCCAAATGGGGCACACTTTTTGTCTGGGCTGCACTTCTCTGCTTTGAATTAATTAATTCATCCTTATGGCAGCCCCTGCTTATATAATCCTCATGATTCTATAATTAATTAATGTCTTTCCTATTCCTGACAATTAATTAATTAATTAATAAGCTTTACTCTTCAAATGGGGTGCCTATTTTGTGCATGCTCATGGCTGCCATTAAATAAATTAAATTTATTTAATTTTAGACTTTTGCTTCCAGTTAACTCAAGCCTCACAGTATGCTTTGACCTTAGCCACTGAAAATAGGAATTAATTAATTCATTTAATACTTAAAAAAGTATTATTTCTCTCCCAAATGGGGCGCACTTTTTGACATAAAGGGGCTGCATTAAATAAATATTATTTATTTAATTTTGGAACAATTTATTTTCAACCTCCTTTTGTCCATTTACCTCTGTTGACTTTTCCACAAGCCCGGCGCCAAAATTGGGTGAATAAATATTAACAAATATTTATTTAATGCATTATTATTCACCCAAGGTGGGTCGCACTTTTTTTGGCACAAAGTGAATTCTATTTTTAAAAGTCAATTAACAATGGGATTATTTACCCTACAAGGCAGCCCCGAAAATCCCATGATTTACTTAAGTCATTTTGACTTTCATGATGGGATTATTTACCTCCTGCAAGGCAGTAATAAAAAATCCCATTTATGCCTTAAGTGATTTTTCTTTTATTTCACAATGGGAATTTTTACCTGCAAGGCGTAAGAAATTCCCGCTTGCTCGTTGTCTCTAATTTTCCCATCAGTGACTTAAGTGACGTTGCTTCCATGGGAAAAAGTATCCTCACAGCAGTGTGTAAAAATTCTCACCGCCCGTTGCTTCCCAAAATCCCATGATTCACTTCAAACCCTCTTTTTCAAAAAATGTGGCCAGCCTGTAAGAAGCTTTTGTGCACGACTTCATCTTTTCCAAGAGAACCGACCTCCGATGGCGAATTCCTTCTGAATTAAAAATACTCCAAAGTGCAAGAATCAAAGCCAAACCGCAAAGGAATTGCCTTTCAAAAACGAAACGGGCTTAAAATAAAACGCTAAATACAAATTTCATTCCTAGGTAAACTCTAGCGATCACAACAGGTTAAACCGGACCAAATATAATGATTTAAATACATCCGCAGTAGTTATTCAAAATTGGCTAATATGATTCCGGGTATTTGGGGCTTTATGGCTTGACATCTCGACACATCTACAGAACTTTCTGCAATAAAAACACAAAACGACCCATTATTTTAAAAGTACGATTTTTTTTTACATAGGGTAGTCCCAAATTTCAGGGTGAAATATGGGGACACCAGTTGGCTCCATCTGTGGACATCTTTTCCTCTGTCAAAATGACAAGGGGGTAAAGATGAGATCCCAACATCTCTGGTTTCGTGTCTTGTCCATTGGGCTCGGGGTCAGGCAAACAAAAACAACACAACACAAAAACAAAACAAGGAAAAACAAACAAAGTTTTATTTATATACATACAAGTTTTACCCTACTTTTTTATGTCCGGAAAAGCTTCAGATGTTGCCCATTGAAAGGCAAAGGGGTAACTCAATTCCATCCCGGTAGGCAAGGAAGAAAGTATCCATTCCTGCAGCTCTTTTGATCACGAAGGGCCCTTTCCAGAGTGAATCGATTTGTCGTGCATGCCCTTCGTTCATGTCTCGTCCCACCGTAGTACCCAGCCTCCGATCTCAACTTCCTTCTCGGCCTTCTTGTCAAATATCTTGGGCAAGTCCTTATCAACTTCATCTAGTGGTGGCTCATCCTTTTTCTCTCTCGGTGGTGAATAAGTCTCGCATCAACTTGCTCCATTCCCAGCATTTATTTGCTTGCATTTCGAGGAAGAACTATCACCATATTCTTTGTTCTTCTTCGTGTATCGATCATGCTTGTTGAAAGTCTCCACTAAGGAAACTAAACCCTTCCGGATTTTGTTACCTTTTGGTCGACTATTCCTCTACTATCATCATCATAACCTGATCAACTTTTCCCATGATCGCTTCGTGGTGGTGATTCACTCCTTCAACATGCGGATACATGCAGATGTTTGTTCAGGACTTTAGGGGTGAGACCATCTCCACTTTATAGTTTCCTTGTCTCGAATATGGACGGTGGTCCATCCGGATTCAATAATGCTAGCCGTGATCACAAAGAATCTCGCCTTGAGTTCGATTGATTTATCGAATGAAGTCAATAGAGAAGGCTACAAAATCGAATGTGGCAAAAAGCACTTTATCTCTGTAATGCTTCAACTCATCTCTTTTGACTTGATTTTGCCCTCGAACTTGCTTTACTAGAAGTTCAACATCTCCTTGGGCTTTGAGGAGTTTTACTCCTTTCTTTTTAGCTTGCTCCATTCCTAAGCAGCAATGTCTCATACTCCGCTGTATTATTAGTGTTCTCGAACATCAGCTTGTGGGAGTATGGGAATATCTCATGATCTGGAGATATTAGTAGAACGTCGACTCCTGATCCAAAAGAACATGTGCCTTTAAACTCCGAGTCCAAACTTTTTTCTTCTTTTCATTGCCTGCTCTGTTGAAGTTTTGGGTTTGGAACGTCTTTATCCATTTCCAAGAAATAGACCCCACAAATCGATTCTCAAAAGAATCGAGATCTAGGATCCTCGATTTTGTCACCGTGTACTTTGGACTTCTTTTCCGCTCCAGCTTACGATTAATCCCTTTGATAGGAATATGTGCACAGACCAATCCATCTTTACTTCTCCTCCCAGCTCTTTTGCAGAAGTTTCGCTCAAACATCCCGTAGGAGACAGAATATCTCAAACTAGAATTATCATCTTTAATCTTTTGTCGAGAAAAGCGCTGTAACAACTTGTGCATTTTTGATTTGTCCGATTAAAGGGACTTGTCTCTCCATGGAGTAAAGACCTTTTTATGGTCTTTGTCAAGGTAAGCCCAAGAGCATCTCGCAACTTTAGCCGCATGACATCATGACATTGTCAAGCACCCGAATCTAGAATGCAATTGCTTTAACTTGAAACCATTAAGCAATAGGGAAACATAGAATGGTTCCACTTTCTTTCGAAGATGGTGAGGATTTAACAACCGCAAAGTTGTTGTCCTGGGAGGAGTATCTTTGGGCTTAGGCAAAAGACCTTTTGATGTATTAGATGGTCCCGTGATTGCATATATTTGACTAGCCTATTTAACTGCTAGAAAGGCTCTCAAGTATTCGGCTTCTGACATTTGAACTCTAGTTTTCTTGGCATGATCAATAATGTCAAAAGAAGAAATAGATTCGTATACCCGAGCCGCTTTCATGGTTGAGATGAAGAACTCGCATTCTTATCTCTAGGAGCTAAAGAAGAAGGTAAAGGGCTGCCCCTTCTTTGTTCGTCAGCTAATGCTTCAGCTTGGCGAGTTTGTGATCTTGTAAGTACTGCATATGCATGACCATGATCATCTTCATGAAGTTTCTCATCGTCATGTTCAAATTTGTAGTTTAGGTAATTAATGTTGGAGTCGCCAACAGGACCTATAAAATCATCATCCTCGAGCTGATCGGCCACTTCCTGGTCTTCTTCATTCATCTCCACGTTGTTTCTAGGAGCAGCTTCAATTGCTAATCTTTGGGAACCAACAATGCGGTTCCGGTTGTTGTTGAAATTCCGAGCAGGGGCAATGTTGTTGCCTTGAGCCATTTGAGCCATTTGTTTCTTCATCTGCATCATCTCATTTGCTAACTTTTGCAAGTGAATCGGTAGTAGCAGAGGATGAACTTTCAGCTCTGTAAGTGTTGCTCTTTATCTTTCCAGCCATGATGAGGTCGTTTTCAATTTCAACCGCCATGTTTTGAGCTGCTAACAAGTCAACAGGACGTGCTCTTCGCAGTTGATAGCTTACTTTAGGAAGTAAAGCATTGATGAAGAATACCTTTTGATTCTCGTCATTCAAAGAAGTAGAAGCTGGAATTTTGTACAGTAATCTTTGAAATTTTGCAATAAAATCCCGCATGTGCTCATGTGGCTCTTTCTTCAACTGAGTGAGCTGAGCTAATCAATCGAGTACTCGAATCTTCATTGGTTTGAATCTTTTCAAGAACGCATCCCACATAAGAGCCTCAGGGCTTGGTTATGGTGCCAGAGCTAGCCGGTAGAACCATTCTCCAGCCAAGTCATGCAGAGTCTTTATGAAGAGTCCGAAAGATACATCTTCATGTTCGACTACAAGCACTCCACAGATATGAAAACGCAACCAAGTGGTCATCTGGATTCTGCTTGCCATCTCCAAAGAATTTCGGAAAATTCTTTCTCGTCCCTTTAGGTAGATCATGCATGGAGGAGTCAATTCGAGGTCCAAAGGTCTAACCCCATGGAATGCAGCGCCCCAGGGGCAAGTGGTGATTCTCGCATCATGATGAAAGGAGCAAGTTTTGAGAATAGACTTGATGAATAATTCATCACCGGATTATGAAAGATGATCCGGATCTTGAGTTTGACTCTAGACTTGGTGAACTAATTCAGCTTCTAACTTGGATTATCTGATTGATTGATCTCAAGAAATGATCATCTTTTCTTCTGATCTTGATCGAGTGAATTCTAACTTTGAGAGTTTGTCACTCGATCTTAGATAAGCTTGATCTCGCAAAGATTTGTTCTCAAATGAGTCGCTAAAAATCTATAGATTTTCTGCATAGCTGAAAACCTAGTAAATATGAGATAAATCTCCCTCATTTACCGGTGAGGCTCCCGTGTCAGATTTGTCAATAAAATATGCTAGTATCTATATGGGGTTTTACTTTAACTATTCAGCTCATGAACCATAGTTGTATAGCTTCTCAACAAGTAAGCAATTGTTTTTAAGAAAGGAAATATTTATAGAAGAAGGAATTATATAAACACAGGGAAGAAATAGGGAAGATGTGCAACCCAATCAATAGATAACAGAGTTGATTGCATGCACATAGAAGAAACCAATAGATATCAACACACAAAATTATAAGCAAAGGCAACTCTAGATCTAGATCTAAAATAACACAAAGTTTATTAGAAGATCTAAGATAGAAAGCTAGAAACAAAATGCACCGTGACACAAAGTTCTCCAGAAACCTGCTCCTTTATATTCCTTTGCTTCAAGTGGCTATCAGGGGTTTCAGCACAAAGTCTGGAACACAAGAATGCTACTTACAAATTCTGATCTTTTTAACCCGTAGGTTCTTCCTCTACTTATAGAATGTAGAGGGGCAATTACAAGTCGGAAGCTTTTAGTTGAATTGGCACATGTGGAAGTCGGAAAGGAAACAACTGGCAATCTCCCTCCTAGAATTCCTCTTTGCATGACATGCATGATTCAGAACCAAAATAGAACCTTCTATTTTGCACGTCCCGCCACCTATCTCCAAGTAGTTGACTTCTTCAAGTAATGGCTTTTAAACCAATCACTTAAGTTGATAATTTAATTGATCGCTCAATTATTTTTTTTGAGGAAATAAGAGAAAGAAGAAGAAAGAGGAAAGTCAGCCTTGTCCTTTTTCATATTTTGAATCGCACGATTTGATTCTTTTGAAAGCGATTGATTCGAAGTGATCTGAAGCACTGATCTCGAAGCAAATGCTAGATCTGGAAGCAAGTGATTTTGCTTGGGTATTTCCTTTGACATGTCTTCCTTCTTATCCTCAAGCTTTTGAAGTTCTTCTCCTATACATGCATCAGTGCAATGTTTGTCGTAAATAACTCATCATTTTTATTTTTAATTGCATATGAGCAATTAAAAATTTTGAAAGCACTCCGAGTGAATGCAACTTCAATGAAGGCTTCAACTGGAAGATTGGGAGCACATGCACAAGATCCTGGAAGAAATTTTCCACGCACTGACTTCTACACGGCCGCATCAGAAACAAGAGGATGAATTTTTGCCGGAAGCTTTTGCAATTATGAGATCTGGATCTGAATCTGATCTAGATCTGGGCCTGGATTTGTGTCTCCGATGTCAGCAAATCTGGAAGTAATGCATGATTCCGCTGAGCTTTCTCGTTCATCCCGCTTTGCCATGGCTGGAGCAATCTTTGTCTAAACAATTCTTTTCCTCTTTATTCGGCCGAATTCTTCACAACCGTGCAGATCTAAATAATTCTTCGATTCGAGGATATGTTCAATGTATCGACATTGATTTAAGCTCCTTTCTCTTATAAAGCACCCGTAATGAATTCCTACAATTAATTCGCATAAAGATGGCAACCGAACATGAACAATGAATTTTAATCATAAAATCTGCATATATCAAGCCTGCTGCCCCAAAATTTGATGTTTTATTTGCATGCAAAGCAAACATGAATTTTACCAACTTCACCTGAGCACCTGTATCACTTATGCAAACAATTATCCAGACACAAATCAACCTCCTTCAACCTATGCGCCAATTCTAGAAGCTTTTAGCATTAATTACACCTTCTTGAGCAAAAATCCTCTCCAAATGGGGCGCACTTTTTGTCTGGGCTGCACTTCTCTGCTTGTGAATTAATTAATTCATCCTTATGGCAGCCCCTGCTTATATAATCCTCATGATTCTATAATTAATTAATGTCTTTCCTATTCCTGGCAATTAATTAATTAATTAATAAGCTTTACTCTTCAAATGGGTGCCTATTTTGTGCATGCTCATGGCTGCCATTAAATAAATTAAATTTATTTAATTTTAGACTTTTGCTTCCAGTTAACTCAAGCCTCACAGTATGCTTTGACCTTAGCCACTGAAAATAGGAATTAATTAATTCATTTAATACTTAAAAAAATATTATTTCTCTCCCAAATGGGGCGCACTTTTTGACATAAGGGGCTGCATTAAATAAATATTATTTATTTAATTTTAGAACAATCTATTTTCAACCTCCTTTTGTCCATTTACCTCTGTTGACTTTTCCACAAGCCTGGGCGCCAAAATTGGGTGAATAAATATTAACAAATATTTATTTAATGCATTATTATTCACCCAAGGTGGGTCGCACTTTTTGGCACAGGTGAATTCTATTTTTAAAAGTCAATTGACAATGGGATTATTTACCCTACAAGGCAGCCCTGAAAATCCCATGATTTACTTAAGCTGTTTGACTTTCATAATGGGATTATTTACCTTGTAAGGCAAGTAATAAAATCCCATTTATGCCTTAAGTGATTTTTCTTTTATTTCACAATGGAAATTTTTACCCTGCAAGGCAAGTAAGAAATTCCCGCTTCGCTCGCTCGCCTCTAATTTTCCCATCAGTGACTTAAGTGACGTTGCTTCCATGGGAAAAAGTATCCTGTGTACAAAATTCTCACCGCTTGCATGCTTCCCAAAATCCCATGATTCACTTCAAACCCTCTTTTTTCCAAAAATGCGGCCAGCCCAGAAGAAGCTTTTTGGTGCACGACTTTGTTTTTTCCAAGAGAACCAGACCTCCGATGGCGAATTTCTTCTGGCACAACGTGCATAGGTGATCTCCGAGATACCTGTGCCAAGAATCGGGCCAAACCGGCAAAGGAATTGATCCAGAGAAATTTCACAGAAAACGAAACGGAAAACACAAAAACACAAAACGTTGCCAAAAGTCACAAATAAAGCCCAGGATTCATTCCTAGTTAAAACCCTATTGGTATATGGGAATAATGATATGTACGATCACAACAGAGTTAAACCGGAGTGCAAATTGTCTCAAACGGGCTTAAAATAATTAAATACAAATTTCCCGCAGCAAACCCCAATGACATGTAATATAATGATTTCGGGCATCCGGTATTCGCGAAATTGGCTAATATGACTCTCGGGATTATCTTGACATAGTACAAGACACTTTCTCGCAATAAAAACACACTACCCATTATTTTAAAAGTACGATTTTAATTTACATAGGGTAGTCCCAGTTTCAAGGTGAAATCTGGGACACCACTGCTAAGAGGAATAGGCTTACCTGTGCGAAAGAGGAGAAACTTAGTAGCAATGCACACAAGTTAAGCCTTTGCATCTTATGGATCGCAAGACACTTGAGTACAAACGAACCCCAACATTATGGTGGGATGTAGATCCCGAGGAGCTGAGGCAGTCAAGAGGACAAAATCCGTGCAAATGGAGATTGATTGGGATTACCTTTGAGGACGAGGATGCTAGTACCAACAAGGAGTTCATGGATATTTCTTCGATGTAGATTTTGATTTTTAGGCCGATACTTGTAGTTGTCCTCTTATTTTGTAATATTGACAATAGACAATTGTTGGTGTATTTGGCTATGCGATTAATGATATGAATATCAGCTATCATTGTCACTTAAATCAATCGTAATTTAGAATGGTTTTACTTTTATATTTTATAATATATTTGAAATTTCAACTTGTCTCAAATTCAAAATTCAAATATGTATTATGAATTTTCAATTTATGACATTAACATATTGATATTATAGTATTAAGGAATGTATTTGATGTTTATGAGTTCAAGTTTCACCTTATTTAAATCTCAAATGGTTTTATTTCAGCTTATTTATATAATTTAGTCACTATATCTTTATATTTTAAATATTTATATATTTTTTAATTAGCCGTCCAAATTTAGAATTCCCCCTATCCCCCCGTCTCAGTAACTATGGTTGATAGGCATGAAGAGGATATTAGTGTCAAGCATATGCATGATCAAGGAGAAATGATGGCAAGGGGACATGTGATGAAAATCAAATTTAAGGGGAGTTGTTCAACCCCACCACGAGCCATTTGAAGGGCAAGCGTAAGACATTTCAATGACCTCACCATAGAAGGGTATACTCATTCATATAAGACATCATTTGTGGTCTACTTCTATGTGGCAAAAAAAGAAATCTTGAAGCATTCATCGTATGGTAATAATCTTTTGATGTTTGACAATTTATTAGTGCCTACTAATTGCATCAAGTTGAACATGAGTGGAAAATAAGTAGGTTATCAAGAGGACTATAAAGATGGGCTTGTGAAGAGGTGTGCTTATGAAGGAAGGACATCATGGAATGCTTATGGTAATTTGTAGTTCACTGTAATTTTCCGAACAGTAGGCCCTAATGGGCAAATGAATGAGGTTTTTCACCCAAACATGAGTCTTATGAATGTCCCAAGTCATCACCCACCAAGTATGAAGGCTTGTGCGAAGAAAAAGGGGGTTTGGATGAAGAAAATGATTAAGGAAAGAGCGCTGTCCTAAACTCAAAAATTCTGAGTTTTGTAGATGTTGGGGGCAGCCCAAGGTATGATTTTTCATGCTTATTTTCTCCTTATATGTTGAGCTTTGATGAATATGGGTATGAGCATGTTAGATGGATGGATAAGAGGTATTTTGGTCATACTATTGTTGATGTTTTTGCTCCTAACACTTGGGTGCATAAGTGTCAACATGGCAAAAGGAAAGGGATGCCTAAGACTCCTTCTACAAACAAAAATCATGACAGTAAGCTTGCTGGCCTGTGTATAACAGCAGTTATTAGGGAGCAAATAAGTGTGCTTTCTCTTCTAGAATCAAGTTCCAAGGAAGCTCCATGCACATGTCAAGTAAAGGTACATAATTACAAGGTGAGAAGTGGTGTTTTATGGTATGAAAATGTAATGAGCAGCCCCAAGCATGATGTTTTAGATTTATTTTCTTTATCCATAAAGAAGGTACATGGGCACAATCAAAGGTTTGAAGTTCCTTGGGTTTACGGTGATATGGTTTATGGATGCATGAATTATGGTTTCTCTTTTTCTTATATGCATGGTGCAACAAAAATAGTGAGATGTCATCCCTCTACATGGTATGGAGAAGTAAATAACAAGTTGTTTGTATTTACTAGTGCTCATGAGATGATTAAGATGGACATTCTATTGTTCTCATACCTTGATAAAATTCAGTTTTTGATTGTTGAGGTCATAAGAGGAAGGTATGAGCATCATCTATTCATGTTTGAATTGGCAACCAAGAGGAATATGTGTATGCTTAATGTTCACACTGCTGTAATGTACATTTTTGGTTTGTTTGAGGACATGTTAGCATGCTTACAAAAGGATTTAGTCACATGGTATGCTGATTTTCAGTTTGGAGCATCATTGGTACATGTTACAGGTTCTTCTTTAGACCATTTAGCACTTCTTTTACATTGGGAGTAGTGAAGAAGAAGGTATGGTGTTGAGTTGTCATGTTATGTTTTGAGAAAAAGGGTAAGCATGTTGTATTTTCAGCCATGATAGTGAGAAGTACCACATTTGTCATGAGATTCACTTTGGATCATCTCTATATCATGCATATGATTGAGTTTCAACATTTGTTTTCTTGGGAACAATGTATTGAGGGTTGTGAAGATGAAGAATGGATCACATGGACCACATTTTGCATGGTAAGAGTTTCATTTCCAACCAAGCATATGGATAGTCTTCAGTTTGTTATTGTTGGGAATGGAATTTCAGTTGCATGGGGGCCTATCTCATTCACTAGATTGTTGCTCATTCATGTGGGGAAAAGAATTCTGAAATATGATAGTTGTTGTCCTCTCATTTTTATGGAAGATATCTTTATGACCAACTCTACTATCACTTCCATCATTCAGATTTTTCACATGCAGTTGATGATATGGGTGTTGGTACTTGATTTTGACTCATGGGTGACTATTTGGGGGTGGAAACCAGCCACTCCAATTCTGATTTTTGGAGATTACAATAGCACTTGGGGCCACATAACAAAGTTTGGGGGCAGCCCATACATGGAGGAGTCTTATATGCCATGGAGACACATTGGAAAAATGTTCAACACTTATTTTTCTAATTTGTTTGCTTCATGTGCAGGTTTGAAGAAGAAATTACAGCAGACTACACTCCTAACTTTTAAGAGAATGAAGCGGTCCAAGATATTGCAAATGCTACTTCACTTGAGTGGCATGGGAGCACGGTTTTTAGAGTACCACACTTTTGGACACAGACACATGAACTTGCTATTGCTTGAGGGAAAACAATCTTGGGAAGGGAGGACTGTAATGTCCCCATTTTTTGAAGACCCTTAGCCTATCATTCCCCGTGGGCTTTAGGGATGTTGCAAGGGGAAAATTATATTAAATAATTAGATAATATTGCCTGGAGAGTGATTTTAATCATTTGACATTATAAAGCAATATTTATTTAATTATTTAATATTTATGGAGCAAGTAATGTATTTAATTATTTAATTAAATTCCCAAAATGCAAATTAAAAAGGGGAATTAATTAAATAATATTTAGGTGGCTTTTAAATATTAAAATCACCCTTTGAAAAGGGGACGCCACACCTAGGGAAAATAAACTACTTTTATTTAATAATTTCCCTCTCCTAGGGATTTCGAATTTTGTGCCTCCTTGCTTATAAAAGGAGTGCTAGGATCATTGTTAGACTCATGTTATGATGAGATTTATTTGATACTCCATGCTTGGAGTTGGGATGCATGCCCATTAATGCTTTCTCTCTCTCTTGCGTGGGAAGTTAGTGAGTTGGTTTTGATCAATTGAAGTATTCTCTCTTGTTCCATTTGTTGAGTTCTCGTGTTGAAGTATGTTCTATGCATGATTCATACTTGCTAACATTGGCGACTTGCTTTGGGATGTGGCACATTGTTTGATGAGGATATTTGAATGATTAGTGGTGATTTTGATGTCTTTATGGTCTGACTTTAATGTTGTAATTATTCCAACCATGGTGACTTGATATGGGTCTTATTTTGGCATGTTTTAAGGGTAAATCATCTATATTCAAGATCTGATCTGTGTTGGCTTATTTTTGCTAAGTTTGGGCAGCTATTTTGAGTGTATTGAAGGGTTATTAAGTGTCGGAAATTATTTATGCAATTTATTCTAACCCTAACGACTGGTTTGGGGATTTTGGGGGCTGTTTTGGAGGGGTTTCAGTTATCATAAAATTCAGATCTTTAGTTCTTTGGAAAGATCTTAATTTATAGAATTATCTGCATTTTATTTGAAGGGAAAATATGGAATATTGAAGGAGTTATGAATTTTAGAAGATTTCAGTTGTCTGTAACTATTTGGTTGCTAACAATTAAATATTAATTTCAGATCTGCAGTTTGGGATCAATTTAATATTGAATGTGATTGTAGCAATTAGGAGAAATAAGGAGAAGGTGATTCTATAATTTTTGGAGTAGATTTGGTGCCCTAAATGTGCTGGGCGACCTACTTTTTAGGGAAAAATTAGGGTTTCGTGTTGGTTGTGCGAAATCTGATTTTTGCATATTATTCTTCATATTTTGTGGTCCAATATCCAAAATTTCAGCTCATTTGGACTTCTCTAGCCAAAGATATGAATTTTTGAAAATTGCAGCAGTTGGGGTTTGAAAATTAATTATTTTCCAACAGTGTGTGATCAGATTTATATTATTTCCTAACTTGTCCTAGATAGGGGCATTACAGGTTTTCATCCTCTACGGGTGAAAATGAGAGCTCAAAGCTCCAATTTCCAAATGAGAAGTAAATAATTCACAAGATGATGATTACAATGAGCCCCAACATTCGCTGTTATAGCATTTTCTTTCCTTTCTTTGGGGAGCTCTCCATGTAGGCCTCTTTATTTCTTTTTTAACATTTGTTTTTCCTTCATAAAGATGGACGACCTCTCCCTTTTTAGCCTACTAAAAATAATGAAATTAGGCTAAGGGTCTTTTTCTACTTCGAGTATTTAAAAATCTCTTTTATTTTAATAATAATAATAATAAAATTATTAAGTTGTCCCAAAATGAAGAATTGGCCGGGCCAACTTAAAATATTATTAATTATTTTTTAATTTAGAAAAGGGGACATTACAAACCCCACACCTTTTATACCTTTTCCTTTTTTGTCAATTTTGGTGGCCGACTTTATTCAAAAGTCACCTTTATATTTAAAACATAAGTTGCCTTATAAAATAATACAAGGTTACATTTGGCCAACTTAGTTAAATCATTAATTTTACTTCAAGTATTTAAAAATACTTTTTATTTTAATAATAATATTATTAAGTTGCCCAAAGATTAGAAATGACCAGGCCCAACTTAAATAATATTATTAATTATTTTAATCTAGAAAAGGGACATTATAGTCCACCCTTCCCAAATTTGCTTGCCCTCAAGCAAATGCCAGCTCATATGCGCAAGTATCACTATGTCAAAATGATAAGTCATGTTGTAGTGCTCATAGAGCCTGGACCTTGTACCTATCAAATGGGATAACTCCTACCAAAGAACATAGTATGACATATCCTAAATGGATAATGAATGTCATTCTACCTTAAGTTGATCCTCAAAAAATTGTAGGTATCAAGAAACATGTGCATACTTCTGCAAGATTGAAGGCTGCCATATGCCCATGTCAATGTGGTGTTGCTGTCCTAGTTGGTTCCTCCTATGGTAAGAGGATTTTGGGATACCAGATCTTTGGGTCCCAATGGTTCCTCCCATGATTTAGCGAGCTATTCCTCCCAATATTTGATAAACAACAGACATCAGATGGGCTGGAAATGAGTTGCAACACCCACCAATCACTTGCATTTTCACCCAACAAGGTACCCAAGTGGCTGCCATGAAGATCTTCAGCTAAACCCTTCTTCGAACTTCTTCTATCAACGATTCTTCCTTATTTTGTGCAAGCTTGCAGCTATTCTTAGCTGATGACAACAGTCCTATACCTGTCATTTTCATGGCCAACAACATGAGAAAGGTACAACATGTACCAAACTGAAACTTCTTTGCAAAAATCAACAATTTGGGCAATGTAGAGGCTGTGAACAGCCATGCAAGGACTGAAAATATCATACTAGCAGTCACAAACTGAAAAGAACTCCTTCCCCTGACTGAAGGCACTGTAAACCCACTTGTATGGTTGCAAATGATGCAATGTAGCAGCTGGAAGTAGTGATGATTTTAGCCTTCAAGCTGAAAGTTTGGGGCATGGTTGTCCCCATTATGTTCTCCTTTTCCTTGGGAGGTAGTAGATCATCCACCCTTGCTCTTAATTCCCTCCCAGACGAACATAAGCGAGTGCCGGAATATTTGCACTCACTAATCTCATCAAGTGAACCCTTTCATACATCATGTTAGACCAAGAGAACTTCATCAAACTTTCCAATATACCTCTATCCAAGGAAAGTACTATCATTTCAACACATGAAATTAAAAAGAGTATCATACCCTGGTTGTAGCATTGTACTTTCTTACTCAACCTTGGGCTTATGGTGGCTGGAAACCATCTTGTAACAGATACAAAAACCTCATCAATGACTATAGGTGGAATATGCATCTTTCTTATGACAAAATTTTCTTCTATCTCAACAAAATGTATATGGGAGAAACCAGAAATGTGGTGGACAACAGTCCAAAAATTTGAGACAACTCCCATATCCATACCCACTATGTTAAGTTGATAACACATAACCAAAAGATCCCATTTTACCCAAGTCTCACCCTTCTTGAATCTCCAAAGATCACCCAGATCCCAAACTTTCATGTACAAGCAATTTGGAACTTGTATGAAAGTATCTATGTGCCCTTTGCCCCTCAAAGGGTTCTTCACTCTATCACCATTTTCACTATGTTGTCCATGATGACCACAAATTTGTCATGATATACCATGAAGCATCAAACTTGACATAAGATCATTCTTTTCAACATGTTGCCCATGATGACAACACATCTAAAATGACATAGTAGGAAGCAACAAATCCACAACACTTTCATACCTTTGGTTGTCCATAACTTGCTCACCTTTCTTTGTCGGATGAAGAATGAATGCAATATCTTCGACACCCCACATGCTTGTGACTAAGAATTTTTGAGTTAGGATCAGCATTCTCCTTCCTCTTAGACTCTTCACATTCAACAAGTGAAGCCCTTTCCACCTTGACTTCATCCATATTTTGTTGACACATGCATGGAACATCTTCATAGTTCTTGCCAAAGTCATGAACACCATCAACTTGCTTCTTATTGATTGATCTTATGAAAACCCAACAAGTTGAACATCAACATTATCAACCGATAAAGCCCTTTTCTTATGTGCATGCCCCTCAACATGGTCTTCTTGGAACTCCAAACCTTCTTGCAGATCTGATTTTTCTTTCTTCAGTTCATGCCCCATGATTTCTTCCTTGACCTCTTGAGGTGTTGATGTATTCGTTACCTTTGTTGGTTCTTTTTCTTCTTTCAAGAGAAACTCTTTTGGGTTTGGCTCCTTGGCATATTCTTGTGGTCTAGGGTTTAACCCTAACATCTTCATCCATGCACCGGTTGTCCCCTTGTTGGAACCATCAAATGTGGAGTGTCACTTTCCCCAAGGTATGTTGAAGATCCTTCTATGGTGCTTGAGATCTAGGTTTGGGCCTTGATCTACCCTTGCTTACTCCTATGAACTCCACAAGTGAGATGGTATCACAAATCTCATTTGGAAGATATCTATACTCCTCATAGTTGGCCACAATGTTGTGACCCACTGAATGCCATGTTTCAACCTCTGGAATGACTTCTTCTCTTAGAGGAAGGTAGGTTGGAAGGCTAGCAACAAATCTAAAATTTGACCCTTGGGGCTGCCTCACATTGTGAACCCCTGATGAACTACCCTCACCATTGTGATGTCTTGGCTCATGAAGTTTTTGCAAGGTTAGGGCTAACAAATCCATAGTGTCTGCCAACTTTGCTTGCACTTGGATAAGTTTATCAACCTTGGCCTCTTCAAAACCTTTGTTGACCATGTTAGGTCCTTCAAGTGGCTGATCTGAATTCTTCTTTCTTCTTGCACGAATACCCTCCAGGCTAGGAGGATCTTTGCTCTGATACCACTATAATGTCCCTTTCCGAGCCGAAACTGAAAAGGAAGGGAAATAGCATAAACCCAACTCAAAGCAAACAAAATTTATAATAGTCAATTGAATTTTTGGACAACAAGGTACAACAGTCTGAAATCTTATGACAACAAGAGGAAAATTGCAATAATTCACCACCAAAACCACTTTTACAACATCCAAAGCATGTAGGAAATTTTATAAATATTTTAAAACAAGTACAAGCCAAGAAATGAGCTTTAAAACCCTCAACTAGAGTATATTTAATTAAATTTGCAACAACAACAAATCCACTTACAAAAATGGCTGGAAGTTGAGATTCCAAGGCCCAAAATTCAATTCGACAAATGCAACCAACCTTAGAAATTATGAGCAATCCAAATATCAACAAAGAATGAAGTGTCGTGCCCTAGAAACTAGTGAACTCCTCCCAAGGAGGGGTCGTTACCCTAGGAGAGGGTCTGAAATTGATCAATAAACCCTCAAATACTTGGCGCTACCTCTGAAAATGGATGAATTACTGATCACAACCCTTGGCTGATCCAAGCACTGACCCTTGTGGCTGTTCCACACTCAAATTGCTGAAAATCAGGTTTACAAAGAAAACCCTAGCTGGAAATGTGTGAAAACTGAAAAGACATGAAGGAAATCTGATTGTAGCCCTATTGGATCTTTGAAATGATACCACCATGTAGATTTGGAGGGTTTTCGTCCTCAAATCTGATTGCTATTGAGGGATTTCGTCCTCAATAGACCTCCATGGAGGGTTTCCGTCCTCAATGGATGAAGAGGAAACAAATTGCTCTAACTCTCAAATTAGAAATTATCAAATGTCCAAAAGAATCCTTGAAATGAACCCCCACACCTCCTTTTATACCTTTTCCTCTTTTCTTCAATTTTGGTGACTACTTACTTTATTTAAAAGTCACTTTTATTTTTAAAACATAAGTTGCCTTATAATATAACATAAAGTTACATTTGACCGACTTAATTAAATCATTAATTTTACTTTAAGTATTTAAAAATAAATTTCTATTTGAATAATAATATTATTGAAGTTGCCCAAAGATTAGAAATGACCAGACCCAACATAAATAATATTATTAATTATTTTAATCTAGAAAAGGGGACATTACATTTAGGAATGGCCTACACAAACCCCTTACAAAACATGACAATTTCTTGGGGTGAAAATTTTCTTGAGGACATGTGTCCTTTGTTTCTCTTGCATCATTTGGACTTTGAATCAAGTCACAAAGGGTGGCATGGAGGAAAATTTAGCTGGTCTCTCTTGCATAATAGAAAGAATTTGATGTAGCGAATTATACACTATTCTACACAAATGATCACACTAACATATCTTCAACAACCATTTGAGATAGAGATTGATGCATCCTTAAATGAACGTAGTAAGTCCTTAATTTTGTCACCTAGTTTCTTACCGTTGGAGAATTTAACAATCGTGATAAAAGAATACTTCACATAAGACCAAAGAGATTTATGCCATTTTACAGGTATACAAGAATTGGAAGGATTACATATTGAGAAAGAAGACAATTATTCAAACCAATCATAATCCATTGTAGAATTTGCATATGCAGAAAAAGTTGCAACCAGGGCGGCTTCAGAAATGGTCTTCCTACCTTTAGCAGTTCTATTTGAACATTGGGCATAAAGGGAGTGTCAATCACGCAGCATATTTGTTAAATTCAATCCTCAGTCCAAGCCCTTCTCTCTGCTCTTGGTGCATTAGGAAATAATACCAACATTTGGCCAAAATTGTACCAAACAGATTAACCCTTTGCAGAAAATTTATCAAGCATTGCATAACAGAAAATTGATTCCACCTTATTACTTGCAAGATGGAATCTTGTATCGCTTGGGACACGTGTGTGTATGGCATGACATCAGAAGTTGATATGAAAGACTCGCTTCAGCAAGGTTACAAGTCCTTTTGGAGTTAAAGACCCTGTAGTGAAGAAGAGTCTCTTTCAGCCACATCTCAGATCAGACGTTTCAAAATACATCAGATTTTTTACCGCATGTGCTATAGCCAAATTAGTCAACAAGAAAGGAATATATACTCCTTTACTGACACCGAACAGACCTTGGGAATCAATTTGCATTGATTTCCTCACAGATTTACCTACTATCAAGCATGGCAATGATTGTGTTTATGTATTAATGGATAGATTTATTAGAATATAAGGCTTATAATTAGTGTTAAGTTAATGTTAGTTAAGAGTTAACTAATAAACGGTTGTAACCAGTTCAACCATTTTGTAACCATCTCTTGCATGATAAAATGAAGGACACAAAATGAATTACGGGCGCATTCATGTTACTCTTCATTTTTTCTTTGTACATTCTAATCTTTCTTTATTCTTTCTCTCTCCACATATTCTAACATTGGTATTAGAGCCCTTGGTGCTCAAAGGGATCTGCAAATTGAGGAGAAAGAGTAGGAAGAAGCATTCAGTGTATTTTCGAATGCATCTAGGGCATGTGACAAAAGTTTTAAGTTTCAGCAAGTTTCAGTTGCGAAGGAAGAACATTCAAACATTCAGATTATTTTTGTTTGAAGCATCGAGGGCATGAATAAAGTCATAGTCGACAAAGATACAATCACGAGTTTGCATAAGATAATACACAATGGTCGTAAGGATTGAAAAAGGGTCTGCAAGGGGTTGATGGGCTGGAAACTCAGTCGCGAATCCAAACTTCACTTCCGCCATTAATGCCACAGTCAGAGGCACGTTTTGAAGGGCAACATAAAGAATAACAAGTAGTTCACCAGTCGCTGGAAAATGGAAAAAATATAGATACAGTACGCCATTTTAAAGCACATGAAGGGCATAAGCACAATCATTTTTACAGTTCGCAAAAGGGTACAAAAAGCAAAAGTTGTGAGGTTCGAAAGGGCATAAAATAAAGTTGCAAAACTGGTTGCAAATGCATAAACTATAGTAATAAAATACAAAAGCGAAAAGGGCTGCAAAAGAGCATTAAAAGAATTCGTGTAGGATGATTTCCACAATACAAATTAAATGCCTATTCTGTTTCAGCTGGATATAAATCTCTATGCAAAGTAACTCCCCATCCTTTAAGAGACATTTTTAACCACCTATGGCAGGAAGTTCTATGGCTGAAAGTAAGCTTCTTTGTATGGTTGTTATTGAGAAGAAGAGTCCTTACAGGGGATAGGCTTATGAAAAGAGGGTTTAATGGCCCTTTTAGGTGTGTAATGTGCTTGGCGAATGCTGAAACTATTACTCATCTTTTTCTACAGTGTCCCTTTGTACTTCAACTGTGGCAACATTTGGCCAAGTTATTTGAGATTCCTTGGTGTGGAATTCAGGCTCTTGAACAACCGTTCAGAGAATGGGGAAAACATATAAACCATGGCCAAAATATTTTGCAGGCATTATGGAGTGGTATAACCCTTTTGTTATGGAACACATGGAAGGAAAGAAATAGACGAATTTTCCAGCAGGAATGTAGAGACATCCCATTTGTTTGGGAAAAGATAAAGATGAATGTTGCTGAATCCATTAAGCATAAATTACACTTCCCTCAAAATCTTTCAACACAATGGGTTAATTTTATCAAAAAGTTACCTTTAAATCTCTCAAGTACCACCCTGGTTGCCTCTAAACCAAGAAGGCAACATCAAGTAAATGGAAAGTGGTCTGCTCCTCCGGATGGGTTCGGCAAGCTGAATACAGATGGTGCTTCTAGAGGAAATCCGGGCAATGCTAGCATGGGAGGAATAGGCAGATTTTCTGATGGTTCAATGGCCTTTTTCTTTTTAGAAAAATTGGGTCATGCAAAGAATAATTTCGCTGAAATCAAGGCAGTTTACAGAGGTTTACAAGAAGCAGTGAAAATTGGTTGGCAAAGGATTCAGGTGGAGTCTGATTCTCTACTGATCATTAGCCTTTTATCCAATTCTGTTGTGACTAAGGGCAGAAATTGGCAAATATTAAGAGAGCTGGACAAAATTCATAAAAGTTCCAAGAGAGCAATTTTAACTATGCTCCTAGAGAGCAAAATAAAGTCGTGGATGCATTAGCAAATTGGGCCCTAGATAATCACAATCTTATTTGTTATGGTCCAGTTGGTGGTCGTCTAAGCTTCACAAAGATTTTAGAAAGATATGAGATATAGATTTCATCCAATGATAGTTGTTAGTAAGGCTTCTTATGTTTCTGATGCCCGGGCTTGGACTCATAGCTTTTATGCCTGGCATAGTAGAATTTGTACACTCTGATTTCTCTATAATATAAGTCTTTTTTCGCTTTGTTTTTATTTTATTTTTTTAAATACAAATTAAATGCCATTAAAGACACAAAGTTCAAAGTCACCATGTCTGAAGTTGAGGCTATTTATCTTCACAATTTTTGTTGCACAAATTCAGACATTAAAAATTCCTTGCATTAAATTCCAAGACCAAATCAGAATACATAATTGTTGAATTTATTTCTATACTTGAAGTCAGAATATCACTTTTTTTTGTTGCATTAATTTGCGGATCAGAAATTAAAGATAGTGTGTAAAAATGGATGACGGGAATTTAATATAGCCATTGTTGAAGATCCATTGGATGTTGAAAGTGATGAAGAAGTTGCCAATATAGAATATGTATTTCAAAAGAAGCCCCACACTTCAAAGACAATAAGGGATCTAGTGTAAGTAAAACTCGACATGTATAGCAGTCCAGATAGTTCTACAAATCTGTGGATCTCCAATTTACCCTTACAAGGGTCATGAGACAACTTGATGGAGCATTGTGGGAGTAGCTCAGTATAGATGGTTGTCCAACAATTCGGGAGATTCTATAATTCGGGAGTTTGGGGAGGTGGAATCCGAGAAACTCAGGAATTCAGCTCGGGAACTACACCTTTCCGAGGGTTAGGAGGCAACTTGATGGAGTTCTACCTAGTCAAAGCACTATTTTCAAAGGGAAAAGCTTCTAAAGAATGTGTGGTCTTGTTTGGTTCTGTTACTTTAATCTTCTATCAATATGTTCTATAGTGTAAGCCTTAAGAGGGGGTATTAGAATATAAGGCTTATAATTAACATTAAGTTAAGTATTTGTTAAGTGTTAATTTATAAAGGTTTGTAACCACTTACAACCATTTTGTAACCATCTCTCACATAATAAAATGACACATACACAATGAATAACATGTGCATTCCGGTTACTCTTCATTTGTTCTTTGCACATTCTAATCTTTCATTATTCTCTCTCCACATATTGTAACAAGATTCAGAAAGATGGTAATTCTTGCACCATGTAAAAAGGCCATTTGAACTTAAGAAACAACTTATTTTTCTTTCATAATATATAGGTTCACTTTGGATTACCTTCATCATAAATAAAGATGCCTTTTGTTTTAATGATTTCTGAAAAAACACAATAGTCAATGATGGACACAAAGTTGACTACATCTGCTGCATTCCATCTCCAAATTGATGGACCAATAGAAGCAGTGAATAGGATTATAGTGCATCTCCTCAAGCTGTACGATTTACATGGGATGAAATCATACCGTTCATTCAACACGGCTAGAAAAAACCTCATAACATCTATATCGAACCAATCATTTTTTGAGGTTTGTTTGGCTTTCAAACCATTGACACCCATTGGCTTCATAGGGTGCCATTAACAACAATGACTCCATTAGCTCAAAAGGAATTCGGAAAAACAGCTACATTCATTGAACACGTTTAGCACATTCAACAACAAATGCAAACCATTGTGCATGAAACTTGTAATGAAATTACTTAGATAGATCTGAATATCAGCAGCAATATAACACCAAAGAATACCAAAATATTGATAAATTATCACAATATGCATGTAGAAAGACTTAGCCACTTATAGAGGGCTACCTTCAACCCATAAATAAGACTCAAGTGCTCAATATGATGATCATCTACTACTCACTAACTCCTATATATACCCTACTATGCTATGCAAAACACCAAGGCCAACCTACTAAGCATATGAAAGCATAAATAAATATGATATGACATGATAAGAGATTATGTTAGCCACAAATCGGCTATATATATCCAATATATGACCTAGGATTAAGGGCGTAGCATGCCCCTCCCCTTCAAAGCAACATTGTCCCCAATGTTGACAATTTTTGAATGCTGCTTCACACAAGTAGAGTCCTCAATGTTGATGATCTCTAGATGTTGGTAAAAGAAATCTTCCTCTCGATGCTTCCTTTGTATTATCGTGATTCTTCCCCTTGATTTGATACTCATGGATTACCTTCTTCTATTGGCACTCCTTTATTCTTTGATTGCTTGAACCTTTGGGTGGATCTTCAAGGTTGAGATGGTGGATGGTGGCTGGAAATGAGGAGAGAGTTTGGAAATAATGTCTTACATAGGTGTCTTAACTAATGGCATATCCTCAACGATAACTGAATACGTTTCCCTCCTCTCCTGAGAATGTGGTGGTATGTAGGCCAAAGACTATTTTTCTTCCATTGCAATTAATTGTGATTTACCGCCCTTGATTATTTGCATTTGATGAGAGCTCACCCTTTGAGGAGATTTTACATACAACCCTGTTAACTCAAACATCTTGTCTTGTGAACAAAAATGCATGAATAATTCCTGGAAGTTCATTTCAATCATTCCCAAGGTTGTGAGCCATTGGAATCCCAAAACAATATCTGCTCCACCCATAGGAATAACAAACATAGGGGAATCTAGCTTGTAGTCTCCCATGTCAATTTTGATATTATGACATTTCCTTGAACAACTAATTGTACCTCCATCTGCAACCATGACCTGAAATTTTGGGGTTGGATAAATAAAACAATTTAGATGTGCAACCAACTTATTATTGATAAAATTATGTGTGCTCCTTGAGTCAATCAATACTGGTACTTTATGTTCCTTTAAGACACCCCTGACCTTGAGGGTTTCTAGGAGATAACACTTGAAATTGCATGGCAAGAAATAGTAGGTTGGGAATCTCCAAACCCTAGTTCATCCATAACCTTTACTTCTTTTTCTTCATCTTTAACTTCATCATCAATGGCCTCCATGTAGGAAAGCTTCTTTTCCAGCACATTTATGTTGTTTGTTGTATTTTCTGTCACAATTGAAACATAAGCCTTTTTCTCGTTTCTCTTGAATTTGTTGAAGAGTGTTAGCATATGGATTTGCACGCATGCAAATGACATGCAACAATGTGGGAACAAAGTCCCTCCTTAATGAAGGTGAGGCTGCCTTTATTGAAAACCAAAACTGTATTTACATCTATACATTCAAAATTGTATGTGGGGGGTGTTTTGGAACATCAATGGAAAGAAAAGTGAATGAGGGAGATGGAATGGAATGAAGGAAAGGAGTGAAATGGAATGAATCTGAAAGAACATGCAAGAGTTAGGTAAAAACAGAGCCTAATATTGCATGAAGAAGAAAGATGAATAACTAACACAAATAAAACGGAGTTTGAGTTAGCCAAACAAGAACGTGTAAAAGGGAACACACATGAGCAAGTAGATAATCAGAGCTTGATCACTGTGAACTAGAACAACCGATTAATAACGTTGACAATAAGATCAAAGATAATATTTGCATGCAAGATTCAAACACCTAACATCTAATGAACATAAGAACATCAAATGTTACAAGAGACAATGAATGAGACACAAAGTTTGTATTTCATTAACTCTAAAATGTTTTTCACAAAAGAACACAAAGTTTCTTCCTAAAACAAAGCTTGCACAAAAATATTTTCTTCTCCTCTCTCAAAGTCACCTTTTATAAATGCGCCCCTCACTTCCTTTTATAACCCGTTTGGTTACAAAGTAGTTAGGGTTTTACATGATCATTAAATAAGGCACTTAAGTGAGCTTTGACTTTTTCAACAACTTTATTAAAGACAACCCAAAAATGGAAATTACTTAAAATATCCATTGTTTCCCAAAAACAAATAACACCTTTTAAAATATACAATAATAACTAGTGCCTTATCCATTGAAATGGGGTCCGCCTATCTCAAGCGTATGAGAAATGGACTCTCCCATTTCGTAAGATACCAAGAAAATCAATTCCCTGCACCGCCGGTGAAATTAGGATCTGCCGCTTTTGCCAGTTGAAAGGATTTAAATCTTCCCAAAGTTTCAAACATCTTTTCTTCTTCTGGAGGTTCACTTGGTCGAAGAATAGCCTCAAAAAATACTTGCAATTCAAGAATTCTACTTGGCATATCATTTAAATTAACAATTTTGGATTGAGCATTCTCAAATAAGTTATTCAATTTGATACACCACTCCATGGAAACTGACGAGAAATTGTTGGCGGGAGTGTACATGTCCTTAAACAATTGTGAAAATTGTTCTTCCACCTGCTCCGATGAACACCTTTGATTATGCTCATTTACGAGGTTACAAGGAATCTCAACCATGAATTCCTGAATCAAGGAGAGTGAAGTGAAGGCTTCATTGCACATGCTTTGTCATAATGGATCATAGAATCCTCGAGAAGCGTTTTTCTTGATTTGAGATGCAGACACCAAAGAAAACGTGTCCCTCGATGTTCAAATTCGAGAATTCCTTCAATAGCTAAAATTGAAGATTCCATACTTGTCATTTCTTGTAAACTGGGCAATATCTCATCCAAATTTGATATAGCAGAAACAAAAGTTTCTTTGAAAGAAAGAATTGGATCAAGATACGCACTGACATCTTCATGAAGCTTAAGCGTGGTCTTGATTGTTCCTTGGCCTAAAACGAGAATCTCTGAAAGCCAAGTTTTAGTGACATGGCCCAATGTGTTTATTTCCTTCGACAAATTAAGAGTATCTTCATCTGGGGCAGCCACTGCATCAGGTACTGGGAAGGTGGATGATATGGGATTTATCAAATGTTGAACATATTCCACCAATTGATTCTTTTCGGCCTTGAGCCGAGAGTTTTGAGACTTGTATTTCTCAAGTCTTTTTAGCACGATATCAATTGAATCTTGAGCCATCGCCATGTCACTTTCTAATGTAGATCTTCCAAGTCCCAGTCTAGAAACTTCATAGTCGCGGCAGCATCATAAAGATCGCGCTCTTTATCCACTTGTGGAATGGCAAGGTCTGCAAATTTGTTTCCATCATTATCCACCATTATTCGAGAAAGCACCTTAGGCTTCTTAGGAATGGCGTCATTCGAAAGTTTGAAAAGGGCATCAAAATCAATGTCAATTGGCTTGACAACTCTCTTCCTTTTCTTCACTTCGAATCAACCCAAGGAGTATCATTCACTAGTTCAACGTACAAAATCCTGGAGCTCGAATCAATATTCTCATTATTCCCGACATCATGAGATCCTTCTTGAATCCTATCTACGACCTTGATTTGAGGAGACACAACCTCAATATCCACTTCCTGATTATTCGGGAGATTTTGGGAAATCCCTTCATGAACTACATGCTCTGAAGTGTTTGATATTTGAATTACCTACACCTGAGTGGATGCTTGTTTGAAGCATGGCTGAGGATCATTTGCTACCAGCTTTTGAGCGCTATTAACGATGTGGGTAGAAGAATCTCTACTCGAGGTAGAAAATCCAGACACACGCTCTCTTCCTTCTTCGGGGTTTGGATCTTTGGATCTCTCTCCTTGTGACACGTTACTTGGCGAAGTGGATTTTGGCAACCACTCTTTTCTTGCATGTTGTGTATGATTGGATGGTAATGAGGTTGATCGAGAAGAGACTTTGGTCGAATGGAGACCCCCTCGTATTGGCAATTTTTGTGATCCCGAAACATGATCTGGAATGGATTGCAATTTGGCAAGTTCTCTATCATACCAAGATATGCTTCTTTCAATAATTGGTTGGTTTTTGCCATCAAGAGAAAATTCATCTCTTTTAGTCCAGTCGATTCGAGGCAATGGGGTAAAGGCAACGACATCATATGAGGGATCGACGACGTCCTCATCATCATTTATGAATGAATCGGGAGGACTCCTGATGTGAAAGGCCTTGATCTGAGCAAGTGTTAGGTGAGAGTACTCTCGTCTTCTTACCTCATGTTCATCCGAACAAGCAGCCCAGAAATCTTCCATGGTAGGATTATGTTGGTACTTTGCTCCTAGAATCTTTTGCATATATCCATTGATATCAAACTGGGCTCTCTTCACATATGGATGGATGGTTATGAGAGCGAACTCTTTTTCCATGAGCTATGCACTGAAAAGATTTGGACATTGGTATTCCCCGATTTGAATTGGGAAATGAATTCCTAAACGGTGCTTGTCACTAAGAAGGCAGTGAACTTGGAATAATTGTCATGCCAGCTCCATTAATGCCCATTTGTCACTGACGTACTTGGGAAGTTTCCATGGGGTCCCAGCAAAGCCACTCACGCGAATGTAGGAAAAAGATGAAAATTGAATAAACCAGGTTCCCCATTGGGAAATGACACTCATGGCTTCTTTGGAAAACCTTTCCTCAGTATTCCGATTTAGGTTCCGGATCACGCGGAAGGTGAATGCATCGTTGACTCTTCTAAAATGGTGAGAACTATTTTTGAAGCTGAGCTGAGGGTAATAATGAAAAACACTATTCGACGGCCCCATGACCCTCTCGTTTCAAGTCCCGAAAATAGCTTTCTTCGTGCTACTGCATAGGTCAGATATGAAGTCATGTAGAAGCATCCAGTCATCTTAACTTCTATCAATTGTTTGTGAAGGGTGTTACTGATGATGGTGGCCCAATCCACAAACTCTTTCTTGGCTAGGATGATACAGATAAACTGGTACATCCATGGGTGGAAAATCCTAGCAGAAGGTAGACCGAAAACTCGACTTAGGAGAGTGATCATGTCTCCGATTTCTTCCACGAACTCAATGCACAGTGCGATTCTTTAGGAAGCCCACACCCGAGGTCTCTTGGTTACTAACCGAGCTTGTTTGTTAACCATCTTGCTCCATCTCGGGGTTCTTCATCCCAATTCTTGTCTTGAGTGGCAAGTGATATCCGCATTCTCGGAAAGTCGGGTATGCCAAGCAATTCCTCAATGTGTTCTGGTGTGATTAAGAGGAAAGGCTCGCGATTATCTTTATAAATTCCTCGTCTCTTAGGGTCATAATGCTCCGCAAGCAATAACCAATTTCGGACACTACACCAAGACAGAAATGTCACTTTGCTTGGGTAGGCCACTATGGTAAAGTCTATATGAGAAAATGGTTTTGCCTTTAGTTTTCACTCGCTTGCAAAACTTGTTGCACGTTGATGTGACCCAGATTTGTATCAGTGATGTTGTCATATGCCGACTTAATGGAACTGGGAGGGATAATTCCTTGGAATTCATACTTCAGGCGGATTTGTTAGATTTCTCCACTGGCTTCTTCGATCTTCCCGCAGATTTGGATTTTTGGCCATTATGAATTTTACCAAAACGTGACTCAGGCATGCCAAACAATGCAAACGAGGGCTCTCAGTCTCCAAAACCCCGTTGATGCAAGAAAAATATTTTCCGTTATAATATTATTATTATTATTATTATTATTTTAAAAATAATAATAATAATTGTCCCGAATTACAATTTTTTTAAAATGTCAATACAAACACATCGAGACTAAGCTCGAGTTCCAAATCTGGCAATAACAACGATATTTATTTTTTAATTAAAATCTCCCGATTTTAATATTTTGCATGGATTAATTTTAATCTTTTGCTATGGCGTTTAAATCCTTCGCTGTTGACAAGCACGTGGAAGATTGCTCTAAAATTTCTGCGTGGGCAGCCTTCTCTCTAACCTGCGCATTTTTAGTATTTTCCTCTTCTTGCTATGTGATGAGAGACTCCTTGGAATGTGAATTTCTATTCTTGCTTTCCCACGTGCTGTCCTCCTTGGCTGGGCATGGCCTGCTGTTTCTTTTTTTTTTTATTTAAAAATTGTTCTATTTCTCCTAGGCGCGTGGAAAGCTCCTTATGCTTGGCGCCTCCTCCAAACTGCGTGGATTTTGATTTGTTTTTTGTTTTTCTACTGCGTTTGGACTGTCCTCCCTATCCCTGGTGTGGGCTAATCTTCCTTTCCTCTTCCCAATGCGTGGGGTTCTCCTTCTTCTCACTTGGCGCGGGTGCGTGAAAACTGTGCAGCTCCACCTCTCCTTCCTAGGGCGTGTGGTCTCTTAATCAGGCTCTTTGTTGATGTTTTGGTATTTTTAACAATGCATTAAAATTGTTTTATTTTGCCCATGCATGCGTGGAAAACTATTTTTTTCTTCTTGCCTCTCTCCTCCAATGCGTGGATTTTGGTCTCCTTATCGTCTTGTCTATCCACATGCGTGGATTTTGGTCTTTTCTCCTTCCTCTGCCCAATGCGTGGCCTGTGTGGACAGGTGCGTGGGAAATTTTTGCTTTATACTTGGCGCCTCCTCTGCCCAATGCGCAGGCTCAAAACAAATGCCTCTTTTTCTTTTTCCCTGCGTGGGAAATTTTAACTATTCCTTAGCATGCGTGGGAAGCTGCAAAAATGTGGCTTTGTTCTTCCTTAGCTGGTATTTGTTTAGATTTTGATTAAACCTCCTTGCATGCACGACTGATATATCAATGGCGTGAGTTTCTCTTGCATTATGGGATGTTGACAAAATATTATGTCCTTCAGAAGAAATAAGAAGCGATCGGAAAGCTTCGCATGACTTTTTCCAACGAGTTTGACGGAGGAAGTTATGGGGATTAATCCAACTTCCTCTCTTCTGGGTAGTGGACTTAAGTGCCAGGGGGAAATGGGGAAAGCAATGGCCAATTGCCAACGGGAATGGCAAAGTGGGTTGGCAATCCCCATTCAATTTCCCCATGTGGGAAATTGGGGAATTTCTTGCCCGTTAGCCAATCCATGATTTGGCAATTGGTGGAGAAAATCCCACGTGCGGGAAATTAAAAGAAAATTGCCAGGGAAGGGGAAATCCGGGTTCGGGAAGCCAAATTGGCATTCCCGGCAGTTGGAAGCGTAAGCTTACTTCCCTGGCAATAAAAATTTGTCGAATGAACTTTTAATTAATATTTATTTAATTAAATACTCTCAAGTTATTTAAAAGTTAATTTTATCAAATAAGGAGTGATTAATTAATTAAATTAATTAATTAATTTAAATGTATTTTAACGCAATTTAAAGCCCAGGGAAGAGTTCTCGCCCAAAAAGGATGAAATGAAGACCGAAACGATCACAAAAATGAGACGATCACGATGAGGGCAATGAACCACGCAAAGTAACACTTTTGAAAAATTTCAAAATTTTCATTTTTATTATTTTTAAACAATTTTGCGAAGTCAAAATTGGTTGATAACAAAGAGTAAATCTAGCGAGTTGAGGGAACAATTATGTTGGAATGCTATGATTTTTGAATGTGTTCCTTTCACTTGAAAGGAATTTTTCCTCTACCTCGCATGCCATGATAAAATTATCGAAACATTGGATGGGTCAAACATTTGTACTGATGTTGGATGTGATCTTTGAGACTTTTAGGAATAGATAAATTCGATTATCATCTAAAATTGTATAGACACGAAAGGACGGGTTCTCAATTGCGGAATATCCCCACCAACATTTTTTGCCTCGGTTTTCCAATGGGTGAAGTAAATTTCCGCCACACTACTACTATAGTGCATTTGCAAATCCTCCATAAAAACTGACCAAGTGACATTGAGAGCCTTCTTCTTGAGCACACAACCAATGATATCAAGTGAATTGTTTTGGTTCTAGATATAATGATGCCATAGTAACCTTTTCCCACTTGGGATCTGATGTAGATAAAAGAAATTCTCCATTTGGGTGATCCAGTTGAGTGGGTCCTTGCCATCAAACTTACACATGTCCACCTTTGGGAGTAGGTTATGTGGCCCAAAATTAATGCTCACTCTGGATGAATATGATGTAGTATGTGAATCATGATTTTTATGTCCATTCGATCCACCTTGAGTTGTGTGAGAGGCTAACAACAACTCAATATTTTCAGATATCCTATACATATCTCCTTTTAGTGCCTCCACCTCTCTGTGCATGTTATGACCCATCTCTATATTTCCTTCAAGTTTTGCATGCTTTCCACAAGAGGTTGGGATTTTTCATTCACAAAGGAATAAATAGCATCATAATTTCCACCCCATTCCAACTTCAATTCGGCCTTCTTGTGTAATGTTTATTTTTCCCACTTGAAAGATGATATTTGGTCTTTTGCCATTCCATCTCCTTGGCAAAGATGGAGGAAAACCTTGAGCTTCTATTTGCATTGTTTTTCTAATATTTCATATTTTCTTTTAGTGTTTTCTTTCTTATAACAGGTCGGCTGAGTTTTAATTAATTAATGAAAGCTAATGAAGGAAAATAACATCTTTAAGAGGTTGGTCTTACTATTCCAAGCCTTGGTGCCAAAAGGATGATGTAAAAGAAGATTAGAGGGTTCAATTGAGATCTAGACTTGGTGCATTTTACTCTACTTGGACACTGTGAGCTTGGTGCTCCATGTTCTTGCACTTGAGGATGAAAACCCTCATGTGTATTTGCCTAGAAGGACGAAAACCCTTCTAGAGGTTGAGGGAAGGACGAAAACCCTTCTCCTTGGCTTGGGATTGGTATTAGAGGCTGATTTGGAGAGATACTTGTCATTTTCAGCTTGTTATTGATTTATTAGGGGTGGAGCGACCTACCTTGGGTAGGGTTTTGAACATTTGGTGAAGTATTTGAGAAATTTGGATTGATAATCTGATTTGTAATATTTTCTAAGGCCGGAATTTGAAGTTTGGTGATTTTTGGGGTTTATGCCCTAGATCTATAATTTTCTTGTGGCTGCAATATTCAGTTCATAATTAATTTCCAGCAGTGAGTTCTTCAGTATTTCTTTGTGTTTTGGGTCTTAATATTATATAAAATAGTGGCAAGTGGTTTCAAGGTGTTTCATGGTGTTTTTTGGCATATTTCATGGCAGATATAGTTGCTGATTTTGCATTAACAGTCTGCTGCAATATAAAATTCAGATCTGCATTTTGTGTGTGTGGTTAAAACCCTTGAAAGGGTCATTACACCTTGCTAGGAATTTTCCCCTGGAGTACTGGGGTTTTCCTTGGCCTCTAGTCGATCTCCCTGCCATGGCGTTTACAATTTAAGTTTTGTAGATGCTTTTAGCTAGATATAAAAAATCCCCAAGATAAAACCCTAATTAAATTTTAGGGAAATTTTTGAAAATGTAATAATTTAAGAGAAATTCCACAATTTGCGGCCTAGGGAGTGAATTTGTGGAAAATACTAATATTGCAATATTTTCCACATAACGAATCAAAATCAGCTGAAATTTGGAGGGTAGATTTATCCTTTAATGTCACAAATCCAGTTAAAACAAAACATAACAAATTCGCAATGAATAGAGAAATATAGGCGAGTCCCTAAAATTAGGGTTTCGATTTGATTCTAGCAAAAATCGAATTTTGATACCACTTGTAATGAAATTACTTAGATAGATCTGAATATTGGCAGCAATATAACACCAAAAAACACCAGAATATAGATAAATTGTCACAATATGCAAGTAGAATGAAGCGTAGCCACTTCGAGGGGGCAACTTTTGAACCATACAATAAGACTCAAGTGCTCAATATGATGATCATCTACTAATCACTAACTCCTATATATACCCTAATATGCTATGTCAAAACACCAAGGTCGACTCGCTAAACATATGAGAGCATAGATAAATATGATATGACATGGAAAGAGATTATGTTAGCCACTTCGGCTATACATATTCGATATATGACCTAGGATTAAGGGCGAATGAGTTTTTCCAAGACAAGAAGTATCATGATCAACATTGGGCACAACGCCAATTCAAATTTGGTGAATTATGAAGAGAACACTCACATGAGTTTTTAAGATCTGTCCTATTTTATATGCCAAAACATTATCGCAAGACACAACAAAAGACCTCTAGGTAGCTAAACCGACATTGTTCTAAAAAAGAAGATTACTTCATTGATGCATGGAGTATTAAACTGAACAAGGAATTAAGATATTCCAGAAGGCCAATCTACTAAATTGCAAAGTTTGGTCAAGTGTATCATCATGTAAAATGATATACCAAAGCTCAAGTTACAAGAAAATACATTCCTCATCTTATGTCTTAACTAGAAACAATGTGGATCATTGCATCTAGAAGGATGGGCAAATGATCTAGGAGGATTTAGAACATTGATCATCTTGCAAAGAAATGCGACGATACTCCAAAATGAGTTCCATCTTCACCACTAGCTTCATCAACGCCCTAACACATGTGGTCAAACCCGCAAAGCCTAATTTCTCACATCCATGTTGTCAAAACTCCAAATAATGTTAGTGTCATTCAAGGCACCTATTCTACATATCTAAAAAATGGCCCGAAAATATTGCTATCGATATGAACAAAGAAAGAATGAAGAAAAACCAAAAATACCAAAAACCATAAAAATTGTAGGTAAAAATAACAATTTACGACATAAAAAAGCTAGCGTCACCAAATTTTGATTTGATAGGGACCTATAAGTTGAAATTCCAAACCTCTTTGTAGTTTTTGTTCTTGAATGAAATCATGTTGGCTAGATTTTTTTCAATGCATAGCATAAAACCTAGGCAGTCATGAGATAAATCTCCCTCATTTACCGGTGAGGCTCCCGTGTCAGATTTGTCAATTAAAGTATGCTAGTATCTATATGGGGTTTTACTTTAACTGTTCAGCTCATGAACCATAGTTGTACAGCAAGCAAAAGCAACTGTTTAAAGAAAGAAAATATTTATAGAAGAAGGGAATTATATAAACACAGAGAAGAAATGGGGAAGATGTGCATCCCAATCAATAGATAACAGAGTTGATTGCATGCACATAAAAGAAACCAATAGATATAAACACAGAATTATAAGCAAAGACAACTCTAGATCTAGATTTAAAATAACACAAAGTCTATTAAACGATCTAAGATAAAAAACAAGAAACACAATACACCGTGACACAAAGTTTTCATGGAAATCTGCTCCTATATATTCCTTTGCTTCAAGTGGCTCTCAAGGGTTTCAAAGACAAAATCTGAACACAAGGATGTTGCTTTACAAATTCGATCATTAACCCGAGGTTCTTTTTCTACTTATAGAATGTAGAAGGGTAAGTACAAATGGGAAACTCGACTGAACTGAAACATAAACAACAAGTAAAGATGACATTTGACAATCATCCTCCACTAACTTCTCCTTAAGTGACACATGTATCACTTAACTAATAGAATTGTTCCACATAGCTTTAAGTAATGGTTTCAAAACCAATAACTTTAAGTTTTACAATTTCATCCAGGAACGTGGAAAATAGAAGAAGTCAAGCCAGTTGTAACATTTATGTCTTCTTTTTGTTCTGATACTGGATATACTTGTCGAACATGTAATTCAACATCTTCCCATCTGTTTTAGCCACTGCTTCCTTTTCTGTCCTGAACTGCAGCAATCCTTCGTTCAACACCTTGATACACTCTTCCACATCCTCCAAGCTTGGCCCGAACCTCGCAATATCCGCCTGTAGTGCCACCAGTTTGCTAATGGAATTCATCATGAAAGGTTTAGTAGCTCCATCAATTCTCTTTTGTACCATCAGAAGAGACCCTTCCAGGGAATTAGGCACTCTGCTAGGAATGATCTGCACGTATGAAGTAACACTTCCGACCACTTCCTCCTCAGTGAAAGAAATGATACTGTCTGGTAAGGACGATGTCCTACTCTCAAGTGCTCTTCCTCTTCAAGAAATTTCGCAGATCTCCAAACGGAAAGATCTGCTGCAAACTTTAGCTTCTTCCCCTTCTCAATCGATCCATCGGTACAATTTGCTCTCAGTAACCAATACTTCTCTCTCAGTGCTGACTTTGATTTCAGCCAAAGTACTCGAGTTACTCTCAACAATTGTGTTCATATCTACTATTATCGTCACCCGCTTTGCTTGAGCTTGATTTGCTGCATCATTCATAACCTTCAAATATTTAATTTTATTACACCTCTCTAAGTTATGCACGAAGCTTGATGAATAATCGATTCTTCCATTCATCAATAGCTTTCACTGATTGCTTGCATCCTCCATCTCCCGCATAAGATGATCACTTACCTTCAAATGGGCTAAGTGGAAGGTTTAGCAACTTTGGCTATGATCTCACACAATGAGATACTCGCTTTCGAAGCTCGTCTTTTCTCTCCCTTTCTCATCAAGCTTCCTAAAGAATAGAGCATCTATCAATGTCTGTGTATCCTGCTTCAATCCTTCTGTGGTGGCTTGACCGATGGGTACTGCTTCTTTCTTACATCTTCTTCTACCGTGAGCTCATCTTCCTTCTTTCTTTCTCGCTGGAATCCGACATCTTAGCAAACTTTTGTCTCGACTCCTCAATAACCAACCTTGAAGTTACCTTAGCAACTTTAGGTCTTTTGTCTTTTCCGCTAGACTCTGAGAGCAGCAGCTGAGTTGTGTTCCTCCAAGTTCATTTCCACTCTAGCTTCTGGAACCAACTGCGAAGCCAATCATTCTGAGAAGTTACTTCTTGGAGAATGAGAAGTTGCTGAGTGCACTACTATCTCCCGCCTCCGTTTCTTCTCCATTAGAAAATGCTTTTAGTGTTATGGCTGCCATCTTCTCGAATCATCCAAGGACAAAGCTTTTCCGAAATCTTCCATTTGCGGCTTCAACATCTCTTCTGGAAGTCTGAGCAACGGAGTGGTGAGGAGAGAAGATGAATGTTGCTGATTCGATGGAGGCATGGAAGTGTCCTGCTGAGGTGCAACAATGGTGAACTACTTTGGATACTGGAGAAGCCGGAACTAAAGTCGTGGCTGTGGAAGTGATCTTCTTCTTTGATTGAGATCTTCTGTGCACTTTCATCTTCTCGGACCTTCACTGCTTTCTCCTCGTGCTTCCTCTTGAGGGAATCTCCTGTGCCAAAGTTGCCCGTGATTTGATTCATCAATGCTTCATCAAGGCAGTATCCCTTTGTCAACAACCAGTTTGAAGTATTCACCAAAACAACGCCAGACCTTTCTTCAATCGTATGGCAGCCCCCTACGTTATCCTGAAGTACGGCTCTATCTCCTCCCATTTGATGGTAAGCGTCAAGTAACACATTTCCATCATCTTTAAGATCCGCAGGTATCCGTGCTAATCCAAAGTCGAACACTTGCCATGCTGATAGCCTGTTGAAATCCTTCTTTCTAACCTCGTACTCACTTTTGCACTTCATCCAGAAATCCTCTAATGAAGGCACATCTGCGTACTCCTGGGAGATCGTCTTCCTGGCTACTCCAAATGGATCGAAGTTCAGCCGTGCCAGGAAGAACTCTTGCTCATATTCAAATAACATTTTCACCTCCATCCCTTGAGCTCTATGAATGCTCTGGCAGCTATAATGTCCCACGGATAGGGAAGAAGCTCAGTAGACTTGTGTCATTTTTCGAAGGTCGTGTATCTCCACAAGTTGTCTGCTTAGCTCCATGGTGATCAATCTATCATTCGGATATCTGGGCAGCTTAACCAGTTCTCCAGAAAAGCCAGTAACCCTGAGGTATGTGAAATCTGCAAACTGAATGAATAGATTGCCAATTCTGGATACAGCTTCCCACGCTTCCTTGCTCACCCTGTTGGCCTTTAGGTCCCTGTCTAGCCTGCAAATGAATTCGTAGAAGAATCCATCATTGACCACTTTGAAATCTTTCTCACACGCAGGTACAGTAAGCTGTGGGTAGCACTCGAAAATGGGGTCCTTAGAAAGAACGCCACATCTATCCAGCTTTGGAGAAGATGCCTTGTGAAGCTGCAACGTACACCAAGTAGGAAGTCATTTTGAAGTTGAAAGTACGCTTCACATTCGGAGTTGCTCACCAATGTTGTCGCTAATGATTTCCGACCAATTGATTATGGAATCAACCTTGTTGACTTCAATGGTCCTGATGAAAGCATACATCCATGTACGGAAAGTGTGAGCATTCGCCTCGCCATTTATCTTGCATAACAATTTGGCAATATCATCTACCTTCTCGCACTGATTGGATCATGAAGAGTTCTTGGGAACTTAGAAGGAGATCTCGCTTCTTCATGTATCGATGTTCATTATGTTCATGCGATCAACTCTATGCTTCTCCCATCTGCACTTTAGATCCTGAATGCTAATGGAAGTCACCACCTTTCGCGCCAAAATCTTCAAACAATAATTGATGAACTCTGCATCCAACCGAATTATTGTTTTCCCCGTAGCATCTCGCACTGATCTGGATGAAGGATGGTAAGACCTAGCACACTCCATAACGAACTCGCAACTGGGCTGTGTATGGAAAGGCTGCATGCTCGAATAATTCCACTGCTTTTAATCGCACGCATGAGTGAAGTCTTTCCATAAGAATCTGGATCTATCAATTCCATCACAAGTCAATTCGGAAAGAGGTTCTCGGACCTAGATTTGTCTCCTATGTCCGCAAATTTGAAGTGATGCATGACTCCGTTGTGCTTTCTTTTTCATCCCTCTTTGCCATGGCTTTATCTATCTTTGTCCGAACAATTTTTTTCTTCTTATTCGGCCGGAATTCTTCAAAATTGGTGCAGATCTAGATAATTCTTCAGATTTGGAGGATATATCAATGTATTGGACATTGATTAAAGCTCCTTTTCTTTTGTAAAGCACCTGTAATGAATTCCTACAATTATTTCGCATAAAGATGACAACCGGAACATGAACAAAGTGAATTTTAATCATAAAAATCTGCATAATTCAAGCCTGCTGCCCCAAAAATTGATGTTTTGTTTGCATGCAAAGTGAGCATGAATTTTTCCAACTTCACCTGAGCACCTGTATCACTTATGTAAACAATTATCTAGACACAAATCAACTTCCTTCAACCTGTGCGCCAAAATTGGAAGCTTTTAGCATTGATTTCACCTTCTTTTGAGCAAAAATCCTCTTCAAATGGGGCGCACTTTTCCTCTGGGCTGCACTTCTTTACCTGTGAATTAATTAATTCATCCTTATGGCAGCCCTTGCTTATATAACCCTTGTGATTCTATAATTAATTAATGCCTTTGCTATTACTGACAATTAATTAATTAATTAATGAGCTTCACTCTTCAAATGGGGTGCCTATTTTGTGCATGCTTATGGCTGCCATTAAATAAAATAAATTTATTTAATTTTAGACTTTTGCTTCCACTTAACTCAAGCCTCACAATATGTTTTGACCTTAGCCACTGAAAATAGGAATTAATTTAATCATTTAATACTTTAAAAGTATTATTTCTCTCCCAAAAGGGGTGCACTTTTTGACATAAAGGGGCTGCCATTAAATAAATAAATTTATTTAATTTTAGAATAGTCTATTTTCAACCACCTTTTGTTCTTTAACTTCAGTTGACTTTTCCACAAGCCCTGGCACCAAAATTGGAAGCTTGTTTAATTAAATTTCAATTTAAACGCTGCCTTTACTTCTCCAAAGGGGGCGCACTTTTTGACATAAAGAATTCTATTTTTAAGAAACACATGACAATGGAATTTTTTACCTTGCAAGACAGCCCTGAAAATCCCATGATTCACTTAAGTCACTTGACTTTCATAACGAGATTATTTACCCTGCAAGGCAGGCAATAAAATCTCATGATTCACTTAAGTGATCTTTCTTTTATTCCACAATGAGAATTTTTACCTTGCAAGGCAGGTAAGAAATTCCCGCCTACCTGCTGCCTCTAATTTTTCCATTGTCACTTAAGTGGCGTTGCTTCCATGGGAAAAAGTACCCTGCTAGGCAGGTACAAAATTCCCACCTACCTGCTGCTTCTAATTTTTCCATGATCCACTTCAATTATTCTTTTTCCAAAAATGCGGCCAGCCTAGAAGAGGCTTTTTGGTGCACGACTCTCTTTTTTCCCAGTGAACCGGACCTCCGATGGCGACTTCCTTCTGACATAACGTGCGTATATGATCTCTAATTGCTCCAGGCCAAGAATTAGGCCAAACCGGCAAAGGAATTGATCTAGAGAAATTTCACAGAAAACGAAACGGAAAAACACAAACACAACGTTGCCAAAAGTCACAAATAAAGTCTAGAATGCATTCCTGGTTAAAACCCTACTGGTATATGGGAATAACGATATGTACGATCACAACAGAGTTAAACTAGAGCGCAAATTGCCTCAAACGGGCTCAAAATAATTAAATACAAATTTCTCGCAGACAAATCCCGACACAATGAATATAACAATTTTGGGCATCTGGGTATTTGGCTTCCATGGCTAAGATGGCTCTTTGGGAATATCTCTGACGCAATACAAGAACTTTTTGGCAATAAAAACACAAAGCGACCCATTATTTTAAAACTACGAAATTTTTTCGGATAGGGTAGTCACAGATTTCAGGATGAAATTTGGGGACACCACCTTCAAAGC
The DNA here is from genome assembly GCA_018340775.1 of Taxus wallichiana var. yunnanensis. Taxonomy (NCBI): domain Eukaryota; kingdom Viridiplantae; phylum Streptophyta; class Pinopsida; order Cupressales; family Taxaceae; genus Taxus; species Taxus wallichiana. The sequence goes on along the minus strand of CM031235.1, from coordinate 456,736,128 downwards.
ATATTCCAAGATGCTTGTGGATCTCAAGTCTTAGGAAAGGCCGGAAAAGTTTATGGCTGGAACTCGTTCAAAGAGGGGTGCTAAGGCAAAGAAGGTTGAGCAAAAATAAAGCTTTTTTCTTTGACAAAATTGTTAGGAAGACAATTTGGGTTAAATGTTATATTACATTATATTCTTTTTTGCAAATGAAAATATGAAAAATGCACACCTCATAGATTGTGTGTTTGTCATTTTATAATGCAAGAGATAGTTGCAAAATGGTTTAGGTGGATACAACCAAACATTAGTTAATACATCACTAATAGTGACTTAATTATAAAAAGGTAAGTCTTATATGGTAATAGCCCCTCTCATGGCTTACACTATTGAAAGCAAAAACAAATATATTGAAAAAAATTAAAATCGCAGAGCAACACATTCTTCTAAAGCTCTCTTTGAAAATAGTTCTTTGATTAGGTAGAACTTTTATCAAATTGCCTCATAATCCTCGTAAAGGTGTAATTCCCGAGGTCCCGATTTCACAAATGAAACACCAATAACAAACCTATCAAATTATTGAACCATCCATATTGAGCAACTTCCACAGTGATGATCCATCAAGTTGTCTCATGCCCTCTTCTGATATAATTCCCAAGATCCCAAAACTTCCTAACCGACTAGACAACCATCCATGCTGAGTTTCATCTATGCTAAATCCCTCTGTAATATCCCCCTTTGGGATATTATTTAAATCTGCAAAATTAATTAACCAAGTCAATTCTATAAGGATTAAATACTCTTAGCTCAACCTCAAACAATCCAATCTCATCACCAATACAATCCAAACGGGGTCAGGGTAGGCAAAAGTAGTGGGTTAGATGGGAGAACTAGTTAGGAAATTAATCTTTTCCAGATCTGAAATTTATTGCAGCAGTTAATTAATTTAAAATGCACCAGAACAACTGAAACTTCAAAAATTAATATCTCACTCAATATTCCATATTTTGCCACCAAATAAAATGCACAATTATCTAGAAACCAAGGCCTTTCCAATGAACTATGAATCTAAATTTTTAGATCACTGAAACCACCTCAAAACATGCCCCAAAATCTGAAACAAGTCGTTAGGGTTATGATAAATTGCATAAATAATTTCCAGCACTTCATAACCCTCCAATACACCCAAAATTATTGCCCAAACTCAGAAAAAATATGCCAACACAGATCAGATTATATATATTGCTTATTCACCCTTGAAACATGCCAAAACAACTACCCCTGCAGCTCGCTATGGCTGGAATAAATGCAGCATTAACAGCAGATCATAAAGCACTCTTAAACTCTCCAATGATCATCAAAAACATGCAGATTTCCTTCTCAAATAAAGGCGCCAATCATGGAATGAATATATCAAGCAACATTCACTCAATGAAAGCTTAGAAGGTCTCACACTCTTCACAATAATGGTGGTGTTGAAAAACACCTTTATAATGTGATCACATGGGCATACATCCCTCTTCAAGCATGAAGATTATTTTTAATAAAATTCTCAACATGCCCCCAAGGGGTCGCCATTTCTCCTTATATAGCTTTAACAATTCAAATCTTCAAGTTTCCCTCCTTCCTTTGGCGCATTTTCTCATGTAGAAGGGTCACTTTTTAATATGGGTCTCTTTTCCTGAAAAGTCAAACTCCAAAAAGAATATTAACTCCCTCTTTTAATATTTAAAAATAAAACATAAGAGGAGAATTAATTATTTAATTTTAAAATAAAGGAGTAATGACATTTTTTCCAATATTTATCCTTTAATCCATGGGAAGAGTGGATTAAAGGTCTCCCATATTTTTAATTAATTAATGTCCCAAAAAGGGGACATTACACTCTTTTCGTCTTCAACATGTGGGCTCTTTTTAAAATATGTATTCTTCATTAAATGAACTCCTTACCACTTATAAATTCTAGTGGATCTTCAACAATGGCTATATTAACTTTCATTAAATTTTTCTTTCATCTAGATTTTTACTTTCCAAGTGTGAAAGTTGATGTTGAGATATATTTGGAATGGAATTTTCAGTCTCAAACATTATACCTTAGAAAATAACCCTTTCCTAAAAAGTAAAATGATCCACAAATTAATGCAACAAGATTTTAAGATCTAATATTTATAAAGCGAGGAAAGGAAACTGTGACATTTGCAGACATGTTTTTTCCTTTAATGACTGGTCAGTAGCTGAAAATAGTAAGACTGTGTGCCCAAAAAGTGAATGACCCTTGAAAAATTGCAAATCTAGAAATACGTGATTGTTTTTTCTTGGTTTTTCCTATAAACTTTCAAATGTTTCCCCTCTTCCTTGTGATTCGACACTATGTTTTCTCAAAAACATGCCCTAAATCACGCTTTTCTCTATTGCATTCTTCCTATCATGTCATGTGTCCCGAAATCGTCTTAATTTCGTGCCCTAATTGCATGAACAACCCTAAAAGATCCTTCAAAAATAGTGACTTCATACTATCATGTCATAACACTTCAAAATGTCCTCAAATTCATCCAAAACACAATGTTGGCAAGATTTTTCGCATAGCTGAAAACCTAGGCAAATCATGAGATAATTCACCCTCATTTACCAGTGAGGCTCCCGTGTCAGATTTGTCAATAAAAATATGCTAGTATCTATATGGGGGTTTTACTTTAACTATTCAGCTCATGAACCATAGCTGTATAGCTCTGCAGCAAGTAAGCAACTGTTTAAGAAAGAAAATATTTATAGAAGAAGGGAATAATAAAACACAGGGAAGAAATAGGGAAGATGTGCAACCCAATCAATAGATAACAAAGTTGATTGCATGCACATAGAAGAAACCAATAGATATCAACACACATAATTATAAGCAAAGGCAACTCCAGATCTAGATCTAAAATAACACAAAGTTTATTAGAAGATCTAAGATAGAAAGCTAGAAACAAAATGCACCGTGACACAAAGTTCTTCGGAAATCTGCTCCTTTATATTCCTTTGCTTCAAGTGGCTCTCGGGGTTTCAGCACAAAGTCTGGAACACAAGAATGTTGCTTACAAATTCTGATCATTAACCCGAAGGTTCTTCTTCTACTTATAGAATGTAGAAGGGAAAGTACAAATGGGAAACTCAACTGAACTGAAACATAAACAAGAAGTAAAGATAACATCTGGCAATCATCCTCCTCTAATTTCTCTTCAAGTGACACATCTGTCACTTAACTAATAGAATTGTTCCACATAACTTAAAGTAATGGTTTCAAAACCAATAACTTTAAAGTTTTACAATTACATCCAGGAACGTGGAAAATAGAAGAAGAAAGAATAGAAGAAGAAAGACACGCCAACTTGTAACATTTATATCTTCTTTTTGTTCTGATACTGAATATACTTGTCGAACATGTAATTCAACATCTTCCCATCTGTCTTAGCCACAACTTCCTTTTCTGTCCTAAACTGACAGCAAGCCTTCGTTCAATACCTTGATACATGCTTCCACATCCTCCAAGCTAGGCCCGAACTTTGCAATATTTGATCATAGCATAGTGCGCCATCTCTGCTTGATGAATTCATCGTGAAAGGCTTAATGGCTCCATTAATTCTCCCTTGCACCATCAAAAGAGACCCTTCCAGGGAATTAGGCACTCTGCTAGGAATGATCCGTGTGTGTATGAAGTAACATTTCCGACCACTTCCTCATGAGTGAAAGCAATGATATTGTCTGACAAAGACGATGCCATACTCTCAAGTGTCTGCATCCTCTTCAACATAATTTTGTAGATCTCCAAACGGAAAGATACTGCAAACTCCAGTTGCTTCCCCTTCTCAACTGATCCGTCAGGTATAATTTGTTCTACAATCAACACTTCTCTCTAACAGCTTTATTGATTTCAGCCAAAGTACTCAGGTTACTCTCAACAACTGTGTTCATATCTACCGTGCTTGTCATCAGTTGCTTCAGCTGATTTATCGCATATTTCATAATCTTTAGGAGGTCGGCACCTCTCCGAGTTGTAGAAGCTTGACGAATGCTCAGACTTTTCCATTCGTCGATAGCTTTAACCTAGTTACTTTCATCTTCCATTTCCTGCATCAGATGATCACTCACTTGCTCTTGAGTTGAAATTGGCTGAGTGGAAGATTTAACAACCTTGGCAATAATCTCGCACAACTGAGATACCTACTTTTGAAGTTCAACTTTCTCCGCCTTTTCTCTGTCAAGCCTAAGGAATAGAGCATCTATCAATGTCTGTGTATCCTGCTTCAATCCTTCTGTGGTGGCTTGACCTATGGGTACTCTGGTTACTGTTATGTCTTCTGCCGTGAGCTCATCCTCCTTCCCTTCTGCCGGAACTGACATCTCAGCAAACTTCTATCCTGACTCCTCGATGATCAACCTTGAAGTTACCTTAGCAACTTTAGGTTTTCTGTCTTTTCTGCTTAGACTCAGGAGCAGCTGCAAGTCGTGTTCCTCCAAGTTGATTTCCACTCTAGCCTCTGGAACCAACTGCGAAGTCAACCATTCCGAGAAATTACTTCTCAGAGAATGAGAAGTTACTGAGTGTACCACTATCTTCGCTCCGATTCCTCTTCATCCAAACCGCTACAAAGTGTTGTGGTTGCCATCCTCTGAATCGTCCAAAGACAAAGCTCTTTCAAACTCTGCCATCTGCAGCTTCAACGTTTCTTCAGGAATAGGTGCTGAACGGAGTGGCTGAGGAGAGAAGATCAATGTTGTCGGATTCAACGGAGGAATGGTAATGTCCTGCTAAGGTGCAACAGTCGGTGAAGTACTGGATGTTGGAGAAGTCGGAACTAACATCATAGCCGTGGAAGTGATCTTCTCCTTTGATTGAGACCTTTTGTGCACTTTAATCTTCTCAAGCCTTTTCACGCTTTCTCTCCTTTGTGCTTCCTCTTGAGGGAATCTCCTGTGCCTTTGAAGTTGCTCGTGATTTGATTCATCAATGCTTCATCAAGGCGGTATCCCTTCCTCAAAGAACTACCAAAGTATTCACCGAACAACGGAGCCCCTACGTCATGGCAGCCCCTACGTTCTCCTGGAGTACACTTTATCTCTGCTCCCATTTGATGGTATGTGTTAAGTAACACAAGCCCATCATCTTTAAGATCTGCGCAGTATCCGTGCTAATCCAATGTCAAACACTTGCATCAGGCCGATAGCCTCTAAAATCTTTCTTTCTAATCTTGTACTCACTTTTGCACTTCATCGAAAATCTTCTAATGAAGGCACATGTGCGTACTCCTGAGATCGTCTTCCGGCCACTCTGAATGGATCAAGTTCAGCCATAGTGGGAAGAACTCTTGCTCATACTCGAGAGAACATTTCCGCTTCCACTCCTCGGGCTTTATGAATGCTCGACAACTATAATGGCCCACGTGATCGGAAAAAACCCGTAGACTTGTCCCGCTTTTGATCAAGGTCAGTGCATATCCACATGTTGTCTCGCTTCACTCCATGGTGACCAATCTATCATTCGGATATTTGGGCAACTTAACCGGTTCTCCGTAGTGCCGGTGACCGTGAGGTATGTGAAATCTGCAAACTGAATGAAGAGACTGCCAATTTTGGACAACTTCCCACGCTTCCTTACTCACCCTGTTGGCCTTTAGATCACCTGTCCAGCACTTGTAAATGAATTCGTAGAAAATCCATCGTTGACCACTTTGAAATCTTTCTTGCACGCAGTATAGTAGTTCAGGGAGCACTCAAAATAGAGTCCTCGAAAAGAACACCACATCTATCCACTTGAGAAGATGTTGTATGAGGTCAATTTGCTACGTATACCAAATAGAAGTCATTTTGAAGCTGAAAGTACACCTCACGCCCGGAGTTGCTCACAATATTGCATTAATGATTTCCGACCAATTGATTATTGAATCTGCTTTGTTGATTTCAATGGTCCTGATGAAAGCATACATCCATGTGCGGAAGGTGTGAGCGTTTGCTTCGCCATTTATCCTGCATAACAATTTGGCAATATCATCCACCTCTTGTACCAGATTGGACCGCGGAAGAGTTCTTGGGAACTTGGAAGGAGATCTGGGCTTCTTCATGTATCTGTTATTCATTATGCTCACGCAATCAACTCTATGCTTCTCCCACCTGCTGCCGGCATCCTGTATGCTAATAGAAGTCACCACCTTTCATGCCGGAATCTTCAAACAATAATTGATGAACTATGCGTCCAACCAGATTATTGTTTTCCCCGTAGCATCTCAAACTGATCTGGATGATGGATGGTAAGACCTAGCACACTCCATAACGAACTCTGGCAACTGGGCTGTGAATGGAAATGCTACAGCTCGAATAATTCCACTGCTTTTGACTGCACGCATGAGGGAAGTCTTTCTTGCTCTGGATCTTTCAATCAATTCGGAAAGAGGTTCCGGACCTAGATCTGTGTCTCCAATGTCTGCGAATTTAGAAGTGATGCATGACTCTACTGTGCTCTCTTTTTCATCCCTCTTTGCCATGGTCGTATCTATCTTTGTCTAAACAATTCTTTTTCTCTTTATTCGGCCGGAATTCTTCACAACCGGTGCAGATCTGGATAATTCTTCAGATTCAGAGGATATGTTCAATGTATTGGACATTGATTTAAGCTCCCTTTCTCTTATAAAAACACCTGTAATGAATTCCTGCAATTAATTCAGACAAAGATGGCAACCGGAACATGAACAGTGAATTTTAATCATAAAAATCTGCATATATAAACCCTGCTGCCCCAAAATTTGATGTTTTATTTGCATGATGCAAACCAAGCATGAATTTTACCAACTTCACTTGAAAGCACTGTGATCACTTATGCAGAGAATTATTCGACACAAATCAACCTCCTTCAAACCTAGGCGCCGAATTTGGAAGATTTCAACATTAATTACACCTTCTGAGCAAAATTTATCTCCAAATGGGGCACACTTTTTGTCTGGGCTACACTTCTCTGCTTTTGAATTAATTAATTCATTCTTATGTCAGCCCCTGCTTATATAATCCTCATAATTCTATAATTAATTAATGTCTCTCCTATACCTGGCAGTTAATTAATTATTTAGTAAGCTTTACTCTTCAAATGGGGCGCCTATTTTGTGTATGCTCATGGCTGCCATTAAATAAATTAAATTTATTTAATTTTAGCCTTCTACTTCCAATTAACTTAAGTCTCACAGTATGCTTTGACCTTAGCCACTGAAAATAGGAATTAATTAAATCAATTAATACTTTAAAAAGTATTATTCCTCTCCCAAATGGGGTGCACTTTTTGACATGAAGGGGCTGCATTAAATAAATAATATTTATTTAATTTTAAAACTTCTAATTCTGACTTCCTTTGTCCACTTTCCCTTTGTTGACTTTTCCACAAGCCTGGGCACCAAAATTGGAGAAGAAATTAATTAATTAATTGCATTAAAAGTTGCCCTTCTTTCCCTAAAGGGGTTGCACTTTTTGACATGAGGAATTTCTATTTTTAAAAGTCAATTGACAATGGGATTATTTACCCCGAAAGGCGTAATAAAATCCCATTAATGCCTTAAGTATTTTTCTTTTATTTCACAATGAGAATTTTTACCTTGCAAGGCAGGTAAGAAATTCTGCTTGCCTCGCTGCCTCTAATTTTCCCATCAGACTTAAGTGGCGTTGCTTTCATGGGAAAAAGTACCCTGCTAGGCAGGTACAAAATTCCCACCTGCCTGCTGCTTCCAAAAATCCCATGATTCACTTCAAACCCTCTTTTTCCAAAAATGCGGCTAGCCCAGAAGAAGCTTTTTTGTGCACGACTTCGCCTTTTTCCGAGAGAACCGGACTTCCGATGGCGAATTTCTTCCGCACAACATGCATAGGTGACCCGCAGATACTCCAGCAAAGAATCAAAGCCAAACCGACAAAGGAATTGATCTAGAGAAATTTCATAGAAAATGAAATGGGAAAACACAAACAAAAAAACATTGCATAAGTCACAAATAAAGCCCAAGATTCATTCATGGTTAAAACCCTACTGGTATATGGGAATAATGATATGTACAATCACAACAGGGTTAAATCAGAGCACAATTTACCTCAAACGGGGCTCAAAATAATTAAATACAAATTTCCCGCAGAAAACCCAACGGCGTAATGTAACAATTTTGGGCATCCGGGTATTTGGCGAAAATGACTAATATGGCTCCCTGGGAATATCTTAACACAATATAAGAACTTTCTGGCAATAAAAACACAAAATGACCCATTATTTTAAAAGTACAATTTTTTTTTTAAATAGGGTAGTCCCAGATTTTAGGGTGAAATCTGGGACGCCACACAACAAACAATGTGTCATTAAATGGCATTTTTATGGCCTTTTATTAATTTCTCAGTCCTATTTAGCCATAGCCATGACAATATGTTTGAAAGAATTTTTTCAAGTCTATTTTGAATTCATGTCTCTTATGCCTCAGAGATTTCATTCACGACTATTGTGACCTTCAACATTGAGTATCTTTTTCTTTTGTTCACCTTTCGCAATGGAGTGGACTATATTTGTCTTTAAAGCTTCATGCAACCATCTCCTCTTCAACTTATGTTCATCCTCAATTCATGCCCTAAGCTTAGATATCAATGTTAGAAGATGTGTGCAAAGAAAGAATGAACAAAAAACCATAATGCACACCTTGTAGATTGTGTCCAACATTTTATTGTGCAAGAAATAGTCATAAAATGGCTGAGGTTGTTACTTCTGTTTTAAAACTCACGATAAATTGCCCGATAATCGCGATTTATCGTTTACCCTAAGCAAAACGATTAAACTTTCAAAAAATCGCGATTTTTGCAGAGCCGATAAAACGCGATTTTTCCGTGATAAATACCTTGATAAATCGTGGAAACTCGCCTGAAAATCGCTGAAAATCGTTTGGCTTAGGGATTAAATGCAAAAAACGACCAAAACGACTCGCATTTTGTCTTGGGTGACTCGTATTTTCCCCTGCGATTCGTGCGACCTGTTTTCTAGCATTTCGTGCCTGTTTTCTAGCAATTCGTGGCTTCATGCTTGGTTTCGTGGCCTCCCAACCATTTTCGTGGCCTCCTGCAACCATTTTCGTGGCCTCCTAAAAATTTGTTTTTTATTTATTTTCATAGTTATTCGATAATCTATTCGTGGCCCTAGGTTTTTGAGTTTTTTATTTAGTGTATAATTAGTTTAAGTTTATAATAGTATAACTATATGCCCTAGACGATATAGTTAGTTTATAATAGTTCATTTAGTATATAATTAGTTTATAATAGATTGTTTAGTATATAGTTAGTGTATAGTTAGTTTATAATAGTTTGTAATAAACTATATGCCGTAGACGATATTTAATATATAATATTATATACTGTATACGTTATACAATAATTACTTACGCATACATAAATAATAAAGATAAATCGTTTATAATAGTTAATTTAAGTTTAACAATGTTTATAAATCGTTTATAGAGTCACTTCTCGCATCATTTAACATTGTTTTTACATTTAATTTAAGTATATTTTATGAATTTAAATGTTTTTAAAAGTAGCGATAAAGTTGTCGATTTTTGCCAATTCCCGATTTCCGATTCAAAATTTGGCTCGCCGAATAATCGCCGATAACGATTTTTTGAACTATGGTTATTACTGACCGAACATTAGGTAAAACACAACTAATAGTGACTTAACTATAAAAAGTAAGCCTTATAAATATGAATATGCTCGAGACGGGGGGATGATCTTCTTCTAACTACAAATATTTCCTTCACCTTCTTCACTTGCAAATTTAAGTATAGTAGTTATTCATCTAATTATTCACTACTTTGTCAACTTTGGTTCCAATTCTCGATCATAGTACATAACTTGCATTTATTTTTATATACAAACTATTAAAATATAAGACTTATAATTTAGTAGTCGGTTAATACTTAATATTAGGTAAGTAATAACTAATAAACGGTTGTAACCATGTCAACCATTCTGTAACCATCTCTCTCATAATAAAATGACAGCCACACAATGATAATGTCTCGCATTCCACTTTCTCTTCATATCTTCCTTGTGCACATTTTCTAACATTGGTATCAAAGTCATTCCTATTCTAAGGGGCTCAAAGACGAGGCAGCTCAAATGTCAAGGAGAAGACTGATAAAGAAGAAAAAACTACATAATCGCAAGTTTCGGACATAACGGTTTCGTAATGTGAATCTCCAAATCGTGAGTTTCGGACTCGTAAATGCTTGTGTCAAGTGTTGTGTACAAGGACACAAATCAATACATGACATTAAACTCGCGAACGTGCTTGTGAGTGCCTGAAAGGACAAAAACAAGGTCGAAATACTACATCAGTGTTGAAAGCGAGGTCAAAATACCGCTCGAAATATCATGGACACAAATCCGCCATTATTAGATTCAAAAATTCAGTTCTGCTAATGAAAGTCACAAGGGCTATCCATTCAATCATGAATACATAGGCACAAATTCTTGTTCAAAAGGGCATAAACATAGGACACAATTCCAAATGTCGTAAATATCATATGGGGCACAAATTTCAAGTAAATAAACTCTCTTATTTCTCTAAAATATTTTTGCAAGCAAAAGAAAACCCTAGTATTTGTTTTAAAGAATGGAGTTTTCTTTACCAATAGACAAATATTATAGTTTCAATTTCCACACTTGGAAGGGTAATCTATATGCAATTAATGAACAAAAAATTGTGGGGTATATTTAATGAAAAAGAAAAACAACCCACCGATGTTGCCAAATTGTTAGAGTGGGAAAACCGTGATGATGAAACGAAATCTATTATCGGGCTTGCTCTTTCTGAATTTGTATTCAATCATATAGATTAAAACAAATCATCTAAAGAAATATGGGATATTGAATAGGTTGTTTGGGGCAAAAGCAAGAACACTACATTTTCTTTAAGGCTTCAACTCTTTCGATTCAAGATGGTTGATGATGTTACTTTGTCCACTCATATAAATAATCTAATCTCTCTTCTTAGACAGTTCTTAGAGGTTAATGCTCCAGTTGATGACGAAGATTTGAAAGCCATTCGGTTGAACAAATTGCTTTTTGTATAACAATGTAATTTTTACTCTCAATCAAATGCCTTCACAAAGCATGTAAGATGTGATTTCAATGCCCTTGGTCAAGAAAAGAGAACAAATATGGACGATATGTAAGGTAATTTTTCACATGAAAGTGCACCATACTCCCGCATGAGAAAAAATTAAAAACAAATTAAAGAAAGACACTAGGCAAATTGAATGTTATTATTGCAAGAAAAGAGGCCATATGACATGGAATTGTCACATTCGGGATAATGATGTTCTCAAAGGAAAACTTAAAGATAATCCTAAAGAAGAAAATGTAGCCGTTGTTGACAATCCACCAAATGCTAAAGACTTTATTGATGAAGAAGAAGATAAGTGCATACTCTAAAGAAGTTTGGTTTGATAACAGAAGGGATCAAGTGTAAGTTAAAAATCAACATGGATGGCTTTCCGATAGTTCAGAGACACAAAATTTACCCTTATAAGGGTCACGAGATAGTTTGATGGAGCACTTGTGAGTAGCTTAAGCATGGAGGGTTGTCAAATAATTCAAATTTTTGTAATTCGGAAGTTTGAGGAAGTGGAATCAAGTGGAACTCGTGGATTCATCTTGGGAACTATACCTTTACGAGAGTTACGGGGAAGCTTGATGGAGTTCTACCTCATCCAAGAATTGTTGTTCATAACAAAACTTCTAAAGATTGTAATTCTTTCTTCTATAGTGTAAGTCTTAAGAGGGGGTATTAAAATATAAGAATTAGAATTTATTAGTTGGTTAATATTAGTTAAGTATTAACTAATAAAAGGTTGTAACCATGTCAACCATTTTGTATTCATCTCTCTCATAATAAAATGAATGACACGCAATGAAAATGTGTGCATTCCGTTTTCTCTTCATTACTTCCTTGTGCACATTTTCTAACATGAACTAATGTTAAAATTCTAGCAAAGTGTTCTCTTGTCTATTCATTCTCTTTATTAAGGCAATCTAAATATTATTCTATTTTCTTGCATAAACCATTTCCACCCATAACACATGAAAAAAGTTGTATTGTGATGGCCCCTAGCTTACCCATATATATCCTCTAAGTTGCCGCATTCGCTGAACTACAAGGAAAAAAATCAAAATTCGCTGGATTTTAACAGCCCAATTAAATGTGTTGAAAATCGCGATTTAATTCGTGTTTATTCTCGGACGTCAATTTTTAATGTAATATGTTGAAAATCGTGCTTGAAAAGCCTTGAAAATACTCTAAAATTTTTGAAGTTCGATTTTAGGGTTTTTCATCCCCGCTTTTTAGGGTTTTTGCATCGTTATTGTCCTATATAATGTCCTAAACACGATAATAACCTTCACACCTCCTGAGCTTGACGTTTATGACTGTTGAACTCGAGCATGACTGCCGTGTTGTTGAAAGCTTTGCATTTGCGTCGGTGTTGTTGGCACTTGGCAAAGCTTGGCGTCTGTGTTGTTGTGTTGTTGGAGAGACTCTGCGTCCACCATTGTCCATTTGTTGCTCGCCGGGAGATTCCGATCTCAGTTGAAAACAACCACCAGGTATGTCGACGACTCTACTTTACTATGTATTTTAGTTTTTATTTGATTTGATTTTATATTGAGACGTAGGTCTAAAGTTTTAAAAATTTAGGTTACACAAAAATTAAATTAATTATTAAATGTTGGTCTAGGTTCAAAGATAGGTTAGTATATTAATTTAGGTTAAAAAATTAATGTCTTAAGTTTTAAAAGTTTAACGTTTTAATATATTAAACTCTTTTATGAAAAAATATATATTAAATTTGATTATTTAAATGGTTATGGTTTTCTTTAAAGTTTAAGCTATACTAAAATACTTACGGTTTACATGTAATATATATATATATATATAGTTACATAAAATATAGTAACATCTAAAATTATATAATAAAATATATATTAATATAATGTATTTTATTATATGAATTATCATTAAATATATAATTTATTTTATAAAAAATTATATATTAGATCGATAAAAATATATATAATATATTTGATTAAAATTTAATATTTTATATCATTATGTTATATAATGTATTTTATAAAAATTTAATATTTTATATCATTATGTTATATAACGTATTTTATAAAAAAAAGGTATATAATATCCTTAAATCAAGGTATTTATATATATTTTAAATCATTTTTTACATCAAAGATTGAAATGTATGATAATAATAATTATCCGATAATTATTATTATCATACATTTAAATTAAATACATGATAATAATTTTTGTATGATTTGATTTTTTAATTTAATTTATTTCTAATTCTTTGTTTATTTTTTTCAAAAAATGTAGGTTATATTGGTATGGCGCCTCCAAAATCAAATGCAGAGGGATGGAAATATATGAGCCGTGAGGGTTAGACAAACAATATCACGTGCACTTTATGTTAGCATTCTTTTACTGGCACATTAACAAGAGTAATGGACCACCTTCTTGCATATCGGGTGGTCAAGGAGATGGTGTTGAAGCATGTCGAAATGTCAATCCTGAAATAAAAGCAGTGTTGAGAAAGACTACAAGCATTCATTAGTTGTAAATCAACAAAGGGTGCAAAAAAATTCAAGGCGAGCTTTCTAGGCCCAGATTGCCAAATACTTGTTTCTTTTCCACCATGTCCACAAGCTCGTAATGCCAACATCTAGTATCGGGCAACGACAATCGAATAGCTTTTGAAACTCACAAAAGAGCAAGTTGATGATGCATGGGCTGATTTCTTTTATGAATCTGCCATTCCATTTTATGTCGCCAAGAGTCCTTATTTCAAAAATGTAGTTCAACAATCCATTAAATTTGGAAAAGGTTATACAACTCCAGGGTCAGAGGCTTTGAGGACTACACTTTTGAAGAGGTCAAAAAATAGGGTCACCAAAAACCGACAAATATTAAAGGCTCTTGAAGTTAACAAAGTTGCACCATTTTGAGTGATGGTTGGTCAGACATGTGTCAAAGACCCCTCATCAATGTGCTTGTTTATTGCCCTAAAGGTGTTGTATTTCTAAAAGTGATTGACACCATGGAACACAAGAAAACTTCAGAGTATGTCTTCAACATTTTGGATGAAGCAATTCTCGAAATGGGTGTAGAAAGTGTAGTTCAAGTTGTGACTGATAATGCTAAGAATTATGTGGGAGCTGGGAAATTGATAGAAGAGAAGTACCCACATATATATTGGAGTCCTTGTGCAGCCCACTGTATTGATTTACTACTCCATGACTTAGCCAAATTCCCTTGGGTACTTGAAGCAGTTCAAAGAGGAAGAATAGTTGCTAATTTTATTAGAAACCATTGCCTCACATTGAGTATCTATAGGAGGCATGCATCTAAGGAGTTGCTAAAGCCATGTGACACATGATTTGCCTCCTTCTATATCACTTTGAAAAGAGTTGTTGAGCAGAAAGGAGCCTTTCGAACTCATTGTTTGCAGCAAAGAAAGAGTGGGAAGATTCAGTTCTTTCAAAAGATTCTAAAGGTAAATAGGTGGAGCAAATCATTTTGAGCTCTAACTTTTGGGAAAATACAGCCAAGGTCTTAAAAATGTGTGCACCCATTGTTCGTATGCTCCGCATGGTTGATGGCGATACCCCTTGTATGGGCATGGTTTATGAGGGCATGGACCGTTGCAAAGAAGACATCCAGAAGGCATTCAATAATGTGGAAGCAAAATATAGTGAGATATGGGATATTTGTGATGGAAGATGGAGGATGATGCATACTCATTTGCATGCAGCAACATGCTATTTGGAGCCGACACTCTATCACATTGAAAGAGAAAGTGACCGTGAAGTGATGAGCGGGATTTATGCAGCCATTGAAAAGCTTGTTCCAGATCGAGATGTTGCAAAGAAAACCAGAGAGCAACTTAGAGCATACAGGAGAGGGGATGGGTTGTTTGGAACCCAATCAGCAATAGATGATAGGGAAGACATGGATGGTGATGAATGGTGGAGATTCTATGGAGCAGATACCCCTGAACTACAACATTTTGCAATTTGAGTCTTGAGTCAAGGGGTAAGTGCATCAAAGCATGTGACAGAATTGGAGCAGCTTTGACCATGTTCAAAAAAAAAGGAATAGGTTCTATCAGGAAAACCGGGGACCTTGTTTATGTTCGCAGTGATTTGCGATTTACTATGAAAAAGTGGCAAAAGATGCATGCACTTCAAAGAAAAAAGCTTTCGATGTCCTACAAGAAAATGAAGATGATCTTGATTTTGTTGGTGATGATGATAGACATGAGGGTGAATCTAGTGATGTTGGTAATGATGATGTTTCTAGTGATGATGAGATTGAGCCAAGTGCTCTAGATGATTTAGAGCTTTTTGATGTAATAAGTAGAACTTAGCCCATACTAGATAGGGAAGTTCAAGACTTTGATCCATCACTTTTTGACAACATTTCGAATATTAGTATGCAGCTGCGAGCACATGTTTTTTGAAGTTTTTGCTTTCAATCACATTATTGTGATAGCTACTTATGAAATCAATGAAATGTGATATTATCTCTCTTTTGAAATGTGAATTTATCTTTTGTTTTTATATGTTTAATAAAAATGTATATTTCTCATAGTC
Source organism: Taxus wallichiana var. yunnanensis (assembly GCA_018340775.1). Lineage (NCBI taxonomy): Eukaryota > Viridiplantae > Streptophyta > Pinopsida > Cupressales > Taxaceae > Taxus > Taxus wallichiana. Next base: position 456,720,447 of record CM031235.1, on the reverse strand, counting down.
GAATTTAATCGCTGATTTTTTTACTAGCGAATTTTTCATGAATTTAATCATCGGCGAATTCGAACACGAATTCGAATGCGACAACTTAATATATCCTTAGTGGAAATTATCTTGCTTTAATGGAAAAGAATGAAACCATGCCATCTACAACTGTAAGTCATTGTTTCAAGCATATTTTACATACTAAGAAAGGACTCACTGAGTCGGCAAGTACTCACCACTTTTCCCCCTAGGCGAATACTCACCCCAAAACTCCCCGGAATGACTCACCGAGTTTTCTAGGAATACTAGCCATAAGTATTCACCAAAACTTGGCGAGTTTTCCCCAGACCATATATTGATGTCATTCAAGACCAAATCTAACCTAAAAAGAAAATGCTAATAATGTGTTACTAGCATAGTTTTATTGAAATTTGATTTACATTCTATGCATAGATCGGAGAGAGAGATGCACGAGATAGAAGAGACTCGAGAGAGATATAAAGGTAATTGATAATGTATGGGTGATTTAAGACCTAAATTCTATTTTGAAAACAAAGTGAAGCGAGATGATAGTTGTGGTTATAGTGATTTTTGGCCTAAATATTGAATGAAATAAGATGACATTATAATGGAAAACGAGTCTCTTTAGCTGCTATGCATACGTAGGGATATTCATAAGTCTGTCATGTAGTGGTTATGGAAGGATAGATGTGTCGCCTCTGAACTATTAAGTGAGAGTTGGCAAGGGAGGTAAAGATTTCTAGGTGTATTAAGAAATACTTCGTGATTCTTCAAGCATAAGAAAGGATAGATATGTGTGAAATAATCTGTTCATAGCATAGAACAACAAAAGAATCTTACTATCTGAACTCACATGACAAATTAGTCGACTATGTCCATCAGGTAAACATGATAATCAGGATGGAATTTGTTTGGACTTTAGGGCAATACTTAAAACTTGGATTTGGTTGATTGTGTAGTAAAATTAAGAAACATGTTACATAATGGTCATGGCTTGAACTATTTTAACATACCAATGATTATAAGCTTTAAGATTATTTTCATAAATTCATAAGACTTATCTATCGGGCAGATGTATTCGCATGATGATGCAATTTTTACATTGTTTGTATTCAAATCTAAAAGAAAACACTTCCCAACATTTTACAAACTCATATGATACATTTTGTAAGTATATTTTGCATAAAATTTATGTTTTTAAGGAAATTTGAGTATTTTTTAAGTTGCCAAGTATTATTGAATATTCGTCAAGTATTGCCAATTTTTTGTCGGGTCGAATATTTTTGGGTTTGCTGAATACAAGTTTGTGAACTATGGTTTCAAGTGACACAGAGTAATAGCAATATCTTTTGAAATGATTTAATTCATAAATTCACACTAATACTACATTAGCTTCACTCCCCACATGTCACATGTCCACATACAATATCGCCACATTTATTTCCTCTACGAGATGTCATCTATGAGCCCGCTACATTTGATCGACGATTATTTATCGACAAGGTTTAAAGGATCCATAAATTGTGAAAATATTCCTTCATCCACCAATATGTCTTCATTCATCAACATATTCCTTTTCCAATGATTAAACAATTGAGACATGACTTCTTATTGACAAGCGAATGGACGAGTAATTAATGATCATGGTAATTCTATCCTTAGAAAATTTTCAATGTATTTCAAATGATCGGTTAATCGTTGATGGACTTGGTCCTCGTAGTTGATGGGCTAAGAAGTTGAGAAGTGAGTGATCAACCACTAATGTTTAGCTTTTTTTTGAATTACTCATCTTATTGGCAATTGAAAAACATTCCCAAGCCAATGTTCATTTTCACTAGATAGTCATTTCTTCATCATCCATTTTTTCGGCAATGACAGTACTAACATTCTAGTTGAGAACATCAATAATGTAGGGGAAGTCACAAACAAGAGGGTGGAAGATGTCCACTAGAAGAATGATTGCTGAGAAAATACGAGATGAAGCAAGGAAGATGGTAAAGACAAAACAATGTACTTATAAACAAGCACAACAAATTAGTCGTGTAGACTAAAGAGAGATGGTGGCACAAACAAGCAATGAAAATGTTGAGGCCGAACAACTAAAGGTAAATCAAAAGTATTGATGACAAAGAATATCTACAATATGCTGAAGAAATCCAAGTAAGACACGAAGAATGACCTAAAATATGGGAGATGAAACATAAACGATATTCCCGAGTCAATGAGGAAGGAGCAAATGAAAAGGTTCGCTCATGATAAGACAAATTTGATAGATTATCGCAAACTTAGGATGAATCGTAAACAAAAGGTAGCAATGAAAAATAAATGTCAAATTATTTAGAAGAGAAGACTAACCACAAAATTTTAAACTATTAACACACAAGGAACCAAAAATAAAGAAGGCTATTTTTTCACCCCGTGTTTGGCTTTTCAATGAGTGAGATCATCAATTGGTCAAAAGAATTCCAAGGTAGATACAATGGAATAGCATACAAAAAGTGTTCAAGAACATTTGGCTCATGTGCCACTTACAATGAATCCAAGTGGATCACTATAGGAGATGGAGGAGAAAACTACACCCAAGCGTAGAGGATGTTATCGAAAAAGATGTTCAAGAGGAGAACTCCAAGGATAATTGTTATAGACATAGTGGTATTGTCAATGATTATATATCATCCTCATATTGCCTAAGAGTTATGACCCAGTATTATCACTATTTCATATTATTAAGAATTTATTAAAAACCTATCACCAATAGATTTGAGTTTAGGGATGAGGACCTTGTCCATATACATGTGCCCGCATCTCTTGTTCACTATATTTCTATATGATATGGTTGTAGCCTTATTCAATTACTCATTCACTTTGATTTGACATGGAATACCCATACTTATAGCTACAGCAAATGTCTTTAGGTGAGTATATTAAAAAAAGTTAATATGGTCAACTCTATATACTCCATGATTAGGTTTGTCATATATAGTTCAGTGCTGATTCCAATTTCTTTAATTGAAGATAAAAATTACTACTTACCATCTATACTTTGAATCTCCTGCAAGCAGGTTATTGCTGTCTTGAGCAAGCCTTCTGTATGTGAAAGAAGTGCATTTTGCAATGCTACCTGCAATCCATAAGAAGGTTCAACCACAAATTCCACTGTCAAAGCCAATCATAATGATGTCTAATTCAATCCATAAGAAATAATTTGGCAATCAAAATTATATAAATTTACCTCAATTGGAAGAAGAATTATTCTTTTATTCTTACCTCGGCAGTTTCAAGGAAAAGATTTAGCCGCTTCAGAATGCTTCGGATAGAAGGTATAGTTACTTCATTGAAGGAAACACAAGCTTTTGTAAAATTGGTAACTTGCTCTTGATGAGACGGTTTTGCCATTTTTGAGGTTCTCGAAGCTAAATAATTGCTTGAATGCGACAAGGTTTCCTATCAATCAAGAACATCTAACCTTGCCATCAGGAAATACATAGCCTATAAAAAAAATTAATTGAAACCAAAAAACAAAAAGTAAAGCATTCCTACTTCCAACCTCTAGGAGCATCTTCGTCCATTAGTATTGGAAATCAAAAGCTTTCCCAATCCATCAGCACTACTAATGAAAATAAGAGAGAATATAGTCTCATGATATACAGAAAAAGAATTCAAAATTTGTTATTTTGTATCAACTTGTGGTTGTTAACATAATCAAAGAAATGGCAAACAGAACTAGTGAAAATTTATAGTTATTAGTGTATAAAATCCTCTGCACAAGGACTGGAGCAGGGTCATGAGGATATCCTGGAGAGCCACCATTTGGCATTCATTTATTCACATCCTGTAAAGAATTGAGATCAAGTATTTGTGTCCAACCAGATCCTCCATATTTATTCATCCTTGTGTCAATAACATGGAGGAGAAACCAACCTTCCCTTCAAGAGATGTTAAAACACAACGACCACTTTTAGAAGTGACTATCATGGAAGGGAATAATTACTAGAAGAGGACATTGTCATCAAATAGTCCAATCATCATTCTATGGCAATCCATGATAAGGATCATCCATGCATTTCTCTAATTAAAAAATTGGATATAGCATAATTAATAGCAGGTCTAGAGCAGAAAATTAGAAATTGATAGAAAGCACCTATGAAGAATGACACAAGAATAAGACAATATAGAATTTGTTTGTCCTCAAGACTGACAATGGAATTGAGAACTGTAATTGAAATATAAAAGTAGAATTTTGATTCCATATCACTTTACTTTGGCAATATATGCACTTATAGAGAGAGAAATCAGAAATGTGTTTGATTAGATAACCGTCATTTGAGGGTTTTTATACACGCATTGGATGCCAATTTCCAGTGCTCTGGGTTACCCCAGGAGGCCTCACTCTTAGCAAAATATAATCAGGGTATCCATATCTCTACAAGGCTTTCTCCCTTCAAACTCTATTATACATTCCAACTTTTGGCAAATTACAAGACTTCAGTTCCTCTTCCAGCTTATGATACATCCTACAAACAACAGCAGGATAAAGCCCTCCTTTTTGCACAGCATTTAGAAAAGCTTTATGCATAAATTTAGGTCACTCTCTGCGAGATGCAAGCCAAATTCAAGGATATTCATGACCATCATTCAGCACCTCACTCTTTTCAAATTAGCAATTGTGCCGAGCTTCACCTATATCTAATTGTGATAAGCAATGGCTTCATAACAAACAACAACACTAGTTGAACCCTATCATATATGGGCCTTAGATTATTCTCCAAGCAATTGGGCCCATGTTTTTTCATTTAGATCTTCCTCCTCACCCTTGTATTCATAAAGTTTCCAACATGAGGTAGCTTAACTTTTATCAGTCATCTCACTGGACAAGGACATTCCAATCACTCATCCTAGCCACCATTCAAAATATTATATCATGATAGCCAAAGATACTCTGATTGGTGTTTAGACTCGCACCACTTGAAAGAAACAAAATAATTTTAACTGATCATTCAAGAGTCGCTCTATCAACGCACGCCGAATGGTTTTTCCTCATCAATAAAATTTGGGGACAACGTCCTCTAAGCAAGGAGGAATTGATAAGAAATAAAAAAATTAATTATATTTTCATCCTCAAATGACCAATGTAGGTCAACGGGACTAGATAGTAAAACCAACAACAGTTGCACGCAGGAGCTAAAATGGAAATTTTACCCTAAAATTGACAAAGGACTACAACCCACAAGCCAAGAGCAGAAAAAACCTATTCTAACCAACTAAAGGTGGGTAAATCCAAAAGAGATGAACCCTAAACACATATTGACATTTATTCTAAACATTTTTATAACCATGAGAAAGTAATACGTGTACCGAATGCATAAGGTATGGTTGATAGAGACTCAAATAGCAGACAAAGGTAAATGGTCTTAGTATGCATCAAAGGAAGGACCAACAACTACTGTTAAAAAGCCAATACGAAATATGATAATCTCCATATAAGAACCGTTGGAACTTAGTGGACCTGGTTGGGTAATTGCTGCATGCACAATGCTCCCAGAAACTTTCATAACATCCATGGTCGATGCACCTCTTGCTATAAAGAGGAGTTGTTATTATTGTTTGATAGGATCACTACGAATATAGGCAAGAGATAGCAGATAGCTGACCCTCTAGGTTGAGGAATGGGTCCACAATGTGCAGTACAAGAAAAGGCAATCAAAGGTATGTCAAAAGATGCTCATCGAGAAAGGCATGGTTGCACTGATCTGTCACCGTCCATGTAACTAACTACAACATCTGAAAGACACTTAACACCACCAACCGCTAGAATAGGTTGGAAGAATGAGGTAATTACTTTGTTATTCTTCAGGGTATCCTGTGAATCATGACTCCTAAAGCTAACAGCTTCAAAGATGTAAATGACCAAGCAACTCTAATCAAGATGGTAAAAGAACATACTAACTGATCATCCAGAAACTCTATACAAGCAGGAAAATCTCTTGATCTCGTAGAAAATGGGACATATAAAACTGAAGGGTTCCTTTGCTTGTTAACTGTTGGAGAGTGCAAAAGCAAAAAAATGTTATGCCCTCGCAGAATGTGGTTGAAAGTCTCAATTTGGAAATAGTGAGAAAAACTCTCAACTACCCAAGTCCAATGGGCTTGAATATAATCATGAAAAATAATGATATCATCAACAATAACACAATCTACAGAAAATGCTCGGCATACAAATCCATCTTAAGGCTCTATGCTTTTGGGGAAGATATCCAACCAACGTGAGTCCTTCCTAGTCTCTTTTATTAATCACCCCTTTTTCAGAAGGAGATGAGAAAAGGCTGGTAAAGAGCACTTACAGAGAGGGATTTGGTACATGTAATAGGAGTAGACTAGACAAAAATGCCAGTCTTTTAGTATTAGCATTGTTGTCCATTGGGAGTCTCGGAAGTAACCAGCTCTTTAGAGAAAATGGCTAGATAAAGCTATGTCTCTTGGCTTGTGGCCAGATCGCTAATGGATCGAGCCTATGAAGATGGAAGACGAGCTTGAGGATATTCTCCACACGAAGAAGATGGGACACAAACTCAGCTTTGGCAATGCTCTAGAAAACAGTCCATTTGCAACAGATCATATGCTGGACAAGATAGTCAATAACCTGGAAAAATGTGCCCACTCCAAAGGTCCTAAATTTGAACCTCAGAACTTTGACCCATAAAACATTGTGTTTTTGATGATATTGTCAAGGAATTACATCTTCTTAGGGAAAGGAATTGCATCTTCTTAGGGATATCCTTGAAATGCATTTAATCAGCAATGTTCCGACACACAAAGGAGGGATGCCCTTGCAAAGCTATGATTGAGATGCATTCTTAAGATTAAGAGATGGACTTGTACATTGAACCTCCAAGTATGTATAAGTTGTTATTTGTATAGGTTTTCCTTTGTAATATGAACAACTAATTGAAAACGCCCACTGAATAGGGTGAGATTATACTAGTCTTTGTGTACCAACACCATCGTTGGAGTTCACTCCAATCTTTTAGATATCTCGATTGCAATTATATTCTCTAGTTTCACAAGGGGCATTTTATTAGAATGTTTCCTAAATACATACACTCTAAGAGTGAATAAGGTGTATTCTTGCATGTGATTCACCTTAACCAGCCAACACTAATCCTGAACCTTGTAAATCTATTTTATCTCGACTAATGAAGAACACAAGAAAATTGGCGGCCATTTTCCTCTGGATTTTTGTTGTATAAGTGGGGCCAAATGTAGACATACATTCAACGCTCCTAACTGACTAGCTCACTCCAGTATTTTAGTTCAATCCATTCTTCTAAATATTTCCATTCTTTTAGTTCATCCCATTTGAGTAAATATCTCCACTGTAATTATATTCTTTGTTTCCACATGGTTTTCTTTGTCTTGAGTGTTTCCTAACAACATGTACACTAAAACTGACTAAGGTATATTCTTGCATGCGATTGGCCTTAGGCAATCAACACTCAATACGAACCTTGTAAATCTATATAATATATATTATACACTACTCAAGAGTATTGGAAAAAATGGTGGATATTTTTCCTCTACTTTTGTGTTGTCTACATATTAGGCTATACCAGACATGCACTAAACAACCCTTCCTAACTAACTTTAGATTCTCCTTAATAAGATTGAAATTTCACATTAAGAGAGAGTAACTCAACCCATATCAAATGTCTCGTCCTACTTTGTCATTCTATATCAATATCCATAGTCCATGCAGGTAGCAACTTGTCTAGAAATCATCCATGTGCCATATTATAGGATAGACTTAGCTACCGTATCATGCTTTAAGGCCGCTGACACATAACCCCTAACCAATCCTTTGACTAATTCCATGTCCTATCCTCAATCCTCGTAACTTATTCTGTCTAATTTATTAATCTCAGAACTTGACGAAACCCCATTCAAGAAGAAAAAACAACAAAACAAAGTCTAGCTGGATAACACTTATAGCTTAATTAGGTTGCTAATATTTATAAGAAATCTTAAATTATCTAGAAGCTTGCCACACTAGTGAATTTATGACTCGTTTGGAGAGTATAAAGGATGATGACTAGTGCTCCTATAAATGAGTTGCTACCTCATACATGTTTTGTTGGACAATTAATGAACTTCTAATCCCAAGATTGGGCCTAGGTGTTCTAGTTTGTCCAAATATGGGGCCTCATTTGTATAATCCTTGTCCCGTTATAAAGCATGGTTTGGGTGCTTATGTTTGTCTCGAAATGGGACCTTTGCCTCAAGATGGGGACTCGTATGGGTAATATTTTTGCTCTAAGACATGGTCCAGCTTAGGTTAAGTATTCCTTGTCTAACATAGATATCATATGTATTGACAATTTCTAATCAAACAAAAAATATTCATGGACAATGACCATAAGAGATATGTTACCACTCAAGGACATCGACAACAAAAAAAAAAAGTGTACAAAGGCCATGGTAAATTACAAGGAAAGACTCGAGTGGAGGGCAACTTCAATGCACCATTTACTTGTTTACTAAAAGAGGCCTAAGTCACATAAAAGTTGTACTTACACTGCACCTATATTCACTTGTATTCCCCCTTCTTAATTTACAATTTATAAAACCCGAACTCCAATAAGGGGAGGAAACTCCTCTAGATAAGGGGAAAAAAATGTGCCAAAGAAGACATTGGAAAATAAAAGGAGTTTCAACAAGTTAAATATCTACATCATCATTTTTTCCTAAAGCATTTCACAACGAGGAGTATTTCGCAACCTTATCCGGATCCCTTACTCATTTTTGAAAACTAACATTGCTGTAATTTATCCAGAAAACATATACGAGTCAAATATATTGTATTTGTTGTTTTTGTGTGTGTTTTTTACCAAATGCCAAGGATATTTTTACAAAAGCTTTCGAATTTCATTGTGTTGAAGTTATTGAATCCTATCAATTTGTGGATATATATGCAACTATCGAATATGATAAATGAGGTCAACACTAGTGTGAAGATTGTAATGTCCCCAATGGACATTATTTTACCCTAAACGGATTTTAGGCAATCCCAACATTAAATATGCAAAATACAGACAAATTGCAGTCAAACAAAAATATGATTTTTGCAGAAAATTAAATCTAGGGCAGCGAACAAAAAATAATGAATAACTCCAAAAATACTTGCTCAAATCTCTTGAAATTTTAAATGGAGCTTGCTAATACAATAACAAATTATAGAACTGTTTTTGGAATTTTTCGAATAACGTAGAATGCTGCCAGAAATTTACAGCGTGCCCTAAACAATTGAAAACTTCTAAAATTAATATCTTTTGCTAGAGAAGTCCAAATGAGCTGAAACTTTGGATCTTGGGCCACAAAAATATGAAGAATAATATTCTAATAATAGTTTCGCACAAAGAAACACGAAACCCTAATTTTTCCCTAAAAGTAGGTCGCCCAAAGACATTCTGGGCATCAATTCAGCTCCAAAATTGACAAGCTAGGGTAGATCTCTCACTATCAAGAATGTCTTGCTAGCTAGGGATGGATTTCTCACCACCGAAGTTAGGGTTCTGTGGGATCTTACTCCACAAGCTAGATATTTCTGCAAACAACAACAGACATGAAAGAATATGCATAAGCTACAAGCTTAAGACACAAATTAGAAAATATCAAATGGTATGGAATATTTTTCCCTTCAAGTCGACTTCTCCTTATAAAGGAAGAAGAGACCCAAAACAACCTCTACAATATCCAATTAGTTCCCAAGGATTTTCCCTATGCAAGCATTTAATATTTTCCCATATTAAATGCTTTTTCCAACAACTTTTTCCCTCCTAATGCAAGTCGCATTTTTCTAGGGGAAATACATAGTAAAATGGGCATTTATCCTTTCTATGTTCCCATTCCCCTTTCTAAGGCAAGTCGCCTTTTCACCTAGGATGGATAACAATTTATATTTGGGCCTTTTCCATCCTTGATTTAATAATTATTAAGTCATATAAATTATTATAAGTGCTCTATATATTTTTTTCTTTTATTAATGGCACTTTATAATAATTAAATATAACTTAAGCCACCCTTATATTTTTCCTTTGGCCGTCGGGTTGACAAAATAGGCCAAAGGTCTTCGAATGGGAAGGGGATATTACAATCCTCCCTTCCCAAAATTGCTTGCCCTCAAGCAATTGCATCTTTGTTTTGTCCAAGAGCCATGCACAAGAGACAAAACATGTTGAAGTGTTCTACCATTCGGGCCCCTGTACCTGTTAAGTGAGCTAAAACATGACACCATATATCATCCACAAGATGCTCATATACACCTAGTTGGAGCAATGGTTCAACAACCTCCATAATGAAGACTTCATCATCTACCATATCATGAATCTCATGATGGAAATAAATTGGAATAGGCAGCAATAAATAAGACATGTCCACTTCATACCTTGGAGTATCCTCATCAAGCTTGGTCTCCAAAATGACTTGACTTTTTAGCCACAAATCCTGAGTATTCTGGTCTACAATGGGCTGAAATTCTTCATAAATCAGCTTATCATGAGCTGCTAGTTTGGAAATTGCAGCAGCGTGCAATTCTACACAAGTGTCCATGTGAGGTTCCTCTTCATGTGTCAGCTGCTCCGTAGAGTCTTCTTTCGTAGGTGAAGACTTCCTTGCATCATTCGCCCACATCTTTTCCTTGAACTCTTGTAGGTGTTGTCTTGCTTGAGCAGCTATCAATTTAGCAGCTCTAGCTCTGCTATTCCACTCCTCACACCTTTTTAGAGTTTCCATTACATCCTCCTTACTTGCATATACAAATTTCTTCTCTTGAGCTGGAATAATTTCTCTAACAAGCAAAGTTTCATTAATGCAATTATTTTTCTCAATGGAAATCATACCTTTTTCTCTAGAAGCTTCTTCTTCTTCAAATGAGTTCTTTTGTAATTCAGGTACCGACATATGATGACCTCGCTTGGGCTTGCTACCAATCTTCATCATGCAATAATCTGGAAATGACATTATCTCTGAAACCCTTACTCAAAGATTGGTATTTCCTCCAACAAGAATCCTCATCAATCACCTCTATTGGATGCCCTTTATTATTGTTCTCGCATTTTTCCTTATTGTCCCAAGACCTGCTTTGATTTAGATTCTGAGTGAGCTGGCTCAAATAAAGGTTAGTGGTTTCCTGTTGTTTCACCATGTTGGTGAACATTTCCTTCATAAAACCCATATTGAAATCTTTTCAATTTGCCATATTTAACCCACACAAGCTGGAGGAACAACAGCTCTGATACCATTTGTAATGTCCCCAATGGACATTATTTTACCCCTAAACGGATTTTAGGCAATCCCAACTTTAAATATGCAAAATACAGACAAATTGCAGTCAAACATAAATCTGATTTTTACAAAAATTAAATCTAGGGCAGCGACAGAAAATAATGGATAACTCCAAAAATACTTGCTCAAATCTCTTGAAATTTTAAATGGAGCTTGCTAATACAATAAAAATATCATAGAACTATTTTTGGAATTTTTCGAATAACAGAATGCTGCCAGAAATTTACAGCGTGCCCTAAACAACTGAAAACTTCTAAAATTAATATCTTTTGCTAGAAAAGTCCAAATGAGCTGAAACTTTGAATCTTGGGCCACAAAATATGAAGAACAATATTCTAAAAATAGTTTTCAGACAAAGAAACACGAAACCCTAATTTTTCCCTAAAAAGTAGGTCGCCCAAAGACATTTAGGGCATCAATTCAGCTCCAAAATTGACAAGCTAGGGTAAATCTCTCACTACCGAAGAATGCCTTGCTAGCTAGGGATGGATCTCTCACCACCGGGCTAGGGTTTCGTGGGATTTTACTCCACAAGCCGGATATTTGCAAACAATAGTTGCACATGAAAGAATATGCATAAGCTACAAGCTTAAGACACAAATTAGAAAATATCAAATGGTATGGAATAGCTTTCCCTTCAAGTCGACTTCTCCTTATAAAGGAAGAAGAGACCCAAAACAACCTCTACAATATCCACTTAGTTCCCAAAGGATTTTCCCTATGCAAGCATTTAATATTTTCCCATATTAAATGCTTTTTCCAACAACTTTTTCCCTCCTAGTGCAAGTCGCATTTTTCTAGGGGAAATACATAGTAAAATGGGCATTTATCCTTTCTATGTTCCCATTCCCCCTTCTAAAGCAAGTCGCCTTTTCACCTAGGATGGATAACAATTTATATTTGGGCCTTTTCTATCCTTGATTTAATAATTATTAAGTCATATAAATTATTATAAGTGCTCTATATATTTTTTTCTTTTATTAATAGCACTTTATAATAATTAAATATAACTTAAGCCACCCTTATATTTTTCCTTTGGCCGTCGGGTTGACAAAATAGGCCAAAGGTCTTCGAATGGGAAGGGGATATTACAAAGATATCCACTAGCAAGGAGTTTATCACATATCTTGGATTGAGTTTATACAAGGCCAAATCTTATCCTGAATTGAGAATCCCGTCATAAAAGATGAAGAGTTTCAATACTTCAATACAAGGATGAATCTTATAGCCTAGTTGTAATGTCCCAACTCCGGATCAATGGGAAATATGCAAATCAACAATCCTTCAATACACCAATCAACTGAAAATAGCAAACCACTTGAAACCAGTTGAGTAGTTGACTCAATAAACCTGAGGATAAGGGTTTAATGGCCTTACCTCATCAACTAAACTCCACAATGTATACTGCTGTAATTAAAATCTGATCGCTGTATTCTCCTAAATGTAAACAAATGACAAACCACTGTATCTAATTGCCCTCATGGAGGCCACTGAAACATTTATACCATCTGATCATATATTTTATGCATGGATTGTTACCAAAATAGGTGATAAAGACTGCATACAGATCAGGTTATATAATTTGCTGTTACAGGATCTTCAAATTACCTCTATATCATGCAAAGAAGAGTTACCATGCATGGTAGGAACCAATCACAAGAAGGAATGTTCAAACAGGATATGTCGCTGCCCATTAGGCTTCAATTCATGATTAACACATGCATACAAACCCAATCGCCACCCTCTGAAATAAACAGCTCTAAATGAGACCCAAAATACATCAAAATATCAGTTGGAAGCAAGCTTAATTATCAGCCAATTATATCTGATCATCGGTGGCCCAAAACACACCATAAACATTCAACAGTGGTCCTCAAAGAGTCGCTGTTATTTAATAAATAATAACTCACCCAGATCGCACTTTTCAGAGAGCCAAAACATGCAAAAACTCAAGTTATTAAGCACAGAAGTTAGCTGAGCAAATAAGACTGTGAATACCAATTGCTTGCTTCTAAAATGCCCCAAAACCGTCACTAAATCATTCCCAGGTTGGTCGCTGCAATTAAGGAATTAAAATCATGCACTGGTATGGTCGATCCACACCAAATCAGTCCACATTCAAAATAGAATAAGTCGCTGCCAAAGGAGGACTGCAAACACACCATACAAACATGCAAACACCTAGTCGTACCACTCCAAATAATATTCCAGATCAGTCCATATACACCCAATATAGTCGCTGGAGTTGCTAAAATACAATCAATCAATTTACTGGGCATATAGACTTCCGAACATGCATTCAACAGTCAATATTTACCATAAATGAAATCGCAGATTTTAGGGAAGGCTACAGCAGCTTAAATCCAACCATGACCAACCAAAATATACCAATGTTTAGGGCCAAACTTGTCTATCATGAATCACTTAGCAAGGGCACTATTAAACATATAGATCTTGGTCGATTTACCTATAAGTATCGTCCTAAGTCACCAGGTTCAAGTTTGAGTTCGAGTTCGACGAGGATAAAATTCGGAAAAAAATTCGCCATTAAGTTCGACTAATATATAAAATAAAAATAAAAATAAAATTAAAATTAAAAACAAATAAATTAGAAATAAAAAACAAAAACTAAAATAAAATATTAGCAAATATTAAATACATAGTAATAAAGATATATAAAAAAAAAAAAGAACTAACTGCATTTTACTAATATTAATACTAAATAATAAATATACATGTACCGACATATATCTTTACTAATATTAATTCTAAACAAAAGTATTACTAAAAACTTATATCCCAAATCGCATATGCTTTAAAATAAATTAAATCGTATACCTATGCTTTAAAATAAATTAAATTGTTTATGCATTATATGTTTTATTTATAAAGAAATGTTAAACGTAAAATGCTAAATAAACCTAAAACTTATAATAATCTGTATTGTCGCTGTACCTAGAGGAAGAGAGAACAAAACAAAAAAACTCGGATACACAGATAAACAACTTATAATAATCTGTATTACTGCCGTGTTTCCCTCCCGCATTTTCCTTCCCTTCTACAAGTCACGTTTCTACGGTTGGTTGAGTTCGAAGCCTCATTCAGATCACGTTTTGAAGCGCGTGAATGGCTAGGGCACAGAGAAACTCGGATGCACATAAACAAAACACATACTTAAATGATTTTTTGACGATTTTGGACGAATTTTGGTTGTTTCACTGGTATTCACCGAATTTCGAAGTTTCACATTGAAATTCGGCGAACCTGGGAAAAGGGACACAACTATCATCCAACACCCAAGATGGTTGAATTTCACCTTAGATATGACATTCAACATAGCCCACAAACATCAATTTCAAGTCGCCAAAGCTAGGAAGGAAATTACCAACAAATCGATTTGCAAAGGATATAATAAATTCTCCAATTGATGCTAAAAGAAACCAGCAACAAGTAGATTTGCAAGCACAAGAGAAATAATTCAATTGAACATCAAATCTGCTCACTAACTTCCCGCACAAGAGAGAGAGAAAACATTAATGGGTGTAGACACCTAAAATATGCTTACACTTAGCATTTCATCCAATCCAATCAATTAACGACACTTCGTTAAATCCCTATACTTCGCTCCATTCTCGAATGCCCATTCACGACACTCTTTCGGTCATATTCCTCCTATAATCAGCTTATTTGGCTAATATCTCTCTTATTAGCTAAACATTCCTCCTTTCGACCATTCAGAACCTCCCTAGTTCTCTCTAGACCACTTCTATTAGCTTCGTAGGCTATCTATCACTCACAATTAGTTATCCAGACCCCTCCCAACTCTCAATGAGTCTCTAATCACTTGCTAATCAAGTTTAACTAGCCTAATCCTAGCTTAACTAAGCCTAAAGCATGTTTATCCTAATCTAATCTAAAAGTGATTTTTGAGCTTTAGTCCCACATGCACCCAAATTCCAAATTCTCCCAAGTGGAAAACTATAAATACAAGGCTAAGCCTACCCATTCAAACTACAACTTTACATAAGCTAAAGCCAAAACAAGCCTAAGAAAGCTTAAGAGCTCATTTGCATTAGCCAAGCTAATAAGGCATTTGATCTTGATTTACATAATTTTAAAGGTCATCCACCATTAAAATAGCTTCATCTTGCACCCATGTTAGGTTAGTAATGAAATAGCTAAACTTGGCCATGTAGCCATTTAGTGAGATTCATTCACCCTCATGGAGTAAACAACACACAATTTGATTGCTTAGAATCTAACTAGGTTCACTTTCATTAAGCTTTCATAGAGTAGAGAGTAGTATACATGTTAGTTTTTTATGTTTTTGTCAAAGTTATAATGCTTGCATGTTAGTTTCTCTTGTTTAGCTCTAATCCTATGGTGCATGGATGAGTTAGCAAAGCTTTGAGGTTCTTTAACATCGTTCCATAGCTTCGCAACTTTCCAATGCACCTATTTGGCACGCAGGTGGGACACTTAGTCCCATGGCATTTTAGTTTAAGTTTCATTGTTTTTGCTAACTTTTGATATGCACATGTAGTAATTAATGTCCATTTTCTTGGAATTTTTGCTAATTTGATATGTGTAACTTCTTGTTCATAGCCATTATTTTAATGGGTTGTTTCCATTTTAAAACTAACTTGTCAAAATTTGAGATATTGTGAGCTTTCTTGTGCTTTTTGCCGTATTTTGGTTACAGGTGTGGCACAGGCACATTTTTAGGAGCGCAGGCACGTTTTTCATGGCGCACACACCTCTCGGGTGGCGCAGACGCACTGTTAAAACTTGGCTCTCTGTTTATCGACCCTAGCGCATACGCACTAACCTCGCGCACATACCCTAACTAGCGCATGCAGATGCACTAACTTGGGCACAAACACATTTTCGCGATCTGTACCTTCACTGCAACTCAAAACCCGTCGATCGGGCGCGCATAACCGTAACCCGAGCGCACACATTGTTTTAGTGGCATAGACGCATTTTTGGTGGCGCAGCGCCAAGGCTGGAAATCGGGACCATTTTACAAAGCGGTTGCGCACACGTCTTTCCGGTGGCGCAGGCATTCTGCCTCCGAATTTTTGCCTATTTTTATCGCAGGTAGCGCATACACTCTTTTCTGTGGCGCACACGCCTCTCGGGTGGCGCAGGTGCACGGTAAGTCGAAATTACACAGAGTGGTGCACATGTCTTTTTGGTGGCGCACACGCCTCTCGGGTGGCGCAGGTGCACTATAAATCGGAAATACACAGAGTGGCACACACGTCTTTTGGTGGCGCACACGCCTTTCGGGTGGCGCAGGTGTCTCTGTAAGGGGGGCGCACACGCATAAAAGGGGGCGCAGGTATATCTATTTAATCCGGTTTTGGTTACAACTTTTTAGTGCTCCTTGTTTTGATCATAACTTTTGACTCGTTAACCCGTTTGGAGTTTGAATAAGCATTGGAAAGATAATGGAGTGTACTTTGCGAGGGAACTTCGAAAAGATAGATACCTTTAGTATACTATCTTCTATCACAAAACTCCCAAAATGCCCCGAGACCTCCAAAAATGCAAATTACTAAAAACTACTAAAAAAGTGCAAAAATTGGATTTCTAGAATTTTTTGATTTTCTTGGTTTTCTAATTCTTATCAGCAGTTTTATCTAATCACATACTCATTTTTGCAGGATGTTTTTACATGCTTTTACTTGATTAAATAAACTTTGCATGTTTACTTATAGGAATAAGATCGTGTATGCTCTTCCCTCGCGTCCCTTGGGCGATCTTGGGAATCGAAATGATTCTTAAGTCCTTTTTGATGCTTTGAGGTTGTTGGGAATATTTGAGTTTGAATTGGTTAACTTGGTGTATTTGAATTAAAGTGTTTTTCCATTTGATATATTTTTGGATTTTGGAAACATCACATATGCTCTTCTCTTGCGTCCTTGGATGATCTGGAGAATCAGAAATGGTGTTTTCTCTTTTGATGGAAAACTACTAAAAATCATCGTACAAGACCAAAATACCACGCTTGTCAAAGAACGGAGGAATCAAAACAAAGTCAAAAAATACTAATACAGTTGTTATACAGGTTGCCAAAAGGTGTTTCAAGCAAACCACACCTAATTAAACAAGATAAAAAGAACAACATATTCAAAACATTGTATTACAAGTTTTCATAAAAGGGTACGTCCCTCTCCGCTCAACTGGAACATAACCCCTTTGGCATAACGCCTTAAGCTACAACAATGGGGGTGATTCCAGAACCCCAAAGTAGTCCACGTAAGAGGGAACCTTGTGGATGAAACGGGAAGTGCTCCGCACTACCTACTTGACTAGTGATTCCTTTGTGAGATAGCGTTACAAGTTGTCCCTATGCGACCCTTTTAAGTACACGATGGATGCATTTACTGCCCACTGTGCTTGAAGGGAGCAAAGCCGAGATACTCCCAAACTAGTCAGTGCGACGACTTTTTGGATAAATCGCCCACCTATGGACAGATTTCAGAATCGTAGAAACCCTGGTTTCCCCCTGATTCTGATTCTGACTGTGTTTTTGTTTGTTTTTTGCGTTTTTGGGCACAAATGCAATAATGCGATTTTGCAAGAAATAGAGAATAAATTCTATAAAAATAAATCAAATCTGAAACGATAGATTCTATTGCTAATAGGGATGCCAGTCTTTTTTTTATCAATTTTCTGAGATGATTACAATTTAGATCCACTAACATGCAATATAAAAGACAATGATTTTTATTGAAGAACCTGGTATTTGCAGCATAAATGAAAAAACCCTTGATCTGGTACAACAGCAATGAATAACCTTTTCTCCCTCTGTCAGATGTCTCAGAACAATGCCCGATGTATAGGCGCCTCTATCAATGGTGATAGACTAAAGAGATGGAAGGGCTTTGCTTGCTCTTGAAGGTTCACTTTTTTAAATGATGGTACGGCCTGGTACTGTACAGTACAGCCTTGTGAACAGCAGCAAATAATAAATAAAGGGTACGGCTATTCTCTGGATCTCCAGATCTTATGGAAGTTGGTGCCTTGATGTAAGAAACCCCTCTGGACAATTTGCTATCCAAAACCCTGTAATTTGAATCAATGTGAAGCTCTGTAATTTCTTCTGGATGAAGAAATTCCTCTGCCTGGCAATAAATCGGATGATATTTCACACCCTCTGAATCGCACTCACTGGAGATGGCTCGTTCCCCAATGTTTCGAGACTGAAACCCTAGGCTCCTGTGCTCTGCTCAAGACTTGATCAATTTTTCATTCCCAAAAAATAATCCCCCTTTTTCATTCCCAAGCAAATGGCTTATACTCATGAAAAGTGCGAATTCCTCAATAATAGGGGATCATTAAAAATAATTCGAACTTTTAATTTTAATCTTTCAATAGTCTCCAACCAAATTTTAATAATAAAATATACTCATCAAAAATGGCCCCTTTTCTGATGATGGGCGACCCCTTCACTGAAATCACTTAAGTTATAATAAAATATTATAACTTTATATTATAATGCTCCCACAATTAATATTTAATTAAATCAATTAAATATTAATATCTCTCTCGATATATACCCGATGCACAAACCGTCTGAAGTTGACGAACACTGAAGTGATTCTGCACGTGATCAATCCGTACTACTAAAAATAGCAGGGGTCCCTCGCTGAGTGCTGAATACTGCTAAAAATAGCAATTCAGGCTAAAAGTGTCCGAACGAGCCCGAATGAAAGCCAACTGATCAAATACGCCAACTCAAGCTGAGCCAAGCTCCAACATGACCCCCTATCCAACCTATCAGCCTACGAGGGTCGCATAATAGGCTAGTCCCGTGCTCGAGAGATGTCAACTAAGGGGACATGATGCGGTAACACCTAGGGCGAGAAAACCACTTAGGAAAATATACTTTGGCCAGAGCCCACTTTGACCATTCTAAAAACAAAGGTCAAGTTATGAACCATCTTTTTATTGCAAAATGTGTGACGTGTTACTTTTGCTTAGTTTTTACTTGCCTTAGGGCAAGGCGAAACTCGCCAAGTGAAGCCAAGATTTTCATCCCATTTTTGATTTACTTCCTTCACATTCTTTTGACAGTTTGTTGATCAAAATAAGGGTGACTACTTTTGTGTTACCAATTGATTGCTTCGCCACTTTTTGTCCGCTTATGCCCATCCATGTTCATGGGTGGGGTAAGTTAAACATCCGAAGTGCGCGGAAACGTATTCATATCATCGGTGGCCTTTGTGATCTCGATACCCATGTCGATTGTCATCATTGTCGATTGATTCATTATTTTATCTCCCTTTGACATGTTACCTCGCTTGCATTGTCTCGACACAATTAAAATACTTATGTCACATTTCTCGTAAACATGATCTAAGTGTTCACATCAGGTGTTACACCGCCACGTTTTAACACATCCTTAGTATACTTTGATTTCAAACATTGTCCTAAATCTTAAAAGGTGTCACTTACTTTGTTTGCGTCGTTTCGATACCACTTTGACACTAATATCTCACTTCTCCGCTTAGATTGATAGATGTGTGCAATTGGTGTGGTTACCTGGCTTACATTTGTAAACCCCACCCTTTAACATTTAGGTCTTGTTGGTTGTTGAACTTGTCATGGTATCCTTTTATCGGGAGTCGCATCTACCCTTGTTAATATTTACACCTTGTTCATTTCGAGCTTGACGTAAATATTGACATTGTGTTGATCACCTTTGCATTACTTTTCACATGCATTTTCATATGGTGTATTTCCTTGTTGATTGGATTTGTGTTTCAAACTCGCATGATTGTTCCTTGTGATTATTCATTCAGAAAATTTATTTTCTAGGACAATCCCTTTCGATCTCATTGAGATTGCGTCATCACGATGACTATTTTCCTTAGAGCTTCTTCGGAAAATCATACATGCATCTTCACACTTACACAATGTCTAGTTGGTTGTCGTTATGCTGCCCAAATTAACATGAAACCTTCTTCACTTTGAAGAAGTTCAATTACACTATCTAGATCTAGACATTTGTGCTTAAAACAACGCCAAAATGACTGACTATAGCGCAGTTCCCCATACTTAGAAAAATACGGAACCTAGGTTTAGCAATTCAAATCAAAAGATTCCCATTACAACTAAACCTCATTTGGTTCTTCGTGCTAGAGAGCCCATATGGGTAACCCATTCCCCACCTTCATCTCATAGTTGGTGGTATGGTTTGGATACTTCTGATCCAAATTATTATTCGGGTTCCCCCACTCTTCTTCTTATTCTAATCCAAACATTTCCTCTTCTTCTAAGGATTCCAATCCAAACATTTCTTCTGATTCTTCTGATGATTCGGATCCAAACTACTATTCGATCCAAACTACTATTCGGATTCATCTAATTCGACTCCTAAGTCATCTAATGCGACTCCTATGTCATGGTCCTCCCTATCTTTGTAGGAACCTCTTCATCATACATTTAATATGACTCCTACGTCGCAGTATTCCCTTTCTTTGCAGGACCCCTTTTATCAATTGCCTCAACGACGTATTCTTCCTTTGAAGATACGTGCGACTCCAAATCCCTCCAATCAAACATCTAATACAATTCTTGAATCGTGGTCCTCTCTTTCTTTGCAGGACCCTTGTTATTATTCATCCAATACGATTCTTGATTCTTGAATCACGGTCCTCCCCTTCTTCGCAGGACCTTCTTCATCAATCACCCCCAATAAGTCTTCCTTCTTTGAAGATTCGTGTGACTCAAAGTCCTTCGAGTCAAACGTCTGAATCGACCCATGCGTCGCAATCTACAAACTTTGGACTTAATCCTACTAGTTTACGGATGATATACCATTGTATAGGTAGGTCCACACCACCTTCTTCTACTCCTGAGACATCTAGCTACACATATTCTTCGTCCCCCACATCATCTTCTTCTATCAATAATCATCAAACATCTTCTAAGTCTTCCACACCAAGTGAACCTCTTTCTTCCAATCAACCCCTGGTGATCGATCAACAACTCATACTGATTGACCTCTTTCAGAATGAAGAAATAATCAGGGCATTTATAGGGGCACATGAAGATATTCCTTTAGAAGATTATGAGAAAGGATTCTCTTTAGACTTCGATGTGCCCGCATATTCTGAGAAAAATGTTGATTCCTTTTATCAAGAAACAAAGGAAGAGCCTCAAATCATGCAACTTGATCCTCCTCTTATTCTTCCATCTTCACATTCTTCATTATGTGATGAAACTCCTTGGTCTTGCATTGATCCATGGCCTATCTTCTCATCACCTAATAACTCTTTGTCTATCATAATTCCTCAATCACAATCTCTTATGGGGTCAACGCCAAGTAGCCCTTCATCTTCATCTAGGTGTGGGTCACCTTCTAGTAGCCCTCCCTTTGCTATTTGTGGGACATTTTCGAGTAGTCCACTATCTTCTATTCTTGGGGCATGCCCAACTAGCCCCTTGTCTTCTAGGTATGGATCACCCCGGTTAGTCCATCATCTTCTATTCTTGGGCCACATCCTAGTAGCCCTTCTTCTTCTATTCTTAGGCCACATCCTAGTAGCCCTTCATCTTTTATCTATGGGTCATGTCCTAATAGCCCTTCTTCTATTCTTAGGCCTCATCGTAGCGGCCGCTTTGTCTTCTATCTATGGCTCACCCCCAATAGCCCATATTCTTCAATCCTTGGACCGTATCCTTTTCATCCATCACATTATTCTTCTACCAAAGACGATGGCAAGCCCATGGTCATTTCTCGCATCATTTCTAAATGTCCACATTCACTTTCTTCTCCTTCTCGGGATTAGACAAGTCACGCGTTAGCTTATAAGAAACCCAAACAGTTTCTTAATCAAGCTCAGATCAAAACTGCAAAGAGCTCTATAGCTCCCAACAAATCAAACAATCTCAAAATTTTAAATCAATCGCGATTTAAGAATGCACACCAACGTAGCCATCAAGTATGGCGCAAAGTGCATAAACCTCTGGATAGGGAATTAAATCTCCCACATACAAAATCCATGTTTCAGAACAAATCACAGTCATTTATTGAGTGTGAACTCACCTCGATCATCGAGATCGGGATAATATCACTCTCGATAAACAAACGCGCCTAGTCTCCCTTATCAAGGAAGTCGCAAACATTGTTGTTGGATCTTACCACACATAGTGACTTTGTTAGTCCCAACCTCTTAAAACTGTCAAAAATCTAAAAATAAAAACAATTCAAAAATACAAAAACGTTGAGAAAACACAACAAAAATCAAAGGTACAAAGATCAAACATTACGCAATCGGTATTGTGTACACATGGATGTTTCTTTTTTCCCTTGCTATTCTTCTCGCAAGTCTCCTACCATTTTCATCCCTTCTGGTGAGCTTTTGGTTAGCTTATTCGCACGCATTTTGCGACATTTATCTCTATGGTATCCGTTTGACCCTCGGTCTTTTATCACCTTGGTAAATTAAAGAATGACTCGACCTCTTAGAGATCTTATCACATTCAAAATCTAATAAACTTGCAGAAAGAACTTTTGGACATATTTGTTGACATTAGCCAATGTCATTATCACAATCACTTCCACCTCCTTCCATCAAGTCATCTCGTGGTTTTTAACCCCTTGTCAAGCAAGAGAGCTGAAATAAGTTTTCAGAAATCAAAAGAAACAAAATCAATCAAAAATCAAAAGCTAAAAGCTACAAAACAAAAGCAAATTGATAAATTACTCTCTCTTGGGGTATTTCCAATAATCTCTATCGGGATATGGACGCCTTTGATCGGGCAAGAGAGCAATGCTGCGATTAGAATCAAATACATATCCGTCTGTATATGGAAACCTAGTGCAGCAAATGCCGAGCAATGTATGGGCTATCCTTTCACCATCCATTCACAAAATCGTCTTTCACAATAAATCATTCCTACACATTGGCTAGGGTCTCTTCACTTGTTCTCTATTAAATCTTCACTTTAAGAGGTAATAAACTCCACGTGCACACATTGGATCTCTATGAGTAGGCAGGATTAATAAGTTACCTAGCGTCTCGTTTTGGATCTTGTTCAGACTCTTACTCTAGTCCATATCTCATCTTACGATTTTTGCCTTTGGTTAATCACTTCTTCATCGCGAGGCTTCTAAGCTACATTCACATCATTCTTCTACTTCATTCATAACATCCATGTGTATAAGATTACTTGTTTGCCATGTTTGTGGACATGTTTGTCACCTTTCACAAAAACAATTTTCTCCTTCCTTTCTATCATGTGCTTTTAGGCCAACTTACGCTGGGGCATCCTTGCTTCTTCCCAACATTTCATTGGTTTATGTTCATCATCATGTTAAACCTATCCATAATGGCCTTGGGTCCCGCTTCTACCTATGAAGAGTTTACCTTTGAATACTTCCACCTAATCGTTGGGGCATTTTTGCATCTTCACATTTCTCGTACGCATGTGGCCTTATGCCCTTGTACATCCCATCTATCGCTAGGGGCATCCACGCTTCCTCATCTTCCTGTAAATAGTTTTAGAAAACTTTCAAAAAAAAAAAAAACATTCAAATATGTTAGAATAATTAAAACATTCAAATATGTTTAAGAAAACTTTTAAAAATTGAAAATCATCGTATGGCAAAACGCCGCTTTGGTTCTCACTTGTTCATGTGTGTGACTTGCATGGATCATCTTGATTTACCTCCATCAACAAAAGCTAAGTTCGCTTTTGTTTATCAGTACTGGGGGCACAACGAGTTGTTTGGTACTGTTTCATAGTGCACATTGCTTTTCCATCGGACCCAAGTGTCCTCCGTTATTCCCCTCGCATGTATCCTTGCTTGGGGCACCATCATCAACCCTTGTCATTAATTTTCACAGGTCGTAACTGAAGCTCGATAATAAAAACATTATATTATGTTTCTTTGTTAGTTTAGCTTGTTTACTTTCTCGTATTGCATTACATTTTGTATGTTGCATGGAGTTAGGCATCTTTCACTTTCTCGTATTGCATTGCATTGTTGTATGTTGCGTGGAGTTGGTATTTTCAGCAATGGACAATTGTTCGTAGTATGGCTTTTCATGTCATTCTACCTTTGTCGTATGCTTATATTTTAATAAGAACCGATGATGAAGATCCTTAGCAATATGATGAAAAATAAAGTTGTTTAAAAGGCACTTTGGATGGATGTTAGCTCATTCCCTCTTCCTCATACTCCTTTTCTTCTATATCTCCTTTCTTCTTCTCCACACTATTCTTTCTTCTGTTCTCTTTCTGTCATCTTTTCGATCGTCAATCGAGTTCTTCTATCACCCCATCGACAATCGAGGGGGCATCCTCCATTCTACTCATTTTTTCTTCTATCCCTTCAAGATTTTCTACTTGTTTATGCTTGTCTACTTTCTTTGAAGTGACATTGCTTACGCCACCCCAAAGAGGGGCAAATGTAGACACCTAAAATATGCTTACACTTAGCATTTCATCCAATCCAATCAATTAACGACACTTCGTTAAATCCCCATACTTCGCTCCATTCTCGAATGCCCATTCACGACACTCTTTCGGTCATATTCCTCCTATAATCAGCTTATTTGGCTAATATCTCTCTTATTAGCTAAACATTCCTCCTTTCGATCATTCGAACCTCCTAGTTCTCTCTAGACCACTTCTATTAGCTTCGTAGGCTATCTATCACTCACAATTGGTTATCCAGACCCCTCCTAACTCTCAATGAGTCTCTAATCACTTGCTAATCAAGTTTAACTAGCCTAATCCTAGCTTAAATAAGCCTAAAGCATGTTTATCCTAATCTAATCTAAAAGTGATTTTTGAGCTTTAGTCCCACATGCACCCAAATTCCAAATTCTCCCAAGTGGAAAACTATAAATACAAGGCTAAGCCTACCCATTCAAACTACAACTTTACATAAGCTAAAGCCAAAACAAGCCTAAGAAAGCTTAAGAGCTCATTTGCATTAGCCAAGCTAATAAGGCATTTGATCTTGGGTCATCCACCATTAAAATAGCTTCATCTTGCACCCATGTTAGGTTAGTAATGAAATAGCTAAACTTGGCCATGTAGCCATTTAGTGAGATTCATTCACCCTCATGGAGTAAACAACACACAATTTAATTGCTTAGAATCTAACTAGGTTCACTTTCATTAAGCTTTCATAGAGTAGAGAGTAGTATACATGTTAGTTTTTGATGTTTTTGTCAAAGTTATAATGCTTGCATGTTAGTTTCTCTTGTTTAGCTCTAATCCTATGGTGCATGGATGAGTTAGCAAAGCTTTGAGGTTCTTTAGCATCATTCCATAGCTTGTGCAACTTTCCAATGCACCCAATGGACATGCATCCCAACTCCAAGCATGGAGTATCAAAATAATCTTATCACAACATAAGTCTCACAATGATCCTAAGACTCCTTTTATAAGCAAGAAGGCACAAAATTCAAAATCCTTAGGAGAGAGTAATCATTAAATAAAAGCGCTTTATTTTCTCTAAGTGTGGCATCCCCTTTTCAAAGGGTGATTTTAATATTAAAAGCCACCTAATTATTATTTAATTAATTCCCTTTTTTAATTTGCATTTTGAGAATTTAATTAAATAATTAAATACATTACTTGCTCAAAGTAAATATTAAATAATTAACTAAATATTATTTTATAATGTCAAATGATTAAAATCACTCTCGAGGCAATATTATCTAATTATTTAATATAATTTTCCCTTTCGCAACATCCCAAAAGCCGACGGGGAATGATAGGCTACGGGTCCTCAAAAATGGGGACATTACACTAGTGGGAAGGATTGTATAATATATTCTAAATGAATTTCATCACAGGGTGAGTGTCGTCCCTTAATAATAAGAGTTGTATTGCATATACCGAATGGATCCATAATACTAAGTAGGCTGGATTCTATTCCTTAAAGCAAGGAAGATTGCATTAAATAAGCCTTAAGGGGTTCAAACTAGGGTGAATCATATCTCCTAAAGAAAAGGGTTGAGTGATTTGAGTTGCATGAGGTTCTTTCTATGATGGATCATGTTCCCTAATGAGGATCATATAATAAAAGTTTAATGATCTTCATACTAGGGTGAATCTTGTGACTGGTTAAAACCGTTGTATCACATAAGCTAAAAGTAGTCGATGCTTTATGGTAGATCTTAAGACTTATGTCGTATGAGAGGATTGTCTCATATATACAAATAGGGTTTCATAATAACTAAAATCTTGTTCCTAGTGAGAAGGATTACATCATATACGCTAAAATGGGTACATACTAGGTGATGCTTATCCCAAGTAAAGAGCAATGTATCTTGTGTGCTAAGTCACATCCCTACCAAGTATCATACATGTGCTTCAAGTGCGGTGGCAATAGAAACAAATTGACATTTTTTAAGTAGTCGGATAATGCATGATGAAGCAATGAACCGTAGAATCTAAATCCCTAAATGAGACCGCAATGAATGCCAAATGGTATCTAACTCTAATAGTGGCTTGGTGATGACCATATCCTACACAAGACAATAAGTTGTGTCAGAACATGAAAATCCCTAGTAGCCATCTTAGACTACTGATTTACGATAATTTTGAGTCATGTTGCAGACATATGACATGCTCCTTTCATTGCACATTTATTACATGAACCTCTTCATCAGCTCCACTTGTTATGTTCACCTTTCTTGGATATTATAATGGAGACTATTGATTGTATTTGTTATTCCAAGTAATGGGGTGTGTTTTACAGGTTTAGAAAAACAATGACGTCCAACTATTTTTGTCTTGACAAAACCCAGATCCTGAATGAAACCAACTACAACATTTAGGTCAAAATAAAATTTATGGCGAGGAAACTCTGGACGATTGTTTCTGGATTTGAGGTTGCTCCCACCGGTCGTCAAGCAACTGTAGATAACATGAATGCATTCTTGCAACGAATGTAAGATACTCTTTCTATGCAATGTGAACGATGAGTATCTTCTACACATTGGTAATATTGAACATCCAAAAGAGGTATGGACATAACTAGAATCCATGCATGAAGGATATTTGGTATATCAAGGATAGTAATGAGAGTATAATAGCTAAAGGAATTCAAAGAAATGATCTATATATTTTTTATGATTTCTCTTTTGCATCTTATTTTATATCTCAGAGTTTGAATAATTCAAAACTATGGCATGAAAGGTTAGGACATGTTAATTATCAAGCTTATATGAAATGTATAGATATAGTCTAGTGAAAGGTTTACATGTGTTGTCTTCTTCTCTTGAAATTATTTCATTAAATGCTTCTAAATGATGGTTTTGATTCTGATTTAGTAAATGGTCATAATGATGTTTTGATGCTATAGATGTTTCTGAAACTCTTATCTTCCTAGATAAGAAATTAAATTGGGCTCAATCTATGTTAGAAAACTCAAATCCTATTAACCTTAGGAAAATCACTAGAAGCCATCATATGTACCATGCATTAATTACCTTATATCAACCTGAGCCGTGAAGTATTATAGGGTCTAGGTGGATATACAAAGTAAAATATAATGGTGATGGTTGTATTAACAAACATAAAACTACACTTATTGCAGAGGTTTCACTCGAAACTTGGTATTGATTATGTTGAGACATTTCCTGTAACTAAAATGAGTATTGTCGTGGTTTTATTTGCAATTGCGCTCAATTTGGGTGGGAAATCCACCAAATGGATAAGAAAATTACTTTTTATAATTGTGATTTAAAAGAAGAACTTTACATGTTTCAATTTAAAGGATTTGAAGAAACTAGTAAAGAAAACTATGTTTGTAAATTGAGAAATCATTGTATGGTTTAAAACAACCTCATAGAGTTTGGTATGCGAAAATTGTTTCTTTCTTTAAACTCAAGTTAGGTTTTGTTAATTGTTCTTGAACAATGATATATTCATTAAGCAATAAGGTTCGCATATTATCATTATATGTATATATGTTGATGATTTGCTTGTCTGGTGACAATTGTGATTTAATTCATAGGATTAAATAGAAATTGAAACAATACTTTTGAAATGAATGAGTTAGGTCTCTCACATCATGTTATTTGTATGATTGTATTTCATTCTATTGTTATTTTTCAAAACACAATATGCAACCATTGTATTGAAAAAGTTTCTTATGATTGATTGTAAACCATTTTCTACTTCAATGGAAGTTGGAATAAATATTGATCATAAATCTGCATATGAAAAAGGTTGATCCTATTTTATATACGTTGTTAGTTGATAGTTTGATTTATCTAACTATAACTAGATCAGATATTTCCTATACAAAAGGAATTACTTCAAGGTTTATGCAGAACCTTTTTAGAGATCATTGGAATCTTGCAAAAAAGAATTTTTAGATATTTGAAAAGAATAATCAATTATGGGTTGCATTATAATAAGAATGAAAATGTTATCTTATATGGATTTTGTGATTCTAACCATACTGATGTTGTGTTATAAAATATACTGGATATGTGTTCAAGTTTTTTTGGTGTAGGAACCATTACTTGGAATAACAAATACAATCAACAATCTCTATTTTTTTCTACTGAGGCAGAGAAGTACAATGGAAGAAGTAAAGAATCCATGTGGCTGCAATGGTTATTGGTAGAGATACACATGGAAGCTAAAGGAAGTATTTATCTTCTATGTGGTGGTCAGAGTTGTATTACTCTTGATTAAGAATCTAGTTCAACATCAGAGGACAAAGAACATTGAGATACATATACGCTTCACCCGTGAGAAGGTGCAAAGTGATGAGATAAATCTCAAGTTCATGTTGACTGAAGAGCATGTTGCTGACATCTTCACAAAGTCCTTGAGTGCTGCAAAGTTTTGTCACTTTCGTGAAAAGCTTGGATTGTCGGAGTTGCCATTGAGGGGGAGTGTGCATGACAATGTCACCTCCTAATGGAACTTGGTTTTTGTAAAAATACCTTCGGGCATTTGTAAAAGACCTTCGGGCAAGTGTAAAAATACCTTCGGGCATGTATACCTCCTCAACTTCTTTTTTAGAAAGAAGTGTAGAAAGATCTTAAAGGCGGTCTTCAGTAAACTCTTTAGTGCTATTGAGTTTATTGGTAAACATCCAGTAAAACATATTGTTAAGGAGGTCCTTGGTTGTAAAAGGATCCTATATGCTTGGGTTCAATAACTTTTTATGAGAACTTGTGAGAACATGTAAAACTCACAAATCATACTTAGCCACTGATCATGTGATGATCTTTGGGATTCCAAATCCTTTTGTACCAAAAGGTAAATTGAGTATGATGAAGGTGTTATAATTCCTTCAGCCGATATGTTAGCCTAAAACTTTTATGGTTTAAGGATTGTAAATCTGTAGTGTACCACAGGAAGGTAATCTATTGGCATATGTTATGTTATCCCACTTAACATTAAGGGGGAATGTTGGAACATAATGATTAAGTGGTCTGGCCAACCCTTAATGTATATGGGTACATCACTAATATAAAGGTTAATATTTGTTAATATGAAAGATTTATATTTCTATTATTAAATATGCTAACCTAAGTATATACTTTATGTTAAATATTTAATATCATGAAATGATTATATTTCTAATATTAAATATTATAAACCTAGGTGTATGTGTCAACCATTTTAGGTTGAAAAGGTGGGTCGGGAGACATACCCGATCATCTTATATAAAAAGGACTTTAGGTCCTCATTTGATATATTCGGAAAATATATCAAAGGTGTGCAAATCAAGTGATTTGATTTTACCCTTGGTAAATAGGATTTCAAAGGAGAGGTGATCTTACTGGATGTAAAATAAGTTTTCTAAAGTAAAAGGTTATTTTCAAAGTAGTTTTTACCCTATTGAGGTTTTCCACTATAAATAATGTGTCACCTGTGTTATTTATTTCTGTAAGTATTTCTTTATTTACTTATGTTATGATGTAATCTTTATTTAAATATTTATTGTAACATTATGTAATATGTAAGTTGATTAAATCCGTATTTATTAGAATCCTCAAATTCTAACAATTTTCACCTATTTTCACTTTCTTCAGGGCTTTTATTTATTTATCTTTTGAATAGATGTCGCATATATTAACAAAAACAATATTTACAACAAATGTTGTACAAGATGTGTGTCTGTAGAGATTCTATCACCAATTTTCACTTCGCAAAATTATTAAAAATAAATAAAAATAAAAATGGAAATTTTGAAATTTTTCAAAAGTGTTACTTTGCGTGGTTTATCACTCTCATCACGACCATCTCATTTTTGTGATCGTTCCGGTCTTCGTTTCGTCCTTTTCGGGAAGAACTCCTCCCGCCAGGTCTCAAGTCGCGTTAAATATTAATTACTTAATTAATTGATTACTCTTTGTTTAATAAAATTAATTTTTAATAACTTTGGAGTATTTAATTAAATAAATGTTAATTAAAATTCATTCGACAAGTTTTTGCCGGGGAAAAATAAGCTTCCGCTTCCCATTGCCGGGGATGCCAAATTGGCTTCCCGGGCCCGGATTTCCCCTTTCTTGGCAAAATTGCTTTAAATCCCCGCTTGTGGGATTTCTTCCCCCAATTGCCAAATTAATAAATTGGCAAACGGAAAAAAATCTCCCGATTTCCCACATGGGGAAATTGAACGGAGATTGCCAGCCCACTTTGCCATTCCCGTTGGCAATTGGCCGTTGCTTTCCCCATTTCCCCTGCAATTAATTCCACTACCCGGGAAGAGGGGAAGTTGGGTTAACCCTCATAAATTCCTCCGTCGAACTCGTTGGAAAGAGTCGTATGAAGCTTTCTAAATTGCTTCTTACTTCTTCTAAGAAGCATAATAATATTTTTATCACATTCCTCAAACCGTGAACACCATAGTGAAGGAGAAATACATGCAAAAAAGAGAGAACAACCAAAGTAATCAGTTTCTCACGCAATTGGCAAAGGACAAAGATAAAAATTTTCTCACGCATTGGAGGATAGTTTTCAATGAAGAAAAAAATCAAAAATTAAATCAGATGCAAAGGAGGTTGGGCGCTGAGCAGGAAGAAGAAAATACAAAAAATGCGTAGGTTTTAATGAGACAGCACAATAAACTTTCCACGCATTTTGCCTGAGCAAGAGTCCAAGTGGCAAAGAAGAAACATTTTCCCACGCAGCCCACGCATTAGAGGAGGTTGGGTGCTGAAGAGGCAAGGAGACAGTAAAACAATTTCCAATGCCCAGCCAACAAAAAGAAATACACCACGCCTGGGGGGAAAAAGACAACAAGAAAACAAGATAAATTTTCCCATGCATGGAGTAAGGAACAGTCCAAAAAGCAAAAAAGACAAAAAGATCATTACCCACGCATTGGCGGGCAGAGGGGACAAAAAGAAAACAAGAACAGATTTCAATGCAGCAGGCAAAGGAGCAAAACACCACGCAAGGAGGAGAAAGTAAGAGCCCATGCAGCCCAAGGAACAACTTAAGAGCCCACGCAAAGCATGCATTTGTTTTGAAACAAAGAAAACAAGAACAAATTTCCACGCATTCTCCAGACCAGTAAACTTCCAAAACGCAGCCATTGGGCAAAGAGAAAATCAACGCATGAGCAAACAAGACACAGTCCAAACAAATGCCAACGCAAGGAAATTGCAAGTTCAAAGTATTTATCAGAAAATCAGAGTAATTTCCACGCCAAACAACTTGGAGCAGAGCAGGAAAAGAAATGATTAAAATTGGTCTTGCATAAAATCAATATAATCGGGAGATTTAAAAAAAAAAGAAAAAAGTATTATTGTTGCCAATCTAGAATTCGAGCTTAGTCTCGATATTTTTGTTTGTATTCACATTTTAAAAATTTGTAACTGGATTGGTTATTATTATTATTATTTTTAAAATAATAATAATAATAATAATATTAAAGCAAGTCATATTTTTCTTGCATTGACGGGGTTTAAAGACTAAGACCCGACCCTGCTTGCGTTGTTTTGCGTGCTCGAGTCATTCTTCTGTGAAATTCATAATGGCCGAGAAATCTAACAAATCCGCAGGAAGATCGAGGAAGCCAGTGGAGAAATCGAATAAGTCCACACTCAAGTACGAATTCCAGGGAATCATCCCTCTCAATTTGTAATATCCCCTTCTAGAATAAGTTAGGAATTCATACAAATCTGATCACACACAGCTGAAAATAATTAATTTTCAAACCCTAACTGCTGCAAACTTCAAAAATTCATATCTTTGGCTAGAGAAGTCCAAATGAGCTGAAATTTTGGATAATGGACCACAAAAATATGAGGAACAATATGCAAAAATCAGATTTCGCACAGCCAACCCGAAACCCTAATTTTGACCTAAAAAGTAGGTCGCCCAGCACTTTTAGGGCACCAAAACTCCTCCAAAAATTATGAAATCAATTTATCCTTATTCCTCCTAATTTCTATAATCAGATGCAATATTAAATCAACCCCCAAACTGCAGATCTGAAATAAATATTAATTTACCATACCCAGAAAAGCCTGCAGACAGCTGAAATATTCAAAAATGCATAACTCCTTCAAAACTCACTATTTCTTCACCAAATAAATTGCAGATTGTTCTATAAATTAAGGGCTTTCCAAAGAGCTATCAATCTGAATTTTCTGAGCCTTAAAACCTAGCCAAAACAGTCCTAGAAAACTGATTTCAAGTCGCTAGGGTTAGATAAAATTATATAAAATAATTCCAGCTCCTTCCCAGCCTCCAAATACACCAAAATATTAGCCCTTTGCTCTGAAATAATCAATAACACATGGCAGATTGCAGATCTATCATTTATGGCATCAAAACATAATCAAATCATCACCAACCCAAGTCGCTATGGTAAGAATATTGGCAACAATAATAGAATGATTCAAAGGAGCAATATCAAATGATTTTCACACTCTAAACTTGGCGCCAAAGATGAAATAACTCAAGCAACAATGGCAAATCTTCAACACAAGAGAACTCAACAAATGGAGCAAGAGAAAATACTTCAATAGATCAAAACCAACTCACTAACTTCCCACGCAAGAGAGAGAGAAAGAGAAAGCATCAATGGGCATACATCCCAACTCCAAGCATGGAGCATAAAATAAATATCATCATAACATAAGTCTAACAATGATCCTAGCACTCCTTTTATAAGCAAGGAGGCACAAACTTCGAAATCCCTAGGAGAGGGAAATTATTAAATAAAAGCAGTTTATTTTCCCTAGGTGTGGCGTCCCTTTTTAAAAGGGTGATTTTAATATTTAAAAGCCACCTAAATATTATTTAATTAATTCCCCTTTTTAATTTGCATTTTGGGAATTTAATTAAATAATTACTTGCTCCATAAATATTAAATAATTAAATAAATATTGCTTTATAATGTCAAATGATAAAAATCACTCTCCAAGCAATATTATAAAATTATTTAATATAATTTTCCCCTTGCAACATCCCTAAAGCCCATGGGGAATGATAGGCTACAAGTCTTAAAAAATGGGGACATTACACAGTTCCATTAAGTCAGCATACGACAATATCATTGATAGAAATTTGGGTCACATCAATGTGCAACAATTCTGTGAAAGGGTGAAAAATGAAGGCAAAACCATATTCTCGAATAGGCTTTACCATAGTGGTCTACCTCAGCGGCGAAATAACCTGTGTCGGTGCAAGTGTCCGAGTGGTATCGCTTGTGTGGAGCATTATGATCCTGAGAGGCGAGGAATTTTTAAAGATAATCACGAGCCTTTCCTCTTAATCACACCAGAGCACATTGAGGAATTGCTCAGCATACCTGACTTTCCTGAGAATGCGGATATCACTGCCAGTCAACACAAGAATTTTGGGATGAAGAACCCCTGAGATGGAGCAAGATGGTTAATAACAACCAGGTTAGTAACCAAGAGGCCTCGAATTGATCGGCTTCCCAAAGAATTGTACCGCGTTGAGTTCGTGGAAGAAATCGGGGACATGATTACTCTCCTAAGCCGAGTTTTCGGTTTACCCTCTGCTAGGATTTTCCACCCATGGATGTATCAGTTTATCTGTATCATCCTTGCTAAGAAAGAGTTTGTGGATTGGGCCGCCATCATCGGTAAATCCTTCACAAACAATTGATAGAAGTTAAGATGACTGCATGCTTCTACATGACATCGTATCTCGACTTATGCACAAAGAAGAAAAGAAAGCTATTTTCTGGACATGAAACAAGAGGAGTCATGGGGCCATCAAATAGTGTTTTCCATTATTACCCGCAACTAAGTTTCAAAAATAGCTCTCACCATTTTAGAAGAGTCAACGATGCATTCACCTTCCACGTGATTTGGAACCTGAATCGGAATACTAGGGAAAGATTTTCTAAAGAAGCCATGAATGTCATTTCCCAATGGGGTTTATTCAATTTTCATCATTTTCCTACATTCGCATGAGTGGCTTTGTTGGTACTCCATGGAAGCTTCCTAAGTACATCAGTGACAGATGGGCATTAATGGAGCTTGCACGACAACTATTCCAAGTTCACTGTCTTCTCAGTGACAATCACCATTTGGGAATTCATTTCCCAATCCAAATCGGGAATACCAATGTCCAAATCTTTTCAGTGCACAACTCATGCAAAAAGAGTTTGCTCTCATCACAATTCATCCATATGTGAAGAGAGCCCAGTTTGATATCAATGGATATATGCAGAAGATTCTTGTAGCAAAGTATCAACATAACCTCGCCATGGAAGATTTCTAGGCTGCCTGTTCGGACGAACATGAAGTAAGAAGATGAGAGTTTTCTCACCTAACACTTGCTCAGATCAAGGCCTTCCGCATCAAGAACCCTCCCGATTCATTCATAAATGATGATGAAGATGTCATTGATCCCTCATATGATGCAGTTGCTTTTACCCCGTTGCCTCGAATTGACTGGACCAAAAGAGATGAATTTTCTCTTGATAGCAAGAATCAACCGATTCTTGAAAGAAGCATATCTTGGTACGATAGAGAACTTGCCAAGTTACAATCAATTCAAGATCATACTTCAGGATCACAAAAATTGCCAACACGAGGAGGCCTTCATTCAACCAAAGCCCCTTCTCGATCAACCTCCGTACCATCCAATCATACACAACAAGCAAGAAAGGAGTGGTTGCCAAAATCCACTTCGCCAAGTAATGTGCCACGAGGAGAAAAATCTAAAGACCCTAGCCCCAGGTGAAGGAAGAGAGCATGTATCAGGATTTTCTACCTCGAGTAGAGATTCTTCTACCCACATTGTTAATAGTGCTCAAAAGCTCGTGGCATCGATCCTCAGCCATGCTTTGAACAAGCATCCACTCAAGTGCAGGTAGTCCAAATATCAAATACTTCGGAACCTACAGTTCATGAAGAAATTTCCCAAAATCTCCCGAATGATCAAGAGGTGGATATTGAGGTTATTTCCCCCAAATCGAGGTCATAGATAGGATTCTTGCAGGATCTCATGATGTCGAGAACAATGAAAATATTGATTCGAGC
The DNA here is from genome assembly GCA_018340775.1 of Taxus wallichiana var. yunnanensis. Taxonomy (NCBI): domain Eukaryota; kingdom Viridiplantae; phylum Streptophyta; class Pinopsida; order Cupressales; family Taxaceae; genus Taxus; species Taxus wallichiana. The sequence goes on along the minus strand of CM031235.1, from coordinate 456,684,625 downwards.
TCTAGGATTTGTATGCGGAAATAGTGCATGATACTCCTTCCTGGGTTGATTCCGAGGTTAAGAAAAGGAAGAGGGTTGTCAAGGCAATTGACATTGATTTTGATGCCCTTTTCAAACTTTCGAACGACGTCATTCCCAAGAAGCCTAAGGTGCTTTCTCGAATAATGGTGGATAATGACGGAAATAGATTTGCAGATCTCGCCATCCCACAAGTTGATAAGGAGCGTGATGCCATGACACCTGTTGATTATGAAGTTTCTAGACTTGGACTTGGGAGGTCCACATTAGAAAGTGACATGGTGATGGCTCGAGATTCAATTGATATCGTGCTAAAGAGACTTGAGAAATATAAGTCTCAAAACTCTCAAGGCCGAAAAGAATCAATTGGTGGAATATGTTCAACATTTGATAAATCCCATATCATCCACTTTCCCAAGACTGCGATGCAAGTGGCTGCCTCGATGAAGAAACTCTCAATTTGTCAAAAGAAATAAACACATAAGGCCATGTCACTAAAACTTGGTTTCGAGATTCTCGTTTTAGGCCAAGAGACGATCAAGACCATGCGGTTAAGCTCCATGAAGATGTCAATGTGTATCTTGATCCAATTCTTTCTTTCAAGGAAACCTTTGTTTCTAATATATCAAATTTGGATGAGATATTGCCCAGTCTACAGAAATGACGAGTATGGAATCCTCAGTTTTAGCCATTAAAGGAATTCTCGAATTTGAACATCGAGGGACATGTTTTCTTTGGTGTCTGCATCTCAAATCAAGGAAGATGCTTCTCGAGGATTCTATGATCCATTATGAGAGTATATGCAATGAAGCCTTCACTTCACTCGCCTTGATTCAAGAATTCATAGCTGAGATTCCTTACAACCTCGTAAATGAGCATAATCAAAGGTGTTCATTAGAACAGGTGGAAGAGCAATTTTCACAATTGTTTAAGGACATGTACACTCCCGCCAACAATTTCTCATCAGTTTCAATGGAGCGGTGCATCAAATTAAAGAACTTATTTGAGAACGCTCAATCAAAGATTATTAATTTAAATGATATGCCAAGTAGGATTCTTGAATTGCAGGTATTTTGTGAGGCTATTCTTCGACCAAATGAACCTCTAGAAGAAGAAAAGATGTTTGAAACTTTGGGAAGGTTTAGATCCTTTCAACTGGCAAAAGCGGCAGATCCGAATTTCACCGGCGGTTCAGGGAGATAATTTTCTTGGTATCTAATGAGGTGGGAGAGTCCATTTCTCATACACTTGAGATAGGCGGACCCCATTTCAATGGATAAGGCACTGGTTATTATTGTATATTTTAAAAGTGGATTTTTAAGGAAAAGGATGTTATTTGCTTTTGGGAAACTGTGGATAATTTAAGTGATTTCTATTTTTGGTTGTCTTCAATAAAGTTGGTTAGAAAAAGTCAGCGGTCACTTAAGTGCCTTATTTAATGATCATGTAAAACCCTAACTACTTTGTAACCAACTTTTGGGTTATAAAAGGAAGTGGGGGACTCACTTGTAAACTGTGACTTTGAGAGAGGAGAAGAAAATACTTTTGTGTGCAAGTTTTGTTTTAGGTAGAAACTTTGTGCTCTTTTGTGAAAACATTTTGGAATTAATGAAATATGAACTTTGTTTCTCATTCATTCTCTTATAGCATTTGATGTTCTTATGTTCATTAGATGTTAGTGTTTGAATCTTGCATGCAAATATTGTCTTTGATCTTATTGTCAACGTTATTAATCTGTTGTTCTAGTTCACAGTGATCAAGCTTTGATTATCTACTTGCTCACGTGTGTTCCCTTTTACATATTCTTGTTTAGCTAACTCAAACTCCGTTTTATTTGTGTTAGTTATTCATCTTTCCTCTTCGTGCAATATTAGGCTCTGTTTTTACCTAACTCTTGCATGTTCTTTCAATTCATTCCATTCCACTCCTTTCCTTCATTCCATTCTATCTCTCACTTTTCTTTCCATTGATGTTCCAAAACACCCCCCACATACAATTTTGAATGTACAGATGTAAATACAATTTTGGTTTTCAATAAAGGCAGCCTCACCTTCATTGAGGAGGGACTTTGTTCCCACACTATTGCATGTCATTTGCATGCGTCCAAATCCATATGCTAACAAGAGGGAAGTATGGACCGCTGAGCTTGTGTTGGAAGATGAATAGACATCCTCCATGAGAGCATCATCATCCTTTCTGGGCTATCCTTCTTGATGGTATTTGCCTTCTTTGTTTGCAAGTACATGCTTTGTTGGTTGAAATTTTTATCCTTTTATTTATGTCTTTTTGTTTGTGCCCGTCCTTTTTGGTAAAGTGTGTCTATATTTATTGTGCTTGTTTTCATGTTCTTGTTCGACCCCTCTTGAAAAGTGATTGCTTATCATAGACAAGACTTTGGCTTTTAATCTTACGCAAAGTTGATAAGAGCCAACGGCTTTGTGCATGTGGAAGAAAGTAAGGGAGAGGGCTTTAATGGTGAGGGCATGTAATGCCCCTTTCCTGGCTGAGCTGTAAGAAAAGGAGAAATGGTACCAACCCAATTCAAAGTAAACTGAAATTTATAACGGCAACCTACAACAGTCTGATTTCTTATGACAGCAAGCAAGTAATTATTCACTTCCAACACCACTCTTACACCATCCAACACATGTAGGAAACCATAATAATTATTTAGAGCAAGTACAAACCAAAAAATGAATTTTTAGAGCCCTGGCTGAAGCATGATAATTAATTTTATGACAGCAATGAACCCACTTACAAAAATGGCCGGAAATGATGATTCCAAGGCCCAAAATTCAATCCGTTAGGAAAAATCCAAATATCCACAAAGCAAGAAGTGTCGTGTCCTAGATACCACCAAACCCTTCACCTATGCAAGCCGCCATCGTAGGGGAGGGTTTACAATGGGCTGGAAATGGCGTGTTCCAAGGAAAATCTGAATGTAGTCACCAAGTGTGACCTCCGTGTGAGACCACCAATGAAGGAATGAGGGTTTTCGTCCTTAGTGTAGCATCTAGTCAACCTCCAAGAGGATAAATTCCAAAGCATTCATATCCTTTTCTACGCCAAGCGACCCCTTTAAATAGCTAGAGATGGTGCCAAAAATGAAATAGAATCCTCCCAAAGAAGACCGACCTCCTCGGAGACAAGTTCCTTTTTCTTTTATTTTTCAATTGGTTTTTCACCTTTTCCCTAAATTTAATTCGACATTTCGACTATAATTAGAAAATTGGTAAAAATAATGCAAAGCTACCAAAAACTACTGAAAATCATGACAATAACTTCCCTAGTTCTTTACCTTTTAGCCCACAAGAAGTGGAATAGGCCCAATGTCATCAAATGAACAATCCTGGAGAAGGGGGCATTACAGTCCTCCCCTCCCAAAATTGCTTTCCCTCAAGCAATTGCAAGCTCACATGCCCAAGTAGTAAGTATCATCATCCTATCATAACCAAAACATCTAAATCCCATAGATGTCAAGTGGAACAACCTCTGCCAACAATTATTATGGAGCCTACCCACATCTATGTGCTCTCCCTCAATGAAGCGTTCCACCCAAAACATAACAACATCTTTCATACACTCCCTTAAGGCCAAAGGCTGCCCCAAGTGCTCACTACCATGTTCCCAAGGTACCCATTTTCTCTTCTCTTGTGATGAAGGATCCCAAACACTTGCTTCATGACTATAGCCTTGAGCTCCAATGGGTCCCATAATGTTACTATGGGCTGATCCCTCCAAAGCATGGCACAACACAACTTGCATGTAAGCTGGAAACAAGTCATAACAGCCACAAGTCACTTGGAATTCCATCCAAATCAGCACTAGGATGGCTGGGAGGATTGTCTTCAATAGTGGAGCCCCTCCACTAACATTACCATGCAAGGAAACCCTCTCAAATTGCACAAGTGTACAGTTGTTCATGACTGAAAATATTATGAACAATATAGAAATGATATAAATATGACAAACCCATGCAAAATTCAGTAATGTGATCGATGTAGAAGTGATAGGTAGCCATACAAGGACTGAAAACTCTCCATTAGTCATCACCAACTGGAAAATACTCTTTCCCATGACTAGAAACCCCTGCAAAATCACTTGTGTGAGTGCCCATGAAGTGGTGCGATGGCTGATAATTATGATGACAACAACATTAGTGCTGGAAATTAGGTCCATAGCTGTCTTGGGTATGCTTCCACTATCATATGATGATATCATCTCATCATTGTTTCCATATTTGTCACCATGTGCTTCTAATGCTTGGAGAAGCATCTCTTCCATCCCATCATCACCAACTGCAACCTCATACTCTTCCTCATTTACTTGAGCCGATAACAAACTCAATTGCTCTATCACATCCTTGTCTTCTTTCTCCTTCATACTCTCTACCTCCTCATGTTATCGCCTAAATTTAACTTCGCAAAATTAATAACGTAAAATTTTAAAAAAATTCAAAAGTATTCTTTCACTTGATTTCTCATTCCCATCACGATTGTATTGTTCTTCCGATCGCTTACGGTCTTCGTTTCGTCCATTTTGGGCGAACTCCTCTCGCCATGTCACAAATTGAGTTAATAATTAATTAATTAATATTTAATTAATTTATTACCCTTTATTTGATAAAATCAATTTTATTGATTTTTGGGTTTTTAATTAAAGAAATATTAATATAATAATTATTAAAAGTCAATCGACAAATTTTTATTTATCGTCGGGGGGAAAGTAAGCTTCCGCTTCCAATTCCCGTATGCCAAATTGGCTTCTTGTACCGGATTTCCCCTTCCCGGAAAATACTTTTTATTTTTTCGCTTGGGGATTTCTTCTACTGATTGCCAACTCAACCGGATGGCAAACAGGCAAAAAATCTCCCAATCTCCCACATGGTGAAATAAATGAGAATTGTCACCGCTTTGCCATTCCAATCTGCAACGAACAAGTTTTTTCCCATCTTTCCCTGGCAATTAATGCCTACTACGGAAGAAAGGGAAAATTGGTTATTCCAATGGAAATAAGAAACGGTTACAGAAGCTTCTTTAATCCTCATAACCATTTCTCCGTCAAACTCGTTGGAAAAAGTCATGCGAAGAAGCTTTGAAGCTTTCAATATTTCTAACTTCTTATTTCCTCTGTAGAAGTGTTTCCGAAATATTTTTATCACATCCCTAAAAAAAATACCAGTTTACTGTGAATGCCATTGTGAAGGAGGAATACGCATTGCAAAAGAAAATCAGTTCATGCTCAGCCAAGTGATAATCCCACGTAGGAGGAAGAAGAAAGAACAGTCCAAGCATTGTTCACGTAGGGAGGAAAGAAATAGTAATTTCGCGCTTGAAGAAAATATTTCAATGCAAGTTATAAAGTCCAAACTTTCCATGCATTTTTCAAGAAAAAACAGTCCAAACAATTTCAATGCAAAAGGAAGAAAAGAACAAAGACCACGTAGGCCAAAGATAGAACACCAAGCAGCAGGAGGAATTAATCCACAAGTTAAAAGGATCTATACGTTGCCAAAGAAAGTAGCAGTTCCACACATTGATTTGAAGGAAGCCACGTTGAAAGCTAAAGGCAACAAATATTCCAGCTACATGCCAAATAAAACAAATAGAAGTTCACGCCAAATTGCAGTTCAAGCAGGTTTTAAAAAGAAGTTTCAACGTATGACATCAAATAAAATAAATAAATTCAATGCATGCAAAGAATATCTCCACACCTTGGTAAAAGACACCACGCTAAGAATCCAAAACAAATACCACGCGCTATGGAAAGGAAGGAGGAGGAAAATCAGTTGTCCACGTGATGGAAGAACAAACCAGCTCTCACACAGCCATTTCCACGCATTTGTAAAAGTAGGGAGCTCACAGCGATTAAAAAAAAAAAGACAATAAAAACCAGATTAAATAGATCACGCAAATGTTTCTACACCCAATAGCCATACACCGGTCAAAGGAAATGGTTACAAACATTTGTTAAAATTGTTCCTACGGAGGTCAAGGATCCAAGCACAACCACGCAGTTGAAAGGAGGAGATAGCAAACACATTGTTCATACATTTGCCGAAGGATAATAAAAATAAATAAAACGCATTCACCAGGCAGATTAAAGAAAGGATTTTAAACGCAAGGTAGAGATTATTTTCCACATATCAGTCCAAAATGCAAACAAGATGTATATCAACACAAAAGAAAAATGAATTTAATAAAGAAAACGATAGATGCGGAGGAGGACGTGCCGCGAGTTAATCAACTTTGGAGCTCGATATCTCGAAGTGATGATCGTCGGGAAGAAAGGTTTGGTTCGTTGAATTCTTCCCAACTTCATGTACTCCTTTGCCAAATTTCAAATGCGCAACACCTCATTTGATATTTTTCACAAACCCGAGAAAAACTCAGTTTGCTTGTTTTCGCCGCAGTTTCAACTTGGCGAAGGCCTACTTTGAGAATCCATATCTCGAGCCTAGATGATTGTCAAGAGAAACGGTTTGGTTTGTTGAATTCTTCCCACATTCATGTACTTCTTTGCAAAAATTTAAATATACAACACTTTGTTTGATATTTTTCACAGAGTCAAATAAAATGCAATTTGCATGATTTCACTGCGCGTGTAGTTTTCAGCCTGTCAAGGTGACTCACTTTGAGAGTTGATATTTTGAACTCGGATGATTTTCAAGAGAAAATAATTGTTTCTTTGGATTTTCCCCACCTTCATATGCTCCTTGCCAAGTTGTAGATGCCTAGGGTGACATTTGGTATTTTTCCCAGGCTAAAACCAAACAAGATTTTCGCAGTTTTACACTTGCATTTTCCTAGCAGTTTTAGAAGAGTCAACTTTGACCTTTAATATTTGATTGAAGAATTTTATTGGGAAAAACCCTTTAACACGCAAACTTGTGGTACCTTAATAGACTCCCTCATCTAGTGAGAACTTCTCTAGAACAAGATTTGCTATTTTAAAGCTAGGCGCTTTGAGAGGCGATTTATGCGCTTTTGTAAGAAGGAAGTAATAGCCTAAAATCACGCTTCTGTCACAATCATGTCATCTTCAAACAAAATGATGTTGCGGTATGGATTCTAGGGATTATACTCACCTCAACGCTCCATTTAGAGTATGAGAACATCATCGATACCAACTTGGGACATGTCGACGTAGGTCGATCTGCGATCGCATATCAATCGAAGGCGAGTCACAATTTTCCTAACGCTTGTTCCGAATTGGTCATCACTTGCATAGATGCACCACGACACTTGCACAGTGTGGCGATTCAACTCCAATGGCTTCAAGCGGAAGCAACCTCTGACTTCCTCATTATGTGGTATAGGTCACAGCTATTGGCAAAAGTCTCTTCGGAGTCAAAAGTCATTGTTATCGGCAAAGATTGATAATGAGAGAAATTTGTCTACATCAATTGTCTTCACTTGATCGTTGTGGTGGATTTATTCATCAAAAAACCAAGACCAATGACAAGTGCAATTGCACGGATCATCAACCAAAGCCACATCATTCAAGCGTGTCCCTATGAGCTCTCGGTTAGCAACGGGCGCAATAATTCATCGGTCAGTCTTAAAGTTGGAGCATTCTCAAATTGGATGATCGTGAGTGGATCAGAATGGTAACACTTCGAATGTTGACAAAAATGAAAGACATAACTCCAAGAAGTGAATTGCAATCTCAATTCTTGGAAGAGCTTCTCAATGGCAAAAGACCAGGAGTTGGATTCTAATAAACCAAGGTGGCGTAGCAACTATGGTCTTGTGACAAATGAAGAATTCACTATGGAAAGGTATTCGAGCATGTGGAGAATTGTGTAATTGTGAATGCGAATATGAAAAAGCGACAAAATTGCTCACGCCCATGTTGCTCAAACGGAGGGGTGGATGAATTGCTCAAGTTTTAAGATCGGCTCTCTTGTCATCTGGAGGATTGCAGAGCACGGTCAATGAGTTCATTCCCGTACGACCGGATAGGCGGACTCTTGGCCCAATGGATAAGAAACTGATCATAGGTGTTTTGATCTAGGTGGCGCATTGCTAACTAGGATGTCTATGTGTATGTCCAAGTCATTTAAGTGGGGTCCACATGTACCCATTTCTTTTATTTATGTATTTTTCCTTAAATGACTTTTTAACTTAAGTGGTTTCTATTTTTAGTCACTTTTTAAAAGTTGGTTGAAAAAGTCAAAGTCACTTAAGTGCTCTATTTAATGATCATGTAAACCCTAACTACTCGGTAACCAACTTTTGGGTTATAAAAGAAACTCGGGGCTCATTTGTAAAGGGTGACTTTGAGAGAGGAGAAAAAATACTTTTATATGCAAACTTTACTTCAAAGAAAGAAACTATGTTCTTTTGAGAAGACATTTTGGAGTTAATGAAATATGAACTTTGTGTCCCATTCATTGTCTCTTATAGCATTTGATGTTCTTATGTTCATTAGATGTTAGTGTTTGAATCTTGCATGCAAATATTGTCTTGGATCTTATTGTCAACACTACTAATATGTTGTTCTAGTTCACAATGATCAAGCTTTGATTATCTACTTGCTCACGTGTGTTCCCTTTTACTCATTCTTGTTTAGTTGATGCAAACTCTATTTTATTTTTGTTAGTTATTTATTGTTCTTCTCCATGCAATATTAGGCTCTGCTTTTACCTAACTCTTGCATGTTCCTTCCATTCATTCCTTTCCTTCATTTCATTCCATCTCCCTCATTCACTTTTCTTTCCATTGATGTTCCAAAACACCCCCACATACAATTTTGAATGTACAAATATAAAAAAGTTTTGGTTTTCAATAAAGGCAGCCTCATCTTCATTGAGGAGGGACTTCGTTACCATACTATTGCATGTCATTTGCATGCATGCAAATCCATATGCTAACACTCCCTTATAGGTTGTTTATACTTTTCTTTTTCTCCATTCCTTGACTTGCACATAGAACATGGACATTAAAGAAAGCAACAATTGCCATTATCAATTCATCATGCCTTATAGACATGATGACCAACTCTCTCTCTCTCTCTCTCATTGCTTGCAACCCTCTCATAACCTTCGCTCTGTTATGGATGTCCGAAAACTCAATCACATTGTCCGAAAAACAGCTGTAACCTTGCATTTCCTTCTCAAAATCAAAGTGATTCTAGCTGTAAACTCTTCTACAGCTTGTCAACAAAGTGAGAAGGGGGCTGGAAATGTTGCGTACACCAGGTGAAACTCTCACTAAGTGTTGTTGCAAGTCTTGAAGAGGATGTCTCCCTGGATGAAATAGATTTTGTTATTGATTCTCTCAAAGTTGATAAAGCCCTGGTAATAATGGTTTTTCCATAAGGTCAAAAATCTTGGATTGCTCTTGAGCTCTTATGGTCTATCTGGAGCTTGTTCGTGCTGACTCCTTGGGTAAAAACATTAATAGAGGGGTGTTTGAACTCATTCTAAGAGAGGGAGACCCTCTACAAGTAAAAATTGGAGACCAATCACCCTACAAGTAAAAAGTGGAGGGAAGATTGTATTTTGGTTTAAATGTGACCCTTATTTCCAACTTGCTAGAATAATAAATGTTAATGAATATCTTGAGTGTGTGCTCTTGCTAGATCTTTGAAATGTTTGATCACATGAAGATTGTACCTACATTAGCAAGTCATTTTGGAAACATTTAATGTCCCCTTTAGGGAAGAAATAATAAAACATGGTCTTTTTTGTAAAACCCTAATTGCAGAAATAAAATATTGTTGGAAGATTATTGAATAAATTCTAACCCTCGTAATAATACATATTGCCCAATTACAATAACAATCGTACCAAATAACACTGAAATTAGAAATGTTTTCCCTTTCAAATGTTCCTCTAGGGCAGGATTAATGAAATATAGAGTTTTGTAGCAAACCCTTGGGAAAAATTAACAAAACTGATTTTTATTTCAAAAACCCTTTGGTAAAAATTCACAAACGTTAGAAATAATGAAAATAGATTCAAACCCTAGAAAAATATTCAAATTTCCTAAATACAACACAATTGTAAATAAATACTAGAAAAATAGACCCTGAAATGATGTCCTAGCTGTGGTAAATGATGCCCTAGATGTTGTGACTGATTCGTGACAGCAAACATGCCCTCAAAATGCCCAAGAATGTGCTCTAGATGCTAGTTGATGTCAAAAACGAGCCCTAGCTAATGGTTAAACTGATCTAACATTGCAAATCGCTGATTGAATCGTAGATGCAATCTCTGGATGAGATCACCACAAGCGACCTTGAGGGTTTTCGTCCTCGGATCGGAAACTGGAAGATGGAGGTTTTCGTCCCCACAAACTTGGTTGCAATGGAGGGTTTTTGTCCTCATTGCAGAAGAAGTTGGAGCAGCAGCTCAAACACTCAATGTAACATTAGATTATGGCCAAAAGATATCCATGAACCCTCCCTCACTTCCTTTTATAATCTTTTGTCTCCCTTTTCCAAGTGGGGCGCTCCATGTGGGATATTTGCACTTTAATTTTTAAAGTGACTTTCTTATTTTCTATTTTAGCATTCACTTGCTTTATCAAAAAGTTACTTTTTATAATAATAAAACATAAGTGTCTTTTATAAAGTTATTTATATTATATTATTACTTTATTCGAAAATGGGACATCACATTTCGCCCTTCCCAAGATTGTTTGTCCTTAAGCAATGCAATTTCACCAACTTGAACTTAATACCAGGATCCCAAATCATCCTTGGGAATTTGCGATTCCCGATCCTCAATTCTTTATGTGATACCGACATAAATGACTATGCAAATTGCCATTGTTCCAAAAATTGTTGTCCAAACTCTTTATCATTAGTTGATATGAATATTTCAGTAAGTTCAATGCCAACATTAGTATCTACACGGAGGCGAGATCACCGCTCTAATACCTTCAAGACGCTCTATTTTCATGGATTCCTTCTCTGTCCGATCCACATGGAGGCGAGATCATTGCTCGATACCATCAGTAATGTCCCTTTCGGGAAGGAATAATAAAACCTGGATTTTTGTAAAACCCTAATTGTAGAAATAAAATATTGTTGGAAAATTATTGAAACAAATTCTAACCCTTGTAAAAATACATATTATCCAACAATAACAATTGTACCAAATAACACCGAAATTAGATCTTGTTTCCACTAAAATATCCCCTCTAGGCCAGAATTAATGAAATATGGATTTTTGTAGCAAACCCTAGGGAAGAATTAATAAAACTGATTTTTATTTCAAAAACTCTTTGGTAAAAATTCACAAACACTAGAAATGATGAAAATAGCTTCAAACCCTAGGAAAATATTCAAATTTCCTAATACAACATAGTTATAAATAATACTAGAAAAATAGACCACGAAATGACGCCCTAGATGCGGTAAATGATGCCTGTCTGCTATGACTAATTCATGACTGCAAATATCTCCTCAAAATGTCAAAGAATGTGCCCTTGCTGCTAGTTTATGCCAAAAACATGCCCAAGTTGATAAGACTGATCTAACACTACAAATTGTTGATTGAAGAGAAGATGCAATCTCTAAATGAGCTCACCACAAATGACCTCGAGGGTTTTTGTCCTCGAGATCGGATATCGAAAGATGAAGGCTTTTGTCCCCACAAACTTGGTTGCAATGGAGGGTTTCCGTCCTCACTACAGAAGAAGTTGGAGCAGCAGCTCAAACACTCAATGTAACATTATATTATGGCCAAAAGATATTCATGAACCCTCCCCTCACTTCCTTTTATAATCTTTTGTCTCCCTTTTCCGAGCGGAGCGCTTTATGTGGGATATTTGCACTTTAATTTTTAAAGTGACTTTCTTATTTTCTATTTTAGCATTGACTTGCTTTATCAAAAAGTTATTTTTATAATAATGAAACATAAGTGTTTTTTATAAAGTTACTTTTCCGACACTTATGTTATATTATTAATTTATTTTACTTTGTTTGAAAAGGGGACACGACGAAACACCATCTTGGAAAGTGCAGTGAAGTGGATAATTGAGAACCTTGTTTTCATTTAGTCAACTGATTAAATTGTAGACAATAATGATCATAATTTTGATGACTGTAAATTGCGTAATATGAGGGCTGTAACCTTGTCATAGAAAGTATTCACATCAATCATAAGCTGTATTTGATTAGCTGAATATGAACCATAGTGACAACAAATTGTATAAGCAGGACCCTGTATCTTACTTAAGAACTCTTTCCTTGGACTATCTTGATCTGCAGTGTACTTATCACGATTGACCATGTTAATAGACTTATCTTGTTAGTAAGAGCTCTATCTCAAATTGATTCTATAACAGGATATGAGTGCCTCTCACTATCCTTGGGGGTTGAGAATTCTGGCTCAGGCTTGATTTAAGGGCTAAAGCTATTGAAAAGGAGATGGAATGCCTCTTATGAGAGTTGAGTACTATTTTCATTGACCACATGATTAAAGCTTATATATATTTGCCTGTCACTATGACTCAGTTCACCTTGTAATCATGAATGTCACCCAATGTTCTTTAGGTGTACTTACATGGCTGTCTTTGAAATAGGTGACTGCCCTGAAAATTGAGTGATCTAGAAACTATCACTGTAAATTGTAGTTGCTAAGGTTCATGAATAACTCTGTCAGGGCATGCTTTTAAGTGACAAATAGTGTGGGTTAAAAACTCATGAATATTTGATACAACCTCCCGACTTCTCTTATAAATTTGTAAGCCCTGAATGAAATAGGATATGATGATGTCTCTTAGATGTAGTACATGGAATATAGCTTGATAGAGGATCTAAACTCGAGAACCTACTGATAAAAGTCAAGCAAGTAGTTGAAACATACCATAACAGAGAGATTATCTTCTTTAAATGACTGATGTATAAAGATCTTGATATCTATCTCATGAATTTGGCTACGAATTACCAACTCATAACTTGTGGAACTATAAGCACATTTATTATTAGTTTTTCCAAGCCTGGAATAGACTCATTTCTCCAAACCAGTCACATGAATCTTGGCACATGACACTTTGCCTGAGTACATAATCGGACATGATGAGCTCTATGGAACCTTTTTCTTTCGGCATTTGACTGTAACTTCTGTATATACATACTCCAGGGTTGATTCAAGTGTAGAGAATTCTTGAAAATTCAGCCACTCATACTTGTTTGTACTTTTAACTTGATTTCTGCACCCTAAAGTGATATGATTTAGCATGTGATTAGAGCTTCAGGGGATGAAGTATTAGCATTTACTTCCTCATTATCACCCCTAGACATAGATGAGTGTATGCAGTCACTAGCCAGTAGGCTCTTGCTTGCATACCCTCATATGTCTAAACTAAACCAATTCTTGTGTTACTTGGGTGATGTATTCTTGGTTGTATTCTTTCACATTTTGGCTCAACAAGTGAATGAAACGTGTTTGTTTTCTGTCTGGATGGTATGAGGCTGAGGGCACAAGGATGAAGTGAAGAGATACTCTTGACTCCTTTGAAATCACCCTCTTGTCCTTGGTCCATGAATCTGATTATTGTTGCTTGTATGAGATGAGTATGGTATTGAGATATTTCCTTATGGACTGATGGACCTTAGTTTCCAATATTGCACAAATCTGAAACTTCACACCCATTACGCGGTTTTAAAATGCTTTGGTCAAAATATTTGTGTAGTTGTATTCAATGTCTGTCCATAGTACTTCCTAGAACTGCATGCTTGTCGGAATAGTCAGTTGATAGTGGGGGTACCTAGTTCTATTTGTTTGACTTGTATGTGGTAGTTGATGTACCTTAGTGCACATGCATCTCAGATTGGTTATGTAAGTAAGTGAATTCATTAATCTACCTCATTTGGTGAAGGGTGGGGGCACCCCTGGTTAAGGAGGCGAAGGAGACCTTCTCAATTTGTGGTTTGATGTAAAGCACCTCAACAATGCTCTCCCTCACACCTGCACACTTATTTATCAGAAATACCTACTTGGAGTGACTTGTTGTAACTACTTATTCTGTACTTATATGTCAATCTGATGTATTTACAACTGTACATTATATTTCAGGCAGCGGGGCAGCTTGATCCCCGCATTTTGATGTTGAATAACATCTGTATCCTTAGTTGTACTTTCAGATGTGTCGTATGGTTGCATATTTGTTGGAAATATTCTAGTCATGTTAGTACTTCATAGGTAAATTATTATATTAGTTTGAGTGAGTGTGTGTGAGCGACTTGCATAGGTTTTTGAATCAAAACTCACGTAGATAGGTTTGGTTGAGTAACAAAGAAGGATTGAGATTTTGCTTGACTCATGATTTGTAGGAGTTCAAACATGTATAAGAATGCCCGAGTTTGATTAATAAATTGAATTGTGCAAATATTCTGATATGGTACTTGAGCAGTCTAAATCTTCTCTTGAGATGAAAGTTTAGTGTACTTCCCAGCGTAATAATACTGTCCATCGCCACGTCTTATGTATAGAAATATGTTTTTGTAGTATATTTAGAATAGCATAGGTTAAGGTATATTAATTTCTTAGTGCGAAGTCTGTCCCAACACCTACATACATTCACAAAGGTTTGTCACCGCACTATTGTTATTTCTTTATTTTTCTATTTGAAGGCCCTACGTATTTATCGCTGACATTGATGTCTTAACATTGAAGTTGCGTAGGGATTGTCGACACTAAAATTTTTCTCCGTAATTTCTATTTCATTAATGTATGCATTAGGAATAGGATGTTGTTAAGTATAATTAGTAGTAGCGTCGATAGAAGATAACGGCGCCACAAGACAGTGCCGCCAATAATGTGGAGTACGGTAATACCAAAATACAATAGGAATATTGTAAAAGTAAATATGTGTCGTAAGTGGTCCGGTAATGTTAAAATGTCAAAGTTTGGGTAATTAGAGAAGTAGGGTCTACATGATTAGGAATTAGAAATATTATATTGGTAATAAAGACAAGGAGTGAGGTCATAAATATTTTGTGTATTTTATTTGTAAAAAGTCTAAAAATGTGGAACCCATATAAAATGATAAGGTAAAAAGTTTAAAAATGTGGAACCCATGTAAAATGATAAGGTTTATCTTATCTTAAAAGATAAGCTTACATGTACAATAAGAGTTAAGGTATGGAATATGATTCGTCAGAGTGGAATTCTTATCCTATCTTAGAGATAAGATGGATAAGCTCTGGAAGTTCTATAATAGAGAGGCCACCCCCTCATTTAGCATGAAAGGAAGTAGTGAGAAATATTGTAGGAAGTGTGCGAAGGAAGCCATCGCCTTTAAAGGTGTGTTGAAGAAGCCATTAAGAGGTGTAATTGTAAAGTTTCTCCCATAGTCTTGGTGAAAGGCAAGTGAAGTCAATAACACTTGAGTACCTCATGGGTGAGATTGTAACAATTTCATGTTAATATTGTAATTTACTTTGATATTTCAGATTTGTCATCATTCTGTCTTATCATAGTCGATGGTATTTTTGTGTTATGTTGTTGTTTTGTTTCCGTGATTACATCCACCAAACTAAAGGTCATGTGCATTAGTAAATAATCATAAAGACGAGGAGTTCCCGGTGAAGAATTATCATAGTGCGGATTGGTGATGACATTTTGGTTCCGTTGCCAGGGACCATTCCTCGTTGGTGGATTTTACGGAGAGATACTCCCACTTAGTCAAAAATTCAATTGGAGGGTAACCTTATTTTTACTGTGCATAGTAGTTACCATGGTAAAGTCATTTTTACCGTGAATAGTAGTTACCATGATAAAGTCATTTTTGCTGTGAATAGTATTTATCACAGTAAAGTCACTTTTTACCGTGAATAGTATTTACCGCAAAGAACTTCACTTTTTACTGTGAATAGTGTTTACCACAGTAAAGTCAGTTTTTACCGATAAGTCAAGTTTTACCATAGTTTACCGTGGTCATTTCTATTTTACTGTAGAAAGGTGTAAAGTCACTTTCTAGTATAGTGATTCCAATTATTTGTGCACATAAGTCTTGTTAATTGTACTTGTGGGTTGGTATTTCACGGTGGTTACTTTTGAAAATGGGAAAGATTCTTGTTTTTTCAAATTTCAATCTAATGAAGATGCTTCTTTTTTCATTTAAGAGTTTAAACGATCTTGTATTTGTAATGGCCTTATAAGAAGAAACAATGGACTGAATTTTTCCTACCTTTTTGGATGGTTCAAAGACTTAGGTGGTTTGAAACACTAGGTGATAATGTGAAAAATTCATGGGATTTATTAACTAAAAGTTTTCTTGAAGAATTTGGTGAACAACGAAATATGTAGATCTCATGATCGAGATCACAAAGTTATCCCAAGGAGAGAAGGAGAAGATAAGGGTTTATCATGCTCGTGTTCAGAGCTAAGGAGGAAGCTCGATGCCCGATCCGGAAGGAAGGATTAGCGGATGGGTTGATGAATGGCGTGGATAATCTCCTATGTAAGCACTTCATTCTTGGGATGAAGCCAAAGATCGAACAACGAGTGAAGTATGACCGCCACTACCATTGAACAAGCGAAGGAGATTGCAAGAAGGCGAAGAAAGCATGGAAGAGGAGCCCAAAGAAATTGTTGCTAAAGTAGAGCCTACACCAAAGACCTTTGGTCCGAATCCACAACCACTCCCGGTGAGCACAAATATTTCTCCTAGTACATCTACCGAGTATGAAGATTTGCTCAAAAAGATGGGTCGATTAACTATTAATCTTCTTCAGAAAGGAATTTAGTTCTCGAGGAGATAGAGGTCCAAAAGAAATATTTACGAAGTTGTATGTTATGGTTGTTATAAAAAGGGTCATTATAAGTATAATTGTCCGATAGAGCTTCTACATCTGGTAAAGGAGATAATGATAAAGGAAAAGCACTGTGAATTCTTTTGATGTAGTAGATAAGAGCGAAATAATGAAGTAGATGTGTTTGTAACAAAAAGAAAGAAAGAAAAAGATAATCAAGATGGAAATGATCCTAAGAAGGTGAAAGGAGAAACTAGTAAGAAACATAGGAGAAGAAAGTTGGGTGTGCAGGATTTTCTGATTTCACGAAGCGAGACCATACTCCATCTTGGAAGATCTGTCCAAAAGGCCTGCAAATATTACATATGGTCAACTCTTGGCTATGTCTTCTGAGAAGAGGCGGGAGTTGCGAAGTGGACTCAATGCTCGACGAAGGAAGGAGGTTGAGGTCCCTGTTTTGGAGGCGAGGCGGATCCCTATGCTCCACATGGTTCGAGGTATTATGTAATGGTATTTCAATTCATGATGTCTTAGTTGATGGAGGAGTCTTGCAGATTAATGTAATGACCAAGTCTGTAATAAATATGTTGGGTTTAAAATTGATCGCCCTTCAACACTTATGTTAAGGTCATTAAATAAAGGAAAAACTAAACCGAGAAGGTGTAGTTTCAAATGTGGCAATATCTTATGGGTGTTGTATGTGTGGTAGACTTTCGGTGATGAAAAATGATGCTTGTTGCGTACCCAATGTTCTTTGGGAAGACCATGGCTAAGGAGAGTTCATGCGAAACTACTTTGGAATGAAGACTTCATAACACTTGGACGTGGTAGAGAGAGGTGAAAATAAACATGATTCATCGGCATCATAAGGCGAAACCTCGTCGATTCAAGTGATGAAACTATGATTGGACATCCTCTCGATTACTCTAGTACCAAGTGAAGTGGACACCAAGATGAAGAAAGTGAGGTTGATGTTTCGATCATGGATATCCTTCGATCACACCAACTCATGACCCCATAAAATTATCTCGAAAAAGAAGTTGATGATCGTCTCCAACAAATAAAGATTAGTGATCTTGTGATGGAGAGTGAGAAGGAATCCTACCTCCACTCTTTCGAAGGTACATACACCTATTCACTTTTGATTACAAGGAACTCCGTCAAGTAAGTTGGGTAGAACATTCTATTGAGTGGTAAATGGTGCTTAAGCCCATAAAGCAAATGCCATATAGAATGAATCCTAATTTTTCCAAGACTCAAAAAGAAGAAATAAATAAGTTGCTTGATCACAGGATTCATATTTCTTGTGGAGAATTCGAAATGGATTTCTCCCATTGTGATCTCAATAAAAAAGAATGGGAAGCTACGCATTTGTGTTGATTACGAAGCTCAATAAGGCAACAAAGAAGGATCATTACCCTCTTCTTTTTCGATTAGATCTTGGGCGAAGTAGGCTGGCGAGTGCTATAGTTTTCTTTGATGGATATAGCGGCTTTCAACCAAGTTCGTATAGCGAGAAAAAATCAGTTGAAGACTACATTCACCACTCCTTGGGAACGTTTGCTTATAGAGTTATGCCTTTTGGGTTATGTAATGCTCGGCAACATTCCAAATACGTTTCATGAATAGGGTGTTCGAACCCTACATTGGGACCTTCATCGAGTATTTCTGGATGATTTTTGCATCTATGGGAGCAAGTTGGACCACTGCACCAAATGGAGACAGACATTTGAAAGGTTAGATGAAGCACAACCTCACTAAACCCTACAAAGTGTTTCTTTGGATGTTCTAAAGGCGTTTTGTTAGGGCATGTTGTATCCAGAGATGGTATTGGTACTAATCACGATAAAGTTTTAAAAATCAAAGATTTACCATTTCTATGAATAGAAGTAAGTTGAGATCATTTTTAGGCCATGTGGGTTCTTATAGAAGGTTCATCAAGAATTTCTCAAAGATTGCCATGACCACTAACCCAGATTCTTGAAGAAGGATGTTACTTATGAACCGAGAAATAAAGCGCGTGAAGCTTTTGGACAAGCTGAAGGAAGCCACAGTGTCTTCACTGTTTTGAAGAATCCAGTTGGAGCAAGCCATTCATTGTGTACACCGATGCCTCGGATGCGCACTAGGAAGTACTTTGAGCCAAAATGATGAAAATGGGAATGAACATCCAATTTACTTTGGGAGCGAGACAAATGAGCATCTTGAGGTAAATTATACCTTGTATGCTGAAAAAGAGGCTCTGCTTTATCATTTTTGCTTTGTAAAGAAGTTTAGAAATTACTTGCTTAGGGCAAAAATTTCTAGTTGTAATAGATCATCGGCTCTAAAATATATTGTAAATAAGCCTAACCCATCGGGAGGATAGCAGATGGATAATTTTGCTACAAGAATTTGAATTTGATATTATAGATAGGCCGGAAAAAAGCATGTCAATGCGGATGCACTCTCTCGAGCCTATGATGGTTTAGGATCATCTTGTGATGATGATGATTTCCCGATCTGACATTGTTATCCTTGACACAATCCCTAGTGAATACATAGATATTTGGAATTATCTGAATGAATTCAAGTTTCTGATGGTGCCAATGCAAAGACTAAGAGAAATTATTACTCAAGCCATCCATATTCTATTCTGCGTATGGAGTATTATTTCGAATAGGACACGATGGACGTCTGAGAGGCGGTTGGACGTGATCGAGGAAGGAGCTGCTAGAAGAATTCCACAATCGTACATGTGGAGGGCACTTCTCTGACAACTTACAGTGAAGAAGGATCTTAGATGCAGTTATCACCGCCCACTCTTTTTAAAGATTGTTATAATTATTGTAAGACATGTGATATTTGTCAAACACATAAGTAACCGTAAGACTTCATCACTCCATTATGCCCTATTCTTCCACTTGGTCCTTTTGAAAAGTGGGAATAAACATTGTAGGTCCACTTCCAACTACCTCACGCCAAAATAAGTATATTGTAGTTGCCACAAATTATTTAACCAAGTGGGTTGAAGCTAGGCCATTAAAAACAAACTTCCATGATGAAGTGGCAAGGTTCATATATGAACGCATTGTCACCAGATTTGGTTGTCCATTAGAAATTGTAACAGATCGAAGGAAGCCACTTCATTAATGAGGTGGTAAAAGCCTAGTCAATAAGTTTTCTATTAAGCACGGAAGGCAACAACATCTGACAAGCCAAGCACAAATGAGCAAATGGAACGAACAAATTTTGTGTTGTGTCAAATTCTAGCAAAAAGATGCGGCCTTGCGGTACATAAGTGGGATAAAAGGATTCATGCAAAGCATTGTGGGCATATAGGGCAACATCAAAGTCAAAGAATGAGATAGTCCCCATTTCGGTTGGCTTATGGCATTGATCCAGATTCTTCCTATTGAGTTTGATATTCCCACATCGAGTAATGGAAAATGAAAGCATGGATGAAAGTGATTCAAGAAAAGAAAGGTTGGTACATCTTCATTTTTTAGAGGAAATGAGGGAATAGCTAAGGATCTGAAGCTATAAGAAGAAAATGAAGCGAAGGAATACTTTGATCAAAAGATCCGGTGGTCTCCATTTCATGTGAATGACTTGGTTCTAGTATATGATTCCGATACAAAAAAAAAAGACGAAAAATTTCTTCCAAAATGGATGGGGCCCTACAAAATAGCAGAAATTGTGCATGAAAATGGTAATACGTCTGAAATTTGGAGGAATTGGATGGGACTCCCATTACAAAATGGGTCAACCACGACAAGTTGAAGATTTTCCAAGCACCGAGAATAGTCTACTCAGGGACGGAGTAGAAGCTAGGAAGGGGAAGATGACACTAAAATTTTCCTCCGTAATTTCTATTTCATTAATGTATGTATTAGGAATAGGATGTTGTTATGTATAATTAGTAGTAGCGTCGATAGAAGATAACGGCGCCGTCAATGCACGTGCCACCACCAATAATGTGGAGTACGGTAATAGTCAAAGTACAATAGGAATGTTGTAAAAAGTAAATATTTGTCGTAAGTGGTCCAAAGTAATGTTAAAATGTCAAAGTTTGGGTAATTAGAGAAGTAGGGTCTACATGATTAGGAATTAGAAATATTATATTGGTAATAAGGACAAGGAGTGAGGTCATAAATATTTTGTGTATTTTATTTGTAAAAATCTAAAAATGTGGAACCCATGTAAAATGATAAGGTTTATCTTATCTTAAAAGATAAGCTTACATGTATGAGATAAGAGTTAAGGTATGGAATATGATTCGTCGAGTAGATTTCTTATCCTATCTTAGAGATAAGATGGATAAGCACGGAAGTTCTATAAATAGAGAGGCCACCCCCTCATTTAGCATAAAAGGAAGTAGTGAGAAATATTGTAGGAAGTGTGCGAAGGAAGCCATCGGTTTAAAGGTGTGTTGAAGAAGCCATTAAGAGGTGTAATTGTAAAGTTTCTCCCATAGTCTTGGTGAAAGGCAAGTGAAGTCAATAACACTTGAGTACCTCATGGGTGAGATTGTAACAATTTCATGTTAATATTATAATTTACTTTAATATTTCAGATTTGTCATCATTCCGTCTTATCATAGTCGATGGTATTTTTGTGTTATGTTGTTGTTTTGTTTCCAGTTACATCCACCAAACTAAAGATCATGCATTAGTAAATAATCATAGCACGAGGAGATCCCGGTGAAGAATTATCATAGTGCTGGATTTGTGATGACAAGATCCGAGTTTTCGACATTCTATCGCATGCAGATCTGGTCAAAGTTTTTGACCCACGTGACGCTCTTTGCCTTAACACATTCTGTAATCATGCACAACCCATCCGAGATTACCGTGATTTAGTGTGTATAAGTTGTCGTCGTTGCGAAGGAAATATGGTGTTAATACTCACATGGGAGAGTAAATACATTTGTAATAAGTTAATATCATTATTATTATGAGTTGTAAAACAACTCATTAATAATAATATAAATTAGAGCTTAGTAATTTGTTAGTGTGTTAGTAGTTACAAGTTGTTTGAACCATAGTTCTAAAAATCGCGATTTATCGGATGATAATTGCAATAAATCGTTTTTCACATGCAAAACGATTTATCTTTCCATAAATCACGATTCATTTAATGGCGATAAATCACGACTTTTGCGCTAAATAACCCGCAAAAATCGTGGAAAATCGGCAAATAAATCGTGGAAAATCACGAACTTATGTATAAATGAAAAAAAGCCCTAAATCTGACTCGTTTTTTCCCTTACGTGGCTCGGTTTTCCTCCTTTCTCCTGCGTGGGTTGTTTCTCCTTCTGCGACTCATTTTGTGCCATTTCGGTAGTTTTTGTGCATTTTGTGGTGGTTCGTGGCCCTAACCCTACAGGTAAGACTCTATTTCTTTTTCTTTTTTAATATTTTAAATATTAACAATATAGATTTAAAAACGAATTTACATATTAATTTGTAATATGTGTTGGCTAGATTTTCTGCATAGCATAAAACCTAGGCAATCATGAGATAAATCTCCCTCATTTACCGGTGAGGCTCCCGTGTCAAATTTGTCAATTAAAATATGCTAGTATCTATATGGGGTTTTACTTTAACTGTTCAACTCATGAACTATAGTTGTATAGTTCTGCAGCAAGTAAGCAGCTCTTTAAGAAAGGAAATATTTATAGAAGAAGATAATTATATAAACACGGAGAAGAAATGGGGAAGATGTGCATCTCAATCAATAGATAACAGAATTGATTGCATGCACATAGAAGAAACCAATAGATATCAACACAGAATTATAAGCAAAGGCAGCTCTAGATCTAGATCTAACATAATGCAAAGTTTATTCAAAGATCTAAGATAGAAAGCTAGAAACAAAATACACCGTGACAAAAAGTTCTCCGAAAATTTGCTCCTGTATTTTCCTTTGCTTTAAGTGGCTCTCAAGGATTTCAACACAAAGTATGGAACACAAGAATGTTGCTTACAAACTCTAATCCTTAACACGAAGGTTCTTCCTCTACTTATAGAATGTAGAGGGGCAACTACAAGTCAGAAGCTTTTAGTTGAACTGGCACATGTGGAAGTGGGAAAGGGAATAGGTGGCAATCTCCTCCTGAATTCCTCTTTGCATGACATGCATGATTTGCAACTGAAAATAGAACCTTCTATTTTGCACATCTGCCACCTATCTCCAAGTAGTTGACTTCTTCAAGTAATGGCTTTTAAACCAATCACTTAAGTTGTATAATTTAATTGATCGCTCAATTATTTTGTAAGAGGAAATAAGAGAAAGAAGAAGAAAGAGGAAACTTGCAGTCTTGTCCTTTTTCATATTCTACATGCAGCTGATTCAAACTGGATCTGGAAGCAATCGGATGTGGAAGTGATGGATCTGGCAGGCTGGATCTCGGGAAGCAAGTGATCGTGATTTGCTTCTGGTATTGCCTTTGACATGTCTTCCTTCTTATCCTTGAAATTTTTGCAGTTCTTCTCCAATACATGCATCATTGCAATGTTCACCGTAAATAACTCATCATTTTTATTTTTAATTGCATATGAGCAATTAAAAATTCTGGAAAGCACTTCGAGTGAATGCAACTTCAATGAAGGCTTCAACTGGAAGATTGGAAGCACATGCACAAGATCCTGGAAGGAATTTTTCATGCACTGACTTCTTCACGGGCTGCATTCGAAACAAGAGGATGAAGCCTTTGTGCGGAAGCTTTTGCAATTATGAGATCTGGATCTGGATCTGGGCCTATTGACTTCAACAAATCTAGAAGCTACACATGATTCCGTTGAGCTTTCTCTTTCATTCCACTTTGCCATGGCTAGAGCAATCTTTGTCTGAACAATTATTTTCCTCTTTATTCGGTCAAAATTCTTCACAACCGGTGCAGATTTGGATAATTCTTCAGATTCGGAGGATATGTTCAATGTATTGGACATTGATTTAAGCTCCCTTTCTCTTATAAAAGCACCTGTGATGAATTCCTGCAATTAATTCAGACAAAGATGACAACTGGAACATGAACAGTGGATTTTAATCATAAAAATCTGCATAATTCAAGCCTGCTGCCCCAAATTTGATGTTTTATTTGCATGCAAAGCAAGCATGAATTTTACCAACTTCACCTGAGCACCTGTATCACTTATGCAAACAATTATCCAGACACAAATCAACCTCCTTCAACTCAGGCGCCAATTCTGGAAGCTTTTAGCATTAATTACACCTTCTTCTGAGCAAAAATCCTCTCCAAATGGGGCGCACTTTTTGTCTAGGCTGCACTTCTCTGCTTGTGAATTAATTAATTCATCCTTATGGCAGCCCCTGCTTATATAATCCTCATGATTCTATAATTAATTAATGTCTTTCCTATTCCTGGCAATTAATTAATAAGCTTTACTCTTCAAATGGGGCGCCTATTTTGTGCATGCTCATGGCTGCCATTAAATAAATTAAATTTATTTAATTTTAGATTTCCTTCCAGCTTAACTCAAGCCTCACAAAGATGCTTTGACCTTAGCCATTGAAAATAGGAATTAATTAAATCAATTAATACTTTAAAAATGATTATTTCTCTCCCAAATGGGGCGCACTTTTTTTCGACACATGAAGGGCTGCATTAAATAAATAATATTTATTTAATTTTAGAACTATCTATTTCCAACTTCCTTTTGTCCACTTCCCTTTGTTGACTTTTCCACAAGCCTGGGGGCCAAAATTGGGTGAATAAATATTAACAAATATTTATTTAATGTTTTATTAATCATCCAAGGTGGGTCGCACTTTTTGGAATAAGGAATTTCTATTTTTAAAAGTCAATTGGCAATGGGATTATTTACCCTACAAGGCAGCTCTAAAAATCCCATGATTCACTTAAGTTGTTTGACTTTCATAATAGGATTATTTACCTCCAGGCGGCAATAAAATCCTATCAATGCCTTCATGATTTTTATTTTATTTCACAATGGGAATTTTTACCGTGCAAGACAGGTAAAAAATTTCCGCCTACCTGCTGCCTCTAATTTTCCCATTGTGACTTAAGTGATGTTGCTTTCATGGAAAAAGTTCCTTTCAGGAAGGTACAAAATTCCCACCTACCTTGCTTCCAAAATCCCATGATCCACTTCAAACCCCCTTTTACAAAAATGCGGCCAGCCGAGAAGAAGCTTTTTAGTGCACGACTTCATCTTTTCCAAGAGGACCAGATCTCCGATAGCGAATTTCTTCTGGCACAACGTGCATATGTGATCTCCAGATACTCCAAGCCAAAAATCAAAGCCAACCGCAAAGGAATTGATCTACAAAAATTTCACGAAAAAGCGAAACAAGAAAACACAAAAACACAAAACGTTGCCAGAAGTCACAAATAAAGCCCAAAATTCATTCCTGGTTAAAACCCTACTGGTATATGGGAATAATGATATGTACGATCACAACAGGGTTAAACCGGAGCACAAATTGCCTCAAACGGGGCTTAAAATAATTAAATACAAATTTCCCGTAGGCAAACCCTAGCGACAGAATAAAACAATTTTGGGCATCTGGGTATTTGGCGAAAATGGCTAATATGGCTCCTTGGGAATATCTTGACACAATACAGAATTTTCTGCAATAAAAACATGAAATGACCCATTATTTTAAAAGTACAAAAAAAATTTAAATAGGGTATTCCTAGATTTCAGGGTGAAATGCTGGGACACCAATATGTAAATGAGTTTACATTTAAATGAATAATATACTTTACATTTAAATGAGTTTAATATATATACATATAGTTTACATTTAAAGCATTTCTAGCTCATTCTAGTTTACATTTTATTTCTCTAAGGCTTGTAAATTTAAGACAATTGTTTTTTTTTGTTTTGTAGAATGGCATCGGGATCCGGTTCAGCTGCTCGTAATAAGCCTAACTCAAATGACCCAGGGTGGAAGCATTGTGAACGAGCAGAAGGCAATAATGTTATATGCAATTATTGTGGCATGAAGATGAGTGGCGGTGTTTATCGCCTTAAGTTCCACATTGCCCGGATACCAGGGAATGAAGTGACAGTGTGCAATCAAGCACCACCTGAGGCTCAACGAGAATTGTTTGCTTTCCTTGCGGCTTATGCAGAGAAAAAAGAAGAAAAGAAGAGGAAAGCTGATGCACTTGCAGCCCTTGCAAATAGGAGGGCAGCGAGGGAAGATTTTGACATTGGGGCATCTTCTATTGCCCAAACTCCACGAGGTCATACATTGGGACGAGGCTCATCCACTGATAGTAGTTCAACGATGTTTTTTGTTCCTCGAAGTAGTCCTAGTTCACAACCTTCACTCGAAGGTACCGCTTCGAATAAAAAAATGTACAACGAAGTAAGAATAGCTGCAGCAAACTTTTGGTACTACAACAACATTCCTTTCAATGTGGCAAAAAATCCATATTGGGATAATTTGGTCACCGTTCGATTGGTATTCTTTAGGAAGGTGTTCAAAGCTCCTACTCCCATGATTGAGTGGCCCATTGTTGGAGGATTTCGTCGCACATACCAAAGCTCTTGTAAAGAAAAAAAAAAGGTATGGCGAAAAGAGGATGCACCATTTTGTCTCGATGGGTGGTCAATGGGAAAAACCGCACATTGATTAACTTCCCAGTGGCATCAAGTGGGTAGTTGGTCTTCTTGAAATCAATTGATGCCTCCCACCAAGTGAAAACTGCAAGCGTTTCGTGTGATATGTTAGATGAGGTGGTGAAGAAGGGCGTGGAAAATGTCGTCCAAGTTGTGACAGACAATGCGGCAGCATATGTAGCAGCAGGGAGACTTCTTAAGGAGAGGCACCCTACACTGTTTTGGACCCCTTGTGCAACCCATTGTTTGGATCTCTTATTGGAGGAAATAGGAAAACTCTCATGGGTGAAAAATGTGGTTGAAGGCGCAAGAAATATTACAAAGTTCATCAACAATCACACTTGGGTGCTAAACTTGATGAGAGAGCACCAATGGAAAGGAGCTTGTGCGATCAGGGGTCACACGATTTGCCACAAACTTCATTACATTGCAAAGCATTGCAGCCTCATTAACATCCCTTAAAAAGATGTTTGTGAGCACGCGATGGATGGAGTCTCCCTATGCCAAGAAAACCAAAGGGGAAAGGGTCATGAAGATCATTTTTGATGATATGTTTACAAAAAACGAAAGAAATCATGAAGGTAAACTAAACTTGAATATTTGTTTATTTATCATTTGTTTGTTATATATTTTGTGGATGGGGAGAAAAACCCAATGGGTTATTTGTATGAGGCTATGGATGTCGCCAAGGAGGCCACAGCTAAATATTATGAGCACAATCAGCGAAAATATGAACCCATTTGGCGCATAATCGATCGAAGATGGAACAAGACACTCCATCGACATATACATGCAACGGCGTACTACCTAAACCCAAAGTTTTTCTTTTCCCCATCATTTAAGGTTGATGAGGAGGTTATGGATGGCATTAATACATGCATAGAGAGGATGGTACCTGACGAAGATATTAGAGATGCAATTGTTGACGAGCTGCAGATTTACAAGACTGCGAGGGGAGGCTCTTTTCTTCGGCTCTATGTGTGAAAAGAAGAAACACTTCTCAGCCAGGTAAAAACAAATTGAGTCATCTGTATTTAGTCTCTTTACACATAGAACTAGATACTAGAAGTTTAGAATTCTTTTATTTATTCAAGCCTAGTTAACTTACAATTTTATAAATGTTTTATTTGCAGATTTGTGGTGGGAAGATTATGGTGCAAAAACACCAAATCTTCAAAAGCTAGCCATCCACATTTTGTGTCAGCCATCCAGTACTTTTGGATGCGAACGTAATTGGAGCATATTTGAAGTTGTTCACACAAAGAAGCACAGCAGGTTGACAACACAACACCTCAATGACCGTGTCTTCGTGCGTCAATCTTCATCTTCATGTGAGACCAGTAATGTCCCCTTCCCTCGTCCAATCTCGAGGACCAGAGGTCAAGTCCTAACCCTAGTCATGTCCAAGGGGTTACGAGACACTATGTCTATTGGGTATGAATATCTAGTCCAGTTATTATTTTCCATTGACAGGGTTATAAAGTGCTTTCGAAGGGACTAGATGTTATGTTTTATCGTTGGGAGGGGCCACTTAACTCCTAATGTTCTAATTTTGCGTTGGGGTCACCTTTTTGGGCCAAGGCGCCTTGAAGGGGAAAAAGTAACTTTAAGTTACTTTATTAATTGGGCCCTCTCTAGGAGAAAGTGCGACTTGGGGGTTTTAGGGTTTCCTTGGCATGGAAAAGGTTATAAAAGGAGAAGAGGGGTGAAAGGATATTCACTCATGCATACACTTATATTTCTTTCATGTGCAACTGTTGTTTGTAACTATTTAGCTTGTGGAGTAAGATCCCACAGGAACCCTAGCTTCGGTGGTGAGAGATCCATCCCTAGCTTAGCGGGGCATTCTTCGGTAGTGAGAGATCTACCCTAGCTTGTCATTTGGAGCTGATTTCGGGCTGTTTTACGAGATATTTTCGGGGTTTTCGAGGTAGGGTTTTTGGTGAGTTTTGGTGGAGATTTTCAACTGGATTTCGGATCAGACCTACGGCAGCAATAAAGGAAGGGTTTGGCATCATCTACAGAGATTTTCACAAGAGTTTTGGTCATCTACCAAAGAGGGTGACTTGTTTGGGAGATTGCAGCCCTAATTTTAGGGTTTCCAGGTTAGCCGTTTCGATCTCAAGGTTGGAAATTCATCTTCTATATTTATATATGTTATTTCTCAATTTTCATAATTTTTGCACTAGTAATCGGAAGATATGAATTTTAAAAGTTTTCCAATTGTTTTAGGCATCATTGTAATTTTCATGCACCGTTATATTGATGAAAAAATTCCAAAAATATTTCCCTTGTGTTCTTTATATTATTATCTAGTTCTCTTTAAATTTTCAAGTGATTTGACCAGATATTTTGGAAGTTATTCATATTTTTTTATTTCGTTGCCCTAGCTGTAATTTTCTGCAAAAAAGCAGTTTGTTTGGTGTGTTTTGTCTATCTTTTGCATATTTTACGGTGATATCCTATAAGGGATATTTCGAGAGACAAGTGGAGGGGGCACGAGTTATGATGCAATTGACTTGGTGACATTGATCCATATGATGACCGAATTGTTGACCACGATAATGCGGAGCCTATGTTTACTACAGAGGAGATAGTTGCTTTGGAGAGGGAGACTGAAGAAGCAATACCATCAGGGACATTAGAAGTTGGTGATGATCCAGATGATATGTTTGTAGAAGACAATGTTGGTGTTACAGAGGAGGAATGTTTACCTTCCACTTCCACGAGGCAACCGCATGAGTCTGCAGACTTATTTTAGGCGTGCTTGATGAAATAGAATATTATTGATATTTGATAGTGATACTTCAAAAGTCACATGTGACATGACTCTATGAGCATTTTTGTTTGCATACTTTGTAGTTTGTACTCTCTTTTTTGGTCAAAATTTATCAAAAATATGCATACGGGCCTATGGCATTCTATAGAGTCGCTTCTCGCACCATTTAACATTGTTTTTACATTTTATTTTATTTTATTTTATGAATTTAAATGTTTTTTAAAGTAGCGATAAAGTTGCCGATAAATTGTTGATTCCCAATTTCCGAGTCAAAATTTGGCCTGCTCATAAATTGCCGATAACGATTTTTTAAACTATGCTTGAAAACACCCCAACATTGATGGAATAAGTCCCAACAATGCCCAAGAACAGCCATTTACTAACTCCAATGATTGAATCTACTTGTATGACATCAAATATAAAAATATCACATGGCTTACCCACTTCCCATATCAAGCATCTCGCTGCCCGGTTATGGTGACTATCCTACCATCACTGTTTTCCCAATGAGCTGATATATGAAAAAGAGAACAATAAGGAAATTCCCCTTGCTTGGCTACCATGAATCCCTCCTTCAACATGCCTTGGATTCTCCTTTCTTTGTCTTCAATCCAAAATTCCAATCTTTTTCCCGGGCAATTGAGAGTGAGTTCCCCCAAAACTGAATCCATTGCATTCCAAGAACAAATTCTATCTCAGCTGAAACAAGAAATTCAATGCAAAGTTCATACCTATCCATGAGAGAAGTGAGAGTTGTCCCCTTGGTTATGGTGATCATGGAGCCTTTGTAACCAACCGTACTCAGCCCCATCCTTCTTGCAAATTTCCCTTCAATGAAATTATGTATGGTACCATGAGTTGCAAGCATGGTGGCTTCTTGGCCACGAAGAAGACCCTTCACCTTGATTGGTTGATAAGTATGTACGTCATACACCAAAATAAGAATGCAGCCCTTTCCTCTTATTCTCCTTACCTTTTTCTCAAGCATGGAACCATGGGTCAGCCCCTCGTCAATAAGAAAATCAGAATTGTGCTCCTTTCGAGAGATCCCAAATGGATCTCTATTGTTCAACAACAATATTAGATCAATAAAAAAAACACTCAAGGCTGACTACTAGTACAGATCTGAATTTTGGAAGAAGTGCGGCTAGGATTGTGAATAGAAACTAGCCTACAGCTGAACCCAAACTGCGTTGAAGACTGTGCAACAGCAATGGCGACTAGTTTTGTACATTAAATTCCTTACAACAGCAATCCAACCAACATGTTTTGCCCCTAAACTGACCTGTGCGTATTGGCAGCGTAATATACATATAAAATCTGACTGTTCTGAGTTAATATTAGGCTGGAATTTATATCAGAAATCTGCAGATGTTAAATGACTGAAACAGCAGTATAAACCTTCCCAAAAATTACAGAAAACACTTCATTTGATCCATAAAAATTAATGCAACATACAGCAATAAGTTTCAGACCTGAAATGTCTTCAAAACACCTCCAAATGGCCAAAAGATGGGTCGCTTCATTGGATCAAAATGGCACAGCCCAATTACAATCTTTATTCTTCACACCCCGTACAAGATCTATCAACTACTGACTGAAAATACTGAAAATACTCATGCTAGCACAATAGAATTTCCTGTGTGGAAATCCCTCACATTCTCTAAGAGGGTTTTCGTCCTCCAAAGGCAATATACTAAGGGTTTTCGTCCTTAGAATACTTTAATACAAAAGCACCTGGCTTAAGATCAGATTCAGAAATGATAAGTGATTACAATGCTCCTCTACCCAAGCCGCCCCTCTCCTTTTTATAGGAAAAATATTACAAAATGACCTTTTCATCATCCAATGAGAAAAGAGTGCCAAAATACCCTAAAAGTATACACAAACCTAGACGCACTTCCTCCTTGAATAAATAAACATTAAATAATGTTTTATTATTTTCCCTAAGGTCTATTTGGCCTCCCATGCCCAATCACACTTTTCTTGGGAAGAGTGATAACTTTTATCCTTTCTAAACTAACTTTCCTTCCTTTGTCCAAGTCGCATTCTCTTGCCTAGGGATGACAAACATAGCATGGGTCTCTTTCTACTTTCCCTAGAAAGGATACAACATAATATTAGACCCAATGCACCTATTTAGAGATTACAAATTTATTATTAAGTCAAATAAATTAATACAAGTGCTTTATTAATATTTTTTTGCACTTTGTAATAACTTATTGTAACTTAAGTCACCCTTATATTTTTCCTTTGGCCGTCACGGTTGTGAAATGGGCCAAAGGTCTTTGAATGGTCACCTATTAGGGATAGAACTTAAGTCACACTTTCTTTAGATGATCCCAATGTAACAATGACTTAGCAAAAGAGGGCTGCAAGGAGTATCTATTAGGAATAGAACTACTAGGCTTACCAACTTGTATGTATGCCCATGAGACCTTGTGGTGGCTGATTTGAATAATGACAGCAGCACTAAGTCTGAAATTCTGAGCTATAGTTCTCCAAAGTACACTCCCCTCATCACCACTAACCACCCACATACTTTGTTGGTGACCTTTTGCATGGATACCCAACCATGAAGCAATTCTACCATGTTTATGTTGCGCTGATCTGACATTATACTTGGCTGTAATTAAAGACTTCCAATCTTGAAGTATTACTTTCTTTCCCTTATCCATGAAGCTTAACTCCATACTTTGGTAGTTAAGAGTGAGCTCTCCCAATGAATGTAACCATTGGACCCCAAGCACAAGATTTATATCAGTTATGCCAATCATATTAAAATCATCACATACCTCATGCTCTCCCAATGTGAAAAGGAGTTGGGAACACCTTCTTGTGCATGGCATGGAGTAAACATCCACTATTTTGACCGTGAAGCCTTTAAAGTCTTCCACCTTTGCGCTCAAACTCTCATCAATGAAATTGTAAGTAGCTCCATTTTCAATCAAAACTGTGAAACTTTGTCCATGGAGAGTAGAATCCTTCACAACTTTGTTAGGATACATAAAAATTCAAAACAATCCTCCATCAAATTTCTAACCATATGCATGGAGTAGCATATCAAGGACTTCCTCTTTCTTACAATTCAAGGGACCGGAACCCAAACTTTTATGCCCACATAATCTTGCAAGAAAAGATCTATGTGCCATATGTTACTCCACAAGTTCTTCACATTACAAGGCATCAAACATGACATGTGATCTTTCTTAACAACAAGCTGCCCATAATGACACAAGTATGGCAGCGACATAAGAGGAGATAAAATGTGATTTTTTTCATCATACCTTGGGCTGCCAACAAGGATCCCACCATTTTTTTGTTGGTACTTGTTTGGAACATCTCTGGAACTCACTCCAAGGTGGTAAACTTCCTCAATTTTCCCATCATTGACTGTTGTTTGGAAATTTCCAGTGAACTGAAAATAATCATGAGGAACCGGAAGTGCCCTTCCTTCATGGACATACCCTTCCATAATGTCATCCTCTTTACCCTTATGCAAATCTGATTTCTTTTCAACATTTAGCCACATGCACCCATTAGAAACCAATGAAACTTCATTAAATATTAAAGAACTATTACCTTGGGACTCATGCTCCATGATTTCCCTTTCCTTTCTAGGCTCATGCTTCAAACTTTCATCAAACTTTGATGTCTTCATGTTGTTGTTCTGAAAATCAGTCAAGAGCTCAACTTTGGCAATGGTGATGGGGGCTTCTAGGGCTCCCATGGGTTGTTCCTTTTGATGCCCAACAACTTTGGTTGTTCTTCTTTCTTTGGCTCAAGCTCCATGATTTCTTCCTCTTCAACTTGCATGATGGATTCCTCCATTACTTGCAGCCCTAATTCTTCCTCTTGTGTAGCTCGTGACCTAGGCTTGGGCCTTGATCTTCCCTTGCTTACTCCCATGAACTCAACAAATGACATGGCATCATGAATCTTCTCCGGAAGAGCCCTATACTCATACCATGTAGCAATGTTGTCCACTTTGGATGGCTGAGTATTATTGACTCCCTTTGAAGAGCTCCTTCCACCATTCGAATCTTGAAGGGTATGGATCAGCTAAGCCATTTTATTGGCCAATCTCTCTTTCCCTAGGGCAAAGCCTTTTGAATCTAGCATCACCAAAAATTATATCCGCCATTTATCTTCTTGCAAGAAAACCCTTAGGCTGGGAAGACCGAAGCTTTGATACCACTGTAATGTCCCTTTCTAGGGCTAAAACTGAAAATCAAGGAAATAGCACAAACCCCAAGTGAAGTAAATTCTGATTTTTATAACAGCAGATCTAAAATTCCTTGAAACCTAAAGAACGAATTGTATAGGGACTTCAACTCACCATACAACCATGCAACAACTGAAAATGCTTCTAAATAATTATTTCAAGTATGACAACATTTATCCATCCAAATTACATCAAAGAAATGGAGAAAACAAGAGATTATACCCAGCTGTAATTAAATTTATGACAATAGCGGGAAGCAACAAACAAGGGATGAAAATGATAGATAAACTCCTCCAAAATTACCTTGTAGATTCCAGCCTTATAAAATATGATAAATCTAAATATCGAAGAATAATGAAGTTTTGTGCCCTAGAAGGCATCCAAATCCTCTTCTACCCTAGTCGCTCCCTAGGAGAGGGGCTCCAAACAATGTCAAAAGCCTTTGTATGACTCCTCCTTTATGCCTTAGATGCAAATCAGGAAGATGGTCTTCAATGAGAGTCTTCAACACCACCAAATTGAAGGGTTTCTGTCCTCCAATGTCCCATAAGGGTGGGTTTCGTCCTCCTTGGATGCCACACTAATGGATTGTCGCCCAATAGTGGAATGGACTAAGAGCAATCAACCCTAGAGACCAAGTATAAAGTGTATATGCCAAAAGATGATGTGCAAATGAGCCCTAAGACTCCTCTTATACCCTTTGGTTGGTGCCAAGAGTCATAAGGTGTAGACCGACCTCTTAAGCTTGCTTTATCTTCTAATTCCATGTTGGGAATCTTCCCAACCTTGCCGACCTCTTAATGATCTTCACTTTATCTTTTAATTTCATGTTGGGATCATTATAATCCCACCGACTCCGCCTCGGGAGTAAAACAACAAATAATAACATAAAAATGAATAAAGAAATTGAAATATAGCTCAAGTTCTTCCCTTGTTCAACTTCTTCTTGCCCACGAAAAGGAAGATGAGCAAGAAGTCTTCAATTTATATTATTTCGAAAAAGGGACATTACAAACTCTTATTAAACTTAACATTTGGTATCGTAGCAATCTTCATTTTGAGCTTATAATGGAGGGATAAAATAATAAGGGTAGCAGTTTTGTTTCTTGATTGCCTGTTATGAGAAACTAGTTTTGTATGGTTTAATGTATTGTAGATTTTACCGTCTTCATGAATTGTTTTAAGCTTTTCTTAGAAGTATAAGGAATCTATTTGGTTGAAGTCAATTCTGCAAGGCATGGTGTGATGCGGTTCGGGAACCATATTTAGCGGATCAAAGAAATGAATATTTCCGCACAAAAAAGTCAAACCACGAACTTAATCAAAAGGTGCTCACTATCAATCTTCACACCATCATGATTATCTTTGAAAATCGCCCATGATCTTGGCAATGCCCTTTTTCATACACATCTCTTTTCCGATAGAAGTCACCAATCAAACAAGGTCCTTTATGGGTTTCACAATCTTTCTTCATTCAATTGACTCATCGTTTCATGGGATCTCTTCATAAAGAGTATACACTCTGTGGAAAGCATCCAAATTCCTATAGAAAACGATATTTGTTCCAAGTTTAGAGGCACTACTCAAGCCGAGATCTATAGGCGTCATACTATGATGTTTACGAATCGCCAAATATGCTCCTGTGAGTATTGCACAATAATACTGGGTGATCAAAGAGCTCGCATCATCCCCTCAAAACCAAATCTCTCGATCAATGCACGCGGTTTAATCATTGTGAAGGTGTGCTTTATATTCAAATAAATACGTTTGGATATCTCAAATGGTCAAAGGGTCAAACTCAAACCAGCAAAGTGGTGGAAAAATTATAGAGTAGGGTGGTAGACTTTGGTTGTATCCTCATTTTGATGGAGACAATTTGTCTCAATTCTTAACTCACATTTTTTCATTAGTATTTAGTGAAATTTTGATGATCAAAGAAAATTGTCAAAAAAAATAATGTGTTTGTCACCTCGTTATTAAGAGTCAATTGTCATTTTTATTGTCTTCTCAAACATCTTCATTAGTCGTGTGTCAAAGTCCTCAAAAATTCGTTTTGCAACGTTAATAGTATTAAGTCGTCAAAAAAATAAGTGTCATTGTAAAAATTTGTTAAAAAAAAAATTGTCTCACGGACACATTTTTGGTTGAAACCGATGTTCGAGAAAAATAAATGATTTCACATTGTGTGGGGGAATAATAAACAACGTGAAAATCATTGAGCGCCATGATCACATTCCATTGAGTTAGCAACATCACATTGGAGGATGGTGGCAACGAAGCTTGGAGGTCATTTAACATCTATTGTCACCACCAATGATGGGACCGCATTCGGATTGTGGTGGCATCGTATATTTTTGTTGTGTTTGCTTTTGTTATTGGGTGTGAAAATAAGAACAAAAGTATGTTCTTGTTCGCTTGAAAGTGTGATTATGATATTTCAAATGTAATCTCTTGAAAGTGTTGTGATATGGCATGTAAGGTGTCAAACTGTAAAAACAGTTATATAGGAGGGCAGCTGCAGCAGAGATCCTCTAACTGCCATACTTAGTTGGAAGACGATCAACCAAAGATAAGTTCACTAGATATGAAAGCGAGATAAGTTCTCATATGTAGGTTATCATGTGCAACAAAAACTAGACAACAAGACAATAATGTGCAAACCTAATAGAATGTGGTGGCATATGATTTTGGTTTTGGTGCTCCTTGCCCCATGTTCGCATTAAGGGGGAATGTTAGGAAATATGGTGTTAGTACTCACATGGGTGAGTAAATACATTTGTAATAAGTTAATATTATTATTATGAATTGTTGTAAAACAAATCATTAATAATAATATAAATTAGAGATTAGTAATTTGTTAGTGTGTTTAGTATTTACAAGTTGTTTAAACACTTGTACTAATCTAGTAGATTAGTTGTGAGAGATATTTGTGGAGGTTTCTTATTTTATTGGAAAACCTACTCCTATATATTTGTGTGTAAATGTTTGAAGATGTAATCAATATATGAGATTTTATTGTGCAAACTCTAACCAAACTTAACAGTTGTCCCCATACGTCCTATCAACTCATGTTGTTCATGCTTCTACAAACATCGTAATATCATTTTTGTTGCATTTACCTGTCATTCAACGACTCCACACAATTTTCCTGCAACTGCCAATTTTACATAGTCACTTGTTCATGCATGTGTTGCTGCCTAGACTCTTTAACCCATGCATAGTCACTTGCTCATGCATGTGTTGCTGGCTGGACTCTTGAACACATGCATCATCCATCTCTATGTTGTTCCATGTTGCTAACGTCTGACCTCCCATTCATGCCTGCAGCTGCTTAGGCTTCAAGCCTCCATCTACTGTAGCAATCCAACTCGTCCTCCATGGAATGTTCTTTTGTCATAACCATGAATTCAACAAAGGGGTGTTTTCCTAGTCACTTGAATTGAGGGCATTTTAGTTTTCTCTGCCTCTATTTTTGTGGCATTCAGCATCTCATGTGGCCGATTTGTCCATACATTACTCATTGTGCAACTCCGTCAATTATTCTACTATTGTTGTGTTTAGTGGTTTTATTGGTAGTTTGTTTGGTTTCTATTGTTATCAGTTTTTTACAAGGTTGTAATTGTTAGGCTAACCTTGTATGTGATGTTGATCTTTAACAAATTTTCTGAGATTCGGTTTAATGTATTAGATAATCTAGTGAAGAGTCTTTGAAATGGTAATTTTGTTTATAGGTTTTGTTTGGAAAAATCTAAATCAATGTATAGTCTATGGGTTGCATGTCACCTATAGTTTTCTAGTTAGGGTTAAGAGTATGTGCCAAAATAAAGCATGTCAGCATGATCCATATGACCATTCAAAGCAAGGTTTCTAAAAATTCTATAAATCTATTTTAGCAGTTTTGACAACTTTTTGTATTTTGCCTTTTCAAGGGTCTTCGGAGCATTTATCAGCTTTTTCGTGTACAACTAAATACAGATCTTCATTGTAAACCTTTCTTTTAGTTCACTCTACCACCTTCCCAACACATCCTCCGGTTCTCAAATCAGGTGAACAAGCTAGGAGAATGACACCAACAAGGAGCACTAAAAAAATAGAATATATTCTGGGTGCTATCCACTTTTTCCTGTTCAACTCCACCCGTAAGGTGGATGCAAGTCATCTCCATGTAGGATGACATTTCAATTCCCATTCAGAACCCTCCAAGTTCTATTCTTAACGAATTACAACGACAAAATAGTTTGTGTTGAATATAGAGATGGACCTGTAGGCATACATCTCTCTAATATATCTGGTCATGTTGTAAAATTTTGAATTGCAATAAAGTCATTTTGTTTCTACAGCTCTTTCATTGTGAATTGATTGTTATAACACATTAAGCACCATCACTACTATTTTTCGACCAAATTGCAGCCCAATTAGGACTGGTGGTATCAAAGTAGTTCGTTTCACCCTTGCATGTCAAATCACACGAGGTGATAATAATAGAAGCACGGTCGTGAGACTCCTGATCCTTCGGATTATCTTCCTTGTTTATTCAAATGACCTCAAGCAACAAAGGAGGAAATGGAAGATCCTTTTAAAGAATTACTTCATGAAGCCCTTGAGAAGCAAAGGAGATGATGGCATAATTTTCCAATTTCCTCTTACATGTCCCGAAATCTGTGACTACCTTATCCGAAAATTTTTTTGTACTTTTAAAATAATGGGTCATTTTGTGTTTTTATTGCCTGAAAATTCTTGTATTGCGTCAAGATATTCCCAAAGAGCCATATTAGCCTTTTTCGCCAAATACCCAGATGCCCAAAATTGTTATATTCTCATCGTCGGATTTGTCTCATGAAATTTGTATTTAATTATTTTGAGCCCCGTTTGACGCTATATGCCCCTCCGTTTTAACTCTGTTATAATCGAACATATCATTATTCCTATGTTCCAGAAGGGTTTTAACTAGGAATAAGTTTTGGGCTTTATTTATGACTTTTGACAATTTTTTCGTGTTTTTGTGTTGTCCCGTTTCGTTTTCTATGAAATTTCTCTGGACCAATTCCTTTGCCGAGTTAGCCCAATTTTTGGCCTGGAGCAACTGGAGAACATATACGCACATTATGCCCGGAGGAAGTCACCATCGAAGGTCTGGATCACTGGGAAAAAACAACATCGTGCACGGAAAAGCCCCTGCGGGGTTGGGCACATTTTTGGAAAACAAAGGATTTAAGCTGCAGTGGGAAAAATAGAAGCAGCAGGCAAGGTGAGAATTTTGTACCTGCCTAGCAAGGTACTTTTTTCCATGATATAAAATTCACTTAAGCTGCAGTGGGAAAGTTAGAGGCAGTAGGCAGGCGGGAATTTAATGTCTGCCTGTGCAGGATAAATAATCCCATTGTCAAAGTCAAATCACTTAAGTGGATCATGGGATTTCCGGGGCTGCCTTGCAGGGTAAAGAATCCCATTGTGAAAAATTCTTAAAAATAGAATTATATGATGCCAAAAAGTGCGCCCCCTTTGGAGAGATAAAGGCAGCTTTAAAGTGGATTATTTTAATTGTTTCTTCTTCTAATTTTGGCGCCCAGGCATGGAAGAAAGTCAACAAAGCCAAAGGGAATAAAAGAAATAGAATTAAATGGATTAAATTGATTAAATTTAATTTATTTAAAGGTTGCCCCCTTCATGTCAAAAAGTGCGCCCCATTTAGGATAGATTTAATGTTTTTTGAAGCATTAAATCATTAAATAAATTCTTATTTTCAGTGGCTATGGTCAAAGCACACTGTGAAGCTTAAGTGAAGTGAAGTGTGGATGATTAAATTGAATTAATTTAATTTATTGGATGGCTGTCCTTAAACATGCTATTTTTACACATCAGTTAAAGAGAAGAGCATGATTTTTAATTAATTAATTGCCAGGAATAAGAAGGGCAATTATTAATTATAGAATTATGAGGGTTATATAAGCATGGGCTATCATAAGGGTGAATTATTTAATTCACAGGTAAAGAATTGCAGCTAGGAGGAAAAATGCGCTCCATTTGAAGAAGGATTTTGCACAGACAAAGGTGAAACCAAGGCTAAAAGCTTCCAATTTTGGCGCATGCATTGAAGGAGGTTAATTTTTGTCTCGCATAATTGTTTGCATAAGTATTACAGGTGCTCAGGTGAAGTTGGAAATATTCATGCACTCTTTGCATACAAATTAAACATCAATTTTTGGGGCAGCAGGCTTGAAAAGTGCAGATTTTTACAACTAAAATTCACTATTCATGCTCTGGTGGCCATTTTTGTCTGAATTAATTGCAGGAATTCATTACAGGTGCTTTACTAAAGAAAAGAAATTTATATCAATGTCCAATACATTGAATATTTCCTCCGAGTCTAAAGGATTATCCAGATCTACACCAGTTTTGAAGAATTTCAGTCAAATAAGAAGAAAAAGAATTGTTCAGACAAAGATAGACAAAGCTATGGCGAAGAAAGATGAAAAAGAAAGCACAACGAGTCATGCATCACTTCTAAATTTGCAGATATTGGAGGGCACGGATCTAGGCTCGAAACCTCTTCTTTGAATTGATAGGCAGTTCGAGCGGAAAGACTTCACTCATGCGTGCAGGAAAAACTTCACTCATGCATGTAGGAAAAACTTCACTCATGCGTGCAGAGTAAAAGCAGTGGAATTATTCGAGCTGCAGCTTTTCCATCCACAACCTAGTTGCCAAAGTTTGTTATGCAGGTGCAGATCCATATCCAGATGCAGATGCAGATGCAAATCCATATGCAAATCCAGATTCAGATCTCATAGTTGCAAAAGCTTCTGGCACAAAGGCTTCATCCTCTTGTTTCGAATGCAGCCCGTGAAGAAGTCAGTGCGTGGAAAATTCCTTCCAAGATCTTGTGCAAATGCTCCCATCTTCCAATTGAAGCCTTCATTGAATTTTCATTCATCCTAGAGTGCTTTCAAAATTTTTAATTGCTCATATGCAATTAAAAATAAGGATGATGAGTTATCTACGGCAAACATTGCATTGATGCATGTACTGGAGAAGAACTACAAAAGCTTCAAGGATAAAAGAGAAGACAAGGCGAAGGCAAAATCCATTGTTTCCAATTCTAGTTTGTTTCCAGATCCAGTCAATTCAAACTTGTTTCCAGATCCAACCACTTCCAGATCCAGCTACTTCCAGCCGCTTCCAGATCCAGCCACTTCCAGATCCAGCTTGCTTCTAGATCCAGTTTGAATCAGCTACATGCAGACATGAAAAAGGACAAGACTGCAACTTTCCTCTTCCTTCTTCTTTCCTCCGACAAAGTAATTGAGCGATCAATTAAATTATACAACTTAAAGTGATTGGTTTAAAAGCCATTACTTGAAGAAGTCAACTACTTGGAGATAGGTGGCAGGCATGCAAAATAGAAGGTTCTATTTTCAGTTGCAAATCATACATGTCATGCAAAGAGGAATTCCAGGAGGGAGATTGTCAGTTGTTTCTTTTCCGACTTCCACATGTGTCAGTTCAACTAAAAGCTTCCGACTTGTAATTGCCCTTCTACATTCTATAAGTAGAGGAAGAACCTTTGGGTTAATGATCATAATTTGTAAGCAGCAATCTTGTGTTCTAGACTGTGTTGAACCCCTGAGAGCCACTTGGAGCAAAGGAATACAAAGGAGCAGGTTTCCGGAGAACTTTGTGTCACGGTGTACTGTGTTTCTTGCTTTTAATCTTAGATCTCTTAATAAACTGTGTTATTTTAGATCTGGATCTAGAGTTGCCTTTGTTTTAGAATTTTGTGTTTATATCTATTGGATTCTTCTATGTGAATGCAATCAACTCTGCCATCTACTGATTGGGATGCACATCTTCCCCATTTCTTCTGTGTTTATGTAATTACCTTCGTCTATAACTTTTCCTTTCTTTAAACAACTGCTTACTTGCTGCAGAACTGTTCAGTTATGGTTTATGAACTGAGTAGTTAAAGTAAAACCCCATTTAGATATTAGCATACTTTAATTGACAAATCTGACACGGGAGCCTCAACAGTAAAATGAGGGAGATTTATCTCATGACTGCCTAGGTTTTGTGCTATGTAGAAAATCTAACCAACAATTTTTGGCAACTCTGCTGGGGAAACAACTATCTTTGCAGATCAAAGCTTATCTATTGAAGATCAAAGTGTTTTCCATACAAATCTCAACCTTGTTGAACGTCCATTCACCCGATCTGTGAAGGTGCAAGGAAGGACTGATCATTTCTTCGATCAGCAGAGCAATTCAATTTCAATCATCCTCCTCAAGTTCGAAGTCGCAAATCTAGTCTCTCACCAAGAAGGAGAGTACACACCCATCCAGATCCGGATCGTCTTCAGCATAATCCGGCGGCTGGAATTATTCATCAAGTCTACACAAGAAGGAGACGTGCCCCATTCATCATGCGTAATCGAATCGGAACTAGATAGTACTGTCCCATGGGAGCAACTTTTGGACCTCTCGAACCTCGACTCCACCTATGCATGATCTCGCGAAAGGGATCCGAAAGAATTTTCCAAAATTCTTTGGAGATTGAAAGCAAAACCAGACGATCATTTGGCGGCCTTCTTTATATCTTGTGGTGTGTTTGCGGTAGAGAGCATGAAGATGTCTCAATCGACTCTTCATTGAGACTCTACACGACTTGGTGAGAACAGTTCTATCGGGCCGCTCTTGCACCATAACCAATCGCGACTATGCGTGAGCAATTTCTGAAAAGATTCAAGCCCGCAGAGGACACTAGCACATTGATCACCCAACTGACGTAGTTGAAGAAAGAGCCAAGCGAGAACATGCGGGACTTTATTGCAAGGTTCCAGAGGATTTTATATAAAATCCCCACTTCTGCCGCATTGAGTGACGAAAATCAAAAGACGTTTTTTATAAACGCTCTATTGCCCGAAGTTAGATATCAGCTAAGAAGGAAAGACCTATAAATCTACTTGAAGCACAAAATGCTGCCGTGGAAGTTGAGGACGACTTGATCATGGCTGGGAAACTCAAACAACCATCTCACAAAGGTGATGGCGCTTCTTCAAGTACTTCAGATCCTTTGTTGCAAAGATTGGCTAATGACATGCTACAAATCAAGAAGCAAATCTCTCAAGCAGGGAATGCAACCCCCTCAAGATTAGCTCCTACCCGGACCTTCAATGGTCAAAATCAAAATCAAAACCGAAACAGACTTGCTGCCTTTTACAAATGATTGGGATAGAAGTTGCTCCAAGGAATAACTTGGAAACTAATGAAGAGGATCTTGGCATTGATGAATCATTCGATGATGAAGACTTTATAGATCCCGTTGGCGACTCCAATATTGGTTACCTGGACTACGAATCTGACGATGGCTATTATGAATCTTTTGAAGATTTTGATGGTCACACTTTTGCGGTGTTTACAAGGTCTTAGATGCGCCAAAATGCCAAAGTATCCACAAGCGGCTGAAGAGAAAGAGAAGATCCTGGCCCGGATGTTACTATCTTGAAAAGAGGTAGCACTCTTCCTTCTTCATTAGCGCCCAAGGATAAATATACAAATTCTTTTAATTCGCAGCAAAGGGCCAACACACATCCTACTTAAGCAAGTCAAGCTTTCGACATCATTGATCACATCAAGAGGAATAAGGTTCAAATGTCAGAAGCTGAATATTTGAGAGCATTTCCTGATCAGCTGAATAAATTGGTCAAATATGTGCAAAGTAACGTCTCACCATTAACAAATAATACTTCACAGCGTATCTTAGCAAATCCAAAGAATACTCCCCTTCAAATAATGCGGCTGCAAGTTCTTCTCCTTCTACCTCTTCTCCTGCTACATCAGAAAGGATTGAGCCATTTTATGTGTCATTGCTTATCAATGGATACAAACTAAGCAATTGCATTTTGGACTCTGGAGCTTCTGATAATGTCATGCCCACAAAGTTGCTGATGCCTTGGGTCTCACATTGACAAAAACCATCGGAAGATGTTATTCAATGGAAAGGCAAGTCCCTCTTGTGGGGCAAATCAAAGATGCGCAGGCAGTACTTGCTTCTTTTCTAGATAAAAGACTGAAAATGACTATCCTTGTAGCAGACATTCCAGTCTCTTATGGCATGTTGTTGAGTAGAAATTTCTGCAAAGAGCTGGGTGGAGAAGTCAAGATGGATTGGTCTTGTGCGCACATACCAATCAAAGGAGTAAATCAGAAGCTAGAACCTGAGAAGAAATCCAAGTACACAGTATCAAAGTCTGAGGATCCTAGATCTCAGATCTTGTTTCAGGAATCGGATCACGGAGTCTATTATCTAGAAATGGATAAAGAAGATGTTCAACCGGTGATTCAAGAACCACATCAACTTGACAACAAGGTTTGGACTCTGGAATTTGATGGCAACTCACTGCTCATTTGGATCGTGCACGTGTTGTTCTTATCTCTCTTGGGAAGGTGCATGCACACTCCTTCAAATTGATGTTCGAAAATACTAACAACACAAATTGAGTATGAAGCGTTGTTGTTAGGCATGGAGCAGGCGAGAACAATGGGAATCCAGCTCTTACACGCAAAGGGAGATGCTGAGTTGATCGTCAAGCAAATAAGAGGTCTCTATCAAGTAAAAAAGGACAAGCTGCGGCATTATAGAGATAGAGTCTACTCTGCTATTCTGGATTTTTCAGCTTTCTCGGTATCTTACATTCCGAGAGAACAAAATTCAAAAGCTGATTCACTTGCAGTGACTGCAGCCTTGCTAAATCCGGATCAGCCTCCCACATTTTTTAGACAAGGGGACTACAAAGTTGAGATGGTCTTCCGCCCAAAAGTTCCCGACAACGTTCAGCAATGGCAGGTTTTCAACGATGACAAGCAGATTGCTGTGTTTCTCCAACAAAAAGACAACTTTGAAGAAATCTACTATGAGGGAAGCAATTCTCCTCCTAGGAAAACTACTGTGGGAGAAATGGATGCGGATGTCTCGGGAAGTCAAGAGATTATCCAGCTAAAGGGAAATAAAATTCCCAAAGGCTTGGTATCTCTTGAGGAAATGTTTGATAAGCATGATCAAATGCTTAAGAAAAATGAAGAAAGTGGGGAAGGTTCTTCCTCCGACACACAATTACTAAATTTGGGAGCCGGCAATGATCCCAAATTAGTAAATCTGGGTAAGTGTTGTTCAGAGGCCGAAAGAGAAGCTTTTACTGAGCTTCTTAAGAAATATATGGATGTTTTTGCCTGGTCTTACCAGGATCTAAAAACATATCAGCCTGCGGAGGTTCAACACTACATCCCACTAAAACCAGAACAAAATCCTTTTAAGCAGAAGTTGCGGCGGCACAACCCCTACCATTTCAGAACCATCTTTGCAGAAATCCAAAAGTTACTAGACGCAAAGATTATCTATCCCATACATCATTCCGAATGGTTGGCCAACATAGTTCCTGTGAGGAAGAAGAGTGGCGAAATTAGGTTGTGCGTGGATTTTCGCAACCTTAATCAAGCTTCTTTAAAAGATAACTACCCCATCCCCATCATGGATCACTCTGCAGGTGGTCACTAGATCTGAGATGCTCTC
This sequence comes from Taxus wallichiana var. yunnanensis, assembly GCA_018340775.1. Lineage (NCBI taxonomy): Eukaryota > Viridiplantae > Streptophyta > Pinopsida > Cupressales > Taxaceae > Taxus > Taxus wallichiana. The sequence continues at coordinate 456,639,732 of CM031235.1, read as the reverse complement.
CATGCTTGATGGTTTCTCAGGCTATAATCAAGTCAAGGTAGCCGAAGAAGATCAATACAAAACGGCGTTCATCACACCTTGGGGAACCTTCGCTTACCAGAAAATGCCGTTCAGCCTGATTAATGTTGGTGCTACATTTCAAAGAGCTATGGATCTAGCCTTCGCTCATCTCAAGGATATAAGCATAGTAGTTTACCTAGATGATCTGAGAGTCTTTTCCAAGAACAGAAGCACACACATTTCAAACTTGGAAGAGGTCTTCATACAATGCCACAAACATGGTATTTCTTTGAATCCTAAGAAGTCCATCTTTGCTGTAACAGAAGGGAAACTACTAGGGCACATCGTTTCAAAGAAGGAACCAAGATAGATCTAGAGCATGTCAAATCCATCCAGACATTACCACTACCCACATCCAAAAAAGGAGTTCACTCTTTCTTTGGGAAAGTTAATTTTCTCAGGAGATTCATTCCTGACTTCACTGAGCTAACCCGTCATATCTCGAATATGATGAAGAAGACACAAGATTTTAAATGGAGCAGCGAGGGGAAGGAAGCTTTCGAGAAAATTAAAGAGGCCCTGTCAAAAGCTTCGGTCTTGGTTTCACCCGACTTCAGTAAAGAATTTATTCTCTACTGTTATTCCTCCGAACACACCATGTTAGCAATATTGATGCAGAAAAATCAAGAGGACGTAGAAGCTCCTATTGCTTTCATGAGCACGCCCCTTAAAGCCTATGAGTTGAAATATACTCCCATGGAAAAGCACGCATATGCAGTGGTGAAGGCATGTAAGGCTTTCAGGTATTATATTCTTTCCTCACACACTGTGGTTTTGGTTCCAGATACTGCAGTTAAATCTATCCTCACTCAACAAGAGTTAGGATTGTTGAGAGGAACATGGGTGACAAAGGTTCAAGAATATGACCTGGATATTAAACCAACAAAGCTGGTTCGAGGAAGAGGTCTGTGTGAACTAATGACGGAGATGAAAACATTAGTGCCAGAAGTGGATCAAGATGAGATAGATGGGGATTTGCCTGCAGTACTTTTTATAGATCTGGTAGAGGAGTGTTACAGTAACATCGCTTACATTCTGACGTATGGAGAATGCCCAAATCAACTTTCCAAAAAAGAGAAACGAACTATCAAACTGAAATCCAAAGATTTTGTCCTTTGGGATAATGATTTGTATAAGAGGGGAATTGATGGCGTATTTCTCAAATTCGTGGATAAAGCTCAACAGGATCAGCTATTACAACAGTTTCATGACATGGCTTGCGGTGGTCATTTTTCAACCCGAGTCACTGCACATAAGATCCTCAGAGCAAGGTATTACTGCCCACCCTTTTTCAAGATACTACAGATTGGGTAGCTAAGTGCCAAGCATGCCAACATTTTGTTGGGCGTGTGAAATTGCCTGCATTACCTCTAAAACCCATTGTGATTGAAGAACCTTTCCAACAGTGGGGAATGGATTTTATTGGTATGCTTAACTCTTCCAAAGGTGCGGTCACCATTACATTCTAACAACACTGATTATTTCAATAAATGGGTAGAAGTTATTCCCGTGAAGAACGCCACTTACGCCAAGGTGTGCGCTTTTATAAAAGAAAATATTATTGTCGGTTTGGCGTGCCCAAAAAATAATGCATGAGACACCGCTCCGAATCTTTCTTCCGAGGAGCTGGTTGACTTCTCTACACTAATGGGATTCACCGGTACATTCCTCAAACTACTATCCACAAGGGAATGGCCAAGCTGAATCTAGTAATAAAAACTAGGTAACTATCGTGCGTAAGCTAGTAACGGAAAATCAAAGGACTTGGCATAAAAAGTTGTTTGATGCATTATGGGCCGATAGAATCACACTAAAGAGGGCGATAGGCATATCCCCATTTCAGCTGTTATATGGTAAAGACACAGAGCTGCCTCTTACCTTAGAACTGCCTGCCCTGCAACTTTCTAAGGCCCTGAAGGATTCCACATTCACGGATGCTATTGATAAGAGAATTATGTACTTGACTGAATTGAGGGGAGTTCAAACTCAAGTTGCAGATAGGTTGACAGAGCATCAAAGGAAGGTGAAAGTCATTTTGACAAAAAAGCCAAGGAAAGAAAGTTTGAAGTCAATGACTGGGTCCTTTTATGGGACAAAAGAAGAGAAGCAAAAGGCATGCATGGAAAATTCGATTCACTATGGAAAGGGCCTTTTGTGATTAAGAAGATCGCTGGAGCAGATAGCTTCATTCTTGCTCATCAGGATGGAGTTGAATTGTCGTTGCCTTTCAATGGGCAACACTTGAAGCTATTCCGGACATGAAGAGCAGGGTAAAACCTGTATGTACATAAATAAATAAAATTGTTTGTTTTTCTTTGTTTTGTTTTTATTTTTGTGTTGTGTTTGTTTGCCTGACCCCGTGCCCAAAAGACAAGATACGAAACCAGAGATGCTGGGATCTCATCTTTTCCCTTTGTCATTCTGACAGAGAAAAAGATGTCCACAGACGGAGCCGACTGGTGTCCCCAGATTTCATCCTAAAATCTGCGATCGCTCTATACAAAAAAACTTCGTAATTTTAAAATAATGGGTTGTTTTGTGCTTTTATTGCTTGAAAGTTCTTGTATTGCGTCAAGATATTCCCAAAGAGTCATATTAGCCTTTTTCGCCAAATACCCAGATGCCCAAAATTGTTATATTCATCGTAGGGATTTGTCTCAGAAATTCACTTAAGTTGCAGTGGGAAAGTTAGAGGCGCGGCGGGCAGAATTTATTGCCTACCTTCCAAGATAAATAATCCCATTGTCAAAGTCAAATCACTTAAGTGGATCATGGGATTTCCGGGGCTGCCTTGCAGGGTAAAGAATCCCATTGTGAAAAATTCTTAAAAATAGAATTATATGGTGCCAAAAAGTGCGCCCCCTTTGGAGAGATAAAGGCAGCTTTAAAGTGGATTATTTTAATTCTTTCTTCTAATTTTGGCGCCTGGGCATGGAGAAAGTCAACAAAGCCAAAAGGAATAAAAGAAATAAAAGTAAATGGGTTAAATTGATTAAATTTAATTTATTTAAAGGTTGCCCCCTTCATGTCAAAAAGTGTGCCCCATTTAGGATAGATTTAATGATTTTTGAAGCATTAAATCATTAAATAAATTCCTATTTTCAGTGGCTATGGTCAAAGCACACTGTGAAGCTTAAGTGAAGTGAAGTGTGGATGATTAAATTGAATTAATTTAATTTATTGGATGGTTGTCCTTAAACATGTTATTTTTACACATCAGTTAAAGAGAAGAGCATGATTTTTAATTAATTAATTGTCAGGAATAGGAAGGGCAATTATTAATTATAGAATTATGAGGGTTATATAAGCATGGGATGACATAAGGGTGAATTATTTAATTCACAGGTAAAGAATTGCAGCTAGGAGGAAAAGTGCGCCGCGCCCCATTTAAAGAAGTATTTTGCTCAGACAAAGGTGAAACCAAGACTAAAAGCTTCCAATTTTGGCGCATGCATTGAAGGAGGTTGATTTTGTCTCGCATAATTGTTTGCATAAGTATTACAAGTGCTCAGGTGAAGTTGGAAAAATTCATGCTCTCTTTGCATGCAAATTAAACATCAATTTTTGGGGCAGCAGGCTTGAAAAGTGCAGAGTTTTACAATTAAAATTCACTATTCATGCTCTGGCGGCCATTTTTGTCTTAATTAATTGCAGGAATTCATTACAGGTGCTTTACTAAAGAAAAGAATCTTATATCAATGTCCAATACATTGAATATTTCCTCCGAATCTGAAGGATTATCCAGATCTACACCAGTTTTGAAGAATTCCAGTCAAATAAGAAGAAAAAGAATTGTTCAGACAAAGATAGACAAAGCTATGGCGAAGAAAGATGAAAAAGAAAGCACAATGGAGTCATGCATCACTTCTAAATTTGCAGATATTGGAGACACGGATCTAGGCTCAGAACCTCTTGCTGAATTGATAGACAGATCCAGAGCAAGAAAGACTTCACTCATGCGTGCAAGAAAAACTTCACTCATGCGTGCAGATTAAAAGCAGTGGAATTATTCGAGCTGCAGCTTTTCCATCCACAGCCCAATTGCCAGAGTTTGTTATGCAAGTGCAGATCCATATCCAGATGCAGATGCAGATGCAAATCCATATGCAGATCCATATCCGAGATCTCATAGTTGCAAAAGCTTCGCACTAAGGCTTCATCCTCTTGTTTCAATGCAGCCCGTGAAGAAATCGGTCGTGGAAAATTCCTTCCAAGATCTTGTGCAAATGCTCCCATCTTCCAATCAAGCCTTCATTGAATTTTCATTCATTCGTAGTGCTTTCGAATTTTTAATTGCTCATATGCAATTAAAAATAAGGATGATGAGTTATCTACGGCAAACATTGCATTGATGCATGTCTTGGAGAAGAACTGCAAAAGCTTCAAGGATAAAAGAGAAGACAAAGCGAAGGCAAAATCCAACTGTTTCCAATTCTAGATTGTTGTTTCAAGATCCAGTCAATTCCAGCTTGTTTCCATATCCAGCCACTTCCAGATCCGGTCGCTTCCGAGATCCAAACCACTTCCAAATCCAGTTTTGAATCGATTCATGCAGACATGAAAAAGGACAAGACTGCAGCTTTCCTCTTCCTTCTTTCCTCCGACAAAGTAATTGAGCGATCAATTAAATTATACAACTTAAAGTGCCTGGTTTAAAAGCCATTACTTGAAGAATTCAACTACTTGGAGACAGGTGGCAAGCGTGCAAAATAGAAGGTTCTATTTTCAGTTGCAAATCATACATGTCATGCAAAGAGGAATTCCAGGAGGGAGATTGCCAGTTGTTTCTTTTCCGACTTCCACATGTGCCAGTTCAACTAAAAGCTTCCGACTTGTAATTGCCCCTCTACATTCTATAAGTAGAGGAAGAACCTTCGAGTTATGATCAGAATTTGTAAGCAGCAATCTTGTGTTCTAGAATTTGTGTTGAACCCCTGAGAGCCACTTGGAGCAAAGGAATACAAAGAAGCAAGTTTCCTGGAGAACTTTGTGTCACGGTGTACTGTGTTTCTTGCTTTTAATCTTAGATCTCTTAATAAACTGTGTTATTTTAGATCTAGATCTAGAGCTGCCTTTGTTTTAGAATTCTGTGTTTATATCTATTGGATTCTTCTATGTGCATGCAATCAGCTCTGTCATCTACTGATTGGGATGCACATCTTCCCCATTTCTTCTATGTGTTTATGTAATTACCTTCTTCTATAACTTTTCCTTTCTTTAAACAGCTGCTTACTTGTTGCAGAACTGTTCAGTTATGGTTCATGAACTGAGTAGTTAAAGTAAAACCCCATTTAGATATTAGCATACTTTAATTGACAAATCTAACATGGGAGCCTCACCAAGAAATGAGGGAGATTTATCTCATGACTACCTAGGTTTTGTGCTATGCAGAAAATCTAGCCAACAATTGATGAATTAGATAAATGGTTTGACCAGCTAGATTCATATTTCTTTATCAATAACTTCTCTAATAATGAAATGATAACATTCGCACTCTTGAAAGCTTCTTTACATGTCTAAAAATGGTGGGAATCATACTAACTTCAAGATGAAGATGATGGAGAGTTGATTTCAATGAAGGACCAAGAAAAATGTGGGACGATTTAATGGAGGCTATCAAAGAATAATACAACTCGAAGTGAAAAATTATGATGACCAATTCAAAATATTGTGCCAATTGCACCAAGCTCGCGATCGGACAATAGAAGACGACACCAACAATGAGTTTCATAACCTGTTGGAAAAAGTTAACACATGTGACCATGAGAGGCACCAAATTCTTGAATGTTGTAGCATTTTACAACTATTACATCAAGGAAGAGATAGAGTTTCTAGACATTAGGACACTAGGGGAAGCCTATTGATATACAATCAAGATTGAAGAAAAGTTCAAATGTGGAGGGAGCAATGATTCTTCATATCTAAAGAAAGGGAATGTTGACACCAAACAACAAGGATGCACCACCATAGAGACGAGATAAGATGTAAACAACGAAGGAAATGACACGAAAAGACACAAGAATGTGAGGTGAAAATGCAAGAGCAAGTACCATGACACAAGGGACTGCGATCCATTAACCAAACTTTGTAGGCAGAGTCATGGTAGCCAAATGCAAGAGAAGCCTTTACATAAACCTCATGTGTGAGAGAAGGGGAAACCATCAGCAAATGCAAATTCATACGCCATTGCATGAAAAACAACACCAAAACAATATGTAGAGTACCTATTTCACTTAGATGTGGGTATACGTAAAGGCTCTACACTTTATTCTAGACAATGAGAGTCAAAATAATTTGCTCTCTATCGAAGAAGCCAAGAGCCTAGATATGGTAACTACTCACCCACAACCATACTCACGTCCGGTAGGGTCAATTAAGGTAGAAACATTTGTGTCAATCGATAGTGTCGCTCGCCTGCTATTCAATCAAACCATTCATGGATTAGGTGGTTTGCGACGTTGCGAACTTAGAATTTCTATTATGTGCTTCTTGACAACCCTACATGTGGGATTACCAAGGTGTCCATGAGGTCGAGCCTAGAGTGCCATCATCACTCTAGGTCGTAAGAGCTAATGTATCCAATAGGTTACCCTGCTATGTCGGTAGCCTAATTAGTGGAAAGCAATGTCGAAAGTTGATTTCTCGGACTAGGGCCTTTTTCCTACTTAAAATCAAGTTTGAGGATAACCAAAACATTACAGCAACCAAAAGTAATCGTTACATCGCACAAACAACTCACTAGAAGTAGATGCATCAAATGATATTGAATACACAGATGTCTTCATGCCACCAACGGGTGTACCTTTGCATGGTCAAGTGAAACATTTAATTGACTTGTACCACTATTGAACACACTACATATTGGCGAAAGCGATTCATAATATAGAGTTGAACCCAAATTGTGTGACGCTAGTGATTGTTGATCAAATCATTAATAGGGTAGTCGAGGACATGACACATCAATGATATGTTCTACCGCGTAGTAAAGGTGGGGTAAATGACACACCAATGGAAGTGGTTTACCAAGAAGCAGATTGAGAAAGCATTTCCAGGACTTAGTCCAAAACCTAGAAGCAAGGGGGCCCATTGCTTCACTAAGAGGAACAAATGATTCAAATTTCATATGAGCATTCAAAGCAAGATTCAAAAAATTTTAAATATTTATTTTTTAGCAATTTCAACATCTTTTGGACTCAACGCTTTTCCTTCGTTTTAAATCAGTGGATGACAAGCTTAGAGCACTCAGAGCCAAGCGTAAGCTATTCTTCCTTCTAAATAAGGTCTTCCTTGATGAAGACCTCACCAGAGCCCAAGTTGCCGAACTCAAACAATCTCATGAAGTAGTGTTGGCAGCTAGGAAAGAAAAGAAGTGGGTTGTTATTCATAATCTCGGACTTGTTATTCGAGACTCCTCCCCCGGGGGTGGTCTCCCGTGTCCAATCCCAAATGACAGTCTTTTGAGAGAGGCAACAAGATAGGGGCATTTTCATCGCATGCTAGAATAGCAACGGGTTATTCTGGTCTTCTTCGGGTGTGCTATATGACGCTCTGGGTTTTTCAGACCTCCTTTTTGTCATTGAGACTCATGAGAGCCCTGTTCGCCCTCTCTCGGAAATTAGGGGGTACCACTGGCTTTCGGTTTGTAGGCAAGAGACTAGGAGTTCTGGTGGTGTCAAGGGCTTAGGCGGGGTTGCTTGTTTGGTCAGAGATACTTTCAAAACAACATTTCGGTGGTTACTGCTTCTGAATGAGTTTGCCCGCTTCCTGTGGGTCGATCAAACGGAATTCAACCCACTTCGAGACTTTTATATAGTGGTTTGCTATTTCCCCCCATCTTCTTCTCCCTATGCCATCCATAATGGCCCTAATGGGGATCCTTTCTTCGACCTCTACACAGTATTTCTCAGTTTTCAGCTATTGGGAGGTCTTTCTTTTGGGGGATTTCAATGCGCAGGCTAGAAACCTCCAGGTCCCTCTTCATGACAATACCGGTGATGTGTTTTGTGCCTTTGAGGTTAATCCCGACTCCATTGGTCTTCAAAGAGAGTCGAGAATTTTGTAGGACCTTTGACATCATATGGCCAACATCTCTTACAGTTGGGAGAGTCTCATGAGCTGCTGATTTTGAATGGTATTTCGTGCTTTCCCGACTCCAAGTTCTTCACTTGTACACCTCACTGTGGAGGTGCTAGCGTTGTGGACTACATTTTAACTTCCCCTAACCTGGTTCCTCATATCCACCGCCTACCCGTTTTGCCCATCTCTCTTGTTGATCATGCTACCCTTTCCTTCACCTCGCAGTTAATCCCCCTTGTCCCGCCTCCTTTACGCTACCCTTCAAGCACTATTCTAAAGTTCGGTGAAGGTGACCACAAACCTTCTCATCTCTAATGACCCTTTCAAGGGTTTAACCACAAACAATGGAGTTTAGTCAAACACCCAAAATATTCAGATCTGATTTTAATTGCAGCAGACTGAAAATGCAAAATCAGCGAACTGTATCCTTCATAAAATATGCCAAAACACCATGAAACACTTCAAATTCACTTGCCACAATTTATATATATTTATGCAACCACAAGAGCCAAAATCAATGAAAATATTGAAGAAACACTCTATTGGAAATTAATTATGACCAGTTAATTGCAGCCACAAGAAAAATGTAGATCTAGGGCCTAGAAACCCCAAAAATCACAAAACTTGAGATTCCAGCCTTAGAATTTATGATAAATCAGATTATCAATTAAAATTGCACATAAAGTTCACCAAATCTTCAAAACCCTACTCAAGGTAGGTCGCTCCACTAGAAATAAATCAATGATAACTCTCTCCTCAAATCAGCCTTATACACCAATCCCCAAGTCAAGATGAAGGGTTTTCATCCTTCTAGGCAAGTTGCATATGAGGGTTTTCGTCCTCAAATGCAAAAACAAGGAGCTCCTAGCTCGCAATGCTCGAATAAGGTAAAACGCACCAAAGTCTAGATAGCAAATGATGCCTTAGATCTCCTTTTATATCCTTCAATTGGTGCCAAAGTACAAAAAGGCAAGGCCGACCTGTATAAGAAAGAAAAAACTAAAGAAAACATAAAATATTAGTAAAAACATATCATATGGATGCTCAATGTTCTCCTCCATCTTTGCTTCTTTGCCATGGAGAAGGAATGGCAAGAAGACCAAATATCAGCTCTCAAGTGGGAAAAAGGGACATTAGATCATCCCACCTCCATCAACTTCTTCCTCCCGAGCCTCAGTTCACCTCGCTCCCCACAAACATGAAGTACAACCTCCTCTCTTCCATTATCCATGAGGCTGCCTCAAAATCCTACCCCCATGTCATCCTCACCCTTTCTACCAAAATTTTTTTCCCATTGAACCAATGGTATGATGAGGAATGTAAAGCCCTTCAACAAAGAACTTCGCCTTGCTTATGTTCATGCTTTCCCATCCTTTCCCTCTCTCAAGTCCGCTTATCGCCACCTCCTCTCGCCACAAGAAACGCATGTTCATCTCTCGACAGAGACGAGAGCTCCGTGAGTCCCTTTTACACTCTCCCAAGCATTTCTGGCATACCATTCTCCCCGACATTCCCCTCTTCCGCAAGACTTGGATCCCAACTCCATGTATGCTCACACCTCCACCCTTTACGACGTCCCTGGCCAGCCCCAGATCCAAGTGGTTTCCCCACCTTCTACTTGTCACATCTTCACCCACACGTATGTTAAAAATGCCATCTCAGCCATGAATAAAGTAGCAGCAAATGATGAGGAGAACTTCCAGAAGAACTCTACAACCAGGGCTTGGCATCCCTGAAGAGCTATTTAGAGGATCTCTTCAACCAAGTGGTTTGTCACGGACTTTGGAGGGGCTTGGTCCCACCATAGTATTCACCCCATCCACAAATCGGGCCCCACCTCGGACCCCAACAACTACAGAATAATCATGGTGGGTCACACATTTGCCAAGCTTTATGCTACCGTACTCCACATGCGACTTTCAAAGTTTCTGGACCAGAGCCACTGCAGAGCTAGGGGACAGGCGGGGTTTCGACCAACCTACTAGACCACTGACCACATCCTCACTCTTCGGGCCATCATCGAGGAAGCACGTCACCGCTCTTCCAAGGTTTTTTGTTGCTTTGTCGACCTTCGGAAATCCTTTGACTCTGTTCCATGGGAAGCTCTCTTCCTGAGGCTCGAGAGAGATTGGTATTTCTGAGACTCTTTTAGCTTCCATCATGTGCCTATATGAGGAGGTTCTAGGTTGTCTTCGTATTGCTACTAGTTTCTCTGACTTCATTGGGAATACCATTGAGGTCAAGTAGAGTTTCCTTTGTCTCCTACTCGATTCGGTATCCATATTGAAGATTGAAGGAGTTTCTCAGGGATCACATCTAGGAGGGGGCAGGTGTCTTCTCCATCATGTTCTGATCTTTATTCTTCTTTTTGTGAACGATGTGGTCCTTCTTGCCTCCTCGGCGAGGCCTACAGAGACAGTTGGATGTTTTAACCCTCTTTTGCGACCACAAGCACTGACAATTAATCTTGGTAAGACCAAAGTCATGATCTTCAATGCCCTGAAGACATCTGAGTTTCATTTCTTCTACAAGGGGGAAGAGCTCGAGATCACCAACTCTTACATTTACTTAGGAGTACTCTTTTCTAGGCCTCGCTTAAGGCTACGACCGACACTTCACCCTCGGGTAAACAAGGGCTATGGATTCTTGGCGATCTTGGAGAGACAGGGTTTCCACCATCACTTCCAAGACATCCTGTCCAAGTTATCCCTCTCTGGATCTCTTATCAGGCCCACTGTTCTTTATGGCTCTAAGGTTTGGAGGCCCTCCTTACTCAAGTCCGACTGGGCTACTGTGGAGAGAGTCCAGATCCTTCTTGTTAGATGTATCATCAAATGCAAGGAAACGGTTTCTCACAGTATTATCTTGGCAGAGTTTGGAGCTCGTCCCTTTAGGTTGGAAGCAATTTTTGGCCTTGTTTCCCTCCTACATCGTATTCGGAAGCTTGTTGATTCCTCTCGAGAGAATGGAAAGGTATCCCTACCTCACTTACTGCTCCTCTGCGTCGATTGCTTCAGCCAATCGCTCTGGTCGATCTCGTTGTTGGTATGTCGGATTGACACGAATTCTCTAATCTATTGGTATTTAGATAGATCACCTCCCATCGTACAGTTTTTTCTTGGACGCTCTTTCCCATCTCCTTCCGAGAAAGCAACATCTGAACATAATCATCAGAGATGATATCTACAGGCAATTCATTCAGTGTACCTGGACGAACCCCATGGTGGGTTACATCCGAAGATGGCCTTTTATGTTGCGCATTTTCTTGACGTCAACAATGGTCTTATTTCTCAGCCCCAATATATTTCCTGACAATTGATGCATGCCCTTCGCATTTCCCTGGGTCAGTTCAGGCCAGGTTCTCATAGACTCCGGGTTGAGAGAGATCATTAGATTCACCATTCCGAGCGGATTTGCCAACTCTGTTCCATCTAGGAGATCAAAACGAAAGAAAATTTCATCTTCCGATGCCCCATCTACTACGAGATCAAAGGGAGATTTCACTGTCTATTTAGAGAGCGTTTGACATTCACTCACTTCTTCAGATACTATGATCAAAGGTGCCTTGCTCTCTATCTTCATGAGGCTCTTAGGCTTCGGGAGGAGACCCTTCAACCCCCTGGCGCGTTAACTACTCATTAATCATTTCCTTTTTATAGTGCTCTCCCTAGAAGGGGCACTAAGGGGCAAAGTGATACCAATCATGATTACCAGATGAGATTTGTCCGGACTCGAGGTATTATTCCACATACTAGGGACATCCGGACACGAGGTCAAGACTTCCCTACCATAAAGGGCACTTGACATCCCCCAAACATACGAGGAGAGCTCTTCCCTCCTTCCGGCATCGGCACCTCACACCTTCCACACCCCGATTCCAGACTTGACATCACCAACTTTTTTCGATCGACATTGGATGTTAATTGAGGGGGCCTCCTTCTTGCCTCCTCTTCCTTCCCTTCCTCCACTTGTTTGGGTTATGGTGATCACGGAAGGCTTTCTCCAGCCCCTATTTTTGCCCGTTCTTCTCTCTTCTTCTCTTCTCTGGTTGTATTCAGGGACCTTTTGGTCCTCTAGCTGGTTTCTCACTCGCTTCTTTGTATTGGTGTAGTCCCATTGACCTACTTTTGTGGTCATTCCTTGGACATTTAATATATTTATCTTATCTTGTCTTATCTTGTATTTTGTATTTTTGAGGGTTTTTGGAGCATACTAGTTTCTTTGGAGAACAACAAGACACGTCACTTCCTTATAAACCTTTCTTCTAGTACCGTCCCACCGCCTTTCCAACGATTCCTCCAATTCACAAATCAGGCCAACGAGCTAGGAAATATGATCCTAGCAAGGAGTACTAAAAAATAGGATACATATCGGATTTTTCCACTTCTGCCCATTCAACTCCAACCCTAGGGTAGATACATGTCATCCCCATGTAAGATGATCTTTTGATTCCCATTTGGAATCCTTCATGTTCTGGTCTTAGCAACGTTTCAACTTCTCCATTGTACATCTATGGAGTAGTTTGCTTTGAATAATGAGATGGATCTTCGAGCTTACATCTCTTTTATAGTCTTTACCATTTTTATATATATTTATACGAGTGGGGATTACTCCCTCACCAGGATCATTCCAACAACATTTCATTACCATATCCATAAAAACAAATGTGCATTAAAACACCATTAACAAAATTTTGATAAACAAAAATTAGGATCAATAATGTCTCCTCATTATTGTACTTCACATGAATAATCCAGATCTCATCTTGGAAAGCCTCTAAATAGGCCTAAGAGATCATTGCATAAATAAGTGATTGTTGTGAAGCTCTCAAAATAAGAGAATCTCCTAATGAAGTGGATCAAACAAATTCACGTACAAGAGGAGATTATCTCTAATAATAATTAGCAATCTCCCAAGATAAGCTTAACCTTAAAGGAGTGTGAACACAAACAATGTTAAGTGGTTTGAAAAAGACCAAAACCACATCAAGAAGTGTGAACACTCCAACACCCTCCCTTAAGTGCAAGATTAAGAAGTGAGAAAAGAGAAAAGATAGGAGACAAATCCAACTATGGGTTCCGGAAACTAGGCCTAATAAGATACCCATTTACAACAAACTGGGAAAAAAAAAGATACCATAGATGAAAAAGTCACCGCATAAGGTACACAAAAACCAGTAAAAAACAACAAAGTGGAGAGAACAATATCCTGCTACAAAGCGTCCCAAGAAGCATGGCTCAAAACTCATACACTCTATTGAAGAAGATGTTTGGTTTGCACTTTGTGGTTTGGATCCACTGCTCGATCACAAAACTCAAACCGGTAGTGTAATATAACATAATAGCTACACTTCAGAAGGAGCGCTAGCTCAAATAATAACTAAATGAAGGAGATTGTCAAAGTGTGTGTCGGTAGTGAAAACAATCACCAAACTTAATTCAATCTACTACCAAAAACAAGTGTGCCACAAACCAAGAACAATTGCCAAGGCAAGGACATGAGACCCGAAAGCAAGATCTGCACCACACCTCCCATATTGCTGAATGGGTGGACTGACACAAAAAAATTGTACAAGTCAAAACCAACCACTCGAACACTGACAAGATGACACTAAGCTTCAGCAGAATTGCTCTATTGCAAAAGGCATTGTCAACATGCAAAAAAAGTGTCAAAAATACAGATGAAATATACCTCTCAAGAAGACGGTCGTGGTGGCAAATAGTCATGCAATCGAAGGAAATAAAAGTGCTCAAGAAAGGAGCGCAACTACATGAAACCAAGTGAGTTATAAATATCCAGAATGTTGTCGATCTCTAAAGGATGTCATCTAGAAAAGGACAATTTCTCTACAACTACCAAAGAAAATAACTCAAACAACAAGGAGCATTACAATGTAGGAGAAGACATGAGCGGATCAAGAAGTTGAATGGTGGAGGTTTCACACCTATAGTTCCCTCTCAATGCACATTTACATTTCCACCACAAGTAATTAGAGATCCATTGCAAATGAACACAGATGGTTGCAGAGGATGCCTACATATGATTCGGTGCAAATTGCAGAGGCTGGAGCATGCGAGGAACATCAAAAAGTGTGTCGGGATGATCATGTCTAACTTCGAACTCTTAGGTTTCTCAGGTTTGAGTGAAGGTGTGGTAGAACTCATGTGTAGCTCATGATCCTCATGAATATTTGAACAAACAAAAACAACTCACAACAAGTGATCCCAATCAAACATTTGCATCAAAACCAATGTTGTGGCGAAAATGACACTTAACAGACTAAATAGGGAAAACAATACCCTCTGAACCTCCGCGAATATCTTCGCCAAAATCCCATAGTCTAGAGCATGCAAGAACCAAATGTAGTAGTATGCTTCTCAAAGGAGCCAAGTATGTGAGCAGAAGGAGATGAAGTGGGATACACAGTGTGTGTAACTGCAATAGGCATATATCTGCAAAAGCATGAATATGTAATAACAAGCGCAATGCTTAGTAGCAAAAAGTTGTAACATGACCATCAAGAGAAGAAAGCTCGGATACTGACAAATCAAGGTCATTGGGTGCGGGAGCAATAACTGCAAGTGTACTAACAATAGGGGTATGAATGTCCACAATATGAGGGTGATGTCACAAACTAGCAAGTTTCTGCAATAGGGAGTGTATGAGGTCATCCTTGTCATGAATGAGGGTGCGAAGAAGAGAGTTTTGTTGCTTGAGGTTTCTATTCTCTTCCATAGATTATATCGCGTCCTCTGAATGGAACAAACTTCAGAGAACAACATCTCATACTCAAACTGCAAAGTAAAGATGTTAGGGCAAGAATCCATGATAGAAAGGAAAAAAAGGAAGTAGAGCGGACGTCACCATTCGCTCTTTGACACACGGAAGAAGTGCCACCAAGTATAGAGATCACCCAGAAATCTTGCATGATAAGCAAGGAGCGCGGGTCTAGGGGCTACACGCCTTGATGGAGTGCAGGGGCAGCGCCCTTGGCCAAACAAACACATTTTCCCTTTGAAGTGGCCTTGGAAATGCCCAAAAACACTTATCAAATGAAGATATTCCCCCTTTACAAATAAATATGCCCTTTTATCAATAAAATGTCGCTTTTACAAAAACATATGCCCCCTCAATAATATTTCAACTTTTTTAAGAAATTAGATCCCACAAGAATAAATTCCCCTTCACAATTAAGTAATCCCTTTTACAAATATATCACCCCTTTTACAAAATAATATTATTACCCTCTTAAAAACCTTCACCTCCCTTCAAACCCAATGCTCTAACAAAATAGTCCACACCACTTGTGCTTTCAAGTCTTTACAAACATGGTAAAGACAAACCTTTCTTGTATACTTTATTAAAGTGGAGAATGGTTTCAAAGACATTAACTCACCAAAAAGTTGAGTTAGGTTACCTTTGGTCATATGAGAGTTAGGGCAATTTATTTTGAGTCTTTCTTTGCTTTTTGAATATAAGCATTGTTAAGAGGATCTGCCATCGGGGAGGGAGTTCGAGGATAACTCTCATTTAGCGCCATGGCGGGACATAATATGTCGCAGCCAGGAGGAGGATCCCATGAGTCATGCCTAATAAAATACAAACCAAGTTCAACAAAGGTGTCTCAAACTATAGAGGGAGCTTGACCGTGAGCTTGTGTGAGAGGTTCAATGCATCTCGCATGAAGTTTGTCTAATGGCAAAGGAGATGCAGGGATTTGAGTCAAGTCAAATAGAGGCGAGGACGGAAGGTTGAGTTGTGACCTTTTGGGAATCAATGTCGTATCGCCATACTCAACCTAACAATGATGTGTAAGGACAATTAGAACACTATTCAAATCAAAGTCGAGCATGTGTAATGGAAATCTTCAAGCGACAGGTGGAGTCTAAGACAGGGTGTCCAAGTCGTTCGGATGCACAAAGCCGCTGAGTCAAATACTAACAAGCAAAGTTTCAATCCTTACTCCCATACAAAGTGTTAGTAATGATGCAAAACAATCTACAATGGGAGATAGAGTCGTTTAAACAAACTCCAACAATAACAACATCAACATAGGCAATGCCAATTTAGGAAGCTCGGGGTTAACAAGCCAAGCTCCTTTCACCAAATAGACTCCAAAGTCTATAGAGCCAAAAGGACGTAAAACAAATAGCCGAATGTTTGAACGATGCAACTTTCCTAAGCTAGAATACCGAGGTAGAGCCAATAGAGCTGCAAGTCGTATGCTGATCCACCGAATAGAGATCCAAGCTATGGAAAATAGGATCTGAGGGTAGGAATTCAACCAAATGAGCCACGATTGACAGAACCGATGATAGGCTCAGGACGGATCTGATAAAAATACAAGCAAGGTCAATGATAAATCAATAATGCAATGTAATGGAAAACCAAAGCAATGCCAATGTAAACCTGATCTTCAATGTAAAGCTAACTTCAATATAAAACCCTCATATAGATGATGTATAGCCTAGATCTAGATAAACAAAAAAATCATAACAGGGCACTTTACCGCATGGCTGAACAAATTATCTTTAATAAAAATATATTTGTTGGGCAAAAGCTGCGTGAACCCAGCTCTGATACCATATAGGAGTGGGGATCACTCTCTCACCAGGATCATTCCAGCAGCATTATTCATTACCATAGCCATAAAAACAAATGCACATCAAAACACCATTGACAAACATTGCATAAACAGAAATTAAGATCAATAATGTCTCCTTATTATTGTAGCTCACATCTACAATCCTGATCTCGTCTTGTAAAATGCAAGTGAGAGTGCCTCTAAATAGGCCTAAGAGGTGGTTACACAACAACTAAGTGATTGTTGTGAACCCCTCAAAATAGGAGAATCCCCAATAAAGTGGATCAAACAAATTCACGTACAAGAGGGGATTATCTCCAACAATAATTAACAAACTCCCAAGATAAGCTTAACCTTAAAGGAGTGTGAACACAAACAATGTTAAGTGGTTTGAAAAAGACCAAAACCACATCAACAAGTGTGAACACTCCAACAACTGAATTGCATTAAAGTTGTTTTGTTTCTAAATTTCTTTCAGTGTGAATTGCTTGTTATAACACATTAAGCACCAAATTGCAAACCAATTCAGATCAGTGCAGTGTAAATTATCAGGTCAAATGTCTACTTTATGCAACGACGCATTATTTAGAGAATCCCACATCCTGTCAAATGTGATGTTCATCTTGTTGGAGAGATTTTCTTAATAGATGTGCAAAACCATGTAGCTTAAACTAGTCAATTGAGCACAAAAGAAGCATGAGCCCATCAACAACCTCAAGTTCTCCGCTAACACAAGGGTTGCACAGTGCAATAGTGGAAAACTAGAATGGTCCCAAACAACAGCTAAAGAGTTGTTAATAGCTGCTTGTAGTGATGATGTACTCCAGCTACAAAAGATGTATTGAAACCTTCGCCAAAATGACTAAAGCCGAGGATGGTTTCCAGTGGAAATGGTGATCATCGATGTTGTTCATGATCAAGTGGCAATGATCAAGGACAATGGCTGCAAACATGAGTTCAGTGAGAACCCCAACACCCACAAATGATAATGAGGACTCAGTCCTCGTATCTCTTGATTTGTACCTTCTTGATGAGGCCCAACCAACTGGAGGAGCAGATTTGTACAAGACAAGTGCAGGCCCATGCCACATTGGAAATGAAGAGTAGTGTGTTCTAAGGATCAGTAAGCCCCAGACCAACAGATCACAGTTCTGGAGATGTGGGTTTCTAATCATAATTGTAGTGAGGCCATTCCTACTACCCCTGTTGGATTGGTTGATGTATTCCCATCCATCAATGTGTGTTTGTTCCAGTTTGTGTATTGTGTTCCCTTTCCCCATGTTCGTACTAAATGCAAGAATGTTGGAAATATTCTAGTTATGTTAATTCTTCATACGTAAATTATTATATTAGTTTAGGTGGGTGTGAGTGAGTTGTATAGATTGTTGAAACAACTTGCATAGAGAGGTTCAGTTGAGTAAAAGTAGGGATTGAGATATTACTTGACTCATGATTTGTAGGAGTTCAAACATTTATAAGAATATCTCGGTTTGATTAGTAAAATTGAATCGTGCAAATAATCTAATAATATTAAACAGAATCATGATTATGCTTATTCATCAAATATGGAATAAAAAGATGTTTGTTCTTGTTATCTTGAAAACAGTAGATTGCTGGTGAAAGAAATGCAATCATGTCAATCTGATTTGAATGATGATGAGTTGTAATAGTAAATTAGTTAATTTATCGTGACAGTCTTAGACAACGCCATTGTTTTGCAAAAATTAAAAATTAAAAAAATGCACATGTTTCAGTGAAAATGTCTGGAAGGGTCATTACACATGAACGTATGAGAACAGTGCCCAACCACTTGCGCAGGGTAGGAGATTGCAAGAAAATTCTTCCAAGCAATTGTACCACGGAAGGAAGTAGACTTAGTACAGAGCATTCCTGACATGAGTAATGAAATTACTATCAGCACATCAATACCTGAGACCACGACCAATCAAGACCAAGAGACTTCACACATTGAGGAAACCAATATGCAAATCCTAGAGCCTATAGTGAGACACCCACCATCACGTGACCAAGTAATCAACTTGATTCTCTCGATAATGAACCTTGCATGAAAGCCAACTGACATACATAGGTAGCTGCAAGGATAAAACTTACAAAAAACATTGAGAATGGGGGCTCAAGAATGAAAGTTCTCCCTGAGGAGACATGGCAGAAGTGAAAAACCAACAATTTCACCACCTACCTTTCTTGCTTGTTGGAACCATATTAAAGAGACTTAGACTGGGCAAGCCAATTTTTGACTCAGACTCGGTCAATTTAAAAAACCATTTGAAAATAGAGAATTTTAAAGGAAAAAACTATTAAAATGCATTCTATGTCAAATCAACTTAAAATACACTCGAAACTAATCGATTACAGCTATGAGCTAACATACACATGTATACATAAAGAAATGAATAATGCGATATAAAATGTTTGAAGTTGTGCAGTTGAGCTTGAAACTTGAAACTTGAGAGCTGATATTAAATAACATCTACTTTTAGATTCTCGAGACTCAAATGAGGTTTTAGCTCAATGGATAATAGGAATATTTACAATTTGTGTGAATCAATTCAACTGACATTTCATTTTTGAATTCCAGAATATTAAGTTTTCTAGCTTTGTTTCCAAGGTGTTAGCATATGGATTTGCACGCATGCAAATGACATGCAACAGTGTGGGAACGAAGTCCCTCCTCAATGAAGGTGAGGCTGCCTTTATTGAAAACCAAAACTGTATTTACATCTGTACATTCAAAATTGTATGTGGGGGTGTTTTGGAACATCAATGGAAAGAAAAGTGAATGAGGGAGATGGAATGGAATGAAGGAAAGGAGTGGAATGGAATGAATTGAAAGAACATGCAAGAGTTAGGTAAAAACAGAGCCTAATATTGCACGAAGAGGAAAGATGAATAACTAACACAAATAAAACGGAGTTTGAGTTAGCTAAACAAGAATGTGTAAAAGGGAACACACGTGAGCAAGTAGATAATCAGAGCTTGATCACTGTGAACTAGAACAACAAATTAATAATGTTGACAATAAGATCAAAGACAATATTTGCATGCAAGATTTAAACATCTAACATCTAATGAACATAAGAACATCAAATGTTACAAGAGACAATGAATGAGACACAAAGTTCACATTTCCCGACTCCAAAAATGTATTCACAAAAGAACACAGTTTCTTCCTGAAACAAAGCTTGCACACAAAAGTATTTTCTTCTCCTCTCTCAAAGTCACCTTTACAAATGAGCCCCTCACTTCCTTTTATAACCCAAAAGTTGGTTACAAAGTAGTTAGGGTTTTACATGAACATTAAATAAGGCACTTAAGTGACCTTTGACTTTTTCTAACCAACTTTATTAAAAACAACCAAAAATAGAAATCACTTAAATTATCCACAGTTTCCGAAAGCAAATAACATCCTTTTCCTTAAAAATCCACTTTTTAAAATATACAATAATAACCAGTGCCTTATCCATTGAAATGGGGTCCGCCTATCTCAAGCGTATGAGAAATGGACTCTCCCACTTCGTTAGATACCAAGAAAATTATCTCCCTGAACCGCCGGTGAAATTCGGATCTGCCGCTTTTGCCAGTTGAAAGGATCTAAACCTTCCCAAAGTTTCAAACATCTTTTCTTCTTCTGGAGGTTCATTTGGTCGAAGAATAGCCTCACAAAATACCTGCAATTCAAGAATCCTACTTGGCATATCATTTAAATTAATAATCTTTGATTGAGCGTTCTCAAATAAGTTCTTTAATTTGATGCACCGCTCCATTAAATCGATGAGAAATTGTTGGCGGGCATGTACATGTCCTTAAACAATTGTGAAAATTTCTCTTCCACCTATTCCGATGAACACCTTTGATTATGCTCATTTACGAGGTTGCAAGGAATCTCAACTATGAATTCTTGAATCAAGGCGAGTGAAGTGAAGGCTTCATTGCATATGCTCTCATAATGGATCATAGAATCCTCGAGAAGCGTCTTCCTTGATTTGAGATGTAGACACCAAAGAAAACGTGTCCCTTGATGTTCAAATTCGAGAATTCCTTCAATGGCTAAAATTGAGGATTCCATACTCGTCATCTCCTGCAAACTGGGCAATATCTCATCCAAATTTGATATATTAGAAACAAAAGTTTCCTTGAAAGAAAGAATTGGATCAAGATACGCACTGACATCTTCATGGAGCTTAACATTGTTTTGATTGTCCCTTGGCCTAAAACAAGAATCTCTTGAAAGCCAAGTTTTAGTGACATGGCCCAATATGTTTATTTCTTTTGACAAATTGAGAGTTTCTTCATCAGGGGAAGCCACTGCATCAGGTACTGGGAAAGTGGATGATATGGGATTTATCAGATGTTGAACATATTCCACCAATTGATTCTTTTCAGCCTTGAGCTGAGAGTTTTGAGACTTATATTTCTCAAGTCTCTTTAGCATGATATCAATTGAATCTCGAGCCATTGCCATGTCACTTTCCAATGTGGACCTCCCAAGTCCAAGTCTAGAAACTTCATAATCAGCAGGTGTCATGGCATCACGCTCCTTATCAACTTGTGGGATGGCAAGATCTGCAAATCTGTTTCCGTCATTATCCACCATTATTCGAGAAAGCACCTTAGGCTTCTTGGGAATGACATCATTCAAAAGTTTGAAAAGGGCATCAAAATCAATGTCAATTGCCTTGACAACCCTCTTCCTTTTCTTAACCTCGGAATCAACCCAAGAAGGAGTATCATTCACTATTTCCGCATACAAAATCCTAGAGCTCGAAGCAATATTCTCATTGTTCTCAACATCATGAGATCCTGCAAGAATCCTTTCCATGACCTTGATTTGAGGAGAAATAACCTCAATATCCACCTCCTGATCATTCGGGAGATTTTGGGAAATCTCTTCATGAACTGTAGGTTCCAAAGTGTTCGATATTTGGACTACCTGCACTTGAGTGGATGCTTGTGCAAGGCGTGGCTAAGGATTGTTTGTCACGAGCTTTTGAGAACTATTAACAATGTGAGTAGAAGAATCTCTACTTGAAGTAGAAAATCCTGATACACGCTCTCTTCCTTCACCGGGCTAGGGCCTTTAGATTTTTCTCCTCGTGGCACATTATTCGGCGAAGTGGATTTTGGCAACCACTCCTTTCTTGCTTGTTGTGTATGATTGGATGGTACGGAGGTTGATCGAGAAGGGGATTTGGTTGAATTGAGACCTTCTCGAGTTGGCAATTTTTGTGATCCTGAAGTATGATCTTGAATTGATTGTAACTTGGCAAGTTCTCTGTTGTACCAAGATATGCTTCTTTCAAGAATCGGTTGATTCTTGCTATCAAGAGAAAATTCATCTCTCTTGGTCCAGTCAATTCGAGGCAACGGGGTAAAAGCAACTGCATCATATGAAGGATCAATAACATCTTCATCATCATTTACGAACGAATCGGAGGGTTCTTGATGCGAAATAATGAAAAACACTATTTGATGGCCCCATGACTCCTCTTGTTTGAGTCCGAAAATATATTTCTTCTTACCACCGCATACGCGATATGGTGTCATGTAGAAGCATCCAAGTCATCTTAATTTCTATTAATTATTTGTGAAGGGTATTACTAATAATAGTGGCCCAATCCACAAACTCTTTCTTGGCAAGGATGATATAGATAAATTGATACATCCATGGGTGGAAAATCCTAGCAGAGGGTAAACCAAAACTTGACTTAGGAGAGTAATCATGTCCCCGATTTCTTCCACGAACTCAACGCGGTACAGTTCTTTAGGAAGCCGGTCAATTCGAGGCCTCTTGGTCACTAACCAGTTGTTATTAACCATCTTGCTCCACCTAAGGGGTTCTTCATCCCAAAATTCTTGTGTTGACTGGCGAGTGATATCCGCATTCTCAGGAAAGTTAGGTATGCCGAGCAATTCCTCAATGTGCTCTGGTGTGATTAAGAGGGCGATTATCTTTAAAAATTCCTCGTCCCTCAGGATAATAATGCTCCGCGCAAGTGATCACCACTTTGACAATGCATCGAGACAGAAATGTTGTTGCTTGAGGTAGACCACTATGGTAAAGCCTATCCGAGAATATGGTTTTGCCTTCAGTTTTCACCCGTTCGCAGAATTGTTGCACATTGATGTGACCCAGATTTGTATCAGTGATATTGTCATATCTGACTTAATGGAACTGGGAGGGATGATTCCTTGGAATTCATACTTGAGCACAGATTTGTTCGATTTCTCCATTGGCTTCCTCGATCTTCTTGCAAATTTGTTAGATTTTTCGGCCATTATGAATTTCACAGAAAAATGACTCAGGCACACAAAACAACGCAAGTGGGGTCGGGTCTCAGTCTCTGAAACCCCCGTCAGTGCAAGAACAATATGACTTGTTTAATTATTACTATTATTATTATTTAAAATAATAATAACCAGTCCCGATTACAATTTTTTTTTTTTAATACATCACACCGAGACTAGGTTTGAATTCCGACTCGGCGACAATGTTTTCTTATTTTAAATAAACGAAATCACCCGATTTCTAATATCCCGATTTTTTATTTAATTTTCCAGAGCAAATTCTCCTTGGTATGCATGAAAATGGCCTGATTTTAATGACCTCGTACTTTGGGCTTTCCTCCTTCCCGACAGCTGCGAGTGCGTGGACGTATGGTACATGCGTGAAAACAATTTGCTGGATTGTATGGACTTTCCTTTGACTGCGTGAAATCTTGTTGTTTCTTCCTTTCTAGGCGTTGAAACTGGTCTGTTCTCTTTGCTAGACTTGTCCCATTCAATGCATGGAAGATTGTTTTATGCTAACTGCTAGCGTTGGAAATGCTTTGTTTGGATTGGGTGTGAATAAGTGGAAACAAACTACTTTTTGGCTTTATCCTCTCCTCTCCCATGTGGTCTGTTGGTTTGTACATGGATTCCTTCCTTCTAACAGCTGAAACATGGAGCTCTATTCTTTTAAAACCTGAAACGTGAATTCTTTCTTTGCCTGAAACGTTGGCCAATGCATGGTGAAAAACTTCTCTGCTAAAACCTGCGTTGAAAATTCTTGTGTTGTGCCTGCGTAGACTCCTTCCCAACTACTTGTGATTGGAATTTACCTTCTTGATGAATGCGTGGCAACAATGTTTTACAATTTTCTTTAATATTATTCAAATTTTTGCTTCCTTCCTACAGGCTGCATGGAGTGTTTGGACTTTCCCTCCTTGGGCGTGTTGCTCTCACAAACTTATTCAAACTGCCTACGTTGAATTTATTTTATGTCACCAGCGTTTAAACTTGTTTTATTTATGCCTTGGACTATGTGATGATCTCTATTTGGCCTGTGAGTGGCCTTTTCTCCCTGACGAATGTGTGGAGCTTGGTTATTTCTTTGGCTGCATGGGCATTGGCTTCTTTCTTTACCTAGGCATTGAAATATCTCTTTTATAATCCTGCGTTGAAACTTACTTTTCCTCTAAGGCGTGGAAGATGTTTTTTTGTCTTATGATGGCCTTTGGTGTGTTGTTTTCTTTGTTTTCACTTTTGCAATGTGCTCTTATTCCCTTTGGCTGCGTATTGACTGATTTTCCTTGTCTTCTTTTGCAATGTGTATTCCTCCTTCACAATGGCGTTCACAGTAAACTGGTATTTTTTTAAGGATGTGATAAAAATATTACTTTGTTCCTTCAGAAGAAATAAGAAGCAATTGGAAAGCTTCGCACGACTCTTTCCAACGAGTTTGACAGAGGAATTTATGAGGATTAATTCGTCTGTTAAAACAACTTCCTCTTTCCCGGGTAGTGGCATTAATTGCGGGGAAATGGGGAAATCAACTGCCAATTGCCAACGGAAATGGCAAGGCAGGCTGGCAATCCCCATTTTATTTCCCCATGTGGGAAATCGGGAGATTTTTTGCCCGTTTGCCAATTCATTAATTTGGCAATCGGGGAAGAAATCCCACAAGCGGGATTTAAAACAAATTTGCCAAGAAAGGGGAAATCCGGGCCCGGAAGCCAATTTGGCATCCCCAACAATGGGAAGCGGAAGCTTATTTTTCCCCGCAATTAAAATAAAACTTTTCGAATGAATTTTAATTAATATTTATTTAATTAAAAACCCCAAAGTTATTAAAAATTAATTTTATCAAACAAAGAGTAATTAATTAATTAATATTTAACGCAGTTTAAGACCTGGCGGGAGGAGTTCTCGCCTGAAATGGACGAAACGAAGACCGGAACAATCACAAAAATGAGACGATCGCGATGAGAGCGATAAATCACACAAAGTAACACTTTTGAAAAATTTCAAAATTTCCATTTTTTTAATTAATTTTGCGAAGTCAAAATTGGCTGATAACACAAGGTAAATACTTTTTTATCATAGATGCCCAAAACACCCTACAGCAATCTTCTTCCTTGGTGTAAAAACTCAAATACAATTATTGCATGAAGATTTTATTACCAGTAACTATCCTATCAATTTTAAGCTTTCTAGATTTTACAGTAGTTGATGTTATCCTCATGGCCTTTTGCTCATTATCCTATGTGATTTCAAAATGTGTTTGATCATATTTTCCTGGCTCTAATAAAGGAAGAACCAACCAGGTTGCATAGTGGGCTCTCTCTTGGCTCTTATTAATTATATCTTCAAGAAGCTTGAGTGATTCATCTTTGTCAGATTGAACTGTAATGGCCTGTCCTACTTCAGTTAATTTTCCTCCAATTCCTTGGTTTCTTCCTTTTCATCTGTGGCAGATTTTTTCTCTTTCTTAAGTCTCTTTGGGGTTGGTGTATCTTTCTTCTTCTTATCTCCAATGTCATCCTTGTAATCTCACTATCTTTGCCACCATCACCTGTACCTTGAGATCCCTTTTAGGTCGCTTCTTGTTGTTGAGAGACCCTTTTATCCCTTGAACTTTTTGAACTACCTTGTGCCTATGTGGTCTTCTTGCCAAAATAGTGATTGGGACTGCAGATTTAGCAAGAATTTTCGGCAGTAGACTAGTGAGTGCTATGACTGCAGAAAGGCTTTGAGACTGCTTCACACTATAGATCATGTGTCATTTCAGTTGTCTTCATCATTGGATTATAAGCAATTACCTCCTCTTCTTAATGGTGCCTTCTACATTGTGCCTAAACAAACTCTTCAAGATTGCTAAGATACCCTCTCTTTCCAGTACCAGTACTTTATGATAAAAAATGAAAAGAAGATTTATGGAAAAAAATATATTGTGAACGATGACATTAGGATCATAATAGGCCTTGGCTTCCAATCCTTCAAACTTATACTATGCAAGTTTTGTTTACAAAGACATACCGTGCTTTCCATCTGTAGTAATCCTTTTTTTTTTTATTGCGTATCAAAGAAGATGGGAAAACAGAAGGCCTCGGCAAGTCAAGGCGTGGGTATTACAATTCCAGTCACTGATTCTGCCAAATTTTGCCAAAACTTAGGCCACGTGGACTGGACCCCGAGATACGCAAGTCCTTGCCAAGATTCGTCAGGTCTCACAAAACTAGATGGAGTAGACTTGTACGATATCAAAGTGGAGGTCTAGTCATGGCAAAAGAAGTGCAATTGAAAAACGGTGGCTCCGCACTGAAAGTTCTCTACGAGGAGACATGGTAGAAGCTCAAGAAGCTAACAATTTCACCACCGACTTCAAGATTGTTGGAGAAAACTTTTACAATATCAAAGTCGGGGGTGTACTCATGGTACAAAAAGTATGATTCGAGCTATTCGTCTTGAACTTCGTAGTCATCTCCCTATGGAAGAAGGCCTCATATGCATGAGTGAGTCACATCTAGTCGATGATGGCAAAGGAGGGTCATAGGAAGAAGAATTTTCTCCCAATAGAAAATAAACGAAGGGCTCATCTCCTAAGTAAGAAGGCCTCATATGCATTGGTGGGTTGCATCTAGTTGATAACAACAAAGGAGGATCATATTTGGAAGAAGAAACTACTCCGCATAGAAAATAAACAAAGGGTTTAAGTGATAGACCATAAAATTGTAGTAGCAAACAAGGAACCAATGTAATCTGACTCTTCTAACTCAAACTCTCAAGACAAAAACACCGACTAGCGTGCCATAGAGCCAAACAATAAAGGAGGGTTGGTAATTGCAACAAGGCTCATAAGATTAAACAAAATCACTTAGCAGACACTTCCATTCAAATGGAAAATTATAAGGTCTTTCAGCTTGATTGTAATTATATAGATTGTGGAGATGGTAAAGGAGGAGGTGGTTTAAATGGATAAGAAGAAGAAATCAGTTATGCCGAGTTTTTCTGAAGCAAATGAAGAACTGAACAAAGAGCAGCCCCAAGCCCGTGAGAAGGAGCAGCCCCATACCAACCTAGCACCTCCATCTCAACCACCATTCAAAGTGGAAGCCAACATTGAAACCCTTCCATATGAAAGTGAAATGAATGCTGAGTATACAACCATTGGTTGACTCAGCTTCAGGCATATTTCAGTTTGCATAATACTGATGGGAAACAACCAATATCCTTTGCAAGATTGAAATTGGCAAGTCATGCCCTCACTTGGTCTGAAAGTTATGTCCAATCATTGGCTATGAGCAAATTTCCACCAACTCCAAAATAGGATTAGTTTTTGGAGTTAATAAAGAAGCAATTTCATCATATTTGTTATGAAGAGGAAAGGTCTATTAATTGGTAATATTTTAGGCAATGACAAGAACAAAGTCTGCAGGAATATAAAAGTCAATTCTGAAAAAAAGGCTTTCCAAATGAGAAAATATTAGCGAGATTATGACATCTTGATGAAGTATATAGGAGGACTCAATGGTCATCTAAGGAGAGTTATACTGCTAACCAAACCTAAATATATATATGAGGCATGATCCCAAGCCTATTATCTTCAGGTGGAAAAACAGATCCATCAAACTATTCAAATGCACCAAAACAGCTTGGTGGTTCCAAGTTCATAGGAAAAGGTGAAGATAAACGTAATGTTACTCCGACTGTTTCAAAGAAAGAACCTAAGAAACATTATGGGCAATATGATGTTGATGATCATACAAATGAGACTTGTTAAAAATTGCATCTGGAACGGTATCCTTATAAGAACAAAGCTACAACTTCTCTTGAAGGAATGAAAATAAAGAGTAGCTCCAATTTCGACGAGATGTTTGCTTGCACTTCCATTTGAACAGGAATGTGTGAGTAGCAATGAGGCTCACGATAAAAATGAACTTGCTAAACACTTTCATATCAAGGTTTAAATAAAGAAGACAAATTGTAGAGCATAACAAGTTGCAATAATGCTATTGATATGTTAATGTCCTTGGAGGCCTCAAGAAGGAAATGAACTTGTAATACAGCGAGGAGATATTGTCAAGAGAACGCAAGGTCTAACACTTTTGGATGTGCCCTCCATTGGGTTTCTCTACGGTAAAATCCCTTCAGTTGAGCTCTGAGTTATACGTTTCATTCCATGCATACAGTATTGTATGTTAATCACAGTACTTACAAAACTCTTACTCTAAGCACAAATATAATATTCTCTTAAGCAAGTACTAAGGGAACAACATTCACAATGAACTAAGATGTTTATGGATTAAATATTCTTCATCTAGTTGAATTCGTAAGAAAAAATCAAGGGTAATTACAGATCAGATTAGATTATTGTCCATGCAAGAATCTCTTTATACTTCATAAACACCACAGAATGTTGCTATCATCATCATTATCGATTCCAATCAATGGCAATGTTAACTTTCATAGCAACCGATATAATGTGCTTAAATCTCCTTGGATAGAAATCTAGTGTTACTCGATTTCACCCTGAAATCTCGACTACCCTATTCTAAAAATTTTCGTACTTTTAAAATAAGGGGTCGTTTTGTGTTTTTATTGCCTGAAAGTTCTTATATTGCGTCAAGATAATCCCAAAGAGCCATATTAGCCTTGTTCGCCAAATACCCAGATGCCCAAAATTGTTTTATTCTCAAGTGGGATTTGTCTACGAGAAATTTGTATTTAATTATTTTGAGCCCCATATGAGGCTATTTGCGCTCTGTTTTAACTCTATTATGAGCGAATATGTAATTATTCCTATGTGCGAGAAGGGTTTTAATTTGTTTTAAGTTTTGGGCCTTATTTGTAACTTTTGGCAATTTTTCATGTTTTTGTGGTGTCCCGTTTCGTTTTCTATGAAATTTCTCTGGAGCAATTCCTTTGTGGGGTAAACCTGATTTTTGGCCTGGAGCAACTAGAAAACATATACGCACATTATGTCGGGAGGAAGTCGACATCAGAGGTCTGGATCACTGGGAAAAAGCGAAGTCATGCACAGAAAAGCCCCCTCGGGGATGGGCGCATTTTTGGAAAACAAAGGATTTAAGGCTGCGATGGGAAAAATTTAAGCCGCAGCAGGGGGGAATTTTATACCGCCACAGCAGGTACTTTTTCCCGTGTTATAAAAGTCACTTAAGCTGCAGTGGGAAAGTTAGAGGCCGCAGGCAGGCGGGAATTTATTACCTGCCTTGCAGGGTAAAAATTCCCATGATAAAATAAAAGGAAAGTGACTTAAGTGAAATCATGGGATTTTAGTGCCTGCCTTGCAGGGTAAATAATCCCATTGTCAAAGTCAAATCACTTAAGTGGATCACGGGATTTTGGTGCCTGCCTTGCAGGGTAAAGAATCCCATTGTGAAAAAATTCTTAAAAATAGAATTACATGTGCAAAAAAGTGCGCCCCCTTTGGTGAGAGAATGGCAGCCTTAAATTGATTATTTTAATTAATCTATTCTCTCAAAAAGTGCGCCCAAGCTTGGAGGAAGTCAACAAGTCAAAGTTGAAATAAAAGAAAGGATTTAAAAGCATTAAATTTAATTTATTTAATGGCTGCCCTCTTCCTCTCAAAAAGTGCACCCCATTTGGGTATTATTTAATGTTTTTTAAGGCATTAAAACATTAAATTAATTTCTATTTTCAGTGGCTATGGTCAAAGCACACTGTGAAGCTTAAGTGAAGTCATGTGTAAAGGATTAAATTGGTTTAATTTAATTTATCGGATGGCTGTCCTTAAACATGCTATTTTTAAAAGAGAAAAGCATGATTTTTAATTAATTAATTGCCTTTAATTGTTAGGGCAATTATTAATTATAGAATTGTGAAGGTTATATAAGCATGGGCAGCCATATGGGTGAATTATTCAAATCACAGGTAAAGAATTGCAGCCAAGTGGAAAAGTGCGCCCCCATTAGAGGAAGGATTTTGCTCAGACAAGGTGACAACAAGGCTAAAAGCTTCCAGATTTGGCGCATGCTTTAGAGGAGGTTGATCTTTGTCTGCATAATTGTTTCCACAGGTGTTACAGGAGCTCAGGTGTTGATTGAAAGGATTCATGCTCTCTTTATGTGCAAATTAAACACCATTTTTTGGGGCAGCAGGCTTGAAAAGTGCAGATTTTTACAATTTAAATTCACTATTCATGCTCCGGGCCATTTTTGTCTGAATAAATTGCAAGAATTCATTACAGGTGCTTTACAAAAGAAAAGGAGTTTTTATCAATGTCCAACACATTGCAAATATCCTCCGAATCTGAAGAATTGTCCAGATCTGCACCAGTATTGAAGAAATCCGGCCAAGTAAGAAGAAAAAGAATTATTCAGACGAAGATAGACAAAGCTATGGCGAAAAGAGATGAAAAAGAAAGCACGATGGAGTCATGCATTGCTTCCAAACTTGCAGACATAGGAGACACAGATCTAGGCCCGGAACCTCTTGCCGATTTGATAGATAGATCCAGAGCGGGAAAGACTTCACTCATGCGTGCGGTCAAAAGCAGTGGAATTATCCGAGCTGCAGCTTTTCCATGTGCAACAATTGCGAGTTCCCGATGGAGTGTGCTAGATCTTATCATCCTTCATCCAGATCAGTGCGTGATGCTTCGAGAAAGACAATAATTCGTTTGGACGCAGAGTTCATCAATTATTGTTTGAAGATTCCAGTGCGAAAGGTGGTGACTTCTATTAGCATTCAGGATGCTGACAGTAGATGGGAGAAGCATAGAGTTGATTGCATTAGCATCATGAATAGCCGATACATGAAGAAGCCTAGATCTCCTTCAAAGTTCCCGAGAACTCTTCCACGGTCCAATTTGGTGCAGGAGATAGATGATGTCGTAAAATTGTTATGCAGGATGAATGGCGAAGCGAATGCCTACACTTTCCATACATGGATGTATGCTTTCATCAGGACCATTGAAATCAACAAGGTTGATTCTGAAATCAACAAGGTTGATTCTATAATCAATTGGTCGGAAATTATTAGCAACAACATCGGTGAGCAACTCCGGAACGTGAAGCGTACTTTCAGCTTCAAGATGACTTCATACTTGGTGTATGCTGCAGCTTCACAAGGCGTCTTTTCCAAGCTGGATAGATGTGGTGTTCTTTCTAAGGACCCCATTTTCAAGTGCTACCCGACATCTTACTTTTTATAGGCGAGAAAGACTTCAAAGTGATCAACGATGACTTCTTCTACGATTTCATCTGCAGGCTAGACAAAGACTTGAAGGCCAACAGGGTAAGCAAGGAAGCGTGGGAAGCTGTGTCCAAGATTGGCAGTCTATTCATTCAATTTGCAGATTTCACATACCTCAGGGTTACGGGCTTTTCTGGAGAACCAATAAAGATGCCCAGGTATCCGAATGATAGATTGATCGCCATGGAGCTAAGCAGGCAACTTGTGGAGTTACACGACCTTCAGTCAAAGCGGCACAAGTCTACGGGCTTCTTCCCAATCACTGTGGGATATTACAGCTGCATTAGCATTCACAGAGCTCGAGGGATGGAAGCGCAAATGTTATCCGAGTATGAGCAAGAGTTCTTCCCTGCACGGCTGAACTTCGATCCATTTGGAGTAGCCAGGAAGACAATCTCCCAAGAGTACGCACATGTGCCTTCATTAGAAGATTTCTGGATGAAGTGCAAAAGTGAGTACAAGGTTGGAAAGAAAGATTTCAGCGAGGCTATCAAAGAAAGCAAGTGTTCGACTTTGGACTAGCGCAGATACCTGCGGATCTTAAAGATGATGGGAATGTGGTACTTGACACTTACCATCAAATGGGAGGAGATAAAGCCATACTGCAAAATAACATAGGAGGTTGCAACACAATTGAAGAAAGGTCGAGAGCTATGTTGGT
Source organism: Taxus wallichiana var. yunnanensis (assembly GCA_018340775.1). NCBI lineage: Eukaryota > Viridiplantae > Streptophyta > Pinopsida > Cupressales > Taxaceae > Taxus > Taxus wallichiana. Next base: position 456,607,834 of record CM031235.1, on the reverse strand, counting down.
GAATACTTCAAACTGGTTGCTGACGAAGGGATATTGCCTTGATGAAGCATTGATGAATCAAGTCACGGGCAACTTCGGCACTGCGCCATTCCCTCAAGCCGAAAGCACGGAGGAGAAAGCGGCGGGAAAGTCGAGAAGTTAAAAGTGCATAGAAGATCTCAATCGAGGAGAGGATAACTTCGCAACCATGACTTTAACTCCAGTTTCTCCGCAGTACCCGATGACCAAAGTACCACTCGGTCAAGCCACCACTGAAGGATTGAAGCAGGACACGCAGACATTGATAGATGCTTTATTCCTTAGGCTTGACAGTGAGAAGGCGGAGAAAGAAGAGTTGCAGAAGCAAGTATCTCAATTATGTGAGATCATAGCCAAGGTTGCTAAACCTTCCATTCAGCCCATTTCAGAGCAGGTGAGTGATCATCTTATGCAGGAAATGGAAGATGCAAGCAATCAAGTAAAGGCCATTGACGAATGGAAGGATTTGATTATTCGTCAAGCTTCTGTACAACTTGGGGAAGTGTCAGCCCGCCTAAAGGTTATGAACGATGCAGCAAATCAACTAAAGCAACTGATGGCAAACATAGAAGGCATGAATACAGTTGCAGAGAGTAACCTGAGTATTTTGGCCGAGATCAACAAGCTGCCAGGAGATGTATTGATTGCGGAACAAATTGTACCGGACGGATCAGTCGAGAAGGGGAAGCAGTTAGAATTTGCAGTATCTTTCCGTTTGGAAATCTGCAGAGTTTTGCTGAAAAGGATGCAGGCACTTGAAAGTAGGACGTCATCCTTACCCGACAGTATCATTTCTTTCACGGAAGAGGATGTGGTCGGAGGCGTTACTTCTTACGTGCGGATTGTTTCTAACGAGGTGCCTAATTCCCTGGAAGGTTCTCTTCTGATGGTACAAAAGAGAATTGATAAAGCTACCAAGCCTTTCACGATGAATTCTATCAGTAGACTGGTGGCGCTAGCATATTGCAAGGTTTGGGCCGAGTTTGGAAGATGTGGAAGCGTGCATCAAAGTGTTGAATGAAGGGTTGCTGCAATTCAGGACAGAGAAAGAAGCAGTGGCTAAAACAGATGGAAGGATGCTGAATTATATGTTCGACAAGTATATCAGATATCAGAACAAGAAGATGTAGACATTACAGCTGGCATGACTTCTTCTATTCTTTCTTCTTCTATTTTCTATGTTCCCGGATGAAATTGTAAAACTTCTAAGTTATTGGTTTTACAACCATTACTTGAAGTCATGTGGAACCATTCTATTAGTTAAGTGATACATGTGTCACTTAAGAAGAAGTTAGTTGAGGATGATTGCCAAATGTCATCTTTACTTGTTGTTCATGCTTTAGTTCAGTTTGAGTTTTCCATTTGTACTTTCCCTCCTACATTCTATAAGTAGGAGAAGAACCTCCGGGTTAATGATGGATCAGAATTTGTAAGCAGCAAACTTGTGTTCCGGACTTTGTCTTTGAACCCTTGAGAGCAACTTGGAGCAAAGGAATACAAAGGAGCAGGTTTCCGGAGAACTTTGTGTCACGGTGTACTTTGTTTCTTGCTTTTAATCTTAGATCTCTTAGTAAAATTTGTGTTATTATAGATCTTGATCTAGAGCTACCTTTGTTTTATAATTCTGTGTGTTCATATCTATTATGTTTCTTCTGTGTGCATGCAATTAGCTCTGCTATCTACTAATTGGGATGCACATCTTCCCCATTTCTTCTCTAGTATTTCCTTTACTTCCTTCTTCTATAAAATACTTCCTTTCTTGAACAGATTTTACTTGCTTTGCAGAACTTCTTAGTTATGGATCATGAACTAAGTAGTTAAAGTAAAACCCCGATAGATAATAACACGTTTTTGACAAATCGACACGGGAGCCTCACCGGTTAAATGAGGGAGATTTATCTATGACCGCCTAGGTTTGATGCTATGCAGAAAATCTAGCCAACAAAATCTGTACGTCTATGTATTGTCAATTGTTGCATCTTCCATATTGAACTCGATTAAATATTGAGAGCACTTATCTACGGCATAGAAAACTCAGTTCCCCTTTATATTTTTAATATTCACAATAAACACCAGCATTAATAATGACATCCAAAATCGAAAAGAGAAATTGGCAGTAAGAATATAATCCAAAAACACCTACGAGGGAAAGAGTTAAAAATCCACTTGTCAATATGCTCTCCTTCACACAAGTATTGTCTTTACATAGAAAATTATACAACGTGAAAGTGATTGGGATAGTTTGACCACTAGATGACCATTAGAACTAAACAATACCTTAACCTATTGACATATAGACTCTCACTACATTAAATCCCATTCCATAACTTTATGTCATGATCAACATTTTAATTAAACATTGATATTAATGATGATCTCTAAGCATTTTCTTCCAACACTTCCTCTCAAAGCGACAACAAGCCATGTCAACCTTTAAAAACTAGGTGGTCAGGAAAAATATAAATGTGATTGTGACTGGCAGAAAAGGAGTTCTCTGAAGTGAATTTCTATTGTAGTAAGAATGGTTTTCATGTGAGTAAAGAAAGGTAAACATCCAGTTTCTAAGAATTTAAGAAAAAGGAAGATCAGATCACCAATTGACATATTACATCTTATAAGTGGAATTTAAAGAAGGATCTTTGAAATGACAAACCTTTATCAGGTCCATGTTGCCAAAGGTTGCACGGCAATCTATAAGAAAAGATAAATGTTGCTCTGAATCTCCTGCAAAATAAACCTACAAACAAAATTTGTTCTTAAGAAAACCACCAAAGAACCAAAAAAACAATAGAAAACAAGTAATAAAGACTTAAGAGAATATACCAGCTGCACAAAGCGTGTTACAAGATGGGTAATCTGCCTACACTCATCGTCACTGGTCAAACTATCTATTGAATCATGAAGAACTTTAGAAATTTCAAAGAGCAGTTGCCTTGTAACAGGATCTCGAATTGTTTGGTTATTCCTGTAAGGATTTTATCCATGCAGTGAAGAGAATATCAATAGAAAACCAAAAGGTAACAGGAAAAGGACTAATCACAATTAAGAAATGCTAGTATCCAACTGATACTAATATTTCCTTGCACAAGTACTTGAAATATCATTTTTATTATTGTCAATGTCTGCTCTAGCAATTCATGCTTTCTAACAAAATGAAAATTGGCAGGAAAAAAATAGTATTCAGCTTGTACAGGCAACTTTAAGAAAAAGATGTTTTATACTTATCAATATTGAATTCAAACTTTTCTTCACACAGTGAGGATAATCGAAAAACAATACTCTCTGAATTTATTCATTCCTAGAAGGCATTTTCTAAATATTATCATGTAGTAAAATTTCAACCAAGGACTAGTTACCAAGCTACAATGAATTAATATGTTCAAAACTATTCCCCTTAATAAAAGAGAAAATGCTATATCTTCAATAAAAAATTAGCTTTAAAAAGATCTTAATCACAAAACTACAAGTCAAAAATCTTTCACTTTTATTTTGATAAATATAAACAACAGTCTTTACATCAATAATAAGAAAAAAGAAAACAAGTAACAAAACAGACAAAAGTAGTTTATGTTGAAGACTAAAAGCATGCTTAAACTGGGACCTGCAGAAACTTACATACCATGGAGCTTGAAATAGAAAACAGTATTTCGTACAGACAATTGCTCGTGTTACATCAAGGACAGATATCATAAACTGCCTTCATTCCCAAAATTTCAGAATCACAGAACAGAGATTAAGACAAAATATCTCTGACAGACATGCAGCTTGGGCTATTCATACATAGTTTAGCCAATGTAAAGAGAGAATGAATTCACAAATATTATGGACTGAAATTCAGAATGATCACACTTCAGATAATCTTTGATTTTCAATTTGATCTACAGCCTGTTTTTGCACTTGTTAGAAACTCCTTTTATTTTTCCTCAACTCCTCCTGCCTGTTGGAATAAAGCAATTATAATAAAGCAATTATATTATTTAAGATAATAGCATTGCAATAATTAATAATGAAAGGGTATGTTGCAAAGGTCATGTAACCAGGATATTATGTATACAATGAATAACAATAATCCATCACAACACACAACACTATACCAACAAGGATGGCAAGCATCTCTATTTAAGTAAGATATTCTAACCCTACCCTTTTAGAGCTACAAGGAATGGTTAGGTAATTAAAGTTTGTAGTTCTTCGCACCAGCAGCGCATCAAATAAAAAACCCTCTTTCTGAATCTTTTTTTTTGAGATGGGCCTAAAGTAATTCTAGAGGCTGTGGATCTTCAAATTTACTTCTTATCTTCTTCAAACCTTTGTTACTGGCATCCCCAGATTTCACCCTGAAATCTGGGACTACCCTATTTTAAAAAAATTGTACTTTTAAAATAATGGGTCATTTTGTGTTTTTATTGCCAGAAAGTTCTTGTATTGTGTCAAGATATTCCCAAGGAGCCATATTAGCCATTTTCGCCAAATACCCAGATGCCCAAAATTGTTATATTCTGTCGTTGGGGTTTGCCTGCGGAAATTTGTATTTAATTATTTTGAGCCCCGTTTGAGGCAAATTGTGCTCGGTTTAACCCTGTTGTGATCGTACATATCATTATTCCCATATACCAGTAGGGTTTTAACCAGGAATGAATCCTGGCTTTATTTGTGACTTCTGACAACGTTTTGTGTTTTTGTGTTTTCTGTTTCGTTTTTTGTGAAATTTCTCTAGATCAATTCCTTTCTTTGGTTTGGCCTCGATTCTTGGCCTAGAGTATCCGGAGGTCACCTATGCACGTTTTGCCGGAAGGAATTGGCCATCGAGGTTTGATTCTCTCGAGAAAAAGACGAAGTCGTGCACAAAAAAACTTCTTCTAGGTTGACCACATTTTTGGAAAAAGAGGGTTTGAAGTGAATCATGGGATTTTTGGAAGCGGCGGGCGGTGTGGGAATTGTGTACCGCCACAGGTACTTTTTCCATGAAAGCAACCCCACTTAAGTCACAATGGGAAAATTAGACGCAACAGCGTAAAGGGAATTTCTTACCTGCCTTGCAGGGTAAAAATTCTCATTGTGAAATGAAAGAAAAATCACTTAAGGCATTAATGGGATTTTATTACCTGCCTTGCAAGGTAAATAATCCCATTATGAAAGTCAAACAGCTTAAGTGAATCATGGGATTTTCGGAGTTGCCTTGCAGGGTAAATAATCTCATTGTCAATTGACTTTTAAAAATAGAAATTCCTCATGCCAAAAAGTGCGACCCCTTTAGGGAAAGAAGGGCAGCTTTTAATGCAATTAATTAATTAATTTCTTCTCCAATTTTGGCGCCCAGGCTTGTGGAAAAGTCAACAAAGGAAAAGTGGACAAAGGAAGTCAGAATTAAAAGTTCTAAAATTAAATAAATATTATTTATTTAATGCAGCCCCTTCATGTCAAAAAGTGCGCCCCATTTGGGAGAGGAATAATATTTTTTTAAGTATTAATTGATTTAATTAATTCCTATTTTCAGTGGCTAAGGTCAAAGCATACTGTGAGACTTAAGTTAACTGGAAGTAGAAGTCTAAAATTAAATAAATTTAATTTATTTAATGACAGCCATGAGCATGCACAAAATAGGCGCCCCATTTGAAGAGTAAAGCTTATTAAATAATTAATTAATTGCCAGGAATAGGAAAGGCATTAATTAATTATAGAATTATGAGGATTATATAAGCAGGGGCTGCCATAAGGATGAATTAATTAATTCAAAAGCAGAGAAGTGCAGCCCAGACAAAAAGTGCGCCCCATTTGGAGAGGAATTTTGCTTAGGTGTAATTAATGTTGAAAGCTTCCAAATTTGGCGCCTAGGTTTGAAGGAGGTTGATTTGTGTCTGAATAATTGTCTGCATAAGTGATACAGGTGCTTAGGTGAAGTTGGTAAAATTCATGCTTGCTTTGCATGCAAATAAAACATCAAATTTTGGGGCAGCAGGCTTGATATATGCAGATTTTTATGATTAAAATCCACTGTTCATTTTCTGGTTGCCATCTTTGTCTGAATTAATTGCAGGAATTCATTACAGTCCTTAAGTCGCATAAGGAGGTTTTCGTCCCCAAATGCAAGAACAAGCAGCTCCAAGCTTACTTTGCTCCAATAAGATAAATGTGCCAAAGTCTAGATAGCAAATGGTGCCTCTAATCTTCTTTTATATCCTCCTTTTGGCGCCAAAGTACCAAAAGGAAAGGCCGACTTGTATAAACAAGGAAAACACTAAAGAAAATATAAAATATTAGATAAAACATATCATAAAGGTGCTCAAGGTTCTCCTCCATTTTTGCTTCTTTGCCACGGAGAAGGAATGGCAAGAAGACCAAATATCAACTCTTAGGTGGGAAAAGCGAACATTCTGACCAGAGTCGAGCTTCTCACCACCGAAGCGCCACTAAACAGAGGAATTTTTATGCCGTGAAAGAGGACACCACACTTTGATGCTTGAGATATTGGTGTTGTAGCTCGATTTTGCATAAGCATCATTTGGATTGTTCTCATCATTTCTTGCATAAGATTGGTCTATATCTATATCTCACTAGCAAGGATATGCTCAAGACCACGGGCACAGTTAGCAAGGATTTTCTCAAGGCCATTGGTATTGACAAATTCTTGAGATGATTCACTAGAAGACTTTATTTGGAGGAATTTTGAATTAGATCTGAGATGCATCGATAAGATGTAAGATAAATCGAGAATGATAGTGGGATCTACTGCATTTGAATCCAAGACAAAGTTTAAATGCAACAATCTATTGTCCTTGTTATGTGGAAAGAAATTACAGGTTTGTGCCCAAAAATTGCAAATATGTGCCCGAAACATATAGGTTTTGCCCGAAGTCATAGACTTGTGCCCATAACTCGTAGATATGTACCTAGAAGTCACACTTGATAACCCAAAAGTCGTGGAATTGTGCCCGGAAGTCGCACATCTCACCTCGAGGGCAAGCTCCCAGTGTTGAATGGAGTTATCCAAGAATTCAAGTAACAACAGAGGCATAAGTATAAAAGGCATGGTGTAACTCCCGAATTACGAAAGTTTAAGAAAAGAGTGAACCTATGGAAGGTAAGATGTCAAAACCCTCAAAGACATATGCCCTTGAACATGGGATGCCTTGTGGTATTCGATCATGACTAAGAGATGAAACACTTAAAGTGACATGATCTACGAGTCACGATCATTGAGTCATAACAATTGATTATACTAGGTGTTTATATAATGCGAGGATATACAAAAGCGATCCAAGACAAAAAGAATTGTCTAAGAGATGAAAGAGAAATGGAAACTTCTAAGAGAAAGGAAGCTTCTAGTAAAGGCACATGTACAATAAGATTCTAGCGAAAGACACGTGCACAATAAGCTTCTAGCAAAAGACACGAGTACTGATAAGCTTCTAGGAGAGGACACATCAATAAACTTCTAAAATGGGATAGAGACAGAGATATGTGCAAATAACAAGAATATACAATATAGCCCATGTGACCATGTTTCATCAATGCTCTCCATTGTGATTCAAGGTCCATGGCTTCGTGAAACATCTGAATTTGTTGAGAAACAAAAGGCATCCTTCGAAATATTACATTATTTGTTGTTCTAGAAGCGAGTGTTCCATCAAATTTCTAAGGTCGTCATAAAATTTTCTATGGAGCTAGTTGGTTTCTATTTCTAAAGAAATTCCCTAATGGTCTTTGAACTAGGGTGAGATCCCGTGGATCTGTGAATCCAGGCCCTTTCATTTGGGTACCATACACACTATTCCACCTCCTTTATTGGACAATGAAACTTCATGTCATTTTCCATCCTCTAATGCCATCCCTTAGCCATTTTCCCTAGAATTTTGGCTTGATACACAATTTTCCTTGCATGCTCAAGAAGAAATCTTTGCAACTTATCCCTTGAGACCTTAGAGCTTTCCTAGACTACTGGTGCCTTACAAGAACGATGAGAGAGTCTGGTTCATAGCCTCCCCACTCCTAAATCTTTATTCAAAAATGAGAAAAGATAACCTGATCTACTTCTATGAATTCTAACCTATTTTAGCTTTTTAAGGCCAAAAGAATGGAATTCTGAGCAGTCTTACAAGATAGAAGTTAGAACATGAGAAGCATGTCAAGGGCAGTTATATATAGTTCGCACACATCCAACATTAGGGCCAGGTGTATATAGTCATGGTGAGCAATTGTGACCTCTTGACTTTCAGGTCGAGGTCTTCCCTCTCCCATTGATCTAGTGCCTGAAGGCCCTTCATCAATTAAATCCCAACTACATATAGCTCATTTGAATATCAATTCAATCATCTTCATCAAACTACTCCAGCATTTTTGTTATCACTTTGAACAACTTGCAACAGTTAAATAGATCATACGTTATTGACACAATAGAATACCTATTATTGAAAATGTAGAGTACAGCACATCCCAGCTAGGTCTTTCAATAACCAACAAAAGGAGTTCACATAAGAGTTAAAATTAAGTTAACAAACAGATATCAGTTTTGTACTCAAAAGGGAAAATCATGAAAAGCAAATCTATGAGTTGGACAATGGTCTAGCAGACTGTTGTACTTTCACTACAAACTCTTGATTTGTTCTTCCGATGTCATTCATGCATTAGGATTTACACCAACCATGGACATTTTTAACACTAATTTTTGTTTCAATTCCTGTTTAAAAGTTCTGAAAAAGATCAACCAAAAATTATAACAAGCATCAGAAGTAGATACACAAAAGATTAAGATTTGAAATCACAATATTCTTTTCATTTTTTCTTTCCATAAAATTTGAAAAGCTTTACATGTTTTGTAATGAAAAAAGGACAAATCAAGTTATGTGTACATCAGATTGCTCACCTAGAGATATGAATAAGAATATTCTTGTAGACAGAAACACGTGTGCTGCCATAAAGAACATCCAAAATGTCCACAAAATGCTCCTGCACAAACAAAAACATCAGAAGTTTATTTTTCTATTGTTATGCAACCATTTAGCTTCTCAATCTTCAATTCAAAACTACATTGATGAATGAAACAAGGATCTGCTAGTCAAACATAAAAACTTGTTTGCCAGTTTCCTTCTTGTCATCTCATCAAATAAACAACTGTTATGTACCGAGTATGATGGTATGAGTGCGACCTATGTCGATTAGGCTTGGGCCTGCATGATAATAATATTTATTACTCAATTATTACAAGTCAGCCAGGGTGACAGAGTGAATGCATAATGAATAAAAATATATTTACATGATAATTATCAAGAGAGGAATCCCATCATATCATATGAGTTATTTAGGATCGCATTGGAGATAGAGCCTCTCGCAATGGAGATTGGAAACTCTTGAAGTAGTGTACCTTATTTGAGAGGATATGCTTCTCATCAGTATTGTTACTTAGGGGTACCCATAATTCATTCGTTAATTATCATTACTAGGAAGTTATTGATTTCACATCCACTCGAGTTCATAACATCTAGTGCCTGAGTTAGGATAAAAATCGTATTAGAACACATTTTAAGTTTTCAGATTGCACCAATTTTAGCAGAAATGATTTCAAAACCTCCTGAACAATTTTTTGCCTCTGTAGCAAAGTCTGATTCGGTGTCTAAATGCAAATTTTGATTAACTTCATTTTTGTGCCAAAATAGAAATTCATCTGATCACTCTTAAATTTACTTGGTTTCTGCATCACTTTAGTATCAAAATGGATATGTATACGTACTTATGGAAAGTTGTTTTATATTGACAAATGCACTTAACTAGCCATACCCAATTTGCATCTCAGATATAAACAGATATAAATCAGAATTTAAGACCTGATCACATAAATAAGAGGCTATCTAGAACATACGAAATTGGGAAATAATAAAAGTGCTTCAAAACATTAGAGAATTAGTGTTTCATATGATAATACTCATTCCATGCCAATCTGGAGACAGTCATCAGTGGTACGTAGCAGAGAGCACATCCAGGTAGAAAGATAGATCAACCCCTAGGAGACAAGCCCCTGAAAGCCACCCTAACCGGAATCATAATGGTCACAAAACTGGCTGAGCAGAAACAAATCAGCTACAGAAATGGCTTTCCCTGACAAAATGTGAATCTGACTCTGCAAATACGCAATCAGCAAGTCCTGGTCATCGGAAACCTAGCTCACTTTATCTAGTTCTATCGCAAATCACTGAGATTTTTCTCCCTAACCCCAACCCTTATCTGGCCTAAATTGCTTGAAAAAACCATTAAAAACAGTAGATGTTAATGGGAACCTATATTATCCCTCCATTATTATCAGGCCCCTCATGTCTTGAGAAAATCACAATCAACACTCAATGCAAGTCAGCAATCAATCCAGTGTATGCAAGTGTCCCAACCCTTATCTTTCAATGTGTGCAACAACAACTAGTAGAGACTAGAATGAATCTCAAAATGCTTGAATACAACTTTTGGCACCGAGATGCTTCAATCATCAATAAATTATGCTCTTGTATCTTCAATATCACTCTTCTGGAAAAAAGTCAGTGTTTGATTGTCTCTAAATGCTCTAATGCATTTTTGTATTGATAGCCTTTTTAAATTCAAATTAGGATCCTATTGGCGTCCAAGCAAACAAACAACAAGCAGGATAGATGGCAAGGAAATCCATAAGGGAATTCAAAATCAGGGGCAGAAAGGCCCACAAAGGCGGTGTTCATTTCCGTAATAGAAATGAAACTGGTCGACCACTTCTATACCATATGGAAATAGTCAATGCCCCGGACCAAGCCAAAAACAAGGGAGGAGATAGAAAACCCATGATTTAGGGCACGTGATGAAGTAATAATAGTTTTCATCCTTGTTTTGACCATGCTTCACATATCTTGCAGCCGTGTACAGCTCTAACTTTGCTATTAATTTTGCCGAGTTAACAGAATGGCACTTCCTATGAGCAAGAAAACAAGTGAAACCTTGACAAATGGTGTTGTTTAGGATTTTGTTTAGTCCATTAATCATTGAGCATGCACCCTCAATTTTTTCTTCCCAACCCTTGTTGAGCTTGTAATAGAAACAAAGTGCTGAGCACTTGGATCCCGCCCAACAAGAATTTCCTCATTAGAAACAATATCTTATGAAAGATGTCATATTGTTGCTTTTGAATACATTTTTGAAGTGTATTTCCATCCCCAGCTAGAAATCTTCTATTGCTCTTATTTAGCTTTGAATATCGCCCCATTAATGAGAGGGTCTTTATTATGAACAAGAAAACAACGACCGAAACCTAGAAAAATGGTATTGTTTGGGATCTTGTTTAATTTGTAAACCATTGAGTATACATTCTCAATTTGTTTTTCCGACCCTTGTTCAGCTTGTACTTCACTTGGGTCCCCACCAAGTAAAATTTTCCTCATCAGAAATAATATCTTTTGAAATGTGGCATATCGTTACTTATATATGTTATTTTTTATGTGCAGTTTTGCCATACCCATCTAGAAATCATGTATTGTTCTAACTTAGCTTTGAATTTATCCCAGTTAACATAATGGCCCTTCTTATGAGAGAAAACGACAACCAAACCTTGACAAATGCTATTGTGTTGGATCTTGCTTAACACTCGTGGACCATTGAGTATACATCCTCAAAGTCTTTTACCCAACCCATATTGAGCTTGTTGTTGAAACCATGGAATGAGCAGTTGGATCTCCATCCAACAAGCATTCCCTCATCAAAAACAATTTCTTTTGAAATGTGGCATGGATCAATACCTTTTTCCACATCTTAGACCACATGGTTGTTTCACCATCAACTTCTTCAGCTACTTAAACATTTTTTTTGAAATATGCCTCATATATATACAAGATCTATTTACAGTTGTGCCCATGTTGGGTTTGAACCCAGATCTCTACATTAATACATGCCCGATCACCTCACTGCTTGCTGATAGACCACACATCCATGTGCATATACAAGATTTTTTTAAACTTACAACAAAATTGTTTTCTTATGGCACTATTATATGTTGCAAATAGAGTGGTGCCGTAACACTAAAAACTATAACAGTGAAATATATAATATGATAGGCTTGTCATATTGGAAATGTAATGTGGAGCAATGATTGTAGAAGTAAAGTATACAATGTGTTAAGAAGCATACTGAAGATGTTTTCTAGCTTATTATCAAAGTCATTCTATAATCATACCTCATGGCATGATCTTATAAATAGAATGCCTCTAGAATGATTCACATGTTGGAACTCAGTCATACAATGATGTTGCCTAACTAATAATGATTATAATACAAATCACCACAATTAAATATAATGCCTATTTGTTGTCTCTTATCACTTATTTTATTTTCTTGGGAAGAGGGAAATGTACTAAATCATAATATAGTTATCTTTAGATCCACGGCAATAACTATCGGTGGGGGCCTACTTTGATAGATGGGTTCCTCCTCTCTCAAATATAACCGACTCCCTCCTTCGAAAGAAATCTGATATTCTGCCCTACATCATCTCAAAGGATTCTTGCTTACCATCAAATTTCATTGGTGGTTCTCAAATATCAAATTAAATTTTTTGTTCCAAAATACAAAATTGAAATCAAAAGCTTGACGATAAAAAAAAGGTCGAAATTTTTTGGTCAACATTTCAATGCAACATCATGGCCATCAAAAATTCAACATGCACAAATTGTTGTCAAAACTCAACGTCAACTCCAACAAGGAAATTTTGACCAACATATTTGACATGTATTACCAAGTTTCACACTTTCAAAACCCAATTTTTGGCGTTGAAACGTCATAAACCACGCCAAAATTTGGGTCAAATGGTGTAGTTTTCGCTAATTTAAACATTTTTCAACCCTACCATTTTGAGATTGTTGAGCCACCAATGTTTGATACAATTCTCTGGGGATTCTTCCCAAACCATGTCATCTTGAAGTTAAAGGGGTTACCCATCCATTGATCGGCACGGGTATTGAGTTGTTATTGGTACTTATCGGTCAATTGGTATTAGGTTGGGTCGAAGGGTGCTCCGTCAAAAGATCAATAACAAAATTTCCCTTGACCTAGACCTAAAGTAAAGATTGAGTCCCTCTCCCTCCTCCCACATAATTAGTTAGCAATTGATTGATAAAACTAGAAGGTCGAGTAACTCGTCTGCATTAGGGCCTTAACAAACTAATCAATAGATTGAGGGAGACTACCTATACTTTGACCTAAGGAGAATAAGGTGTTCCTTCTTCATCACCTCCCAAGCATAGCATATAAATAGTTTTGTCATCGTAATTCCCTCCCCCTCTAAATACCCATATAAGGGAGGGTTTTATCCAAAATATCCTCCCCTCATCGATCCCCTTCCAACCCTAGAGGACGTAGAGGGGGTCGAGTCCTCTTGCATTGGCCGAGCCTTCAAATACATAAGATATATAGGGGTGGAGGATGTCTAGATAGATATATGGGGCGAGAGGAGACCATCCTCCACCTCAACCTCCTCTCGTCGTCACGAGAACATGAATGCCCCACACCAAGGAAAATCCTAAAGGCCCGAAGGTCCTCTTTCATTGAGAGAGTTTCCAAAGGGTGACAAGGGGAGGTTGGAAGTCGAGGAGCAGAAGGGCACTCAACCAATAGGCTGAAAAACTTTAAAGAATTTATGTTGTCGATTCAAGAAACAGAATTTACGCTTCTCGATTGACTTTTTAGGCTAATTGATTTTGCAGGAAAAGTGCAAAAACCTCATGCTGGTCTTTAAGCACTCAACCTTTAAGTTAGATTGAGGGAACTCCCCCAAAGTCTTATTATTTATGTCTCAGGTGTGCCAACAGAAAAAAGTGGAACATGCATTTCTAGTTGGGCTCCTACAACCTCTTTGTATTCCCACTCAAAAATGGGAGAGTATCAACATGGACTTCATCACAAGACTGCCCATGGTTCAAGGTAAGAATTGTCTATATGTTGTGGTTGATAGGATCACTAAATATGCTCATTTTTGTCCACTTCCAGCCAAGTACAATGCATATATAGTGGCTGATGTGTTCTTTAAGTAAGTGTTTAGACTTCATGGGTTGTCCAAGGATATAGTGAGTGAATGAAATGTCCCTCTTTCTCGAATAATATTATCGAAGACCTTTGGCCTATTTTGTCTACTCGACGGCCAAAGGGTGTGAGCAAGGGTGACTTAAGTCACAATAAATTATTATAAGTGCCTAAAGAAAATAAAATAAATTATTAAAGCACTTATAATTAATTTATTGGGCTTAATGAAGCAATGCACTTATAAACAATTGTTGTAATCTCTAGGAAGGTGCATAGGGGCAAATAAGGGTCTAATATTATATTTCGATCCTCCCTAGGAGGATTGGCAACTTGTCTAGGAAAGAATATCTTGGCTGCCTAGAAGAAAAATAGACCCATAACCATTTTGTATCTCCCCTAGGCAAAAATGCGACTAGGCCTAAGAGGGAAAATATGCATAGCAAAAATGCATTGCAAGCTGATTGGAGGTTAAAAAGGCTCCCTTTGGGTCACTTTGCCTTTATAAAGGGAGAGGTCGACTTAGAAGGGGCATTCTATGATCATTTTATATTTTGAAAATAGCTTGTAAGCTGAAGCACTTGTTGCTGCAACTTCTGAGGACGAAAACCCTCAAGAAGAATAGTGTAAAGGGAACGAAAACTCTCTTTTGCACTCATTTTTTGCTTTGGGATTTCAAGGACAATCAGGTTATTGAATCATTATCTTATGTACTGCTGTAGTGACTCGGTTTGGGCAGATTCTGGGCATATTGGAAGGCTCTAAAAATCAGTTGTGTAACTGCTGTTAAAAGCTGAGTTTCAGATATTTATTTTAAAAAATTTAGAGCAATTTGTGGGGTTCCAATCCTTCTTTTGCACTGCTGTAATCAAGGACGAATCTGCAGTATTTTATCAATGAAAAATCAGTCTTTGGGAGCTTAAAATTGGTATTTCTCTTTGCCATAATTTTATTTAAATCATTCCTGCTCTAAAAATCAGAAATCAGTCCCGTTTAGTCTCTTTTATGATATTTCTTTTCCATGGAACCAGTCGCCATTATTGGGTATGTATTTGCAGCAGTATAAAGTGGTTTTCAAAGACATACAATCTGATTTAGGTTTTATAAAATCTGCATATTAGTTGGGAAGGGAAATTTATCTATGTTATATGATTGGTGTGATTTCCATATAAAACCCTAGTCGCATTGTCCTTAGAAAAATCAGATCTGTCATAATAATTCTAAGAGTTTTTTTATAAGTCACTTCTTTAGACAAGGAATTACCTCGTATTCCTTGTAGGGCAAGAATTGTCCCATTTGGGGACATTGCAGTTCCTAGGGAAAGAATTGTCCCTTTTAAGGACATTACAGTGAAAGGGACAGCACATTTACGAGCATGTTTTGGCTAGAATTGTTCCACTTGATAGGTACCAAACTCACTCCTAGCACTAGCTAGCATCCTCGAAAGGATGGGCAAACAGAATTAGTCAAGATAAGATGGAAGGCTACCTAAGGAATTACATTGATGGGCAGCAATCAACGTGGATAAAATGGTTATACATGGCTGAGTTTTGTTATAATACCACCTTTCAAATGTCTATTGGTATGTCTCCTTTCAAAGTTTTGTATGGTTATGATGCCCTTTCCTTTGTTGATTTGGTTATGATGGATAGTAGAGTGCCAAGGGCCAAAGACTTAGTTCAGCAAAGCCATGATATCTTGAAAGAGCTCAAAGAAAACCTCCAACGTGCCCAAAATCAACAGAAGTTATATACAGATCAGCATAGGAAAGAGAGGTCATTTGAGGTAGGTGATATGGTGTTTTTGAGGTTGCAGCCCTATAGGCAATCTTCTCTCAAACAAAGTGGTGTGGAAAAGCTGAAACCATGTTTCTATGGTCCCTACAAGGTAAAGGATCCCTACAAGGTAAAGGAAAGGTGGGAAATGTTGCATATGAACTTGAACTTCCGGAACACAATAGAATACACGATGTTTTTGATGTTTTTTACCTCAATAATGGACTTGGACAACACATTACTCCCTCTCTTGAGTTTCCACTATTAGATGAGGAGGGTACGCTGGCTCTAATTCCAGAAAGTATCATGGAGGTCTATGAGAAGAAGTTAAGGCACCGAAGTATCAATGAATATTTGGTTCATTGGAAGGGATTGCCCCTTAAAGATGCTACACGGGAAAGTATAGCAATTTTAGAGCATCCAAATTTGCAAATGCTTGAGGAAAAGTAATTTCGAAGGGAGGATTGTAATGTCCCCTTTTTCGAATAGTTTCAATTAAAGAATTCTTTCCATTTTCTTCCTGGTCAACAAGAAATTGAACAAAGGAATCCTTGGGTTTCATTTTTGTTTTCTTCCATTCTTATTAATGTTTTCCTTTTGTATTTTCCTTCCTAGGGCAAGTCAGCAAGGTTGGAAAGATTCCAATATGAAAATAGAAGATAAAGAAAGCTTCTTAAGAGCTCTGTCTTGGGGTAAATCACCCCTTAGACCTTTGACACCACCAAAGAGGTCTAAAAGGAGTCGCATTGGCTCATTTTAATCATCAATTTTTTCATACACACTTTTCTACTTGGTTCTAGGGTTGATTCATCTATTCCATTCCACCGAGGGGTGAAAATCCATTAATGTGACATCCAAGGAGGACGAAAGCCTTCCTTGTGGCATATTGGAGAATGAATGTAATGTCCCTTTTTCCCACCTAAGAGCTGGAAATTGGTCTTCTTGTCATTCCTTCTCCATGGCAAAGAAGAAAAAATGAAGGAGAAGACCCTTGAGCACTTTATAATATATTTTATCTAATATTATAATGTTTTCTTTAGTGTTCTTTTGTTCTATACAGGTCGGCCTTGTCTAAATAAGCTTTGGCGCCAAAAAGGAAGATATAAAAGGAGTTTAGAGGATCATTAGCCACTAGTCTTGGCACATTTTCATAACTCCGGCAAAGAGAGCAAGTTGCTCCTTGGTTATCCACTTGAGGACGAAACCCTCTTGTGAAGACTCATTGAAGGACGAAAACCCTTCATGTGGTTTTGGTGAAGGACGAAAACCCTTCATCTTCATTAGGCATTGAAGAGGAAAGCTTATTGGAGAGTTTACTTGATGTTTCCAGCTTATTATATTTATTTTGGATAGTGCGACCTACCTAGGGTAGGGTTTGAAGACATTGAAGGAGAATTTGATAATTCTGAGTTTGTAATCAGATTTGCACTAATTTTAAAGTCCGGAATCTTGAGTTGCATGATTTTTTAGGGCTTCTATATCTATATTCTACATTTAATTCATGGTTGCAATTTATAATGTGTATTTCATTTCCAGCAGTGTGTTTTCAGTATTTGTTGATTGTATTGGCTTCTAAAAAATCACAAAATCATATTAAAATATTGGCGAGTTGTGTGGGTGTATTTTCATGGTATTTTTGGCATCTTTTTGAGCTAGTATAAGTCGCTGGTTTTATCTACAGTCTGCTGCAATTTTCAATTTCAGATCTGAGTATTCAATAATTTGATTAAAACCCTAAAAAAGGTTATTACAACGAAAACTCTCCAAGTTGGTGGTGTGAAGGCAATTATTGAAGACTATCATGTTGGTTTGTAACTAGGTCATCAAGGAGTCATTTCAATGGTTTTTGGCATTTTCCTTGGGAGCAACTAGGGTTAGAGAGCATTTGAGTGCCTTCTAGGGCACGAAACTTCATTATTATTCGATATTCAGATTTATCATTATTTATAAGGCTGGTATCTTCCATATTTTTCCATTGTTGGGGTTTGGAGACCTCATTTCTGGTCACTTCTATTAGTTGTACTTTTGTTAATAAAGAATTTTCCAGTTGAGTATTTAGTTGAGTTTCATGGTTAAAAGTGCCCTAAAATATTCTTGAAGTGTTTATCTATGGTATGGATGCTTTATGATGATATATTGTAATGTCCCCAATTGGACACTTTTTACCCCCAAACGGATTTTAGGCAAAATCCCAAACCCCAAATACAGATTATAGAGATTATAGCAAATAGATATAATGAAGATCTGAATTTTATCTATAAATGGCGACTTGGTATGGAGATGAAAATCCACAAAATTTGAATTAAAACCACTGAAACTTGAATGGAAAGAAATAGACATTATTTATAAATATGGAATCAAGAGATAAATACCATATTTGACCTCAAAGCAAGCTGAACATAGAATATAAAAATTTGTAGATAGTTTTCCTCGACGCACATGAAAAGTACAAAACCCTTGAGCCAAAAATTATGCAACCAACTGATTTTGGCTTCTAAAATTATGGCAAAGTTGTTGGTGATGAGATCCGGGACAGTTTGTGCCCTAGAATGTACCTAACTCCACCCACAGGGTGTAGATAACCCTAGATATGGCTGCAAATGGAGGTAAAAATCTGCAACAAGCTTCCACCTTCAAACCCTTGTACAAATCTGCACTTTTACAACCTTCTATACCGCTGGAAAATACTAAAAAACACCACTAACTCCGTGATCTACAATGGAAACCCCTGTGTGGAGAATCCTCTCAACTAGAAGAAGGGTTTTCGTCCTTCTACTAGATCTCTTAGAGGGTTTTCGTCCTCAAGAGATTATTTCTAAAGGTTTTCGTCCTTAGAAATATTTTGTAAAAGCTCTAGGCTCAGACAAAAATCATATTCATGTAAAATAGAAAAGCATGTCTTCTACAAGTAAACTTGCTTTTATAGATGTAATGGGCCAAATAGCCTCCCCAACTTCCAATCAGATTTCACCCCTTACATTTAATATTTTTTCCACCTTTTTCATCCTCCAAAGGGGTCGCATTTTCTCCTAGGGGAGAATAATAAACATAAAGTGATATTTCTCTTTTTCTTATTTTACTTTATCACTTTATATTTTTCTTTTCTATTTTTAATTTGACTTTATCATTAATAAATTAATATAAAGTGCTTATAATGTTATTTTATATTCTACTTTTATAATTAATTTCTTATGATGGGTTTCCCTTTCTATTACCCCTTTAGCCGTCGGGAAACGAATTAGGCTAAGGGTTTTCGACCAAGAAAGGGATATTTGCTTGAATTTTCACTCTTTGCGAGTTGTCCTAAAAATCAGACCATTATTCATTGTCGTTCTAATTTCAGATTGCCTAGCATAAAAATATGAGTTTACATCACATGGGTTTGTGTGAATTGCTTGTTTGTGTAGTTCAGCCCTAGAAAGGGACCTTACAAAATTTTATGAGTTTGCTGAGATGTGTTAATTACAAGAAAGAAAAAAGTGACAAGTAAAAAGCTTATTTTGGATCTAAACAAGAACTTGATGTACGCAGCTAAATTGGTGAGACCAAAGAAAAACAAAGAGCAAATCGGAGAGGAAGCAACAAAATTCAGCTATATTGTCTTTTAGGTAAACCAAAAGTTCCCAAAATTATGAAATTCATGAGTACCCTGGTTTTAAAAATGGTTCCAACACCAAGAAGAAACAATCTTTTCAGAGAGGAGCACAAAAATGGAGCCAAATTCCAGATACCAATGAAGAATGATCAGCAAAGGACACCGGCTATTAGAAGGCCTAAACAACCTACAAGCCAAGCAAGGAAAGGACCAGTAGGCGGATGTTGGGTATGTGGTCATGAAAATTATCGAAAGGTTGTCCTCTTGAAACCGGAGCCAACCAACCACTAGCTAAAATTTATCCAACTATTAAGAAAGGATGCCACCAACAATTTTATTTCTTCCAAAGCATTAGATAAGTGTAATTTGCATCCAAGGCCTTCATGCTATGAGAGCATGGTGGTTGAGTTCAAGTCTAGTAGGACTCAACATATCGACAAGTTTGTTAGCAATGCTGAATTGTACTTGGGAAAACACAAAGATTTATGTATATCTTCATGTAACCAAGTAGGGTTCTTATGATATCATTTTGGGCATGGATTAGTTTGGGCCACAACAAGCTATGTTTGATTGTTTTGGTGAGAATATACAAGTTTTGGATGACCTTGGCATTTTGGCAACAAAAGAGTGCTTCAGGAGTTAAACATGTAGTGGCAAGAAAACGTCTATATGCAAGTGAAAGGGGAGTGAAGAAAGCACACAAGTTGTTTTGAGCTAGAGTAGAGGAGTTAGAAATCCTAGCCTTGAGGACCATCCTATTCTACATGAGCTTCAAGAAGTGATAAGAAATGAAATGACATGAAGTGTTTTCTCATTAGGATACCCAATACTTTATCGTCATGTTGATTTGCACCCACCAGTTGAAATGTTGGCAGCCACATAGTTGCCTTCCCAAGGCTCTTCCAAGTCTCCTCTTAAAGCACATGCATGATAGAACCACCATCGACAATAGTATTTGCAAATTTTGGCCAAGGATTTCCATATGCATGACTATCAACCATCAAACTAGATTCATCATAGGAGCATAGGATAAAACACTTGGTCACCTAACCATTGGGGCTCAACTATGGGTTCCTTCTTCTGCCTTTTTCTCTCGCCATCATCAACGCGTTACACCATTTGACATTAGGTGAATTGTTGTAAGCTCCATGTCTGAGCCAATATCATGTATGGAAGCAAATATAGCATTCTTGACTTCTACAATGCTTTGAAAAAGTCAACCATCTTCACATGTACAATGAGCTGTAAGACTTGTCGTGCAATAGCTTTGACAAACTCAAGTATGCTCGTAACTATGTTTGTAAGTTGTATATATATGCGGTTGACATCACTCTTTAACCATTGCCCTTGGCCAGCCTTCCTTCCCGTATGTAGGTTGGGAATTATCTTTTTTCACTTGTGCTCTAGTAACTTCCATATCCTCCTTGACCTCAACAGCAATGTCTGAAATTTCCAACTTGCGCAGGTTGTGGAGAAGAAGATAAGACTGAAGAATATGTGGGATTGTTAAAAGCTATTGCATGATGAGGCCATGCGAGAGGGAATATACATGGTAACAATGGAAGAAGACTAGTACGTAGCTCCTCGAAGGAATGGAAAATATCAAGGTCGAGGTCAAAATGTGAACATAACTACAAGACATGGTATATATCAAAGCCATGGAGATCTGTTGTACATGCAAAAGGGAAAAGGGAACATGCATTATCCACAAGCAAAGACAATTGGTGATTATCCTAATGCCAAGAAACAAAAGGAGATCATCCCAAAAGATAGAGAGGTGAACTACACTCTTCAGAATGAATGATCTACGAGAGAGCTAAGGAAGCTCAAAAGCAAGAAAGTATCAAAAACAAGGCCAAAAGAGGTAAGAGAATTAGTTAAGATGCTCTTGTTATTGAAGATGGGGGGTGACAACTTTGCTCAAGGCATGGTTGAAGCAAAGTATGGGAACTATGGGAAACTCGAAACTCAATCTTTCCATAGGACGTATGTCACACAAGATACCCCATATGACAAAGAATTGCTAATCGATGCATCACTAAATGGGTGTGAAATAGTGCACCCTAAGGATGCATCCCTTGCATTCTTAGGCCCGTACACTATAAGAGACATTTCTGACATGCGGAGATGGGTAAGAAATGTCCCTCGACGCCTCCAAAGTTTTCTTTGGGGAACATCCCTAGGATGCAAGGAGAAGTGGTAAAAAACAGAAGGTATGTCTAGACATCCCTTGACTGTCTCAAGGATAGCTGACCTCCTACATCCCAACAAAATAGAAAAAAACATTTTAAAAAAAAATCAAAATAGAAAAAGAGGATGGGGGTCCAAAAGGACCTCCACACACCTTTACACCAACCCTAAATCTAAAACAACTATACTAACTAAACGAAAATAAGAAAATTCATTTTGTCATTTTACATTTTTATTTTCAGCTTAAATGTTAAGTAATTTTCCTTTGTGCCATTGTTGCAAATTTTCAATGTTGAAGAATGATGAACTTCATTGTAATGTCCCCTTTTCAAAATTAATTAATTCTGAAATATTTGAAGCCTATTTTTATTATTTTCAGAGGCTACGAGAGAAATTAAAGAGGAAAATAAATTAAATTAAGTGTTCCAAGGATATTTTTATTTTAATCATAGTTACCTAAGACTCCGGGACGGCGGGACGTAGGGACGGCAACTTTTTTGAAAATTTGGGGACGGCGGGGGGACGGCAAGGGGACGGCTAATAAAAATATATAAAAATATATATAATTTATTAATTTTACAAATATAACATGAATAATTCAATAAACTAAGACTTAAAATTGAAAGTTTGAAGATTGAAACCATTAATGATTAATCCAATTATTCATCTGCGTCAAATACTTCAAAAAGATTTCAACAAGGATTTAAGAGGTAAGAGTCTTTATTTAAGGTTTTTCATTTTACTTTTTTCGTTTCCCATTTAAGTAGATCTATATGTTTTGAAAGTTAATATGTTTGTAACGTGGTTTCATCCACTACTACATGGGTAACTGCATCTATATGTGGTTGATGTACCTCTTACAAAGCCACTGATTAGAACATAACAAGAACAAGAGTAACTGTTACACTGTTCTCATGATTTTCAAATGCTAACACTCGACTAAGCTAGTTATATCTAGTTAGTGTCTGCTGCAAGTCCACAGAAAACTACAATATCTTTATAGAAAATTAAGCAAGCATAAAGATTACTCATTTTTCTGAATGCCACAACATTGTACAAACTATAATCTCTACTTTTTCCTTTTTAAAAAATTGTGACTATTATATTTTATATTTGAGAATAGGATTACATACATTCTGATCCTTGCTACATGCAGATGGGTCTGAAGCAAAAACTCCTGCGATATATAAAATCTTAAATATGCAGCAAACAAACAAAATGTCCTATCACTGAAACAGAAAGAACCATAAACTATCTCGAGATAACCAGCAACGAAGAATTAACAAACACTAGCTGTATAGTGTATGATTGAAAATTTATAAAACTCGGCCTGTTACCATTACTTCATATCATCAGACATAACATGGAGGAGCAACAATACTTCTGCAGTTTATGGCAATTATGAGAAATCTGCATGTTGTTTTTTACTAGAATGTATTAAAAGTTTAAAAAAATACTAAAAAAAGTATTATAAAACTGAAATTCACATGTTTTAATGTTGGAAAAGTGCAGATTTTGTTGGGGGCGTTGTAAACTCCCGGGGCGCCTCGGGGGCGTCGTGAAGTCCCCGGGGCGCCTCGAGGACGCCGTGAAGTCCCAAAGCACCGGGGCGCCCCGGTGCGTTTATTGCAGGGGGGCGCCCACAGACGCCCCGACGGGCTGGGCCGCCCCCGCGTAACACTGATTTTAATTGGAAAAATGACACTTATATTATATTTTAATCAAAAAAGCATTAATAGAATAAAATAATAATAGAAGGTTGACTTCTATTATTGGGCGCCAAAGTTAGAATTAATAAATAAAGGGGGCACCAAAGTTAGAGAAGGTTGCATGAGTACCAAAGTCCTAATTTTAGGATGGGAGGTGGATAAAGTGTTTTTAAATTTGTTTAATCCTATTTTTAGGATGGGGCACCAACATGGGGGAGGAATTATATTATTTTTAATTGTTTATGGAGCATGCATGTATTTCCAGAAGGGGGCGCCCACTTTGGAGAAGGATTGAAGCTTATAAAGGTAGATTTGGGGTTTATTGTGGAATCATCCTAGAATTCATCAATTATTTTCTGTCTACTAGTAGCTTTAGCTTCTGCAACAACAGTAGAGAATGAAATTCCTCATTTGCATACGGATTTGGGGACGGAATCCCTCACTTCTTAGCTAGGCAATTCCATTTCAGGGGTTGCAGTGACATTTCAAGGTGCAAGTGTTTCGCCGCTTTAGCTCCAAACAATTGTATTCAAAAACCGGTACTTTTATTGTAGTTGGGTCATATTCATAAATAAAAGACTAATTTTTATGTATTATGGTTTATTGTTTTTATACAGAAAAATCAGATTATCGATGTTGTTATAAAAGTTAGTTTTGTAATACTTTGGTGCCTAGGATTTAACAAAATATCCAGATCTCATTAGAAATTATTTTCAAGAATATTATAGTGGAATCGAGTGAATTTCTTCTCACTTGTAGAAGGAATTAAAAAACAAAGTAAGAGAAAATAAATTAAAAAATAAAATTACAGCTTTGAACTTCATGTAAGGTAGTGACAAAGAAGTCAGATACCAACAAAGAGAAAAAAGAAAGCTACAAAACAACCAAAAGTCATGGGTAACAGAGACCCAGACGATGTACGTTTCAATAGGCTCGTGCAAGGACAAGAACGGTTAGCTGACATGATGGCTTAGTTAGTCCACACCATGCAGAACACAAATGTGCAAAGGGCTCCAAATGGTGAGGGAAGCTCTTCAGGAGTGAACCATAACCAACACACTCAAAGGACAATCACCAGGTTTATTGCCAAGCCCTTCCAGCCTGATTTCCTTCACAAGGAGGAAGCAATTCCAGAGGTAGAAACTCGCCATCTATAGCGGATGATATTGTTGTCAACTATGAGTACAGGGTACTTTCGGTGAGATTAGAGAGGCTATATC
Organism: Taxus wallichiana var. yunnanensis; assembly: GCA_018340775.1. Taxonomy (NCBI): domain Eukaryota; kingdom Viridiplantae; phylum Streptophyta; class Pinopsida; order Cupressales; family Taxaceae; genus Taxus; species Taxus wallichiana. The sequence goes on along the minus strand of CM031235.1, from coordinate 456,583,311 downwards.
ACTCACTAATTTCATCAATTTAAAAAAACAAGAGTGGACCAAGAGCTGATCCTAGACCACAAGCTAATCAGAGAGACCTACAGCAGGCACTAGGGAAGTTGTCACTCCCTACTTTTGACGGCTCTAGTAAGAGTACCGCTCGTGCATGGATACAAAAGTTGGATACCTTCTTATCACTCAAGCCAATGATGGAAGAGGAAGCCATCAAATTTGCAACCCTTCATCTGGAAGGTATAACACATGAGTGGTGGTACCATGGGTTAATCGGTGTTTTTAAAACTAGTTGAACCGAAAATAGTTGGTTCGATCAGGTTTGTTGGCTAGATTTTCTACATAGCACAAAACCTAGCGGCGATCATAAGATAAATCTCCCTCATTTACCGGTGAGGCTCCCGTGTCATATTTGTCAATTAAAGTATGCTAATATCTAAATGGGGTTTTACTTTAACTACTCGGTTCATGAACCATAATCGAACAGCTTACAGAATAAGTAAGTAGCGATTGTTTTAAAGAAAGGAAATATTTATAGATGAAAGGAAAGGGAATTATATCAACACGAGAGAAGAAATGGAGAAGATGTGCATCCCAATCAATAGATAGCAGAGTCGATCGCATGCACTTAGCGAAACCAATAGATATAAACACGAATTCTAAGCAAAGGTAGCTCTAGATCTAGATTTGAAATAACACAAAGTTTATTAAAAGATCTAAGATAAAAAGCAAGAAACACAATACACCGTGACACAAAGTTCTCCGGAAATCTGCTCCTATATATTCCTTTGCTTGAATGGCTCTCAAGGGTTTCAAAGACAAAGTCTAGAACACAAGGGTGTTGCTTACAAATTATGATCATTAACCCGAAGGTTCTTCCTCTACTTATAGAATGTAGAGGGGCAATTACAAGTTGGAAGCTTTAGTTGAACTGGCACATGTGGAACTCGAAGGAAAGAAACAACTGGCAATCTCCATCTTGGAATTCCTCTTTGCATGACATGTATGATTTGCAGTTGAAAAAATAGAACCTTCTATTTTACACGTCCGTCACCTATCTCCAAGTAGTTGACTTTTTCAAGTAATGGCTTTTAAGCCAATCATTTAAATTTTATAATTTAATTGATCGCTCAATTACTTTGTCGGAGGAAAGAAGAAAGAAGAGGAAAGCTGCAGTCTTGTCCTTTTTCATGTCTGCATGCAGCTGATTCTTTTGCCTTTGATTCTCACCAAACTGGATCTGGGAGCAGCTGGATCTAGAAGCAAGCTGGAATTGGAAACGGCTGGAATTGGAAATGACTGGATCTGAAACAACAAAGTTTGGATCTAAAACAAATTGGATTTTTCCTTCGCCTCATCTTCTCTTTTATCCTCGAAGCTTTTGCAGTTCTTCTCCAGTACATGCATCAATGCAATGTTTGTCGTAGATAACTCATCATCCTTATTTTTAATTGCATATGAGCAATTAAAAATTCTGGAAAGCACTCCGGATGAATGAAAATTCAATGAAGGCTTCAACTGGAAGATGGGAGCATTTGCACAAGATCTTGGAAGGAATTTTCCACGCACTGACTTCTTCACGGGTTGCATTCGAAACAAGAGGGTGAAACCTTTGTGTCGGAAGCTTTTGCAACTATGAGATCTGGATCTGGATCTGCATATGGATTTGCATCTACATCTGCATCTAGCATCTGGATATGGATCTGCACCTGCATAACAAACTTTGGCAACTGGGCTGTGGATGGAAAAGCTGCAGCTCAAATAATTCCACTACTTTTAATCTACACACATGAGTGAAGTTTTTCCTGCACGCATGAGTGAAGTCTTTCCTGCTCTGGATCTGTCTATCAATTTAGCAAGAGGTTCCGAGCCTAGATCCATGTCTCCAATATCTGCAAATTTAGAAGTGATGCATGACTCTGTTGTGCTTTCTTTTTCATCTTTCTTCACCATAGCTTTGTCTATCTTTGTCTGAACAATTCTTTTTCTTCTTATTTGACTGGAATTCTTCAAAACTGGTGCAGATCTAGATAATCCTTCAGATTCGGAGGAAATATTCAATGTATTGGACATTGATATAAGTTTTTTTTTTATAAAAGCACCTGTATCTAACTCCTGCAATTAATTCAGACAAAGATGGCAACCAGAGCATGCACAGTGAATTTTAATCACAAAAATCTGCATAATTCAAGTCTGTTGCCCCAAAATTTGACGTTTTATTTGCATGCAAAGCAAGCATGAATTTTACCAACATCACCTCAAAGCACTGTATCACCTATGCAAACACAAATCAACCTCCTTCAATGTATGCGCCAAAATTGGAAGTTTTTAGCCTTGATTTGATCTTCTTTTAAGCAAAATCCTCTTCAATATGGGGCGCACTTTTCCTCTGGGCTGCAGTTCTTCACCTGTGAATTAATTAATTCACCCTTATGGCAGCCCATGCTTATATAAGCCTCATAATTCTATAATTAATAATTGCCCTTCCTATTCCTGGCAATTAATTAATTAAAAATCATGTTTTTCTCTTTAACTGATGTGTTAAAATAGCATGTTTAAGGACAGCCATCCAATTAATTAAATTAATCCAATTTAAACATCCACTCTTCACTCAACTGAAGCTTCACAGTGTGCCTTAACCTTAGCCACTAAAAATAGGAATTAATTTAATCATTTAATACTTCAAAAGCATTAAATCCTTCCTAAAAGGGGCGCACTTTTTCACAAGAAGGGGCTGCCTTTAAATAAATAATATTTATTTAATTTTAGCCAATCTATTTCCATCTTCTTTATTCCCTTTTACCTTGTTGATTTTCTTGCTTTGGCACCAATTTTGGGTGAATAAATATTAATAAATATTTATTTAATACATTATTATTCACCCAAGGTGGGTCGCACTTTTTGGCTAAAGAGAATTCTATTTTTAAAAACACATGACAATGGGAATTTTTACCCTGCAAGGCAGCCCCGAAAATCCCATGATCCACTTAAGTGATTTGACTTTCATAATGGGATTATTTACCTGCAAGGCAGGCAATAAAATTCCATGATTCATTTAAGTCACTTTTCTTTTATTCCACCATGGGAATTTTTACCGTGCAAGGCAGGCAATAAATTCCCACCTGCCTGCTGCCTCTAATTTTCCCACTGCAGCTTAAGTGAATTTTCTATCATGGGAAAAAGTACCCTGCTAGGCAGGTACAAAATTTTCACCTGCCTGCTGCTTCTAATTTTCCCATTGTCCACTTTAATTCTTTATTTTCCAAAAATGCGCCCAACCCAGTAGGGGCTTTTTAGTGCATGACTTCACCTTTTCCCAGTGAACCAGACTTTCGATGGTGACTTCCTCTGGGCATAACGTGCGTATATGTTCTCTAGCTGCTCCAGGCCAAGAATCGGGCTAACCCGACAAAGGAATTGATCTAGAGAAATTTCACAGAAAATGAAACGGGAAAACACAAAAACACGAAAAATTGTCAAAAGTCACAAATAAAGCCCAGAACTTATTCCTTGTTAAAATCCTTCTGGTACAAAGGAATAATGATATGTTCGATCATAACAGAGTTAAAACGGAGCACAAATAGCCTCATACGGGGCTCAAAATAATTAAATACAAATTTTCCGCAGACAAATCCCGGCAATGAGAATATAAAATTTTGGGCATCCGAGTATTTGGCGAAAAAGGCTAATATGGCTCTTTGGGAATATCCTAACATAATACAAGAACTTTCGACAATAAAAACACAAAACGACCCATTATTTTAAAGTACGAATTTTTTTTTTCGAATAGGGTAGTCACAGATTTCAGGATGAAATCTGGGTACACCTTTACTGATTCATTGTTTTTAGCAAAAACCGTCATTAAAACCACTTTTATACGGCGTAAAAGTTGAAAAAAACAATTTAATAATTAAAACTACAACTTTTTAGCTGATCTAAACCCTAATTTTTTGCTATATAGAGCCCCTATTCACCTCACACCTCTCTCATTGAGCATTTGTGAGCAAAAGCATTTGGAGTATAACATTGAAGAGTTTAGTTTTGGAGTGAGCTTGGAAGTTGGAGCTTGTTTGCCATTGCTTGTGGGCTCTTTGTGGTGATATTGGCATCCATATAGAGACTTCCTCACTTCTATTTGTGAGCACCTCTCTCATTTGTAAGGATTTGGAGGCTTGGAGTAGCATTGAAGAGTGTTGATTTGGAGTGAGCTTGGGGTTTGTTTGGCCTTTCATGTGGGCTTTTTGAAGCATCATTGAAGAGTGTTGATTTGGAGTGAGCTTGGGGTTTGTTTGGCATTTCTTGTGGGCTCTTTGTGGTGGTTTTGAGTCTTACTCTTGAGTCTTGACATCTACATTTGGAGGGTGCATCCCATATACAAGCTTTAGAAAGCTTCTTGGTTGTATTTGTGTGCACATTAAAAGGTATGTTAAGTTTTAAACCTGACTCTATTTTTAAATCTTTCTAAATAGGAAATCTGAAATATATTTTCTTTCTTGCAATTTCTATATTTGCATTTTCAGATTTCTTTGCATTTGCAATGCCCCCGAGTTAAAGACCCTACATGGAACCATGTTAACATAGTTGATAATCAAGTATTTTGTAAATATTGTAAGAAACACATCGGGGTGAGGGCGGGGGTCATTCATAGGTTGAAACAACACTTGGTTGGTCAAAAAGGCCAAGTTTCCCAATGTGCTACACCAGATATTAATGCCATTAGATTGGAAATGATAAACTCGCTTGAAAAACATAAAGAAGAAAAGGCTAGGCAAAAAGACATAGATGTTGAAATAGGGAGGCAACATGCCATGGCCCAAACAAGTGTTGGAGGCTCTTGCTCCGACCCCTCTATCCATGCTAGAGACCCATTTCGGTATATACCTCCCACATCCACTCATAGTCATAAAAACTAGCCTCCAAAAAAAAAAAAACATCCAAATCTTTTCTCCATTTTCCTCCACACTGCTAGTGCCTCCATGCCAACAGAAAATCAGTCCACCTTAGATAACCATTAGAAGAAGCGGTATAAAGAATGCGCTTTCAAATACATTCTAGATGGTGGTATGATGCAAATATCCCTTTTAATGTTTCCCTCTCACTTTATTACCAACCTATGTTTGATTTCATTATTGTTGTTGGTAAAGGGAGCTTCAAAGGCCTTTGTATGCATGGCTTGAGAGGGTCTCTTTTCCGAAAGAAGTTGGGTCCGTAGATGAATATTTGAAGAGTTGTAAATTATCATGAGCCAAAACATGATGTACTATTAAGTCGGATGGGTCAAATGATGGCAAGAATCGCATCATATTAAAAAATTTTGCCTCTTGTCCACAAGGAATTATGTTTTTGAAATCAGGTTGATGCATCGATAGGGTGAAAGATGCAATTTTTTTATTTGAGCTTTTAAATGAGGTTGTTGTAGAGGTGGGGGTGGAAAATGGTGTACAACTCATTACGAGATAATGCCTCTAACTATATTCTTGTTGGTAAGTTGTTAGAGACTAAACATAAAATTTATTTTGGACTCCATGTGTTTGTACATTGCATAGACCTCATGCTTGAAGATACAGGAAAACAAGATTGGATCAAGAACATTGTAGAGCATGCCAAAAGCATCACAAAATACATCTACAATCACTCATGGGTATTGAACCTAATGAGAAAACACATTGAAGGCAGAGAACTTGTTACGCAAAAAAACATCCACACGTTGCAATCTCTTCTTTTCCAAGCACAAAACTTGAAAAAATGTTTTCAAGTGATGAATGGAATGCATCCAAGTGGAGCTGCAAACAAGATGGGAAAGACACAAAAAGCAAAGTTTTTGACAATTTATTTTGAAAAAAACAGCATAGGTAAAAATTGTTGAGCCTCTTGTTAAGGTGTTGCAGGTTGGTGGATGGGGAAAAATTAGCCATGGGCTACATTTATCGGACTATGGATCGAGCGAAGGAGCGAGATAAGGGTAAATACAAAGATATGGTAGCTAAGTATGGGCCTAAATGGAAGTTTATAGATAAAGGACTAAAAATCACTCTCAAACCCTAGCGACTAGGAGAGAGAGGAAAATCCACCATAGAAACACTCAAAAATTATGAGAAGTTATTCCTTGGATTGCCCTTGATTTTAGAAGCCAGAAAATGTGATCAAATCATCAAACTCAAAATTTTGAAATTTATTATGGCACAAAAACAATTGAAACTTGTAAATTCAATAACTCTTAAAATACAAGGAATCTCCACACATGAATACTCAAAATTACCATAAAAATACCAGCAATCAAATGAGACCAAAATCATAAATTTCCAACCATGGAAACCCTCTCAAAAGTGACCCCCAAATCTCTAAATGAGTAGATCAAGCTGCCCAATGCCAATAAAATTTTGAATATGGAGTATTCCCCTCAAATTTGCAATAATTTTCAATACCAAGCAATGATTAAGGGTTTTGTCGTCCAACAAAACCACAAGGGTTTTCGTCCTTCTATGAAGCCACACAAGAGGGTTTTCATCCTCAAGTGGAAGAAGATGGAGCAACAAGCTCACAATGCCCAAATAGGAAAATGCGCCAAAATATAGATGATCCAAATGAGTTCTTTAATCTTTTTTTATAACCTCCTTTTGGCACCAATGCTCATAAAGGTAAGGCCGGCACCTAATAGGTCATTATAATCTTTTATTAAGCCTCATTAAAGGCACTAAACCCAGCCGACCCACTAAGAATGGGAAATACAAAAATAAATCATGAATATGAATGATGAAAACTGAAATATAATCCATGATCTTCCATTGTTCAACCATTGCTTGTTAAGGAATCCTTTATTTCAGATTTATTCGAAAAAAGGGACATTATAGTCCCCTAAATTGCTTGTCCTCAAGCAATTGCACGAACCAATCCCAAATGAATTTTGACTGCTTCTTCTTCGACATACCTGCACATGAAGCAAACATATTAAAGAAAACAAGAGTGTTTAACAACACTTTTACATCCCCTTTTTCATGCCTTAGAAACATGACAGCTAGCTCTCTTTTGTTGCTTGATGCCACTTCATAATTTTCACTCAGATGATGGCTTCCCAATACTTTAGCAAGGTTGTCCCAAAAATAGCTATGAGCATGCATTTTTCCTTCAAAAATCAGAATCTTCAAATCTGAAAATAACTCACCACAACCTGATTTCTTTCCTCCTTCCAACTGGAATCTTCCTTCCTCCTTATTCCATGAGGGAATGCTCTCAAAAAATGAAAACATATTGTTGTTCATGACTGAAAATGGCAGCCCCAAACCTGATTTTTGTAATTTCAGTCTTATAATCATGGCATAACAACTAGCAAACTGAAATTTCACGAAAAATGGAAAGTCCATGAGTAATGTGGAGGCTGAAATTTGATTTGCATACTCTGAAAATTTATGAACAAGTCTACAACTGAAACCAGCAGATATATTGGCTGTAATCTTAAGAAAATCAGCTTTCTTATTACCCCTTTGAATTCTGATTTCACAACAACAATCAGCCATCATGCCCAATTGAAAATTCATCATGTAGTGACACAAATAAGATATACCCAAACCATTACCTTGTTGTAGGAGAGCATCCTTTTGCTGAAAAGTGAATGCTTAGAACACCAAAATAAGTATTCCGGGTTGCATACTTACCACTGTCCATAACCCCCGCAATTTGTCCCACTCATGACTGAAAATGTTCAACCTATCATCCAATTAAGTGATGACAACTAAACATTCATCACGGGAAATTAGAATAGGCTTGAAAAACTGAAAATTACCATCTCTAATGGCTGCCATGAACATGCTTATTCTACCCTTAATGCATAGCGGAACATTTTCCCAAACTTCTCCAATCATTTGTTGGGTCTTTGGAACCCAAACCATGACCCCAAGCGACAAAACATTTTACATTTGTGGCACTTATATATCTTGCAAATGGGTTGTCCTATGATACTCGAAATGCACTTCAATCTCCACATACTATTTTCCATTCTCCCACAATAATCAACTTTAACACACAAATGAGGAAGCAACAAACAAGTGTCTCAAAATTGATGAATCGAAAAGATTACCTTGTTGTAGAAGACCTTTTGATTGCCCCAAGTGGAGTGTTTGGAACACCAAAATGCATAGTTACCTAAGTCTCGGGACGGGGTATGGAGGGATGGGGTTTCCGGGACGCAAAAAAATTCCTAAATTTTGGGGACGACTATTAAAATAATACATAAAAATTAATATTTCAATATTTTTAACTTTTTTCAATGACATTTAGGGATTTAAACTGTATTTAATGTATTTTAGGTACTTTCAAGATTATAATTGAATGCTCTTGGTAAAAATAACAGCTTTTTAATAGTAAAAACATCAGAAAACTTTTGAAAGATTTTTAAAAAATTGGGGACGTCCCCTCCAAGTCCCCAAGTCCCCGAAACGTTCGGGACGTCCGGGACATCACCAAAATCTAGGGGACACGTCCCCGCGTAACACTACCAAAATGTGATTTCCAAGTTGCATACCAAGCTGTTGTACCTAACCTCTTGAATTGCTCAATCTATGCCTAAAAATATGCATATCACTCCCAATTGAAATGACCATAGCTAAGATTACTTCAATGGTGACCCATAATGCCTTGAAAAACTGAAAATTATCTTCCCTTATGGTTGTCTTCTTGTGCCAATCAGCAAGTATGATGAAGTGAGATCTTAAAATAATGTTCTCCGTACTTACGATACAAACCATATCTATTTCTCTGGCATGCCTCTCATATTGATCCAAAATTCACATGTTGTCGTGATGAATTTGAAAGACTTTCATACCTTATGCTGATATTAAAATGTTCACCTCTCTTTGTCACAACAACATCACTCAAACATGACATGTGATCCTTAACAATTTTTTCGTGTCATAATAAAAATGGCAGCGATATAAAAACGAAATAAAATGTCATCATACCTTGAGTTGTTCCCCACATGTCTCCCTTCCCATGCCGATGAGGAGTGATCGAAACATCCTCCATTTTTCCAATCTTGTGACTCAGAATTTCTGAGTTGAAATCAGCCTTCTTCTTCTCCTCAGATTCAACAAGTGAAGCCTTTTCCGCTTGGGCTTCAACCACATCTTGATGGTGTTCACATAGGGCATCTTCGTAGCTCTTACCGTGCTCATGGACACCATAAATCTGCCTCTTATTGTCTGTTGTTCTGAACAGACCAGCAAGCTTATTGCCATCATTTTTCATTGGAGAAGGGTTTCCAACCAGCCCTTCCTCTTCCCCAACATGCTCAACACCCCTTGCTTCATTTCTGGATTCATCACATGTCAAAACATTTTCAATATTAACCACGAATGAGCAATATTTACCTTATGAAGTTGATTCTTCGGAATGGGTGCAAGTGTCATGGCCTTAGATCTCTTGATCACCAATTCATCTTCCTTAATGACTCCATCTTTTATTGTCATATGAGAATTGCTTGAGCTATTCATTTCACCCTCTTGTTTCTCAAGATTCCCTTCATTCTTCCACTCATGCTCCCAAGTGCCCTTAGTATTTTCCAACATGCAACCATTAGAATTCAAGGAAATATTATTGATAATTAAAAATTCTTTACCTTCCCTTTCTCTTGGCTCTTGCTTGGCCATTTCTTCCTCTTCTTGTGCTTCCTTAGGGCTGCAAGAAAAATCAATGAAGGGTTCACCTTTGGCCATGGTGGTGGGTGCTTCTAAGGCTCCCAAGGGCTGCTCCCTTTTAATAACCAGCTGCTGCAATAATTCTTCCTCCCTCTTCTCCTTAGGGAAATAGGTATTTCCATCCTTGCATGGCGAACTTGGGGTTTTGGTCCCCTCTTCAACAAACTTCATGCTTTCTTCATGTTGCTTGTGTGGCATGTGATGTCTAGGCTTGGGCCTAGGTCTTCCTTGATTCACTCCTATGAATTCAGCGAGTGAAATAGCCTCACAAATTTCCCTTGGAAGAGCCATATATTCCTCATAACTTGCAGCAATATTCCATCCAACCATGGGCCTTGTTTCTTCCTTTGAAATAACTTCCCCCTAGGAAGGAAAATGGGCTTTGTAACCGATTATCGGGCTGATCCCATAGGTTGTTGTGTATTATTAGCTCTTGTCAAGCTACTATTAAAACTTTGAACCCTAGGTTCAATGATCCTTTGGAGGAATAGGGCAAGAAGATCCATAGTATCTGCAAGTCTCCCTTGGCCAGCAATCAACTTGTCAACTTTGGCTACTTGAGAGTCCATATTGTTCTTCTTCTTTGATAGTATCAAACCCTTGTTGCCTTCTTCCACTTTGAAACCATAAGCCTTTGAGAATTCGTGCTCATATACCACTTGTAATATCCCTTTAGGGGATAAAACTAAAAATTAAAGAAATTCGCTCAACCCCGATACAAGCAAATCTGCTTTTATGACAGCAATTAATAAAGAACCAAAAACACTCTCAAACCCTAGCGACTAGGAGAGAGAGAGAGAGAGAGAGAAATCCATCGTAGAAACACTCAAAAATTATGAGAAGTTATTCCTGGATTGCCTTTGATTTTAGAAGCCAGAAAATGTCATCAAATCATCAAACTCATAATTCTAGAATTTATTATAGCACAAAAACATCTGAAACTTGTAAATTCAATAAATCTTAAACTACAAGGAATCTCCACACATCAATACTCAAAATTACCATAAAAATACCAATAATCAAATGAGACCAATATCATAAATTTCCAGCCATGGAAACACTCTTGAAATAGATCCCGAAATCTCTAAATGAGTAGATAAATCTACCCAATGCCAATAAAAATCTGAATATGAAGTATTCTCCTCAAATCTGCAATAATCTTCAATACCAATCAATGTTGAAGGGTTTTCGTCCTCCAACAAAACCACTAGAAGGGTTTTCGTCCTTCTAGGAAGCCACACAAGAGGGTTTTCGTCCTCAAGTGGAAGAACATGGAGCAACAAGCTCACAATGCCCAAATAGGAAAATGCACCAAAATCTAGATGCTCCAAATGAGCTCTCTAATCTTCTTTTATAACCTCCTTTTGGCACCAAGGCTCATAAAGGTAAGGCCGACCCCTAATAAGTCATTATAATCTTTTATTAAGCCTCATTAAAGGCACTAAACCCAGCCGACCCACTAAGAACGGGAAATACAAAAATAAATTGTGAATATGAATGATGAAAACTGAAATATAATCCATGATCTTCCATTGATCAACCGATGTTTGCTAAGGAATCTTTTATTTCAAATTTTATTCGAGAAAAGGGACATTACAAGAGGCAATGACTAGAAGTTCACCGACGATCAATTTCTTTAAGCGAGTCATAGGTGCCTTTGTGAAAAATCTTGTAAAGATTGCGAAGAGATGTGGACCAACCATGTAAGCAATTCTAAATTTTTTTAAATTCATTAGATTAAACTTCTGATCATGAATTTTTAGCATAAGTCACAATCTAATTTGATAAATTACGCTTTAAGTTATAAGTTTTAATTTTTAACTTTGTTTTTTATTGTCATTGTTTAATAATTAAACATTTACATTTTTATTGCAGCACATTGGTGAGATTCATTTGGTAGTGTCCTCAATTCCAAAAGTTTGCAATTCGGATCTTGACCCAAACTTGCAATGCATCTAGAGTGCGCCTTGATTGGTCTCTTTGAGCGAGACTCACATGAAAATGAGAAACCGTTTGGAACAACCGTTAAATGATCTTGTCTTTGTGCAATACTGACCTTCGGCAAGACGAAACCAATTCTTGAACTAAAGACCCGATATAGATCCCATTGTCTTGGATGATATAGATCCAACCTCAGTTGGGTAGAGGAGAGTCACTCAGCGAGTTTGATCTCGATGACTTGGGGTATATGGCTTTGGCTTAGGATGATGAGTCACTAGTAGCACCTTGTCATGAGACACGGTAGGCAATAGTCGCACTCGCGCTACATCAATCTAATTGTTGCGCAGATGTCCCTACGGATTGGATGGGTCTAAGTCGGAGGAACTTGATGATATTGATGAGGATGACCACGAGGATCCCATTCTCAAAGCGGTGGTGCGAGTTTGATGATTGATCATTGATATCGTCTAGTATCTTCTAGAGTTTTGTAACTTGTAGCATCATAGCATGTTTTTGGAGTTTTGGACTATGAGGCCATTTAGAGCCTCATTATTTATGTATTTTGTTTTGGAATCTCATATATGATATATGTATTGTGTATTGGACGTGGAGTTCATGTCATATTTCTCTAAACACCTTTCTTACATGTTATATAGTATATAAATGAGCAAAGTAATTGTTGGAATCATGGTTTCTAATCTTTCAAATATATTGTTTTCATTAAAAATGTAATCTTTATATTTTTAGTAAACTGGTACATAAACTTTGAACCGGTCAAGTTCGATCGAGTCCACCCTCGACCGATTCGACTCACTCAAGGACACAATCTCATCCTCTCATATGGTGACTTCACTAACATGTTTTGATAGAGAGATTTGAAAAAGTGGATCCAGAAATTCATTTCCGGGAAATAGCTCAACTCAAACAACTACATTCGGTAAGTGACTATGATGCTAAATTTTAGAAGCTTTATGTAATGGTACCTAATGTCACATAAAGTAGATTATTTGTTTTGTTTACGGAAGGTTTAATCGAATCTATTATGGGTTTAGCGAAAGTTTTCAGCCCTACTTCTCTACAAGGAGCCATCAAAGAGGCTTTGGATTTGGAAACTTGTGCCTAAAGGGAGATAGAAGAAGAAGAACTTTTAACGTCCACGAGGCTACCAAAAATAGCTTATGGGACAACAGATCTTGCTAAAGATCTTTCTGACATTCAAATCTCCTATTGGTGAGTTTGATAATCAGCTCCCCTATTTTTTCAACCATATTCTCGCTGAAAATATTCTATAACAATACAACAACCACCGTCTTAGAAAACTAGGTCAAATATCATTGTAAGCATTGCACTACATAGTAAATGTTTCTCGAATCCACAAAGACTGGACATACGCGAAGACACAAGCTCTCTCTTCCCATACCTCTTTAGGTCTTTTCCATCTACCTGTTTCGCACCGAAGACGATGTGTATTAGTCCTCCATTGAACATTGAAGATCTTTGTTTTCCATGGGATATTAGCCCCTATGAAAGCCTTTTTTTGATGATCACATGTGGAGTTAAATTCCTCCAAATAGTACATCTTTCTCCCTAACAACTTTCCCCACATAACTTGGCGAAATTTATCTATAACAAAAGTCTTTATCTCTTGGCTATTATTGGGACATGCATTCAAGTAAATGTTCCATTTTTAAAGCCATTTGTTGTTTTCATTCATCCATGACTTCTTTCTTTTCTCCAAAAACTTGTTGAGGACTACCTTAGGCCATTTACTACAATCCATTTTCTCGGCCCTTTTTAAATATGTTATGAGACGAACCATAAAGCAATAGCTTCTTTAATTTGCACTTGCTAGTAATCATATTTTTTTGAATCCTCTCAAATTGTTTCCACCTTTAATTTGAAATTTTGCTAACCCAAACCTCACATCCATAAAGCACCACTAGGGTTACTAAAAGCCCAAACAAAGTTTGCATAGTTTTCCAATCCCATAATTCTGCCTCTCTACATTTGTTTTGGAAAGCATAAAAATCTCTCCACCCCCTAAAGTTCTCTTTTTGCTACAAATCTCCCAACTGAGCTTGTTATTAAAGTCAAACCCAAGATATTTATACTCATTACTTCCTCTAAAATGCTTCCATTGAAATAGAAATCATACTGAGTTCTTTTCTTTCTATTGGAGAAGATCATGATCTTGGTCTTATTGGTGTTGACTTGCATCCCCACTTCTTTGCAAAAGTGCTCAAGCGCACATAAATGCTTTTATAGTCCTTGAGCGGACCTAGCAATCAAGATAAGGTCATCAACATAAAGGAGAAGTCTTACAACATACTCTCCTAGGCGAACACCATCTTCACTCTGCAAATTTAGCCATTCCTCAAGTTTGTTGATATATAGGCCAAATAAAGTAGATGAAAATGGGCGTCCTTGTTAAACCCCGATACCCCTCCTAAAACTTTATGAGATACAAGTTTGAGTTCTAATTTTGACTCGCACCTTTTTGTATGGTCTATGAACACCCGCTTTGTGATGCACTCGGGATACCAAGCTCCTTCATTCTATCCCATAAAATGTTCCTTGGAACTATGTCAAAAGCCTTCTTGAAGTCAACAAAACAGCAGAAGCTTCCTCTTTATCATTCCAAACTTTTTCAATAATTTTCCTTAAAGTGATACCGTGATCTATTATAGAATACTCGGGCCTGAACCCTACTTGCCCTTTTGCTCTCTTATCTTTTTATTCTTCCCACTTGCTGATTTTGCATTCCACCATGCTACCGAACAGCTTTGCAAACAATGGGTTCATCATGATGATTCTATAGTTAGAAGGATTGTTAACATCTCCACTCTTACAAAGAGGTATTGCAAGACTGATAGTCCAATCTCCAGGAAAACCCTATTGAATGATGTTGTTGAATATGTTAACAATGTGAGGAGCGAGAAAATTTTTCCCCTTTTTAAATATTTTGCCTGAAACTCATCCAAGTCTTTGGCTTTTCCAACCCCCAATTTCATAATACCCTCTTTAACTTCTTGCACAATAAAAAGCTTTGTTGTCGTGTTGACCAAAGGGGGGCCTTCAACTTTTGAATCTTGCTCATAAAGTTGTTTTGCAAACTCAAACCACTTGATTGGCTGTGATATTGTTGTTTTTTGTATGTTTTTTCTTTGATTGAAGTTCCTTCCAAAATACTTTTGGGTTATGTTTCCCTAAGTATATAAGTTCTTCCCTCCTTATGGCCATGAACTCACCTTTTTTTTCTTTATGATATGTTTGTACGACTTTGTATTCAACTTCTCTCTTCCTGCTTCTTTAGAAGCGCTCCTCGCCGCTTTACAATCCTCATCAAACCATCGATTTATCGGAAAACATTTTGTTTGCTTCTTCTTAATTTTTGCTCGTTTGCAACTTGCAAGGCCCTCTTAGTTATGTTTGTTAACTCATAACTTTTAAGGCCTTGTGATCTTGCTTTCCTCTCTGCATTAAGTGGCTCAACGCCACTTTGAAGATATCACAATTTTCTTGTGTTACAAGAATCCTTTCTTTTTCGAAAGATGTTGTTGAGCTTGTTCTTTCCTTGTGAGATGATTATTGTTTGCCCAAGCTACCACTATGGAAATTAGATTATGATCCAAATTTAGGTCCTTGATAGAATCATCAATCTCCACTTCTCTTATCCTGTCGATTAAACTTTGCAAGCAAATTGCATAATCAACAACACTTGCCCCATTGTAAGTTTTACAAGTAAAATTTCCAGATTTATGCCATCTTTCCATGCCATTACAAATAATCAAATCAAACATGCCACAAAGAGTTAATAATTCTTCGCCAAAATGATTAATGTCCTTGTTGTCTTCCAACCATCTTGCCCACTATTGATTATCTTCTTCCATGAGCCATAGCGGATTATGGTTCTCCTTACTACTCCAAGTGTTAGCTTGCTCATTTGCAGTCCTCGCATTGAAATCACCTAAAAGAAGAACTTCCCCTTGCTGGGAAAACTCTAAAATATCTTTCTTTAGAGTTGCATAAGGATCTTTCCCATCTAGCCCACCTTTTTTGTATGTTTTTGAGACCTGAGGTGCAAAGTAACAGGCTGCTATTCTAATGTTACTCCCATTTTCCAATATCAGCCTATAGGACCGCCTACAACACAACCAAAACCAGCACCTTATTGGCAACAAAAAAAAAAAAAATCAGCCGGGTTGTTTTCA
The DNA here is from genome assembly GCA_018340775.1 of Taxus wallichiana var. yunnanensis. Lineage (NCBI taxonomy): Eukaryota > Viridiplantae > Streptophyta > Pinopsida > Cupressales > Taxaceae > Taxus > Taxus wallichiana. The sequence goes on along the minus strand of CM031235.1, from coordinate 456,567,479 downwards.
ACAAAAGGAGTTACCTAAAACCAGCAAGGAGATAGAAACAAGAAATGAACTTAGAAGGAAGAAATTGTGTTTCACTTGCAGAGATCCATGGGGACCAAGTCACAAATGTCTTCCCAAGGGACAGGTACATTATATAGAGGTAATATCAGATGATGAAGGGGAAGAAGAGGAACCGGAAGTGGACAAAGAAAAGGAAGAACCAATGGCTGAAAATAAAGGTGAAGAAAAGACTCTAGATGGTACTCTTGCTACACTTTCAGTGCTCCCAGATATCATCCTTTCGAGTTCTTAAGGGTACTTAAGGAGGCTCGAATGGAGAAGGGGATTATTATCATTCATCATTTGACATTTACTTGGATTTGGAGCTGGTGTAGCTTCTCTTCTTGCCATTGAAGGACAAAAACCTTGAATAAGATCACACTTGGGGATGGAAACCCTCTTGTGCCCACTGGTGGCTTCATTCAGGAGTGACAGTGGGACTTCATAGGCAGATTTCTGGAACAACAAGGTGTTATTTGTGCATAGGGCACTTTTACTCCATGTACGGCACATTCAAGGGTGTTGGCACCCTTTCTCCACTGATCTACTCACCTAGGAAGTTTAGGATCACTTTTGGAGGGGTTTTTCTTTCACTTTTATTTGATAGTTGGTCTCTCTCGAGATCATTTTGAGCCTTTGTGTTAAAACTCGAGTATTGATGGAGTTATTAATTTTATATGTTTCACCCGTGTTTGCACTTGAATTAAAATTAATAAATATATATTTGATCTAGATTTCATCTTGTTGGACTTATGAAGTGTTTGGGATATTTCTATATTGATTTTCAGTCTTCATTACATGAGAATATTGCCTTAAAATCCCATACAGCTTCACTACCATAAGAAATAGAAAATCAATTTCATCGCTTAGGGCCAAGTGGTGATATTGTTGGTTGTCATATGAATTCCTTTGTTGTCATAAATATTCAGATTTGTCTTTGTTGCTAATGCCATTTTCAGTTTGTTCCTCTAAGGTTAAAGTGATTGACCGGTGGCTGTAATAAAAATCAGAAGTTGTCATTTGGGTTTGAGCCAAAACCCTTATTTTCAGTTTCAACCCTAGAAAGGGACATTACAGTGGTATCAGAGCATCGATCTTCCCAACTGAGGGTATTCGTGCAAGGCGGTGACAAAGAATACAGACATGGATTGGCAACCTAGGTTCTTACCAAAGAAAGAAGTCATTCTGAAGGCGGAAACACGGCATCCAATGGGTCACAACATTGTGGCTATCTATGAAGAATATAGGGCTCTTCCAAATGAGATCCGTGATGTTATTTCGCTTGCCGAATTTATAGGGGTAAGGGTAGGTCAAGGCCCAAGCCTAGATCTCAAGCGCCACAGAGGATCTTCAACATGCCTTGGGAAGGTGACACTCTCCACATTTGATGGTTCCAACAAGGGGACAAAGTTGGAGCATGGATGAAGATGCTAGGGTTAAACCCTAGACCTCAAGAATGCACCAAAGAGCCAAACCCAAAGGGGTTTCTCTTGAAAGAAGAAAAAGAAAAATCAAATCTACAACAGGGTTTTGAGGAGTCCCAAGAAGACCATGTTGAAGGACATGAAGAGGTGTTGTTAGATGAAGAACTAAAAAGGGTTTTGATGCAGCAAAATCTCCAAAGAAAGAGGTAGAAGTACCTATCATTTTCTCTAAGGATGAGTCCTTGACTATTTTTCAAAGTAGCAGTATGAAGGGCCAAGGGTTTGATGAAATCTTGAAGCACAAGCCTAGGGAAGAGAAGGAAATCATGAAGCACAAGTTGGAAGGTAAAAATACTTTGATATTTAATAATGATTCATTGATTTCTAATGATGGCATGTTGCAGAAAAATGGAGAAGAAAAATCAGATTTGCATGAAGTATATGAGGATGACATTATGGAAGGGTATGTCCATGAAGGAAGGGCACTTCCGGTTCTTCATGATTACTTTCAATTCGTTGGAATTTCCCAAACAGCAGTCAATGATGGGCAGATTGAGGGAGTTCATAACCTTGAAGAGAGTTTTGAAGATGTTCCAAACAAGTACCAACAAAATAAGGGTGAGCTCTTTGTTGGCAGCCCAAGGTATGATAAAAATGATCACATTTTGTCTCCTCCTATGTCGCTGCCATACTTGTGTCATCATGGGCAGTTTGTTGAAAAGAATGATCATATGTCATGTTTGATGCCTCATAATATAATTGGTGATAATGTGAAGAACTCGTTGAGTAACACAAGGCACATAGATCTTTCCATGCAAGTTCAAGATTATGTGAACATAAAGGTTTGGGTTCCAGTTGATCCTTTGAGTTATAAGAAAGAGGAAGTCCTTGTTGAATTCAATATTGCTACTCCATGCATATGGTTAAAAAGAAATTTTATGAAGGATCGTTTTGAACTTGTTATGTATCCTAACAAAGTTGTGAAGGATTTACTCCTAGAGTGTTCTTTGAAGCCAAGTTCTACACTCCAAGGCAAGGTTATCAAGATAATCAGAGTTGTCGCAGCAAGAAGCTTGGTGTGGGAAAATGGTAAGATGTTCTTTCTGAATTCATATTTTGGATGGATAGTACTCTCCTTGGACAGTTGTAGATTGTCATATATGATGAAGCTCTTTGGGTTTAACATGATGTGTGAAAGGGATTTCAAGTATTGCAGTCTGTTGCATCTTTCCTATGTTACTAATATCCAAGATTTTTGAGTTGGAAGTGCTATGCTACAGCCATGATGGGTTGTTCTTCCCAAGTTTAGGTATGGGGCGGTGCATATCTTCCATGGGCAGCAAGAGATGGGCAGGTTTGGAGACATTCTTTCCACTTAAAATGATTTGTAAGAGGGTTCAATCATTGAGATTAAGCAAAGCCAACATCCCAACATCTTTGGCATTGCTTGGAAAGAAATTTAGAGTTGTACATGGCTATTACAACCACTCATCCGCACCCCTATGGTCTGATCCAAACCAATTTGTGAAGAAATTTCAGTGGGGCAGCTTGGAGGCAACAATTGGAATTCCAAATCAGCAAGGTAACAACCATCCAAAGGAGGTGAGCATAAGTATTGGTATATATTGTTTACATCTTGGTGTCACTCAGATTTCACCCTAAAATCTATGACTACCCAATTCGAAAAAATTCGTACTTTTAAAATAGTGGGTCGCTTGTTGTTTTTATTGCACTAAAGTTCTGTGATTACACAAAATAATCCTAAAGAGCCATATTAGCCTTTTTCGCCAAATACCCAGATGCCCAAAATTGTTTTATTCTGTCGTCGGGATTTGTCTGCGGGAAATTTGTATTTAATTATTTTGAGCCCCGTATGAGGCTATTTGCGCTCTGTTTTAACTCCATTATAAGCGAATATGTTATTATTCCTATGTACCAGAAGGATTTTAACTTATTTTAAGTTTTGGGCTTTATTTGTAACTTTTGGCAATTTTTCGTGTTTTTGTGGTGTCCCGTTCTGTTTTCTGTAAAATTTCTCTGGAACAACTCCTTTGCCGGGTAAGCCCGATTTTTGGCCTGGAGCGGCTAGAAAACATATACGCACATTGTGCCCGGAGGAAGTCGCCATCGGAGGTCTGGATCACTGGGAAAAAGTGAAGTCGTGCACAGAAAAGCCCCTGCGGGGATGGGCGCATTTTTGGAAAACAAAGGATTTAAGCTGCGATGGGAAAAATATAAGCCGCAGGCAGGGTGGGAATTTTATACCTGCCTGGCAGGGTACTTTTTCCCGTGTTATAAAAATCACTTAAGTGGATCACGGGGTTTTGGTGCCTGCCTGGCAGGGTAAAGCATCCCGTTATCAAAAAATTCTTAAAAATAGAATTACATGTGCAAAAAAGTGCGCCCCCTTTGGTGAGAGATTAAAAGAATTAAAATTGATTATTTTTATTAATCTTTCTTCTCAAAAAGTGCGCCCAAGCTTGGAGGAGGTCAACAAGTCAAAGATGAAATAAAAGAAAGGAGTCAAATGCATTAAATTTAATTTATTTAATGGCTGCCCTCTTCCTCTCAAAAAGTGCGCCTCATTTGGGTATTATTTAATGTTTTTTAAGGCATTAAAACATTAAATTAATTTCTATTTTCAGTGGCTATGGTCAAAGCACACTGTGGGGCTTGAGTGAAGTGCTGTGTGAAGGATTAAATTGGATTAATTTAATTTATTGGATGGCTGTCCTTAAACATGCTATTTTTAAAAGAGAAAAACATGATTTTTAATTAATTAATTGCCTTTAATTGTTAGGGCAATTATTAATTATAGAATTGTGAAGGTTATATAAGCATGGGCAGCCATATGGGTGAATAATTTAATTCACAGGTAAAGAATTGCAGCTAGGAGGAAAAGTGCGCCCCCATTAGAGGAAGGATTTTGTTCAGACAAAGTGCTAACAAGGCTAAAAGCTTCCAGATTTGGCGCATGCTTTGGAGAAGGTTGATCTTCGTCTGCATAGTTGTTTTCACAGGTGTTACAGGAGCTCAAGTGTTGATTGAAAGGATTCATGCTCTCTTTATGTGCAAATTAAACACCAATTTTTGGGGCAGCAGGCTTGAAAAGTGCAGATTTTTATAATTTAAATTCACTATTCATGCTCCGGTGGCCATTTTTGTCTGAATAAATTGCAGGAATTCATTACAGGTGCTTTACAAAAGAAAAGGAGTTTTTATCAATGTCCAATACATTGCAAATATCCTCCGAATCTGAAAAATTGTCCAGATCTGCACTAAAGATTGAAAAAAATCCGCCAAGTTAGAAGAAAAAGAATTATTCAGACAAAGATAGACAAAGCCATGGCGAAAGGAGATGAAAAAGAGAGCACGATGGATTCATGCATTGCTTCCAAACTTTCAGACATAGGAGACACGGATCTAGGCCCAGAACCTCTTTCTGATTTGATTGATAAATCCAGAGCTGGAAAGACTTCACTCATGCATGCGGTCAAAAGTAGCGGAATTATCCGAGCTGCAGCTTTCCCATGTACAGCCCAATTGCCAGAGTTCGTGATGGAGTGTGCTAGATCTTATCATCCTTCATCCAGATCAGTGCGTGATGTTGCGGAAAGACAATAATTCGTTTGGATGCGGAATTCATCAATTATTGTTTGAAGATTCCAGTGCGAAAGGTGGTGACTTCTATTAGCATTCAGGATGTTGACAGTAGATGGGAGAAACATAGAGCTGATTGCGTGAGCATAATGAACAGCTGGTTCATGAAGAAGCCTAGATCCCCTTCAAAGTTCCCGAGAACTCTTCCACGCTCCAATTTGGCGCAGGAAGCAGATGATGTCATCAAATTGCTATGCAGGATGAATGGCGAAGCGAATGCCTACACTTTCCGTACATGGATGTATGCTTTCATCAGACCATTGAAATCAACAAGGTTGATTCTATAATCAATCGGTCGGATATTATTAAAGCAGAACATCGGTGAGCAACTTCGGGCGTGAAGCGTACTTTCACTTCAAGATGACTTCGTACTTGGTATATGCTGCAACTTCACAGGGTGTCTTTTCCAAGCTGGATAGATGTGGTGTTCTTTCCAAGGACCCCATTTTCGAGTGCTACCCACACTTCTTTGACTGCAATGCGAGAAGGACTTCAAAGTAATCAACGATGACTTCTTCTACGATTTCATCTGCAGACTAGACAAAGACTTGAAGGCCAACAGGGTAAGCAAGGAAGCGTGGGAAGCAGTGTCCAAGATTGGCAGTTTATTCATCTAGTTTGCAGATTTCACATACCTCAGGGTTACGGGCTTTTCTAGAGAACCTATAAAGATGCCCAGGTATCCAAGTGATAGAGTGATCGCCATGGAGCTGAGCAGGCAACTCGTAGAGTTACACGACCTTCAGTTGAAACGGCACAAATCTACGGGCTTCTTCCCAATCACTGTGGGATATTACAGTTGCATCAGCATTCACAGAGCTCGAGGGATGGAAGCGCAAATGTTATCCGAGTATGAGCAAGAGTTCTTCCCTGCACGGCTTAACTTCGATCCATTTGGAGTAGCCAGGAAGACAATCTCCCAGGAGTACGCACATGTGCCTTCGTTAGAAGATTTCGGATGAAGTGCGTATGAGTACGAGGTTAGAAAGAAAGATTTCAGCAGTGCTATCAAGCAAAGCAAGTGTTCGACTTTGACTAGCGCGATACTGCGGATCTTAAAGATGATGGGAACGTGGTACTTGACACTTACCATCGATGATGGGAGGAGATAAAGCTATACCGCAGATAACATCGAGGCCGCCATTCAATCAAGAGAGCTCTGAGCCGTGTTGGTGAATACTTCGAACCGGCCGCTAACGAAGGGATACCGCCTTGATGAAATATTGATGAATCAAATCACGGCAACTTCGGCGCAGAGATTCGCTCAAACGAAAGCATGAAGGAGAAAGCAAAGAGAAGGTCCGAGAAGTTGAAAGTACATAGAAGATCCCAAGAGAAAGAGAAGACCACTTCTTCGACCATAGCTTTGACTCCGACTTCTCCAGTACCCAGAGGATCACCAACTATTGCACCGCAAAGCAGGATGCTTCCATGCCTTCATCGAAACCAGCGACATTCGTTTTCTCTCCGCAGCCACTTCGCTCAAAGACCCGCTCCAGAGGAGATGTTGAAGCCGCAGACGATGGAGTTCAAAAGAGCTTTGTCCTCGAATGTTTCGAAGATGGCAGCCATGACACTGTGGCACTTTCTGACGGAGAGGATGCAGAGCGGGAGATGGTAGTGCACTCAGTGACTTCTTACTCCCCGAGAAATAACTTCTTGGGATGGTTAGCTTTGCAGTTGGTTCCGGAAGCAAGAGTAGAGATGAACTTAGAGGAGCATGACTTGCAGCCTACTTCGTGATCCGAGCGAGTAAGAGACAGAGGCCTAAAGTTGCTAAAGCAACTTCTAGGTTGATCATCAAAGATTCGGGAGAAAAGTTTGCTTGAGATATCAATTCCGGCGGAAGGAAAGATAGAAGAGGAGCTCACGGCGAAAGATGTAACGGTGACCAAAATACCACTCGGTCGGCCAAGCTACCACCGAAGGATCAAGCAGATACGCAAACATTGTTGGATGCTTTATTCCTTAGGCTCCTGGAGAGAAAGAAGAGTTGCAGAAGCAAATATCTCAATTATGTGAGATCATAGCCAAGGTCATAAACCTTCCATTCAAATTTCCCATTTCAGAGCGGGTGAGTGATCATCTTATGCAGAAATGGAAGATGCAAGCAATCAAGTAAAGGCTATTGTTAATGGAAGAATCGATTATTCGTCAAGCTCACATGCGTGCAACTTGGGAAGTGCCACCCGCCTAAAGGTTATGAAAGATGCAAAGAAATCAACTAAAGCAACTCGATGGAAAGCATAGAAGGCATGAATACAGTTGCAGAGAGTAACCTGAGTATTTTGGCCGAGATCAACAAGCTGCCGGGAGATGTGTTGGTTGCAGAACAAATTGTACCGGATGGATTAGTCGAGAAGGGGAAGCAGCTAGAGTTTGCAGTATCTTTCCGCTTTGGAGATCTCGCAGAGTTTCTTTGAAAAGGATGCAAAGTGCTTGAGAGTAGAACATCGATTTACCGTGACAAGATCATTTCTTTCACTGAGGAAAGAGTGGATGGAGGTGTTACTTCATACGTGCGGATTGTTTCTAACGAAGTGCATGATTCCCTGGAAGGTTCTCTTCTGATGGTGCAAAAGAGAATTGATAAAGCTACCAAGCCTTTCACGATGAATTCTATCAAGATCGGGGCGCTGCAGCAGCGCATATCATGAGGTTCGGGCCGAGTTTGGAAGAGGTGGAAGCATGCAGCAAAGTGTTGAATGAAGGGTTGCTGCAGTTCAGGACAGAGAAGGAAGCAGTGGCTAAAACAGATGGAAGGATGCTGAATTATATGTTCGACAAGTATATCAGATATCAGAACAAGAAGAAGATGTAAACATTACAAATTTGGCATGACTTTTCTATTCTTTCTTCTTCTATTTTCTATGTTCCCGATGAAATTGTAAAACTTCTAAGTTATTGGTTTTGCAACCATTACTTGAAGTCATGTGGAACTATTCTATTAGTTAAGTGATACATGTGTCACTTAAGAAGAAGTTAGTTGAGGATGATTGCCAAATGTCATCTTTACTTGTTCATACTTTAGTTCAGTTTGAGTCTTCTATTTGTACTTTCCCTCCTACATTCTATAAGTAGGAGAAGAACCTCCGGGTTAATCATCGATCAGAATTTGTAAGAAGCAATCTTGTGTTCTAGACTTTGTGCTGAACCCCTGAGAGCCACTTGTTGCAGAGGAATACAAAGAAGCAGGTTTCCGGAGAACTTTGTGTCACGGCGTACTGTGTTTCTTGCTTTTAAATCTTTAGATCTTTTAAGTAAACTTTGTGTTATTGTAGATCTGGATCTAGAGCTGCCTTTGCTTTATAATTCTGTGTGTTCAAATCTATTAAGTTTCTTCTATGTGCATGCAATTAGCTCTGCTATCTACTAATTGGGATGCACATCTTCCTCATTTCTTCTCTGTAATTCCTTTACTTTCTTCTTCTATAATTTTCCTTTCTTAAACAACTTACACTTGCAGAACTTCTTAGTTATGGTTCATGAACTAAGTAGTTAAAGTAAAACCCCTGATAGATAAAAACACATTTATATTGACAAATCTGACACGGGAGCCTCACCGGTTAAATGAGGGAGATTTATCTCATGACTGCCTAGGTTTGATGCTATGCAGAAAATCTAGCCAACACATCTTATGTTGGAACTCAAGGATAAAAGGAAGAAGGCAATACTTCAAGGTAGAATGGATGGAGTTCCAAGCATGGCTACCACAAAGAAGGAAGAGGCATATTTTCAAAGCACTCAAGGCATAAAGACAAGCAAGGGTCTACTCTTAGGTAAGGTACTTCATGGTGATAATTTTTGGTTAGTTCCACACGTGCACGTATTACTTCCTTGTGGGGGACACTTGAAGAATTATGTGCAAATTGGAGCTTTCTTGTTGAAAGCCATCTTCTACATCAAGTTGGGGTAAGTGTGGGCTGTAAGAATCTTGAACTAAGGACCAATGTATCTATTGTTTTCCATTATAGATCTGCTGTTCTCAAAATTTCAGTTCTTATAAGACAATTTTCAGTTTCTACACTACTCATAAAATTGTCCCTTCCAGTAAGATTTCAGTTTGCTAGTTGTTATATCAATGTCATATGGCTGAGCATGCAAAATTCAGAGTTGGGACTGCCATTAGCAGTCATGGGCAGCAGCAAGCATGCACTTTTAGGAAGGATTTCATCATTGGATGATGTGGGAAGAAGGATACAGCTGGAAGAAACAAATAAATCAGACCCAATAGCCTTGATTTGGATGAGGTCCCAAGTATTTTATGGTTGTTGTAACTTGTTTCCAGCCCATCCACAATCTGATTTGCATCTTGTAATCAGAGGGATAGCTGGTCAAGCTGATTATTCATCCATTTCTTGCTCTATGATGGAAACTACAGCAGTTTGGAGAGATTTTGGTACAGCTGAGTACGCAAAGGAAAGAGATGTCACTGTTGTTTTTGAAGTGGAAGATAAAGAAGACTTCAATGAAGAGAGGGGCAGTAGAGGTATGAGTTTGTTTGGATTGAAGCTCCTTCATTTAACAGCACGGGATCCAGATTATGGGAGCACTACAGCATGTTCCTCCACCTTGATATGATGATACTTGGGCATATGAGTTTGCATTTTCTTGAGGGCAAGCAAATTTGGGAAGGGAGGACTGTAATGTCCCCTTTTCCACGCTAGTCACTATGAAGGCCTTGGGCCCATTCCACCTTCTGTGGGCTTCAAGGAAGGAAAGCAAGGGAGGTGAACATTGCCATAATTGTAAGTGATTGTATTTTCCTTATTTATTTGATTCGATTAGGTGATAGGTGAATGAAAAAGCAAAAAGGAACTTTTATCTTCTCCTTCATTAAGGTTGGTCTTCTTGAGAGCTACAATGGAGATAAAGAAATACTCTTTCCCTTTTTATGAGGTCGGTCTTCTTAAGTGAAGATTAAAAGTGCACTTCCCCCTTCATTAAAAATCGATCATGAAGATTGATCTTCTAATTCACCCTTGGCGCCAAAGAAGGGTACTTAAGGCGGTTCGAATGGAGGAGACTACAGGAGCTGCATGGGATGTGGAGAAAGTTTATGGAATAGATGGAACTATGTGGAGCAATGCACCAAGGTACCACGATACTTAGCAAAAGATGCTAAGAGTCATGGAAGCTCCACTATAGAGAGGAGTTGCACGGAATGTTGCAAGGAGTTGGGCCGTCAGCGCGCATTGCTGCATGGTTCCATTTATAAGGAAAGATGTTAAAAAGGTGAGGAGCCCAAGATCAGCAAGAGGAGTGCGGACACTTGCACAGTTACAAGCTCTTGTGAGACATGTTGCAAGGCTAAGCACAAATCACAAAATCTAATGTGAAAAAGCAGATGGAGTTGATTGGAGAATCATGCAATCTAAGTACAGAGTTGAGTGAAAAGAATGTAGAGTTAACAAAATAATTCAACAAACATTACATGAAAATGTTAAAGGATGAGAAAATTGTGTGAGAGTTGAATTCAGAGCACTAGAAAGCATGGAGGGAGTTGTATAAGAAATCTAAAACAGTGAGAGTCGAGGCTATTATTGCAATAACCAACAAAATATGGATTTTAATGCCACTAGCCCAGGAGATCCTTGAGTGATAGGAGAATTTTGCGAAGGAATTACAAGACTGTGACGGTGACGTTTTGATCCTGCAAAAATAAGATAAGGTCATCAAAAATAAGATAAGGTCATCAATGGGAAAGAATGGGAAGAATTCCAACTTGTTTAAGGACATAAAAGACATTATGGGGAAATGTCAACATGGGGAAAGTCCTCTCACTTGCAACTACAGATCCTAACTGCACGAGTGAGATGCATGTGTTCACATGCATACTTAGCATGCAAGAGTTGGGCTTAAGAAAGACTGCACAAGAAAATTCGTTGCACGTGAATGGAACAAACTACGTAAAAGATGTGCATAATGCAAAGGAGGGACAAACCACAGATGATCATGGAACGCATGGAAGACATGGGTGAATGGGGAAGATTCTAGAGACTTTAAGTGCATGCCAACTTAACAACTATACATCCTCCAAGGGATCCAAAAGATAATCAAGGAATATTTTTGGGCCAGCTGGCAAATCCAAAGGGTCCACGAATACAATAAATACCCCAATAGGACTCTCATTTGAGAGAACCTGACATTTGAGGATTTACAGGTGCACAGTTTGAAGATGGAGCAAGCAAGGTCTTAGGGTTTCAAGGAGATTTGTGAGATATTCTACTCGCGCATGGGTTACACATTGGAGTTTGTATGTATTGTAAGCCTATGGTGTATAGCGTAGGATAAACAAAGTATAAGAGTTGTAATATTTGTCTAATTCAATAAAGACATAGTTTTTGTGGTAAACAAGGGTTTTAAAATGTATAATAAGGGAGTCATTTGTGTTTATATGTGCATGTATGCTAATATAGTTGTGTAGTTTTGGATGTTTAGGTAATTAGGGTTTGATAGGATAGTTCACGCTGATTTGCATATGCTCATAGAACCTTAGAGACGCTCTCCTATAATGAGGAATTTTTCTGCTCTTCCACATTGCAGGTGAAACTCTTAGGCACAAGCTTGAGTGAAAATACACACTCGAGTGAATCTAATGCTTAATTTTGTGCTACAGTTTGGTCCAACGCAGGACCTCCGGAGTGTGTTGGGTGAAATGTCCTAGGCTGACAACAGTAATTTATTTTTTCATAATGTTTCATGGTTGCGTTTGGCATATCTTATAGGATAATGTAGTGCCTCATTGACAATAATTAATGTTGATCAAAGTTCGCTTTGAATTGAATTTTGACGTGACCTAGAGTTCTTTAAAAGTGCATTACCAAAATGTCTTTAGGGAAACTACACCACCAAACAATATGAATCACATAAGAGTAAATGTGCACCACCTTACAGCATAGAAGAATATGATGGTAATCAATGCTCTATTCATAGGTAGTGCTCATTACAAGCTGTTTGGTAGGAGGACCGGAGTACGCAATGTGCATTCCCGATGTACATAACTTAATGGTTCATGGTACTTCATGGTTCTATTTATAAGACAAATGACTAAATGGTTGTCAAACTGAACATAACCGGCAGGGGTCATTACAAACTATATAATGCCGACAATACAATCATTAACCACATAACTATGTTGGCTACTTACTAAGATGCTGAAGCCCATGATCATACTAATATGGCAGTCTACAAATACAACCAATAAAATCAAAGCCACTTTACAAACAAAAAATAAACACAAAAACAACTGAACTGCAAAAATTAGGGAAAAAACAATTTTTGTTTACCAATAGAATCAAGAAAGGATCGTTAAGGCGTGACAAGATCTTTCAGACTCAGAAGTTCGGCGGAAATCAGAAAACTTAGAACTACATAAAAGAATTTGTTAAAGAATGATAGCTTACCAAAGAAAGAATGTATGTAATGTCAGTGAACTGTAAAATAAGCTTCAGAATGATTGATTCTAAACCCACAAGCTCTGCATCATTGATCCCAGTTCTTTTGACATGATCTGAAATGTTTTCTAAAACCTTGTTCAGTTCATTCTCCTGTTGCAAAACAATGTGGTTAATGTTATCCACACCCAAACTTTTTTTTTCTCTTACCTAGAAATTGCTAAAAACAACTCTCAATAAGCATTTTTGAACCGGAAATGACTTGTAAATTGGTTCGCAACTACTTTGAATGGTTACAATTGCCTGGGTTAAGATGATACTATAAACTTCATATATATATATATATGAATTCTTGCAGACGCCCAGAATCTAAAATTTAAAGAAAAAAATCTAGCATGGAGTATATCATCTTGCTGCAAAGAGTTTAATAATTGGTGCAAATTATAGAATTGATAATAATCAGAAACTTGCAGCACAGTGCTACAAATATGCGAATTTTGGTTTGTCAGTTGAGAATGTTGGCTAAAATATAAAGAGGTCCAAATCAGGGGATGTCACCAAGAGTCTTACATTTTCTTAGGATAGAAAAGAAAAACGTTAGTACAACGTTGATGCACCTGAAACTTATCATACCCAAACAGGACCAAAATATACGCCACCTCTGACAAGTCCATTTGGGTTTCAGATGGTCAAGGTTTGAACTGTATTGAAATCTTACTAACATGACAATTGTCCAACAAATGTTACCTTACATTGTACTTTGATTAGTTCCTTGCAATAAAACTCTTAAGTAATTTCCATTTACTAAAGGGAATGTAAATATTCATTGTACCTGTTCATGCACTTATCCTATTTGAAAGCCCATTGCCCCCAAAGGTAAGGAGAGAGAGCATCACTTCTTTGAACCAACTTGCAAAGCCTCAAATTAGCCTCTTAACTTGCACATTACTTTCACTCTCCATAGTCATCCAGGTATTTCCCAGAAGAGTTAATTTCCAATCCAAAGTACCAACAAAACAAAAAGACGTATTTCTCCAAATACATATATCTACTGATTCCCTATGAATATTTTCATTCATCATTGGACAATGATACATATTATCATGAAAATATTGTAGATACTGTGATTCTGATTCGGGAATAGGTCATTAAATATTAAAAAAGATGACAAAAACAGAAAAGATCAAAAATAGTCCAGCATAAGGAAAAGACATAAATTAATAAAGCAATAGAAAAGGGAAAAATTTTAAGCCCGCAGAGATCTGAAGCCCAATCAACACCATGGTTGCAAAATGAAGGGCTGGAAGTCCAGCCAACATCAAGGTGCATTAAAAGCACGTCTCTTCCAACATACTGGGAGCGAAGAATGGGAGTTGCAGCACAAAGGAAGGCATTCCAGAGGGAGTGTTCTCTGTAATTCTATATTTTCAGAGAGGAAAAGGTCATAGGTTGCGAGGTGGGAGTAAATTAAATCCTGACATTACATTAATATAGCTCTATGTTTACTTTATACTTGGATTCAGCTCAATACCAAGCCCATGAGGCATTACACACCATGCTGGAGTTTTTCTATGATGTGTTTCTCTAGCGTAAAATATTGTGTTGTTAGTATTCATGTGTGTGTGCATTTAAACTCATTTCCATCAATGTTTTGATCATATTTTTCGTAAAGTGTAGGGTTTTTGGTAATGGAAAAACACTTAAAGAATTTGTGCTGAAGTAAAATCTGTAGTTGTATTTCATATGTCTCTGTGGAAAATGTTTGCACACTAACAATCTAATTCCAAATATTGGATGTATAGGGAAACTAAGTGCTGATCTCACATCTAAATTTCAGTAATGTATATGGGATTTCAGTAACAATTCATTGACAAAAGTCATCAAGAACTTTATAGATCATTTCGGTATCAGAGAAGCAAATTTCTTGTGTCTTTTAGAGTGTTTTGCTAACACAATGGGGATTGTGTGTTTAGCAAGGTTACATGTTGATGAAAGTATTGGAGGATTTTTTGGTTGCATAGAACTGCCATGACCAATTCTTCAAGGAGAGAAAGGCTTAAAGAGCTCTAAGCTTCCAATATGCAAATAAACATGGCAACCAAGAGATAAGGAGCATATTCCAGCACTTAGAAAAGTTGAAATAACTGAACAAACTTTATAGATCAGATATTCCCCCATGCCTTTCTAAGTGTTCAATCCTCCCAGTTAGCACCTGCTTTTTTGATTAAGCAACCACACAAAATGTTCATTTGTACAAACTATTGCATGTATCCCACAATGTCAATATAGTTTAATTAAGTAGGCTGCACCGAAGATTGTCATGGTCCATGGATGAAGGTATGGTTCCAACTTCCATCATGCAGTTTTCAAAATCACAACGTCTATGAATCCTTGCAACATTCAGTACCACACATGTAAGGTATAGCATGATGACTTGGTACTCACAAGGCATGTGTAAATGTTAGTTACGATGGTATATATATATATATATATATATATATACCAGATGCTACGCTCTACTAATCAAATTAGTGGTGACGGAATCAAGTAATTATGGATTTTAAACAATTTAAAATATTTTCCCTGAATTCTACACGTTCTCACTTGGTCCAAACCACTTCAATGAGCACCCACATAGCAGAAGCCACATGTTAAATAGCATACGACTCAGCTCCTCACATATGGAGCGCAACAGCACTCAATAACACCCTCTCCTCATTAATTTGACTCCCTATGCCAACACTAACATTACAATATATCCTTTTCCTTTAACTAAACATTGCAAATCCCATTACTTGGACCTATGAAATCCTTCCTACCATCCATAAAGATGGAAGATGAGGCCTTATGACTTTCACCCACTTATAATCTTTTGGTGTGTACTTTCCCTAATCCTAAGACATTAGGGCCAAGCATTAATGGGTTTTATTTCTTGTTTTTATTATTTTAATATTCAAATTCTCATCACTAATAATACACAAAAATACTTTTAATAAATTATTCAATTGTCTTCATGCTTCTAAATCGATTCTACCCTTGCCAATTATTATGTGTCCTCACTTAATGCCATCGCTTGATAACCAAAACAATTCCTAGCAATCAGAAAGAAAAGTCATTTTGCTCCTTTCCTAAAAATATAATCACTAGGAACAAATTGAGCCAAAATTGACCTCATAAGAAACATATTACAAGGCAATAATCTACACCTCTGCCTGTGTGGTCATACAGCCTTTTGACATGATTGGGACCGTATATTGCTTAGGATGCCATGTAAAACAAAACCCCAAAATTTGCACCAGTGACCTGTCAATCATTACTGCAATAGCTGTGGCAAAACATTCTGAAAATAAGCAAACATGGAAACCAAATAAAGTTAATCAAGTTGTCTAAGCTACAACTATTGGATCAATTTGTTATGGTAAAGCAGGAAAAAGAGTACTCCAAAATTCCAAAGCACAGGAGGCAAAGGTAAGGGCTCAATAAATGTGGCAGAAAAAATGGACAAAAGAACTAAATGTTTTCTATAATCTTAAGAGAAAAAAACTAAAAAGAGCGTATTTCCCAAATAGAAAATAAGATCAATGTAGCTAACAATATAGAAATACTTCAAGAAGCTTCTAAAGAACTTTATAGAGAGCTCTCTATGCCTTATGGTCTTAATGAACATGTTGACAAAGTTGGGATGCCTATTTCAAAGGAGTGCCAAAGAAATGTTTTGTAGCAGATGTTGGCTTGTTTAGAAAAGAAGATTGATGTAGAGAAGGCACATTATCCTATTAGTAATCTCAGGAATATTAAAACACCTTGTGTGGATAAACATTCTGCAGAATAGTAATAACATGAAGGAACATCTATTTAAAAATCTATTGCCTTTTGGTATGGAAGCTGTAAATGTCTCAAGACATGAGCCTAAGGTTAATAGCTAGGTAGCCGGTACAGGGTACGGTGCGGATACGGGTACGGGGATCCGGTATGCTAATACGGAAATTTTTTTGGGGGCCCGGGTACAGCATTTGGGTACGGCAGTACAATATACATATAAAATATTAAAAATATAGCCAAATAAGCAAAAATTCAGCCTTATACATGAATAGAGTAAACAAATTAATAATTAAGTGAAATAGCCAAATAATGTATTAATAATTCAATGCATTTTGTCATGATATTCATTGATTGAACTTCAAACAAGTTCATTGTTCAAACTCCAAATGTTACAATGTCCAATTATTAACATAAATAATAACAAATCACATAACTGGACTGGAATTCTGGCTATTACCAGCTCCCTTCAAATCTGGCAGTTCAGATTCCTTTGGGGTTTCTCTTATTATTCATGCATTAGTCTTACTTGCTAGTAGAGATGCTGCCACTCTGTTTTTTTATCCTACATTACCCAAACGCATCTCAACTGTTGCCGTTTCAGCCATTGTTTTAGGTACTTCTGTGAAGTTTTGCCATAGTTGAGTCATTTACGTAATCGCATCTATTGACCTTTATTTGCACCCCAAAAATAGTTTTTCTTTTTTTACAAAAAGTTTAAAAAATAAATAAAAAAATTAAAAATTGTTGTTTTTACTGGTGGGTACGCCTAGGTGCGGCTGGGTACGCCCTGGTGCGGCCAGGTACATCCAGCAGTACCCGGCACGTCCTGGGTTACTTTCAGAAGTACCCAGACATACCGGGTACTGCTGGACATACCCTGGCCATACCCTGGCCGTACCCACGGCGTACCGCACTGCACTGCACCACGCACGGGATATGTACCGTATCCATACCCATGCCTTGTAGGGTACGTGCACGGCTACCTAGGTTAATAGGTGGGTTATTAAGTTGATATCTACATATGGAGACAAGTTTCAAATAAACAAATTGAGGGCATTACCCTAATAAATGTGTCAAACAAGGTTTTAACTAAATTGTTAAAAATAATTCATAGCAAAATTTTACTTACGGTGATTTCTCATACTCAAACAGGGTTTGTTGAAGATAGGCACATTTGTTTAAAGCTCAATGGTTAGATTTTAATGTGGAAGCCAAAAATGTGGGGAGACTTAAGACTAAGGATAATAAGTGGTTTATTAAGTTGATACCTAAAGATGAAAAAAGTCTCATATAGAAAGCTGGAGGGCAAGTTACCCTAATAAATGTGTCATAAAAAGGGTTTAGCTTAAATATTAGCAAAAGACTTGGGGCAATTTCGCTAAGGTTATTTCTCATGCTCACGCGGCTTGATGAAGTTGGGAAAATAGTTGACAACCGAGTTATGGCTCGCAAGACATGAGTTGGGCACAGATTTAGGGAAAAGGGTTTGCATTGTAAATCATTAATTTTAAGGAGGCCACTTTAGAATAAACTAGACACATATTGAATTCGCGCAAAAGAATTTGGGTTCCAAGGAAGAGATTTTACATGATGGTTTTAGTTATGCTGCAGGATGCCTTTGCACAAGTAAATAGGGAAATGAGAAGCCTTTGATTTAAATAGATCAATACAACAAGGTTTCCCAATAGCTCCTTCATTGCAGAAGATATCCATTATTTACTTAGAAATAAAGAAAGAAATCATATGAATAGCCAGCATAGGTTGATGGGGCTCAAAAGAACAGCCACTTACAACAGTATGAAGGGGCAGAAAATGTACTCCAACATCTAAAAGAAACAAGAGGATTCGAGTTAATCTAGCAGCACAACACAAAGATTCTAAATAAGGGGTCAAACCGAAACAAGTAAAAGCTAAACAGTTCAAAAAGGATAATCTCGTATTACAAGTGTTACAAATAAACATGTGAAAGGAAGGCGCATCGCCAAGGAGGATAAAGCTGATGGAAACCGTTGGGGCTCAAATCTGCACCCTTGAGGATTTGGAGGAAAGAACGAAGGTAGATCATTGTAGTGAGGTATTCCTTCTCAAATCAGGCTTAATTTGAGGAGAATAAATGAGTAAGTGGTTAACTCCTTACTCTTCAAGCTCTATAAATCTAGGGAGAGACCATTAGCAAGAGTATGAAAATGACAAAAGATCGCTAGGAAAAGTGCAACTGACCCAACTGACAAGCCTAACTACTATGATTTCCCACCCAATTTGTTGTCACTAGTAGGATAATCACAGTGTCTAAGATTGGGCCAAGGTTGCAGACAAACAAATGTTTAAAGTAAGGATATACATAATCAATAAGCTCGTTGCTCTCAAACAAACAAAGTAAACATGGAGGAGCTTACAGACCTAAATCCTCAGTTATAACAACAAAGATCCCAAAGGAATTGACAAGACTAAATGGAGATCTCAATAGGATGCAAAGATTAATGAGAATGTTGTGAAAGAATTTAGTCAGATTAGCTATAATCAATGCCTGGAACCCATTGCACAAGGAGTCTCTAGATTCAAACAAATTGGACCAAAGCCAGCCAAAACAAGACAACAATCTTCACAATTGTTGCACATTCCACCACAATTCAGACTCATAACAAGTAAATCTTACACATACCTCTTATTATGTGTCAGCATAATTTGTCATAAAGCTTTACAACAAAGTATTGGCAGCAATTTGCAGGTAATGCAAAGAAGAAAGATCTCACAAGGATTTCATAACTCTCCTGCTACAAAATGGCTACAGGAAACAAGTAACAGCTTTGTCACCAAGATACAATCCTAAATCCCATGACCTCCAACAAAGCTATAACAATCATTCAACATTACACCATGAACCAGACAGATTGTAATTGACAAAAGCTTAAATTCTCAGAGGACAAAATGCCTTTACAAGACAGAAATTGTTCATGAGCCAAAAGAGCATGAGGAAGGATTTGTCCTCTAATTTATAGCATTCCCTCTGTGCACAATGTCGCAGAAGTGGAAAGGAAAAGGTACTCAAAATATTCCCAAGAGAAGTAATTAGAGGCTGAGAAGAATCCAAATGGCAGCACTAGAGGAGATGAAATATTCCACCAATGAGTGAAGAGAATAGAGCATGTCCAGATCACTCAAGGATCTCAAATGCCAAATTGAAATGGAGAGAAACACAAACATTACTTGAAACAATCCAATTACAATTCAAATTTGAGTTGTGAGAAAATACAAATGGATCCCATGAGGGGTGAAGCATGTGCACAACTGGGAAATCAAGAAACTAGAGGAGAATGGGGTTTCCACTTGTCCAAAAGATTCAGATTTCAAGGAGAACCAATTATAGAACTCTATTTTAAATGCAAGGATTTGTAATATCCCCTTTTAGGATATTATTTAAATCTGCAAAATTAATTATCCAAATCAATCCTAGGAAGATTAGATCTTCTTAGTTTGACCTCAAATAACCCAATGTTGGCAATAATACAACCCAAAGTGGGGTTGGAGTATGCCAAAGTGGTGGGTTAGATGGGAAAACTAATTAGAATGCTAATATTTTCCAAATCTGATTTTTAACAGCAGATAATTAATTAAATAAATACCCAGAACAGCTGAAAAACTTCAAAAATTGATAACTTGCTCCAAACTCAATATTTTCCCACCAAATAAAATGCAAATTATTCTATAAATCAAGACCTTTCCAAAGAACTAAAGATCTGAATTTTATGATGACTGAAACCACCTCAAACAGACCCCCAAAATCTGAATACAAGTCGCTAGGGTTAGGAATATTTGCATAAATTATTTCCAGTCTTTCCCCAAGCTTCCAAACACTCCAAAATCACTCCCCTTGCTCAGAAATAATTTTTAGACAAATCAGATTTTTAAATCTGATTATACACAGCTGAAAACAATTGCTAATCAAACCCCAGTCTACTGCAATCTTTAAAAATTCATATCTTCCTCAAAACTACTCCGATTTGGGCAAATGAGATATGCCCGGACTCGAAAAATACAAGGAACAAGATGAACCAAACCAAATTAGAACAGCAGTAGCTAAACTCCCAAAATAGCCAAAATAGCAAGTCGCCTAGGGCAAAATAAATTGTTGTTTGCACATAAATTAATTCCAACACTTGTATTACTCTCAAAACCCTCAAATCTGGTCACACACACTCACAAAATTATGCTAAATCAGATCTGCAACATAAATATATTTTGAGATACCAAAAATATGCTTAAACAATCCCCAATCCAAGTCGCCAACACTTAGAATGGATAAACCATGCAAGAACACACTCAACACAATGAAGAGAACAATAGAGACTTCAATATCTTCAACCACAAGAGAGAGATCCTTCAACAATGAGAGAGCAAGAGTATCAAATTTGGGCATACATCCCTTTCTCCACGCAGGGAGTAAATTTCAATAATTCATCAACATGCCCATAAAGGAAATGTGACCCCTCTTTTATAGAAATAAGAGGTGCAAAATCCAATGACCCATCATTTAATGTTTTCTCCCTAAGACAATATTAAATTAAAAATATTTAATGACTACTACCATGTGCACTTTATTATTTTAATTAAATAATAAAGATAACTAGCCTAAGTGCACATTAACTAACTAAAGAGCCCTCCAAGGGGTTACAAATAGATAATAGACACCTTAGGATAACTTTTGAGCTCAATTCCTCGAACCCATTGGGTTGAGGGTCTTCAAATCTTCGATGTGGAAAATGTCCCGAGAAGGGGACATTACAGGCTTACTCAACTTCCCAATTGAATGTTGGTAGCAAGTTAGAGGGAATATCCATTCTGGGAGCATCTTCACAAGCAGGGAAAATACCTCAGGAGAAAATACAAATGATTTGGATGTTTTGCTTTGCTTTATTTCACTATAAGACCAAAAAGAGACCTTGAGTTTCGTCACGAACTACTCACGCTTGCTCAACAATTCCTCCCAAAAGTATAACTATTGCAAAGCTCTTCGAATATGCTTTCCAACACCCCAAACCACCCATCAATTGGAGCACCTATTCAAAAGTTATCGCCAAAAAAACCAAAACTTCATATCACAACCCACACAATTAAATTTAGGCAAAACAATAATATTTTGCAACTAGAGTTCACTTGTAATTTTCCGACTGCGCCACTTGGCACATTCTAATTTGTTGCACGGTACCACATAGCAAGCCTCTACTCTTTTTGGCTAAAGACTCCA
This sequence comes from Taxus wallichiana var. yunnanensis, assembly GCA_018340775.1. Taxonomy (NCBI): domain Eukaryota; kingdom Viridiplantae; phylum Streptophyta; class Pinopsida; order Cupressales; family Taxaceae; genus Taxus; species Taxus wallichiana. Next base: position 456,545,892 of record CM031235.1, on the reverse strand, counting down.
ACCTGCCTTTTCTCCATGTTTTTGCGGACTCTGGGCTTCTTGGGTTGCACCACGTAGAAGCTCTAGATCTTTTCTCACTCTTACCCCATTACCTTGTCCTCTAGGCTCCAAATGATGTAGGTTTACAAGATTGTGCCATAGCCGTATCTTCTTCTTCCGCAATCCCCACCCTTGTCAGTCTTCAACATTTTTACCTTGGGGTGTGGGTGTGCGGAGTTGGCACACGCGTCTCAATCTCACAGCTATGGATCGTGGGCCATCTTCAACCTTTGCGGCTTTTCAACAACTTCTCTACAACCACGGGTTTACGCAATCGCACCATGTGGCTCAATCTCATAATCTCGGGTTATGGAAAATTTACAACTTTGAGTCCATTCCTCTCAAAATTGATCTCAAAATCTCTAAATGAGTAGATAAAGTTGCCCAATGCCAATAAAAATATGAATATTAATTATTCTCCTCAAATCTGCAATAATCTTCACTCTCAATCAATGTTGAAGGGTTTTCATCCTTCAACAAAATCACTAGAAGGGTTTTCGTCCTTCTAGGAAGCCACATAAGAGGGTTTTCGTCCTCAAGTGGAAGAACATGGAGCAACAAGCTCACAATGCCCAAATAGGAAAATGTGCCAACATCTAGATCCCCCAAATGAGCTCTCTAATCTTCTTTTATAACCACCTTTTGGCGCCAAAGTCAGCAGGCTTGACCCCCTTAAAGTATTCTTTTAATCTTTAATTTGCTTTTAAGGTGCATAAAACCCAACTGACCTGCTAAAGGCAAACACATGCTAAAAAGAAACATTAAAAATTAGAAAAACAAATGCAAATGAAAGCTCAATGCTCTTCTCCAACTCCTACTTCTTTGCCATGGAGAAAGAATGGCAAGTAGTCTAATTTCTGATCCTCACATGGAAAAAGGGGACATTACATTCCCTTTCCTTTCACTTAATTTCCTTTCATTTATTCCCTCTCTTTTTCATCTGCAGTTTGGTTCTTAACATTAATTTAGGAGTATCACCGATGATAACCGAGGTATATACTCGCAAATACATTATAATCCATCCCACTAGACCTCCATGCCAATTTCTTGCAGCCGCAATGAATTGATTTATCAGCCCCTGTCGATTTTTGACTTTCCAGTCGTCAAACTTGTCCAAGTTTTGACAATTGTGTAGTTGATTCAAAGATGGGGTGGAAATGGAACTCGCCATTAATTTTAAAGTTTGGTGTTCTTGGCAAAGAACACCCGCCAAATCATAGGGTCATGTATCCAGGTTGTCAAACAATGATCCTAGGGATCATAAACCAATACATGTGCACTAGATTCCTTAACCCCGACACCTAAGAAAACAAATTCATTTTGTCAAGAACTTTCAGACCGACATAGACAACAAGTGCATGATAGTTGATCTTGGGGCGTTTCTGCCATTCTAGTGGTTGGATAATTTGTTTTCATAGTAGTATGTTTTTCTTTGATACATGTTATGAGAACTCTACACATTCACTCGAGACAATGTTTTAAAACTTGGAACCGCCGAGGTCCGGACCGGTTCAAACTTAATGAACCAGTTTACTAAAAAATACATAAAATTTTATATTTTTAATGAAAATAATATATTTAAAAGGTTAAAAACCATGATTCCAACAATTACACACAAAATATGCAAAGTTTGCTCTTATATATATGCAAGAAAGGTGTTTATAGCAAAATGGCACGAACTCCAAGTCCAATACACAATACATATATCATATATGAGATTCCGAAACAAAATACATAAACAATGAGGCTCTAAATGGCCTCCATAGTTCGAGACTCCAAAAAAACAACATGCTATGATCATTGATACATTACAAATACTACAAGTTACAAAACTCTAGAATAAACTAGATGACATCAATGATCAATCATCAAACTCTACACCGCTGCTGAAATGGGATCCTCAAGGTCATCCTCATCAATATCATCACCGGCCTCTGGCTCTGACTCGGACTCATCCAAATCCTCAGGTACATCTGCAACAACTATATTGGCACGGGGTCGGGGAGTAAAGACGAGTGCGACTAGTGCCTACTTGTGTCTCGTGATGATGGGGGCGGTCTGCTAATGGCTCATCAAAATCCCGATCCAAACCCATCCACCCCAAGTCATCGGGATCAAATTCTATTCGCTCGACTCTCCTCTACCCATTCGAGGTTGGATCTATATCATCCAAGCAATGGGATCAGTATCAAGTCTTCGGTTCAACAACTGGTTGCGCCTTAACCGAAGGTTGTACTGCACAAAGACAAGATCATTCAACCGTTGTTGTTCCAAACGGTTTCTCTTCTTCATGTGAATCCGCTCAAAGACGGACCAGTTGCGCTCGCACCTAGAAGCACTGCAAGTTTGGCTTAGGATCCTAATTGCAAACTTTTGCAATTGAGGACACTGACTACCAAACAAATCCCACCAATGTGCTACGATAAAAAGTGTAAATGTTTAATTAGTAAACAATGACGATAAAAAGTTAAAAACACAGTTAAAAATTAAAAGTAAAACATAAACTTATAACTTAAAGGTTAAAGCGTAATTCAACAAATTAGATAAAGATTGTCTTATGCTAAAAATTCATGATTATTCATTAAAAATTTTAATCAAATGAACTTCAAAAAACTTAGAATTTCTTACCTGGTTGGTCCACATCCCTTGCAATCTTTGCAAGGTTTTTCCCAAAGGTACTTGTGGCTCTACTGAAGAAGTTGATCTGGTGAACCTCAAGTTCTTGCATCTCATCAGGGACCATGCGCTCTAGGCACTCGTACAAACCATCTTTTACTTCTCCTGTTTGATCTTCTCCAAGCTGAGCTCTATAATGATATTTCGGGTTCAAGAAATACCCAGCTGCATGTATAGGTCGATGGAGTTGATTGTTCCATCTATTATCTATGATCTCCCATATAGGCCCATACTTAGTTACCCTATCTTTGTATGCTGCCCTTATCTGCTCCTTTGCCTAATCCATAGCCTCATAAATATAGCCCATGGCTAATTTTTCCCCATCCACCAACCGCAACACCTTAACAAGAGGCTCGACAACTTTCACAATCTCTGTTGTTTTTTCCAAAATAAATTATCAAAAAGTTTCTTCTTTGTGTCTTTCCCATCCTGTTTCTGGCTCCACTTTGATGCATTCCATTCATCACTTGAAAACATCATTTTCAAGTTCTGTTGTTGGAAATAAGAGATTGCAACGTGAGGAAGTTTGTTGCAAATCTTGTGATGGTTGGCCTAACAAGTTCTTTGCCCTCAGTGTTCTTCCTCATTAGGTTCAATACCCATGAGTGGTTGTAGATGTATTTGGTGATGCTTTTGCCATGCTCTACAGTGTTCTTGATCCAATCTTTTTCCCTATATCCTCAAGCATGAGGTCTATGCAATGTGCAACACATGGAGTCCAAAATATTGTTTTGTGTTTAGCTTCTAACATCTTACCAAAGCAAGAACATAGTTAGAGGCATTATCTCATTATGATTTGTACGACATTTTCCATCCCCACCTCTAAAACAATCTCATCCAAAAGCTCAAACAATAAATTTGCATCTTTCACCCTATCGATGCATCTACTGATTTCAAAAACATGTGTACCTTGTGGACAAGAGGCAAGACTATTATTATTGTGGTTCTTGCCATCACTCCATCCATCTGACATAATAGTGCATCCTGTTTTGGCCCATGAAGCTTTGCAACCTTTCAAATATTCATCTATGGATGCAACTTCTTTCTTCAAAAGTGATCCTCTCAAGTCATGCATACTAGGGCCTTTGAAGCCCTTACCAGAAACAACAATCGAATCAAACATCGGCTGGTAATAAGGTGAGCGGGCAGCATTGGAAGGGATATCTGCATCATACCACCATCTAGCAATGTACTCAAAAGTTGCTTCTTTGTATTGCTTCTTCCAATGGTTATCCAAGGTGGGCTGATTTTGTGTTGGCATGGAGGCACTAACAGTAGCAGGTGTGGAAGATGGAAAAAAGCTTTGAATGGTCTTTCTTTTTTGAGGCCGGTTTCCTTGACTATGAGTGGATGGGAGAGGCATATACCAAAAGGGGTCTCTAACAATGACATAAGGGTCAGAGCAAGATCCTTCAACATCAAGGCATGTTCCCTCCTCCCTATTTCAGCTTCCATCTCTTTTTGCCTAGTCTTCTCTTCTCTATGTTTTTCAATCATGTTTTTCATTTCCAACCTAATGGCATCAATATCAGGTGCATCACATGGGGTAACTTGGCCTCTTTGACCAGCCAAGTGTTGTTTCAACCTATGAATCCCCCCCGATGTGTTTCTTACAATATTTACAAAAAACTTGATCATCAATTACGTCTGCATGGGTTCATGTAGAGTCTTTTGTTTTCGGGGCCATTGCAAATGCAAATAAATCTGAAAATGCAAATAAAAACAAAATAAATTTCATATTTCTTATTTAATAAAATTTACAAATAAAGAGCAAGTTTAAAATGTAACATACCTTTCAATGTGCACACAAATGAGGTGAAGAAATGCTCCAAGCTTGTATATGGCACCACAAAGAGCCCGCACTCTAAATGTAGACGTAAATGTCACCACAAAGAGCCCACGCTTGATGCCAAACAATGCCCAAACTCACTCCAAATGAACACTATTCAATGCTGCCCCAATCTTCCAAATCCTTGCGAATAAGAGAGGTGCTCGCAAATAGAGGTGAGGTGCTCGCAAATAGATGCCAATATCACCACAAAGAGCCCACAAGCAATGCCAAACAAGCTCCAAGCCTCCAACTTCCAAGCTCACTACAAAAAATAAACTCATCAATGTTATGCTCACAAATGCTCAATGAGAGGTGTGAAGTGAATAGAGGGGGATGTATTTATAACACCAAATTAGGGTTTAGAGACAATAAAAAATACAAAAAAACAATTAAAAAAATGTTTTTTTAAGTCGCCGCCGTATAAGGAAAAACAGTCTTAAACCGGCCGGTTTAGGACGAAACCGGACCGGTTGGACCGGTTTGGGCTAAAACCGGTCAAACCGATCCAGTTTCTTGAACGGTTTATGCAAAAAAGGTCAAACCGGTCAAACCGGCCAGTTCCGGTTCCGATTTGACCGATTTTTAAAACATTGACTCAGACCCCATCCTCTGGTGAATGTAACATTGTTTTAACTTTTGATGGCGTCAAGAGTGATACACACCACGGTCATCCCTTCAGCATTCAACGCATGTCTCAAATCTGCCCTTTTGTGAGATATAAATCATTTAGCATTATCAAGAACCCCATGTAATTAAGGTAAGACAGGTTTGTGCCCAAGCACAAAGCCACAATCTGGGGGCCTTTGAACTTTCGCTACACCTGGTTTATAATTTATTGTGAAAATATTTACCTACCGTTCTGCAATCACCAATGCATCTTCAACCATCCGCCATTCTGCCTTCCAGTTTGTTCCCTTATTCAGCTTGTCTCGTATAGTATTTCTTTTGTTGGTCATCCAATTTCCTCCAAGTAGCTGGAGGCTTCTCTGTTTCTTTGTAGGTTGTTCATGGCTTTTAGAACTAGAAGTCTTCTTTTCTTATCCCCCTATTGTCACACTCTCAGACAAACTAGCACTTGATTTCCATTTGGCCTCCCGAACTTTTTAAATTCTCTCAATGCGAGAATCAATGGGCTTCAAATTTTCTCTTTAAACTCTACTCTTTTCTCGGTTCCTCTTGTTCTTATGACAAGTTTGTGTCTTTTTGAACTCATTTGTGCTACTTTATAGAATCCTAGCACAAAAGACGCAGCTAGTTCCTTAATTTCATATCATATTGACATGCCTTTCCATAAATGAGATGATTTTATCTTTCCTTTGGCCCTATGTTCGATTTAAATTTGCAATCCACACTTTGGGTTAACTTTTCAATGTTACGTTCAATGTGATATATACCTATGATTATTTCACTTCCACATCATTCATGCATTTACCACATATCCATCTTTTCACCAGCTTCTAATATGAGATTTATTACCTTCCAACTGCCATCGAATTTAGCCTTCGACGGGATTTTCTTTTTTTTCAGAGGGAAACTCCAATCAAAAACTTTTATTTACTTGGCCATTTCTGCCTTTGTATTCATCATGTTAGGGTATCAAGAGCAATACAAAAGATTTGTTACAAATTGCCAATCTGAAGTTCTCATTCCTTAGTCAATTCTTGACATTATTTCTTCTTCTTTTTAAATTCTTTTGCTTTCAAGAATCAAAATATTCAAACAAAGCCTTGTTTAGAAATACCAAAACCCAAAGCCGGTATTTCTTTGACTTGGTTATTTCACTTGTTTCTCTTTTCTCTTTCAGGTTCCAGGACTTCTATACTCAAGTGTGCGAAGAAATTCCAAAGCCAATTTCTCTTTGACTTCGGCTTTCAGAAAAATCTTCACTTACCTTATTAGAAAATGCAGAAATTCAAAAATGAAAATTATTAAAGTTGGCCAAATTTGATTAATGTTTCATTAATCATCAGCTTCGGGATATTGAAGATAGACCAATTAAAAATCTGTCATAAGAAGATCAAAATATTCCGTCAGCTAATTTTGTAGAATTTTCTTTCAAAGGAATGTGCTTATTTTTCACACTCCTTTAACTAATCAAACAATTTTGACACCTTGCGGGCTTACAGGTCTACACAAAAGGGAGACTAAGCAAATGGGTAAATGGATGAATTACCTAGGAAACAATAATTGCAAGGTCCTAACCAACGTGATATGAATATTTCAGGTTTTGCAGGAGACTTTAAAACTTTATGTATCTACACAGTTTGCCTACATTTCACTCTTTACTTTCATTAGAGCCTGAAGAGCTCTGAGGAGGATGTGACTCTTTGGTTAATTTGCAAAATTTTGATAAGGTTTAGTCACAAACTCCAACTGTGAAAGTGAACAATGTTGACCAGCATCATCCAGCTATTTGTTGACCTAAAATTGCACAACTTATCAAAAAGTTGAATACTTGCTCTACTTGACAATTTGGTTCCTATCTTGCATGGACATTTCTCTTTGAGAAGGATATTTGCCAGTTTTGTGCGTACCCAAAGTGTATAATTGATTTTCCTTGAAAGAATACCATATCTTGTTTTCTCAAATGCTAATAATACAAGAGAAGATATATATACATACCATGCTATTCTGAAGAATATAATCCACATACACATCCACGACCATCAAATGCTCCATTAAATCTGAATATTGTGTAACAACCTGCACAAATTTGAAGATGCATTTATAAATTCTCATTCAACATGCTATCTAAATCATAGAACCATGATAAATCACTTCTTCAAAAGCGAAACTTCTACAATCAAATAGATTGTATAGTTTTTGTGATATACAATTATATTATTGATCAATTATAAATCACAAATATTTGTCATCATCAGATAAGTTTCCTTTCATAGGCCAAAAAGAGTTTCAGATTGTTCATCTAAGCATAAAAATAAAAATATCCTTTTATGCCTTTCACCTAAATTTGGTGCCACCATTCCCTGATAATGGGGTCAGTGGGATAAGGTGAAATAAGCCTTAGATGCAATGGAAAATTCATAATCAGAAGATGTAAATTCAACTTCAATGGGGCCTCGAAAGGACTTCTTGGAAAGCAGGACTGACAAGAAATTTTGAAAAGAAACCACTTGTGATGTATGCCTTCAATATGGGGGATAGATACCAATAATAGAGCTTAAGCAAGAACAGCCCTATTAGTGATAAAACTGGCTAAAAGAAAATAACTGAACAAAAATGCAAAATGCATAGGAGATCTGAAGCTTATTATAGATGATTTAAAGAAGGGTTGATACAAATATCGGAAAATCGACAATGCATTTCAGGAGACCTTTGAAATGGCTAAAGAGATAACAATATCTTTGAATCATATCCATAGATCAGACAACAAAGTAATGGATTTGGTAGTGAATTGGAGAATAGATCTAAAACAAAATAAAATGAAGATCTTTAAAAATTCGATACCAAAGACTGTCTTGGAATAATGGTTAAAGATTGTCAGTTGGCCTCCCATCTAAACAAGAATATATAAAATTGTAATGGAAAATGAAGGAAGGTAGCAAAAAGTAAAAAGACCTTCTTGTGACATTTCAAGATTATTTTGTCCTTGAATGAAAAGAGAAGACAGTATGGAAAAACATTGTTTATCTTGCGCTCAGCAATGTTATTTTTCAAAATTAAGGCAGCAAGGACTCATCCAAATGCAAAGGCCTCAATAAATAAGGTTTGAGAAGAAACATAGTATTTTAATTTTCATTAGAGTTTGAATAGCCCCGCACAGCATTAGAGTTCTGCACAGTATGCCATATGGCACTGCGTGAGCAAGTGAGGTCACCGCATGAGGCTACATAGGTGAGATAGGGTATGACAAAGCTGTGCAAGTGATGGAGATGTTTTGAAGCAATAGAACAACAAGTCTTTATGAGAAGTGTGCGGACCTGCATTGCTGCACATGGATCAGTCTTCTCAATTCAAGGTACGTGTGTTTAAAATGTGTTTAAAAAATGGCCTTGCTGGATGTCCAAGATTAATCTTTTATCATCTTCTTGTACAAAGTTTCCGTGGCATTTCAACATCCTACGCTGAATCTTTATTTTTCTTTCAAAATATTTATTTACTTCACTATTTTCTGATTTCAATGTTCATGTTTCCCGTTTATACAAAAACCAATGAAATGAGGTCATTTAGCATTTCCTCGTAGTCAGCTAGGCACTGCCTGGAGTCTTTTATTTTACTTGAGTTTTCCTTTTGCATTCAGAGTCTAAGAGTAAACAAGGGGCTAACATTTGTCAACCCCTCACTTTTTTTTCATTTTCTCTCCTTTATTTTAATATTTATCTCCGTGCATTTAATCTCGACGAGATGGATACATCTCTCCCCACCTTCTTCCTTCTTTTCTCAGAGTCCTAAAGGCCTTTAACGCTGATTTGATTTGCTTTTCCTCAGTATTACATAGGAGGTGTCCCCTAGATTTTTGTGACATCCAGAACATTTCGAGGACTCGGGCACTTAAAGGGGCATCCCGATTGTTTTTTTAAATTGACACTTTTACTTTGAAAAAACTTGTTTTTACTAAAAACATGGAACCCTAATCCACAAAGTACCCTAAAAACATTAAATAAAGTTTAAACACCTAAATTTCATTGAATAAAGTTAAAATATTTAAATATAATTGTATATATTATTTTAATAGTCGTTCCCCCACCGTCCCCAAAATTTGGGATATATTTTTCTGTCCTGGTAACCCTGTCCCTCCATCCCCCAATCCATGAGACTTAGGTAACTATGCTATTCCCTTGAAGTAACCGAGAATTCACTATGTGGTGCAATCTCAGTGCCTCTTTTACTCAGGCCACTTTGAGGTTGCCTACCTCTTCTTTGTATTTGGATTTCCCTCACAGCTAGTGAGGAGGTGACAAAAAGAGAAACAAAGGCAATCACTGTGGTCCACAAAATTTGGGGTTGAGAAGAACCTAAGCCTGTTGTAAAGTTCTTGGGTAAATATGCTCAGAATATTATCAGAGAACATAAAGAAAAGCATAAAAAAGAAATGCAAATGCCACAGCAGATTAGAAGAGAAGTCGGCATATTTTGAGGCCATACAACAGATTAGATGACAGGTCGGCATGTTTTGAGGCCATTAAGGGGCCTGCATGGACTGTATTTGATGAAGTGTTGACTACTCTCATAGACCAGTTCCCAACCTACATAAACCTGATAAAAGAAGAATATAAGTGGGATCTATGAGCTTGGATATATTGAGAGGAAAGCTAAGTTAGACAAGTTGAGGGCTCATATAATGTGGCAGCATTGACTGATTTGAGGTCAACATTCTCACTGACTGTGCAAAGCATGATAGAGCAGAGATTACACAGGCAAACTTACAGCTGCGTAAGATGAAGAACCATGCATCCTCTTTCATTCTCAAGGAAGAAGAACTATTTTCAATGTTCTATGCAGCTCAGTTCAAAACCCGTGAAGGTATATGGTTCTCAAAGAAAAAATTTCAGGCCATAGTCAATTCCATCTTATCCCTGCCCAGACAATATTTTACACATCTAAAAGAGATTAATCGCAACCTCCTATCAAACTATGCACTAGAGCTAGTGGTGAATTGAGAGAATCAAGGTGCTCTTGGAGGATGTGGAAAAACAAGTAACCATCTGAGCTTGAACTAGTTTCTCTAAGTTTGCAATCTCAAGGAGTGGTCAATTTGTCTTATATGGATGTGGTAAATCAAGCATATAAGATGTTTGTAGCAGGATAGGGACCAGCTATGAGTTTGGAAAGGTCAATATTTAATTGATTTTATTTAAAGGAAGATGAAGAGTCAGCAAGGTAGCCATTTGATTCACCAACCATATGCCTCAGTGTCTATTTAATGACAAGGGTTTAGGTATTTTATATACACACAGATTTTGGAAGAAAAAAGAGGTGACATTTTTCTATAAATCTCAGACATTTTTTAATACAAATGGAGCTCGTCTTCTTCTCTGCAAATTTCAGTGCTAACATTGTTGTATAATTTTCTGCTTTGATATTGATTTGCGCTTATGCTAGATTAATGTTATTATTTTGATTTAGTTAGATCACTTCTAAGTTGTTGGAAGTTTTTCAAAGTTGAACAGTGTTTTAATTGTAAGTGAATAATTTAGGAATTCATTTATTTTCAATTGATTGATTTTCCTCTGTTTGAACTAAGTTTAGTCAGAGATCAAAATCAACAGATCATTTTAATTTGGACTAATGCCAAATATATAGTGAACTATTTTAGCTTTCACTGGAGTTTGATTAGCACCACAAGGCTTTTAAAAAAAAGTGTAATTTAAATATTGTGTCCCCAGAACAAGATTTTGTCTAAGTGTTGAAATAGAACAAGATTTTGTCTAAGAGTTGAAATATGTTATCCCTTATTTCACAATTTCCATTTTAGTTAGAGTTTCATTTGTAATAACTTGTGAGCCTTCATTAGTGTTTGGTTACTGTACCTAATCATTCAAAACGGGATGGTTTTAAAACCCCTTAGCTGCATTCTAGCTTTTAAACTAAACAAAAGGACTTCCAATAATTGTCTCTAAAACACAAACAAGATCTGTGGAAGGAAGATACAAACTAAATGAACTGATAACAAGTTCAGAAGGTACGACTTGACAAAAGAGAAATAATGAAATATCCCTTGTGGGATATTTCTTAAAAATGCACAAAATATAGAAAATTGCAGCAAAGTAAAATACTGATTTTTACTTAAAATGTCCAGCTAGGACAGCGAATGGTATTAAATTGATATCACAAAAATATTTGCCCACATTGCATGAAATTTTGAGGGAAGCTTGCAACAGTAATAATAAACACTATGAAAACATTTTTTGGAATAATATATTGCTGCCAGAAAAAGTACAGCGTGCCCTAGGCGGCTGGAAAACTTCAGAGGTTCGTGACCCTCTAAATACAAGAGCAAAAATAAGGGTCTTTGGAAATAACATTAATAGATACAGGCAATAATGTTTCCACCTTCAAATCTGAAACAGCCGACTGAAAACCCCAAATAAAGGCTGCAAGTCGCCACGCTTGGAAAGGGGTCGGAAAATGATGGAGGCGCCTTCAATGAGCTGCCACGCCCTGCCCAAATGGCTGCCGTGAATCTGATCCGGAAGCCCACTGATTATCTTCCTCAAATGCCCCGAAAACCCTCAAAATCCATCCTCTAAAACCTCAGATAAGATCTTTGTACACAGCCCAGAAAACAGCTCCAAAATGACAAACTAGGGTAGATCTCTCACTACCGAAGAATGCCCTACTAGCTAGGGACGGGTCTCTCACCACCGAAGCTAGGGTCCTCAGTGGGATTTGACTCCACAAGCTGTAGAAGCGCAACAGCAGCAGTTGCACGAGAAGGGGTCAATAAAATGTATATGCAAAAATGTCTTTCCTTACTCTCCCCGCTCCTTATATACTTCCCACAGCAAAAAGAGCCCCAATAGACCCTAGACGCATTGCTTTCCATGGAGGGGTCGATAAAATAAGTCACTAAAGTTACTTTTTCCCGTTTAAGTCGCCTAGGTCCAAAGTGACCCCCAAATGCCAAACATGGATAATAGTACCATGCGGCCCCTTCTCAAAAGCCCCCAACGTCCACAGCCCCTTGGGTATGACCACGGCTTGGACTCGATTTGACCCTTAGGCCTTTGGCGTAGAAAAGGGGACATTACACCTCCCCATAGCTCCTAGCATCCACAGCTCCTTGGGTCTGACCACGGCTTGGACTCGACTTGGCCCTTAGGCCTTTGGCGCAGGAAAAGGGGACATTACAAATAATTGAATATGTGTATGGTCCTCATTTATTTCAATCAACGAATAAGCCTATGATGTTGGGTGGAGGTTTATTAAGAGGATGATGAAGGTTGCCGAGATCGGGATATAGCTATATAAAAATGTTGATGGTGGTGTTCAAATATACACTACTCAAGTGAGTGTTAGAATTGTCAAAGTCCCTCAGCTTACAAAGGTCCTTGGATCCTCTATGTTTGTTCTGGCGGTAGAGATCTTGCATGCTGTTTTGAGAGATGACAAATTTGGCCTTCCAATGAAAGGGATCACAATTCCTAATAATTAAGAATTAATTGATGTTCAGTTTGCTGATGGTACTTCCTTGTTCCCAGAGTTGGACCGAACCAACTCCAGAATTTTTGATACCAAATGCAAATTTATTGCAAGGCCTCAGGCTCTAATAATTTTTGCAGCCAAGCCACATGATATAGGGTGGGAAGAGAACCCTTTTCTATGGTTTAAGGATCAAGGTTAGTTGTGGCACTGACCCAGAGAGATACAGTGTCATGATAGTGAATGATTGCTTAGTTTGTAGTACTCCTGAGACCATAGCATGTATTTAGTGACTGTGTCTATGCAATACTGGCATGGAAATATACTCTGAAAGGCTAGTCAAAGTTTTCTCATATAAAAATTTGTTGGAATAATATTTGGCCTGCATCTATAAGAGATGTTAATTCTAATTACTTTGATACGTTGTAGCTTGTCTGCTCTAATGAATTTTTGTGTTGGATTTGGAATAAAATGAATAAATACTTGCTTCGAATGAGGGCAGAGACCCTACAGACTTCACAAATGAAGTTATTTTGTCCTCTGTTATTGTGCAGGTTTCTATGCAACTCAATGTTCCTCAAAGTGACCTAAGGGGGCTCTTACAGTCAGCACCTCCCAAGAAGATGCAGAATAAAAACTAGACAGTAGGCTCCCAAAAGCTTCACTTCCTCGTAATGAGCTACAACAGCAGAAAGAAAATACTTTTATTGATGAAACAGTAACTCAGGAAGCTTTACAGCAGATTAGAAAGACAGAGAGGGCTGGTAAACAGCATGATTCTCCAAGAATTGGACAATCTGGTAACAAATTTATGCTGCCAAACACTAGCACTTCTTCATCCTCTTCTAATAGCATCCACATCCCTTGATCCCTTCCTCCAGAAAGAGGAAAACGGTGAACAATGAAGGCAATTCTATCTCCTGCAAAGAAGCATTAGATAGGATAATGGGAAGGGAAATTAGGATTAAGATAAGTGCAATAAAAACTTTAGGCCTAATGTTATTATTGAACCAGAGAAAGGCCAAGAGAGTTTCTCACTAAGGCAGTCTCAGGTGTGGCAATTGAGTGTAGGGGAAACTTTTTGTCATCCTTTATCTATTAAGGAAAAACATAATAGCAGTGAATCTGTTGCAAGTTTATGTGTTGTCAGCAAGGATAAAGAAATGGAGAGTGAAAGGGACTGGCTCTTAGCAATTGATACTGTTGATTGTGCAGTTTCAATGAATTCTTGTCTCCCTCTTCATAGACCAAGTGGCAGGCTGTCTCTTTTTCAAAACAAGCAAGAAAATAAGTCAGCAGAAGATAATGCTACCCTTTGTAGAAGTACTGTAGAAATTAGGATTAAGATAAGTGCAATAAAAACTTTAGGCCTAATGTTATTATTGAACCAGAGAAAGGCCAAGAGAGTTTCTCACTAAGGCAGTCTCAGGTGTGGCAATTGAGTGTAGGGGAAACTTTTTGTCATCCTTTATCTATTAAGGAAAACATAATAGCAGTGAATCTGTTGCAAGTTTATGTGTTGTCAGCAAGGATAAAGAAATGGAGAGTGAAAGGGACTGGCTCTTAGCAATTGATACTGTTGATTGTGCAGTTTCAATGAATTCTTGTCTCCCTCTTCATAGACCAAGTGGCAGGCTGTCTCTTTTTCAAAACAAGCAAGAAAATAAGTCAGCAGAAGATAATGCTACCCTTTGTAGAAGTACTGTAGAAGCAGGTGGATATCATGGCCAAGGCAGGTGGATATGAGTGGAAAGAAATCCAAGTAAATTTGGGCCACTTTGGTTTCTATGTCATGGGAATGACTGCCCAAGTTTTAATAACATAATTTGCATCCCCATAACTCACGTAACTTTGGTTTTTATGTCATGGGAATGACTGCCCAAGGTTTGATAACAGAATTTTTATCCCTATAACTCACATAAACATTGTATTATGGACCACTTTGGTCTTTTTGTCAAGGGAATGACCGTCGCTAGCTTGCATGTTGTCATTACATATATTCACTCTGGAACTGCTATTTGGCATGTGGTACATTTCTGCAATTTCGACTCTTTCTAATAAAAAAGTAATCTACTTATCCTATTATGGAAAAAGCTGTTTCTCATTGGACCTATGTGGTGCCCAAACATAAAGACTGCAGATATGAGGTCATTAATATGTATTTTTTTATATATAAAAAATAGCTTATATATAAGAGAAAAATTGGGAGCATAGCTCCATGGTAGGATTTTGTTTGGCTGAGCTGGGGGGTGAGCTGGGTCCGAGTTGGGCGAGCTACGGGCCAAGATGGGTCCCAAGCTGGATCTCAATGCTCCTCTATTCCATTCAACTTGCCAAGCAATTCAAACCAATGCAACCCAGTTACCTACCGAGTTGGATCTGAGCTCAATACATTGCCAAGGCCGAGCTCAAGGCATTACATGGTGAGTTCATCAACTCAGTCGGGTTCAACATTACTACCACCAAGTTGAATGCATGTATCAATCTCAACAACCAAGACGAGCCCAATGCAGAGCTGGGCAGAGTATCAGTCAACACCAATAAAAATAAATGCCATATGTGGCCGCAGCCACAGGTCATTAATAAGTATAAGAAGACCAATAAAAACTATGAATTAATACCAAACCTTCACTGTACCATTAAGATATTCAACATAATAGGACCAAAAACTCAGGTGAATATCAGATCTGTCACCACCTAATCTACATGAAGTAATACTTCAAGCATAATAATATACATGCAACTTGGCGATGGGAATTCAAGATGATCCAAGCTATCACTGAGAAGGTAAAATGACTTCTCTGTTTACAGTTATACCTTAGTACAGTTATACAGTTGCTTCTATAGCAAGTTTCATTTGAAGGAACAACATGAAGAATTCTGAATCATTCTATCATTTTTTCTCGGAATTGTGGATTTGCATATAGTAAATTCTTTAAAGCATTATAGAAGAGAGCCATAATTTAGAAGAAATTAATGAAAGTACCTTCAGCTTCACAAACTATAAAGAGATCCAAAAATAAATGTCCTAAAATAGAAAAGAAACATTATGCTTTCAAAATGACAAACATCAATAATAAATCATTCCATTATAATGGATACGTGCACAAAATGAACATAATACTTATTACATACCTCCAGCACATCACTCAAGATAGCATGACGAAATTCTCTTGGAGGACTACATTCACATAATTTGAACCCAATGAGCCTGTAATTCATGGACTGCAAATGGATTTGTAACAACCAATTAATAAAAGCCTCTTCAAATCTCTCATAAGTTTTCCAGCGTATAGGTTGATCACATATTGTCATTTCACAAATACAGAAGGAATAAAAAGAAATCTCTGCATTCAATTTCTTACCTGGGCCATTGAAAGATCCATAGAGCTTTCTACGAGTTTAAGCAGCACCACAGCATGATTACTAACAATTGATGCTGGTAGCTGCTTCAGTAAGTAATGCACCCCAACAGAAAGCAGATGAATGTTTTGAGTTTGATTGCAATCATTCGTTGAATCCCAAACTCTCTAAGAAGATAACCCAACTTTTCCTGAAACAAAGGACCCAGATAAATCAGAGTAAATTTCTTCCACGCCTATGTCTATGCTAAAGTTTCATACTAAGAGAATCATTCCACGTCCATATCTATGTGAAACTTCCATTGTATTTAGCTTCAACTTCTTACATTCAGGCAGAAGGCATATTTTTAGTTGTTCAATCCCTGAATCACTTAGGATGCAACACAAGACTAATTCGAACTAAAGTTGGCCTTTTAACCCAAAAAAGCAATCAAAGGATGTGAAACAAGAGATTGAAACCAATGAATCCTCAGATACCTTGCAAGTCATTTTTCATTTGGACACGTTAAGTTCCACCCAAAGGACAAAAAGCAGAGGGAATCTTCCATTCAAATGAGAATAAAAAGCACATTAAAAGTCTCTCTTAGTTTTTAGATATAGACTTAGAGTTTTAAAGTTTCAGATAATTTGCAGAAAATTCCATGTTTTGAGCTTGAAAAAAGCATCAATTCATATCCTAAAAGAAGCATATCCGAAATTCAACCATAAATTTAGGATATATATCTAGAGGTATATGCAGTAAGACAGGATTCAGCAATGAAATCTCAACAAACGGCGCAGCTCTTGTCCCTGCACATCCTTCCAGTGGCTGAGGAATCTCCAATAATTGCTTTTAAGAGGGTGGAAGTCAAAACAGATGTCTTAAAGTTATAAGAAAAAGAAATTATCTGTAGATTCATTGGTTTCTGGCCAAAAGTGGCCAGTCTACAGAACTGGTTAGCCACCAAATGGAAGATCAGGTCAATGAATCAGTAAATAAAGAGAAAAGGCTTTTCTGGGAAGACCTTGGTTCATTGGTAGAGATGGTCCATACATGAGGTTCTGGGAGGAGGATTATGAACTTGTGACCCTCTGACTTACACCCTAGTGAAGGGATTGTTGTGGATCAGATTATTCAAGCTCCCTCTTGAGTTTTGAAAAGTGCATGTGTCAGAAACTTTGGGGAGTACAACTGGTGAATATATGTACACTTCAAGGGCTACTACAAGCAAATCAGTTGTCTGTGTATAACAAATTTTGGTAGGTCTTGATCTTAGGACTCCACTTCCAAAGTCTGTTGAGTTGAAATCTGAAACAAGGGAGTGGAGCCAAGACCTGGATTATGAAAACCTATCTTTTCAAAGCCATATCAGCCATGCCCACGGCCATCTACATCAACACTTTCAGAAGGCTGGTGATGATAAAGGCACAAGGGTGAGCTTTTGAATGCTCCCAACAAGGATTTCCAAAAACCAAAAAATACCAACAAGAATCTAGCATGGAAATATAAGCAGAATGTCATGGGCACACTCAGGAGGAGTTCTTTACAAGCCCTTGAAAACTTGGAAAAAGAGACCCCTCCTGAGTCTCTGAGAGAACACTCTGCTATATATATGAAACCCTGGATAGCATTCCAGAAACAAAACCACAAGAATGCAGCCCAAAAATAAGGAATGTACACAATCAGAAATTCCTCCCCAGAATTCCCCATCTGACTTGCAGCAGAAGCCAGTCTGTGAAGACCAACTAAATCATCTCCCTCAAATTCGCGATGGAGTAGAGCAAAAGTTTCCAAATGCAGAGGGGACATACGCAAAGGAATTTGGCACTCAGATTAAAAAAATGTAGAGTTCTAGTCAGATGGAAATTCATCAGCATTATATTCGACAGTGCATTCAAGAGGGGATGGTGTCTTCGTTATATTTGACATGATCATTTTATGACAATGCCACTATGAATCTACATCCGTTTGAATTCATAATGATTCAAACACTTTTTGTTTGTTATTTCAAATCTCAAGAAATTTTAGTTTGTTTCTCATTAACTCCAAGAAAACTGATCCCTCAATGAAAAAATAACTAACCAAATATCACTCCACGCAGATTTAAGGTAAAGGTCGCTAACCTCATCTGCATGATGGAAAATACGTTTTATAATCCATTCAATTACAGCTTCTACCAAGCGAGCATACATCTTCTTTTCGGCATAAGATTTTACCCACTGAGTGCTTAGATTACCAGAAAAAACACTTTGAAATAGTGCAGTATAGTCACCAAGACTAGCAATCAAAACCCTGTTAAATATGTTGAGAAATAAATTAGACTTTCTACAGCATAAAACCCAATACTTCAAACCCTTCATAATAGTATAGAAGTACAGACTATCAGAAACCATGATAAAATAAGTAAAAATGGCCATATGAAAATGTGCTTCAATAGCAAATCCAAAGTTGTATTTCATTAAACCTTAGAAATGAATGGTATCATGTTGTGGTCAGAAGCAACATACAAAGCACAGTGACGGAAATTACATCCTTGTCATTAACCACAGAGTCAAGAATTTGAATCTTTCTTGAAGCAAAGCAATATTCAGGAGAATGATTGATCAGTTATGCAGAAAATATTGACAACTCACATTCTATTCTTCCTTTCGGAAGTTAATAGCAATTCCCGATTTGTACAATTTTCCCTTTTCATTGAATAAGCATTGGTAGCTCCAAGTATTTGCACTGCATAACATAAAAGACCTATTCGTATATTTGAACCTGTACAACCAAAAGAATACTTGTTTTGCAAATGGAAATGCAACAAAACCAGATTGAACCTAGAAGACTTGTTGTAGATGATACGTTCTGATAATTAGAGGTAAGATGACTGAACTAGATTCCCAGAGTAAAAATCATAAAAAAATTATCATAAGGGTGGGTTTATCAATGTCTTAGTGAGGAATAGGTTGATTCATTAAGTGTAACTAGAAGGGATTACAGAACATCTTGAATGAGTTGAACTGACTAGTTTCTGTAAACCGGTGTGATAAAGAAAAAATATTGTTTAATAGCCAACCTTGTCACGATTATTCTTTTTTCAGGTAAGGTATTGTTGTAACAACGCTCTTTAGTTATGTTCAGTTGTTGATGGCTATGTTTAACCAATAACTGCAGTATTTTGTCATACAAATAGAGTGTTAGGGGAGATAAGCCAATGATTGTGCATTGACCAATAATGGTGAATGCACGTGTGAATTAAAGTACCATTAGTTGTTTAAATTAAAGTGAGAACATGTCACTTTCAAACCTAAAATTTGAATAAAAAGTAGCCAATAAAATAAGTCACATCAAATCACGTCAATAAATTAGCCAATCAAATGGTTACACCTAAGTAGTATTAAATACATGATTTTATTTTCAAGTAATGGGTCACCTTAAATTTCACTCAAAGAGAATTAATGTTAGATTCATTTGTCTCCCGATGCCTTGCGACTTTACCCTTCCTGATTGTGATCCTCTTAGCGCTCATTGCATCGCATAAGTTCCCCTTCTAGTCTTAAGTATCCCTTTGAAATTCGGCATTGCCTAATCTTTCCCTTCATTCTCCAAAGTGGTGTTCCTCCCTATCTGATCCTCTCCTTTGTCGCACATTTTCACCCCCTTGGTATCTATTTTCTGAAATCCCGTTATCATTCCTATGGTATATTGCTTACTTCCTAATGTATTTTCCTTGTGCCTATTGTTGTTTGGTGCTATAATGTCCCTTTCTAGGGCTGAAACTAGGAATAAGGGTTTGGCCTTGAATCAAATCTGAAATTGCACCTTCAAACACACAAACATCAATCTAAAACAGTTGAGAATGCTCTTCAAACAATCAACACACAATATCAATCAGCCCTCTAGGGCAGCGAACTGCATATGAGGTTCACATCAACATTTAACCATGCAAATAGAGCTGAAATGCCACCAAATAATTTATCCAACCACGACAATATTTATCAATCTCAAATACATCAAAAATATGGAGAAACGAATGATAAATCACAACTGTAATTAATTTTTATGACAGCAACCATACAGCCAAACCGAGGGCTGGAAAAAATAGATAAACTTCTCCTAAAATCACCAAAATGTAGATTCTGGCCTTATAAAATATGAAGAACAAGAATACCAACTCAAAATACCAAATTGTGCCCTAGAAGGCACCAAACTCAACCCTCAAGCAAGTCGCCTAGGGCTGGAAATGAAGATCAGCTGCATAAAATCACTTTGAAGTACCAATGTGACCTCCGTGTGAGATCACCCTTGCACACAAGAGGGTTTTCGTCCCCTAGTGTGATCCTATTGAAGGGTTTCGTCTTCAATAGGTGACCAAGGAAGGGTTTCCGTCCTTCAATGGCAAGAAGAGAAGCTACTTGCTCCACCTCCAAGAGAAATCAATATCAAAATTAGCATAACCCTCCTTTAGCAAGTCGAACCACCTTATATAGGCCTTGAAGATGTCAATGGGCAAATAGAATCCTCTAGAGAGGCCGACCCCAACATTAAATTCACCATGTAGGCCTCCACAAGACTGACCTCCATAATGAAGAAATAGAAATCCTCCTTGCATTGTTTGACAAGTCTTCCACCACCTAGTCAAACCACTCCAATGCCATGATTAGTAAATAAAATAATTAATTACTAAAGTACAACACTTACAACCATGGCAAGTTTCCCTCCCTAGCTCCTTCCTTGATGCCCACAGGAAGAGGAATGGGCATAAGGTCTTCCATATCGAACTAGCTTGGAAAAGGGGACATTCCAAAGTTCCCCTTCTCGGTCTTAAGTTCCCAATCCCTTTGAAATTCGTCATTACCTAATCTTACCCTTCATTCTCCGAAGTGGTGTTCCTCCCTCTTCTCCTCTCATTTGTTGCACATTTTTGCCCCCTTGGTATCTATTTTTGAAATCCCATTATCATTTCTATGGTATATTGCTTACTTCCTAAGGTATTTTCTTTGTGCCTATTGTCGTTTGGTGCATTTTGGTTCTTGAAATCAACTCCTTCGATTTATGATTAGTTATCGAAGTGGGAAGGTGTGCAAGGATTTGATAATGTGGAGAGACTTTCCTTACCGAAGCACAATCTCAAATAGACACTTGGAAAATGTCTTCTAGGCAGAAGACCCTAGATCTTTTACATTGAAAAGATCTATGTTGGGGCATAAGGGCATGGCTAATGCAAGAAATAAAAATACTTAAGCATCCATAGAGGCACAATTTGTTCAAAACCTAGCTACTCGATTCATGATGAACATATTTTTATTGGATTTTGGATCATGTTTCGGGACTAATGAGGCATCTTTCAACAAAGGACTAAATGAGGCATCTTTCAACAAAGAAAAGCTTATTCAGACTTGTTAGCATATGGATTTGCACGCATGCAAATGACATGCAACAATGTGGGAACTAAATCCCTCCTCAATGAAGGTGAGGCTGCCTTTAATGAAAACCAAAACTGTATTTACATTTGTACATTCAAAATTGTATGTGGGGGGTGTTTTGAAACATCAATGGAAAGAAAAAATGAATGAGGGAGATGGAATGGAATGAAGGAAAGGAGTGGAATGGAATGGAATGAATTGAAAGAACATGCAAGAGTTAGGTAAAAGCAGAGCCTAATATTGCACGAAGAAGAAAGATGAATAACTAACACAAATAAAATGGAGTTTGAGTTAACTAAACAAGAATGTGTAAAAGGGAACACACATGAGCAAGTAGATAATCAGAGCTTGATCACTGTGAACTAGAACAACAGATTAATAATGTTGACAATAAGATCAAAGACAATATTTGCATGCAAGATTCAAACACTAACATCTAATGAACATAAGAACATCAAATGCTATAAGAGACAATGAATGGGACACAAAGTTCATATTTCATTAACTCCAAAATGTCTTCTCAAAAGAACACAAAGTTTCTTTCTTTGAAGTAAAGCTTGCATACAAAAGTATTTTCTTCTCCTCTCTCAAAGTCACCCTTTACAAATGAGCCCTGACTTCCTTTTATAACCCAAAAGTTGGTTACAAAGTAGTTAGGGTTTTACATGAACATTAAATAGGGCACTTAAGTGACTTTGACTTTTTCAACCAACTTTATTAAAAGCAACCAAAAATAGAAACCACTTAAGTTATCCATAGTTTTCCAAAGTAAACTCAATAACAACATCCTTTTTTAAAATTCCACTTTTAAAACATATGACAATAACCAGTGCCTTATCCATTGAAATGGGGTCTGCCTATCTCAAACGTATGAGAAATGGACTCTCCCACTTCGTTAGATACCAAGAAAACTATCTCCTTGAACCATCGGTGAAATTAGGATCCGCCGCTTTCGCCAATTGAAAGGATCTAAACCTTCCCAATGTTTCAAACATCTTTTCTTCTTCTGGAGGTTCATTTGGTCAAGAATAGCCTCACAAAATACCTACAATTCCAAGATCCTACCTAGCATATCATTCAGATTGACCATCTTTGATTGAGCATTCTCAAACAAGTTCTTTAATTTGATGCAACGCTCCATTGAAGCTGAAGAGAAATTGATGGCGGGAGTATACATGTCCTTAAACAATTGTGAAAATTGCTCTTCCACATGTTCCGATGAACACCTTTGATTTTGCTCATTTACGAGGTCGCAAGGGATCTCAGCTATGAATTCTTGAATCAAGGCAAGTGAAGTGAAGGCTTCATTGCATACGCTCTCATAATGGATCATAGAATCCTCGAGAAGTGTCTTTCTTGATTTGAGATGCAAACACCAAAGAAAACGTGTCCCTCGACATTCAAATTCGAGAATTCCTTCAATGGCTAAAATTGAGGACTCCATACTCGTCATCTCTTGTAGACTGGGCAATATCTCATCCAAATTTGATATGTTAGAAACAAAAGTTTCCTTGAAAGAAAGAATTGGATCAAGATATGCACTGACATCTTCATGGAGCTTAACCGTTGTTTTGATCGTCTCTTGGCCTAAAACGAGAATCTCTGAAAGCCAAGTTTTAGTGACATGGCCCAATGTGTTTATTTCTTTTGATAAATTTAGAGT
Organism: Taxus wallichiana var. yunnanensis; assembly: GCA_018340775.1. Lineage (NCBI taxonomy): Eukaryota > Viridiplantae > Streptophyta > Pinopsida > Cupressales > Taxaceae > Taxus > Taxus wallichiana. The sequence continues at coordinate 456,522,827 of CM031235.1, read as the reverse complement.
TTCTTCATCAGGGGCAGCCACCGCATCGTACTGGGAAAGTGGATGATATGGGATTTATCAAATGTTGAACATATTCCACCAATTGATTCTTTTCAGCCTTGAGCTGAGAGTTCTGAGACTTATATTTCTCAAGTCTCTTTAGCACAATATCAATTGAATCTCGGGCCATCGCCATGTCACTTTCCAATGTGGACTTCCCAAGTCCAAGTCTGGAAACTTCATAATCAACAGATGTCATGGCATCACACTCCTTGTCAACTTGTGGGATGGCAAGATCCACAAATCTGTTTCCGTCATTATCCACCATTATTCGGGAAAGCACTTTAGGCTTCTTGGGAATGACGTCATTTGAAAGTTTGAAAAGGGCATCGAAGTCAATGTCAATTGCCTTGACAACCCTCTTCCTTTTCTTGATTTCACAATCAACCCAAAAGGAGTATCATTCACTACTTCTGCATACAGAAGCCTGGAGCCCGAAGCAACATTCTCATTGTTCTCTACATCATTAGATTCTACAAGAACCCTTTCCACGACATCGATTTCTGGAGAAATAACCTCGATATCTACCTCTTGATCATTTGGGAGATTTTGGAAATCTCTTCGTGAACTGTAGGTTCCAAGCATTCGATATTTGGACTACCTGCACCTAAGTGGACGCTTGTGCAAGGCATGGCTGAGGATTGTTTGTCATGAGCTTCTGAGAACTATCAAAGAATGTGAGTAGAAGAATCTCTACTTGAAGTGGAAAATCCCGATACACGCTCTCTTCCTTCACTGCAGGGCTAGGACCCTTAGATTTTTCACCTCGTGACACATTCTTCGGTGAAGTGGATTTTGGCAACCACTCCTTTCTTGCTTGTTGCATATGACTAGATGGCACAAGGTTGATTGAGAAGAAGCTTTGGTTGACTAGAGACCTCCTCGAGTTGGCAATTTTTGTAATCCTAAGGTATGATCTTGAATTGATTGTAACTTTGCAAGTTCTCTTTCATACCAAGATATGCTTCTTTCGAGAATCGGTTGATTCTTGCTATCAAGAGAAAATTCATCTCTTTTGGTCCAATCAATTCGTGGCAACAAGGTAAAAGAAATTGCATCATATGAGGGATCAATAACATCTTCATCATCATCTACCAATGAATCTAGAGGGTTTTTGATGTGAAAGGCCTTGATCTGAGCAAGGGTTAGGCGAGAAAACTCTCGCCTTCTCACTTCATGTTCGTCGGACAGGCAGCCAAAATCTTCCATGGTAGGATTGTGTTGATACTTTGTCCCAAGCATCTTCTACATATATACATTGATATCAAACTGGGATCTCTTCACATATGGATGAATAGTGATGAGGGAAAACTCTTTTTCCATGAGTTGTGCACTGAAGAGATTTGGACATTGGTATTCCCCGATTTGGATTAGGAAATGAATTCCTAAGCGATGATGCTTGTCACACGAGAAGACAAAGTGAACTTGGAATAATTGTCACGCAAGCTCCATTAATGCCCACTGCACCGACATACTTAGGAAGCTTCCATGGAGTACCCGCAAAGCCACTTACGCGAATGTAGGAAAATGATGAAAATTGAATAAACCATGTTCCCTATTGGGAAATGACATCCATGGCCTCTTTAGAAAATCTTTCCTCTCGTATTCGATTCGTGTTTCAATCACGCGGAAGGTGAATGCATTGTTAACTCTTCTGAAATGATGAGAGCTATTTTTGAAACTTAGTTGCAGATAATAATGGAAGGCATTATTTGATGGACCCATGACTCCTCTCGTTTCGAGTCCCGAAAAATAGCTTTCTTCTAGCAATTGCATAAGTCGGTATGATGTCATGTAGAAACATCCAGTCATCTTCACTTCGATCAATTGTTTGTGAAGGGTATCACTGATGATGGTGGCCCAATCCACAAACTCTCTCTTGGCAAGGATGATACAGATAAACTGATACATCCATGGGTGGAAAATCCTAGCAGAGGGTAAACCGAAGACTCGACTCAAGAGAGTAATCATGTCCCCGATTTCTTCCACAAACTCAATGTGGTACAACTCTTTAGGAAGCCGGTCAACTCGAGGCCTCTTGGTCACTAACCAATTGTTATTAACCATCTTGCTCCACCTGAGGGGTTCTTCATCCCAAAATTCTTGTGCTGACTTTCGAGTGATATCCGCATTCTTAGGGAAGTCAGGTATGCTGAGAAACTCCTCAATGTGCTCTGGTGTGATTAAGAGGAAAGGCTCGCGATTATCTTTAAAAATTCCTCGTCTCTCGGGATCATAATGCTCCGCATAAGCGATAACCAACTCTCGGGCATTGCACTGAGACCGGAAATGCCACTGCTTGGGGTAGACCACTATGGTAAAGCCTATCCGAGAATATGGTTTTTCCTTCAGCTTTCACCCGATCGCAGAATTGTTACACATTGATGTGACCCAGATTTGTATCGGTGATATTGTCATATGTTGACTTGATGGAACTGGGAGGAATGATTCCTTGGAATTCGTACTTGAGCGCGACTTATTCGATTTCTCCATTGGCTTCCTTGATCTTCCTATAGATTTATTAGATTTTTCGGCCATTATGAATTTTACAAAAATAACTCATGCACGCAAAACAATGCAAACGGGGTCGGGTCTCAGTCTCAAAACCCCGTCAATGCAAGAAAAATATGACTCGTTTTAATATCATTATTATTATTATTTTAAAAATAATAATAATTAGTCCCAGTTACAAAAAAATTTTAATACATCACACCGAGACTAGGCTCAAATTTCAATTCTGACGACAACGATTTATTTATTTATTTATTTTTTAAAAATCTCCCGATTTTAATATTCCGATTTTTTTTAGACGTCGAAGCAAATTCTCCTTTGCATGCGTGAATCGTAACTTTTTAATTGTGTGAAAAACGATTGATTTTAATGAACACATACTTTGGGCTTTCCTTCTTCCTTGGGCACGTCCTATCGATGCATGGGCAGCGTACCGGTTTTCAACAACTGCTTGTGATTGGAATTTCTTTATAGCCTTCGCATGAAAACTCGAACTTGCCTGAAAAGTGCGTGGAGATATATTTTTTTCGCTCTTTTTCAACTTGTTGATGCTTAGGCGTTGAAATTGGACTGTTCTTTTTAATCAATGCGTGGATTCCTTTATTGGGCGTTGGAAACTTCTAGACTTTTTTGCATTGAAATATTTTTCTCTTGGCATGGACTTTGATTCCCTTTGGCTGCGTGGTGAAGGCATACACTGAAACTTCTTTTAAAACCTGCATGGAAATTACTCTTGGTTGCTCATGCGTGGGAGAAATTCTTTGGAGCCTTGTTATTTCCTCTTTCCTACAAAAAGGCTGAAATGGGTCAAAGATTCTGCGCATGCGTTGGAAAACTCCTCTCTTTTCTCGCGTGGAAAGTTTCTCTACTTACTTTTTTGCATATTTTTGGCTTTATGCTTTCTCAATGTGTGGAGATTCTCTCCTGGGCTGTGCGTGGCCTCTTGTGACTGCTTTCCCTCCTAGGCATGTGGATATTGTTGTTCCTTTTACTACATTTTGGACTGTTATGCTTTCCTAAAAAATGTGTGGCATGGGAGAAGCTCTTTGGTCTTTTTAAACTGTTGTTTCTTTGGCTTGGTTACATACTGATTTCCCTCTATGCATGGAGATCTTGGAAAATTCCTTTGATCTTTCTTTAAAAAAAACTCTCTTAACTTTGGCCTACGCGTGGAGATTGCTTTGGGACTGCTTTTTTTTAATAATTTCTTCCTACTAAATGCGTGTATCTCCTGCTCCCTGCGTTGAAACTTTGTTTTTGTCTCTGTATAGCTAATGTAATTTTTTTATTGTGTTTACAGTAAACTGGAACATTTGAAAGCTTCAAAGCTTCTTCACATGACTTTTTCCAAGGAGTTTGACGGAGAAATGGTTAAAGAAGCTTCTGTAACCGTTTCTTATTTCCGTTGGAATAACCAATTCCCTCTTTCCCGGGTAGTGGCATTAATTGCCAAGGGAAAGTGGGAAATAAACAACCATTTGCCAACGGAAATGGCAAGGCGGGCTAACAATCCCCATTTTATTTCCCCATGTGGGAAATCGGGAGATTTTTGCCCGTTTGCCAATCCATTGAATTGGCAATCAATGGAAGAAATCCCACAAGGGGGAAATCCAAGAATTTTCCAGATGCCAATTTGGCATCCCTAATTTGGCATCCCGAAGTGGAAGCTTACTTTCCCCGAAAATTAAAATAAATCTTGTCGAATGAATTTTAATTAATATTTATTTAATTAAAAACCAAAAATTAATAAAAATTGATTTTATCAAATAAAGGATAATAAATTAATTAATTAATTATTAATGCAGTTTATAACTTGGCGGGAGGAGTTCTCGCCCAAAATAGACGCGAAACGAAGACTGAACGATCACAAAAACAAGATGATCGCAACCAAGGCGTTAAATCATACAAAATAACACTTTTGAAAATTTTCAAAATTCCCATGTTTATTAATTTTGCGAAGTCAAAATTAGCTAATAACAGACCATAACAAAATCTTCATATGTGGGGATCTTTCTTCATTCCAAAACCCACAAATAATGAGGCCGAGGCTATTGCTTTGGTGGAAGACGTAAAACTAGTTGTGGAAAAGGGCTGCAAAGGTCTAATTGTTGAAGGGGATTCAATGCTCATGATCAATGTGAGGAAGAAGGAAAGCACTCCTAATTGGAACCTTGAATGCATCCTATAGGAAGCCCATGAAATGGTTTGCTCCTTCAACTCAATTTCATTTTTCGTTTAATAAAAGTAATCGCCTTGAATCTATTATCGAATGTTGGCATTGACCAGATCCTATCTCCTCATCAGCATAGTGCTATTCCAAAGGAATGGTAAGGGCTCCTTCATTGTTAATCCTAGATAGTGGCTATCTAAGGTTAAGCATAATTCTAAATTGTCAATTTTAAATCTCCATTTTGAAATTTCAATTCCAATTTTCAGTATTGCCTTTTATTTATTTTTAAAATTATAATGTCTTTCATCAAATTTGGATTAGTTACTTTGAAAAGCAATTGAAGGGACGTGCCATAGCTTCTCATGAATCTCTCTCCGGTCATACGTTTTTAGAGGAGGGAAGCGGTCAGGAAAAAGCATCACTACTCCTACACTTAGATGTGGTTGACATGGTGCCACATGAATTATTTTTTTGTGATGTTTGATAAGTTTCTAAGATATAAACATCACAAAAAAAATATCATAAAGGTGGTTTCTCAATGTCTCTTGGTGTTGATAAGGTCGATTTATCAAGTGTAACTAAAAGCGATTACAAAACATCATCTAGGCAAGAACGAGTTGAACTAACTAGTTGTTGTAGACCGGTGTAATAAATAAAAAGTATTGTTTAATAGGCAGCCTTGTCATGATTATTCTTTTTCGGCTTAAGGTGGTGTTGTAACAACTCTCTCTAGTTATATTTAGTTGTTCACGGCTACGTTTAACCAACAACTGGAGTATTTTGTCATACAAATAGAGTGTTACAAGTCAAGGTAAGTGCGTTGTGTAAAAGGTCCTCTCGATACTAAACACTTGTAATGTGCAGTACCACATTGATATAAATTTGTTATTCTCTCATGTTCTTCTATGCTAAGTTGTGTTATGTTTTTACAATTTTTGTATTTTTATTCTTTTGGTAGTGTAGTTTTCAAAGCAAGAATATTTTATAAGGTTCTAAATGTAAACATCGCAACAACAAAAATTATCAACTAAGGTGGCAGAAAATGTGAAGTATGTGAAAAGTCCTAAGTATCAACTCTATCTCTTCTCTTCCTATCAATACCATGAATATGTCTATTTTTCCTCCTCCTCAAGAGGTAAAGATGAGAGCCAAGCAAGTGCGCCTAACTATACTGCTCAGTTATCAATCACGTGTCCTCAAAATAAGAATACAATCAATACCAATCCTCTCCCTAGGCCTACTCCGAATAGGTCCAATTCTACTAAAATAGGTGATCACAATCACAAATCCCATGGTAGATGCTTTGAGAAAGTTAATGGAAGTCAAGAAGCCTTGCTAAAAGCTATTTGTAAATTGGCCTACAACATTAAGATACTTTTTAGCAAATTGTAAACCATGACAATCAAGTTCCTCTACTTGGTGAATTTATAGTCGATCGCAAAGCTTATGTGGAAAACCAATATAAAAGAGTGCAATGGTTCAAACGAATCAATGAGTGCCTTTATCTGTCTCCAAAATCTGAAGCAAACATTGCTTTATGATCCAACAAAACGTGTGGTTCAAGAATTTGTTCAAGCACAAACTGCGTAAAATAAACCCAAGATTAGGCTATTGATTGGTCTGTGGCAATTTTCAGGCCAGCCATACAAAATGTCGACACCGAATGGATACACATTAACAACCTGACAATAGACATGAGAACCTTGTTAAGGAACATGTTTAACACTCAAGGACTTTTCCAAAGGGGCCACTTACATCACAATAATTGTCTTTCCCTCTTGTTAAATATAAGTTGGTCTGGTTGTGCTAATATAACATGTATATGGTGCAAAACATTCACTGTTCTTAGTTGTGTCTATTTCTTTGAAATGGTTATAACAGCCTTGTATGTAACATTTGGAGGAAGTGTTTTGTGATGATTACATATTACGAGTCATTTTCTATTATGAGAGGTACATCGGCCTTGTATGTTATGAGAGATTCTAGAGGAAGTGCTTTGCTTCCTCCTAAGATCTCCCGCCATGGCCCCTCCAACAATGGGTACTCCCAACGAGCACTATCAAATGTTTTCACATTGATCAATGATGCCTCACACAGCTCCTCCATTTTAGGCACAAGAAGAGATATTCAGTAATGTCCCTTTCTAGGGCTGAAACTGAAAATAAGGGTTTAACACAAAACCCAAACTGAAAATATTCTGATTTTTATATCAGCCAACTGAAAAATAGAACAGCAGTCTGATTTTTAGAACAGCAGCAAGGAAAAAACAATAATTCATCAAAATATCACCATTCACATCATCCAAAGTATGTAGAGGCACTTTAGGAATATTTTAGAACAATTATCAACCAAGAAATCAGCCTCTAAACCCAGCTGGAAATTAAATAAATGACAGCAGAGTATGCCCTTACAAAATGGCAAGAAATGAATGATTCCAAGCCCTACAAATGAAATACAAAGTAGATTCCAGCTGCCAAAAATATGGAGAATGCAAGGATGGCTGAGTTGAATGACGCCGTGCCCTCAAAACCACTAATCACTCCCCTAGGAGCGGCTGAATTTCACTTTAGGACCAAACCCTCGATGAAAATATTTACTATCCACCTCTTTGAAGCACTTAGAACAATTAATTAAAGAGTTTTAGTTCTTCAATTGACAGGGGTGGGTTTCATCTTCCTTAGTGGAAGGAATTTGCGCAAACAGCCCAAAACCAACTAAAGTATAATTTTATGCCAAAGATGATGCACAAACGAGTCCAAGTGTCCCCCTTTAATACCCTTTTGGTGGTGCCAAAACCAATGAGGGAGTTTTCCCCATGACTGATCTCTATAATGATGTTGCTTTTATTTTTAACTTGGCTTTTCATCTCCTAGACCCAACCGACCTGCCTCATAAGGGAAAACACAAAAGGAAAATGTAAATGCTCACAAAAAAGACTAAAAACTCAACAAATACTTCCCTTGTTCACCTTCTTCTCACCCACGGGAAGTGGAATGGGCAAGAAGTCTTCAAAACGAACTAGTTCGAAAAATGGGACATTACATATTCAATGAGATCTTTCAGTTTTCATTAGCACATGCTTTT